>OX328129.1:30817516-32315016 GCA_946811695.1 Gonocerus acuteangulatus | reverse complement strand
TCGACGTCAGAAGCGTGTTTCCTATCTGTGAAGTGAAGCAGGAAACAAGCTAAAAACAGCAACCAATTAAAATGTGAGGTAAATAGAGGAAAAACGCCGTTCGTGGTGGTAGACAATCTTACAAGGCATTTCGCTCAGAAATACCCGAAATATTGTTTCTAATTTTACGTATCCTATTTTATTGCCAAATAGATTTATATTCTATAATCAATAAAAAAAAAACAAAAAAAAACTACTAGCAATAAAGAACTAAGGGTAATACATGAAAATAGGGAATACCAAGAACAATTCTAAAATACGAAATCAAAACCAGTACTGTAATCTAGATATTCATACGGCATCTTCGAATTCTAACAAACAAAATAATGCTTTTAATTATACATATCCTATTTAATGAAAAATACATTAGACTACTATAAGCAAGTACAAAAATAACGAGCAGTGAAAAAAAAACTTCGGGAAACACATAAATAGATCCGTTTAAATAAAGGAAACTAACTAAGTTTTAAGCACTTATTTCTCCTAATGTGACGACCCCATCAAACATTTCTGTAAAACATTTTTTGTAGAGAATTTAGTAAGCTTTCGAACTGTTACATTTCAATTGCCACGATCTCCTAACCCTTTTCGAGATATTAAGGAAAAAATACGAAGGGGGCCTAATAGATATTCATAAGGGATCTGAGAACCCCAAGATACCGCAAAAATAAAATATTCTAATTATACGTATCCTGTTTTATTGGCAAATACATTTGACTACTATAAGCAATTGCAAACAATAGGGAATATGCCAAAGAACTCGGAGTAGGAGCCTCGACAGTTTCAAGACATTTGAAGGAAATCGGCAAATCCAAAACTGACATTTCATACGGTACAGCCTGATATATTTCTAACAATGAATTGTTTTTCTTATTTTAATTAATCTATTTTATTGTCAAATACATTATCCAACTATAAGCAATGTAAAAATAGGAATAAAAACAGACAAAAAGAATTGTTCGAATAAACGAAATCAATTACTTCAAATTTTAAGCACTTATTTCTCCGATTGACATCGCTTATTCAAAACTTTCTTTAGAACCTTTCTTGTAGACCATTTAGTAAGCTTCCGAATGGTAACCTTTCGCTTCCCAAGATTTTCAACCGTTTTCGAGATATTAAGAAATTATACGAAGTTCCCAAAACTTTTCATTATTTCTGACAACAGAAAATAGGTCTCATTTTACCTATCCTGTTTTACACACACATACATTTTCCTTACAAATACAACATAAGAAATTAAAAAAATAAAAAGTCCGACTCGCAGGAACTGCGTCATCTTAGCGCGGTTCCATTCATATCCCTAGTGTTATTTTGTAGACTTAGAATAGAAACAGTTATTACTTTGTTTGGATCATTCCTAATGTAAACAAATATGAAAAAAAACAACAAGATTTTCGGCTAGGGATGAAACTATCCTAAGCAGAAATTACTCTTTCTGCCGTCCCAAGTTTCGGTCTACGAAGACTCTTCTACGAATATATTTCTAATTTACTTAACTTGCAGTGCTAACATATCCATTTTACTTTTAAATGCAATTAAACAAAATAAAATTGTACATGAAAATGAGAAAGTAGTGTTATTTTTTATTGAACTACGGCCACATTCAACAACAAAATATAATTATATTTCTAGTATAGAATTTGGCTGCATGACTTCCTACAGGTAAAGGTAACTGTCAGCTGTCCTAGAATGCTTGATGAGAACAATGAATCTTGATTTATGAAGTGCAATAAAAGCCTACCTGAACCGGCAGACTACCTCGACCCGGACTGACCCTACACGGCGAATATTTACGTTTTCAGTTCTGTTACAGGTTCAAAGAATTTGTATTTATTCCCCTGTTTTATTGAGAAATACATCCTCCTCCTAGAAGCAATAACGAAATAACAAGAAATAAAAACAGACAAAAAGAACCGTATAAATAAACGAAATCAATTATCGTTTATCAAACTTCTAAGTTTTATGTACTTATTTCTCCGTTTGACATCGCCTAATCAAAACTTTCTTCAGAACCTGTTTTCTAAAGCATTTAGTAAGCTTTCGAATGGTAATCATCCGTTTACCAAGATTCTCAACCGTTTTCGAGATATTAAGGAAAGTATATGACGTTTCCAAAGCTTTTCATCTCTATTAATAAATTATTTTAATTTAACCCTTCCTTAACTCCAAACGTAAGTAAATTTTCAGCATACTAGTTTTGATGAAATTAGAACATGCAGAAAATGTTTCAACTGAATCCCATAATTCGAAGTACCAAAATCAAAGACAAAAAAAAAGTTCGAATAAACAAAATCAATTACTTAAAAGTTTTAAGCACTTATTTCTCCGATTGACATCGCTTATTCAAAACTTTCTTTAGAACCTTTCTTGTAGACCATTTAGTAAGCTTTCGAATGGTAACCTTTCGCTTCCAAGATTTTCAACCGTTTTCGAGATATTAAGAAATTATACGAAGTTCCCAAAACTTTTTATTATTTCTGACAACAGAAAATTGGTCTCATTTTACCTGTCCTGTTTTACACACATATACATTTTCCTTACAAATACAACATAAGAAATTACAAAAATAAAAAGCAATAAAAAACCAAGGGAAAGAGACAAAAATTACAAAAAGAACGACAAAAACCCGTTCATAAGAACAAAACAGACGTATTTGAAGTTTTAAGCACTTATTTCTCCGATTGACATAACCTAATCAAAAATAGTTTTAGAATCATTTTTGTAGAGAATTTAGTAAGCTTTCAAATAGTTTCAATCCACTTACCACGATTTCCCAACCGTGTTCGAGATATTAATGAAAGTATACGACATTTCCAAAACTTTTCATGTCTGTTCATAAAATATTTTATTCTAACCCTTCCTTAACTCCAAACGTAACATAACTTTCAACATATTAGTTTTAATGAAAGTAGAACATGCAGATAATGTTTCAACTGAATCCCGTTATTCTAAGTACCAAAATCAAAGACAAAAAGAACAGTTCGAATGAGCGAAATCAATTACTTAAAAGTTTTAAGCACGTATTTCTCCGATTGACATCGCTTATTCAAAACTTTCTTTAGAACCTTTCTTGTAGACCATTTAGTAAGCTTTCGAATGGTAACCTTTCGCTTCCCAAGATTTTCAACCGTTTTCGAGATATTAAGAAATTATGGGGTCTCCCGTGGTCTAATGGCTAGCGCCTTGGATTCATAAGCGGGAGATGGTGGGTTCGATTCCTTACCCCCGGCAGGAATTTTATCATCCCACGGCTCGCTGGTAAAATTCCTGGCTGCACCCTGGATGTCGGCGCTAATGACCTAGATGTTGATGCGCCGTAAAAAAAAAAAAAAAAAAAAAAAAAAAAAAAAAAAAAAATTAAGAAATTATACGAAGTTCCCAAAACTTTTTATTATTTCTGACAACAGAAAATTGGTCTCATTTTACCTGTCCTGTTTTACACACATATACATTTTCCTTACAAATACAACATAAGAAATTACAAAAATAAAAAGCAATAAAAAACCAAGGGAAAGAGACAAAAATTACAAAAAGAACGACAAAAACCCGTTCATAAGAACAAAACAGACGTATTTGAAGTTTTAAGCACTTATTTCTCCGATTGACATAACCTAATCAAAAATAGTTTTAGAATCATTTTTGTAGAGAATTTAGTAAGCTTTCAAATAGTTTCAATCCACTTACCACGATTTCCCAACTGTGTTCGAGATATTAATGAAAGTATACGAAGTTTCCAAAACTTTTCATGTCTGTTCATAAAATATTTTATTCTAACCCTTCCTTAACTCCAAACGTAACATAACTTTCAACATATTAGTTTTAATGAAAGTAGAACATGCAGATAATGTTTCAACTGAATCCCGTTATTCTAAGTACCAAAATCAAAGACAAAAAGAACAGTTCGAATGAGCGAAATCAATTACTTAAAAGTTTTAAGCACGTATTTCTCCGATTGACATCGCTTATTCAAAACTTTCTTTAGAACCTTTCTTGTAGACCATTTAGTAAGCTTTCGAATGGTAACCTTTCGCTTCCCAAGATTTTCAACCGTTTTCGAGATATTAAGAAATTATACGAAGTTCCCAAAACTTTTTATTATTTCTGACAACAGAAAATTGGTCTCATTTTACCTGTCCTGTTTTACACACATATACATTTTCCTTACAAATACAACATAAGAAATTACAAAAATAAAAAGCAATAAAAAACCAAGGGAAAGAGACAAAAATTACAAAAAGAACGACAAAAACCCGTTCATAAGAACAAAACAGACGTATTTGAAGTTTTAAGCACTTATTTCTCCGATTGACATAACCTAATCAAAAATAGTTTTAGAATCATTTTTGTAGAGAATTTAGTAAGCTTTCAAATAGTTTCAATCCACTTACCACGATTTCCCAACCGTGTTCGAGATATTAATGAAAGTATACGACATTTCCAAAACTTTTCATGTCTGTTCATAAAATATTTTATTCTAACCCTTCCTTAACTCCAAACGTAACATAACTTTCAACATATTAGTTTTAATGAAAGTAGAACATGCAGATAATGTTTCAACTGAATCCCGTTATTCTAAGTACCAAAATCAAAGACAAAAAGAACAGTTCGAATGAGCGAAATCAATTACTTAAAAGTTTTAAGCACGTATTTCTCCGATTGACATCGCTTATTCAAAACTTTCTTTAGAACCTTTCTTGTAGACCATTTAGTAAGCTTTCGAATGGTAACCTTTCGCTTCCCAAGATTTTCAACCGTTTTCGAGATATTAAGAAATTATGGGGTCTCCCGTGGTCTAATGGCTAGCGCCTTGGATTCATAAGCGGGAGATGGTGGGTTCGATTCCTTACCCCCGGCAGGAATTTTATCATCCCACGGCTCGCTGGTAAAATTCCTGGCTGCACCCTGGATGTCGGCGCTAATGACCTAGATGTTGATGCGCCGTAAAAAAAAAAAAAAAAAAAAAAAAAAAAAAAAAAAAAAAATTAAGAAATTATACGAAGTTCCCAAAACTTTTTATTATTTCTGACAACAGAAAATTGGTCTCATTTTACCTGTCCTGTTTTACACACATATACATTTTCCTTACAAATACAACATAAGAAATTACAAAAATAAAAAGCAATAAAAAACCAAGGGAAAGAGACAAAAATTACAAAAAGAACGACAAAAACCCGTTCATAAGAACAAAACAGACGTATTTGAAGTTTTAAGCACTTATTTCTCCGATTGACATAACCTAATCAAAAATAGTTTTAGAATCATTTTTGTAGAGAATTTAGTAAGCTTTCAAATAGTTTCAATCCACTTACCACGATTTCCCAACTGTGTTCGAGATATTAATGAAAGTATACGAAGTTTCCAAAACTTTTCATGTCTGTTCATAAAATATTTTATTCTAACCCTTCCTTAACTCCAAACGTAACATAACTTTCAACATATTAGTTTTAATGAAAGTAGAACATGCAGATAATGTTTCAACTGAATCCCGTTATTCTAAGTACCAAAATCAAAGACAAAAAGAACAGTTCGAATGAGCGAAATCAATTACTTAAAAGTTTTAAGCACGTATTTCTCCGATTGACATCGCTTATTCAAAACTTTCTTTAGAACCTTTCTTGTAGACCATTTAGTAAGCTTTCGAATGGTAACCTTTCGCTTCCCAAGATTTTCAACCGTTTTCGAGATATTAAGAAATTATACGAAGTTCCCAAAACTTTTTATTATTTCTGACAACAGAAAATTGGTCTCATTTTACCTGTCCTGTTTTACACACATATACATTTTCCTTACAAATACAACATAAGAAATTACAAAAATAAAAAGCAATAAAAAACCAAGGGAAAGAGACAAAAATTACAAAAAGAACGACAAAAACCCGTTCATAAGAACAAAACAGACGTATTTGAAGTTTTAAGCACTTATTTCTCCGATTGACATAACCTAATCAAAAATAGTTTTAGAATCATTTTTGTAGAAAATTTAGTAAGCTTTCAAATAGTTTAAATCCACTTACCACGATTTCCCAACCGTGTTCGAGATATTAATGAAAGTATACGAAGTTTCCAAAACATTTCATGTCTGTTCATAAAATATTTTATTCTAACCCTTCCTTAACTCCAAACGTAACATAACTTTCAACATATTAGTTTTAATGAAAGTAGAACATGCAGATAATGTTTCAACTGAATCCCGTTATTCTAAGTACCCAAACCAAAAACGGTATTCAAAAACTATTTTTCCAATTTTCTCGACAACGGTTAAAGCTATCGCCTTGAAAATGGTTTCATTCGTTTTTCTAGCCCAAGAAGCCTATAAAACGAGTACTTACAAGCTTATGAACTCAAAAACGTAAGCGTTACGATTTTTTCTGCGCGAATTTCGCCCCAAACGCCATCTTCCAGTGGGCGGATTTTGCTGGTTAACGAACTTGACCTTTCAAATTGGACGACAGATTTTGTACCAAATTTCATCAAAATTGGACCATTCGTCTTCTATTTAGAGAGCGAACAGACAAATATATATATATATATATATATATATATATATATATATATATATATAAATATATACATATATATATATATATACAAATTTGAACCACCGTTATTTTCGGTTTCTAGGGGTTCTGAAACGCAAAATTTTCTAGTCGGCACTTCCGGATTGTTTCATTGTATCAACCTTATAAGCGGGGTTCCTCCCTACGGGGGAGGGAGGAACCGCGCTAAAAGCAATAAAAAACCAAGGGAAAGAGACAAAAATTACAAAAAGAACGACAAAAACCCGTTCATAAGAACAAAACAGACGTATTTGAAGTTTTAAGCACTTATTTCTCCGATTGACATAACCTAATCAAAAATAGTTTTAGAATCATTTTTGTAGAGAATTTATTAAGCTTTCAAATAGTTTCTATCCACTTACCACGATTTCCCAACCGTGTTCAAGATATTAATGAAAGTATACGAAGTTCCCAAAACTTTTCATGTCTGTTCATTAAATATTTTATTCTAACCCTTCCTTAACTCCAAACGTAACATAACTTTCAACATATTAGTTTTAATGAAAGTAGAACATGCAGATAATGTTTCAACTGAATCCCGTGATTCTAAGTACCCAAACCAAAAACGGTATTCAAAAACTATTTTTCCAATTTTCTCGACAACGGTTAAAGCTATCGCCTTGAAAATGGTTTCATTCGTTTTCCTTGCCCAAGAAGCCTATAAAAAGAGTACTTACAAGCTTATGAACTCAAAACCGTAAGCGTTACGATTTTTTTTGCGCGAATTTCGCCCCAAACGCCATCTTCCAGTGGGCGGATTTTGCTGGTTAACGAACTTGACCTTTCAAATTGGACGACAGATTTTTGTACCAAATTTCATCAAAATCGGACCATTCGTCTTCTATTTAGAGAGCGAACAGACAAATATTTATATATATATATATAAATATATACATATATATATATATATATACAAATTTGAACCACCGTTATTTTTGGTTTCTAGGGGTTCTGAAACGCAAAATTTTCTAGTCGGCACTTCCGGATTGTTTCATTGTATCAACCTTATAAGCGGGGTTCCTCCCTATGGGGGAGGGAGGAACCGCGCTAAAAGTAAAGTAACCAAATTAGGGGTTTTCTACAAAGAACGTTTTTTTTTTTTTTGGTTTTTTTTGGTTTTTTTAAGTAATCCTTAGAACGGCTTATTTTTCTAAAAAAACAGAAACATGCGATAGGATGAAAAGTTGGAAAGAAGTTGAAAAGTTGGAGAAATAAATGCTTAAAACTACGAAAGTGTTAGTTTCGTTGCATTGAGAAGCATATGGCTCCGTTTTTTATTGATTATTTTTTTAATTGATTTTACCAGTCCGTGGCGGCTAAAGGAGGCCCCCAGAATGAAAATATACAATCCTTTTCGATTGTTAGAAAAAAAAAAATTGTTTAGGCAAATTAATATTAAAAAGTTGTAATCAATGTATGTTCATAGTTTATCAAATGCTTCCTTAATGACTTTCAGGTGCCTGCTTATAACATTTTATTCTACACCCACAGGCACGGAGGCACCTCGGGAGAACTTTTGGCACAAGAAAAACAACAACAATTTATTACTTTTTTTGTTGTTTTCAAAATACCTCAAAAATGTTTGATTTTAGCGGAAATGCTTTGTATTAAGTTTAAAGATAATTAAATTTGCTACAACTTCTACTATCCGAGTAAGTATCCAAAATCAAACGGTGTTCAGATATATTTTAAAAATAACAAAAAAAGTCATGAATTATGTGGTTTTCTGCCCTTCGAAATTTCTCCCGGAGTCGGCATGTTGGATAACGTGTTTTTTTTTTTGTTTTGTTTTTTAAATAATCATACTAATATGTACAAATTAAAAATAAATAAAAAAATCGATGCCACCTTTTACAAGGTACAATGTATTTTTTGTCTGAACTATTTTGGTTGTTTGTCATAGATTTTTCCAAGTGAATGTCCTAGAGAAAGAGTGAACCATTTCCGCTACTGAACGTTTGGTGCCTAAAATCTAACATCTTAAACACTTTAATTGATGACGTTTTAATTTTTTCCAAAATATTCACATTTATTTAACACTATCCAAATGATACTCGGGATAAGTACGGATTTTTTGGTACATAGATTTCTACGATCATTAGGACTGTGTTATTTATAAATAAACGAACAAAATTACAAAGAACTAAACTTTTTCGAAAAATATTTTGATGCAGAGAAAATCCCAGTTTCTAATATATGGATACCTATTCCTCAATTCAATAATTAAGGGTTCCATTAGCTAGGCATGGGTTTCTTTAGCTAGGCGCAATCATTGTTGAAGTTCATGCAAAAAAGAAATAATTACGTCCAGTATGTACAAATTTGGGGATTGAGTTCTAAAGTAATCAATTCCAAATGAACGTCTACTATTTTAACGTATTGGTTAAAAACTATTTGGGGGCGAGGTTAGCTCTGGACTAATAAGTAGGAGGACCTGAGTCCAAATCCCGAGCAAGCACTAAAGATTTTTTCTTCTATTGTATTCGTTCATGGGTTGAATTAATTCGGCCTCCCTGACCGTCCCTAGGCCGACCCAGTCTTTAATTAATTTAATAATGGGTACCTTGTAGTGCTAATGACTGCTAGCAGTCGAAGCAGCCAAGGGGAAAATCAGGCGGCCGGAGCATAGTACTGACCACAATATCTCCCTAGTGTGCCGTATGGTCATGAATCAGATACCTCTATAGTATCTGACCCTCAGGGCACTCGTGCCCTGTTACGGGACTGAATTTTTTTTTTTTTAACTACTTATACCGCGTTTGGATGCAATATAACAAACATTTAATTTATATATATATATATATATTTTCCTTTATTGATTATTACATCCTGTATATAAATATATCTGGTAATATCATGAATCATACAATACGAAGGTTCTGTGCTCAAGGCCTCCCAACTTCGTTTTCGATTAACGCCAAAAAGACGCTCAGATGACGTTGAGAGGTGCCTACACAAGCTCCCTTCTGCTCCGACCAGTGGCTGGATTCGAAGAGAGAGCTTTGAGCCACAGAATATAGTCGCACTTGAACAAAGAGAAAGCCATTGTTAACACTTCACTTGGTCACTGCAGCAGATCTCTAGGCCAATGTCTTTTGAGTCGCCTCGGTGAAGAGAGAAGGTGGTTGGCGCTGGATAGGGGAGGACTTCAGGATTTTGATGAGTGGAAGTTTAGGATGGAAACGTTGGAATCTGGATAATACATCATTAACGAGTGGGATATTGAGGTCTTTATGGAGGTTGAGGTTGGAAACGTAGAAAGGAGCATTGACTATTGTTCTTAGGACCTTGGATTGGAATGTTTGAATGCGTCTGATGTTCGATGTTTTCGCAGTTCCCTAGAGTTCTGAACCGTATGTCCAAATGGGTTGCAGTAGTGATTTGTAAATGATCAGTTTGTTTTCAGTACTTAAATGTGATTTGCGGTTCAACAGTCTATAGAGTTGTCCAAATCGTCTGTTAAGTTCTTGTCTTTTAAGTTTTAAGTGATGTTTCCAGGTAAGTCGGGAGTCCAAGTGTAGTAGTCCGAGGGAGCGAACTGTATCAGAAGAGGGTAATGGGACGTTGTTGAAGTGTACTGGTGGACAGGAACTGCGCCGGAGGGTGAAGGTGATGTGATGGAATTTTTCCTCCATTTTTTACACTACTCTTGAATTGTATTCAAGTGGGACTAAAGATTCTGCGACGCAGTGTTAGGATTTGGGTGGGATGCGAGGATAGCTGTATCGTCTGCATAGGTTGCTAGAAGAGTGTCGGGACTTGTTGGAACATCGGCTGTATACAAGCTGTAGAGCACAGGGCTTAGAACACTGCTCTGGGGAACTCCCGCTTCCACGGGATAATATTCTGAGTACTCAGATCCTTGTCGGACCCGAAAATGCCTATTTGATAAGTAGGATCGTAGGATGAGGTATATGGTGCAGGGAAGAAAGGTTTTGAGGTTGTAGAGGAGGCCCTCATGCCATACCTTATCGAAAGCTTGAGCAACGTCCAGGAACGCTGAAGTGCAATATTCTTTTTTTCTGTACTGTGGAGTGTTGGGATCGGAAGCCAAACTGGGGAGTGGGCATGATGTTTTGGCTTTGAAGGATAGGTTGGATTCGTTTGAGGAGTAGTTTTTCGAATATTTTAGATACCGCCTTCCGTTGGACAGACTTAGCTCGTTGACGAACTCAAATCATTTAATACGGGAATGCCCTAAACCAAGTTTCCTATTATGTTCAAATTGAATTAAACCACAAGGGACGCTGTTTCCAGTTCCTACGTTGTTTTAATTGTAGGATGTTCTCCTTTTACATCTGGACGCTATTATTATTCATCAAGACCTTGAAGGAAAAATGTGGTTTTGGTGAAAAAAAAACGAGGAGTGTAGTTAGTACTTCATGTACACAGCTCATAACAAATATAAAAGAGAAAAGCCATTCACGGTTCTTTGTTTTGTTCATTAAAATTGTTTAGGAATATAGTCTGCACCTACCTTGCGATGAGCTTAGGTGTCCAGCTCCTCCGTGACGGACGTGGTTTGATAGTAACCGATGAAATAACTGGTTCGCCAGTTGTGTTCATGTACCAAGTGGAAAGCAGAAGGGTGCATCCTGTAACAGAAGACGCATAATCGTGCAGGACAGCTTATTGGGCCTTCAATGCATTTATAGCACAGGAAAATTAGAAGTGATTAGTGTGGTGGTCAACAGAGCTGACTCGTGTCCCTGTCCTGGTGATCTATGCATTCGAATTTTCGTAGTTCCCAATTAGCTCAAAACTAGTAGCATTCTAATCACCTCCAACCCCTTCAGTCATTTATCAAAGAAACGAGGAAAAGTGTGCGCGTAATTCATTCATTTCTTATGTACCCAAGAATTAGTATACACTTCTATTAAATTCAACAGTAGCATATTAATCTAATAATAATAAAGAAAAACATTTCATACTAGAATCAACCAACCTAATAATAATAATAAATATTCTCCAGTAATCTGAGAGACCCCACCCCCATAATAATAATGAAATACTAACGGAATCCGAATACCGAAAAGGTTAATATACAGAGGGTCGATAATCAAACGGCCAAACTTCCGGAATCCATGTGCAGGACGAAAAAAGAAAGTCCTTTGGCATATATCATTGAAAGTATGTTTTTTAACTTCACCCCACCCTGCTCACCGTCCAAGTCGTCAAAAATCTAAAAGACCGTCATGCAGGAGCTGCATAATTAAGCACTTTCCTCAGTATTTAGTGCATTCCTAAATTATTTGCTAAAGATAACCTATATAAATAACATAAAAACATGAATAGTTCTGCTCTTTTACATTTTAATGAGCAACTGTTTCAATTATTAATTTTGTAATTAATTTCCTTCCTTGAGAGCTTAGCCAACATACGATAGGCCTGAGAATTCAATTCAAACATAGTACAAAGTAGCCCCCCCCCCTTCCGATAGACCTATTTAGATGATTTTTGAAAAACTTCTTTCTTATTAAATACCCGTTATAAGCGTTTCGTAACGATACAAGATAAATTACGACCGGTATAAGTAAATCAGTAATTTTTGTCCGGAGAAACCCCCCCCCTTCTGATGAACCGATTTACTTTATTTTTACAACACATTTTTCTCTATAGATGACCACAACGAACACCGTTTCACAAAATTATGACAAAAATCAGAGCTAATAACTATTGGCAAATAACTACTTCGATTCCGGAATAAACCAGATGTACTAATTTTGCTAAAGAACTCGTTCAACCCTTTGCTAGATGCATACTACAGACCAAGTTTCGTGACGAAATAACAACTCTGGCGTGTATTGTGTTAACGGACACACACATATACAGTAGGATAGGTCTCAACAAATTTAAAAAGAATTTCGAGTCGTAATACTGCGGGAAAGTTTCAAAATTCATTGAGACTAAAAATGGGTAAAAACATCTGTTGGTCTCTTCCGGTCATTTGCTCTCAGAGCACATAATAGAATAGAAGAGTATATCAGATGTCTCTCCTTCGCTCGCTCGCTCGCTCTCTCTCGCTCTCTCTCTCTCTCTCTCTCTCTCTCTATATATATATATATATATATATATATATATATATATATATATACGTTGATTAAAAAAAAATCCCAGAGCTTAGTGAATCTCAGAAAATTCCTTTAAATGGCTGACTATCTCAGGAAAAGCTCCCAAACAATGAAACCTACTCGCGGGATTCTTCAAGAAGTATGCTTAATCCACTTTAATGCGGATGCAATAAAATGAGAAGTTGGCAGAAATTTCAAAGCTTTTTCATCAATTCCCGGAGAAGCTCTGATTGCACTTCCAGCGAAGTTTGATTAAGCAGTCAAGTCCCATTTCGCTGAGTGATGCTGACTAATATTAAACTCAGGCAATTAAGCTTAACAAACTTTCAAAACATCAAAAAATAACTTGACGAGACGCAGTCTAAATAGGAACCCATTTAAAACTAGACAAAAAAGCAAATATGCTATTGAGTTAATATTTTTCAACAATCGCTCTGTAATATTGTATCAGCATAGGAAGAACAAATATGATTAAACGATTCTTTTTAGGGAAAATTATACTTCATAGCACTTTACGCACTGACGTTTCAATAATGAAACAAGTTTTGAGAAATTTCTTCAAATCTTTATCGATCATATCAAATAGATAGAAAAAATTACCCCCGTTAAAATTTGTACATATGTATGTATGTATGTCGGAGTCAATGTTTTTAGGAAAGATAGGTCGATTCAGGAGTATAGATACTGTCCAACCGTGCGGTAATAACTTTATTTTTTCCGATTTGGCCTGGTTATAGGTCAAGACGGTTTGTTTACATTTACACGCTCTTCAAAACCCCCAGAAACTACAATAAAATAACTTAAAAAAATTAATGTCTTGTATAAAGTCATGTACACTCTGTGAATATGTATTTAACTGTCGAACGTACTTTATACAGCCTGTAAGCAAGTTTTACGGGTTCATTGATTAAGTAGAAGAGTTTATGTAACGTGTGTCTGATTCTCAAACAGGGTGTCTACTACTTTCGGGAAAGTCAATTTCGTGACTTTTTCGTGACTTGAAATGCAAATTTCGTGCCCATTAAAAAGAAAATAATTTCACTTAAAAAGAGAAAGCCTTATGCTTTAGCTTAAAATTATTTGTAACTTAAAAGGATTACTGTGATATCTATAAACTCACAATTTTATGTACATTTAAAACAATTAATAAAACTGTCTAAAATATACATTATCGTCCCTGCCATGTCAAAATATCGAATATGCAAAATCTCAAGATTCGGTACTTTGCTCTTGGATTGCGGGCTATACGGCTTGTAGCAAATTGTCGCAACTCTAACCCCTTTATAGAATAGCCTTTAATGCCGTAAATAAAGTATCGAATAAGACCACTTTTGAATATTATTTCGTCAATGGTTAAAATATGTTCGTTCCTACCGTGCTCCGATTTGCATATTCGTTAGTTTGGCATGGCAGGGACGATGTGTTAAAGAGGATAGTTACATTAATTTTAAAAGTCAAGACACGATGACTCTAGAATGACTACTCAAAAATATTAAACAATGGTAGCAGAATTCAAAATTTCTAAAAAAATATTTATTGTCAATTAAGGCCCAGCGCACACAGTGCGACTCCGTTGCGAACCAGTTGCGTCTGAAACCAGTTTGCAGCTGAAACAAAACTTCTGTCCGCACGCGGGGGACCCGGCAAAGGGCTAGTAGTAAATCAGTTGCGCCTATGATGTCAGTAAAAGTGGAATGTTTATTAAGTGGTAATGTGTTTGTTTTTAAGGCCTTGGCTTGGCCGTGTGAGCTTACTATGACAGACTCAGACGAAGAAGACGTTGGTGTCATTTTGTCTCAAACCAACAAACTTTTATGACATTTTTTCCCTCACCATCTCTGAATATGATGGCATTTGGTACATGGGTTACCTTCATAAAGACTAGGAAAAACACCAAATATCAGCTTAATGTCTCAAACGGTTTCCAAAATACGTCCATGTAAAGTTTTCAAGAAATGGTCAAAATCTTGCTGCGGAAAAATATATAACTCCACTCCTGTTTACGGTAGAAACACGATGGTGTCAATTTTTAGTTCTTTATTTGCCCTTTAAAGTGGCATATAACACATAGGCTGTATTTTTGTACCATTCGGTGATGTATTATGTACTATGAATCCAAAAACTCCAACAGAGAGTATTTACTTCCTATCCGGAGACGACATTTTTAGAAGCAATGAAATGTTATTCCAGTACCTCTAACACATTTCTTTAAAATTTCCAACCACTTTCATAGTTTTCTAAATTGAACTAATTACAACAAATTATTGATGTAAACATTTTGTTTTTAAATAAGCTTTGTAATTAAGATAATAAAATTGAAGGGGTCTCCCGTGGGCTAGTGGCTAGCGCCTTAGATTCATAAGCGAGAGATGGTGGGTTCGATCCCCACCGGCGGCAGGAATTTTCTCATCCCACGGCTCGTTGGGAGAATTCCTCGCTGCACCCTGGATGAACCTAGACGTCGAAGCACCGTAAAAAGAAAAAGAAAATATACCAGAGACATTGATCAACATTTAGGAAGAACTCGGCTTATAGACCTGAAGTGGTACGAATGATTCTCACATTGAAAACTTGTAAGCATTCAGAAAACTGTGCGCGTGCAACTTGTTTGCAACTGGAGTTGCAAAACAGTCTCACCGTGTGCCCTGGGCCTAAAGTGTACTCAATTTCAATATTTAAGTCTCCATGACAACCTCTGAAAATGAATAAATTTAAATTTTAACGCCCATTATTATTAACTAAGAAGTTTAGGACGGGTTATCTATAGATTACCACCCCTTTCTATCCAAGATAAGGCTAATGCCTTTTCTTTTTTCTAAAGAAAAGCCACCACCCCATAGTAGTAATCGAACCCACGACTTTTGGCAAGGAGTGTTAAATGCTCACGCCTTAACAATCACGACCACTGGGCCTCCGAATATGAATAAAGAACAACAAATTTTATTGTTGGATATAAATTAGGAACAATAAAAATATATGTAAATAATGAATGCCTTCAAAGCAATCATTTTTTGGAAGTCTCATTTTTTTTCTTCGCAGCATCAGAGAATAGTTCAGAGATTAGTGGGAGAGGGTGTCATTGAGCCACGAGGCAATTGAACCAGTGTACTTAAAAAATTGAAAAAGTTAAAAAAATGAATCATCCTCTTAAAATTAAATGCCGAAAATTTGGAACCATTCTGGTACATACATTTTGGAAAACTCCGATTTTATTTTTTTTTTGGGTATGCAAACTTTCTTTTCGACTTGCGACAAATTATTTAATAATGTTTACATTTTTTTAATAAAATGATAAAATTCCCATTGTAATAGTTTCATACACTCATACTTTATAATTCCCAACTTCATTAATAATAAAATAATATTGTATTCATTTTTCATTTACTAATAATTACAATAAAGTCATAACATGTAAGGGGTCAATTGAATCATCAATCCCGGGGGCAGTTGAGCCACGGAGAGCATTGGACATGCGCGCATCTTTGCTTTAAGTTAAAAATGTCTTCAAAATAATATTAGTCTATTAAAAACTAAGGCAAACAGAGAAAAAAAAACAATTAAGAACTAAGGTAAACAGAGATAAAAGTATTCACACGGCGTCTTCAAATCCCACTTGGAAAGCTCTATTTATAACAACAAAAACTTTTTTTCTAATTTTACTTGTCCTGTTATGTTGAGAAATGCATTTTCCTACTATAAGCAATTAAAAAAATAACAAAAACTGAAAACAGACAAAAAGAACCTTTTAAATAAACGAAAGCAGCTACTTCAAAGTTTTAAGGACTTATTTCTCGAAATGTGTGGGGTCTTATTGCTTTAGAACTTTTTTGTAGATAATTTAGTAAGCTTTCGAATATTTACTTTCCGCTTACCACAATTTCCCTACCGTTTTTGAGATATTAAGGAGAATAAACGAAGTGCCAAAAACGTTTCATGTCTGTTAATAAAATATTTTATTTAAATCCTCCCTTGACTAAAAACGTAACCAAAATGTAAAAATCTTTGCTTGGATAAATTTCAAACACGCGGAAAATATTTGAACTCAATCCCATGATTCTAAGTACCCAAATCAAAAACTTTATTCAACAACTATTTTTCTACTTTTGTCGAAAGTGGTTAAAGATATCGCCTTAAAAATGGTTTCACTCGTTTTCGTTCGTCAAGGAACCTATAAAAAGGAGCTTAAAATGCTTCAACCATGATTGCAAACAATTTTATTCAAGGTCAAAGTTCGCAAAAAAGGTTATTCGGATTTTTCAGCGAAGCGATTAGTTTTATGACACAAATATTTATGACAAATTTTAGATCCTGTAATAATCTACAAAACTTGTATACACATTTTTTGATAACATTAACGAATTCTGCAAAAAGGAGACTCCAAAATTTACTTTAGCTGTATTCTCCATAATAAGCATTATGCTACCATAATGCTTATTATGGAGAATACAGCTAAAGTAAATTTTGGAGTCTCCTTTTTGCAGAATTCGTTAATGTTATCAAAAAATGTGTAGACAAGTTTTGTAGATTATTACAGGATCTAAAATTTGTCATAAATATTTGTGTCATAAAACTAATCGCTTCGCTGAAAAATCCGAATAAACTTTTCTATGTGTCAGGAGATGTTGGCCCCCCCCCCATTTCTAAAATCATTTTAGAAAAATGACGGGTCTGACATTTGATAATATTAAACATGTGTAATTTCTGCTTCTGTGTAACTTGTTTACTGTCGTCTCCCTGTGCCCTGACGCCTTAATATCGCTTTTATTCCAAATGCTCGAGTGGGTGTTCACAATTTTCGCGAAATTTCAACAACAACAAAAAAATGTTTATTTCTATTCTAAGCTTTCCAAATGACACTAGAAATACGAACGGAACCACGCTAAGATGACGCAGTTCCTGCGAGTCGGACTTTTTTCTCTTCTAGCACTTTAATGGTTTGAGTTGGCTTAAAACGTTTGTCTGCATCTGATCTTTAGATATCATTGATATTTAAAGCCTCTCTCCTCCTTTTTGATGCTTTGACGCCTGAATAAATCATTCCTTAAGTTATTTACTTCTGTCACCAGCGTCCATCACAGAGGAATAGACCCAACGTTCAGGTATCAAATAATGTTCGTGTAAATGTTTTACTAGGCATTCTCTACTAATCCTCATTAAACTTCAGCATTGCCATAAAAGGGTGAAAGGACCCTTTTCATGAATTTCAAAAATAAAGCATCTTGATCTGCATCTATGTGGTATACAAACAGTCCTATTCGGAGGAACTTCGTCATCTTAGCGCAGTTCCGCTCATATCCATAGTGTCATTACCAAAGGAGTAGAAGCAGTTATTGGTCGATTTTGATCTTTCATTCATCTCAAAGAGAAGGAAGCTTTAAGGCGCCACAACAAGAAACTAATAGTTATTATATATATATATTAACGGCGCATCGACAAATCTGGGCCATTAATGCAGGGGTGCAGCCAGGAATTTTCTCAACGAGCCCTGAGATGAGAAAATTCCTGCCGCCGGTGGGAATCGAACCCACCATCTCCCGCTTATGAATTTAAGGCGCTAGCCACTAGACCACGGGAAACTTAAATTATCCTAAACGGAAATGACTTCCCCCACCTTCTCGCAGTTCGCCATGGGAAAACACAATTACCAATTTTTTTCTTACCTTATTTTATTAAAATACTAATTTTACTATTACTTGCAATTAAAAAACAATAACCAATTAAAACAATAAGTAAACAGAGACAAAAAACAGTTGAAAAAAACCAAAATAACAATTTTGAAGTTTTAAGCACTTTTTTTGGTGTAAACTGTCTCACCTCATACCCCAGTAACGTCACTACAAGGACTTGAGTGACTCACCATGGCCATGGAGGTTTGCCTGGAGGAGTAAATACTCGTGCAGTCTCAAAAACCAAGTAAACACAAAAATTGAAGTGAATAAAACAAGTATTTACGATTACTTGCAAGTAAATACTTGTGAGGCAAGTATATCCCGAGTAAACGCCTAAATTTTTTTGTGCTCTAGCCGCTAGGGCCTGGGATATCACGGCCATCTTGGTGTCAGATCGTTCGTCCTTTTATTGGCTACCCAGCCGTGCTACTGAGAGGTTATCATTGCAGCTCAACCCCGTACAATAGTAGTTTTAAACGTTTGTCGCCATTGAAAATCCCGCGACCTGTGAAGTGCGATTGGTGATACGGTTTTTAATGGCTAAGAACAGTAAAACAATTGAGATTAATCGCCAAATCTGTGAAGTTCATGGGCACGATGTGATCACTAAAGGTGGAGAGCCAATGGGGCATTAGTGGACGGACCGTGTATTGTGGCCGATGAAATTGCCACTAAAGTCGATGAGAAAATTAAAGAAAACCGCCGGTGATTCACTACTCGATCAAATTTTTATAGGAGAAACCAAATTGTAGTCTATAAAATGGGGGCACACAAATTCTCCTAAAAACCAAGCAAATCCATGCAAACGTTATTTGCAAGGAAGAACATAGCGACTGTTTTTTTTACACAGGAAGAGTCCTTCTTGTTGATTTTTTAGAACGTGACTCGAAAATAAACTCTGCAAGGCATTGTGAAGCCTAGGGAAAGTTAAGAAGATCAATTCAAAACAAGCGCAGAGGAAAGTTGAGCTCAAAATTTTTGCTTTTTTATGGCAACGCCCGACTAAACAGAGCCAATCGAACGCGATAAGTCCTGGATGTTTTCAAGTTGGAGGTGTTTCCACATCCACCTTACAAGTGGCTTGCGAGGCAGCGTTTTGATGACACCACGGAACTGCCGGAAGGCATAAGAACCTGGGTGAAGTCTCGGCGCAGAATTCTATGACACTAGTATTTCAAGAAATACATTTACATGGTGACTACGTAGAGAATAGTATTTTAGTGTCACTTTCAAATGTATATAATAAAAAAAAGTCTTGTAATTCGTCTTTTTTTTTTTTTTATGCCAAAACGTAACCAACTTTCTGGATGGCCCTTGTAGATATATATATATATATATATATATATATATATATATATATATATATATATATATATATATATCGGTTCGCTCTCCCACCGGCTCAAAAATGGTCTAATTTTGATGTAATTTCGTAAAATAATAGTTCGTCTAATTTGAAAGGTCAAGTTCGTTAACCAGCAGAATCCGTCCACCGGAACATGGTTACTCGAACATGGTTCTACACAACTGTGGAATTCCTACCAACTGGAGGATCATGAATGGCATTTTCTATACATAACATTAAGCTAGGTATCATCGCATGAGCCCTAGCTTATACCTGCGAGTTTTCACTCCACCAGATTGTACACAGATTTAGTGGAAAAGGATTAATTCCAGAAACTTCCCTGAATTTAGCTATTTGGCGGGAAATCTTTGAATAAAAAAATTTCGTGACATAGTTTCCAAATTCGTGACTTTTTCGTGCCCTATTTTTCATTTCGTGACATTTTCGTGATTTTCGTGACTTTTTCGTGCAGTAGACACCCTGTCAAAAGACATGAACTTCATATCCTGTGAGCTCGATGACCAAACTTGCACAGTACGTTTAAATTCTCGGAGTTTGTCGTGTAAGTAGCCAGTATTGTTTACCTCTGTTATATATAACATATACAACAGTATAAGAATTATACAACAGTACAGCAATTTTTTTTTTCTTTTTGGAGCAACAGGTTAGCTTAAGATAGCTGTATAATTCATTAAAATGATCATATCGGCCGGAAGTAACTGCAAAAATTGTTTAAATGCAAATAAGTCTATAGACCATATCAGGGTAACATGGACTAACTGAAGTTCCACTGAGAAAATTCGACAGAACATGTGTCTTCTACAACAAAACATTTTGTGAGAAAAACTGACGTAACTGCACTTAGGCCTCTCTTCCACTGGAACCGAGAAGCTGCAAAATGAATTCGGATGAAAACGCACGAACAATCCAAACAAGTGGTTCCATCGTGGACCGCATCCACTGGGCCCGAATCGTTGGTCCGTTTTCGTCCGAACTTGTCCGAAGTGCGAACCGATCCCATTCTGCTGGGATTTATAGTTGCGAACGAGTGCGAAATGTCATGGTTAAAAATGGACTGTGAGAAGTTAATTTTGCTTTTGACAGGAAATATCTGTGGGACGAACGGGAAACAAAATATTTTAGAATAAATGCTGTCAAGAATGTATCGAAATGTATCCTTTCTTATTCGAAAATAGGAAAAGTGGTGGTCATCGTCTATTTGAAGATATGTCCACAAACTTTGTGGACATATCTTCAAATATTTCCTCATTAAATATTCCATTTAATGGGAAAATTCACCGAACTCGTTTCTTTTGGCATTGATGTGATTCGCACACATTTCCCGTGTTCTTTGATGTCGTCGGAGCCGTCGATGAATCAAAGGTGATGTTCCAAAGCGAAATATTTTTCATCAGAATCATGAGAAAAACCTTTTCGACGACCCATCAAGTTTACTGCGAGGTCGGACGAATCCAGAGGCAATGGACGAGAGGCATTCGCACGATTTCGGACGATCGGCGTTCGTCCGAATTCGTTGCTTCGCAGTTCGCAGCTTTTCGGTTCCAGTGGACGAGAAGCCTTAAGGGTTAGAATTTAGGGTGATCCCAATCACTGATAAATGAAACAAAATTATAAGAAGGGGTAGGGGAAAAATAGTGTCAAGAAACATTTTTAACAAAATTTGCTGCTAAATGTTGGATAGTATGTAGGAGTATTAGTCTATGGTGCAAATTCTACTAAAATATGACTACAAGCTGTGTATGCTACTTAATCTTGTTGTCCCTAATTATTTCAACTGATAACCCCACACAATATACAACATAAAGCTACAGTTAAGCTTTGTTAAAAAAGTTGCTTGGCATTATTTTGCCCTCACCCCTTCTTATATTCTACATACACTTAATATACCAATATTTTCTGTCATTTACACCCTATAAAATTATACGTTTTATATAAATTAAAATCGTTTTTTTAATCTTCTATAATTGGAGTTTTTTCAATTACGTTACTGTTTTTCCGGGACGGGGATATTAGATGACTCTAGATCCTCTTAGAGAATAATAGTTGAGATTATCAAAATACGAGAAGAATTTGCATAATATACAGCCATTTAAATAATACGACGCGAAGATATTACTCGGCCTTGGCTGTTTGTCTAACAAATCTCTTGTTTCAATAGAATTAATTACTGTAATTGTTTACTTGTCTTTCTTTAATGAAATTCATACTCACCCTTTAAACGGAAATGACAAATTTCGTAATTTAATATTTCTGATATATTTCTTGGGCTCACTGCACTTCCTACGGAGTAAAATGTACACCATTGCTGTCCTATTGCGTTTTCTATAGGAGGTTACTGATTTTAGCCCAAAAACACAAATTCGTTTGAATAGCTTCCGCTATTAATTAACAGCTGCAAACAGTCTTTAAACAGAGACTAGGGATACGCAGTGTATCTAGTGATAACGAAAGAGCGGAAAAAAAACGTTCCTGAAACTGACAGCAAAAAATATTTCATAAGGTTAATATGGCATAAACGTAAAATAATTATGCGAAATAAAACTACTATTAGCAAGGCTATTATATTAATTTCTTATTTTCAGCTCGTCATGATATTTATCAAAATATACGTCGTCAAAAACTTATGTACAATATTTCGTCTAGTGTTTTAAATATACATATCTTATTATAAATACCTAATTACATATACGATTAACGATGTTCTACGATTTGACCGATTGATCAATAGCAATTGACCGGCATGCAATTAAGGAAGTAGCTCCATTTTTAGGGATTTTTGGGTCAGTACATTATTACGGATTTGAAAATTATCTTTATCTTCTGGTACAACAAGGAAACAAATCTGTTTACTTCAGCAGTGGAATAACAGCAATTAAACCGCTGTCAGAGGTCCACTTTTGAATTTCCATCCGCGTACAGCCAACTCCGGCTATTAAAAACTGAGAAATACAATGTAATGGGCCTCGCAAACAAATATGTCGATGAGATGCCTTTCTACGATAGATGGTTTTTTGTTGTTTTTTTTTTACGGTGCATCGACATAAATCTTGGCCATTAGCGCCACGATGGATGTTATATGTAGCTTCTACAGCTACACTGACAATGAAGATTTGACAGGAAAAGAGCCAGTAGACTATTGAATTTCAGTCTGTTTGCATTGTCATATCAGCTTCCTAAATTAAAAATGTGATTAAAAGCAAATTTTGTTAATTTTCGTTGGAAAATGTGCAACGTTTGGGTTATTTGTAGAGCGTGGCGCAATTAAAAGACAGCTCCAAAACATTAAACCTGACACAAGCACTCGAAAAACAAAGGTAGAATAGGGTCCTTATGAAATTAATTTCATAAGTAGGTGGCTATGTTATGAGAAGAAGAAAAAATGAAAAAATATCAAAATACTAATTTTAAAACTTTTTTTTTGCCAAAAATGAGAAAGAAGGAGCTGCCTACTTATTGCAGAGCGACCGTCAATCGAATAAAATAGCGAAATCTCCCAATTAACAGATGAATACTTAATAATTAACTGACCATTTACTCAAAAATTTAGTTAATTCCCGAAAGAGGCTGAAGGTCAATATTTTTCAATATACTTTCCAAATATCGAAAAATATTGGCCTTCCGCCTCTTTCGGCAATATATTAGTATAGTATATTTATATATATATATATATATATATATATATATATATATATATATATATATATATAAATCACGTGTCTGTCTGTTTTTCTGTTTGTTTGTTCCTTATACAAATCTACACCGTTTGGCCGATTTAGACCAAACTTGGCACACAGGTAGGCCTTGATACGAGAAATCTCCTAGGCTAGGTCAAAATAGTCAAATTTAAAAATTTGGTCATAAGTTTTGTTCAAGAAAAATTGGCTACACTGAACCATTCAGATTGTGACGGCCATTTTGAATAATGTCTCAAATTTATTTGTTGATGTTCCTGATAATTAGAATGATGACTTTACATCATTATATAATCATTTAATGCAGTTTATTTCAATTTTATTTCAACAGTCATTGTCTAACTAAGGACCGCTGGCTATTCTTTGAAAAGAGCTATCTACTGGCCTCTGTCGGCTGTTAGATAAAGTGCTGCTGTGCTGGCCTCTGCCGTTATCATTCAAATTCACATCGTTTGGCCGATTTTCGTACCTGGGTATTGACAACTAGGGTTCAAGTAGATCTTGATACGGGGAGAGTCATAGACAGAAAGTAGGTGTAGCATGGCACACTGGGTAACAGCTAGTATATAGTATATATTAGTATAGTATATTTTTCAATATACTTTCCAAACTTCATATTGTTGTAATAATCAAAAAAAGTAATAAATAATAATAATAATAATAATTAAAAAAAAAATTACTTTCAAATGTTTCTACAACTAGTAAAACGCGCTCCTCCTCAAGTTTAGGCTTAAGCTGTTGTACTTAAGAGGCACGAAAAGGGTCCGAAACATGTGGAGAAATTTTATAGAGAAATATTATTAACCTCCAACATGTTACGAGAAAATACTAGAATTAATGTATTGAAATTGCGAAATCAGGCGATTGTCATTAATCAATTATTATTATTTTATTTTTGCAATGTTCGGGGGCGAGGTTAGCTCAGTGGTAGAGCACTCGACTAATGAACTGGAGGACCAGGTTCAAAACCCGAGTGCGCACTAAAGATTTTTTCTTCTAGTGCTGCCGTTCGAGGGTTGGCTTTGGGGTCCCAGATCGTCCCTAGGCTCACCCAGCCTTTAATTAATTTAATAAATAATGGGTACCTTGGGTGCTAATGACTTTAGCAGTCGAAGCAGCTAAGGGGAAAATCAGGCGACCGGATAGTATTGACCACACTATCTCCCTAGTGTGCCGTATGGTCAAGAATCAGATACCTCTACAGTATCTGCCCCTCTGGGCCCTTGTGGCCTGTTACGGGACTGATTTTTTTTTTTGTTCCATATCGTCCCAGAATTGAGAATAATAATTATTTTGCTGCTCATAGAGATATTTGTAATACCATGTCAGTAAAATACAAACCTAAGTATGAATTGTCGAATTGTTTAACAATTATAAAATTGTCTTCCAACTATATAAAATATCCAAATAAAAGGTTTATATGTAAGCCGAAAAACATTTTGCCGGGTTCTGTCATTGAGTTTAAATTTGTGTGTGTGTGTGTATGTACGTATATATATATATATATATATACGCACACACACACATATTTGTTTGTTGGCTATCTCACACGGTCAAAAATGGTCCAATTTTGATGAATTTTTGTTCAAAAATGCTCAGTCAAATTTAAAATATCATGTTTGGTAAGCAGCACCAACGGTTAACACGGTTTTCGTCTCATTTCATCACGGCTTTACCATATTTTTTCCACTACATATTTTATGCGTTTTTAATAAATATTAGTTGACCTAGGAGTTTTCTGCCCTTGAATCACAAAAACCAAAATTCTCTTCAGTGGACCAAAATAAAAATAGAGTTGTGTTGCAACATAATATTTTGGATCGTCAACGATTTAAAATTACACTAAAAACGCCTAAAATATGTTATGTAAAAAATATGTTAAAGGACGAATGTAAAAAGAAGGACCGGAGGTGTAGTGCGGAATTAGATGAAGGAGTGGATTGAAGGACAGTGAAGGTAGCGCTGAGTAGCGGCAGACTCTCCAGGACTGCTGAACTTGCTGGATTGAAGGGTGTGAGACAGCTTCGAGTACCAAACCTCCTGGATTGTTGCTCCTCACAAAATACAGGTCGTTCTTTTTATGTCCACCTACCAACAATACATACTAGTCCGAGATGTGCTTCTTTTAGAGTCTTTCCACTCCTTCAAAAAGTATGGAAAGAATGAAGTCCTGATTATGCAATCCGGAAGTGCATTCGACCAATGTCGATAGGTGTGCGCGTGTCAGATTGTGGAAACGGAAAGGAGAACGTATATAAGGTGTTAAGTCCTCACTGAACCCCTCCCTTAACACACTATCCTTACTAACGCTCACTGAGATGAGGGCTTCCCTTCGATTCCCCGTGGGGTTTCGCATTCCATTAGAGATCGCAAGACGGCTCTAGGGAAGAGGGCCTACTACGATGGCTCCCGCCCTGCTGTAGAGTGCTTGAGTCTCGCTCTATTACAGAATACCTCCAAATTCTGGTCATTCTACAAAAGATCAATGTGGACAGAAGAACCTCGGCAACACGGGAACGGATAAAGAAAAAGGCGCCATGAGGACCTATATCTTTATCAGAAGAATTATCAAACCTGGCCAGCTTTATAAAAAAGCTGGAATACACACCTTAATTCCGACAGTGGTTCACACTTTGGGAAGGAACATTTAAGTGACCATGTCATGTCACTCAAGGGCAGGGGGAACTTTGTGACGACACAAACAACAAATCGTCGATACAAATGCAAAGTATTGAACGTGAAAAAACTCATTTTTTATATTCAATCTACACTGATTGCTGTCGGACTGATGGACGGAAAAATCTCGAATCTAAGTTCACTCATTGAAAGGGGAGAGTAACCACTGTCAAAAGGCCGAATCTGCCAACTATTTGACTGTCCAAAAGCAAAGTAATGAATACAAATTTTTTCACTCTGAAAAGTAGTAATTTTCACATTCGATACTTTGCATTTGTAACGATGAAATGTTGTCCAAACATTTATTTAAAGAAATTCACGATCTTGACGAAATCAGGCGCATAGACTATGCGCCTCATTTCGTGTTGATCCTGAATTTCTCTAAATAAATGTTTGGACATTTGTTCGTTTTAGCTAATCCGAACCCCGCTAACCCTTAAATCCACCTAATCCGAACACGTCTAAAGAAAACATTTTTCAATTTTTATAAATTTTCTGAACTGGGAAAAGTTAAGAAAAATTGTATATTTGTCTGTTGGCCCTCTCATACGGTTAAAAATTGTCCAATTTTTATGAAATTTGGTACAAAAATATTAGTTTAATTTAAAATATTAAGTTCGGTAACCAGCAAAATCAGCTACCCGAACACGGTTTTCGTCTCATCGCACCACGGCATTGCCATATTTTTTCCACGTGGTAATGCAGTACGTGTAATGTAGACTTAAACCCCGTATTTTTTCTATTTTGTTGTCATACTAAAAAATCAGGCCATTATCTAAGTCAGTCATCTAAGAAGTAACGAGCTAAAATGGGTTGAAGAAGCTACGTTTCATTTCCACGTACCGAGTGTCATTTACATTTTACGTTTCTTCACATTCACATTATTAGGATTTAAATTTTAACATTCACATTACAGGACAGTTTAAATTGTAGTATTAGAATATGTAATTGCATTTTTATGCTTGACTTTAAGCGTCTGATAGCTTAATATGCCTCATACAAATTCAATATAAAGGCATTACAAAGTAGACTGAACCTAATCTGAATAATTGGGACTCTGTATACACGTCATGATGCCTTCGCTGCCAGTAATTAATACGTTTTATTTAATATTGTTAGTTGGTAATAGATAAGCTCATTCAAATACATTTTTGTTGAAAGCCCTGACCCCTTCCCCCTAGGGTTTTGTGGTACCGGTGTCTTCTGGCTGGTTGTAGCGAGCTGTAATTTGACGAGACGCACTTGACTTTCGGCGGGACTAACTATATCCTGTTTTTAATTAGTGGTTTTCCAGCTCTGGCTTTTGCTTTTACTCGCTCCAATTGGAAATAGATACTTTAAAAATCAACAGTTTATACGATTGAGATTTTATTCAATTATTTAAACTTTCTGCCTGTAAATTGTTCATTTACTTATTCGTTTAAACTTTGCAGCTTTGGAGATAGGAGCTTTACATATGAGGCGTATAGATGCAAAAGCGCTTCTATCCCATTTTTCGCTCAAAACGTTTTTTATCGATTGGCGACCCACTTCCGATTCTCTATGATTAAATTTGGAAAAAATATACACGAAAACCTTCTCTATCTTGCAAGTGAAACTTTTCATTTCATAGTTTCATCGTCTATTTTGTAAATATACTTTAAGTGTCTTAATGGTGTCTAAGTGATATAATCTACTAAAATTACAAAAAATCTAGAAAAAAATGAGTACAATCTAAAAAGAACCCCAGGAATATGTCTTTCTCCCCTCTCCTATTGAATATGCTAGGAAAGAAGATCAATTGAATTGTCAAAGATACCCTCTTGGCAACATCATATTGTTCCAACAAAAGGATGGTGGAAAGATAAAATTGAATAGCGAAGACATGCCACCAACAAACATTCTTCTCAGATGTAATTTAAACAATACCTGTATTGTTTTGAAAATATTAAGACTCCTATTAGGAGCATTCCTCAAATAAAAATGCTAGTTTCCTTTTTAGTTAATTTTAAAAATAACAATAAAAATCAGTAGCTACATAATTGAAAGCACATTTTTTACCAAGATAGTTTAACACTTCAGAGGAATGTACCGTTACCATTTGATTATATTTGAGAGAAAACTTAACTAATCTACTCTCCAAGTGTACACATGTTAAATAAACGTATTAGTAATAAAAAAAATTATATCTATGCAAACCATGACTAATTTTGCTCTTTTATATTTGTTATAATCTGCCAACATTCATTATTTATTTTTTTAAACGTGAATTTAAAAATAACGGAGTTTTAGGTGGGATTATTTACAGGTAACCTACCTCTCATAACAATAATATGATGCCTTTTCTTTCACAAAAGAAAACCCATTACTCCTAGCGAAAAGAGTGCACACTCCTTAGAAATCACTCTCATTGTGCCTTCAGCTCATTCATTAAAATGTTAATATTTTTCCTAGCAGAACGATTTTATTTGGATATTTATTGTATTTTGACAAAAAACCTGTCTCGTATGTTGGACTCAATACTTTCTAAAAAGTTATTTTAGAAATAAATTCACAAAATTGTCCGCTTTTAGGAGCTTTCTTTATTCATCGGTGCTGTTCCTCTTCAAATTGCTTTCTGTCCCCAGATAACTTTCTGATTTTATCAGGCCCTCATCCACCCCACCATAGATGGTTGTTTCTCTTGCCATCCTCCAAGAATGTATGACGACCTGTCGAAGCCGGAAAGGAATCCAGCAAAATAGAGCACTATGGAGAGCAACAGCGCCCCTTCAGAAAGAAGCTGGCTCACCAACTAATCATATAAATCCCAGCGAAGACATTTGAATATAATAAATAATTTTGTATCAGAATTAACTATTTTATAAGTCAACAATACGCCTACAGCAAAAATGGCAACCAGTAGACAACTTCCAAAAAAATCTGTATTAATAATGAGCTGCTGGGGTCTCCCGTGGTCTAGTGGCTAGCCCACTGGATTCATAAGCGGGAGATGGTGGGTTCGATCCCCGCCGGCGCCAGAAATTTTCTCATTTTAGGGCTCGCTGAGAAAATTCCTGGCTGCACCCTTGAGGCAAGCGCTAATGGCCAAGAATTATGTCGATGCGCCGTAAAAAAAAAAAAAAAAAAAAAAAAAAAAAAAAAAAAAAAAAAAAAAAAAAAAAAAAAAAAAAAAAATATAATGAGCTACTTTCTACGCTACAGGGAAGGGAATGATGCAGGAATTCGCTAAAGATCAGAACCTCGAAATCTATCAGGTGAATTAAGTGCATTATTTCCCCCTCCACTATTCCTGCAATAATTTATTCCAGTAGAAATTCTTCAAGCTCTGAAGGAGCGACGGGCCTCGTCGGAATGCAGTCCCCTATGTTGATTTCCCTTACTGTTTAATCAATTGAAATAGATAATTTACTGATTACTATTAGTTCACAATTCAGGCTAGTAGTCCATTGAAAAAAACGTCATCTGCCTCCGGCGTCGATACCCTTCTGTCCGGCAGGGATGCCATCGGTCGCCGGAGACACGGCAAAGGTCTTGTTAAAACAGACGTGTTTCGGATCACGCACCTAAAAACTTAAGTTTCCATGGAAAATATTCACAGCAAAGCCCAATCATTACAAAAATAGTTTTTACCACCTTTATACGTTTAAAACAATAACAGAACTAAGTCCGAAGGTAGTAAATTCTACATCTCACCACTCGGCTCCAAGAGCGGTTTGTCTGATGTTTCCGTGTAATGAGTGTTTTAAGCTTGATCGGATTGCTTGAGAATGGTTAGTATCAGTCCGAGAGCCACTAACCTCACGTTTCATGAAGTGCTTTACGCACCTTGAAATCTTGCTATAATGTACCTCTTGGATTGATAAGAAGATGTATGTATTGGCTTATATATATATATATATATATATATATATATATATATATATATATATATATATGTATGTATTGGCTTGACTTACCGTGGAACAAAAGGTACTGCGCATTGGGGAAAAGTGCAAAAAATATTTTCCAAAAATAGTTTTATTCAGTGACCAACTATCTTTAATGTAAAATTAAGACAAGTTTACAATGAATAATAAATAAGGCAGACAATTTTATGGGGTATAACATTTAAAAAAAAAAAAAAAAAAAAAATGTTTTTATTCTTATATTACATGAGTGTTTTATTCGCGCTGCCATTTAAACCAGAACAGCTGTACAAGATCATCTGAGCACGAACCAATGAGAGAGCAGGGAACAACCACAACTGCGCGGTGCTCTCATATACTCTTAGGGCACGTTCATGGTGAGGATTCATTCTGCGATGCTACGATAGCTACTCCGATGAGCGCTGCCCCGATGTAAAACAAACACATGTATTAAGGTGGGAGTGTTCATAGTGAGGATCCTTACTTCCGATGCTATTCTCGCACCCGCGCAGAGACTGCGGGGAAGAACAAATATTTTGTTTTCTCCTCCCAGTGAGGAGGGAAGCCTCGATGTGGGCCTGACTGTGATTGGTTCCTTCAAAAGGACTCTAGTGCGCAGGTCACCTACCCTCTCTCATTACTTCATCTTGTGTGATTATTCTTTTTTGGTTATTTCGTTGTCGGGATGAAAGAAAATTGGGTCTTTTTGCGAAGACCACATCCAGTTACTTTTGAAGTAGCAGTAGTGATTTATAAGTTACTCGTACTCGCTGATAAGCTTACTGATTAGCTTACAGGTTCTTTGCTGGTTATCTACTACTTCTTGACTCGTTATCCACGGTTATAATTCATATTAGATAATGGCAAGTAATATTCATTAATAAAAAGGTTAATATGATCAAAATCAATTCTCTCAACTATGAAATAAGTTATTAAGCATTAAAGTTGACTGTTTTGCAGGTTATGAAGGATAACATAAAGAATGATATTTGTAAACAAACATATTTTATTCCTTTTCTCTCTCTCTTTTTTGGATCTTTTACATCTATTAAGCATTACATGATATGCGTTTCCGCTCGCTACGCTATGCTCCACTCGCTCAAGAAGATATAGGAAAACTCTAGCCAATCCAACTCGCAATTAATAGAATTATATTAATTTAAGCGACTCTAGTCTATCCAACTCGCTAAATTAATAGGATTCCATTAATTTTTCCGAGTAAGAAACCAATCCCTTTTTCTTTGTCAGGAACATCGCGAACTAATTGTAAAGACTCATTCTTTCTCACTATCATAAGCAGAGCTTTTTCATAAACAAAAGCTAATTCATTGTTGAAGGTTACTTTACTCCCAGCAAGAACCAATGCAATGGTGAGTCAGCATGAACACCCTCCATCGATGTAGAATACATCGGGGCAGCGCTCATCGGAGTAGCTATCGTAGCATCGCAGAATGAATCCTCACCATGAACGTACCCTTACGGTTACACGCAGTTTATTGCACTCTATCATAGGCAACAATTATTTTTGTTTCCTGATAATTAAACCCCACAAAAGTGTGTGCCCTTTTGTAATTATTTTCAAATTGGTTTATTGAAGACGATGTTTAAATCGCAACGTGAATAAAGCACTTCATTTAATACTAAAAATAAAAACTACGTATTTTAGTTTTTTTATTTACTTACATTCTAACCCTCTTGTGTCTGCCTTAGTTATTATTCATTGTAAAATTGCCTTAGTTTGCAATTTTTTTACATTAATGATAGTTGACTTCTGAATAAAACACTATTTTTGGGCATATTCTTTTGCACCTTTCCCCTATGCGCAGTACCTCGTGTTCCAAGGTATGTCCAGGAAACATATCCATACCTTCTTATCAACCCAAGAGGTACATTATAGCAAAAAAGCTGCATGAAACACTTCATGAAAAGTGCGTTACCAGCTCTCCGACTATATGGGTATATCTGGTTCTTCAGTTCCAGAAATGGTATATCTTTCCAGTTCAAGAAAGTTTCAGAAGTTTTCACCAGACATTTGAGCTAAAGAGATTCCAAAAACATTGTTGATGTTGAGTGCTTCTACAATAGTCATAGTCATATCATTCAGTACAAGTCGTGTAATAGGTTGCGTCTGATCTACGTAACATGGGAGAGGAACTCGCTAAATGAGTTTCCTTCGTGCCTTCAATAATCAATTACCTTAACGTTAAGATTCTAAAAGCATTTTATGATAATAGTATAGGTAGACTATAAAAGTAATTAACAAATAAATCAACAATTTGCTAGTCAGGTTCTACGCTGAAAAAAAGGTGCAGCTCTTAACGTGATCACGTTAATATATCTCAGAATAGGGCACATATCTCACGTTTCTAGCCATGTTGGCAAACCTCAGAATAGGTAGCCATATAACGACAATAACCTTTCGTCTCGTCACAGGAAGGAAGAAAATGTGGCAATTACAACTTAATATGAGACCTCTAATTATTTAATTCAAAAATAATTTATCAAAGGCCTTGTCATATGCTAACAGTACCGATGGCATATAATAAGCGGATTATGTATGTATTGGATCAAGGCTTCCACAATTTCCATAATGATGAGGTTAATATGTAAGTTTGGGATGATACTAAAGCATCCCGCGAGCAGCACACAAATTGAAGCACTTACTAACTCTGCCAACCCAAACAGGTATTCAACTCACTTTTTTATATATTAAAAAAAAAAATATATATATATATATATATATAGTGACATATATATATATATATATATATATATATATATATATATATATATATATATATATAGTGACATATATATTAGCCAATAATCACAAAATCTACCTTATTGTGGATGAAAAACATGAGGTAATATAAGAGAGGCTGCACCCCCCCCCCCCCCCCAATTTGATTTTATTGGTAAAAGTGGGGCCATAAAAACCTTAAAAATGTAAAACATTATCTGTCATAAAAACAATTTTATGGGCCTAGGCCTTAACGAAATTTAAAATACATTATTTATCTTTGGAATCTCCCTAAAATTGTAATATAGGTTATTTTTTGTGCTAAAAACAAATCTGACATCCGTTTTGAGATCGTAAATTGTTATACATACTACACTGAATAGAAGTCATTATTTTTCCAAAAACTTCCATGTAAAAAAAAGTTTCATTATAAAACACATTTTGATTTCAAAACGAATGCCAGATTTGTTTTTAGCGCATTGTGTGGAATAGTGTTTTAGTTGGGTAACTAGTCCAAGTTCTAGATTGTTAGTATTCCATACCCCCCAAATGCTCCCAGTCCCCCTAAATTATATCATTCATGCGAAATTATAGCATTCAAATGCTCCCAGCCCCCCGAAATTATATCATTCACGATCAAAAATCGTGAATTGGTTAAAACTATGCTGGATCACACATACTAAAACTGCACCATAATAATTTTTCTGCAATACCTTGATGTATAAATTTATTGTTTGGTGACAACAAACAGGAAACAACAGTTAATTTCAAAAATAAACAAAATGTATGGGCGATAAAATACTTATCAAGCCTGAAAAAATTTGACAATGAAAAAAATGGAATTAAAACAATCATAGCATATCGCACTATGTATTTCTAAAGTGACACAACTCAAAAGTCAGTTTTATTCACACCGTCATAGTTATCACGTGAAAGACGTGGTAAATATATCTTTATCAACCATCAAAACTGTATGTAGTACATACATAGCTCTGAAGCTACGTACATACTGTGTACATAGCTTCAGAGCTTGTACACCAGAGGACTCTTGTATCACCCTTCCTGTCATAATGCTAAGCTCCCTACATAGGCAAGAGTACCACATTTTATGTTGATTTTTATTTTGAGTTGTGTCACTTTATAAATACTAGTGCGCTATGTGGGCAACAACTGGCTCATAGGACCATATAAATATATATGTATATATATATATATATATATTTTTTTTATTGATGTTTTCCGGTAGTGGGGAGTGGGGTTGCTTAATTCCAGAGGGTGAAACAAAATTCAGTCTTCCCACAAATTTTCTTTATTTTGCACTAGGCCTTTCAACACAAATGTGCCACAACCTAATGATAGCACATTTGTGTTGAAAGGCCTAGAGCAAAATAAAGAAAATTTGTGGGAAGACTGAATTTTGTTTCACCCTCTGGAATATATATATATATATATATATATATATATATATATATATATATATAGTCAGTCAGTCCCGGAACAGACCACGACGGCCCTGAGGGGCAGATACTATAGAGGTATATGATTCATGAACATACGGCACACTAGGGAGATAGTGTGGTCCGTACTATGCTCCGCCTGATTTTCCCCTTGGCTGCTTCGACTGCTAGAGTCATTAGCACCCAAGGTACCCATTATTTTTTTTTTTTTTTTTCCTTTTCTTTTGGTGCATCTACTGCTGAGGTCATTAGCACCATTATTAAATTAATTAAAGGCTGGGTTGGCCTAGGGACGGTCACGGAGGCCTAATTCAACCCTTGAGCGAAGACACTAGAAAAAAAATCTTTAGTGCTTGCGGAACACTCAATAAATACAAATTGGCGCGACTGTTCTTATCGTGATCTTTGGGCTCTGAAACAAAATGCCTACTCTTATTTTACTTCCGGATTGCGAGAGGTACACCTCATGAGCGAGTTTCCACCGTATAGAGGGAGGAAAAACGTTATTGTTTTTTGATGTCATATTTTCTATTAAAATATTCTTTGTTTTGTTAAACTTCTTATCGATTAAATAGATATTTATAAAAAATTGATTAGTATTTTATAAAAATTGTATAAAAAAAAAGGACAATGAAGGTAATTTTTTTAAAATTAAATAACGCTTACAACAATTAACTAAATCTGACAGTGATGCAAGTCAATTTAATTCTTATGAAACCCATAATGTTTTTGGTCAGCCCACTAAACACTTGAACTATAAACATTCTTTGGTACCACAAAAACCAAACAAAAATATATTAAGGAGGAAGCGTTGATCGTCGGGGTTTAGGTCAGTGTTCTTATTCAATAAAACACATTTTATTTGCTAAAATGTATATTTATTGCCGCCAACGTTTCGGCTTGCTATACAAGCCATCTTCAGGGCTGTAAAAACATATATGGTATAACAATGGTAAGGACAAAAAAAAAAAAAAAAAAAAAAAAAAAAAAAAAAAAAAAAAAAAGGCTAGAAACATTAACATAAATATGAGTACCTATATGCTTGAAAATATAAGTATATATATATACATATATATATATATATATATATATATATATATATATATATATATATATAGTATAATAATAGCAATATAAATAAATATACATGTATATGGTATCCAAGAGAATACAGTACAAGTGTCATAGTAATATACCTTGAGAAGATTGAGAACTGTCCCGTTTCAAGAAGAGAACATTTCTGAAGACTGGAAGGATGGGGCAGGGCTAGACAGGAGAGGATGGGGGGGAGGGGGTGGAGAGAAGTGGAGCTGGGAGTAAGGACGGAGGGTAAAGACCGCGTTAAAGATAAAGGACTTGCCGATGGATATTGCAGGTACAGGGAAGGATTGGGCCAGGGCTAGACAGGAGCGGATGGGGGTGAGGGGGTGGGGAGAAGTCGACCTGGGAGTAAGGACAGAGGGACGGCGGTAAAGATAAAGGACTTGCCGATGGGTATTGCAGGTACAGGGAAGGATCAGACGGGAATAGGGCGTGTGGGAATAGGGCAACGAACCGGGTGGGATTACCTAACGGGAGGTTTTGAGGATATGGAAAATGTTGAGGAGATGACTTCTTTGTCAATTTTGTCATTGACGGGATTGTTTTCTAGATGGATATATATGGATTCAGAAAGGAGACGCTTCTCAAGGTTGGGTTTAGTGGAGAGGATGGAGAAGTTTTGGATCCTCTCCACTGAACCCAACCTTGAGAAGCGTCTCCTTTCTGAACCCATATATATCCATCTAGAAAACAATCCCGTCAATGACAAAATTGACAAAGAAGTCATCTCCTCAACCTATTCCAACATTTTCCATATCCTCAAAACCTCACCGTAACCGTTACCGTTAGGTAATCCCACCCGGTTCGTTGCCCTATTCCCACACACCATCTGATCCTTCCCTGTACCTGCAATACCCATCGGCAAGTCCTTTATCTTTACCGCCGTCCCTCTGTCCTTACTCCCAGGTCGACTTCTCCCCACCCCCTCACCCCCATCCTCTCCTGTCTAGCCCTGGCCCAATCCTTCCCATTACCTGCAATATCCATCGGCAAGTTTTTTATCTTTACCGCGGTCTTTACCCTCCGTCCTTACTCCCAGCTCCACTTCTCTCCCCCCCCCTCCCTCCCCATCCTCTCCGTCTAGCCCTGCCCCATCCTTCCAGTCTTCAGAAATGTTCTCTTCTTGAAACGGGACAGTTCTCAATCTTCTCAATAGGTATGCTACTATGACACTTGTACTGTATTCTCTTGGATACCATATACATGTGTATTTATTTATATTACTATTATTATACTATATATATATATATATATATATATACATATATATTTATACTTATATTTTCAAGCATATAGGTACTCATATTTATGTTAATGTTTCTAGCCTTTTTTTTTTTTTTTTTTTTTTTTTTTTTTTTGTCCTTACCATTGTTATACCATATATGTTTTTACAGCCCTGAAGATGGCTTGTATAGCAAGCCGAAACGTTGGCGGCAATAAATATACATTTTAGCAAATAAAATGTGTTTTATTGAATAAGAACACTGACCGAACCCCGACGATCAACGCTTCCTACTTCCGAACGGTCGACCATATCTTCTCAAAAATATATTAATATAAAAAATTTTATTAACAACATAATTCAAGTAATACTTGTTATAAAATTTGTATTGCCTAGGCACCACAACTAATGAAATATCAAAGATAAATTTGGTTTTTACATTTAATAATAATCAAATATTAGAATTAAACTTGTCTGAACAACATTAATTACAGTTCGTGTGGTTCTGCCGAGCACATTCGTCAATAATAATAATACACATATTTAGAATATAATGTCAGTACTTATTTAATACACATGATGTGGTTTGTAATAACCCATGAATATTCTAGTACTGTTTCCAGCATAATTGGTAATTTACTTACCAGTAACATAAGGGTCAATATACAATTTGATTATATTTGCCGACTGTTGGTTTGGAGTGGCCTAGAAATCTATAACTGGAGTGGAATTAGCATTTTATTCCATTCTTCATTACTTTGAGCATTTTCTGAAGAAATGTACCTGTGGAGGTTTAACAAAAGTCCGACTCGCAGGAACTGCGTCATCTTAGCGCGGTTCCGTTCTTATCCCTAGTCTCTTTTGGAAAAATTAAAATAGAAACACTTATTATGGCTCGACCTTTCTTGAAATGGTTTTATCGCCTTACCTGGCAGGGTTCGCCAGCCCCCAGTATCCACTTCCAAATTTCATAAAAATCGGACCATTATTCGCTGAGATAAAGCGCGAACAAAAATATATATACACACACACAAATTTGAACCTCCGTTATTTTCGTTTTCTATGGGTTCTGAAACGTAACATTTTCTCGTCGGCACTTCCGGATTGTCATGAGGTCAACCTTATAAGCGGGGTTCCTCCCTATGGAGGGAGGGAGAAACCATTCTGACAAATAATGAAATATTTTGTTCACGGAGAAACGTGAGGAACATTTTGCAAGGTTATCAAAACGTATTTGATATGCTCACCTGACGTCATTTTCGAAACTATCTTTTTCTAATGCATTGTACAGAATTATGGACCTCAATTTCCACTATCCAGCAATTCCTAAAATTATCTAATATTGTTCAATTTACATTATCTTTAACATGTGATTTCTATCTTATCATACAAACAAAATTTCGCCCTCAATCATATATCACATAATATTGTAATAATTCTATATTTTCTCTTATTATTATTTATTATGTAAATATTTCCAGGTTACTGTCCGGCTGTATGGGACCAGTTGCTTTGCTGGCCTCCGACCAAAAATGGGTCACAAGCCACTCAGTCCTGTCCATCACAACCTGTACTAGACTCTTCAAGTAAGTAAATTGCAGTTTGTTTCTTATAGCACCGATTATGTATATGTTTTATGAATTCATGATGACGATTCACATCGTCAATTGCGTTAAGTTACGTTTCCATTCTGACAAATCCCCGGCACATGTCGTACATGTGCCGAACTTGATGCACAGTTTTGTTTCCAATTCTGTGCGACATGTCGCAGAGGTATTCGATACAAGAATGAGGTATGACATATGTTAATCATATGTAAAAATTAGACACTTTTTAGGTTAGGTTCTGTGGACGCTAGGCAGGGTTATATGTGTAAACGGTCTTTTGAGCAAGCGCGTGTTCCTGGCACAAGTTGCGGGCTGTTTCCATTACCCTGGGCAATGTATTGTCGCGCGGTCGTCTGGCATATTTTTGTTCAGGGGACATATGCCGCGACTTGTTGCTAACGGTTTCCATTCTGCGATTTGTGCCAGGCACACGTCGAGCGACTTATAGCAGGACAGATTTGTAGTGATGAAAACGGGACTTTAAGCGATGCCACTAACCGAGTTATCATCTAAGGCCCAGCGCACACGGTGAGACTGTTTTGCAACTCCAGTTGCAAACTAGTTGCACGCGCAACTGTTTTGTGACTTCGACAATGTATTTCAATGGCAGGCGCACACGACGCAACTGGTTTTTGACGATTTCAAACTAGCCTGAAACCAATCACATGTTAAGGCCCATCGCACACGATGCAACTCGTTTGCAACTCCAGTTGCACGCGCAACTGTTTTGAGACCTCGACTGTTTTTGACGATTTCAAACTAGTTTGAAACATTCACATGCAACCGTGGGCCCGCAGTTGCAATTGCGTTGCATTTGAGTTGTACAAGACTTTCGTCGGACAGCCGTGCATTCTATAGATATTTGCGGTTTCTTAGTTACAAAAAGATTTATTTATTACATATGTTTTTCAGCTATGTTATGTTGGGTTATGTAAAAATAAAGGCAGTTTTAAGTAAAGTGTATTTAAGCCATATAGCCAATAACAACATGTGCCATCAAGAAATTAACGTGAAGCAATTTTTGATTTAAAAACGGATGTCAGATTCGTTTTTCGCACATGAAAAAATTCAAATTTTGTGAATATTACAAAAATAAAAAAAAAGAAGGGTATTTTAAATTTCACTAAGGGGAGGGCCCTTATAAGTTTGTTAAAGATTCAGGAATCCGGCCATATTTCAAAGAATATTTACCCGATTCAAACCAAACTTAAAGGGTCGATAAAGGCCATAATGTGGCACATTTTTTTCCAATCGGGGTGTTTCTACGTGTTCTGGGATTGACGTTACATGCAAAAAAGTTAACATTTTATTTTTATTTTAAGAACAATTTTTTGCAAGTACATTTTGGTATAATACAATAGTCATTTATATGGTTAGACCAAGGAGTCTTTCTTCTTTTTAAGGATTTCAACGAATTAAAAATGGGATTATCTCAAGAGGAGATATTGAATTTCAAAACGTCACTTTTACTTTTTCGCTTACAAATTTGTTGTCTCCTTCAGACTGGGAAAAATCATTATTTTTTGTTTTCAATGATATTCACCACATTAGAGTTGTTTGGGGTGCTCATTTCTGCTATTATTTCTGGTATAAAAAAATGTATAATACTAGTTTACTTGAAAACATAAGCATATTTTTGAGTGTATTTGATGAAATATAAATTATTGTTTAACAAATATATTTTTCTTTTAATCAAGGAACTCTATAAAACAAATGAATTGGTGAAAGAATCATGTTGATATAATTTTTTTAACTCGATATAAAAAATAAAGCACTTTCAACCTATTTTATTTTATTTCTCGGCTCCAAAGCGTATTGGGCGGAACGCTCGGACACGTGTCGACTATTTTTCGGTGCAGAATCACCAGAAAAAAAAATGGTCCAGATCGGTGACCCCATCGCTGTATACTCCCCTTGTGAGTCTGACATCGCAAGTTCTTACAAAAAAACACGTAGCTCACTAAATAAACACACCACTTGCGAAACTGTTGGCCAATTGATTTACAACAAGCCAATATACTCGCGTGTTTTGTTTCAGTTGCAAAATAATTTCATACGCAACTGGTTTGCAACTCTAATTGCAGAACAGTCGCACCGTGTGCGCTGGGCCTAAGTAAATAAACTGAATCGGTTGAGTTTTTTTATGGTTTCATATTATGATATGCTGTGCGGATAGACAATATATATATATGGAGTTCAGTAGTTACTTTATAAATAAATGAAATGTACTTCCCCAAGTTATATGTCACTTTAATATTTTATAGTATCTGATAGTATTTTTCAAATGTTAGTGCTGCTGCATGATTTTTAATGTAAAATTTTTTGTAGTGAAATCTGTGTTACAATATACTCATTTTGTTCGGAGGTTGTAGTCATCAGGAAGTTGCGAAATAACTATTTTTAACACTAGATTTACCAGACGTCATTTCGACTTTCAATTCGGAATTCTTACTGCATAGAGCATTTGCTTTCCTAAATGTTATGACATTTGCAGCTATAAGTAGAGAATACATTTAATGAATTGAACGTTACTTTATATATATATATATATATATATATATATATATATATATATGAGTAACAAATATATTTTTACACATAAAATAATATATACATATAAGCCAGTACCAAGTCTGGTAAATCTATTGTTAAAATACACCTCACTATGGCTAGAACTTGTAAGAAAAATAAAATAATTTATGTTCTCCTTTACGCTTCCTCGCTGGGGCATCATTTCCTCGTCTCCCGGCTTCTTTCTCCAGCGGTGCTTCTTCTATGGCCGTTATATTTCGCCCTCCTTAATGGGCTACATCAGACGTCGTTGTGTTATCTTGAGGTGTGCAGGTAGCTCCTGCACACCTCAAGAGAACACAACGACGTCTGATGAAGCCTATTAGGAGATGGGCGAAATATAAGGGCCATAGGTGAAGCACCGCTGGTGAAAGGAGCCGGGAGACGAGAAAGAAAATAATTTATGTGAAGAAAATAAAATATACATATATGGCATGTATATATATTCGCACAAGTAAATATATTCACACCTGGAAGAAATTCCACGTAAAGGTCTATGCTGGTAATGGACGGGAGTCCAGCTCACAATAGCCGCGTTATAACGAACGCGCTCAATGAACATTATGCTGATAGATTAGGAGTACATTGGTCGGCCGAAAACCCTAATCTGACGTCCCATGATTTTTCGGCGTGGTGTTGGCTAAAGTCGGAAGTGTAGATAGTACCCAATAAGGATTTAACCACCTGGTCGCAGTGAATCACATTCTACTGCTCGTTGGTAACAGTTTTTGGGATGTATTGATTTCCTCTGATATATTATTCCATGGATGAAAACGAGTTGGTTAGGTGTGTGATGATGATGAAACATCATCATTAAACAACGTTATTTTATTACTCAATTCATACCTATTAGAATACAGGTTATAAGAGGCATTGAACCGAATACAAGGACTATGTTGAAGCGAACTATTTTGGATGCTAAGTTTTATAAGCTAATTAATCAAAAATACACAAATTATAACTACAAGACTGTTTGTCAACTGTGCAAAAGGGAAAACGAATATAATAAAAAATCTAGTCACACATTTGCATCACATTTAAAATGTGAAACAAAATGTCCGACTCGCAGAAATTGCGTCATCAGCGTGATTCCTTTGTTATCCCTAGTGACATTTCTAAAGGAACTGAAAGGGTTATTTTAATATTTCGTGAAAAGTGTATCTTGAATACAAGCAATATATTAGGTGCCAACCCTTGCTAACGGGTGGAAGAGTCTTTCTCCTTTTATGTGTTATAATTTTTTGTAAGGAGTAAATATCCCGCTGAGAAAACAAAATTTTACTACATACCGAACTCGTCCCATTCGATTTTTTTATAAATATATAAAATAAAAATGCGGCTATTACATCACCAATTGTTACATTACAGCAAACATTGCGGCCGTACAACAGTTGTGGATGCAATATTACTAAGAGTACCTTGAAACTTTTTTTGTATAGTTTTCTCTTAATTTTTGAGTATTATTTTTTTACAGCTGTCGATGTAGTGTATCGTCATTGTGCATATAACACAACTGTATTGTACATACGAAATTATATACTTAAAAAAATCCAGTAAAGAATAGATATTGTGAGCTCACTGATGACTTCGAAGTCATATGTCTAGCATCCACAATATGTGGCTTAGTATTGATTCGTCAGGAAGGGGGGAATCAGACAGCATTGGCCCGTGATAGGATTTGCATGCATTATCTTTAAGTAATGAAGGAACTAGATCAGTAAACCCTAAACTAATTTGGTGTAGCGCCCAATTCAGGAAAGATTCATTACTCAATTTTATATTAAGATGTAAATTTTAACGGGGGTCATTCTCGGTAGGATCGGTAAAGATTTGAAGACATTTTTCCAAAAATTCCGTCATGAATGCAACCTCAATAGCTATCCTTTAGAGGAAAGTGCTTAAAAAGATAATGCCATAATTCTACGAATTCTAAAGTAATAAGGTATTATAAATATTTACTATACACAGCACAATTTACAAAAACTTTAATATTAACCTGCACATGATATTGGTACGACACAATGTAATAAAAATAATAATTATATATATATAAATATATAAATCAGTCCCGTAACAGGCCACAAGGGCACAGAGGGGCAGATACTGTAGAGGTATCTGATTCTTGACCATACGGCACACTAGGGAGAAGTGTGGTCAATACTATGCTCCGGCCGCCTGATTTTTCCTTTGCAGGTACCCATTAATTAATTGACTATTTAATTAAAGGCTGGGTGAGCCTAGGGACCATCTGGGACCCCAAATCCAACCCTCGAACGACGGCACAAGAAGAAAAAATCTTTAGTACGTGCTCGGGTATTGAACCTGGTCCTCCAGTTCATTAGTCGAGTACTCTACCACTGAGCTAACCTCGCCCCCTATATATATATATATATATATATATATATATATATATATATATATATATATATATAAAGAAGACACAATACTGCTTTAATTTTTTTATCCACAATTGAATTTGCTTTTAGGCTAATGCATACACATCTTGTGTTCACAAGTATCTCATTCAAACCACAATATTAATTCAAAAAGTAGAAATGAATAAAAGCTTCTGGTTAGGTATAGCTTTTCAAAAATCACTCCTCTTCCAAAAAAAAAAAAAAAAAAAAAAAATCCTGCAGGCTGCCGAATCACATAAAAGTTGTAAAATTTAATCGACTTTCCTATAGTAAACCCAGAACTGAGATTGCCTCTTAATTTAATAATGTAATTGGAATTCTATAGTGGAAAAACATAAAAAAAAATATAAGTAATATGTAATGAATTGGTACTTTGTGCACTAGGGACTTGAGCCAAACGCCCTTAAGTGTCTAAAGAACCTATTTAGCACATAAAGTAACTGATCGCTAGGATTCGCGAATCATTTGTGGCTACATCATTTGTGTGACCAGTGTATTCTGCAAGGAGACCAGTTGGAAGAATGTTAATAATATTCTAATTTTTTTTTTCTTATTTAACATATATGCAAGTCTTACTATAATCATTAAATATCAACAATTTCATCAAGAATAATTTTCATTAATTTTGGATATCGCGAAAATAAACATATAATTACTTTTATTTATTTGATGTTCTTTACCTTTAGAATTCCAATTACCTTATGAAATTGAGAGATAATCTCAGTTCTGGTTATCGTAAGAAAGTTGATAAAATCGCACAACTTTTCGGCAGTCTGCAGGGTTTTTTTTTTTTTTTTTTTTTTTTTTTTTTTGTAAGCTTTTTATTAAGTCTACTTTTAGAATTGATATTAATGCTTGAATTAGATAATTGTGAACATTGAATGCTTATTTAAAAAATGTAATCGACTGTTGAAAAAATATGTGTACAAGCAGAGAAAATTCTTTGTGTACAAGCAGAGAAATTTTTTTTTTCTAAAGAACCTTTAGAACGGCATATTTATGGAACGGAGTGGTATAAAAATGTGTAGTTTGCAGCATTGCACAAGTTTCTAGTTTCACCTTCTGGAGCATTGTCATTAACTTGCGATATATGAAAATATTTTTATTTTTCATAGTGTTATTAAAACATACCTACAAGATTTTATAATCAAAATTATGGAATATAAAATGTATTTTTAAATAGGTCGATAAATATATTCACAGGGTAAACCAAAGTAATTACCTCCGTAAGCAGAAAAGTTATTGAGCGTCATGTAGAGTATTTGGATTAGTAAAAAAAATAAATATAATTTTGTATATTTTTTATAAACCCATTATAATCCGGAAAAACCAATAGTTATTCATTAAGAAATAATCAGAGCGAATAGTAGGTAAACTCAATACTGGCAGCTAATTAAATTCCTGAATTAATTATACCTATTTTCAAAGTAGTTAATTGTAGCTAATACCAGCTTTATTAATTAGTTCCCATAATTTAACAGAACCGAGGATTTCTAATTATCTTGTTGATCTCTAACCATAGTTTATTCATGTTGGCCTCTGGCCTTTCAGAAACTCCATTCTTCTAAAATTATTTTCTTGAGATCAGCAATTAAAATTAAATTTCTTTTCACGGCAATAAGAACCTATTAGCCTGGAAATGCCTTGACACGAACTACTTCCTTCAGAGGTATAGCCCAATTAGTATTTTTTCGGATATGGATCCATCTGTGTCGCAAATGCCTGAAACCTCTGGCCTTTTGCGAAATATTAGCCCAAGCGGCATGCTATTATTGGTTACTAGTGCTGGGCAATAATAGTAATAGAAATGAGTGAATATTAAATCGTTACAGCCATCAAATTTTTAATCATTACTCATCACTCTCAAAGGTGACTGATTAATTTTAATCATTACTCATTAATCATTTGTAACGAGTGAATTAAAATTCCTTTGATTTTTGTTTACATTTAAACTTCGACACACTATAATTCGCAGGGTGTTTATACTGTCTACTAGTTAATCTACTCCCGTGAGCGAAGCTGTAGAAAGTTTAACATTAGGTCAAACTAGTAATAATGTCTATTCCTGTGCCTAGTATACACTTTTTTTTTTTTTAATCATTACTCATTACTCGTCTTTCATTTATTCAGGAGTAAATTGTACCTAGTTTATGTACAGGTTTAAGTAGTGGCGATCCGATTGATTCACTAATTCTATTCACCAGATGAAACAAAGGAAAAAGAACGTCAAAATCGTCACTTTAGATGGTAACTATATTAAACTAGCTGAGTACCCGTGCTTCGTCACGGCTGATAAGTAGTTATTTTATTGCGTTAAATAATGTATATTCAAAATTAACGCTACTCTTTAATTTTGTTAAATTTATTATTGCACGGTTCCCGTCATACTATCTGCTATTCATCAATTGATAAGTAATCAAAGTATAATGTTTCTTGACACTGGCGCACTCCGGACCAGTATCAACAAAGAGATGACCTAGAGATACCCCGTTATCTATAGGTTACCAGCAAAGATGTTTAACCCGTACCGGTAGAAATTCGTTGCCCATAATAAATGGGCGCTAAAATTTAACAATTTATACAAGGTAGGGATTGTCGGGGTTCGGTCACTGCTATTTAATAAAACTACATTTTATCATAAAAATGGTTTTATTGTGCCGACGTTTCGGCTTGAACTTCAAGCCTTCATCAGGGCTGTAAAAAACAAGTAGGACGGATGTAATACTGAAATATACATATATATATATATATATATATATATATATATATATATATATATATATATATATATATATGCCTACATACACAAATACACATACATATATACATACATATATATATATGGAAAAAGACAAAACATAAAATGCTAGAAATAAATATATAGAAGAACAATGTGATCTAGGATACCAATGTGTTTCGATTATTAGGAAAACAGATATAAGAATAACAGATTACATATTAGATTAGATATAAGAATAACAATATGGGCTTACCGATGGGAAGATAGAGAACTATTCCTCACAAATGCGGGATCATTTCTGACAGTTAATACAGGGAAACATAGGAAGAAAGGAGTTGGTGAAGGGGGGGGGGGTTCTGGACCACCCAATGGACAGAGAATATAGAAGATGAAAGAAAGACCGGCGAAAGCGGCGAAGTACAGTAAGGGGTCATAAAGTCATAAAATGTTGTGTTAATGTAAAGGGAGGCAGGTATAAAGGGCTATATTGCAGGCGGTATAGGGGATTAGGATGGAGTTTTTAATAAATGGAAGATATTGGAGTAGGTAGAGGAGATGACTTCTTTGTCAATTTTGTCATTAACTGGGTTATTTTCTAGGTGGATAAAAATTGATTCGGAAAGGAGGCGTTTGTCTTCGTTGGATTCAGTGGAAAGGATGGAGTATAGGTCAAAACCAAAGTCATGTCCGTCTGTGATGGCATGTCTAGTTAAAGCTGTCTTTATGTCTTTATTCCGGACATCGTTTTTGTGGTTGTTGATACGTTTTCTTACTGGGTTTTTAGTCTGTCCAATGTACGCACTATTGCAGTTGGGTGTGATGCAAGGGATTCTGTAGACTACATTGGTCCTGTCTTTTTGTGGGATAGGGTCTTTAAGAGTCGTATGTAAGTTTTTCAGTTTGTTCTGTGTCGATAGTCCTAGTTTTAGTGTGGGGAATGTATCGCGTAGGGATTTTTGGATTTTTTCTGTGAGGTTTCGGATATATGGGAGGCCTCTGAATTGAGGGACAATATTGTCTTGGGTAGTGGGGATGGGTTTAGGGTTATTAAAAGAATTTATGAGACGGGTGATAATGTTGGTAGGAAATCCATTGGTAGTAAGAATATCGAGGAGTCGGGATTTGTTGGCAGGGTGAAATTTGGTGTCGGATAGGGAGAGGGCTCGATTTATTAGGTTGCTGGCAGTATTGAGGATTTGGTGTTTGGGGTGTGAGGAAAGGTAATGGAGAAGTCGTCCCGAGTAAGTGGGTTTGGTATACCAATCAGTCGATATAGAGCCGTCTGTATTTCTTATAAGGAGTATGTCAAGGAAAGGAAGGGAGTTGTTAGTTTCGGTCTCGATGGTGAATATTAACCGGGGATGGTAGGAGTTAAAGGCTGTTAGAATTTCTGGAATCTTATCAGGATTAATTATGAGGAAGAGGTCGTCAACATATTTTTTAAGGAAAATAATATCGTCGGGGAACATGGGGAGGATTTGGTCAAGGAGGTCATTAAGAGTAATATTGGAAAGGTCAGGAGCGAGGCAGTTACCCATGGCGAGGCCAGAGATCTGGTTGAAGAATTTATCTTGGATAGGAGGTATCCGGATTTGCAGCAGAGGGATAGGGATTCAAGATAGGAAGATCGAGATAGCTTGGTGTGTGGTTCGAGGGTGGTCCAATTCTTGTCAATAATTTCTAGGGTTTTATCTATGGGAATGTTTGTGAAGAGGGACTGGGCATCTAGAGAGGCTAAAATGAAATTAGGGGGGATGAGAAGGGAGTGTAGTTGTTTTTTGAGGTCGTGTGCATTCTGTACGTCATAGGGGTTATTGTGACTTAAGGTCTGGAGGGAAGTAAGGAGAAATTTGCTTAGTTTTGAGGAGGGGGAGTTTATATTAGAAATGATGGGACGTAAGGGATTATTTTCTTTATGGATTTTCGGGAGGCCATAGCATCTGGGGGCTTGGGAGTTATGTGAGATGAGGTGTGAGCGGGTCCGTTGGTCAATCTCTTTGTTGTCATGTAGTTTTCGTATGTGTTTGTTAAAGGATTGTGTAAGGGAGGGGGTGGGATTTCTGTTATGGGGGGTCGGTAAGTAAGTGGTGTTGTCAGAAAGGAGTGTGATCATTTTTTCCGTGTATTCAGTCCTGTCCATGATAACGGTTTTGTTCCCTTTGTCAGCCCGGGTAACGATTAATTCGTTAAGGGATTTAAGGAAGGAGCGGGTGGTTCTTATGTCTTTGTAGAGTAGGGGAGAAATTTTGGGGGATTTAAGGGAAGGATGGTGTAGGTGGTTTGTAATAACGTTGGAAATGCGTATTCGGGATAGTTCTCTCTCTTCATCATTTACAATAAGTGTCTTATCTCTATGAATGTATTTTAAATCGGTGATAAGTTTCGGGACCAATTTGCCGAGGTTCGTGACAGGGGTGGCAAAATTGGGCCCAAGTGATAGAATATTGTTCACTTCGGGGGGTATATCGATGGAGGAGATGTTATGGACCCATTCTGGTTTCCCAGAGGGGAATGAATTATGGTTATGTTGCTTGATTAGAATTGTATCAAATTTGGATTTAAGGGTGAGCTTTTTTTGTTTTTTTGTACAATCTTTGGTTGTTTCCATGATGGAAACAAACGAGCTATAATCTCCTTCATCGATATTTTCCCGGAGTGAGTGGTGGAGGTTTTCTAATTTTAAGTCCGAAAAGTGAATGTTACTATTAATTTCTTTTATTTTTAAATTCAAAATGGACTTTTTAAAATTATATTTGGCCTCATCTAATTTTTGAGAGTAGCGTGGCGGGAGGGAGATTTTGTTCAAACAATGTTCGATAAATGTGGGGAAAACATTTTTGCTGCGGCATTTGAGAAGGAAAATTCTCTGTTCCCGAGCAATCGTGTTTGCCTGGGTGAGCCTCCAGAAGTCATTCCAGAAGTCTCTCCATTATAGCCTCCAGAAGTTACCCCATAATAGCCTCCAGAAGTCACTCCAGGAATGCCTCCAGAAGTCATTCCATAATAGCCTCCAGAAGTCACTCCAGAAATGCCTCCAGAAGTCACTCAAGAAATGCCTCCAGAAGTCACTCCAGAAATGCCTCCAGAAGTCATTCCATAATAACCTCCAGAAGTCACTCCAGAAATATCCCCAGAAGTCACACCATAAGAGCCTCCAGAAATCACTACAGATGTCACTTCAGAAATGCTTCCAGAAATCATTCCAGGAAGGCCTGCAGCTGATGTGGCTCCAGAAGGAACTCGGTATAATGACGACATGAATTGCATATTTGGAAACGACGATATTTGGAATTGCATTCATGGTTTTTAAATATTCAGAAAACACTTGATATAAATATTCAATATTCTTCATACGATTCATTTTAATAAAAAAAAAAAGAAGTTAAATATTTACACCAAGTATACAATTGTTTTTCTTTTTTCCTGTTCGTTTGGTTGGTTGATTGTTCGGAAAACTAATGATTTCCAATTTGTGTGTACCTTTTTATCAAGTAATCGCATGTAAAAAAAATACCTACTACAAAGTAAAACAATTCAAGTGATAAATTGTGGGAAATACCTGGGTTCTCGTCTAACCTATTCAATTATTCAACTAATACATATTATGCTAATAAATTGTAGTATAGAAAGACCGACATTTAGTTCCATTTTTATTAAATACAATAGTTAAAAGTCACAAAAATTATTTGAAGAGCATTGCCATCCAATAACATATCACTACCGTCCGGGACGCCATTTTTGAAATGGCCATATTTCGAAAAATAAAGTTGTGGGTGCATGACCAACTATCGACAAAAATTAACCATCACATATAATATATGTGATAGTTAATTTTTGGTTAACTTTTTTTTTGTACCAATTGAACATATGTTCAATTGGTACAAAAAAAAGTTCATATATATACATATATATATATATATATATATATATATATATATATATATATAAAACTCCCAAGAAGAGGTAGGAAACGCGCTAAAGCAGACCATGTAATCCACTAAGTCGGATTACTTGGTCTGCTTTAGTTAGGACTAGTATTTGGATAGTCGACTCCACTCACGCTCGGACTTGCTATCCAACTTAAGTCCTAGTCTCTTTTCACGTCTGTGTACGTTGCTCTCGAGCCGAAAAGTGTACAAAGTGTAAACCGAAGACGCCCGAACGTCAGGCAGGAGTGAGGTTTGTTAGACGACTTTTATCCGACCCCTCCCACTCACGCTCCAACTCCGTCGCCAGTCGGATTAACAATCCAACATGCCCATTCAAGATCCGATATCGGATCCAAATTCAGAAGATGGACCACAAATCGGAACGTAAATGGCATACTTAAAACAAACTTATTGAAGTGGTTTTCGCTTAAAGTTCACATTACAATAACATTGTCGTATAAGAGGTTGCAAATGCATTTGTAATAAGTCAATTTGAACTAAACATTCACACTAAAGGGTTAGGCTTTTGACAATACAAGTAATTACACCCCTTTATGCATGAACAATAGCTTAAAATTACTCTTTCCTTCTTTGAGCATCTATTCTTTAACCAATTTTATGTATAACTGTTAGTCAACGGCGCTAATGGCCTAGATGTCGATGCGCCGTAACTGGTAGTCAAATAGTAGAAAAAATGAGATATAAATACTCAAGGACAATAAGGTCCAAAAAGCCGCATTAAGAATTAAATATATATAAAAAAAAAAAAAAAAAAAAAAAAAAAAAAAAAAAATCGGAAGTTTCTACTTATATACAGCGTTCCACCTTCGACATGACTTTCATTATTGTATTTATATCGTGCTTGTACGTATCGTGTGTGGTTATTTTCCGTAAATTTACTGAGGATCTCAACAAGATCATTTCAGGTATATATTCATAGATCAATGCAGAAAATAAAATATTTTGTGATCTTTCAACAAGAGAAATAGCATCACCCCCACGTCCTGGCTAGAAAAGGGTTGTAACCTATCCTAAAATTCTTTCTCAATAATAAATGTACGTTAAAATTCAAATAAATAAACTTTCAGCTATATAAAAGATTGAAAACTTATGAATACAATTTCGATCCTTTGTGTATTATATTTTGCTTATTTTTAGCTCGGTTCCTCCCTCCCCCATAGGGAGGAACCCCGCTTATAAGGTTGATACAATGAAACAATCCGGAAGTGCCGACAAGAAAATTTCGCGTTTCAGAACCCCTAGAGACCGAAAATAACGGTGGTTCAAATTTGTATATATATATATATATATATATATGTATATATTTATTTATATATATATATATATATATATATATATATATATATATATATATATATATTTGTCTGTTCGCTCATTTCTGGCTTCCCTGATGGTCTGATTTTGATGAAATTTGGTACAAAAATCTGTCGCTTAATTTGAAAGGTCAAGTTCGTTAACCAGCAAAATCCGCCCACTGGAAGATGGCGTTTGGGGCGAAATTCGCGCAAAAAAAATCGTAACACTTACGTGTTTGAGTTCATAAGCTTGTAAGTACTCGTTTTATAGGCTTCTTGGGCTAGGAAAACGAATGAAACCATTTTCAAGGCGATAGCTTTAACCGTTTTCGAGAAAACTGAAAAAATAGTTTTTGAATGCCGTTTTTGGTTTGGGTACTTAGACTCATGGGATTCAGTTGAAACATTTACTGCATCTTCTACTTTCATTAAAACTAATATGTTGAAATTTTGGTTGCGTTTGGAGTTAAGGAAGGGTTAGAATAAAATATTTTATTAACAGACATAAAAAAGTTTTGGTAACTTTGTATACTTTCCTTAATATCTCGAAAAAGGTTAAGAATCTTGGGAAACTGAAGAATACCATTGGAAAGCTTACTAAATGTTCTACAAAAAAGGTTCTATTGAAAGTTTTGATTAGGCGATGTCAATCGGAGAAATAAGTGCTTAAAACTTTAAAGTAATTGATTTCGCTTATTCGAACTGTTCTTTTTGTCTTTGATTTTGATACTTAAAATTATGGGATTCAGTTGAAACATTTTCTGCATGTTTGAATTTCATCAACACTAATATGTTAAAATTTCGGTTACGTTTGGAGCTAAGGAAGGATTAGAATAAAATATTTTATTAACAGACATGAAATGTTTTGGGAACTTCGTATACATTCCCTGATATCTCGAAGACGGTTAGGAATATTGGTAAACGGAGGGTTACCATGCGAAAGCTTACTAAATGTTCTACAAAAAAGATTCTGAAACAATTTTTGATTAGGCTATGTCAATCGGAGAAATAAGTGCTTAAACTTTGAAGTATTTGATTTCGTTTATTCGAACGGTTCTTCTTGTTTGTTTTTATTCCTTGTTGTTTTTTCATTGGTTATAGTAGGATAATGTATTTGACAATAAAACAGATTAATTAAAATAAGAAAAGCAATTCATTGTTAAAAATATATCAGGCTGTACCGTATGAAATATATCAGGCTGTACCGAGGCTCCTATTCCGAGTTCTTTGGCATATTCCCTAGTGTTTTTAATTGCTTATAGTAGTCAAATGTATTTGTCAATAAAACAGGATACGTATAATTAGAATCAATATTTTGTTTGTTAGAATTCGTAGATGCCGTATGAATATCTAGATTACAGTACTGGTGTTGATTTCGTTCTTTAGAATTATTCTTGGTATTCCCTATTTTCATCTGTTACCCATAGTTTTTTATTGTTAGTAGGTTTTTCTTATTGATTATAGAATATAAATCTATTTGGCTATAAAACAGGATACGTAAAATTAGTGACAATATTTCGGAGATTTCTGAGCGAAATACTTTTAAGATTTTATACCACCACGAACGGCTTTTTTCCTCTATTTTTATCCACTAGATAGGCTTTATTTTGCATATTATTCTATATAAGTTTTATTCAGCAGGGGATTCTGATGAAATGTCGTGTTTTTGCTGTGGATTTTAAATACGATGTATCTAAGATTGGATAACATTAGCGAGTCTACATAGTTAAGAACCGACGACGGAGGATTACTTCTTGCTATGATTTAGTCTACATATGTATATTAAGTCCTAAATCCAAAAAATAAACTTCACAACGGTTAGATACTATGAGCGAATATGGCGGTTCAATGCCCGTAGAAGCATAAGGTCCGCAGGAAATTTACCTGCTAAGAGTTAATCCTCAAGAGCTGTAAATATACCCCAGGTATCTGCCGACACAAATACAAAGCCTAGGCGGAGAGCACCCCAAAAACACAGATCCAAACATAGGTTATATACTAAATATTCATAAAGACTACTTAGTTGTAAACCGATTCATCAATTAGCAATCAATAGTTTTCAACAAAGGTTATATACTAAAGATTGATAAAAAGTATTTAATTACAAAAAAAACAATATTCCACAAGACTTGTTTTTGGTCCATTTGTATCTACTCCATAGACTTAATTAGGTATATTATTCTATTGTAGTTGGGCAACTAAACTTTGTTTTATTTTGTTAAATAAAGTTTTTTTTCTTGACTTGTTATTCGTCAAGACTTTTATTTGTCCTTGTGTATTAACTAGATAGGTTTTATTCGGCATATTATTCTATATAGGCTATGTTAGGCAGGGTATTCTACTCAATCTTGTGTACTTCTTCTTGATCCTTCTGTACATGGGCGTATATAAAAACAATTTCGGGGGGGGGCTGAGACAATTTCCAGGGTATGGAATACTAAATATTTAGAGCTTGGAATAGTTTTAGGCAACTAAAACGCTATTACACGTAAAATAAAATATGTTTTATGAACTGAGATCTTATTTAATTTATTTTTAAGGGTTTTACGAGAAGTTTTTATCATCAATTCAAAATTTCGGGAGGGGCTGCAGCCCCCTCAGCCCCCCCCTCATATACGCCCATGCTTCTGTATCCTCTAGAAAGGCTTTATTAGGCATATTTTGTATTGATTTATAGAGCTTTGCTTTAGAATGAGAGCCAGATTCTGTAATTTCCGCTTCTGTGTAAAAGTTAGCTACTGTCGGTGTCCCTGACGCCTTAATATCACTTTTATTCGAGATGTTCGAGAGGATTTTGACAATTTTCACGAGATATATAAAAAAAATAAGTTTATTTCTTTTCTAAGCTTATCAAATGGCACTAGGGACATGAACGGAACCGCGCTAAGATGCTGCAGTTCCTGCGAGTCGGACTTTTGTGTTGTTGGAAGGGGAATCCTAAAAAGAGCATTCCATCCATGGTTGATAAAAATACTCCAGTGTTGCTTACTTTCAGTATCTAGCAATAGTAGAAAGTTCATTTTACAATACCGTAAAAATTTAGTGGCTTAGAAAATTTTCAGGAAAATTTACCGCCTCAGAATGTTCTGGAAAACCCACAATTCTAGTTATGATTACACGCTGAAGATGAGTCAACTACGCGGAACATTCATTAATCCCCCTCCCCATGAGATGGATCATTTCGCTGGATAACGAACTTGTCCAATCGTTTAATATGGAAATGGTGAAGACCGAGTTTTGTGGTGAAAAAATAAATTGTTGTCGCCATTGTATTACCAGGCACCTTTATAGACAGTCAACTCTTGAAAAATCAATATTCAAGAGATCGTGAAAACTTTTTCAACTTCATCTATTTATTGAGCAACATAACATCTATTCATTGAGGTGATACAAAGACCTACATGTAAAATGATCTAAAAATAGGAGTTAATATAAAGTACTTAAAGTTTCCTCATATATCAGGAAGAATCGCGGCTGGCAACAGAGCATACTTTGGCAAGCTTAAGCTTTTAAAGTCAACTACTCCTGTCAGTAACAAAACTTAAATTGTACGAATCCCAGGTCCGACAAGTAGTGAGCCTTGGTGACGAAGCCTGGACGCTGAATGTAGCTGACCAGAAAGCTCTAAGGCTTTTTGAAAGGAAAATCATAAGAGAAATCGTTGGATACAAGGAGAATGGACGATCAGGACTAATCAGGATCTGGATGAACAGATGAAAAACCAGAATATAGCACGCTCTATTAAAGCTAGAAGAATCAGCTGAGTGGGACACGTGTAAAGACTGCCTGAGGATACAGCCGGGAACAAGATCATTAAGAGGGTAGGTAATTCATTTTCTAGAGAAGCGCCTAGAATTGGACTTCGCAGAGGGAATTACCAACTTACGTCAAGTAAAGGTGAAGAAACCAAAAGTGGAATGAATGCCTGGGTTCATTGACTTTATTTGATTTTCCAATTTAATTCTCCCGTCTAGAGGTCCTCAATCCATTGTGTGATTTCCAAATCCAATATAGTAAATTGGAGATAAAGTTAGAGAATTTATCACTTCTACCCAGTCACTAAATTTGCGACAACTTGAATTCCACAGACTTGGTTCGTTCAGCGCGTTTCATTTCTCTTTTCACAAAGATGAATGCTTTATGATTTAGAAAAGCAAATATTATAATATAATACAAATGCATATCATGTAGTAGAAATTTTTAATTGAAATTTCACGACCAGTCAAAATGACTGGTCTGGTAAATCTAGTGTTACAACCTATAAGCACAATTGACCCGCCTTCTTTCAGAGAATTTCCCAAAGGCTATTGATCAGTACATCAAATGTAATGATTAACATTGAAATTTAGATTAATGAAGTATAAACAAACACCTTGTTTGAAAAATTGAATCTCGTACAATGTCGGCCTCATCTTATCGAAATTATAGCGCTCAAGAAGTTGTTGTTAGAGTATGTCTTTATCATTATCTGTACAAGTGCCGGAAAATCATTGCAACGAATACCGACTAAATATTGATGTCATATTCACGGGTACCGAGAACTCCTCAGGCACTGAGTCCATGTGACGCCAAAGAGAAAATAAGATCAACCTTCAAACGGCTTCTTAAATTACTGGAAATAAACATATATTTGGGAAATTTCGAAGAAATAAGAATAGCAAGGGCAATGCATTAGATTTTTAGCCTGAGTCTTTTGCTCGAAACCAGCACAACATCGACTGTTCCCACAAGATCAAGAAAAGAGAATAGCTCATTCTTCACCAATCTACGTCCCTCTTAATAGTAAAGCAATATAAGTGGTAAACGATAATATGTATTTATGTATAAACTAATCCCTACTTGTAATGGTTTGAATAGAAAGCATGGTGATGGGTTAGCAAAGTGATCTCCAATGTAATAAAAAGTAGTATCCAACATAATGTTGTAAATGACAAATTTTGGAATTGGGTCAAATGTTTTAAAAGAAAAAAAAAATGAAATTAAATCCGTTTTTGTAGCAATACGTGAACACTTTTTGGCCTTGTGCGCCCAGAATCTGCGCCAATTATTTTTCCTTGCTTCTTGGGCTTCTGAAAGCTGCCCTATTGGTACTATTAAAGATTCGATGATTCCTATTTTAGTGGATCCCTGAAATTATCTGGAAGGTCACAGCACAGTAACATGAACCTAGAATTTCATGTCAACCAATTTTTGTTATTTGCCAAACAAACGCTGCTTTAATTTTCCCACAGCAACCCTTAATCAACAATTTTGGAAGCAAAGCTAGCCAAACTCATTTTCATTTTCTTATGAGAGTCGCTGGTAAAGTTTTCCAAATTTAATTTGGACGAAAGGAACTTAAAAAGGAAATATTTATTATCTTCCTTTGGGTGCTTCTTCGCCATTCTTCAAAAAAATCCCTCCTTGAAATAAAGTACTCTAAAATAAAAATAAAAATGTTGTACTCGAGTGTGCTGGCTGTAACATAATAAAAATGGGAAGGGGTCAGCCATGGGAAATATTTCAGCCCAAGTTTTCTAGAAGAAAAATGTATTTTCTGAAGAGAAATTTTAAAAGAGCTCACAGAAATTTGGAAACGCACCGAAGCAACATTTCAACTGTCAACATTAAAAGAATGAAAAGATAAAATAACTTTTCTTAAGGAATTCCAGGAATTCACGTATTGAATCAGTTTATTATTGCGTTTCATTAAAAATTCAAACTCTCAAAAATATCGTTTATGTAGGAATTAGAGAGCGTTCAAGGAAAAATACATTCGCCTCTCGCAAAGGAATGTAATTAGTAAAAGGTAATTTTATTAAAGCTATTATGTAATTAACTCCAAATTAAAATAACGCTTATACAATTTAAATCCATGAAAAAAGAATCCTAATTTGTGGGTTATGGGTGGTATTAATATATTGGGTTGTAAAATAAATTCGTTCCGTTGTTCAATTCTATTTTATTATCTAAGCCTTCATATACCCATATTTTCCTGGTTAAAAATGTTTACATATTATAAAAGAGGATTAGTTTAGGTGCTTCTTTTTGTCTATATTTTATCCGAGATTCCTTATGTTCAAGTGGTATTTTGCGAGCTCAAAATGCAAGAGAAAAAAGTCCGCAGGGACTGTATAACTAAGCAATTTCCGCAGAATTTGAGTAGCGTAGACAGCATATCTGAATAATTTGCTTAAAATAACCTATGTAAAAAAAAAAAAAAAAAAAAAAAAAAAAAAAAACATGAATAGTTCTCTCTTACTTTTTTAATGAGCAACTGTTCAATTCTTATTTTTTCAATTAATTTGCTTCCAGTGTTATATTTATACATGGTATTAAATTTAAAATTTTCATCTTTTGATCTGACAGAGGAACGGGATACAGTCCCCCTAGTGGTAGAAAGCGCTTCTTGCGGCAGCCTTTCGAACCTACGTCTGGCGGGCTAATTCTATTGAAACAGCTTATATTTTGACCTCAGAACCGGAAATTTTGACATGGAAGACGCAAAGCGCTCGGTCATCCTTCAACTGTTAATGATGACCAAAATCAAGCATTGGTAGAAAACCCTCAATCAACGAAAAGGAATATTGCAGAAACGCTTTACATATTACATGCAAGTGTCTCATTTCATTTGGGGACTGGAGATTTGTTTCTCGAAGTGATTTGACGAAAAATTATTTATTGTTTTCATTTGCAATTCCCCTCAAGAAACGCAACGTTTAACAAAGACATAATTAATAAAAAAAACGTATAATCTACTTCTACTATATATTTGTCAAATACCACTCACTCACTCACTCACTCACTCACTGACCTATCAACGCCCAGCCCAAACCACTCGACTGAAAATTTTGAAATTTTGCATGGACACTCTCTATATAACGTAGGCACTCGCTAAGAAAGGATTTTTTGATATTCGAATTTTTAAGTATTTTTAGAGGGGATTGAAGTTTTAGTTGGTTAGAGCAGGCAAGCCAAGGCAGCATGCTTTGCTAGGACGATAAAGAACAGCTGTTACCGTACATTATCTATTTCATAGTATTATTTTTAATTGAGGTTAATTTCAACTATGATGGCAGTTAGATGTTTAGATTAGAGCGCCTATACAGCATGCGTTGCTACGATGGTAATAGAACAGCTGTCACCGTACTGTAGCTATTTTCATAGTATTTTTTTTTTTTTTTTTTTGTTTTGTACATCAACTAGGATGGCGAACGTTGAATTTCTAGAAATAGGCGGTGGTTTTGTACCTCATAGGGTTTACGCTATACCTGGCGATGGTGCCTGTCTGTTTTCTTCTTTATCATATGCGATGCATGGTTCTATCGCGCAGTCCTGTACAATTCGTGCAGAAATCGTCAAACATGCCTCTGACTACTGGGAAAGGTTATACATGTTCTCAATGACATTGGATTGTCAACCTTACCCGAGCAAAGTTGAATATGTTTCTGTCATGTCGGCACCGTATACCTTCGGCACTTCATTTGAATTGGCAGTTGCGGCCGAAATTTATCCTTACCAGTTTGAAGTATTCATAGGTAAGAAGTTTTTAACTGGTAATACGTATGGACAATCGGCCTCTAAAAAACGGTTTAAATTTACTGGAGAAATTACTCGGGGTCACTACGAGGTGTACGAGCAGTGTATGCCACCACTACCAGACTCACTTATAATCAATGCATCAGATAGTAACCAGGAAGTAAAAAAAAAAATAAAAAACGAGTTACTGATAATATTCGTAAAAACCAATTAAAGACTGCTCAACATAAATACGCGAAACAAAATCCAGATATACATAGAAAATCAGTGGCTACATACTCACAAAATCATCCATCAGTGAACAAAGAGGCAGTGGCTGCATACACAAAAAGGAACCCAGCAGTAAGTAGAGAAGCAGTGGCTGCATACTCTAAAAGGAACTGAGCAGTACATAGAGAAGCAGTGGCTGCATACTCTAAAAGGAACCCAGCAGTACATAGAGAAACAGTGGCTGCATACTCTAAAAGGAACCCAGGAGTAAATAGAGAAGCAGTGGCTGCATACTCTAAAAGGAACTCCGATGTAAATCGTAAAGCCGTTTCCAAATCCCACCCAAATGTCAATAAGGAAGCTGTTGTTAAATATAACGGCAAGCGATCACTACAAAGCTTGCATCCTTGGGTTGTTCTAAGAATGTCAGGTTTTCAATATGATCCAAAAACAATTTATTCTGCGAACAAAAATTTTGACATTGGCTCTTAAATTGTTTGCGCATTTTGCAAAGCATATAAATGGAAAGGTGAACCTCCTGGTATGTGCTGTAGTAACGGAAAAGTGCAGCTTACTCCCATCCTACAACATCGCGAACCCTTGCACAGCCACCTCACCGATCAGCATCTCCAGTCACAACAATTCTTGGCTAATGCAGGCAATATAATGGGTGTTTCCATCTCTCGGAGCAAAAGAGGTGAAAGAAGGTAACTTCATGCCTACTTTCAAAGTACAGGGTCAGGTTTGTCACAGGATCGGTAGCTTGCTTCCAGTACCCGACCAACAGCCTGCGTTTTTGCAAATTTATTTTGTTGGTGATGGGAACACTGAACGTAATATTAGGTATTAACTTTCCTCATGTCAAGCCTGAGTTAGTAGAAGAGTTGCAGGAGTTATTGCACACTCACAACAAATATATACAAGGTTTCAAAACATCTAAGGAATCGGTTCCTGAAGACCAACAAGACTTTCAGGTGGTTATAAACGCCGACAAAAACCAGCAGGTGAGCACAGAGGACGTTTCAATGCTCCCTCTACTAACGAAGTAGCTATTCTCATTGTGGGTCAGGAGTTTGAAAAGAGGGACATCATACTGCAGAGCAGAGATAGTAAGCTGCTCCGGATTAGTGAAACACACCGAGGGTATGCCGCACTCCAATATCCGTTGATGTTCTGCCGAGAAGATGGCTACTGTATCAATATCCCTCAACGTGGCCCTGTCACTCACAACCCTTTATGTAAAACTGTTTCTGCCGCAAACTTTTACAGCTACATGATAATGGAGCGTAGTAATGAGGACTACATTCTGTTGTTCCGTAATCTTCTTAATCAGTATCTGGTTGACATGTATGCAAAGATCGAGACAGAACGCCTACTTTGGATTTGTATCAATTAGAAAAAGTTAAGAAGTGAAGAATATGTACATCTAAAAGACACTGTGATTAAATCTGACAGCTGCTTAACGGAAATTGGGAAAATGGTAGTCCTACCCTCGACTTTCACTAGAGGTCCGAGCTAAATGCATGACCGTACTCAAGATGCTATGACGTACGTGTGTCATTTTGGACGTCCTGATCTATTCATAACGTTCACTTGCAATCCAAAATGGCCGGAAATCATACTTATTTTGAAACAGAGCAAATCGCCCTGTTGCGGGCTCTGAACTCAAATAAATAAATAAAATTATTTTGAAACAAGGCCAAAAACCTCAAGACAGGCATGATTTAGTAGCACGGATCTTCCATTTGAAAGTGATACAGATGATCCGTCTTCTCACAAAAGGTTGTCTTTTTGGCCCTTCTAGATGTCATATGTATTCCGTTGAATCGTAAAAACGAGATCTCCCCCATGTGCACATACTCATTTGGTTGGAAGAAATGATAAGGCCGGAAAGCATAGATGATTTGATCAGTGCTGAAACCCCCGATCCGGAAACTGATTCTGCCCTACATGATATTGTCAAGTCGTACATGATACACGGCCCGTGTGGTACATTAAACAGAAACTCACCTTGCATGGTAGAAGGATCAGGTTCCAAGAAATACCCTCGACCTCATCTGGAGGAAACTCAAACCGGCGAAGATGGATACCCCCGATATCGCAGGCGATCACCTTCGGATGGCGGACATACCGTGGAAATCAATGGCATTACTGTTGACAAGGGGGTGGTGCCCTACAACCAATGTTGGGCAAAACTAAAAAATAAAACTAAAATTAAAACTAAATTCACTTTTTGGAATAAACTAAAAATTGCAACCTAAAAAAAACTAAAACTAAAATTTTACTAATAAATGGACTTTAACTAAACTAAAACTAAAACTAAATCTTTGGGAATTGCTAAAAACTAAACTAAAAATTTAGTTTAGTTTAGTTTTACTAAAATAACATGAATTAATATAAATCATATGTTATTTCGATAATTAAGTAAATTATTAAAACAAATAGAACTTGCTTAAGAATAAAGGCCTATTAATACTGTAGAGCCCGGCATGGGTAGAGCCCGGGCCTCCACCGGGGCTTTGTAACCGAGTGGAGACCGGGCCCAGGCCGGGTCTCCGTGCATGCCATTACGACAGTTCCGTCCGGGACGTGGTCGTGTCGTCAATTTGGGCCTCAAAAATGACCTTTTCCCAAGAAGATTTAGCAGCAATTGCGATTGCACTTGATGAAGAGCAAAGAGAGAAACTAGAAGAAGATTGGGCGTGCATCCGACTTGACGTAAGCGTAAACTGGAAGGAGAATTTGTCAAGCTGTTTAAAAAACGATTGCCTACTTTGGATTTGTATCAATTAGAAAAAGTTAAGAAGTGAAGAATATGTACATCTAAAAGACACTGTGATTAAATCTGACAGCTGCTTAACGGAAATTGGGAAAATGGTAGTCCTACCCTCGACTTTCACTAGAGGTCCGAGCTAAATGCATGACCGTACTCAAGATGCTATGACGTACGTGTGTCATTTTGGACGTCCTGATCTATTCATAACGTTCACTTGCAATCCAAAATGGCCGGAAATCATACTTATTTTGAAACAGAGCAAATCGCCCTGTTGCGGGCTCTGAACTCAAATAAATAAATAAAATTATTTTGAAACAAGGCCAAAAACCTCAAGACAGGCATGATTTAGTAGCACGGATCTTCCATTTGAAAGTGATACAGATGATCCGTCTTCTCACAAAAGGTTGTCTTTTTGGCCCTTCTAGATGTCATATGTATTCCGTTGAATCGTAAAAACGAGATCTCCCCCATGTGCACATACTCATTTGGTTGGAAGAAATGATAAGGCCGGAAAGCATAGATGATTTGATCAGTGCTGAAACCCCCGATCCGGAAACTGATTCTGCCCTACATGATATTGTCAAGTCGTACATGATACACGGCCCGTGTGGTACATTAAACAGAAACTCACCTTGCATGGTAGAAGGATCAGGTTCCAAGAAATACCCTCGACCTCATCTGGAGGAAACTCAAACCGGCGAAGATGGATACCCCCGATATCGCAGGCGATCACCTTCGGATGGCGGACATACCGTGGAAATCAATGGCATTACTGTTGACAAGGGGGTGGTGCCCTACAACCAATGTTGGGCAAAACTAAAAAATAAAACTAAAATTAAAACTAAATTCACTTTTTGGAATAAACTAAAAATTGCAACCTAAAAAAAACTAAAACTAAAATTTTACTAATAAATGGACTTTAACTAAACTAAAACTAAAACTAAATCTTTGGGAATTGCTAAAAACTAAACTAAAAATTTAGTTTAGTTTAGTTTTACTAAAATAACATGAATTAATATAAATCATATGTTATTTCGATAATTAAGTAAATTATTAAAACAAATAGAACTTGCTTAAGAATAAAGGCCTATTAATACTGTAGAGCCCGGCATGGGTAGAGCCCGGGCCTCCACCGGGGCTTTGTAACCGAGTGGAGACCGGGCCCAGGCCGGGTCTCCGTGCATGCCATTACGACAGTTCCGTCCGGGACGTGGTCGTGTCGTCAATTTGGGCCTCAAAAATGACCTTTTCCCAAGAAGATTTAGCAGCAATTGCGATTGCACTTGATGAAGAGCAAAGAGAGAAACTAGAAGAAGATTGGGCGTGCATCCGACTTGACGTAAGCGTAAACTGGAAGGAGAATTTGTCAAGCTGTTTAAAAAACGATTGGACGATGAAACTAAATTCTTTGGTCATTTTCGAATGCCCAAAAAATGTTTTACTTCTTGAAGTAGGGTCTCAAAAAACAAAAGAAACCATTACATGTGCGCATTCACCTATTGAGCGATTAGCAGTGTGTCCTAACTCCTAACTAAGTGAACAATTTATTATTACTGATAATTTCAATTATGTAATTAAACACTACTGCACAACTGAGATAGGGAGCCGGGCCACGCCGGGAAAGAATGCCCGTGTCTCGACACGGTGTAGCGTAAACGAGTCCATTGAAAATGCTGGTGTGATTGTTTCACCGTTGCCCCGGCTAAGAAAATATAATATGGACGAGTGCAATCCTTTGTCGTCCCCAATGATACCTAGTCTTAAACTCGAGCAAAATTCAGAAAAAGTTCTTCCAGCGTACCCTTATCAAAATCTTGTAGAGTCACTCCTATACCTATTAATTGGTACAAGACCAGATATTTCTTATCGAGTAAGTTTTTTAAACCAGTACAACATGTGTTATGGACATGATCACAGGATGGCAGCAAAACAAATCCTGCGTTACCTCAAAGGGGCCAGAAATCTAAGGAGTCTTACCGATGTAACTCCGAAGAAATGTGAGTACTTTTTCAATAGATAATTGTATTGACTTATTCAGCCTTCCTCAAGAATGAGGACTAAGAATTATCCGCTTCTGTGTAAGTTGGCTACTGTCAGTTTCCTGTGCTTTGTGATGTCTAATCTATCCCATTTCTTCGAAATGTTAACATTTTTTAATACTAAAAAAAGCTGGTCATTTCTATTCAAAGCTTTCCAAATGTCACTAGGAACCGCGCAAAGATGACGCAGTTCCTACGAGTCTGACTTTTGAACTACAGATGCACTATTTTGATCAATACAGGTCAGGATATCACCAATTCATTGGAGAATAAGAAACTGGCTTTTTCTCGTAATTTAAAAACATGTTCTTTGATAAACTAAATTAGTAAACTAAAAACTAAAACTAAACTAAAATCACAAATTTAGGTCTCTTTTACTAAACTAATTGCATTACTAAAAACGGAGTCCATATGATTAATAATTATACAAATCTAAAACTAAACTAAAACTAAAACTAAAAATGGAACATTAGTTTAGTTTTAGTTAGGGAAAACTAACGTTAGTTTAGGTAACTAACGTTAGTTTTGCCCAACACTGCCTACAGCCCTGTATTATCTCCCACCTTCTCAGCACAGTAACTCGGTCAAATCTATCAAGTACATCTGCAAATATGTCAACAAAGGCTCTGACCAAGCAACTTTTGCCGTGGGGGAATTTGACGAAGTAGCGAGATATGAATCAGGAAGGTATATTAGCAGCTCTGAGGCGGCTTGGCGCATTCTGTGCTTTCCTATACATGAGCGGTATCCGTCAGTAATGCATCTTGCTGTGCATCTGGAGAACGGCGTGAAAGTATTTCAATGAAAAGAACGTACGCGACAGAATTAATTGTCCTTCAAAAACTACTCTTCTAGCCTTCTTTGAGCTCTTCAAGACTGACGATTTCGCTTCAACACTATTGTACTGTGAAGTTCCTGCATACTACGTATGGAAAGATAACACCTTTTGTCGTAGAAAACAGGGGAAGCCTCTTTCAGGTTATCCAGGTGTCAAGGACAAGACTCTTGGCAGGGTATATACAGTTCACCCTGGCAATGGTGAGTGCTATTACCTCCGCCTCCTTTTGCATACGAAACATGGCCCCCAGTCTTTCACTGATCTAAAAACAGTTGAAGGTGTTGTTCACCCCACATTTCAAGCTGCACTTAATGCTCTTGGCTTACTAGAGGATGACGCGCACTGGGACTACGCGAATTGTTTGCTATTATGCTGGTGTTTTGCCACGTAGCGGACCCTATGTTGCTTTGGAATAAATACCAAGATAGTTTCGCGGAAGATGTGAGAAGGCAGATTCTAAGACAGCTCTCAGGCGATAATCTGCCCACAAAAGTAGTCATAAACAGATGCCTGGTGCTTCTTGAAGACTTAGTCGTAACAATGTCCGGAAAACTCCTAACAAATTTTGGTCTTCCGTCCCCTTCAAGGGACGAAGATGATCGTGACATCGATCAGGAATACCTAAAGGAGCTATCCTATGATACTATTTTACTGTCTAAAAGTGTTGCTGACAACGTTCCAAAACTCAACAAAGAACAAAAATTAGTTTATGAGAAAATCATTGCATGTGGTGCTTCAGACAACGGCCATTTGTTTTTTCTCGACGCGCCAGGGGGGACTGGCAAAACCTTTCTTATCAATCTTCTTTTAAGCAAATTAAGGAGTGAGAGAAAGATAGCCATCGCTGTTGCATCATCAGGTATTGCAGCCACTTTGCTTGATGGGGGTAAGACAGCACATTCTGCATTCAAGCTCCCTTCAACTTTGGCCAATCCCACTCGGTCCTCTGTAACGTCTCTAAACAGAGTGGCCCAGCTCATGTTCTTCGAGATTCAAGCCTTATAGTTTGGGATGAATGCACGATGGCACACAAAGGTGGGCTCGAGGCATTAAGCAGAACACTTCAGGATTTAAAGGGTAACAACAAGCTGATGTGTGGAGTTACTGAGCTCTTGGCTGGAGAATTCAGGCAGACACTACCAGTGGTACCTCGTGGGACGCGAGGAGATGAAGTAAAAGCCTCTCTGAAGTCATCATATCTGTGGCCTATAGTTGAAACACTATCTTTGACAGTCAACATGCGTGTTTACCTGCATAATGACAACATGGCAAAAGATTTTTCCCAGCTACTTCTCAGCATTGGCGATTGAAAGATTGGTGAGATTGACGGGAAAATAGTTCTTTCAGACGAACTTTGCGATGTCGTTGATAGTGTAGCTACATTATTTGAAATGATATACCCCAATATCAGTGAGAGTTCACAGTATGACGCTTCCTGGCTTCGAGAAAGAGCAATTCTCACCCGTACAAATGGGATAGCCAATGCCATCAACAACGCGTTGCTAGATAAATTGCCGACTGCACAAGCGACTTACGAGTCAGTAGACTCCGTTGTAGAAGTGGATGGCACTTATATTATCCTGTTGAGTTTTTACACACCCTAAACCCACCAGGTATACCTCCTCATCTCCTTAACCTTAAAGTTGGCTCACCCGTCATGCTACTTAGAAACCTCAACCCACCTAAGCTCTGTAATGGAACCAGACTGCAGATAACATCCTTGCACAAGTACGTCATTGAAGCCACAATATTTACGGGTGTTGGGCAAGGGGAAACTGTTTTTATACCATTCCTCTTATACCATCAGACTATCCTTTCCAGTTCAAACGTCTTCAGTTCCCTGTGAAAGTCTGCTATGCCATGACAATCAATAAGGCTCAAGGACAAAGCTTGAAAGTGGCTGGTCTTGAATGTGGCGTGTTCCAGAGTGAGCTCTCCTGGCAGCTTGGTTATTTTACAATCAGAGAGAAAACCCAAAAATATAGTGTACAAAGAGGTACACAAGGCCTAAGACCCCTTTTTGCAATGTAAAAGCAGAAAGACTCTTCACAATATTTTGAGTTAGCTGACCAATTGTAAATACTATATAAACATAGTCTAAAGGTAGATTTAAACTGAGCAGGCAGTAGGCAAGAAGACATGCCAAAAAAAAAAAAAAAAAAAAAAAAAAAAAAATATCCCCACGAGAAACAAAAACGGTTACCTCCAAGTAGTGTTTCTACTCTAAAGTCCGTACAACAATCAAATTTACAAAATTATGTAGTAGCGTTAATATTAATAACATATTATAAACGCGATATTGAGGGAGTCTGGGGAAGGTTACACTATTGTAGACAACCGGTGTTTTGTTCTGAAGTTAAAAATCATTTTGCATATAGTTATGATAAATTATTTTTCGGTAAATATGGTTTAGATTGTGGAAAACAGTTTTTTTTTTTAAGTGAGGAGCTAGTAAATGTTGGGTAATATTACCTGGAAATTTTAAATTGACACTATAGTGAAGGTTTATCAAATGTGGACTTCCTTACCTTCTTTGTGATGCATATGTTCTCCAGTTTCATCTCTGAATGACGTTTTGATGGTAAGCTTTTGCTAACATCATATTAGAAAATGAAAAATACCGAAAAAACTGATTATTAAATTTGTATGAACTATATGGAAGAAAACGTGGTGATTGAAAACTCGTCGCCATTTTGTCTTGATGACGTCATTGTTATAACGTCATTTCTTCCTTTCTACACTCGCGATTTACCGAAACTTTCTATCTGCTATTTCTTCACTATCTAAATAGAGAGACACAGCTTTGCCTACTGCCCGAGAGATACTGACTTATCCTATCTCTTATCTACTACATCCACTAATACTTAACAACTTATCTCATTCTCAGCTTTAATACTTCTCTTTTAAATAAATACTTATAAAAAGGATAACGATTTGCAATGCAAAGCAGGCCCTTCACTTGACGATGTTTTCAAAATGTTAACACTCATTCACAAGGACATAAAAAAGAGCAACGAGGAGGCTAAAATATATAAAGAACTAGAGAAAACCAAAGAACGAGTCCAGGCTCTAGAATCAGCGCAAAATTATTTGCACAATTTTCCTGAAAGCATGGATGAGACTCCAGTTAGCCTTGTTGGTGGTTTTGTCCAGCTCACCGAGGAAAAACTTCAAATACCCCTACAAAAAATTGAACTGGATTGTGCCATAAGACTGGGGCAAAGGCTTGAAGGTAAAATTATGCCAGTTCTTGTCCGATTTAATTCATCTTGGCGAAAATATGAAATACTTCGTTCGAATAACCAAATTAAAAAGAATGGTTTAAGTTTTTCAGACGACCTGCCAAAAGAGATAAGATTCAAACGAAGAGAAATTATACCATATCTGACGGAAGCCAGAAAGAACAATATTCATGCAGTGTTGAGAAGGGATAAACTCTCCATGAATGGTCAGCTCTACTCCCTTGAAGACCTGAAGAGGAATAAATATTCAATGGAAACCAGCGCAACAGCGAAGCCTAGCGAGGAGATGAAGGAAGCATCAGCAGCCGACGACACGAGTAGACCCATGAAGAAGACCTATGAGGAGATGGAGAAGAATGTAGCGGAACGGACTTCAGCTAAACTGGAAACGTTTGCATTTAGACGTCGCGCTACTTCTGGAAAGAGTCCACGCAGGAAGATGATCCCATAACCGAAGCATGATCTACTGCCTCAAAGGAAATCGACTTAGCGAAAAATAGGAACACACGACGTTTCGTGGAATTTGAAGGATTTTAGAATTTTGTTAGCGACAATTTAACCATTACATTTTATGAAACTAGAGATATATAATGCTCAAATATCAAGGAGAACTCAAAAGTATTTAAATGAACTCTTGACCAACAATACAAATTGTTCTTTGAAGTAGTACTCAGGAAGTTTGAGACTTAATCTCTGCACCTTGAAACTGGAAGACATAAAAGAACATTATGACACTACTTCGCCACCATAACCATCAATAAATGTAGTAGCCTATTCAACCTCATCACTCAATGTGAAAAGTGAAGTTTTTATTTTTGTTATTATAATTATTATTTAAATGTTAACGTCAAGTTAATGATTATTCGAAGCGGAAAGAATTCAAATATGTATGTATTTTTTTTCAATGTCTATTTGTGCTAGAGAAAATTTTCCCTTTATTATTTTACTTTCAATAGTAATATTATTTTATTCCATATAGTTTTTTTTCTCTGTTGAATAGGTATTTGTTGATTTTTCTTCTTATTATTATTTTTTTTAATTACTGTTTATACACCACTATGGCTTATACATAATTTAAACAGACTCCCTGTAAATGGTAATTGTAATTTACAAAATACAGTAATTATTGATTGATTGATTGATTATAAACGCGATACAATAACTACTTATCTGCCGTGGCGGAGCACGGGTAGTCAGCTAGTACAAAAAATAAATTTAAAATTATTTTTATTAGATTAGATGCTTTTGGTTAACAATTAAAACGTAATAAAAACAGCTTTTCCCGGTGAAAAAGACAGAAAACAACCGCTAGACTTTTATTTAGACGCCCTAAAATGGGGTATATTCGTGATTAGCAAGTCATTTCCTATAGTAATCCGTGATAAAATAATTTTATCCAGCTAGATTAGTTAAAAATACCACTGCGCGACGTACACCGTATTCCGTTTCAACACACTAATAATTACGACCAGTATTAGTAATTTGGGTTTGGAGTAAACCTCTCAGCGAATTGTATTTGTAGACAACAGGGAAATGTTATCAAGAGATGAATGGTGAATTTGGCTAATCAGACAGAAATATTGAGTACATATTTTACAGAATTCGAATGTGTTCTCTAATTCACTCAATTGAATATGAGATCATTAATTGTTTACTAAGTACCTACTTGAAGAGGCATGCGTCGTTCAACAATTGTCGAGAGCCTTAAGAGCGCCAACCCTTTAAATTTGGACGTTTCTACATGTCGGCAACCCCGTCCGGCGTTTTGAGCCTCCACTGCTGAATACTTAACGCTTTCTATCCTTGTTTAAACGCTTTTCCTCCATCCCTCCATAGCGGGAAAACCCGCGTGTGAAGTTGACCTCATGACGCAATCCGAAAGTGCCGAAAAAACATTTTACATTTTAGAATCCCTGGTGAATAAATGCATATATGTGTGCACCAATCCTCTAACCTTCTTAGTAATACCTCTTCACAATATCTAATACAAGATATTCTACAGGAATTTAATGGAATGTGCATTATAACGTTACTTTTACTTTCTGACAGGTAGTTAAAAAGGGTGATTTGGCAAGCGATAAATTTCTACGTAGAGTTAACATTCTGAGGTTATGTAGAGTTGAATAGCGTGTACACGTAATTAGCAATACACGAAAGCAATTTCAATTAACTTGCTGTTACTCCTTAACGACGATTAGTCAATTAGTTAAGACAAATTTGTTCTCTCGACCACACTTTCAGTTAATGCTTTGCTATCATGCGGATTAATTAAGTCTGCTGAAAATGGAAACGATAATTAACTCAGCCAATCAAGAAAAAATTGAAAATATATGAAGAATTTTCAAATCCATTGGCCCGAATGGTGCGATGAAATCTTCCCGAGCCAGAAAATTATATACAAGTATATATGAGTTCGTTAACCATTAAAAAGGGTTCATCAAGAAGAGGGGTGTTAGTCCAAACAAAAATTAGTCTCAAAAGGACGAAATGTTATTATAAAAAAAAAATCTGTCCCGTAACAGGCCAAGAGGGGCCTAAGAGGCAGATACTATAGAGATATCTGATTCATGGCCATACGGCACACAAGGGAGATAGTGTGGTCAGTACCTCGCTTCGGCCGCCTGATTTTCCCCTTTCCTTCTTTGACTGCTAGGGTCATTAGCACCAAGGTAACCACTAATAAATTAATTAAAGGCTGGGTTGGCCTAGGGACGGTCAAGGGAGACCGAATCCAACCCATGAACGAAGACACTAAGATAAAAACCTTAAGTGCTTGCTCGGGATTAGAGCTCAGGTCCTCCAGGATATTAGTCCAGTCCTCTAACCCTGAGCTAACCTCACCCTCAATTACCCCACATTATAAGCGGGACCCCATGACGCTACTCGGACCAGGACAAGCCATTTCTCCAAGATGAGCTCTGAACTAATCCTTAATTCAAAGAAGAAAACAACAATAGGTATACTTTTTTTTTTATTTTTTTAGATTCCGAGATATGCTTTGCATACTTTTTTAAGAAAATTTTTAAGTCCGATCCAAAAAAAATAATCCATCGATCCGCGGTACGCTTAAGTTCTAATATGTTGATTCAGTACCGAAAATCTTAATGTATCCAAATGAACCAAAATTTTAGATAGACGGTATATCGCCATATATATCCAGAGCCAGACAATGTATTGTACAAGGCTCAGAGCAATTATCTTAATACTCACAGAGCTTATAAGAGAATAACATTGTTGATCAATATGACACAAGGTCATTCTAGCACATTGGCTGAATAGTATCTATCCTGCGATATGAACCCCTGCAGCCAGTGGCAAAAGATATGAAAACAATTACAGACTTATGTATCCAACCCATTGTCCGATTCTGGAGCCAGACCGTGTAAAATAATGTGACCTTGAAATTAAAACGTTCAGACGCGATCTTACCTTTGAGCGAGGATAAAAAGATCAAGCACTAAATGGAAGAAGCATATAAGAGTAGAGCCACCCTTTGGTTTCCTAAGAAGTTCAGGGGACCGTGGAAAATAGATCAACTTCCCAGTAAAGGAACCATCAAAGGCTCGCCAAGATGTCAACCTCGTTTAAGCCTTTTTGCAGCTTCACAGCAGTTTGTATGAGAGCTTCACCACTTTTAGCAAAGGTCTCAATTTCTCCCTTTCCTCAAGCGCTTCATTTACACTTATCATTAATAGGGGCAATCCTCACAGAGCTTATGTTTTTTGTTCCACTTTATATTTAGCGATAAAATAGCGCAAAAATCTATCTATTAGCGCGTTTCCTCAATCCCTCTATAAGCAGTTTACACGCTTATGAAAATAATGGTAGTTTAAACTTGTAAATATATATATATATATATATATATATATATATATATATATATATATATATATATATATACTTTTACCATCTGAATTTCAGTTTGGTACTTAAAAACTAAGGATTAATTTGACATATGTTTGGCATTCATCTAAACAAAATGTTTGAATTGTGAAAGTATTAGAAAAAAAATTTTAATAACGGACATGACCCATTTTAGAATTTTTTTATATTTTCTTAACTATCTCGGAAACAGTTGGGAATTCGTAAGTGGACAGCAATGATTTTCCATGGAGGGGGTCTTATTAGAAGGAATCATTGCTTGAAATTAGAATGTGTCGGGTGAGTCCTATTGAACGTTTATATTTGCCTTAGCTAACCTAGGTTGGTTTTTTGTTTTTATTTTTTGAATTGCTTTCAATAGTAAAATAAGTATTTTAGGAAAAAAATAAGAAAATTGATTGCATTAGTTTAGAGAGCGGGAGGTTCTGTCAGTTTCCTTTTGTGTTGCCTTGAATCTTGCTTCCCAGATTTAATTTTTAATGCCACAAGTGCAGATGTGATGTCTACCACCCTGAAACATGATCTTTTTTTTCTTTTTTTTTTTTTTTTTCCTCCTCGCATCCAACTACTGGATTGACATCTAACTTGCTGAAAGAATTTGCTAGAGTACAATAGTTTCAATTGAACCTGCAATTATTTTCCTAAAGACAAGTCATGATTTTTGGTTGTGCGTATGTACACGTACACACCACGAACGACCAGTCACGTTGCTTCAATTGGAAAGAGTTGTAATCTTATGCATGTTCAAAGATATATGTGAAACATCTCTGTAATAACAAGTTTAAACAGAGTTCATGAAGCCCAAGATTGTCAAGAAGGAATATTACATTAACACACTTTGATTAATTATTTTCCAATAGCAGGTCACGACGAAATATTTTTTAAAAGTGAAAATACATTTAATTAATGGCAAGAAAAGCTGCATCATAAAACAAATTCTATAATGTAAGAAACTAAGGTAATTTGTACCTATTTTTATAAAAGAATAATTACGAGCTGTGCTAATGGTCTCGGCAGCTGACGCACAACAAAAAAGTAATTAAACAAATTTTAGCTGGCACTTGATGCATTAGAACTCTTTCTCCTGGGTGCTTCAGCTTACTAAGCAACTAACTATCTTCATCTCATTTAGTATTTCTGTTCGCTCTCTACCTGGCTAAAAAAATGGGCAGATTTTAATGAAATTATGTATCATTCCTTGACGCAGTTCCTGCGAGTCGGACTTTTTTTTAAAGAAAAGCCACCACCCCTAGTGACAATCGAACTCACAACCCAAGGCATGGAGTGCCACGCCTTAACTCACACAATAGATGATATTGCGACTTTCCTAACAGTCACAAATACTTTTTTTATTGACTCAAATAAAATCAATAAAACGAACAATTAATGCATTGAGAGGAGATCGTTGACCGTAGATGATGCAAGGTAGGGATTGTCGGGGTTCGGTCACAGCTACTTAATAAAACTGCATTTTATCATAAAAATGGTTTTATTGTGCCGACGTTTCGGCTTGAACTTCAAGCCTTCATCAGGCGTTTATACATACATGGACTGGTGGTCCAGAACCCCCCCCCCTCTCACCAACTCCTTTCTTCCTATGTTTCCCTGTATTAACTGTCAGAAACGATCCCGTATTTGTGAGGAATAGTTCTCTATCTTTCCATCGGTAAGCCCAGATTGTTATTTTTATATCTAATCTAATATGTAATCTGTTATTCTTATATCTGTTCTCCTAATAATCCAAACACTTCTAGAGCACATTGTTCTTCTATATATTATGTTCTAGTATTTTATGTTTTTGTCTTTTTCCATATATGTATGTATGTATATATGTGTGTGTATTTGTGTATGTAGGCATATATATATATATATATATATATATATATATATATATATATATGTGTGTGTGTGTGTGTGTGTGTGTGTGTGTGTGTGTATTTCAGTATTACATCCGTCCTACTTGTTTTTTACAGCCCTGATGAAGGCTTGAAGTTCAAGCCGAAACGTCGGCACAATAAAACCATTTTTATGATAAAATGTAGTTTTATTAAGTAGCAGTGACCGAACCCCGACAATCCCTACCTTGAAACAATTAATGATTTTATCATTTCTAAAATGTGCAACAAGTATTAATATTAAAAAAAAAAAAAAAAAAAAAAAAAAAAAGAGTACTTACCTTTTACTACATTTTTTATGGTGGTGGTGATGGTGGTATTTGTTTTTTCTTTTCATCATTAGCAGACAGTTGTACCTCACTTTCTAAAAAAAAAAATAAGAAATATGTTATCAGACAATTTTTAAATTGGATTTTGGTGTATAGAGGAAGCTTTAAAATTTATAGGAACATTTTGTTATATTAAAGCAAAATTTATTTGTACATTATAACCCTTTTCCCCCCAAAATGATCTGAACTTCCTTAACACTACACTGCCGCTTCCGCACTGCTGCAATCTGACAAAGACGGGTCTTTGCACCCAGGATGCTCCCACACTGGAGTGGTCTGTTGAAGATGCTCTCCCTACATTTTTCCTGCACTGGTTTGAGCAGAAAAAGAAGCCGTTACTAAGCCCCTTATCTTAAATTAATGATTTTCGTCGATTAAAGACATAACTTATTTATGACTGATCCGCAACTTAGGCGATTAGCAGATACGGTAGCGGGATAAAATTTAATAATTAATGCTTCGAGACAATATTCACAGATGTACAGTGTAACTATACATTTACAGATATAAACTTAATATCTATTTGAATATGAATAAAAAATATATTTTTATAAAAATTAATAATTTCAAAAACTTAATTTTTTTTAATTTAAATTTACGGACATTAAATTTAAATTTCCAGAAATTCCGTTCTCAAAATATAGGACCCCTTTAAATATGATTCTTTAATTCTACTTGGGACAGAATAGTTATTCCATTATTTGCATTGCATACCAAACGAACAAATATTCTAGTTACGGGTTTCTATAATGAACAACTAGGTATTAATCAGCTCTACATACATTTAAAAAGTCTGATTTCTTTTTTAAATCCGATTTTAGTAAAAAAAAAATCCTATTTTTTTAATCATGATTTTTTTAAAACCTCCTCATCAATACCATCATTGCTTGTTATTTTCGTTAGAATTAATTATTATTTTTGTGAGAGACATTATAATATTTTAATTTTTGCGACATACATTATCGTCGTCGAGGGTCGTGGGTAGTTTTACTTAGGAACCTCTTGTCTTCTAATCTATGAAGGATGTCCCTTCCTGACGACACTCCCCGACCTGACCGCCACGAAAGAGGTTCTACCTTGCCGCTGTTTCCTACGTGCTAGTGCTCTCCCGATCCGCCGCGGCCAGTGGCGATCCACTTCCCTTGGCGTTACGAAGTTGTCCCTCGGTGCAGTTTTACGCCCCGTTCCAGCCTTTACTCTTCAGGCTGCCCTCTCGGCGATTGGTGAGATTTACTTTCTTCAATCCACTCCTTCGACCTCTTCCTTTCTTCTCAGCTTTTAATGCCGCGTTCCACTGCGCGAATGCCCTAAAGGTAAGGCTGATTTTTACTACACACATGGGTTATACTCCTAGTCCATCTATGTTTTGCTCTCGGCTTTATTCCTTTACTCTACAATCATAATCATAATTTAAAAATGCTTAATATCTCTCGAATAACATATATCGATCTAAATCAGGCTGTATAGCATTTCAAATGGATTTAATTTACGTGAAGAAAGGAAATTATATTTTCGTGCTCTAATTAATAATGTAGTAAAAGCAAGACTAAACAAAGTATTTTCTGAGAAAACACATTTAAGTAATGCAAAGAAAAGATACTCCATAAAACAACTTCAACATTATAAGAAACAAAGGTAATTTTTACCCTTTTATAAAAGAATAATAAAGAGCCTTCAGCTGGCACTTGATGCATTAGTCTTCCTCTTGGGTGGGTGCTTCAGCTTAACCCCGTCTTTCATGAAAGACCTTAGCTAAATAAATAAAATGGAGGAAATGTTCCATTCTAAAGTAAGAAAGCGGACGATTTAATAAGAATATTGTGCTCGACTTTTTATTCGGGTTAGGTCAAATATCTAAGTATTTCTCATTTACATGAGGACGTTTGCATTGACAGGACGAGCAATGCATTCATGAATACGTGAGCAACAACTTTTCCTACCCATTTATTAGTGAAAATATAATGTAATGAAAAAAAAAGAAATTATTCTGGGAAGTAGTTCTTCAAGAATAACGAATTACAAAAGTCAAACTCCATTTAAAAAACAAACTAAAGCTATTTACATAACTTAAAATAATATAAACGTATCTGCAGTGATGTGGGCCGGGTAAATACCCAGTGGGTAGGTAAATATAAATTGGGTATTTACCCACAGGGAAGGTAAATACCCAAAAAGTGGGTATTTTCAGGTTTTGAGCTTAATAGAACTTCTTAGAGTGTTCTACTGGTGCAACAAGGATTGAAACCCACCCATTTGATCATAAAAACTAAACAAACATTAATAATTACCCATTTACAAGGGTATTAACAACTTAATGCACATCTATGAATTTTCTTGATTATTTTTACATTGGAGAAGGTTAATTAATTTAAAAAAAGTTTTAATGAAGCCTATTCAAATAATAAGGACTTATTACATTAAAAAAATTATAATTGTTAAGAAAAAAGACACAATTATCCGGGGACAACAACAGGATTTTAATGTTTATTATAATAGTTCAAAACCATATTAAGTGGTTTGTGATCCTTGTTAATATTTTTTTTTTTTTTTTTTTTTTTTTTTTTTTTTTTTTTTTTTTTTTTAATTATGCTCATAACATTACAGGAAGCGGCATCTCACCAGGAATGAAAAACATGTTCTTGACGACAGTGTTCTGGGCCCGAGTTAGGAAACTAGTTAACATCCTTGATCCAATGATGAACTTATCACTACCATTCAGTTAAATGCCCCTTTGATCCACACTGGTTATAAGAAATTTCAGAATATACAGAAAACCCTTCAACAAGAAATCCAAGAATCTTATCTTCAAAAAACTGAGGAAAAACTTTTGCTAACTAAATTGGAGTAACGCATTCAGTTCGGTGCTGCAGAGTAAATCTTGATGCAGACCTTTTCAACCCTTCATCTCAAAGTTGCAATCTGAAGCCTGATGAAATACTTTGTGCCGTTTTTGTGTGTGAGATGGGTAGAAGCATGGGAAGCATAGGTAGAAACCACCTTGGCCTTAGGCTAGAACAAACTCTGATAAAGATAATGATTAATGAGGAGGTAACTTAATTTGTGTTTTGGGAAATTGAGATAATCCTAGTCCAATGTTTTAGCTGAGGCTATAGTTTTGTAAATGCAGTACAGTAGTTTCAAATATAGGCAAACATCTTGTTTTATTGGTAGTCGGAAGGTCCATGACAAACTTTCTGGTAATAATTTATTTATTAACCTCTCAGTGATCATATTTTATAAGTAATTATTATTTTAATAGTTTCTCAGTGTTGCAACACCTCTAAACTGGCGAGATCCATTACATTTTACAATATTCGATTACTTCGAGTCGCGGTTTAGTTAAACACCTTGAATACCCGGGTATTTATGAATTTGGGTATTTACCCTGGGTATATCCCTGGGTATTTACCCTGAAGAATAAATACCCGGCTATTTCACATCACTGCGTATCTGTCTATATTAATTCAAAGGGATTGAATATGGAGCAGTGGAGCGTTCATTCATATATATATATATATATATATATATATCCCACCGCTAATGAGTAACCTACCTCGCATTCGGAAACCTGTGAGTTAAATCCCCGTTGAAAAAAAAACAAAAACAAACAAATACACAATTTCGACCTTTTAAGCACTTATTTCTCCGATTAACATCGCCCCATCGATAATTGCATTAGAACCTTTTTTGTAGAACATTTAGTAAGCTTTCGAATGGTTACTTTCTATTTACCACTATTTTGAATCCGTTTTCGAGATATTTCAGAAAATATACGAAGATCCGAAAGCTTCATTTCTATTAATGTTTTTTGTCTAATGGTTCCTTACCACCAAACGCACCCAAAATTTTAATATCTTATACTACATTAATATCAAACATCTGGAAGAAGTTTCAAGGGCCCATTTTTGTACCAAATTTCTTTGACTTCTTGACTTGTTTGGCATTAATGTTATGAAATCAAATGTATATTTATCCATGTGAATTGTATCTCCTAATAATAAAAATAAAAATATAGTGAAAATTGTCAACATCTACTCGAACATCTCGAATAAAAGCTACACTAAGGCGTCAGGGACACAGAAGCGGAAATAACACAATCCGGCTCTCATTCTAAAGCAAAGCTCTATAAATCAATACAAAATACAAACATGCATGGGCTTATATGGGGGGGGGGATATAAACGGAACCGCGCTAAGATGATGCAGTTCCTGTGATTCGGACTTTTTTTTTCTTTTCTTTTTTGTTAATTAAAAAAATTTAAATATTTTATTTTAAAAAAGTTTTAGTTAAATATTTAATTTTAAAAAGTTAAATAAAATATAACGTCGTAGTGTGAGCTACGATCCCGGAACATTTACTAGAGGGTATTAGCTACCCCTAGGCTACGCAGTCCTATGCTTTAAGGAGGGGAGTAAGCCAGGTCCTCAGCTAAGACAGTAGCCTGTCAACTCATCTTTTTTAACAGAAAAATTGTTTTTATTTTACGTATCCAGTTTTAGAGACAAATACATTTCCTAATATAAGCAATTACAAAAATAAAAAAATAAGGGAAATAGACAAAAAATAAAAAGTTAAACAACGACAAAACCCCGTTGAAAAAACAAAAACCAAAAACGACAACAATTTCGACATTTTAAGCACTTATTTCTCCGATTGAAATCGCCTCATCGAAAAATGCATTAGAACCTTTTTTGTAGAACATTCAGTAAGCTTTCGGATCTAGGCGCACGGTAGTGCGCCAGGCCAAGTTCCGGCCTAAGCATACTGTGTGTATATTACAGGAGGTCTTAGAGCCGATTTTTACTCTCTCATAACTTTCAACCAGGTAAAGATAAAGTTATGAAATTTTACAGAGGTATTATACTACTAGATGTGAGTAAAACTGGAAATTTTCATAATTCTACCTCGAATAGTTTCTGAGATATAAGCGATCGAAAATCGGGATTTATAGGACTCACTCACTCACTCACTCACTGACTCATCAAAATTATTAGGCACTTCTCATGATGCTAGAGACTTGAAATTTTGCAGGATGATAGATATTAAGGTGTTATTAAAGGAAAAAATCGAAAAATCCTGAAAAGTTGTGTTTGACGCTGCTTCCGGGGCGGGGGCGCGCCAGTTTTGTACTTCCTTCGTAAACCCATCGTTTCGTCCGAAACCCATGATGTGGGGTATCAAATGAATCGTCTCGGTATGAAGAACCTATATTTGATGTTTTAAGAAACATTTAGGCGCATGTAGGCTTGGTAAAAATCGTACACCAGCTGTCTGTCTGTATGTTTGTCCCTTATATAAATCCGAACCGTTTGATCGATTTTGACCAAACTTGGGACACAGATGGGTCTTGATACGGGGAGAATCATAGGCTAGTTCAATATCGTCTATCAGCTGTTTGCCTAACTGTTTATTCCTTATACAAATCCACACGATTTACCGATTTTGACCAAACATGGTACACAGGTAGGTCTTTATCCGGGTAGTGTCAAAGGCTAGGCCACAATCGTCTATCAGCTGTCTGTCTCCATGTTTGTTCCTTACACAAATACACACCGTTTGGCTTATTTTGACCAAACTTGGCACACAGGTAGGTCTTGGTCCGCGGAATGCACTAGGATAGGTAAAAAAGGACTTTCAGCTGTCTGTCTGCATGTTCGTTCCTTACACAAATTCACACCGTTTGGCCTATTTTGACCAAACTTGGCACGCAGGTAGGTCTTATTACGGGATTGTCATATTACCTATGACGTTTTGTACTTTTTGTCCCATCGGAAAACCATCATTCCTTCTGAAACCCATCATGTGGGGTATCAAATGAATCGTCTTGGTAAGGAGAACCTATATTTGATGTTTTAAGAAACATTTCGATGCATCTTAACAACAACACGTGTGACTTCTTTCTTAAATGTTGTAAATAAAGTCGTAAGGGTTAAATGCATAATATACTTGAAAGCAGATACTAAGTTTTTCAAAGTAATCTAAATTACAAAGTTTAGGATCACAAACCCAAAATGTATCGTCTTGGTTCTTTTCTTTTTCTTGAAGGCCTTCTACACTTTCCTTGTGGTGATCTTTATCATCGGGAAGAGGTTCCTGTGTTATACAGTGTAATAGTTTAGTTAGGCGAGCAATCAATTTGACCTCTAGAGTAATGTCATCTGGAAAAGCTTCTAACTTTTCTAGTCTAGTGATTAGATGTATGTAGGTTGATTATTGGTATCAAATATCAAGCATTAAGGAGAACTTTATGCAGAATCCAAAGACCCTGGTTTTATATGAAGTAAAAAAACCAGTAGGTATGTGGCATCTAAATTTTATTTAATACTTAGAAAAAAGTAATGAGATCCCAAAAAAAACATAAATGTGAAATAGAGGCCAAGTTCCTCCCCCACAAAGAAACACTCCCTTCCCCAAAAAGCGAGAAATATCTCCTCCTTAAACATCCAAAAAACGCCTTACCATCCTACACTCCAAAAAAAGTAGTATGAGTTGGTGTATTAGGTGTACCATATATTCAACCAAAAATATTTGCCAATACAAGGGATGATATAAGAAAGAAATGTCCAAGTTCATTACTTAGAAGACCTCGTAATTACTTACTAAGAAGAGTAAAGACACTTCAACTGACCTTTAAAAACAACAATAAAAATACTTATATCCAGTTACTAAAATATCACTTTCCTCAACCAGGTATATTCTTAAACTTGGCAATGTTTTTTTTGTGCCGAAATTATATTTAGAGAGAAAAATAAACATTGCCAAGTTTAAGAATATACCTGGTTGAGGAATGTGATATTTTAGTAAATGGATATAAGTATTTTTATTATTGTTTTTAAAGGTCAGTTGAAGTGTCTTTACTCTTCTTAGTAAGTAATTACGAGGTCTTCTAAGTAATGAACTTGGACATTTCTTTCTTATATCATCCCTTGTATTGGCAAATATTTTTGGTTGAATATATGGTACACCTAATACACCAACTCATACTACTTTTTTTGGAGTGTAGGATGGTAAGGCGTTTTTTGGATGTTTAAGGAGGAGATATTTCTCGCTTTTTGGGGAAGGGAGTGGTTCTTTGTGGGGGAGGAACTTGGCCTCTATTTCACATTTATGTTTTTTTTGGGATGGTTTCTTTCTATATACCACTATTTTATATACGAAGATTCGAAAACTTCATGTCTATTAATATTTTTTTTCTAATGGTCCCTTACCACTAAACGTACCCAAAATATAAATATCTTATACTACATTTATATCAAACATCCGGAACAAGTTTCAAAGGCCCATTTTTGTACCAACTTTCTTTCAAATCGTACCATTTTTGAGCGAGTGAGAGAGCGAACTTTTCTAGTCGGCACTTCCGGATTGCGTCATAAACGGGGTTCTTCCCTATAGAGGGAGGGAGGAACCGCGCTAAAATGTCGACCTGCCACAGGCGGGACAAGAACCTACATCTGCAGCATGAGAATCCAGCCTGCTTACTAGACCTCAGGTAGACTCACGTAGGCGTATATAATTAATATAGCATTTCTTAAAACTTTCATTGGACAATGTGAAATGTATATATTATGCAAACAAATTTTAAAAACTTGTATTTCGCGACCCATGGGTTATGAAACATTTATTGCTATCAGTTCCTATAAGGAGATTTCTTCCCAATATGGATTGAGGAGAAACGGTAAAGAGTATAACGTAGTAGATCGGCAATTCTCGATTATGAATCCATTCGAATCGAAATGAAAAGTTCAGCAACTTCAGATCTATTCAAAATATCAATGATCTAGGATCAGAAGATCGATCTACGATATGGATGGATCTTCGATAAGGACCAATCTACGATATGGATCTATCTTTGATAAGGATCAATCTACGATATGGATCGTTCTTCGATAAGAATCTATCTACGATATGGATCGATCTACGATATGGATCTATCTTTGATAAGGATCAATCTACGATATGGATCGTTCTTCGATAAGAATCTATCTACGATATGGATCGATCTTTGATAAGGATCAATCTACGAAATGGATCGATCTTCGAGAAGGATCAATCTACGATATGGATCGATCTACAATATGGAACGATCTTCGATAACGATCGATCTACGATATGGATCGATCTTCGATAAGGATCGATCTTCGATAAGGATCGATCTTCGATAAGGATCGATCTACGATATGGATCTTTGATGTTGATCAATTTCACGATTACTTACAATTACCTACGAAATTCGTATTAATTTCGATTGTAATCTATTCTCATTCGAGAATCCTTCATCGCTATTAGGAATCGACTTAAATAGGTCGATATGAATTCTTGAAAATATGAAAAATATATCAGTAACCTAAAACTAGAAAAGTTTAAGACCATTTTTCATCAAAAATAATATATAATGAAACTACTACTGTTACATTATATCGAAATATATGGGTATTGTTACATAATAATATATACGTAATATATGTACATATTATGTTAATCAAATGAGGAAAAAAATAGAATAAATAATAATAATAGAGAAAAATGGTTACACAAATTAAGAGCACACTTTGAAACCTTATTTTTTTAGCACTTTCCTCCGACGGAAAGTAGCTATTGAGGTTGGACTCATGACGGAATTTTTGAAAAATTTCTTCAAATCTTTATCGATCCTACCTAGTAGACACCGAAAATGACCCCCGTTAAAATTTATATATGTCTATATATATATATATATGCATATATATAGAAGTGTCTGTTAACACGATAGCGGCCAGAGTTTTTGTTTTTTCGTCACGAAACTTGGTATATAGCATTCAATTAGCAAACGATTGAACGAGTTCGTTAACCACCAAAATCGGTCCACCGGAAGGGGGGGTTTACCCCGAACCCAAAACACTAATTTGACCATTTCAGCCGTAATATTTGTTATATTTCAACGAAACTTGGTATTCGTAGTGGTAATATAGAGAGAAAAGCGAGATATAAAAATGAACTAAATCGGTTCATAAGGAGGGGGGGTTTACTCCGGACCGACAATACCAATTCGCCACTAACAGCCGTGATTTTAGGTATATTTCGACGAAACTCGGTATTCATAGTGGTAATCTACAGGTAAATATGTGTTGTAAAAATAAACTAAATCGGTTCATTAAGAGGGGGGGTTTACTCCAGACCCACAATACAAATTCGCCACTACCAACCGTGATTTTTGGTATATTTCAACGAAACTCGGTATTCGTAGTGGTAATCTACAGGTAAATATGTGATGTAAAAATAAACTAAATCGGTTCATTAGCCGGACCCAAGTTACTAATATACTCATACTGGTCGTAATTTCTGCTGGGTGAACGTGGGTAACTCATGAGAAAGAAGTGTTATAAAAATGAGCTGAATCGGTCAATCGGAAAGGGGGGTTTACTTTGTAATATATTTCAATAGAAAAGCCAGCCAGACATAGGTCCACAAAGGCGCCGCAAGGAGCGCTAGAGGGACTGTATCCGGTTCCTGCGTTAGATCAAAATACGATAATATGAGGTTTTTTGTATTTATTACGTAGTATAGTAGGTACCATGTGTAAACATAACTCTGGAAGCAAATTAATAATTTATCAGTTACTCATTACAAAATTAAAAGAGAACTATTCATGTTTTTATTTTATTTATGTAGGATATTTTAAGCAAATTGTTGTGGAAAGCAGTCTACACTACCCAAATTCTGAGGAAAGTGCTTAGTTATGCAGCTCCTGCGTGACGGACTTTATTTTATTTATGTAGGATATTTTAAGCAAATTGTTCTGGAAAGCAGTCTACGCTACCCAAATTCTGAGGAAAGTGCTTAGTTATGCAGCTCCTGCGTGACGGACTTTATATATATATATATATATATATATATATATATATATATATATAATAATATGCATATATATATATATATATATATATATATATATATATATATATATATATATATGAGTTTTTGTTTTTTCGTCACGAAACTTGGTATATAGCATTCAATTAGCAAACGATTGAACGAGTTCGTTAACCACCAAAGTCGGGTATTTCTCCGATTGAAATCGCCTAATCAAAACTTTCATTAGAACCTTTTTTGTAGAGCATTTAGTAAGCTTTCTAATGGTATTCTTTCGTTTGCCAAGATTCTCAACCTTTTTCGAGATATTAAGGAAAATATACAGAGTTACCAAAACTTTTTATGTCTGTTAATAAAATATTTTATTCTAACCCTTCCTTAACTCCAAACGTAACCAAAATTTCAACATATTAGGTTTAATGATAGTAAAACATGCAGAAAATGTTTCAACTGAATCCCATGATTCTAAGTACCCAAACCAAAAACGATATTCAAAAAGTATTTTTCCAATTTTCTCAAAAACGGTTAAAGCTATCGCCTTGAAAATGGTTTCATTCGTTTTACTAGCCAAAGAAGCCTATAAAACGAGTACTTACAAGCTTATGAACTCAAAAACGTAAGCGTTACGATTTTTTTTGCGCGAATTTCGCCCCAAACGCCATGTTCCAGTGGGCGGATTTTCCTGGTTAACGAACTTGACCTTTCAAATTGGACGAGAGATTTTTGTACGAAATTTCATCAAAATCGGACACCATCAGGGAAGCCAGAAATCCGCGAACAGACAAATATATATATATATATATATATATATATATATATATATATATATATATATATAAATAAATATATATATATATATATATATATATATATATATATATATATATAAATAAATATATACATATATATATATATATATATATATATATATATATATATATATATATATATATACAAATTTTAACCACTGTTATTTTCGGTCTCTAGGGGTTCTGAAACGCGAAATTTTCTAGTCGGCACTTCCGGATTGTTTCATTGTATCAACCTTATAAGCGGGGTTCCTCCCTATGGGGGAGGGAGGAACCGCGCTAAAATGAGAACTATTCACGTTTTTATTTTATTTATATAGGATATTTTAAGCAAATTGTTCTGGATAGCAGTCTACACTACCCAAATTCTGAGGAAAGTGCTTAGTTATGCAGCTCCTGCGTGACGGACTTTTTTTTTTATAATACCTGCTAGTTGGAGAAACGGAAGGTGTTGAGTCGTTGTGTAATGTTATTGTTGTATTAAACGTCTCTTACTGGACAGAGGACACTTTTATGTAAATTTCTTCTTCAGGTAAATAGATGAGAATTCATCAGAAATGAGATTGAGTAACAAGAGGTGAGATTAAGTATTTGATTATTTGAATAAAAAAAAAAAAAAAAAAAAAAAAAAAAAAAAACACTTTATTTTACGGTATTCTAGATAGATCGATTCATGAAAAAGATCGTCCCTAGGAGATTGATTCTTTGAAATGATCGTTCCTAGGAGACCGATTCGAAAGATCGATATATCGTGTTAAAAAGATCGATTCAGATCGCCCTTGTCTAGTATAGCGCAACGGCTGAATTACCGAGTCTAATTTTTTTTTTTTTTTTTTTTTTTTTTTTTTCATGGCGCACCGACAAGTGAGCTATTAGCGCCGACATCCATGGAACCTTCTGAACGGCCCCTGAGATGTGAAAAATTCATGCCGTCGAAGGGACTCGAACCCCCGTATCCCGCATGAGAATCTAAGGCTATAGCCACAAGACCACGGGCAGCCCGCCCAGAGTCTGATATTCTTATGTTAACTAATACAAATAAAACATGGGAAATAATTTATTCTAATAGTAATGCAATATACAAAGAAGGAGAAGAGGTGAACAAGTATTTTCTATATATATCAACCCATTGTAATTTTTGTTAAATCTATTCTAATTAAAATAATGGCAGCCATTACTTAATGTATCTGTAAGAGCATCCTTCCAATTATCCTCTTCATACAAAAAATACTTCAAAGAAAAAAACGGGCAGCCTTCGCTTTCAAAGCACTCTCTTTTGATCCATTAGAATTTATTACATATCTATATGAAAGAATCCCAAAACCTCTCTATTTATAGGATATTGGCAATATTGGTCTTGTCTTTGGAGTAGGTCAACTTTTTTTTTCTCAGATCTAAAAAAAGTTTAGGGCTTAATAATCTAAAGTATCTACAAGAAAGGTATTTCAATAAACTCGAAATAGAAATGATACCAGAGAAATGTCTCTTGGTGACTACCTACGGAATCTACGCTGGTTTCAATTTACCAGCGAGGGTCGAGTTGAATATTTCACTGACTGGTTCTTCGTTTTAAGTACTTGATCCTAGAATATTAAAAAGTCCGACTTGCAGGAATTGCGTCATCTTAGCGCGGTTGCGTTTTTATCCCTAGTGCCATTAGGAAAGGAATAGAAGCAGTTAAAGATATATTTTGTTTTTTGGTGAAAAATATAAAATGAAATCTCAAAGAGAAGGAACAGGAAACTTGATTGTAACCTAAGCAGAAATTATTCCATCCTGTTTCTTAACGTTTGGTCTAGGAAATCACTATGTCCAATATGTGTCTTATTTTGTTGCATATTTTTACTAAAATACTTAAATTTCTGTTAAATGCAATTAAAATAAAATAAAAACAATTAAAACGTGAGATAAAGAGAGACTGTTTATGATCTAACTAAAATCTTTTATAAGGTGTTTTTTCGATCGATGAGGTCCTCATCATGAGGACCGTACAAATTTGCAGCTTGTAAACTTAAAACAGAATATATTTATCTTAATTTATAACTTTCATGAGGGGTTAGTGCCAAACACAAGGAACATATTTGAGCTTAAGGGATTAGTAAAATTTTGAAATTAAGGAAACTGAGTAATGAAATTGAGCACATGGTATTGGTTGAGATGACTTGGTTTTGATGAACTGATGAAAATGTTTTATGGAGAATAAATGTACCTATGGAAGATAAACCACTCCCTGTGCTTTGAGTTTTTTTCTCTTTATATGCATTGGCCACCATCTTGGTGGTCTGTAATTTCTGGCCGACTTCATCCCTACTACATAGGCTCGATCCGGGTGGCTAATTTTATTTCCCCATGATTTTTGAGGGTAAAGATTTTAAACACAGCTAAAATGCTCCTCACTATATGCTTTCGGACTTGCAGTTTCTTGCTAATTGTATTACCGAGGGTAGTTAGTTCCGGGCTCACAGCTAGAGCGCAGCACTTTACGGAGACTGTCTTCTTTTTGAGCTATGTTCCGCGGATAAAGATTAAAAAAAAAATCATTCAAAATAACTCTTTCGGGGTTTTAAGTAATTATTTATTCCATTGACGTGACCCTATTGAACATAGAACGTTTTTTCTAGAGAAATTAGGAAGCTTTCGAATGGCCACCTTCCACTTACCAAGATGGTATCTGGGCATTAACGCGAAAAGTAAGAGCTACAATTTTTTTTCGCGCGATTTTCACTCCAAAAACGTATTTGCGGGAAAGACTCTCACTCACTCTCTCTCTCTCTCTCTCTCTCTCTATATATATATATATATATATATATATATATATATATATATATATATATATATATATATATATATATATATATATATATATATATATATTAATTTCAGTGAAGTATCCAATCACTATTGAATTAGTGAAATCATGATTTATATATATATATATATATATATATATATATATATATATACATATATATATATATATATATATATATTATTTTTCTTATATCTTTTTATGGCAGGTACCTTGAAGAGGTGCGACTCAAGCAGGAAACATGTTGCAAAATATTGCAAATAAAGTAATTGAACAGAACAAAAGGTGTACTACTTTATGGGCCCCCTGCCCATAAAGTATATATATATATATATATATATATATATATATATATATATATATATATATATATATATATACAAATTTCAGCCACCATTATATTCTTGATCTTTGGGTTCTGAAACGTGAAATTGTCGAGTCGGTACTAGGAGGGAGGAAACGCGCTAAAAATTTAAGCCACGTTTTCTTAGATGTCTTCGTATTAATTAAAATAAGCACTTTATTTGTTAAATTGATTGGCGTTCTAATGGTCATATTAAATTTACCCAAGATTAGTAAACAAATTTCTAGATATTTACGTGTTAAAGAAAATTCAATAACTGCTCATGCCTGTTATAAGATTTTTTTTTAATAATCTATTTTTTTTTAAACGTATCCTCAAGTTATTATGAATCCCAGTTTCCATAAATGTGTAACAGGTAAAACGTTTTTGTCTCTCTATCGTTTTTGGGCACTCTAAATTAATATATTCCTGTTATCGGGAGGGATGTCTAAACTATTTCAGGTGTGGCGACAGACCAGGCAACCGTGTACGGGAAGTAAAAGAGTCGCTCAGCATTCCTTCCTAGTTGAGCAGTTGTTCTTTTCTAATTGCCTGTGTTTTATTTGATTTTTCTTATGGAATCTTTACAAAAATCAGGAAAACACGTGTCGATAGAAATGTATAAATTTTACATTATGTTGTGGGACACGTCCAAAGAATTATACTTTAATAAAGATACGAGAAACCAAGTGTTTGCTTGCTTACAAGAAACTAAACCCCGAGTTAGATTTACAAGAAAATAAAGCCAGAAGCAAATTAAATGACTCGAAGAAGATTGATAACATTACAAGTAGGTAAACAAAAGAACTAAAAAAGGGCGCAAAAAAAAAAAAAAAAAAAGTCGTGAAAAGCGGGTATGGTAAATACCGCTTTAAATGTATCTCTTTATTTTGGCTGTTTATTTTTAACTGTACTTCCTCGACTGGGATCCTTTTTACTCCAAACCGTTCGAGCCTTATAACATTGTATAGGACTTTTTCTCCCCCTAAGGTGCAGAGGCTTAGAAAATAAAAACAATCAGCCACCAGACTGTTATCTAATTTTCCACCAAAACGCCCGACACGCAGGAACTCTTTGTTTGTATGGATAATTTGGGGCGTAAACCTTGAAGGTCGTCAGCGACTTACCATGTCATTATACTGCGCAACTACACGTCCCAAGTTCCTGGCACAGGGGGCACACGGGGGGGGCTTTCCTTAGGGAGCATCCATGTCAGGATTCTAGGTTTATTTATTTATTTTTTGTGAGTTACATAACGCAGGAACTTCATCCCTACTGTCATTAGTAAAGGAATAGGAGCATTTATTCATAGGTTTCGATCTTTCGTGAAATATATAATAAAACGTAATGCAGGGACAAAACCACGTTAAATTACATTCGAAGTTTTAAGCACTTAATTATTTGATTGACATTGCTCCATCAAAAATTAACTTTGACTCCTGTTATACCTTTATAGTACAAAAATAATTTTTCATTGAAAAACACTTTACAGGACGATGGTAACCTTAGATGTTCTTCGTCCTTAAACCCCATTCATACATACATACAAAATTAACTTCGGGACCTCTTTTTTAAAAAGTCTAGTGAGCTTTAGAATGGCCACATTCCAATTTTTTTTTTACACCGATATTCAAAAACTTTTCAGTTCAGCTAAGACATTTTTTCTTATACTCCTTACCTCTAAACACCACGAAAATGTAAATAAATTAGATGAATGTCAAAAGTCCGAAACAAGTTTCAACTGAATGATTTTTTTTATAAATACCGCTTCAAAAACTATGTTTTGGTGGGATTCTGGTGTTTAGCGAACTCGACATTTCAAATTAGCCAAAAGATTTTTGTAACAAATTTCATCAAAATCTGACCATTTTTGAGCCTGAGAGAGCAGAGACAAATAGACAAGAGTATGAGGTCAACCTCATAAGCGGGTTTCCTCCCTATGAAGCGATAGTGGAAAGGCGCTCTAAGGGACTACTAGTCCATTAGGGCGCCTTTCTCCAGGACCCTTTATTTCTTTGTATAATAATGTTCTATGGAGAATTAATGGATTCAGTAGTTCAATCACGGAACGACATTTCCTTTGTCTATTCCAGAATTACATTAAAAAAATTATCTACCTCAATCTACAACCACAGGAGAGGTTGTAATTAGTTATATACTCGAGGTAGAGCAGACCAAAATAAAACTGCCAATTTGGAGTGGGGGTGAATACAGTTGTAGAAGAGGGCGAATATTAACCGAGAGAAGGGTCTTGGTTTTGTTCTTTTTTTTTTCTTTTTTTTAAGCAGTGTACCTCAAGAGATTATACGTTCGACGAAGGGTTAAGGAGTTTTCCCCAAAACCATGGTCTTCTAGACGTCCATCATATTCCTTGGCAAAGCAATGCTCTATGGATCATTAATGAATTCAACAGCCCAATCAGGGAATATGAATGTTACTTTCCTTGTCTATTCCAGAATTACATTAAGTTCTTAATCCGCAACCACAGGAGAGTTGGTAATTACTTATCTACTTGAAGTAGAGCAAACCGAGATAGAAGTGCCAATTAGGAGTGGGGATGAATATAGGGGTAGAAGAGGGCGAATGTTTACCGAGAGATGGTAGGAGGTAGTCCCGAAGGGGGAGGGAAGCGTTTACAGCCCATTGTCAGTGGGGTTCTAATTGCCGTGCTTTTGTCTCCGAAGGGACCTCTCTTTTATTCACCATTCACCTCCCCGCCCACAGGACCAAGCATCTCTTACTTCACCAAACGGAGGGAGGTAGCCAATCATACCAACCACTCTAAGTTTGGATCGCTTCCTAAAACCTTAGTCCTCTGAGACAAGTTGTAAATATATAGCCATGTGCCATTATCCAAACGTGCAACTCAAAATGACCCGAACAAAAAACACGTTTTGTTTTTTTCTTGTTTAATTAAGGCCCTGTCACGAAGGCGCAGGACGGCGCACAGTGGAACGACTAATGAAAAAACCGCGACATTGTCAAAAAAGATCATCTTTTTTTTTTCGTTAATTTTTGTATTACCCCCTTGTTAAAACCTTTCAGAACATTTACTCACTATAGACTTTGAGAATGTGTCAATTAACTAAGATTTTTTAGATTGAAATGCAAACGGGGATGATACCACAGCCCAAAAAAATACCTTGAAACTTTGATAGAATGCTGCGGTGTTCCTTTCTACGCCATTCACTTATAAAACCTTTAAAAAAAATTTCTTGGGGAGAAATATAGGATTGTTTCATAAATAAAATAATATCTCACTTGTAATTTTTCCGTCAAGTTGTGGCAAAGATCTGTTTGTTGACAAGCATTTTAAGACAGGACTAGCGGAACTATATACAAGAGAGGCGTTGCCCAGCACAGATCTGATCATAGCCCTGTAAACGAACAGCAGAATCTTACTCAAAAATGGCTGTAAACGAACAGCCATTTTGTACTTGCCAGAGTCTTAGGCCTAATTTAAGTTCCTTCTATGTAGTAGATGACCTTACATCTAAAAAACTTTTGTTAAACATTGTTAAATTTTTGTAAAATTTCTTTTCCTACAAAAATGTAACAACTTTTCTCTTTCCATCAGAAAATTTGAGTCCTGAAGTATTGCTCCGTTTTTTTAAATCATAATCGTACGAAGTAGTTTCGTTTTTATAAATTTCTGAAATTCACGGCACATATAGATCGCGAAGTCATAAGAATGCCTATATGAACAGACCCATACAGTAGGGTTAGCTCTAAAATTAAAATAAATAATATGTCAATAAGGAACAATAGATAGAGCGCAACACCATGTGTAAAATATGGATGAAGAGACGTTTCATGAAAAATAGTGGCCAAGTGACTTCCTGATTAAGGGCTTGTAACCCGGTGCAAGAATTCCAAAAATTACATGCACGAACGTAGAAGAACTAGGAATTCAACCAGAAAACCTCCTTGTTATAGATGTGTAAATAATTATTGACTGGCTTGGAATAATAAGCCATTTATACAAAATTAAATGGCATTATTCCTGTGGTGTTTTGATTAAAACCTGGATATTACTTCAAATAGGCTGTTTAGTATCTAAAAATCTTGCTCCTTAATTTATTTTACAATTCTAATAATTATTTTTAGCAATTTCAGAATGCCTAAGAAGGCTTTCAAAATTCTAAGTTCTAAATATACAGAACGTGATATAAAAGAATACAGAATGGGCGATAAGCATTGCTGTGTAGCAAGTAATCAAATAATAATAGAGTCGATAATTACATATAAGGCTCCCAAAAAATGAAGACAGGGAAAAGGTGACAGCAAACACGTGAATTAGGTACCTAAGGTGTGCTGTAGATTCAAATGGTGAGTGGGAGCAATTTAACCATTCTATTCTGTATATTATTAATTTTAGCGCAAATAACCTAGTTGTAGAGCGCAAAACTCCATATCTATCTATCTATGTATATTATTAGATATACACGCATTTCATCTTGACTTATCTAAAATAATATAAAGCTACGATCAAAATCAATTTAGCTCTAAATATCATTTCAGGAGAATCCCATTTTCTATAAAAATACATCCAATGCTCCAATACCGATTCCCAATGGCTTAAGTGCTTTAGAAAGTTTCATACAAGTAGAATAGAAGTTATTTCCAATATCTGCTCCCCATTCGAAAACGCGAACTTTTCAATACCCGCCAGTAATTTCTTGAGGCGTGGCTAAAATCGGTCAATACCCATAAAAGATAAATCGGCAGCAGTTATGAGCACCTGCGGCGTCTTATAGCTTACTGCCTTCGCCACAATCAGGTGGCCATTGCTTTCGCGATATTTACACCCCTGACCTAGTCGGCATCGCCTGATGGTTCCCCCCTAACTAAACGGATATGAATTCAGCATAATCAACACCCTTAACTTGCACGGCATCCCCCAATGCTACCCCCTATTCGGGCAATGATTCTGCGTAGTTAAGACCCCTCAACTTGACGCCATCACTCAACGGAACATTATCCGAAGGGACATACTTTCGCGATAGCATACAAACCTAACCTAGACGCCATCGACCAATGGAACATTAGACGAAGAGCAATACTTTCGGGGTAGCAGACACACCTAAACTAGACGGCATCGACCAATGGAACATTACCCGAAGGGCTATACTTTCGGGGCATCATACACACCTAAACTAGACGCCATCGACCAATGGAACATTATACGAAGGGCAATACTTTCGGGGTAGCATACACACATAAACTAGACACCCTCCCTCAACGGAAAATTATCCGAAGGGCCATACTTTCGGGATAACATACACCTAACCTAGGCGCCATCGAACCAATGGAACATTATACGAAGGGCAATGCTTTCGGGGTAGCATACACACCTAAACTAGACGCCATCGACCAATGGAACATTATACGAAGGGCAATACTTTCGGGGTAGCATACACACATAAACTAGACACCCTCCCTCAACGGAAAATTATCCGAAGGGCCATACTTTCGGGATAACATACACCTAACCTAGGCGCCATCGAACCAATGGAACATTATACGAAGGGCAATGCTTTCGGGGTAGCATACACACCTAAACTAGACGCCATCGACCAATGGAACATTATACGAAGGGCAATACTTTCGGGGTAGCATACACACATAAACTAGACACCCTCCCTCAACGGAAAATTATCCGAAGGGCCATACTTTCGGGATAACATACACCTAACCTAGGCGCCATCGAACCAATGGAACATTATACGAAGGGCAATGCTTTCGGGGTAGCATACACACCTAAACTAGACGCCATCGACCAATGGAACATTATACGAAGGGCAATACTTTCGGGGTAGCATACACACATAAACTAGACACCCTCCCTCAACGGAAAATTATCCGAAGGGCCATACTTTCGGGATAACATACACCTAACCTAGGCGCCATCGAACCAATGGAACATTATACGAAGGGCAATGCTTTCGGGGTAGCATACACACCTAAACTAGACGCCATCGACCAATGGAACATTATACGAAGGGCAATGCTTTCGGGGTAGCATACACACATAAACTAGACACCCTCCCTCAACGGAAAATTATCCGAAGGGCCATACTTTCGGGATAACATACACCTAACCTAGGCGCCATCGAACCAATGGAACATTATACGAAGGGCAATGCTTTCGGGGTAGCATACACACCTAAACTAGACGCCATCGACCAATGGTCTTTATTGATGGAAATCATTTTACATAGAAGCTATTGCAATAAGAAATATAGTGTGGTTCTGAAAATTATTAAACAACCCTAAAAGTTGTAGCATGCTTCTTAATTTGCACTACTATGGTGTTATTCCTCTAACCACGATTTGTTGTTCCTTTGACCAGGTCAAAGGTAGAACACTCCTGAGTCGTTTTTTCTCAATTAACTTTTATGTTCTTCGACTAGAACTTTTTAAAAATTAATTAATTTTTTGCTTCAAACAGACTTTATCAACCTTCTGTGTAGCATTTCAAACATATCGGCCCTTATCGTTCGTTGCACCTAAAGTTGTAAGGCCTCATCCGTAGGAGGAGGCAAGGAAAATGTAAAATACGGGCCTAAAGGTAAACATCGTATTCTGACTATTACATATTTTGTCACAGACATGTGTGGTAATAGATGTGCAAATGTTTAAGATCCAATATTTGAAAAAACGAATAAGTCACAAGTTTATAAGTGAAGATAAAAATTGGTATGATGATATAGAAGACATTGTGACTTAAACTTACCATTATTTACAATGTTAATGAAGACATTTTTTTTCTGCATTGATGTGTTGTTTTCATGGGCGTATATAGAAAATTATTTCGGAGGGGACTGGGAAAATTTCGGGGAGGGGGGGGGCTGAGACCATTTCCGGTGTATGAAATACTAACAATTTAGATCTTGGAAGAGTTTTAACCAATTTAAACGCTATTACACCCAAAATAAAATATGTTTTATGAACTAAATGATCTTATTTAACTTATTTTTAAGGGTTTTATGAAATTTTTACAGATCAAATAAAAATTCCCTTATATACGCTCATGGTTGCTTTACGTACTTAGAGGTACAACCCATGGTCAAAGGTACAACTAAACTATGTGTTGTACCTTTGACCACAGTACTAAACCATAGGTTTTTAAAAATTAATAAAAAATATTTAAATGTAAAACGAACCTTGAAAAAACTAAACATGATAAACAATAGTACACTAATTACAATACAATTAAAAAAATTGAATTTAGCCTTAATATTTAAGCTAAAAAAAAATTCCTAAGTGGGAACATTACCTTCCCCAACATTTTGGGTATTAATTTACGGGATTTCAAGAAATATATTAGCCCAATCCTCAGGATTTCTTCCCTGTAGATACACAATTGCACTCCATCTAAACGTGTTAAAACAAAACTCCCAGCACTCGGACTCAAACCTAAGTGCCCATGACAGAATCGTAACCCTTATGGTCGATTCACACCCACCAGTAATGTGAGTGTCGTGATTCCACCGGCGTGCAACAGGTTTTTCTTCAATACAAACAAGAACAACGAAAATCGAATTGACTTGGTACTCCAATATTCCATGTACCATCAATCCAATTCAAAATACATGGACTCAGATTTTAAGAATACTTTGGAGGAAAGTGACTTTATATATATATATATATATATATATATATATATATATATATATATATATATATATATATATATATATATATATATATATAAATCATGATTTCACTAATTCAATAGTGATTGGATACTTCACTGAAATTAATAATTGAAATGTATAAAATATTAAAATAGGGGGAGTTAAATTTAATTATTTTCAAATAATACCCAAGCGAAAGATATTTCTAACATTAAACAGCCATCAGTTTATTAATCATTACTGCAGGAATAACGTTGGATTCTTTCTTTTAACCAATTACTATACTTCATGGTAAATTGTTAGAACTCGCGCTACCTATAAAAATAAACCTATTAATTTTGTTCTTTTAGTTATACTAGCCTTTCGTTCTTTTATTTATGGAATTAACATTTCTGCCTCTTAGATCACATTCTCCACTAGAGGCGTTTAAAACAGTGCCCTAACCTATATCCAGAAACTTTGGATGAACTTATAGATGGACCGGGTTTAAAACTATTCCGTGACAAAAACAAAACGTCTAGGTCAATTGGCTTTTCCTAAATTCAAGGCTAAATTTCACTAAAATGTTAGCTTTTAAATTAATGGATCAATACATTATGAATCACGTTTCTTACGGGGAGCAAAGTCAAGAAGAATACATCATTATTATTATTATTTATTTAAGTTTTGTCATCACTTGATGATAAAACGAAATCATTTTCCTTCAAATCTTCTCACTATCCGGTGAAAATAAATTTTATTTTTCTGTGTAAAACTGTCAACAAGTATATTGTGATCGTGAATGCACTGCGTTCTGTTCCATTGACCTAAAAAAAAGTCCGTCACGCAGGAGCTGCATAACTAAGCACTTTCCTCAGAATTTGGGTAGTGTAGACTGCTTTCCAGAACAATTTGCTTAAAATATCCTACATAAATAAAATAAAAACATAAATAGTTCTCTTTTATATTTGTAATGAGTAACTGATCAATTATTAACTTGCTTCCAGAGTTATGTTTACACGTGGTACCTACTAAACTACGTAATAAATACAAAAAACCTCATATTATCGTATTTTGATCTAACGCAGGAACAGGATACAGTCACTCTAGTGGTAGAAAGCGCTCCTGGCGGCGGCTTTGTGAACCTACGGCTGGCGGGCTTTTCTATTGAAATATATTACAAATTAAACCCCCGCTTTCCGATTGACCGATTCAGCTCATTTTTACACTTCTTTCTCATGAGTTACCCACGACGTCTACCGCGTTTCGTTACAATACAGCAGAAATTACGACCGGTATGAGTATATTAGGAATTTGTGTCCGGAGTAAACCCCCCCCCCCCTTCTAATGAACCGATTTAGTTTATTTTTACAAAACATATTTACCTGTAGATTACCACTACGAATACCGAGTTTCGTCGAAATATACCAAAAATCACGGCTGGTAGTGGCGAATTGGTATTGTGGGTCCGGATTAACCCCCCCCCCTCCTAATGAACCGATTTAGTTTATTTTTACAACACATATTTACCTGTGGATTACCACTACGAATACCGAGTTTCGTCGAAATATACCAAAAATCACGGCTGGTAGTGGCGAATTGGTACTGTGGGTCAGGAGTAAACCCCCCCTTCTAATGAACCGATTTAGTTCATTTTTATATCTCACTTTTCTCTCTGTATTACCACTACGAATACCAAGTTGTAATATGACAAATATTACGGCTAACATAGTCAAATTAGTGTTTTGGGTTCAGGGTAAACCCCCCCCTTCCGGTGGACCGACTTTGGTGGTTAACGAACTCGTTCAATCGTTTGCTAATTGAATGCTATATACCAAGTTTCATGACGAAAAACAAAAACTCTGGCCGCTATCGTGTTAACAGACACATATATATATATACAGGGTGTCCCGTAAATGTCTAGTCATATTGTGAGGGGTAATAGAGGACCCTTAGGGGAACAAAAAATGTTCTATGACGATTTCCCAAATTCTCGCCCATAAGGGAGAAAACGTAGTTTTGTCGTTTTTTCTAGACAAACGTGATTTTTAAGAGAATAATCTTTGTAGCTCCGTTCCAGGTGATACTACTAGAAAGGGAGTGAAACCAATCGAAAGCTGAGTAAATTTACTATAAGACTAGTTGGACGTTAACGTAAAAATGAATGAATGTAAGTATGTATATCTTACCAAAAGAAAGCTATTCTAAATTTCCTGATATTATATTGATATTTCTTTCCATCGTTACTCCTCAATGGGCAGGATCTGAGACTTCCGGGTTTCAGAAAAACTTCTTCATTTAACCAGCTTTCCATTCATGTATCATAACCCTGTGTTATTGAAGTATTTGAACGGTTTAAGAACAAAAGTTTAAAAAAAAACATGGATCTGTGAAAAGAAAATTATATTTTTTTCTTCAGTTTATTCAAAAAGCTGAAGAAAAATATTTATTTGTATAAATGTTTACATAAATATTAAGTAAATATTTACTTAAAACAATAAAAAAAATTAATTCCACGAATTTTAAAAAAATCCTAAAACAGTAAATAAATAAAATACACAATTTGTTAATTACAGTAACTAATAATGGGTCCAGGAGGTGGCCATTAATGAACCCCAACCATACATTAACCTCAACAATTACTATTTTTACCTAGATCAAGCATTTGAACATATTTTTACAGGTATTTATTTAAAAAACAAATGCTTTACCTTGAATTGATACTGATGGCTATGCTTGTGAAACTCACTGATTCTCGTGAGCCCATGCGTTTTTGTTGTGGTAATTAAAAATTCTATCCCTCATAAATAAGATGTACATAGTCCTGTAAAAATGTGTTCAAATGCGTGATATAGGTAAAAATAATAATTTTTGAGGTTAATGTATGGTTGGTGTTCCTTAATGGCCACCGCCTGGACCCAGTATTAGTTACCTGAATTAATAAATTCAAAATAAATGTGTATTTTATTCATTTACTGTTTTAGGATTTTTTTTATATTCGTGGAAGTATTTTTTTTTTATTGTTTTAAGTAAATATTTACTTAATATTTATATAAACATTTATAAAAATAAATATTTCTCTTCAGCTTTTTGAATAAACTGAAGAAAAAAATATAATTTTCTTTTCACAGATCCATGTTTTTTTTTTTAACTTTTGTTCTTAAACCGTTAAAATACTTCAATAACACAGGGTTGTGATACATGAATGGAAAGCTGGTTAAATGAAAAAGTTTTTCTGAAACCCGGAAGTCTCAGATCCTGCCCATTGGGGAGTAACAATGGAAAGAAATATCAATATAATATCAGGAAATTTAGAATAGCTTTCTTTTGGTAAGATATACATACTTACATTCATTCATTTTTACGTTTACTTCCAACTATTCTTATAGTAAATTTACTCAGCTTTCGATTGGTTTCACTCCCTTTCTAGTAGTACCACCTGGGACGGAGCTACAAAGATTATTCTCTTAAAAACCACGTTTGTCTCGAAAAATCGACAAAACGACGTTTTCTCCCTTATGGGCGAGAATTCGGGAAATCGTCATAGAACATTTTTTGTTCCCCTAAGGGTCCTCTATCACCCCTCACAATATGACTAGACATTTACGGGACACCCTGTATATATATGCATATATATATATATATATATATATATATATATATATATATATAAATTTTAACGGGGGTCATTTTCGGTGTCTACTAGGTAGGATCGATAAAGATTTGAAGAAATTTTTCAAAAATTCCGTCATGAGTCCAACCTCAATAGCTACTTTCCTTCGGAGGAAAGTGCTAAAAGAGAGTAAGAATACATCACATAAACGGAGTAGGCAAATTATTGAAATCACGTAAGGAAGATGCTTACTTTAAATTAATCACGAAGACCAATCTTTGTAAGCTTGTAACTGTTCCATAACGAAGAAGCGATTCCCAGTCATTAAGTTAGTTTCTATATGACTAGAAAAACCCGGGACAACTCTACTGTATGGAAACATAGATCCGCCGCATGTAGTATAGCACAGGCTTGGGTGTTATATTCTTCACAGAACCACCCACGCATATTGAGTCGCCGCAAAGGTCACAGCACACGGATATTCCACCTAGTAGGAACACAACCGTGGAGACGTTTCTCCTCAGATTTCGTGGGCGTCGGTACCAATTAATCAACTCACCTCAGGCATACTGCTTTTCTTCGCTCCCATTTGGTTTTTAGGCATCACATTCCCTTCCAGTTTTGTCAATTTGGTAGTTCTGATCTATTAGCGCTCAAACATAGGGTTTCTTTAAACTTCACATACTGCTTCATTTCAACTAAAATAAAAAAAAAAATTAAAAAAAAAACAAACTAAATTTTGTTCAAGCAGGAAATAGCCATAATTGTCCGAAAATTGTATTTAAATGATCCGTTAAAAACCATCCTGGCTATAAGGAACAAATCCATAACATATTTTAAGCAATTTCAAAGTTCTACTCAGAGTACTATTCAGAAACCTGTCAAATCGAAAGAACTTAATTTATAGCTAAGAACATTTTTGTTTAATAAAGCGTCAAGTTTTCATGGATTAGAACAAGTTTTCAGTGTATTTTTTTAAAAAGTAATTTAAATAATTGTAGGTTATACATGTCTCACAACAATGAACGTGAGATAAATACTGTTTGTATGGAACAGGCCCGTTCAAATACGTCGAAGAATATTTGTAATCTGGCCAGTGGAATCCCGAGCCAGTCATTAGACTTCACTTACTAATTAGTAAATTAATGATTGATTACTTGCGGTACCTCGTGTTATTTTTAAGGGTCCCTTAGTGTTCCATGAGATCGGTGCATTTTTGTGTTTGTGTTGTGAATTGGACACGGAGACTTATTTTAATTTATTATTATCGTCAGTTGCGTTTTATTATGTTTTAATAAAGAAGAATATTTTTATCATTTTGCTTATTTATCATCTCGCCTGTCACAGTCCTATTTCAATTTACTACTGGACCTTCTTTAATTAAAAATGTTGTTACATGGAAAGCGTCATTCGGAAGCGCTTTCCATGTAACAATTTCTCATCCGTTTTTAAACCATACTGCAAAATATGTACATAATGTGCAAAACTGCTCATCTCTGTTATTTTAATAATTACTAAAATTATAATTTGTAATACTTCATTGTATCAAAATGAAACCATTTTGAAGTAGGATTGGGTCGTCAAATCGGCGTAATAAGGGAGTTTCCCTCTGTGGCAAAACACAAAATTATGCGTATATGATTCTTGAATACAATAAATTATGTTTTAATATTCCCTTTAGGCTCATTAATAGTAAATATGTTTTAGGATTTGTGACCAGAAGCTGCTTAGAGTCAGGGCGGTGGGAAGGAGACGGAGAAACTGGATGGACGAACTATACCTCCTGTTATAGCAATGAAATGATACATCTTCACAGGAAACTCTATACTGGTTCGCAGCCCGAAGAGTCTGCACAGGTATATGCTTCTTTTTTTCTTTCTTTTTTTTTTTTTTTCTTATTTTAGGCCACCCCCTACAAATGGGCAGATATTTGTTCAAACCCCGAATTTGTGACGTCACTTATGGTGCACCAGGACCGGCTTAACGAGTACTTATTAACGGAGTATTTATAAACGAACCAATGTCGAAATACAATTTTCAGTTATTTTCTGAGGCTAAAAGTTTACTTCAAAAAGTAATCGTTAAATACGTGTGGTTCCGGGCGGGTAAGGTATATTTCAGGGAGATATACACCTATATATATATATACCTATATAACACTAGGGCCATGGTTGCAAGATATAAGGAGGGTTTACATTGTTTAAAAGAGAAGGTGTTTGTAACAGATTCTTCCGAATTCAAGTCCACAGATAGTGAACAATCAAATTCAGAAAATAAAAGCATGAAGCATCCAAGGATTAACAGGAGAAAAAGAAAAAAGGTCAATGACTCTTCCTGACTAGATGAAAGGAAATTCAATCGTTAACATGGATCACAAAAACACTTCAGTAAAAATGAAATTGCAAAGGCTAGATTGATTTATGTTAGTAAGATAAACTATGAATATGATATAAAAGATAATGCTCTATCGGTACTTGCTTATAATATATCCGCTCTCAAAAAATAAAATTCATGAAATTAATTTTCTTGACTATGTAACAAGCCAAGATATCTTCTTATAATCGAAACCCACGTTGTGGTTTCGATAAAATTTGGTAATTACGTATTAAAGTGGATTCCAACGGTGAAAGCTGCTAAATTTGGAAGAGCTAGTGGAGAATGTCTTTTGGTGTAAAAAGTAGGCTAGTTAAAAAAAAAAAAAAAATATTGCCAAAGTTCAGAATCTGTCAAGACAAATCGTCATACAAGACAATAGTATGTATGTGTGTATTTTAGTAGTTTTCGTTTTTATGTTTAAATTTTGGAAATATAAATTATATGTTAATTATTAGGTACCATAATATATTGTTATGCAGCAGATATTTAATAAATAATTTTAGATGGTATAATTATTTTAAAATATTAAAATTTGGTTATTAGAAATTGTTTAGTTGCAAGCAAGTAGCTGTGATGTAGGTTTGTAAAATGCATTTTGTCTTTGCCTTTTTTGATTTTTGTTTTTATCACAATGTTATTATTATGGTTGGTATTACCTCCCTCTGATGGCAGTAAGCTATTGTTTTGTCTACAATTTGTTTTGTTGTGTTATGTTTCTTTTGTTGCTTAATAAAGACTATTTATCTATCTTTATCTATCTATCTATCTATCTATATATATATATATATATATATATACATATATAGATATATATATATATATATATATATATATATACATATATATATATATATATATATATATATATATATATATATATATGTGTGTGTCTGTTCGCGCTTTCCTGGCCTCAATAATGGTCCGATTTTGATGAAATTTGGAACAAAAATCTGTCGTCTCATTTGAAAGGTCAAGTTCGTTAACCAGCAGAATCCGCCCACTGGAAGATGGCGTTTGAAAAAAAATCGCGCAAAAAAAAAATCGTAACGCTTACGTTTTTGAGTTTATATGCTTGTAAGTACTCGTTTTATAGGCTTCTTGGGCTATTAAAACGATTGACACCATTTTTAAGGCGATAGCTTTAACCGTTTGCGAGAAAATCGGAAAAATAGTTGTTAAATAAAGTTTTTGGTTTGGTTACTTAGAAGCATGAATTTCGGTTAAAATATTTTCTGCATGTCTAAAATTCATAGGTACATACAAAGATGTGTAAATTTTGGTTACGTTTGGAGTAAAAAAAGAATTAGAATAAATATTTTATTAAGAGACATGAAAAGTTTTGGGAACTTTTTTTTTTTTTTTTTTTTACGGTGCATCAACAAATCTGGGCTATTAGCGCCTTTTTTCCTTAATATCTCGAAAACAGTTGGGAAATCGTGGTAAGTCGATAGAAACTATTCTAAAGCTTACTAAATTCTCTATAATTATTGTTCTGAGAAGATTTTCGATTAGTCTATGTCAATCCGAGAAAACGATGTTTAAAACTTTGAATGCGTTTGTTTTGTTCTTTTGAACGGGTTTTCGTAGTTGTTTAGCTCACTTTTTAATTTTTTGTTTTAAATTGTATTTATTTTTAGAAACATTTAGAAATTAGAAACATTTTGATAGTTTTGAATACATTGAACAATGAAATAAGAATTTCATGTCTATAACAGTGGAGCCTGGCCAAGACAGCTTTAGGGTGTTCCAGGTAAAAGGGTACGCTTTGTCACCGGTCATAAATCATTGCAAGAAAGATCGGACCAAAAATAATGATTGTTTCTATTTCATTCTTTCCAAATGACACTAGGAATAAGAACGAAACCGCGCTAAGATGATGCAGTTCCACCGAGTCGGACTTTTTTCAATTTACGCATACTTTAATTGTCATACCTGTGGCATAGTCCGTCGTCACTGGCATGGATGAGAGTACTATGGGCCCAGTGAGAATACTCTCACCGATGCCAGTGACCACAGACTCTGCGTACAGAAATGAAAATAGTACATTTAATGGCGGACCTAACCCTCCTTTAGATTATTTACATACTTCAATTAGTATTTTTTTCAGTTGTTCCTAAGATATCACAAAAATTAGCGTGCCTCCTCCAACATCCAAAAATAGCTGTTTTTACCGAGCGCCCTGGTCTATTAAGGGAAGAGGCACATCAAATATGTATAAATAAAATAATATCACACCAGGAAATAAAAGCAGAATTTTCTTTCAATTCCAGATGAAAATACTAATAGCAAAACGTACCAGGACACTGGAGATAGTAGGATGCAGCGTATCCTTAGGGGCTCTCGTCATTTCCTTAGCCATTTTCTCGCATTTCAGGTAAGGGCACTCATTTCTTACTTGTTTATTTCAAATTTTATGTTTCATTATTTTATTATATTTTTTCAGTAAGAAGATAATAATTTTTAAAGACAAAAAGAAACTGTAAATATATTAAATTGAAAATAAAAAGCGTCATGATAAGTTGATGAATGTTACAAGGGATTGTAATTGAAGCAATTATTGACAGTCGAAGAGCTGGTATCGCACTTTTCATGGTGTTTTATGCTCCTTGAAATTTTGCTATAATGTACCTCTCCGTAATTACAAAAGGGCAGACACTTTTGTGGGGTTTAATTATCAGGAAAAATGAAAATAAATGTTACCTACGATAGACTGAAATAACCCTGCGCGTAACCGTAAGTGTATGAGAGGACCGCGCAGTTGTTATTTTTTCGTCCTCGGCTTTTACAAGGGCTTACCAGGGCATCACATTTTATTTTTCCATTTGATATCCTACCTTAATAATGAATCACAAAAATAACGTTTGCTTAAGAGTAGTGCAGTTAAATGAATTCTGCTTATTTTTTCAGAGTTCTGAGGAACAACAGGACGAAAATCCATAAAAACCTCTTCGTGGCTACTGTCACTCATGTACTAGTAAGGCTGACTCTCTACATCGACCAGACGATAGTGAGGTCAATGCCGATGTACGCTCATGGAATAGCCAACACGGTGAGAAAATCTCAACTCAAATTTAAACCTTTATATGACAAAACAAAATAACATTAAGACAAAAAACATTAACTGTAAAACACTTACTAACAAACAGCAGAAAACGACTTAACATCAACACACCAAGGCATATGTACGAACTCTTGACAGATGGTAGCCCACACATATCCATTATTTTATATTTTTTAACAAAGATAAGCATGTACAAGCAAATCTAGCAAAAACAAAATATTTCAACATTTCTTAAATTTTATTTGTACAAAATGGAGCGAAAATACTTCATTTTTAAGTTTATTGAATATATTTCTAGCCTCATACACATAATATTATTTCATAACTTAAAAATGTGTCAACCTCAGGAGCATAGAGGGATTAGGTGATATCCACAAGTAGGCCTTACTGGCCTCATACCTCTACTGGAATTATCTTTTATCGTTCCTAGTACCCGAGGATTACACATTATTTCATAACTTTATATGTCAACCTCAGGAGGATAGAACGATTAGGTGATATCCTCAAGTAGGCCTTACTTGCCTCATACTTCTAGTGGTATCATCTCAAATTAATGTGACAAGCACATCTATTTTTATCATTTATCATCATTTTATAAGTTAAGTGGTGCCAGCAAATTGACCATCCTAGCCCTGACACTAGATCTCAGCTATCATCACTCCAAGCACTTGCCTTGTCTGACCGGAGCGTAGAAATCTAGACTCACTATAACGAGCTATTGTCTGGTATTCTGGACAAACTTGTGGATATGAAATCAACGAAATAACCGAAAAATTAGTAAAATTCGTTATTATTTAACTATTTGGTCGTCCACATAACGCACCAAACTACATTTTATGCTTGAAAACTGCAATAGAATCAATATATATATATATATATATATATATATATATATATATATATATATATATATATATTTCTGCTAGGGACCTAGGTAATCGAAGCACCTTAATAAAAATAAAAAATATATTCTTTATTTATATTGGATTTTAATTACGAGTATATTATAAAAATATACTCCAGAAAAAAAAAAAATATCCTCTTCAGTAACTCCTAATTTCCAAAAATAGATTTTGGCCGAAGATTTGGAATGATAAATCATCACTCAACATTGAAGAAAACATATTAAATGATAAATTTATGTATTTAAATTTTAACGTCCATTATTATTAACTACGAATTTTGGGACGGGTTATCTATAGGTTACCACGCTTTTCTGGGCAGGATAGGGCTGATGCTTTTTTTTTCTCGAAAGAAAAGCCAACACCTCTAGTGGGAATCGAGCCCACGACCTTTGGCACGGAGTGATAAGAGCTCACGCCTTAACGCTCACGGAAATGATAAATTATCGGAACAGTTTAAAAAAATGTACACAAAATGAAATGAAAAAAAATAGAGTCTTCTGCTCAAATTTAGGAACATAAATATGCATTATGGTCCACCTGACAAGCATATATAATGTACTGTATAACATACAGTATTCTTTTCTTTTTCGTTCATGGCCACCACGCATGCGCGAACGCCAGCGGACACTTTTGGAACGGTTTTTTTTCAGTTTAGACATCGCTAAAGCATATTTATTCCTGCAATAAATCTAAATTTCGCGAACTGCACAACAATCCTAGTATAGTTACAAATAGTCCCCCACCCCAGTGGCTAACACATTGTATTCTCATGCGGGACGTGGGGGGAGTCCCGCTGCACCATGGATGCTTGGGAAGTGTGGTAACCAGTAGTTATGCGCGAATGGCGTGAATTGGTCTAGATTGTACCAATTACTTAGAGAAGCATGCCGCTACTACTTATACCAGAGTTTAATTTTTAAGCAGACTCCCGCAGACGGAAAACGTCCATCGAGGAAGTGTCTTTTTTATAGTAATTTATTTTGTTAATGTTGTAACAGTTACAATTACTTCAATCTATGCCCGTAACAAGCTAAGGCTACAATAAAAAACATGAAACCGTAACTTAAAATCAGGATATTCATACATAAAAGCTGGAAAATTGGTAAGTACAAAAGGTGTGTTAAGAGTTGTTGTCATACCTGTTGGTGCAGCCCATCGTCACTGGCATCGATGCGAGTGTGTAGAATTCTTGAACCTCCGATGTCCAGCTTCAGTCAATGGTCAATTATTAAGGAGCTAGTTACACAGGTAGACAGTTTTGAAATTCTACAAAGAAGTTAAAAGTCATTGTAAAAAGAATATTTTGACTGATTATAGCGCTTTTTAAAGGCATTATTTCTATTGCAGCCAATTCTATGCGAGGCATCATACGTTCTACTGGAGTACGCCAGGACAGCCATGTTTATGTGGATGTTTATAGAAGGACTCTACCTACATAATGTTGTAACTGGTAAGCTGACTATTTAGATGTATTACAACTAAACTAACGTTGCTATGGTATTCACCGCTATTGCTTTGGCCTCGTATTGCCGAAATTATTCGTAAGCTTCAGACACTAGCGTATATAGAAAATAATTTCGGGGGGGGGCGACTGGGACCACATAGGCATTTGGAGTGCAGGGAAAATTTTAAATATTTTAGTGTAAAATGGTGAGTCTTAACCCTAGAATCACATGATAAAGGTATTACAAATCCTACAACGTGGAGTCATATAAGACCTCATCCAGTCTTTTGTAATTCTTTTATAAATTTGGTGTTAAGTTTCTGAAATTGTATTTTAAGATGACTACCATGTATAATATAACAATTTATAATTAAATAATAGTATTTAATTGTGAAATGGGGGAGTGGGAAAAGTAACGTCAAAATATCACAAATTTAGACATAAGTTTTTTGAATATTTTTCTCCTTTATGACCTTTATTTTTGGTCTTTATGACTGGCTTGGATAACAAAAAAATACAATAATATGTAAAATTGGGTTAAAAGGAATAAAATATAGTGACTTGAATGTATGCACATCAATATTTAAAATCTCTCCAGACTTTCTGTTTTTCTCTTCTACAATTTGCCAAAGCAACTCATTGCAAATTTCATCTTCAGTGCAAAATAATTTCTCTTCAGACATTCTAAATTAGATAAATAAAAATATTACATAAACCACAAAGTGGGGTCGCCTGTGAGGCTTGATATACGTTCTGAGGGATAGGGCCAAAAACAGGAAAACATACTGGCTCTCCCAAGCCCCCCCCCCTTATATACGCCCATGGCTTCAGAGATGCAGTAAAGTTGCTATAAGACATGCCTGGAATACATCAAACGAATCCCTATACAAGTGTATATTTCTGTCTGCTTCCTACCACCAGTGATTTCTATTAATCAAGAAGAAAGCTTAGTTTTCATTTCTTTTTAATATAAAATACATAATTTATTTATTTAAGCTCCACAACTTTAGCAGATAAAGTAGCTCAACAATCTGACAGGAGGATGCTATTTCCTTTTTCGTAAGAACACCTCTACCTATAGGACCTTAGGCAGGGGGAGCGCAAACGCCATAACACAATGATCGATTCACTCTTCAACTATGTATTTGAGAGGACCTGTTCACCCACGGCCGGCGCGTAGCCGTGTCAGTACTACCAGCGCTCTCACCGTCACCGGGACGTAACCATTGAATTACTTCCCGACAATATATTTCTATTTTTACAGCCGTGATTCTTAATTGTTAATTATCTAAATGGTGTTTTTTCTTCAATGGAGTGGTTCCCTACGTTGTTCTACGTGTGTGTTCTAACAGAATCATGAACAACTAGAATCCTATTGAATTGGTGCTCCAATATCCTTGTGTGTGTATATATATATATATATATATATATATATATATATATATATAAATTTAATTTGGGTTCCAAGAATACTCTCAGGAGGGCAAATGAAAACAGACGGTAATAATGAATTGAACGAAGTTTCTGACATCGTGAATTATTTAAAAAAAATGTAGCTCCATAGTCTACCAATCCTTGTGTCCCTCTCTCTTTCCGTGCTTGATGGGCCCACGTTTTTCCTGTTCCTTTTCATTTTCTTCTTCCAGAATCATTGACTCATCGAAAGTTCTGAAAAAGACACGGACAATTTGGCCACTTAAGTGTACTGCGAAAGAACGGAAGAAACACTAACCATTGTGAACAGAAATCACCGTGAGATCATGGGCATTAGAATCCCGTGCGGGACACGACACGGATGTGAGTGAATCAACCTTAAGGGCACTGGGCCCCTAACCTACTTTAAGGTCCCGTCAGGACCAATGCAAAGGACAAGGACGCCAAGAACCGGACAGCTCATGTCAATGATAAAGCCCATTAAATAAACAGCGATACCCGAAAGTGCCGTAAAATGATTGAACCATTGCTATCAATATTCAATGATTGTCAATTAAGTTAAAAAATATGTTATACAAATATTTTATTTTTGAATTATTATTTGGTACTTTCTCCCCTTTTTGCAATGTGTTATTTACTTGCATTTTGCGTTTTGTTTCTTCTACGACCCTAATAGAGTAAAAATAAAACTGATTTTCATATTTAACAAAGGGCAAAGCTATTTTATGGCCGCCGTAATCCGAAATTTAATAGACAACTTTCAAACCCAGTTTTAGCACTTTCCTCCGAAGGAAAGTAGCTATTGAGTTTGCACTCTTGACGGACTTTTTGAAAAATTTCTTCGAATCTTCATCGATCCTACATATTAGACACCGAAAATGACCCCCAGTTAAAATATATATATATATATATATAGATGTGTGTGTGTGTGTGTGTGTGTGCCCTTTAACACGATACAGGCCAGAGTTTTTGTTTTTTCGCCACGAAACTTGGAATGAAGTATTCTCCCATCAAACGATTGAACGAGTTCGTTAACCAACAAAATCGGTCCATCTGGAGGGGGCGGGGGTAACTCCGGAGCCAAAGTAGTTATTTACCAATACCAGCCATAATTTTTGTTACATTTCAACAAAACTCGGTATTTGTTGTGGTCAACCGAAGAGGAAAATTTGTAGTAAAAACAAACTAAATCGGTTGAGTAGAAGGGGGGGGGGGGTTACCCCGGACAGAAATTACTAATTTCCTTATACCGGTCGTAATTTCCTTATACCGGTCGTACTGTTGTATTGTATACGTCCTGGCTATTTAATTAAATAGGTTGAGCAATACAAGAAAAATGTATATAAATAGAACCTCAGCAAATATATATCAGACGAATATAACTTTAAGGATGACCTAATTATTTAGATGCTCTTCATAACCTCGGCTATTAATTCTTAATTGGAAATGTTATTACAAAACGATCCCGAGCAATCAATTTATTCCTCAAAGGTTTTCGTTATGTAACCAAGAAAAGCTCGGCAAACAACAACAGCTTTGCATAACCAACCAACTACGTCCAGAGCAGAACCCCCCACCTCAACCAAATTTCCGCCGCCCTCCCCCATAGTACTTACAAAGAATTTTATACAAAGGCCAATTACGTAACATTGCATAATATGACTTGTATAACTATTAATTAATTATATAACTGCAAGCCGCAGGAGAGGACCGGTTAAGAGCTGAAGTTTTTGTAGTGCTTCCTATAGAAACGAAATCAGGCCTTTGGGAACTGTAATTGCCAAGAAGCCATCGGACTTCTTTGAGCGTACCTTTGGCATTGAGCAATGTTTACACAACTAATTAGAACAAGGAAAATTATTTTTAGTAGCAATGTTTTCCAAATTAACCTTGTTGGCCCCCACCAACAGCAAACCGATGGACCCTTCAAGGGAAGACTCACTACCATCAAGAAAAAGTGTACTCTACCATCAAACACTCATAATCGTATGTGGAAAGTGGAAAAGAGCAATTTTCTTTCGGGGTAGAAAAACAAATAACCTCGAACAGTGTGTTCTTTTGCCAAAAGGGGAATATATTCGAGTGTAATTTTGTTTTATTTATCTTGATCTTTAGAAACAGCTAGGGGAAAATTTGGAATTATGGATATGGAGAAGATAATCATCATCAAGTCGATGTACAAACCCGTCGCGGACAAACTAGCTGCGTATCTAAGCGCATTTCTCGGAAGGTGGATAGTGTACACTGCATCCTGAATAATTTGCTTAAAATAACAACCGCTGACTCAATTATTAATTTTCTTCCTCAGTCTAGTGCGAAGTCTAGGGTTCGTGAATTTGCCTTACACCCGATGACGGCCGAGGCAAACTCATGCAACCTTGTTCAGACTAGGAAATTCCACGAGAATTCCAGGGTCACGTTTCGTATTATTACCCCGTGAAAACCTATCTTAATTTGTAACTGTAAGAAGAACAGAGGGACTGGGTTAAATTCCCTGCCTAAGAAGCTGATTTTAAGTAAGTTAAAAATCACAAAATTTTTCACAATGTTAAAAAGTGCACTGTAATTGGACAAAACATTTTTAAGCGATAAGCATGTTTTTAGGCGAATCCATTTATTCTTACGATGGGCACAAGAATAACTAGGTAAGCTCAAAATCTTAACTTCTCAGGGCAGCTCTTAAACACAGAAAATTCTCCTTTACGAGATTCCAAGTAACTCCCATCTTTGTAAGTAGGAAATGATTAAGGCCGTGAGCTTGTGACTTTTTTACCCTATCCATTAGTCTTAGGAGATAATGATAGCGCGTTCAACTCATTTTTGCCCATTTTCCGCATTAAGAACTTATCTGACCATGGATTTAGGGAATAACGTGTAAAAAAAGATAATTTATGTAATTAGACCAACAATTTAGTGTAAATATTTTGTTTTTTTTCATACAACTTGCTTACATTTCAAAGGTTCTAAACATAAAGTAAAATAAAAACATCCCCCAGTAAAAAGACTAAAAAATTGAGTACAACATACATAAGCTGATTTCTAGAACAATTATTGAACATGCTAGATAACTTAAGCCGTAAAGTGGTGTAAATGTTAAAATAAACTACATAATAAATAAAATAAAATACTTGCCATATAAGAAAAAAAATTATAAATGATAACATGAAGCAAGCAAAAAATACATAAGTGTACACATAAATAAAACTAGAATCAAGTGCAATAAGACAAACCACCTTCTATACAAAGAAGAATATAAAGAACTCAAGAGAAATTAAGGCATATTATTGTTTCAGTTCGAGTTTTCCAAGAGAAGTTCAGATACAGGCTATACACTTGTGTTGGTTGGGGGCTTCCAGTAGTGATGACCGCAATCTGGGCAGCATCGGTTGCATCTAAGATGAAGAGCAAGTGTTGGTGGGGATACAACCTGACTAGTTACTTCTGGATTCTAGAAGGCCCAAGGATGGCCATCATTTTGGTAAGCTTATAACAAACATTTACCAACGGACATAGCCACGTTGAATGCACCTGTTCTCGATGATCACCGAAGTTAAGCAATGTTGGGCATGGTCAGAACCTGAATGGGTGACTGACCACGAGCTGTTGGTATTATAAAGGGTGGCAACCTCTAGATAGCCCGGTGTTAATAGCCCAATTGTTGATACACCTTTAAACACGAAAACATGTCGAACCTAACATGTCAAACTATGGAATATGAAAATCGGTACTTTTCAAGAGAGCAATATAATGCTTTAATAGTGATTCCAAAATCAGCATCTTTACAAAAGGACAATTTTACAAATTTGTTCTATGTATATTGTTAATCATTTTAAGGTGAAATTATGAATAAACTGTTCTGTTTTTTAATTACCTAAAAATCATATCGTGAGTTAGCATCTTGGTGCTAATAAGTGATTTTTCTTGGACTACCATTTCAAATTGTCGAATGTAGTGTTTTCGATAGTTTGCAGATTCCGATGAACTAAGTGATTAAAAAGTTTCAAACTAACAAATTTGACGTATTCGACATTATACATTGTACTAATTCTATAGTACTAGTGATATCTATGAATCAAAGTAACGAATATACCATTTTCATTTGTTTGACAAGTCAGGTTTTGGTCTCAAAAGTATGACGATTAGGAGCAAACTAGAGAACAAACATATTTGATACATTGACAAAGGAATGTATTGAAAAATGATCATATTCGATACTTTAATTAAGGCATTTCCAGCAATTCTAAAGAGACTAGAGTTTTGACAATTTGCCACAAGCCGTATGGTCCGCAATCTAGAGTAAAGTATCAAATCTGAAAAATGAGGTTTTTCATATTCGATAGTTTGACATGGTAGGGACGATATTAGTTACTCAAAAATAAACAAAAACGCAAAATTTTGACAAGTCATATATTCAAAAGGTTGTCACTTGGCTCCAAGTGGAACAATAAAGTTGGAGGTTCTGGAAAGAAATACTTGAACAAAAAAAAAACAGAAAGTAACAGATATGAGTTTGAAAATATCTGAATATATTGGAAAATTTTGCATGGACACATTTTTGTAAGCTAAATCCCAATAAAACACCCAAGTAGAGAAATCTATTTTTTGGTACGCTTAATTAACTTTGGTTACAAACAACATCTCTTATCTTAAGTTAAAAGTAAGAGATATGAGTAGCAGAATGCAAGAATCTAAAGCGAAATCAAGAGATGTAACCACTGATTTATTTGGACATATGTATCTCCATTAAGTCTAATGTTGATTTGAATAATAAATTAGTAAATACGTACAATTTCAAGTGATATAGAAGGAAGTACTTTACCAAGAAGAGATGGTTTGATTTAGCTAGATTGTCCAAACAAATTATTGTTACTAAAATAATAAAAGAAAAGGACTTTTTTGATTTACAAATCTCAACTGAACGACAAAATCTTTGATTCTTCAGAAAGAATATTTTATAACTACAAATATACAATGATCTCGTTCTGATGATGAAATACTTAAAAAACCAAAGGTAACAGATATGAGTTTGAAAATATCTGAATACTTTGGGATTATATGTGGAAAATATTGCAACAACACATTTTTATAAGATAAATCCCAATAAAACTCCCGAGTAGAAAAACCTATTTTTTGGTAGACTTAATTAACTTAGGTGACAAACATCTCATATCTTAATTTAAAAGTAAGAGATATGAGTAGCAGAATGCAAGAATCTAAAGCAAAATCGAGAGATATTTTCAAATCAACATTAGACTTAATGAAGATATTTCCATTAAGTCTAATCATATACCATCTCCATATATTGTCTCCATTAATTAATGTTGATTTAAATAATAAATTAGTAAATATGTACAACTTCAAGTGATGTAGTAGGAAATATTTTCCCAAGAAAGGATGGTTCAGTTTAGCTAGATTGTCCAAACAAATAATTGCTACAAAAATATTAAAATAAAAGGACTTTTTTGATTTACAAATCTCAACTGAACGACAAAATCTTTGATTCTTCAGAACGTGTATTTTATAACTACAAATATACAATCTCGATCTGATGATGAAATACTTAAAAAACCGAAGGTAACAGATATGAGTTTGAAAAGATCCGAATACCTCGAAATTAGATATGAAACCAAATTTTTCCTGGACTTATTTTCATAGGCTATATCCCAATAAAACACAGGAGTAGGGAAATCTGATTTTTGGTACGCTTAATCAGTTTTGGTGAAAAAAAAAAAACAAAAAAATATCTTTTACATTAAGTTAAAAGTAAGAGATATGAGTAGCAGAATGAAAGAATCTAACGCGAAATTAAGAGATATTTTCAAACCACTGATTTATCTGGACATTCAAGTCATTAACATTGATTTGAATAATAAATTAGTAGATACAATTTCAAATGATGTAGGAGAAAATACTTCACTAAGAAAGGATTGTTCGATTTAGCTAGATTGTCTAAGCAAGTAATTAAAAAGAAAGGGTCTTTTTTGGTTTAAAAATCTCAAAAGAACCACATAAAATCTTGTGGTGTATTTTTTTACTTTGAATATTCGAGAGCTCTATTATGTATATGTATATTTATATATACCAAATAGAGATACTGAGACATTTTAACAGGGGTCATTTATACAATCCACTAGGATTGATTAATATTGCAAGGCATTCTTTTAAAAATTGTTTTCTCTAATATCAAGTAAATATCTCAAAATGAGATACTTTCATTTACTTAAATTTACTCTTTCATTATAGTTAATTTATTCTACATTTTTCTTTTCTTTTTGTCTCTTTCAGTTAAATTTCCTGTTTCTTCTGAACATTATCCGAGTCTTGATTGTAAAACTCAGACAAAGTCAAACAAGTGAAGTGGAAAGAGCAAGGTATGTAATACACATTAAATAAATAATTTAAAAATCTGTTGTGAAACATCACACAACTTTCTGTTTCATCCTGAGGATTTAGATGATCTTATTCTATGAAGACAATAAGAAAATACTTCCAGCATTTATTAGATGATGATGCAAATAAATATAAAAATACAAAGTGCTTCGGAAATTCACAAATTCCTCAGCAAGATGGTTAGTGTACTCTGCATTGCTGAGAAACGAGTAAACTTACCGATAAAAAAAATAAAAAAAGTTTAGTAAATAGGATGAAAAACAGGTCAAACACCTCCACTTTATATTCCTTTCAACCGAACCATCGCAGGAAACAAGGACACCTAGTAATTTCCGCTTAGGACTCCTGTTGTGATGCCAAAGATTTCATTTTACATGTGCTTACATTTTTCACGAATGATTAAGACAAAATAATAACTGTTCTAATCTAAGCTTTCCAAATGATACTAGGAATATGAACATAAACGAAGATGACACAGTTCCTGTATGTCGGAATTTTTTAATCTTAATTAGATGGAACGTTAGCCCCATGGACAGTTGTAATTTTTAATTATATTATTAGTAATAAATATAATAATTTTAGCTCCTGATGAGAAGCCAGAAGAATGTAAAATATATAGGGTTACAACAGTTTGAAGAAGTTGGCAATATTGAATATAAAACATCTCATTGAAATATTTTCCAAGATATATTCCAATTTCTTGAAAACAAATCAATTGAAGGGTTCGGTGCAAAATAGTGCCAAGCAACATTTTAAACAAAACTTATTGCAGGAAACTGCTGGAAAAGATGACAAACAAAAGGATCCTATGGTTCTTGGAAAGTCAAAATCTTTGAGGCTATCAATGTGGCTTTAGACCACAACATTCCACGATGCACCATATGGCTACGTTGGAGAACAATATTCTTGATGCATTTCTTCAAAAGAAGTCCTTACTTGCTGTGTAAAATGTAGTGCCTCAGGGAGAGGCATTGAGTACAACGCTATATAATATCTCCATTAACTCTATCAGCAACTTTGTTACCCAAGGAGTAAAGTATTGCCTGTATGCTGATGACCTCCTCATATGCAGTACAAGCAGTAGACTGGACATAGCAGAACAAAATATTCAACAGACATTACACAATTTAGAGGATTGGTCATGTAAATCAGGATTAAAATTTTCGAAAGACAAATCAAAATGTTTGATCCTCTCTAAAAAACGACTTAACACTTGACAACACAATGATCAACTGCACAGACACACTAACATTCCTAGGACTAACATTTGATAGACATCTCATGTGGTCGTCCCATTTGAAAAGACTTAATAAATGCAAGAAATCTTTGAATTTACTATGAATTCTAAGTAATACAAAATGGGGTGCTGACAAATGTACTATGCTTGCATTCTATCGTATGCATACCAGGTCTCTTCTGGATTATGGATGCATAGCTTATTCATCTCTTCCAGCCCAACCACATTAAAACTCCTTGACACTATACATAATACTGGACTCAGAATAGCTGCTGGAGCCTTTAGGTTGAGCCCAGCTGAAAGTCTATATGCTACAACAGGAGAGCCTCCTCTGCAATACAGGCGACAATTAATTTGCTCTAAATTTATCGCAAAATCAACAAGCCTGGGAACCAGATGTGTCCAGTTTTTTTAGCAATACGAATTTAGACCATTACATGAGATCTCCACTGATGAAACCACTGATTGTGAGATTAAAGGAAAGTGGAAAGTATGCTTTTCTATCTCAAACACCTATTTACACGACTACATTTACAGACATTCCTCCATGGAGTGTAAAGAACTTAAGGATTGACTTGACATTGACAAAGTACAGAAAAACCGACCCGACAGCCACAATATTTTACAAGTCAATATTTAATTCCATAATAAAACATAATTCAGACACAATATACCTTTAAACAGGCAAATCCAAAACAAAGTACGGTAAAGGGACTGCAGCAATAGCAGACAATATAGCATACCAGATTGAATTATCTGACCAAACTACAGTCTTCACAAACAAATTACAAGGAATATTAATAGCACAGACAAATATCAATACTGTACAAAAAGACAAACTCGCTATATGGATTCCCTAAGTGCTTTACTCTCCTTGGAAAACATATACAGTACAAACCCAATCATCCCAAGAATATTCTCTCATCTATACACTCTTCAAACTAATAGCCAACACGTCACAATGTTATGGCTATCTGGGCAGGAAGACATTCTAACAGGCAACAAAAAGACATTCTATAGACATTAACATACTTACAACATCTGACGTATGTACATCATTGCAGGCACAGGTATTTCAAGATTGGGAATCGACTGGCAAAGATCTGAGTCAAAATTAAGAGAAATTAAAAACACTACGAAAGCCTGATCAAATGAACACACTAGGCGTGAAGAAGTCATTTTGACTAGGCTTCGTACTGGGCCCTGCCGTCTAACCCATTCCTATTTAGTGGAACACAAGCAGAGACCAACCTGTGCGAGCTGTAATGAGGCATTGACAATTAAACACATACTCACTATTATGTAGGACTATCAGTCTATGATGCAAATGACTACAAGCTTACAAGATTTAGTATAGCCCATTCAGTTAGATGGAATAGTTCTAATACCGCATGTGCAAAATTCTGAGGGAAATATTCCCGACACTGCATTCCCCATTTGCATTTACATTACAATGAACAACATGCTACTTTAATCTCAATAAAAACTGATTATGGTCTCATTTAGGAGCAGGGAAGGCTTTGAGATGCCCAGCAAGCAAAATAGTGTTTAATATACTTAGCCAGGGCTAAGACTAAAAACAATTTAAACTACAGCCCGTTCAGATAGATGGTTTAATTGGAGAGAAGAGTGATGTGGCCTATATTTCCCGTGCAAGAAATTGGCAGTAAAAATTCTCTCTGTTATAACCTTATCATTAGGAGGTTTTAAACTTTTTAGTCTTAGCTTTAGTTCAATATTAGACATTATTTCCTTTGTCAGACCTCTCAAACAAAGCATAATCAGTTTTTATAATGTTTCACTAAAATGTGTTGATCCTTGTAATGGGAGTTTACATGTGATGGAACTGTCGGGGATATTTCCCTCAAAATTTTGCGCATGCGGAATTGAACTTTTTGGTCTATCCGAACAGACTATAATAGAATAGTTGTTTTATTAGCTTTCTGCTTCTCGAATGTTGTTTATTTTTGTTATTTGTTTGTGCATCGGCTGCCGAGGCCAATAGCACATTATTTTATTTTGTTATTTATATTTTGATGAAATCTGTTTCTTTTTTAACACATCAAAGTGTAAATCGCCAGATATATTTTTTTTTTTTTTTTTGCTGTTCCAGAAAAGCAGTCCGAGCTGCCCTCGTTCTCCTCCCACTATTAGGAATAACAAACATAGTCAATATGGTGGAGGCGCCATTAGAAAGGCAAGTGTGGGAATTCGCACTCTGGTCCTACTCGACACATTTCCTCACGTCCTTCCAGGGCCTCTTCGTTGCCGTCCTATACTGCTTTTTAAATGGAGAGGTATTGAAGGAATGAGTCATCTAACTGTTGTTAATAGAGCAGTCTTTAACTTTGTTTTCAGTAGTATCATTTGAATTATTGTCTACAATGAAATCATGCGCTTCATAAGAAATATTTAAAAGAGATCATTGACCGTGAAGATTAACCAACATACAGATATGCAGGGTTTTAGAATAATCGTTAATAAAATGCATTTTTTTGTAGAAAACCCGAAGAGTCTCTGCTTGTACACATTATTGTTCAACTTTGGATTACCTTTTTGAAATGTGCTTAAAGGCTTGTATGCACTTTCAATGTTTACAAGTATATTTTTCAAACTGCAATAACTGTTCAAAAATTTGATACAAATAAAAAAGTCTAGTTAACGAAATATTTAAGAATCACTACTCTTCCAAAAAAAAATTTTGCAAACTGTCGAATCTCACAAAAGTTATAAAATTTAATTACGTTCCCAAAGGTATACTCAGAAGCTCTGAGTCTCACAATTTTATAATGTAAGTGGAAATTCATGGGTGGAAAACAACTGCTAAATAAAACTAATATGTTTATTTTTGTGGCATCACCGGGTTCCCGCCGACAGGGAAATTTCAGGGAATTTAATTATAAAAAAAAGTCAGGGAAATTCAAAATTAATTTTTTATTTTTAATTAATTTATTTGTTTATTATTAAGGCAGGAACAGAAAAATTGCTTGCGTTGTATGTATATATTCTTCCCAATTCTTCTTTTCTTTCTCTCACTGTATTATTTGGAATATTTTGTCCCTGTAACGCAAACTCTGGGAGGTTTGCATGAAGAATCTTAAAAACATGGTCTTTGGAATATTTTTAAGGCTCTTAACTAGAGATCTATTGGCTTAAATTCCCTATTATCTGATGTACCTGTATTTTTATCACGTATGAAATAATCTGTCTTGAGCGTATATAGGGGGGGGGGGGGGGGAATGCCCCCCAAAATTTTTATTTTAATGGTAAGCATTTGTCATAAAAACCTTAAAAATAAACTAAATAAGATCACTTAGTTCAGAAAAAATAATGTTTTCTTTAACTATTCCAAGTTCTAGATTGTTAGTATTCCATACCCACCAAATGTACACAGTCCCCCCCCCCAAAAATGATTTCCTATATACGCCCATCTGTAGTCAATAAATAAAAACTCTCCTTACTTAATGTTTGTATTATTCTGATTAATATAATAATATTTGCATCTATTAGATTTGAAAACATTCATTTCATAACAGTCTCATTATGAATCGCAAGTTTAGATAGAATGCTCAACTCGGCCTTTTAATTTTGCAAATTTTTTTTGTCAGTACATGTTCATTAACTCATGTAATTACACAAATTTCTTTTATTATGTACACTTTAACACAGAACCCTTCGATTAATGTCAATTATCACTATCTGGGAGGTCAGGGAAAAATCAGGAAAATGCCAGGGAATTCCATTTCCAAAACTCGGTGGGAACCCTTCTTATCAGCAATAACTGAAAATTACTTGTTATTAAATTTATATTATAATTATTACAATAAGCCTTACATTACAGTTGAATACAATAAAAAATAATGACTAAAAATGAAAAAAGTTGCGAAAACTGAATTCCTTGAATTTTCTTCAACTGGGTGTTTAAATTCAAATTCATAAGGAATATTCAAAAGAGATCATTGACCGTGAAGATTAGCCAGTTTACGGGGGAGGGAGCAGGGCTTATCATAATACTTAATGTAACTAGATTTTTAAATAAAAACGAGTTTTTATTTGAAATGTTTTAACTTAGATTTATAGCCTTAATCGGTCCATTATATGTATGTGTCTGTCATTTAGTATAGAAATAATATTTTAGCACATTTCGTCCCTCCCTCCATAGGGAGAAAACCCCCTAATGATGTTGACCTCATGACGCAATTTCAAAAGAGAGCTGGCTCAAAATATTCATATATATATATATATATATATATATATATATATATATATATATATATATATATATATGACTTTTTATATGACCCATCCCTTTCAGAAAACTGTTGAGTGGTTTTCTCAACTTATCTTGCAATGTCCTAGAGTAGTTTTGCAATATTTTTTTTTTCTACCAAAACCCTCAGTTGGCGGTGATGAATAACAGAAGGCTTATTACGACCTTCCTTGTTTTCAAGATCACAATCTCCAAGTCAAAATTTTTGGAACCACGCTGCACTGTACATTCATTTATGCTTCCTTCTCCCCAAACATCATTGATGTTCGACCACGTTGAAAATCTTGTTTTAACAAGATGTTTAAACCTGTTTCAATTTCAGAGGTCCCGACTCATAGAAAATATAACACAAACTAAACTAATCATTGAGGAAAAACTACATTAATAACCATTGTTTATAATCCATAAACTACACTTTAGATTATCTTTGCATAAACCAAATGAATGTTCAAAATTTGCATTATTTTTTAACCATTCCAATATAAATATATATAAAATAAAAGTTTTGTCGCTGCATTGCTTGGAATAAACACATTTCATACTTCAAAGAGAACAAATCCACGCTTTAAAAAAAATGTCTATTCAAAGTTTTATCCACTATGGGCACAGTAGTGGCTAATAGTGTATTTTTAAAATTTGGTCACTACTTCTAAATATTCTTGGCTTGAAAAATTGGCTTTAAGGGAAAACAAAAGATATAAATGCTTGAATAATTTGAATATCAAATCAGCGGATGTAGAACGTGACATGGGGAGGAGGTGAAAAGCACAACCTAGGCTTAATTTTCCAGCCGGCTCATCTCGATTGTAATTTATACGGCCTTCCTATGAGTATGTTTGAGGAAGACAAGAAACTGAGAAAGTGTGTTATTGCTGTTTTTGAAGTTCTTATAAATTGGTCAGACTACAAATTTTCTCTCTCTGTTTTCACCAATATTATTATCTAACAAGTGCACACATTTTCTGTCTTTTTACACCCGTTGATGACAAGTACATCAGATAGTTAATTAATTTTGTTAGTACAGTTCATTGAAGAATGCAATGGACAAAGGGTCATACTGAAGATTTTACCTTCAAAGCTGCTCAGGAAATATAAATTCTATATTTCTGCACTGTATGATATATGTAAAAACTTGTAGTTGAGTTTACAACTTCAAATAATTATTTTTTGTGTAGGTGAGAACTGCTGTAAAGAAGAGCATATACACATACTTGTCCTTGCGGCCACACCAGTTCACACCAAGGAGGAATTCTGCATATGTGAGTGTCGGCAGCACTCGCCCGCCAGAACCACAACCAGAGTAATTAATACTTTTTAAAGACGTTATTACATTCTTTTAGTATTAATTATTATTTAAATGTTAACGTCCATTCATAAACATGGAGATTTTTAGGACAGATTAATTTTTAACCACCGTTTGTAGCAAGGACAGAGTTGATGACTTTTATTTATTTATTTATTTAATAAAAGCCATCAGCCCTAGTGGAAATCAAAGCCACATCGGCATCCTTGGTAGGATGTTTGACAGAAAACATTTTCTAAACTGTTGTTCACAAATCGCGACGTAAGTTTTTGGAAGCTGCTTGAATAAAATGAGGTATGGTTTGGGTTCAATCTGCAGGAATAGGATTCCGACAATTAAACTGCAAATGTAAAGTCCTCATGGGTCTGTTGTTGTTTCATCAACCATGATGTAAATACAATTGTTTTCAATTATTTTTCATATTTCTTCAACAGAATGTTGACAACAGGTTTTGAGATCATTTTTTCTTAGTGCTCTCTTTAGGAATGCTTTGATTTGAGTATTTTGGCAAAAATGACTTAGGTTCGTTCACACTGGAGCGATATACGATATATCATAAGCAATATGCGATACGCGACACACACAGACGAAATAGTTGAAATGTAAAGGGAAGCGATAACAAAGGTTCACAGCAGCACGATTGCACAGTACGTCACAAGCTATATATCTCTCGGAGTGCCACTTGTCGGTCTCTCCAGCAATTAGTTTCGGGTGAAATTCCGAGCTGTGAACATGTAAGGAAGAAGAGAAGGCAGTTTCTATGATTTCTTTCATTAACTTAGTGAAAGCTCGTCAGTGCCTTTGGAACTATTTCATTGCCGCATATAGCAAGACAGATGTGACGAATGCCGCATGGAGGGAAATAAATGACACAGGATTCATTGGATAAAACTCCCTGAATTTTGCTTCATATTGAGAAAGGTCTCGAAATACAACAGCCTAGTTATGGCGCTCGTTGCTAAGGTTGTACGGATGCAGCCAGTATTTCCTTGTCCTTCTCATCCTACGCCTCAACCAGTAAGCCAGCAACTGAAGTAGTGAGAACTGTCTTCCCACCATATTTTTATCCCACAGATTGCACCGATTTATCGCCCACTGGCTGAACTTTCCTAGCAATAAATCGTCACCCCATGATATATGATATATCATGTATCGTACATCGCTCCAGTGTGAACGACACCTTAAAAGGGCTTGGACTGCAATTTATTGGAATATTGGAATCGACCATGGCGTAACATAAATCGGTAAAAAATGTTTGTTTGTTGTCTAATGACGAGCAGCTTTGTTTGAGTAACTGTTGAATTGGAACTCGCTTTAATTTTTGTGTGTGCCCACCTATAAATATAAAAATATGTTGGGAATAGTCGAAAATGCTATCGTGGGCTACTTATGAAAAGATAGAATGTACTTACTTGAGTTGCAATGAGCACCCACTTGAGATTTTTGATAGGAACCGATTGATTTATCGCAAGAACAAAAAATTGTAATCCCCTCTGATATCAATTCTGGGTATGGTTTTACCCAAATTTTGATTTTTGAAGATTGGTGAACATCCTATTGAACCTGGAAAGATTCGCTGAATAATAACTTCAAACAACATTTTTATTGTAAGAATGTAATAGAATTGAATACTATTTGTTTACCAAAAAAGTTAACAACTAACATATGATAGAAACATATGTTGCCACAGAAACTGTAAACAAGTAATTTGGGGTGTTCTGGTCGTAGGGAGGGCACCTATTTAGGATATTAATAGGAAAGTAATTCTTTTAATGGGTTCTATGAATCGGAACAATATAGACATTACGTTTTGGACAAACAAAATCTGAACACTCAGCAGGATGTTAAGGTTTTACATGGGAATTTCATCATATGCTTTAGGCCTTCATGCGTAGTAGTCTATTTAGTTTCTTCTGCTCAATGAACATCCATATTTCCAGGAGTGTATTGACCCCTTGACATACTTATGAAATCCGCGCATCTCTGCAGAATATACAGGAAAATTCAAGTCATCTAGGAGACGTCAGGCAACAATGACACATGAAATGAATGGCATCCCAGACGTTATTGTATGTCAAGGGGTTATTTTCAATAAATCCTATTATATAAATCCTGTTGTTGCCGCATATATTGTTAAGATTTTATTTTGATAAAATGATTGCGCCACGTTGGGTCGCCATTAAATGTTATGATTAATTTTTTATAAAAAGATAAAAAGATTTTAATTACTTGATTGAGTTTTATTATATTCATTTAACTTAATCTCAGGGATAAAAGTTCCGAGTGAATGAAGAATATAATATTGATTCTTAGACAATTCCGAAATACAAAACAATATTAAAATACATACAAATAATAATAAAAGAATCAACAACTACAAAAAAAACAATTTTTACCTCTAAATCAATTTACTTCCAACAAGGCCTCAACACACTGCGCTTCAGCAATTAATGGACTCAAGCTCCGCACGCGACCAACGCTGAGAATCAACTGACGCTTTGCTAGAGGGAAAACTTTGCATCCTTGCTTCCCAACTTCCGCATTATGTTCGTTCATATATAAAGATAAAAATTATGTTTTTCGTAACTTCAAATAATTAATTTATTGTTATCTGAATGCAAATTTAATATGGATATATTGTATACCAGTATTGTCCAAAAATATTATTAATTTTGATCGTATATAATACAATGTTAATTGTATATATGGTTTGTGATTTGCGCGGGCTTGTCAAAATATTGATGGTTATTTGAATTTAAAAATATTTTCGTGAATGTAATATATCATTACAATATATATATATATATATATATATATATATATATATAATTTAAATTTTAACGTCCATTGTTATTAACTGAGAATTATGGGACGGGTTACCAATAGGTTACCACCCTTTTCTAGCCAGGATAGGGCTGATGCCTTTTCTTTTTTCTAAAGAAATGCCACCACCCCATAGTGGGGATCGAACCCGCGACCTTCGGCACTGAGTGTTAAGGCGTGAGCACTTAACACCACCGGGTCTCCATATATATTATATATAATATACATTATTTATTTCCTTCCCTAACTAACCCTTAAGGAAGGGAGTTTATTTTATTATGTACATGTGCCGTACGTGACAAATTTACATAGCATGTAATTGATTACATCTTAATAATTTTTTCTATTCTTTATGATTACATTCTAAATGTAGAAGATAAAGGGAAAAAAATGAAACAAAATAAATGAAAAAAAAAGGCATTAGAATACAAAAAAAAACTACATATCCTATATGAAATAAATTAAAGGATTTTTCCAGTATCCTATGCATATTTTTGTGAAGCCCTCTCGCACTTAAGAAATACTACTTCTTCAGCAACAGGCCAATGTCTGTTTATATATATATACATATAAACTATAAAGTATGCTGAAGATTGTTTTCTAACTTAACAATTCTTCCAAATCTACTGCTTATAAATGAAGTGGACCATTCAGACGAAAAAACAAATTGTTAATATGCTTAACAAGCATTTACATAAAAAAAATTTGACTCAATTGGTTCCTGGAGTACATGAAACGTCACCATTTTGGGTCAGAAGGAAAACAATGGGGGGGGGCTATATGTAAGGAATACAAGTCTCAAAAATGAACATTCTTTCTCATTAAATTAACATAATAATTATAAATACAAATTTATAAAATCTCTCCATTTCAAACTTAAGTTATTCCATTTATGTATTTCAGGACAAGAGTCTGACCTCAAGAGATCTGAAGATGAAGAGCAAAAGAATGAAATGCTGCATTAATTTATTTAGGAAACATTTGCTGTTAGGTTATGTTTCAATTAGTTTTTACATTATTCCATTAAAAAAAAAAGAAAAAAAAAAAAAAAAAAGAAAAAAAAAAAAAAAAAAAAAAAAAAAAAAAAAAAAAAAAAAAAAAAAAAAGATATTCTGTTTCATTAACTGAGAACTAAAGTAATACCAACTTGGAACGAAGAAAATTAAAAAAGAATTATGTACTTATCGATTATGTAAATGTTTATACTGCAATGTAGTTTGGTAATATATCAAGATAATCTTAACGAAAGGAAGCTTCGTAGTTTTAAGTTTTAAACTTAATGACAAAGTCATAATTAAAGCTGAAAGCGATTTAATTTACTGAAGAGCTTATCGAGAGCTGGTGTTTGCTATACAAAATGTTTGTTACTTATGTTACATTTCCATTCTGACAAATCCCCGGCACATGTCGCACATGAGCCTGGACTTAATGCACAGTTTTGTTTCCAATTCTGTGCAACATGTCGCAGAGGTATTTGATGCAAGAATGAGGTATAACATATGTTAATCGAATGTGAAGATTAGACACTTTTTAGGTTAGGTTCTATGGACACTAGACAGGGTTGTACGTGTAAACTGTCTTTTGCGCATGAGGGTGTTCCTAGCACAAGTTGCGGGCTGTTTCCATTACCCTAGGCACACGTTTTGTTGCTACATATTTTCGTCCCAGGCACATATGACGCGACTTGTTGCTAATGGTTTCCATTATGCAATTTGTGCCAGGGACATGTCGCAGGGCAGATTTGTAATAATGGAAACAGGGCTTTACTGTGCAATCTAAAAAGTAAAACAAAGACAGGGTAAGTTGAGTTGGATGAGCTATTAATAATTTTCATACAAATTATGGCAATAAAAAAAGAAAAGAGACTATTCAAATTGTTTGCCTAAGATTTGTGGCCTAAATTTAGGAATCAAAATATAACTCACTGAAAACAGCAATTTGTTAGTAAATAAAATTTGGGCACATAATTAAATGCCATATATTATATTAGTTTAATTTTTTTACTGATAACACTGACCCTGAAAATTGTTTGTTAGCAGTTATTGTTAAGTAATAATGTGAAGTTTAAAAACAGTATTTAGTTTTAATAATATACGCCGAAGAAACTGCAATCGTTATTTGTTTTTTTGTTTTTTTTGTGGAAAATGGTAAAACATCACATAACAAAACTGTTTTTGTTTTTTATTTCAAATTTAGGGGCTAGACATAGGCAATAAGAGAAGGCTGCTTAGTAACGATTAGAGATTAACTAGATATGTTGAATGCTAAGTTATATAGATGTTGCATCAACTTCTATAAATATTCACACATATCACAACTTATAGTACATATCACAATTGAGGTATATCCAGGACTAATCTATTGGGAAAATAACCAAATTTGTAGAACATACAAAACCAAGGACTTTCCATTATGATTGCGGAGGCAAGGGTCACACTTCTTGAAGTGAGGAAAGTCAAGACAATAGACTACATAAAGATCTGGAGAGCCATTTAAAAACCACTGAAGAACTCCCCAACAGTTAAGAACCCCGAAACATCACCCAAATTCAAATTATTTAACTCTCAGTGCTCATGTGGGGATGCCGTTCTTACAGTTTTTTTTTTTAGGCTTACTTTAATAATTTCAATTTTTCTTTAACTTGTAATTATTAAATTATGCCTCAAAAAAATGAACCCTTGCCTCTGCTATTCAAATGGAAAAATTTGGATGGCGGAGATAGGGGTCACACTTCATTAAGTTAGGAAAGTCAACGCCATTGACTAAATAAAGATCTGGAAAGGAAAGCCATTTCAAAAATGTTGAGGCTCAATTGAATGTTATAACTGCCTAACACTTTACTATCAGATCCCTGAGGGGCGAGGTTAGCTCAGTGGTAGAGCACTCGGCTAATGAACTGGAGTCTCAGGTTCAAAACCCGAGCGCACACTAAAGATTTTTATCTTCTAGTGTCGTTGTTTGGATTTGGGGTTCCAGATCATCCCTAGGCTCATCCAGTCTTTAATTTATTTATGAGTACCTGCAAAGGAAAAAATCAGGCGGCCGGAGCATATCACTGATCACGCAATCTCTCTAGCATGCCATCTGGTCACACAAGAATTCTTTTCATTGGTATTTTGGTGTGGAGAATATAATAAAAGCACTTTCAAGATTCTAGCCCTTATTGAGAAAATCTAGCTTCTACATCTCAATGGTTCAGGTAGAATTCTTAATAGGGCTACCTCAGATAACAGTGCCTGAAGTATTAAGTTTGTTTTCATTTCATTTGAAACTATCCAAAAGATATAAGAATTATATTGAAACTCATTAAGACAACACAGTTGTACAGAGTCTGATTTTTTCTTCAATTTGTCAAAGAAACCAAATGAGTAAACATCTAATGACCAAAAGACGAACTACTGACCATAAGACATTTACTAACACAATGCAGAGGACGAGAACACTTACATATACCAACCATCCTTACAGTACTTCTGACCGATACTGGTACATATTACAATATTTAACTAAAATATTTTTATTGTTTTTTAAATTATTAATTCTTTTTCATTTTGTTTATTTATTCATTATTTTTTTAAGTTTTCTTTTTACCTAAATTTATTTATTTTATTTTAATTATCCTGCCTCTACTCTACTGGGTCATTGGCAGTTTGGTCTTTTATTTAATTTTTATACTTTCTCCAAAATTATATTTATGATTATTATAATTTATTCATTATTTCTAAAACTCTCAACGTTTAAAAGCTGACGTTTCCATACACACCTTCATATTTGCGAATCACTATTCCTGCAGTCAAGCAACATAAATATAAATACTGGCAAACAACTTCAATCATTTTAATTACATGATACAAGAAATGTTTTTCTTATATTCACAAGAAATGAAAAATTAAAAATGTTAACCAAAATCTTAAGATTTTCCCTAAATGTATTCTGAAAGCTGAGGAATAACACTAATATGAGTAAATGTAACTAAACTTGATTCATTAAAAAGTTTGTTTTTTTTTTTGTTTTTGTTTTTTTTTGTATACACAAAAAGCGAACAAGGGGAAGACAGTTTTCTCATTTAACAAGTTGACCCCCAACTAAGAGTTATTTCATAGTTTACATTTTTGCCTTGGATGTCAACTTTGAGGTAACCCGCAGTATACATGTGTTATGAATAGATGGCCTCAAGGAAGAGAACAAAAAATGTAATGACCCAGCAGCAAAATCGCAGGTTGAAGAGTGGCTGAGTACGACCTAACACGTATTTGGCCTCTGCGAAGAACTTTCTGTTACATAAGCCAACTACGAAATTCGTAGTCTTTTTTACCCCCAAAAAAAAATATTCTATGATTTTGTATGATTATTATATAATCATCATCCTTATATGAAAAAGAATAAAGATGAAAAAGTACCAATATGATCCTAAGAAATGATATTTATTTAAATGTTAATGTCCAATTATACATGACAATTTTTAGGACGAAAAAATGATATTCAAATAGTACTAAATAATAAAAATCTTGCGGAAAGCATAAATAGTTTTTAATTTTTTAATTTATAATGATCATACTTTTTCATGTTAGATTATCATGATCATTATATTATCATCATTATATGAAAAAAAAAAAAAACAATTTTCTCCTTAGAAATGGTTTGAAAATAGTAACGTATAATACAAATCTTGCAGAAAGAATCAATAGTATTTAATTTTTCAATTAATAATTATCATGTACTTTTTCATATTATATTATCATGATCATTAATTTATCATTATTATATGATTATAGTTTTTAATAACATATGATAAAAATAAACTGGCTTTCCAGGCCAGAATCTTAAGAAATACAGTGTTAGTTAACATGTTAAAAGCGTTTCCCTGTATTTTAATAGTAGCAGGATATCAGTGAATATGAGTAAATTTTACTAAAAATTTTAGAAAATTGAAAGCTTGGAACGTATTTGTTTCCATAAGGAGAGTCAATTGTAATCACAATGGTGATGAAATCTGTGATAGTTCATTCATTTTTTATTTATTTATTTTTTTTTTACATAATTTTTATTATTATTTAAGATTATTTGTTAAGATATATGTGCAGCATTAAGAAATGCTAGCAAAGGAATTTGTTAATAACCAAATACACGAAGAGAATTTAATTAATATGTTTTGAGATCATTTCATTTTGTTTGGTGGAGGAAAAAGAGGTTTAGGAAGATTAATTATTGCACTAGATAGACATTATAGATAGAAGCAGTAACTAATAAATATATTTAAATAACTGATATATGGAGATAGTTAATGACTGCTCGTAAAACATAATTTTAATTAAAAAGCATTGAAAAGCAGCAGATAACTACTTTGCACATTAAAAACGCATGATTGATAAAAGCTTTTTACAGACTAGAGCCCTAGAGATTTAATAGCGCACAGAAAACTATCAGTTTCTATCTGGCCTTTTAATTAAATATTAATGTAAATTGTGATGTTACTTTACAAATGTTAAAAAGTTTACTTAAAAGTTTTTTAAGCAAATGAAATTATTTTAACAAGTTTAAGATAAATATGTGTTCTAAGAAGAAATAAAAGGATATTTTTTATTCTGTATAGCATAGCATGAGGTGTTCATATACATTTCATTTTGTATGTAACTCAACTATGTGTGTATATCTTTTTTACACGGTGATGGCTGTATTAAGAATATGATTGACAGAAATATTTATAAGTATAAAATATATATGTAAGCAAATTGTCCTACAACAAATAAATATTTATATTTTTTTTTTTCAATTATTATTAACCTGCTCCTTATTATCCTTAGGAACTTGGCCTAGATATAAATAGCCTTCCGCTCTTAGTCTAAGAAATATTCGTAGACTCCCTTGGAATAATTAATCACCATATTTACGGTTAAAAACCAACAAAATAAAGAATCATAATGGAACATCACCGTGTAGCACAATCATACGTACAAAAGTGATCATGAATACAACTTTCGAATCGTTGACGTAACCGGCTCTTTGAATTAAACCAAGAGATCATATCGGGACGTTTAACTGACGACTGATAGAAGAGCTCTGTTGCTTAGCAAACCTATTAATTTGGGCAGCCTTACTTTAATTAATTTATTTTAATAAAGTGTTCTTTCATTCTTCTTTTGGTCTGTCGTTTCTGAATCAATAATTTTTTAGTTACACTCCCATTATTGAAAAAGTCATAAATTTGTAAATCACTGAATACATCAGCTGGCTTGTGGATGTTTTCGCATAAATTATTAATGGAACACAACAAACATTTTTTGTGAAAATTCCAGAAGAATAACAATGATAATGTATGGTGATACTGCCACAACTGTGATTTCAGCACGTTCTGAAGAAAAGCAGCTTTAGTGGGGCAGACTTTTTTTGTTATGGAATAAGTTCACTCTCTCAGAAACAGCAATGATAGTATTAACCCCTGATATACAGATCCCACTAAAAAATATATATAAATAGAAGTAACTGGCAGGACTTGCTCCCAAAAATTGTTTAAAACAAAATGGTATTATTATATAACTCATTTATTGTATTTCATCACTCAAATTTCACAACCACGTAAGTCAATTTTCCTAACTTTTCAGGAGAGCAATAAAACTGTAATGATCTGTAACTTGGAAAAATGCAATTCGCCAAAGATGTGATGCATAAAACCAATAATAATAATAATAACTTGCAACTTATGAGGATTTCAGACTCAAAACATATTTTCGGTAACATTTAAACGAAAAACCTTGTCTGAATGGCCTAAAATAGATGAGAGAGATACGCGGTTATGCTCGATCATTTGAAATCAGTGTTTTACGCGGAAGTAATAGTCAATTTTAGCGTGTTCTATTGTTGTTGTTTTTTTAAACCTATTATCACCATGTCCGGGAGATAATAAGGATTCTAAAGATACCAATAACTCAATTTCGCTAAAAATTAACTTACAAGGTGGTGAAATTTGAACGATGATTTGTATTGGTATTAGTGACAGAAGTTTCCTCCTTATTCTTCATTTTACTTTTATTTTATGTAGATGCCTGACGACGAACCTAAACAGGTTCGAAATGTCCCAAATATAAATTAATGTTTTAAACAATTTTGGAGAGCAACTTCTGCCAATTACTTGAAGAATCCATTGATCCTTCTTCCCCACCCTCACCTTCAACTTACATAAAAAAATATAATGAAGACAAGATGTTACAAAAAGTAAGCTGGCTCTGATATAACAAACGAATGTATATATTTATAGTTTAAAATATTTTGTGTGAATTATGTTTGTTTTATATCATTATGGTGGAAATATAGCTATCGAGGGTACACTTATAAAGGAATTTTTAGAAAGTATCTTCAAATTTTCAATTTATTCTATAAGGCATCAAAATTACTCGCGTTTATATAAAGAAGAGGGTTGTCCGATGAGAAGGAACTGGATTAGAAAACTTATTATAAGCAACCTCTTATTCTATGGTCAGTAAAATAGAATTCTCAACAGGGCACCGAAGAAGTCATTCATCAAAACATGTTTTAGCAAATAAGGAACTTCTCCATCTTTCGTATAAGTTGTTTGAGAGCAGAGAGGAGCATAATTTTATTTATAAATAAAAATACTAATTTATTCGTACTTCATATATTTGTGAATACAAATATAAATAAATTCGTACTTCATATATTTGTGAATACGAATATAAATAAATTTGTATTCATTAGTGTGAAAACCAATTTATTTTTATTTACATATATTAAATATAAAAATACAAATGAAATTTTATTCACAAATTTTTCTGCGAATAAAAATAAATTCACAGAAAAAATTGTAAATAATCACCAAAAATGGGAATATTTACCAAAAATCAAGTGATTACAAAAAAAATCACATTAAAATATACGAATACAAATTTATTCACATTATAATTTGTGAATAAAAATTTATTCACAATAAAATTCGCAAATAAATCATGAATTTATTCGTACTAAGATGATATCACGAAAGTTATTGAAGGATTTTTTTTTTTTTTTAAGGCGTTTAACGTCTAGGTTATTAGCGCCTAGATTTTTTGTTTACCCCGAGTCCGCCGCGGGACCTCCAGCCATGCTGCAGGGACACAGTTTGTCATCTGTACCTCCATCAAAAAAAAACCTTCACCTTCAATAACTTTTGTAATATCATCTTAATACGAATAAATTCATAATTTATTTGCGAATTTTATTGTGAATAAATTTTTATTCACAAATTATAATGTGAATAAATTTTTATTCGTACATTTCACTGTGATTTTTTGTAAATATTCACATTTTTTGTGATTATTTACAATTTTTTCTGTTAATTTATTTTTATTCACAGAAAAATTTACAAATAAAATTTCGTATTCACACTTATGAATACGAATTTATTTATATTCGTATTCACAAATATATGAAGTACGAATTTATTTATATTCGTATTCACAAATATATGAAGTACGAATAAATTCGTATTTTTATTTATAAATAAAATTATGCCCAGCTCTGTTTGAGAGTATATATTGCTGTTTGGAGGCTGGAGGCTTCAATTTTATTAGAAATAACATATATGTATATGTATGTGTGTGTGTGTGTGTGTGTGTGTGTGTGTGTGTGTGTGTGTGTGTGTGTGTGTGTGTGTGTATATATATATATATATATATTGGTATGTCGTTTCCTTTGTATTGTTGCAAAATAATTGAGCCATTCCCATAACAAAAGAAATTTCAAGTTCATCAACCAGCAAAATCAGTCCAATAAGAAACAGCTTAACTGACACCCCCTCAGAAATTCTGAACTTATTATTTAATGTTGCATCTAGCAAACATAATCTGTAACCTTACAAAAAAAAAAAAAAAAAAAAAAAAAAAAAAAAAAAAAAAAAAAAAAATGAAACGCTAGTTGTATAATGAATATAAGCAAATTTGTCTGCTGAGGATTCTCCCTGGAAACAAATTATTAATTTTATAGTATCAGCCCAACTAGACAGATGTACTGTAAAAATAAGCGAAATCGGTTTTTTAGGAGTGAGGGTTCATTACCGATATGAATGATATATTTGCCTGTAATTTTTGCTTTGTTGCAACAGAAGTCACAAGGTAACATCTGAAGCTGTTAATGTAATTAGATAGTGACAATTTGAATAGGTATCTCCAGCATGGCAGTCTGCCATTGAAGGTAATTAGCTTATAGCTCACGATCCTTCAACGATGAGACATTTCTTGTTATACTATTTCATTCTGAAAACAGCTACTTTCACTCATTTAAAAGTTTTATTTTTTCAATCCAAAATGATCAACAGAGTGACTTTAATATAATCGGGTGTTTAAGTATACATGATTTTTTCAAAAATTTGGTTTCAGAGATTTTGAACGAATGGTCTGCTTTTTGTATTCTACAATCTTTTACATTTTCTCGAGTCAATCTTTATTCCTTCTGAGATAAATAAACAATTCGATTTTTAATTAAATGCATTTTTTGGAATTTTTCTTGGCAAACCAAATTGATTGATTTTGCAATTGGGCTTATTCTCAGTTTTTCCTAATTAATAATTTGGTAAAGTTGTATACTTTTGAAAACTCACTAAACCAACCAAAATCTCAAGTTTAGAAACAGTTTCGTAACTCTCCATGAAAGCGATTATCCTATTTTCACCATTTTATTGTCCCTGATCTTGATTATTTTGGTATTTATATATAACGTAAACAATAAATTCAGCTTATAGGATTTAATTGATTTTATTTTTATGCAAAAGAATTTAGTATAAACTTTTTTATAAATAGAATAAAACAACAATTTTCAGATTCACTTGTATATTTGGTGCCCTTTTTACATTTTAATATGTTTTAGAAAATGCATGTTGTATTCGTGAATTAATGCAGCACTGAGGATAAGAGATTAATAGCCCGTTCAGAGAGATGGAAAAGTTTAATTGCTCAAGAAATTTTCCCTTTCTGTTTGACAAGTTTAAATATCATCATCATTCATTCAATCTGATATATATATATATATATATATATATATGACAACATTTATAATAAAAACATACAAACAAATTTTTACACAACACAGGTACTCACTAGACACAGGGCATTTCTATCCTATTTAAATAGATTTAAAATAAAAAGAGAAAATTCGTGTCCCTGTGACAGACATACAGACCAGACAGCACACCACATCATATACAATTGTACACTGTTCAACGAATATAGAAACTGAATTAAAAAGAACATAAACAATTGGCCTATTGAAGAAAATAAATTGTTTTTTGATCACTACAAATTATTCTCAACATTATGCAAAGAAATTATTCAACGCTTGAGCGAAAAATGAAAAACTGCATTTTTATTGAAGTAAAGCGGACCTTACTGAATATATAAGTTTATATTCATACTCCTTGTTGTATACTAATTGTTTTAATTTAACGTGAATTATATATATGTAAACATTACTAAAATACTAATGTGAACAAAAATAACTAAAATAAGAAGAAAAACATACATGTGATATACTGTGCCTTGTATGATACATGTAGTACGTAATACATGTAGTTCATAAACGGCCTTCTAAAAGGGGTTCTTTTAGAAGGGGGGAAAAAATATATATATATATATCTGATATACATATATATATATATATATATGCAGGGTGTCCCGTAAATGTCTAGTCATATTGTGGGAGGTGATAGAAGACCCTTAGGGGAACAAAAAATGTTCTATGACGATTTTCCGAATTCTCGCCCATAAGGGAGAAAACGTCGTTTTATTGTTTTATCGAGACAAACGTGGTTTTTATAAGAATAATCGTTGCAGCTTCGTCCCAGGTGGTTCTCCTAAAAAGGAAGTGAAACCAATCGAAAGCTGAGTAAATTTACGATAAGTCTAGTTGGGAGTAAACGTAAAAATGAATGAATGTAAGTATGTATATCTTACCAAAAGAAAGCTATTCTAAATTTCCTGACATTTTCTTGATATTTCTTTCCAGCGTTACTCCTTAATGGCCAGGGTCTGAAATTTCAGGGTTTCAGAAAAACTTTTTCATTTAACCAGCTTTCCATTCATGTATCACAACCCTGTGTTATTGTGTATGTGAACGATTTAAGAACAAAAGTTTTAAAAAAAACATGGATCTGTGAAAAGAATATTATATTTTTTTCTTCAGTTTATTCAAAAAGCTGAATCGAAATATTTATTTTTATAAATGTTTACATAAATATTAAGTAAATATTTACTTAGAACAAAAATTACTATTTTTACTTAGATCACGCAATTGAACACATTTTTACAGGTATTTATATTTAGAAAACAAATGCTTTACCTTAAATTGATACTGATGGCTACGCTTCTAAGACTCACTGGAATTCTCGTGAGCCCATGCGTGTTTGTTTTGGTAATTAAATATCCTATCCCTCATAAATAAGATGTACATAGTCCTTTAAAAATGTGTACAATTGCGTGATCTAGGTAAAAATAGTAATTTCTGAGGTTAGTGTATGGTTGGGGTTCATTAATGGCCACCTCCTGGACCCAGTATTAGTTACTGTTAATAACAAATTCAAAATATGTGTATTTTATTTATTTGCAGTTTTAGGATTTTTTTTATATTTGTGGAAGTATTTTTTTTTATTGTTCTAAGTAAATATTTACTTAATATTTATGTAAACATTTATAAAAAAAATATTTCGCTTCAGCTTTTTGAATAAACTGAAGAAAAAAATATAATATTCTTTTCACAGATCCATGTTTTTTTTTTAAATTTTTGTTCTTATATCGTTCACATACACAATAACACAGGGTTGTGATACATGAATGGAAAGCTGGTTAAATGAAGAAGTTTTTCTGAAACCCGGAAATTTCATACCCTGCCCATTGAGGAGTAACGGTGGAAAGAAATATCTAGAAAATGTCAGGAAATTTAGAATAGCTTTCTTTTGGTAAGATATACATACTTACGTTCATTCATTTTTACGTTTACTCCCAACTAGTCTTATAGTAAATTTACTCAGCTTTCGATTGGGTTCACTTTCTTTTTAGTAGAACCACCTTGGACGGAGGTACAACGACTATTCTTCTAAAAACCACGTTTGTCTCGATAAAACAATAAAACGACGTTTTCTCCCTTATGGGCGAGAATTCGGAAAATCTTCATAGAACATCTTTTGTTCCCCTAAGGGTCTTCTATCACCTCCCACAATATGACTAGACATTTACGGGACACCCTGTATATATATATATATATATATATATATATATATATATATATATATATATATATATATATATACAGGGTGTCCCGTAAATGTCTAGTCATATTGTGGGAGGTGATAGAAGACCCTTAGGGGAACAAAAGATGTTCTATGAAGATTTTCCGAATTCTCGCCCATAAGGGAGAAAACGTCGTTTTATTGTTTTATCGAGACAAACGTGGTTTTTACAAGAATAGCCGTTGTAGCTCCGTCCCAGGTGGTTCTACGAAAAAGGAAGTGAAACCAATCGAAAGCTGAGTAAATTTACTATAAGACTAGTTGGGAGTAAACGTAAAAATGGATAAATGTAAGTATGTATATCTTACCAAAAGAAAGCTATTCTAAAATTTCTGACATTTCCTTGATATTTCTTTTCAGCGTTACTCCTTAATGGGCAGGATCTGAGATTTCCGGGTTTTAGTAAAACTTTTCCCATTTAACCAGCTTTCCATACATGTATCACAATCCTGTGTTATTGAAGCAAGTGAACGGCTTAGGAACAAAAGCTTAAACAAAAACATGGACCTGTGAAAAGAAAATTATATTTTTTTCTTCTGTTTTTTCAAAACGCTTAAAAGAAATATTTGTTTTTATAAATATTTATTTAAATATTAAGTAAATATTTACTTAAAACAATAAAAAAAAGTTACTTCCACGAAAATAAAAAAAATCCTAAAACAGTAAATATATAAAATACACATTTATTTTGAATTTATTAATTACAGTAACTAATACTGGGTCCAGGAGGAGGCCATTAATCAACCCCAACTATACATTAACCTAAAAAATTATTATTTTTACCTTTTTACCGCACGCATTTGAAAACATTTTTACAGGAATCTCTACATCTTATTTATTAGAGATATCATATTTAATTACCACAACAAACACACATTGGTTCACGAGAATCCCAGTGAGGTTCAGAAGCGTAGCCATTATTATCAATTCAAGGTAAAGCATTTGTTTTTTTAATTACAAGTACCTGTAAAAATGTTTTCAAATGCGTGATCTAGGTAATAATAATAAATTAATATAATAATAATTTTTTACGTTAATGTATAGTTGGGGTTGATTAATGGCCACCTCCTGGACCTAGTACTTGTTACTGTAATTAATAAATTCAAAATAAATGTGTATTTTATTTATTTACTGTTTTAGGATTTTTTTTATTTTCCTGGAAGTAACTTTTTTATTGTTTTAAGTAAATATTTACTTAATATTTAGTAAATATTTATAAAAAACAAATATTTCTTTTAAGCGTTTTGAAAAAAAACAGAAGAAAAAAATATAATTTTCTTTTCACAGGTCCATGTTTTTGTTTAAGCTTTTGTTCCTAAGCCGTTCACTTGCTTGAATAACACAGGATTTTGATACATGTATGGAAAGCTGGTTAAATGGGAAAAGTTTTTCTAAAACCCGGAAATCTCAGATCCTGCCCATTAAGGAGTAACGCTGAAAAGAAATATCAAGGAAATGTCAGAAATTTTAGAATAGCTTTCTTTTGGTAAGATATACATACTTACATTTATCCATTTTTACGTTTACTATCAACTAGTCTTATAGTAAATTTACTCAGCTTTCGATTGGTTTCACTTCCTTTCTAGTAGATCCACCTGGGACGGAGCTACAACGATTATTCTTCTAAAAACCACGTTTGTCTCGATAAAACAATAAAACGACGTTTTCTCCCTTATGGGCGAGAATTCGGAAAATCGTCATAGGAAATTTTTTGTTCCCCTAAAGGTCCTCTATCACCTCCCACAATATGACTAGACATTTACGGGACACCCTGTATATCTGATATATATATATATATATATATATATATATATATATATATATATATATATATATATATATATAAATTCATATTACAAAATTGAAACCCATTTATTCACTAAACTGTAAACGACACTTCATATTAAGAAGTGATAAGGTTAGAACAAAGGGAATTAATTGTTAAATATAGGCCCACGCCCTTCTCCCTCCAATTACTATTAAAATAGACTGTAGATTTCTGCCTTAGCTTTGAATATATAAACAAAATAGAATTTATTTATTCATAGACGATACATACTATTTTACTTGCCAGACTTCTTGAAACCTTCTCTGCTCCTAAACAACACAATCAGATTCATGTAAATTTGTGTTCATTTAAAACAGCTTTCCAAATGGCCGATAAGAAGGGAAATTTCCCCTCCCAAAAATTAGCGCATGCGCAGTTCAACTATCCTAAAAAAAAAAAAAATAAATAAATAAATAAAATAAAGTACTTAAAGTGGAAGAATAAGGCTTTCTTTTTTAGCCTCTTTTCCTTTGCCCTCCAAAAAAAAAAATCAGTCCCGCAACGGGCCATGAGGGCCCTGAGGGGCAGATACTATAGAGGTATCTGATTCATGACCATACGGCACACTAGGGAGATAGTATGGTCAGTACTATGCTCCAGCCGCCTGATTTTCCCCTTGGCCGCTTCGACTGTTAGAGTCATTAGGACCCAAGGTACCCATTATTAAATTAATTAAAGGCTGTGTGGGCCTAGGGACGGTCAGGGAGGCCGAATTCAACCCATGAGCGAAGACACTAGAAGAAAAAATCTTTAGTGCTTGCTCGGGATTTGAACTCAGGCCTCCAGCTTATTAGTCCAGTGCTGCCCTTCAAAATAATAATAAAATAATTGGTAATAATTGGAGTAATCAAAAGTATCAATTTATTTAAATTTTAAACATCCATTTATAAATAACAATGATTTTTAGGAAGGATAACTACTACAGGTTACCACCCTATTTCTATCCATAGTGGGGCTGATGCATTTTCTTTCTATGAATGAAAATCCACCACCCCTAGTGAGAAGCGAACCCAGAACCTTAGACATGGGAAGTATTAATTATAGTGCAAAATCATAAACAAGGTTTTAAAAAAATGAATCAACGTTTGCAGCAAAATACTAGTATAAGTGTTTCTATGTTTTACATATTTTCTTTTATTCCTGGTTAGTCCTTGATGCTTCTATTTAGATTCCCTTCTTTTTTTCCTCTGAAGTTTCAAATAAGAAAAAAAACTAAGCTTTTTCTTTAGGGGGGGGGTGCAAAGATGGCCTGAAAACACCTTTACTCTTCAAAAAGATGGCTCGCATTTAGATATTTATACTAGCTTATCTAGAACTCTGCCTGTAAAAAATTCATATCCTATACAGCCTTTGTTGAAGGCATTGAGGAACCTGATCCATTTCCGTCACAAAAATACGAACAAACATTCTTACCTAGCATAAATTCTGCTTGCAAACTGACCTAAAGTTTGATTAAAGCATGGAAAGTTCCACTAAAATAATTTTAGCTAATCAGGTTCTAGGAATGGTTAAAACCCCATTTAACATAGAGATAACGATGGCTTAGAAGCAACACATTGAATGCATTTGGAATTATACAGCAGTTTTATTATTGGTGCTTCGACTGCTAGAGTCATTAGCACCAACGAAAGTGTGTGATTTCCGTTTCTTAAAGTGCTAATAGTTGGACAGAGTGTACAAGTTTTGTTTTGATGAGTTCCCAAATAATGTTAATAAGCAACAAGTTTGACAGAATATACAAATTTTTCATTTGTTTAGTTTGACCAAAGTGTTGTTAATGAATAATCCAACATTATTTTATGGTCAGAGTACACATTTTCTTCATAAACCTATTAACAATGTGTATATATGAATCTGAACACACACACACACACTATATATATATATATATATATATATATATATATATATATATATATATATGAGAAGGTTCCATATAATTATCAATCAAATACATCTTGACTCAAATTTGAGAATTAAAGGAGGAAACATTAAAATTGCTAGATAGCTAAGTGAAAATATTGATGAAATTTGTCATTGGCCAAACCAAAAGCCCTAGTCAGAACTAATCTTATTTAGCATGCTGATATATTAATATTTAAGTAATTTGTTAAACCCAAACATTTTTTAAATCACAAAAAAATTTACGAACACCTCCCTCACAAAACAGATTTTCTGAACTTTAGAAACTCTTAGAGCTGTACTGTGGGCAATGTTAAGCACACAAGCCACCTCAAATATCTAATTGGAATTACAGCTAGTTACACACGAATACGTCATTTGAATTACAATTAGTACATTACTCCAATTAGATTTTGAGATACTTAATATTAATTAAGTATATCAAAATCATTCGAGCCAGCATTGAGTACAGAATGTTATAGCAGGCAGACATGCAAAATCAAATTCAGATTATTTTGAATAATAAATCGGACTACTACATGATGGTCCATGAATAACTAAGATGCCAATATGTTTGAATGATTTAATGAATTATTCATGGACTTGAAAACATTTTCAAAGCAATATTTGCTTGTTTTGTTGAGAGCAATTCAAATTGCAGGATTCAATATAGATATATCAGTGAATTATATCCTTTGAAACAAAGAAATGATCTTAAAAAACAGAATAACAAAAATCTTAACAATTTAGGAATGTGGTAAGAAATAAGTTTCAATGCATTATATCTGTTAAATGATATACCCAATATATGATGGGGCAAACAAGTGAGTTTGTGTGACAAAATTTAATTTATCGTCCCATTTATCTAATTGTTTTATTAGAAAATCTAATATTTCTTTGATGTTTCTCAAGAAAACAAAAGCAAAATGCATAGTTTCTGGTAACATTCGCCATGATTTTTCCACTGTTATATTAATAAAAAAAATCGCATTGTTCAAGTATTTCAAAGAAATGATTCGGTATCAATTATTATCGCCTTCTTTTACTTGTTTTTTAACTTTAGAAATGAAAATAAAAACCCACGCACAGAACTTCTCTGGACTTGGCTAAAACTGCAAAACAGCGGCCAAATATAATCATAATTAACTTTTATCAAAATTCTGATTACTTAGTGCTTGTAAAAAGTGATTTTCACATCGAAAGATCTAATATGTGCAATATAATGTGCATAAGTAATAATCCGAAGTAAATGAAAATTAAATTTCTTTCAGAAAAAAATTCAATAAAGTATCTTTTTAAAGCGTTTCAAACAAAAGAAAGACAACTCGATCGGTCAGTGCCTTGTCAATCATATGGCCTTTTAAATCATCAAGCCTGAAATAAGATATATATTTTTAGATTGTGTGAAAGTGAATTACTTTCAATTAAGGATTATCTAAAAATAAAACTATAACCAGCATATTTTTTTATTTTATGTAATTTTATTCATTATTTTACTAAAAAAAATTTGATTGAAAGTATCGTTCATTAATTTTTAAATGTCCACTGATAATAGTTCTAGCTCATATATCCATATAAAGCGTAATCATATTTATTATTATTATGGGGGGGGGGTTCTCCTCAGTCTCCTGGGATAAATTCTTTCGGGGACTATTCCCAACCGAAAGAATTGTTTTTTGCTTTGTTTTTTTTGTTTCATTATTGTTGATTTCTTTTTTTTACGGGCTTTCATTTAAAAATGTCCTTACCGTTCTGGCGGTATCAAGCAGTACTGCTTGTTAAGCGTGCAGCTATTATTATTATGGGAGGGGGGGTTCTCTTCAGTCCATTTGCGTATATAAGGGGGGGGGCTGCAGCCCCCTACGAAATTTTGATTTGATCGGTAAAAAGGTGTCATAAAACCTTTAAAAATAAATTAAATAATATATCTTTCTATTTATTTGATGGTCGAAATCTTTATCGATCCTACCTAGTAGATACCGAAAATGACCCCAGTTAAAATTTATTTATATCTATAAATATATAAATACATATATATATATATATATATATATATATATATATATATAAAGATATAAATAAATTTTAACTGGGGTAATTTTCGTTCGTTAACCAAGAAAATCGGTCCATCTGGAGGGGAGGTTTACTCCGGAGCCAAAGTAGTTATTTGCCAATACCAGTCGTAATTTTTGTTATATTTCAACGAAACTCGGTATTCGTTGTGGTCAACTGAAGAGAAAAATGTATTGTAAAAATAAACCAAATTGGTTCATTAGGAGGGGGGGGGGTTATTCCAAAGTAGTTATTTGCCAATACCAGTCGTAACTTTTATTATATTTTTCATGTCGATGCTGGTATTTACTTTAATTTGAAACTGTGAGAGAACTAAAGGCGAACCAGAGAAACAAGGCGAATCGTCATGTTACCTACATCTTTCTGAATGAGAAAATAAAATAAAAAAAAGAAGATTTTTCCGGTTCAACCTTACTCTTACAAGGTCCCGATCTAAGGTCGTCCAAGGTCGTCTGTGCTAATTGTGAAGTTTAGGGGCCTGCTCGCCGATTTTTATTTTTATTTTTTTTCTATAACATATTAGATGCGCTAAACACGAATCCGTTAGAAAAAAAAGTCGCTCTTATCAAGGAAAAAATGGTCACTAAAAAAAACTAAAGTTCACTGTTAAGCAGGTTACGAAAGCTAGCATAAACAGGGATGTAAAAGTCCGTACTAAAGAAGTCTAATTTCAATTTACCATCTATAATTTAAATTTGCCGTCAATTATTTATTCAGAAATATTTTTTTAAATAATGAAACATTCACTACATTTTATGTTTCGCTGTTGAAAAGGATTTTATTAAAGAAATTCCTTAATAATTAGCTAATGCCGTTATAATAAGCGCGTTGTTTACTCTTGCTTTCTTAACCTGCATAACATTGAACTTTAGTGCTTAACAAGTTTTTTCCTAGTTGAGAGCTTCTTTTTTTTTAACGGATTTGTGTTAAGAACATCAAATAACGTTATAGAACAACTTATAAAAAAAATCGGTGAGGAGGCCCCTAAACTTCACAATTACCATCGTCTTGTTATTTAAGGCCTTCATTAAGTTTCTGCAAGTGCAAATTTAGCTTTTGTTCTTTTCCCTGTTTAATTATTTATTATAGCTACCTAATATATTAAAAAAAATAGATAAATAATTAAACTTTAACAGTTAAAAATGCGTGCACTGAATAAAACAAGAAACTACCACATCGTTCAAGGCTGCACCTACAATGGACCCGTATTTCTCCCGATCCGGTCCAATCCGATTTCGTTTGACCGATTGAAGACGTAGAAGCTGTAGACCTTTTTGAAACAAAATATGTCGTTTGGCGCCGTTTTGCTTCGTCGGTCCAAAATCGGTCTAGAAACAAACAAGATTGAACGGCCGAGAATCAGTGAATGTCGGATCGGATCGGGTCGTGACCAATGTAGGCACCCCTATTGAGGTGAATGCATTTGTTTTTCTTCCAACAGTCGGTGGCTGTCGGATCGGAACCCCCTCCCCCCCCCCCCTAATGTCGGTAGGTGCCCCCTAATGTGGAAATAATCAGGGTACTATTTGTTTTATTTTTTTATTTTTTTCCTTTTAGGGTGCTTCGACTACCTAGGCCATTAGCACCATATTTGTTTTATTTTAATTAATTTAACGTATTGAACATTGATCTGGTTTACAAGTTACAATTATAAATACTACAAATTCTAGAGATTTAAAGAATTTAATAATTATACTATTTTATATCAGGCATAATGTTTGTAAATCATTATAATTTCCTAAATAAATACATTGCCGATAGATTGTTGATTTAATTTCTAGTTAATGGGCACGCTGTATTTACATATTCTATTTGAAAATACAGTCAGCTTCTGCTTTTGTTTCTCTTTTTGTTGTTGTTAAAGCGTTTCTCATCAACCATTATTGAGTATTTGAAAATACAGTCAGCTTCTGCTTTTGTTTCTCTTTTTGTTGTTGTTAAAGCGTTTCTCATCAACCATTATTGAGAAAAATATATGGACAATTTGAATTTTCAGTTTGCTCTGAAGAAGATTTTATTTATTCATAATGGCGACGGGCTATCTATAAGTTGCCACCCTTCTTAAACATCTATGGCAGAACAGCTATATTTTGAAGAGTTCAACAGTGATAAACTAATCTGCGACAAAAGCAACTCGAAACCGCATTTCCTTTCGTTGGAATCGGCGTCGCTATCCCCCCTTCTAATAATAATTAAAAAAAAAAAAAAATAGTCTCCTATTAGGCCACGAGGGCCTAGAGGGGCAGATACTATAGAGTTACCTGATTCATAAACATAAGGCACACTAGGAGGGTACTATGCTCTGGCCGTCTGATTTTCCCCTTTGTACCGATTAATTAATAATTACCAATTGATCGGCGCTAAAAACCAAATAGTTGATGCGCCGTTAAAAAAAAAAAAAAAAAAAAAAAAAAAAAAAAAAAAAAAAAAAAAAAAATTACCAATTTATAATTAAAGGAACTTTAGAGAGAGACCAAATCCAACCCACGAACGAAGTCACTAGAAGATAAAAATCTTTAGTGCTTGCTCGAGCTTTAAACTCAGGTCCTACAGCATATAAAGTTAGTCCAGTGCTCTACCACTGAGCTAACCTCGCCTCTCTCCTAATAATAAGAGGATATTATTATTGTCAGTGAGTTTATCGCAAAACCAAATGTTATATACAAAATATATCACTCCGGTGGCCGTGAGTGTTAAGGCGTGAGCACTTAACACTCCGTGCTGAGGGTCGTGGGTTCGATTCCCATTAGGGGTGGATCAGAATTGTCCGATGACAAAAAATGAGCTCATTCAGAACGATTGAAACAAGTCGGCAAGATAGAAAATTAAGGATGTCAAACCATCATTTTACTTCGCTTACTCCTATTGAGACTTTCCGCCGTAATAATAAAAATGTTCTTTGCACGAAGGGCACAAAGTTCAAGCAATTAACACCTGGGCAATACCTTCTCACTAATGTATAGTTTCGGAGTCTTAATATTATCCGCAATTCTAGTGGGGTCTGATTATCTTCGGAGACAGATATCTTGCCAAGGTATGAACACCAGCGGAAAGGTTCGACATTATGAACCTTCCTTTTCTTTTTAACACGGACCGTATTATCACTACCTTCCATAAATTGAGACTGAAAGAATTAAAATCTGCGAAGGATCTATGATTGAGGATCGAACTGTTCACCACAATAAACCGCACTCCCATAATAATAATATAATTATATGCGTAAGTGTGTATATATACTAGCTGTTACCCTGCTTGACATGCTACACCTACTTTCTGCAACTAGAAAAGCAAAAATAAATTACAAACCAAATAAGTAATATTAAAATCTAATAAAGCAAATCTGTAACTATTTAAGTTCATAGTTTTGAACCCGTGACCTCGGAACTGTGAGTCCTAGACGATTTTAACCAAGCCAATGACTCTTCCCGAATCAAGACCTACACGTGTGCCAAGTTTGATGAAAATCGGTCGAACTGTGTGGATTTGTATAAGGAACAAACATACAGACAGACAGCTAGTAGACATTTTTGGTCTAGCCTATGACACTCCCCGTATCACGACCTACCTGTGTGCCAAGTTTGGTCAAAATCGGACGAAGGGTGTGGCTTTGTATAAGGAACAAACATACAGACAGACAGCTGGTAGACGTTTTTGACTTAGCCTGCGAGACTTCCCGTGTCACGACCTACCAGTATTCCAAGTTTGGTCAAAATCGGTCAAACGATGTTGATTTGTATAAGGGACAAACAGACACACTCGTGATTTTTATATATATAGATAGATATATATATGTGTGTGTGTGTGTGTGTATATTACTGTGGAAACGTTACAGACTGGTGCCTTCTACAGGACAGAATCAGCAGAAAGGGGTATTTGCCACCTTGGATGAATTATGCATTAGATAAAATGGTTTCATCAGTAAAACGTGATCTTGCAGTTATTATTTTAAATACATAATTGTCGAATATTTAACATTAACATGTTACAAATGTTCAACCAATTGGTTTCTGTCAGAATTTCCAGTTCCTCCCTGGGGTTGGCTTCTTTATTCGCCCCTGCTCCATCTTTAATGTAAGTTATGCGAAAATTTTTCGTGAGTGTTTTAACACTAGTTTTACCAGACCTGGTATTGGTATAAATGTCAGTAACAAAAAATATATTTGTTATTAATATATAAAAGTAACATTAAGTTCATTAAATGTATTCTCTGCTTATAGCTACAAAAGTCATAACATCATTTAGGAAAGCAAATGTTATATGTAGTAGGAATTTTGAATTGAAATTGCACGGCCAGTCAAAATGACTGGTGTGTAAATCAAGTGTTAATGTGGCTTTCTTGCTAATTAATTAAATGAGCAAATCGTTTTAATTAATTTATTCTATAAAGAACAAATACGCAAAGAATATTCGACTAGTTTTTTCGTTATATGTTCAAGGAAAATTATGAATAGTACTTGCAAATGCTGAATTGTTACATAGGAATAAAGTTAATCTTTTTAAATAGCTACTATAGAAAATAATCTCTGTGGTCCAAGGCAGGTTCACATCTCGCGGGAGATTAGTTGGTGGCGCAATGCGCATGCGCCAACCCCCTTTTAAAATGGCCCTTGTGTTTACAATTCCAGTCCAGTTGCTGCTCTCTTGTGAGTTGGTCGTGCTTATAGATTTTCGGCCTTTGTTTTCGATGAAGTAAGCCGATCTGCAAAATCTCTGCAAGGAATGTGTGTCTACAAGCCAAGGTGATTTTAAGAGGAAGGCTTATTTCCTCTCCTGAGAATTCTGCATGTTCTTTTGAATTTTGTTGTGTATTTCAAAGTGTTAGATCTTGACAATTTTAATTTTTGTAACTTTTTGTTTATAAATGTGTACTTTAATTGAATTTTACATAAAGTATAACAATTTTCTAGACATTTTTTATTTGTTTCAACATAAAAGCAAACACAAAAGGGAGTGAGATATTATTTTTATTCTCATAGTCAGAATATTTTTTTTACAAAGTATGCGTTGAATTTTTACTTAGTTTAAAAACAAATATAAAATATTCACAATTTCTGGATTTACTTACCCTTGATAAAGCTTTTTGTTTAAACACAAAAAAGTATACCCATTCCTAGTGTATTTGTTTATAGAATCAATTTATGAACTATTTTAATGATATTTTGAAAGAATTAAATGCATAATATCAAAAAAGTATTTTTCATTAATCGGCAATTTAAAGATTTTTATTAATATTAAATTATTGATCAACGAAAGTTACTAATACATATTTTCTTGAGAGAAATAAATATTTTTTGCCCACAATAGGGAAACAAGCTTGGTGTTTTAGCTGTTTTGAATATTTTTACTGATATGCACCGCTTAAAATATATACCAACATATTTTGTTTTAATATATTTATTTCCTTGAATATTTAAAAGAAAATATTTAAACTGTTCGCTCATTAAAGTAATTTTGTCTAATATTTTCAATTTTTAGAGATGTCAAACAGCTCAATTGCAATAGTAATTACTATATTTCCTGGTCCCTGTCTGCACTTGTGATTTTAAATGACTGTTTACTGAAAGAAGGAACTTGGTGTATATTTTTTTAGTTATTTGCTGCAATCATTTTTACTAAATTTTATTTCATATGAAATTTCAATCATTGATTTTGTCATAATGTATGTTTTTTGTGAATTTATAAAATTTCAAACCAAATATTTTGCCTTAATTTTTTTTTTTCATAGCATTTTGGAATATGGATTAATGTATTTGACACAATGTTCCTTATACATTTTTTATTGAAAAGAATAATAAAAGATGCCTGGATTACGAGAATTTTTGGCTTATCAAAAGATTTGTTTCTTAATAAGACCTAAAAAATTGGTAGATTTTTGAAAGTGATATTTAATGCATTCAGTTGAAAATAAATTAATAAATTAGAACTTTTTTTAGACTTATCCAATAACTTACTTATTAATTTTTATTCTATGCCTTCAGCATTAAAGAGCTTTTAAACTTTTGGATAACTTCAGCAAATTAAAGTATTTTAATGCAATTTTAAATTTCTTTCCCTGGCTGTGTGTTTTACTTTGAAATTCTGCAGTTATTCCTCGTGTATTTCTTTTTAAAATATATTTTAAAAAGTATTTTATTAATTTAATTGGCTCAGTGTGGATACTCGACTCATGTCTTGGAGGACCTGAGTTCAAAAATCGGACGCGTACTAAATGATTTCATTTTCAAGTAATGTTGCTTGGGGATGAGATTCGAGGTCCTGAGCCGTCCCTAGGCCTACTCAGCCTGTAGGGAGTACCTGCTAAGGAAAAAATCAGGCGGGCGGAGTTACTGAACACACTATTTCCCTCTTGTGCTGTATGGTCAAGAATCAGACACCTAGCAGTATCTGGCCCTTGTGGCCTGTTAGGTGATTTTTTGTTTTTGTTAGGGAAAAATAATTTTCTAGACATGTTCGTCGATGCTGAAAAAATGTATTTAGTTTTCTGAGTGGTTTAAATATGTTAGAAAATCAATACATATATTACAATTTGGAGAACCAGTTAGAGGTGAAGCTTCTGTAGCTTTAATTTTCTCTTGTCAAGATATTTTCTGAAAAATTACATTTTGAATTTGGCGCACCCTTCATAGCATTCTAAAACAGGAAGCTGTGAACCATTTGTGTGCTCTATAGCTTAATTTGTGCGATTTGCATCTCATGGGACCATGAGATGCTGTAAATGTTCATAAATGAACCCCGTAGTGCCATTTGGTCTCCTGACTAAGGCCCAGAACAAAGTGTGGGTGTTTGAAGATGAGAAAACACCAGTAACAGTTGAAAATTCAGATCTGTTAAAAGTGAAAGGCGGGAGTTTTGTTTGTTATTTGGGGTGTGGTCCTGCGACAAGTGGTGTCAGTCTATTAATAATAGTTGCTACTGAGACATCAGCCTAAAGAGGCCCATTGTGCAGAGTTGTAGAATTCCTTTTTCCGTAGGTTTAATCCTCCTAGATATTTCAGGTAATCTTTAAACCACAAGTTTCTAATATTCTTGTAACCACCGAGGCCAATTTCCAGGATTTTCTTCCTGCTAAGAGCATTGCATTTGCAGAGTTGGTGTTTTTTAGCTAAGAAAACCGTTGCAGGGACAATAAAATAGCCTTTTTTTAATGCGGCCGCCCTGGATTTATTGTGACACGCCCCTTGTTCACTCCCTTTCAATGATGCAGTGCCTCACACAAAGCTTAAGCTCCTTGGGAGTAGCTTTAGCTATTTCCCTGGACGTTATGATTTTGCCTCCTATATGCTGAGTATGTGATGTGAGGTCTCCTCCTGTTAAAGCCACCATTGACAAGTTGGGCCATGTATTAGTGTCATTTTGAACAGGTGTCACCTTTGTGTTCCATGTCCTTCTTATTTCTGCCCTTGCAAGACGGAAGTAGTATTTTTCCTTTGCCTGACTCATAAGTAGCATTGCCTTCCTTTTTTCTGCTTGATAACTTCCTCTTGATCCCAGACTAGAGGAAATAATCAAGATCTGGATTATTTCACTGTTGCAGTTAAGTGGTACAATGTGGAATGTCTCCCTTGAGTGGTGCACGCTGTCTGGAAAATGTAGCATGGTTCCTTCACCAAGGCTATGCTCTTGCACTTCATTCCAAAATTCACAGAGCATTTAAACAGCTCAACAATAAAACAGTTAGGTCACCCTCCCTTCAGGCCAGACATGGCTCTCTGCAAGTTCATGGTTTTTTCCTCAGGTGGCAAACAGACTGAAAGCGTGAAAATTCCCAGTCAAAAGAAAGTGGAAAGGTTTGTTTGAAGACTGATTTCGAAGGATGGGGGTAGAAATTATTTTTAAAAATTGTAAAAAATTATGTTCTATTCCGAAGGTTTCCTGGTACACAATGTATATTGACTGCCTACTGTCAAGAGTCCATTCTCCATTATTTTAATGGTAGTTCTTTTCCATTAGTACTTGTTCAATAGCCAAGTCTGTGCTGCAGACGGCACTCATTGTCTCTCCTGGCGTGTCAGCTATGCGTGGCCAATACAAAGACTAGTAATAAAGTCAAATTTATGTTCCCAGTCAATAAGTCTAATAATTTTACTTCTCTTATTCTCGGCTTTATCTGATCCTTTATGATTGGGATTAGCAGGAAGTTCGCAATAATATATTATGCTGACCAAAAGCTCACAGTTTACCATCACTTGACTCTCCAACAAAAAACACTAATGAACCCTTTGTCTCGCTGGAATATACTTCAATTTGAACTGAAAGAGTGATGAGTAAAGGCAGAAGAGAGAAATAGGGCTGTCAGGGAACAGTAGGTCACTACGATTATTTCTCCCCTTTATTTACACTTTCATATTCATCTTAGGTATAATTTAACATAACTTCTCCCGGATCTAAGGATTTCAGAATATTCACCTATTTTATTAAAACTACAAAGTTTCTGAGGTGAATATGGAATAGCCTTATTTTGACATATTTTATATCGAATTATGGGATAGATAATGAATCTATTTGAGCAAGCATATGGTACTGGTGAGAACGTTGACTGACTATAAATGATTAGGTTTTTATCTTTTAAAACAAAAGCTTTGAATTAAAAAGGAAATAGATGGTAGATCTATCAAACACGATGATCAGCATCAAACTACTGGTAAGGACTGCAGAATAAAATTTTATTTAAAATGACTAATCGTGTATGTAAAATAAGATCAAAAACAGCAAATATTTCTACAAAAAATATTACTAAAAAATTGAAAGTAATTTCACTTAAGTAAAAGATAAATTGAAAGTGAAAGAAGTGGAATTTGATATGTACAAAATAAGCAATTCCTATTTTCGACTTTCAGTAAGTAAATAGTTTGGGTACAGAATGAAATATAACAACAAAAATTTTGAAGTGAGCATTAAAATCATAACAAAAATTTCCTTCAGAAGAGATTGTTCAACTTAAGGATTGCCAAGATGGAGCAAGATCTAACTCGAACATATTAGTTAAATAAAACTATATTTTGTAATAGGAAAATAGATTTTATTTGTGGTAACGTTGAAAACTTGAAAATCAATATTTCAATGATGTAGCAACTTCCCAAGCAGATCCCTTTTCCCTATTCTTTAATCCCTGATTAACTGAAAAATACTTGAAAATAATAAAAAAAAAAAAAAAGGAGAACTATTATGTTTAAACCCTACCTATCATCCTCGTGATAAAAAATATTTGTAGTACCCTGTTTGAAAAAAAAAAATAAATAAATAAAAATAAGAAAAAAAGAAAGAAAACATTTGCTATCAGTTTAGGATTTTTTATTTATTTAAAATGCCTGTGTTTATAAAAAAAATGATTTTATAAATAAAAACTAAAGTCCTAAAAAATAAACTGTTTTAGATTTTATTGTTGTATATTATTCTGGTTTGAAATTTGTTTTATTTTAAGTGTTAGCTCTATGATAATTGACTTCCTCAGAATTTCCTCATAATTATTTAAATATCTCCTACATATCTTCACCATTAAAGATTTAATTTAATTAAATCATTAGTCCAAAAGTTCTGTCAATTTTATTGTAACAATATTAAATTTTGACATCGTACGTTGAATGTTTTAGGTAAATTTAACTAATATTACAATTATAAAGATATGTAATAATATTTTGGAGAGTTTAATGGTTAATTACAATAATTCTCATTTATAATTTTTAGAAAATTAAGTTTTAATAATATATTTGAATAAGATTATGCTTTAAGAATATTGACAACCCCCTCGCACAAAGGTTCATGGATAAAATGTTAAGCTCTTGTGGGTGTACAGTTTGACATAGAAGGCAGATTGTGAGCCAGTGGTAAATTGCCGAAGGGAACAGTATCGGGAGCAGTCAGAGCTGGTATTTGCTTACCAAATTTGCTTGCAGAGATGGGCTGTGCTCTATTCCACTCAGAATTTAGGGATGAATCCGAACATACACTTGTCTTCTATAATATTCCTTCTCCGGGTCTGGAAAGAAAACTATGTAAGTTTTTTCAGGATGGATTTATTAATAATTTGGGTATTATTTACTGTTTATTTTTCAATAAGACAAAGTGTAGAATTGGCAAAGTACACAGAACATTGTTTTGTTTTTGTTAGCATTAAACTTTATTTGATGAATGAAAAAAACATGTTCCCCTGTAAGGATTCTATTGATGAATGAACTTGAGCTTTTAGCAAATTCCATTAAAATCGGCCCATTTTTGAGCCAGCCTGAGAGTGAACGGGCATATATATATATATATATATATATATATATATATATATATATATATATATATATATATATAGAGAGAGAGAGAGAGAGAGAGAGAGAGATCTAGAAATATTTGAACCACCATTATTTTTGTGATCTATGGGGTCTGAAATTCTAGTGGGCACTTCCGGGTGTAGTCATGAGGTCATCTCCATTTACGGGGTTCCTCCCTATGGAGGTAGGAAGGAAACGCAGTAAAATAGTAAAATATAAAACAATATACATGTATTCGCCAGCAGTCCATACATGTCTTGTGCTATATTCAAGATTCGCAGATTTTCGCGTGAATAATGGTTCTTCATATCAGGAGTTACTGCGTTAATTTGAAACCTGTTATTATATTGCTTTTTAGTGTAATATAGAAACACGCTAAGAGAGCGAATTTCCTACGTGTCAGACTTTATTCACTTGAGTCTATACCGTTCGTTCTATACCTGCAGCAAATATTTTCCTTCCATTTACTGCTCGTGAGAAAGCACAAAGATAAAGGATTAAAAAAAAAAAAAAAAAAAAAAAAAATCTATAATGCCACATAATTGAAACCGTCTGCGTTGAAAGAACTCCGCAATTTAGTTGGTTCATATAATGGAATAAAAAGTGTATGAGAACTCTTTACCTCTCGAGTCTTTTTATTCAATGAATTAATAAATAATATAATACCGGTTTCTCGCGCTATGAATGAGATTGTGATTACTGGTTGAATAAAATCTCTTTAGTCAAAGCTAAATCATGCAAAGATATTTAAATTATTGTAATTATTTATTTTTTACGGGAATTATAAATGTCTTTTTTCTATCATACAGTCGTGCGCTATCCTAGTTTCCATGTTTAATATTGTATTTATTTTTATAAGTGTAATATATTTTAGTTCACACACACACACAAAAATAGACAGAAAAATAGGTCCTGTGAAAGGCCACGGGAGCCCCCAGTATCTGTACACTTTTTTCTTGTTTTAATCTGTACAAATTATGAACTGTACAAAGATCAAGTATGTTGATAAAGATCTTGCTATGTACAAATTGCCCAAAACTAAATATTTCAATGATTCCAGAGGGATCAGGTAAGTAACTTATCTCGAGGCCACTGTTTCTTAAGCAGCCTGAGAGGATTGTCCAGATGGGATTGGGAAGTTAAGGATAGACCTTCAGGATTAGGATGGTGAGACAAACATTTGGAAACGTATTTTATCGAGGTCAAGGACAAATGTCATGTTAAGGTCATTGAGGAGGATAATCTGTTCACATGGACAAGTATTGTATAGGCATATGATTCTTAACCTTACGGTACAATACCACGATAGTTTTGAGAGTAGCAAACTGTTTCACATTTGCGCTGCCCATTAAAGACTGAGTGGGCCTAGTGACGATCTGCGATTTTGATACAGATCCTAGAATGGTTACACTAAGATAAAATCTTTAGTCCGCGCTCGAGTTCCCAACTCCGGTCCTCTGTAGAGCGTGAGTTCAGTGCTACATCACTTCAACCACGCTAGACTCCGTTCATTTTTAGGGTTTACACGTTTTATTATTAACAAAGTGACTTCCAACTCGCCCGCTCGTCTCCAAGACTATAAAATAACTTTTAGTTGTTTTTTTTTCAACACCAGAAGCCTGAAATGTTAAGTATCTGCCAAAGCCAGTAGTTACCAGTACGATTGCGAATTCGGAAAGCCAAAAATCTCTGGGTAGATTGATGTTGCAATCAACGATTCTTTGCATTGTCTGATAAAAAAGAAAATAGATATTTTGTTGTGTAGTCCAATGATTTGAAAATGATTTTGTGCTGTTGTGGTTGGCTACCATATACCACATTATTTTCTGACCTGACGATGTCTATTCGAAGATTAGTATTCATGGTTTGCAGTATGTCACAAGGTTCGCTACCAAGTCGAACAACGAAACCACTTTATTGGTTATCATTATTTTCTCTTTGTTCTTTGTGAAATTGACGACTGCCCTGCGCTATATTGTTGTAAGGCTGACAATAAGAGTCGACCGTATTGAGGCAAGCAAGAATTCAACGCTGTATGTAAAACTGTAAAAAATCTTGAGCTGTTTGAAGTGACGTGGTTAATCAATTTTTAGGCTCGTATCTATAAGATCAACTCATCCACGCTGACTGTGATAAGTTTGGCAATTGTATATTTCTATATAAAGCGAATTTGGCTACTGCATTGCACTATTTGTAGCGAGCTTGCCAATATTGTGCAGCTGTTTGAAGTATGTACGTGCTTTTGTATTGTGGCTGGTTACTACTTTGCCCTGTTTTGTTGTTATTCTCGCAAGCATGTTCGGTTGTTTGGAAAGCACAATGGTAACACTGCAGGGGTAAATTTTAGGGAGCACACCAATAAACGCCTTTAAATCTTTTACATCCTCTGGCTGATGTAATGATTTGCCATTACAACACTGCTGCCGGGCTGGCTGGTATGGTTCTACGATCCATCTTGAATGAGATATGCGTGTATAATTTTCTCAATTATTAATGTTCAGCTTGGGTTAGTCGTAATTATATGTCTTTATTAAATATTTATTTAATTAGGTTCTCGCAGGTATGGCGATAAACAATTTCTTTTTGAAGGTGAAAGCGTATGTAGTTGTCCAGTAGGTTGAGAAAACATAAACGAAATGATCGTATTTAACCAAGCTAGGATTAAATAGATAATAAATACAACTTAATGCGTTCACAATATTGCGGCAAATTCCTACGGCGAAAAATCCTGCCTATTCCATTAGTAGTTGGGTTCTGACGAAATATTTCGTCATACCTAGTTACCTGGTCAGCATGAGCTAAAAACAAGATGGTCTAAGTTCCAAGCAATGGAATATCAGTCTTTTAAAACTATGTAACAATTTTTGTTAATTCTAGAATGTATACGTGGCCATATAGTTCGGTTTTTAAATATTTTGTCTCTCGTCACTTAGTCAGTCAAGTTGTAGCTTTTAAAGTTTTGTCTAAGCCTGCATTCAGTAGTAAGACTTCGAAAGTCAATGTTGTTCCGCAGTACAGGTATGTTTTGTTTTATCGTCAGGCCCATCCTTATACGGAAAAGTACAACTTCTTCGCCTTTACTCGCCCATTTATTTCTTATTTAACCTTAATTAACCCCCATAAAATGTAGAATTACTTTTTAAATATTGACCTAAAAAGAGAAATATAGTTTAGTTTTAAGCGAATGCTTCATTTTATGGCCATCTAGATAATATTTATGTAAGCTATTTATCCTTTATCTTATTCTCAAGTAGATAAAAATGACTTTTACATATCTCTAACTATTCCGAAAATCTCTCAAGGTATTCTTTATTTATGGGCCATGATTTACATTTTAAATATACCTATAAATCTTTGTCGGCTGTTTTAAGTACCTTGGCTTTATTTAGTTGATAAATCATTCATTAAACTCTTCTATATATAAATATGTTCTCGTTGGTTGTCTAACCGGGATTAGGTAAAATGCTACAAGAGACATAAAGAGGGGATATCTACCTTACTTTGGCGGACCCCTTGAGATTTATTCCTACATCTCTAAACGTCCTATTTTGTATTCGTGACCATTTCTGTAGATCAACTCTTTTCTTTTATTGCAGCTGTACTTGTGATACAGTGACCCTTAAAGTGCAAAAGGTCATATTCTCAATTTTTTTGTATTGTTTACCTCATTGATTATTTCATCATATAATGTTTCCAGGTTTATTTCAATCTTTGCATTCTCTTTTCCAAATCCTAGGACGTCGCAAGGAACCATTTTCTAAAAAATGTAACTTTTAAGCATACAGTCCTTTGATTGGCTTGAAAATGGATTTCACGCGTTTTACGTTCGATCACACTGAGAAAGATAAATTGTTGTTACTTTTGAAGAAGACAAAGTGTTACAGAAAAAAATATGTTATCAATATGAGCAGAAATAGATTTTTCTGAGAAATAATTTCTTAAAAATATCGAAAACGGTTGCGAAATTTGTTCCTTTCGAAGTAGAAGGATATTATTCGAAAGCCTAATAGATTTCCTACAAAAATGGTTCAGTCCCACGTTCCGAAAGGATCATTTCAGTTGGACAAAACGGTGTTTGACGTTTTAGAAGTGTTGGTTTTGTTTGATTAAAAGCGCAATATCTTGGGTTTCTATTCTAAGCTTTCTGAATAACACCAGTGACGAGCTTTAAATGAACCATCACAAGATGACGCCGTTCCTAAAAGTGGCTATTTTAATTTTATTTTCCATTTTCAAATAAACTGTAACCTTATGCATTTGCGTTGATGCTCTTCCCAAACAATATAAAACTCCTTTCAACTCAATTTTAACACATATCTAGGCGCACGGTAGTGCGCCAGGCCAAGTTCCGGCCTAAGCATACTGTGTGTATATTACAGGAGGTCTTAGAGCCGATTTTTACTCTCTCATAACATTCAACCAGGTAAAGATAAAGTTATGAAATTTTACACAGGTATTATTCTACTAGATGTGAGTAAAACTGGAAATTTTCATAATTCTACCTCGAATAGTTTCTGAGATATAAGCGATCGAAAATCGGGATTTATAGGACTCACTCACTCACTGACTCATCAAAATTATTAGGCACTTCCCATGATGCTAGAGACTTGAAATTTTGCATGATGATAGATATTATGGTGTTATTAAAGGAAAAAATCGAAAAATCCTGAAAAGTTGTGCTTGACTCCGCTTCCGGGGCGGGGGCGTGCCAGTTTTGTACTTCCTTCGGAAACCCGTCATTCCGTCCGAAACCCATGATGTGGGATATCAAATGAATTGTCTCGGTATGAAGAACCTATATTTGATGTTTTAAGAAACAATTAGACGCATAAAGGACCGGTCAAAATCTTACACCAGCTGTCTGTCTGTATGTTTGTTCCTTATACAAATCCGTACCGTTTGAATGATTTTGACCAAACTTGGGACACAGATTGGTCTTGATACGGGGAGAATCATAGGCTAGATTAAATTGTCTATCAGCTGTCTGTCTGTCTGTTTGTTCCTTATACAAATACACACCGTTTGACCGATTTTGACAAAATTTGACACACATGTCGGTCTTGATCCGGGTAGTGTCATAGGCTAGGTCAAAATCGTCTATCAGCTGTCTGTCTGCATGTTTGTTCCTTACACAAATTCACTCCGTTTGACCGATTTTGACCAAACTTGGCACACAGGTAGGCCTAGGTCCGGGGAATGCACTAGGCTAGTTAAAAAAGGTCTTTCAGCTGTCTGTCTGTATGTTTGTTCCTTATACAAATTCACACCGTTTGGACTATTTTGACCAAACTTGGCACGCAGGTAGGTCTTGATACGGGAGTGTCATATTACCTATGACGTTTTGTTCCATTGGAAAGCCATCATTCCTTCTGAAACCCATCATGTGGGGTATCAAATGAATCTTCTTGGTAAGGAGAACCTATTTTTGATGTTTTAAGAAACATTTCGACGCATCTTAACAACAACATATATATGGGTTATCTGCATAATATACTTGAAAGCAGGTACTAAATTTTTTCATAGTCGAGCCATCTAAATTACGAAGTTTAGGATCACAAACCCAAAATGTATCGTCTTTGTTCTTATCTTTTAGCGCGGTTCCTCCCTCCCCCATAGGGAGGAACCCCGCTTATAAGGTTGATACAATGAAACAAGCCGGAAGTGCCGACAAGAAAATTTCGCGTTTCAGAACCCCTAGAGACCGAAAATAACGGTGGTTCAAATTTGTATATATATATATATATATATATATATATATATATATATATGTATATATTTATATATATATATATATATATATATATTTGTCTGTTCGCTCTCTAGGTCGAAGACGAATGGTCCGATTTTGATGAAATTTGGTACAAAAATCAGTCGTCCAATATGAAAGGTCAAGTTCGTTAACCAGCAAAATCCGCCCACTGGAAGATGGAGTTTGGGAAGAAATTCGCGCAGAAAAAATTGTAACGCTTACGTTTTTGAGTTCATAAGCTTGTAAGTACTCTTTTTATAGGCTTCTTGGGCTAGGAAAACGAATGAAACCATTTTCAAGGCGATAGCTTTAACCGTTTTCGAGAAAATTGGAAAAATAGTTTTTGAATACCGTTTTTGGTTTGGGTACTTAGAATCATGGGATTCAGTTGAAACATTTTCTGCATGTTCTACTTTCATTAAAACTAATATGTTGAAATTTTGGTTACGTTTGGAGTTAAGGAAGGGTTAGAATAAAATATTTTATTAACAGACTTAAAAAGTTTTGGTAACTTTGTATATTTTCCTTAATATCTCGAAAAAGGTTGAAAATATTGGTAAACGAAAGAATACCATTAGAAAGCTTACTAAATTCTCTACAAAAAAGGTTCTGATGAAAGTTTTGATTAGGCGATGTCAATCGGAGCAATAAGTGCTTAAAACATTAAAGTAATTGATTTTGCTTATTCGAACTGTTCTTTTTGTCTGTTTTTATTCCTCGTTATTTTTTAATTGCTTATAGTTGGATAATGTATTTTACAATGAAACAGATTAGGCAAAATAAGAAAAACAATTCATTGTTAGAAATATAGCTTGCCAAGAGAAAAAGATTCATTGACGTCTTTTGAATATTTTCAATTGCCTTTATGCTGTTGGTTTTTTTATTTTATTTTTTAATTGATTTTATCTGTAGAATTATTACTATAGTAAAAGAACACAGGAATATTGTGAAAATATTTGATATTTTCCAATTCATTGAAACGTATGAAATGAAGTATCGGTAGAAGAGGATTCTAGGGTCTTGCGGACCTGACCCCAGGTATAGCAATAAAACCCTTTGACCAAAGGCCGAGGAAAATATTATCTGTTTCTATTCTATGCTTTTCAAATGAGAATAGGGATATGAACAGGAACCGGGGTCTCCCGTGGTCTAATGGCTAGCGCCTTGGATTCATAAGCAGGAGATGGTGGGTTCGATTCCCAACCTCCGGCAGGAATTTTATCATCCCACGGCTCGCTGGTGAAATTCCTCGCTACACCCTGGATGTCGGCGCTAATGACCTAGATGTAGATGTGCCGTAAAAAAAAAAAAAAAAAAAAAAAAAAAAAAAAAAAAAAAAAAAAAAAAAAAAAACTGGAACCGCGCTAAGATGACGCAGTTCCTGCGAGTCGGACTTTTTCTTGAAGGCCTTCTACACTTTCCCTATTGTGATCTTTATCCTCGGAATAAGGTTCCTGTGTTTTACAGTGTAATAGTTTAGTTAGGAGAGCAATCAATTTGTCCTCTAGAGTACTGTCATCTGGAAGAGCTCCTAACTTTTCTAGTCTAGTGATTAAATGTAGACAGGTATGCTACTTATTGGTATCAAATATCAAGCAGTAAGGAGAACTTTATGCAGAATCCAAAGACCCTGGTTTTATATGAAGTACAAAATCGAGTAGGTATTCAGCAACTAAATTTTAATTAATACTTAGAAAAAAGTAATGAGATCCTAAAAAAAACATAAATGTGAAATAGAGGCCAAGTTCCTCCCCCCCCCACAAAGAAACACTCCCTTCCCCAAAAATATCCCTTCCTAAAACCCCCCAAAAACGCCTTTCCATCCTACACTCCAAAAAAGTAGCATGAGTTAGTGTATTAAGTGCACCATATTTTCAACCAAACACATTTGCCAATACAAGAGATGATACAAGAAAGAAATGTCCAAGTTCATTACTTGGAAGACCTCATAGTTACTTACTAAGAACAGTAAAGACACTTCAACTGACCTTTAAAAACAACAATAAAAATACTTATATCCAGTTACTAAAATATCACTTTCCTCAACCAGGTATATTCTTAAACTTGGCAATGTTTAGTTTTCTCTCTAAAGATTATTTTGGCACAAATAAAACATTGCCAAGTTTAAGAATATACCTGGTTGAGGAAAGTGATATTTTAGTAACTGGATATACTTAAGTATTTTTATTGTTGTTTTTAAAGGTCAGTTGGAGTGCCTTTACTGTTCTTAGTAAGTAACTATGAGGTCTTCCAAGTTATGAACTTGGACATTTCTTTCTTGTATCATCTCTTGTATTGGCAAATATGTTTGGTTGAAAATATGGTGCACTTAATACACTAACTCATGCTACTTTTTTGGAGTGTAGGATGGAAAGGCGTTTTTGGGGGGTTTTAGGAAGGGATATTTTTGGGGAAGGGAGTGTTTCTTTGTGGGGGGGGGGGAGGAACTTGGCCTCTATTTCACATTTATGTTTTTTTTAGGATTTCTAATTTACTCTTTCCATTCTATTTTTAATAAGTGACCCTTCCGCCTTTGGATCACGGGTATAATTTTTATTGAAAAAGAAGAAGAATTGGGTGTGTTGCTTATCCCATTTTGTTTGCCCTATCTCAGCGAGTTTCCAGATACTGTTATATCTGGCGCGATTTGGAACGCTAAAAGCTGCCAGACATGTACAAGAAAAAACCTCCGGGATTTCTTTGGGGATCGAAGGCGTACTGTCAACGCGTAGCCAGTGAGACTGGGAAAGTCCGCCCTACTTGGCCTCAAGGCGGAAGAGAATTGAATTTTGTTCGGGATTACTGGATCTCTCGCACCCAGAGCAGCCTCAAGGACACCCTACACACGTACAGGTTTTCCTCAAGGATGGACTGTGCCGAACCTTGAGGAGTTTCCGTACGTGTAAGGCCCCCGTAAAGGTGACATTCTGTTCGTATCTCATGGCCGGGACTGCACAGTTTGGCCTTTACGGGTCTAGCACACCCATGATAAGTTAATAAACCTCAAGGCCAGGACTGCACAGTCCAGTTACAGTAGACCCATTGTATGTGAAGCAAATATCCTCTTGTGCACTCACGTCAGGCCTGGCCTGCACAGACCCGGCCTAATTGGACTGTATAGTTACAGGTACTCTGGCCTCAAAGATGTTCCATTCCCGGTAAGGAATATCTTAAGGTTTGGACTGCGCAGTCCAAATCTTGGGACTTTTTTTCTCCGTGTATGGGCGCCCCAAGAACTTTCTTTTTCGAAAAATAGTGTATACAGTGAAACTAATGTGCTTTCTCCCTCTCATTTCGTCCAGACTGTATTCTCTGCGGTTTGATCAAATTTACTTCTTGTACATATTTGTACAGATTGTAAATTATCAATAAAGAGTTACTTACTTGGGAGTTAAAAGAAAAAAAACTTATCCAAGCCTTTGCGAACTACATCTTCCTTAACCCTCGGGGAAAATGATTTGAGCGATCAATAGAGACTAATAACGTAATCCACTAGCTGGTTGGATCTTAGTATATCAGGCTAGTTGGAAGTAAGGCGCGGGCCGGTATCTTGGCAGCAATTCTCAGACTGCTTGGCGTGCTTCCAGAGATTTTTGATTAAAGTTTCCAAATGGGATAACCTGCGCAGTCTTTTTTCTTTCGTCGGCAAATTAACTTTCGTCGTATATTAGGTTCTTTTTTTTTTTTTTTTTTTTTTAAATAGTTATCTCTGTTTACTTTTATATAATGACTATTAATATTCCTAGTCAAAAAATAGATCATTATTATAAATTCTACATCCGGTTATAAAAATAGTTCATGATAAAATTTTTTTTAAAGAAATTAATATTGTGTGACACAATTATATTTATAAATATGAATACGAATTTATTCGTACTTCACATATTTGTAAATATGAATAATAATAAATTCTTATTCATAAGGGTGAAGAGATTCGCACTAAAGTCTATGAATACAAATGTATTCTCGTTATAATTTGTGAATATAAATGTATTCACAAAATAAGTTATGACTTTTTGCGTATTTTAGGAAGGGTATAGAAGGTGGTTTTAGGAAGGGTATAGATGGTGGTATTAGGACGGATATTGAAGGGGGCATTAGGAAGGGTATTGAAGGTGGTATTAGGAAGGATATTGAAGTTGATATTAGAAAGGATGTTAGGGAAGATATTGAAGTTTGTATTACGAAGGATATAAAAAGGTGCTAACAGAAAGGACATTGAAGGTGTTATTAAGAAGGGTATAGAAGGTGGTATTAGGATTGGTGTAGAAGTTAGTATTAGGAAGGATACAGAAGTAGTATAAAACCTCTTTTGACATACTTCACAACAACACGTTTTATATCCTTCCTTCCTATATCATTCTAAATACCACCTTCTATATCCTTCCTAATAAGACCTTGAATACCTTTCCTAATAAGTCCTTCAATAGCTTTCCTAATACTACCTTCTATACCCTTCCTAATACCACCTTCTATCTATGTCCTTCTTAAAATCACCTTCTATGTACATCCTAAAACCACCGTATATACGGAGTACCGAAATTTCTAAGTTTTGTAATAAATGAAAATATTATTCATTAAACTCACCATCTCACAGGTGGGTATTGTTTAATTGCTTCTCCGGCAAAAGGTCAATAAATAACATACACAAATTAATAAAAATGATTTATTGATCCTAGGTCAACTAGTTTCGCAGCTTTAGTGCCTCGTCAGGAGCTAAAAGTGAAAATATTTACAAGAAGAAAGGCAAGAGGACGTTCCTCTATCCAGGCCACGTCATGGACAAGTTAGTTGAGCTGGGATTAATAAATTATTTTAATTAATTCAAGTATTTTATTTGTTGATCCCCCTCCTGATAAATTAAGATTTGGATTTAATAGGGACACGTTTCACTAATTAGATATTATTTGTCACTAGTGGCCATCCTGTGTATTATAATAAATTGTAATCCTATTATTCTTGCTCGTGAGTCTTATTTGACAGTAATATTGGTATAAATATGGCACAATGCCGTCTATGTTTGGCTCCATTAGATGAATTAACTTGACAAGCTTTGATATAAAGCCCGTCAGCGTAATTGGCAACGCAATCGAGCTTAAGCATAACGATCTGGGTTCAATTCCCTTCTGGGGCGTATGGGCTTGTTAATGTTTAAAAGAAATAAAGATTTGGAAATATATTAAATGGCTTCTAGTTAATGTAACTACAGCTACACTTGTACTTTGAGAGGAAGCACGCTAATTATTGCTGAATTATCTTCAGAACAGCTCAAATAACAGTAATTGAGAATATGTGAGTGTATGTATACATGTATTTATATATATATATATATATATATATATATATATGTGTGTGTGTGTGTGTGTGTGTGTGTGTGTTATGTACTAGAATTTTCAGCCTGGCTCTGAGAAGTGAGGGCCCGTGATCTGGTCCTGGGCCCGGCTCTGAGATGTGGCGGCCCTGCAGGTAGCATTGCTCAATTCTAAATGGTGTATCAATATTGCTCAGTTATGCATTTAAATGCTCAAGAAGTTTCTGAGGTGGTCCTAGAATGAGAACTTTTCATGTGCCGTCAGAGGCTTCCGTAGATGCCTCTATTCACGTAAAGACTCATTATTTTCCTCGGTATATTTTTCATCTGGAGAGTCCAAGTTAGTATCAATGTGTACTTAAAAGAAGATCAAATATTATTGGGTTGCTTCTGCACCCTGTGCTAATTTGTTTTGCTGGTGAACCTTTATATTGTTGCGTGGTCCAACCTGGATCCTGGTATATTTTGAGGACAGTGATTTGGTCTCCAATTATTCCTCCTAAACCCTTCCCTTCCTCTTCAATTCTTGCAATTCAGTCATATTGTTGTTGGGCAAGTTTTATAACTTCTGAAGCCCTTTTTATTTCCCTTTTTTAAGCCCTTTTTAGCGCGGTTCCTCCCTCCCCCATAGGGAGGAACCCCGCTTATAGGGTTGAAACAATGAAACAATCCGGAAGTGCCGACTAGAAAATTTCGCGTTTCAGAACCCCTAGAGACCGAAAATAACGGTGGTTAAAATTTGTATATATATATATATATATATGTATATATTTATTTATTATATATATATATATATATATATATATATATATATATATATATATATATATTTGTCTGTTCGCTCATTTCTGGCTTCCCTGATGGTCCGATTTTGATGAAATTTGGTACAAAAATCCGTCGTCCAATTTGAAAGGTCAAGTTCGTTAACCAGCAGAATCCGCCCACTGGAAGATGGCATTTGGGGCGAAATTCGCGCAAAAAAAATCGTAACGCTTACGTTTTTGAGTTCATAAGCTTGTAAGTACTCGTTTTATAGGCTTCTTGGGCTAGGAAAACGAATGAAACCATTTTCAAGGCGATAGCTTTAACCGTTTTCGAGAAAATTGGAAAAATAATTTTTGAATACCGTTTTTGGTTTGGGTACTTAGAATCATGGGATTCAGTTGAAACATTTTCTGCATGTTCTACATTCATCAAAACTAATATGTTGAAATTTTGGTTACGTTTGGAGTTAAGGAAGGGTTAGAATAAAATATTTTATTAACAGACATAAAACGTTTTGGTAACTTTGTATACTATCCTTAATATCTCGAAAAAGATTGAGAATCATGGTAAACGGAAGAATACCATTAGAAAGCTTACGAAATGCTCTACAAAAAAGGTTCTGATGAAAGTTTTGATTAGACGATGTCAATCGGAGAAATAAGAGCTTAAAACTTTAAAGTAATTGATTTCGCTTATTCGAACTGTTCTTTTTGTCTGTTTTTTATTCCTTATTATTTTTTAATTGCTTATAGCTGGATAATGTATTTGATAATAAATCAGATTAAGTAAAATAAGAAGATCAATTTATTGTTAAAAATGTAGCGTTCAAAGAGAGAGATCCCAAGGCTTTCCAAATGCCTCTGAGTGGAGGCCTTTCTGCCCGACTTATGGGATAGCTGACCCATACAGGTAAGATTGCAAATCAAGACCTTTCAAGACTGGTTTGTTTGAGATTTCATTTGGATAGGTGTTTCGCTATTGATCTAAACAAAGTAATAACTGTTAATAAGACCTTTCTTGAAAGTAAAGATGGAACTGTCAACTTTGGTCCTCCTCTGCCTCCCGGCCCTTTCAATGCTGACGAAGGCTACCAATGAGTAGCTGAAACGTCCTAAATATAAATTTTTTAACAAAAATCGTATTGAGGTTTCTTTAGCCGAATCCCAACCATTCCATTTTCATATCACCTCGACGGCTAACTATCTAATCTTCATGCTTTCTAGAAATGTGGACCCAAAATAATAACAGCTTCTATTTTAATCATTTTAAATGAGTCTAGAGATAAGAACGGAACCGCGCTAAGATGATGCAGTTCCTGCGAGTCGGACTTTTGCTTCCTTACGTCTCCTATTATTGCTATTCAGGTATATTGTTTTTGGGCAACTTGCATTAAAAATCCAGGTCGATGAAATGTTCGCGACTTTAGGGTTTTATGAAAACGTGCTTAGATGACGAAGTCCTTAGTATCCGAAATATTTCTTTTATGGGAAAGACGGTTAGGAATTAGTTAAATATTAAGCTGCCATGATTTTGCCAGCTTAATCCGGCTCGACAATGCCACCGCTGAATAGATATCCCTGCGGGACACCACTGGTTATGGAATATTCATTCGGAGCCCGCATCCTCGATTGCATAATTGATTTGGTTCGTTACAGAAACGATCGTGACAGCTGTCAAATATTTACGAAAACAGTTTTAGAAGGAAGCACACGCAGAGCTTGCGCTTTCATGATACTTCATTTTTTTTTGTTATTGGTTCGATTGATATAAACAAGCCTTTTGTACTCTTTAACAATGTCACGTAACTCATTGTAAGAGATTAAATTCTTTCACGGTTTGGGTACCCAACAGTGGTTAAATTTAGAATACAAAGATAATTAGGCCATACTTTTTTGAAAGTCTGTTTGATGCAATAATATTTATTTTAAGTCAGTTAGTATGTATAATCTCTCTGGGGATTTAAGAGACTTTTGTTGCTGAAGGAGTTTGTTGAACCCAATAGTGGCTGAAGAACCCTTTGTGACGGGGGTATAAAGAAAATTTGAGCAAACAGAATAATACAATCAGGCCGGCTTGTTTAAAAAACATATTCATTAACACATTTTTTTTGTGCGAATTTCGCTCCAAACACCATCGTCCTGTGGATAGCTTCTGCTGGTTAATGAACTTGACCGTTTAAAATTTCATCAAAATTGGACCATTTTTGAGCCAGCTAGAGAGACCACACACACACACACGCGCGCGCGCGCGTATATATTTGAACCACCTATATTTTTGTGATCTATGGGGTCTGAAACAAAAAATTTTCTAGTCGGCATTTCCGGATTGCGTCGTAAGGTCAACCTTATAAGCGGGTTTCCTCCCTATGGAGGGAGGGAGGAACCGCGCTAAAATCAATAACTACATAGTACACAACGAAATGACTGATGAAATTAGATAGGTCTTGTCGTACTGCTGACAAAGACTCTGAAGTAAAATAAGTAAAATGGTGGACATATAATAACAAGATGGAATGGCTAATTCAATAAAAGGCTGACATCTCTTGACATTTATTGACAGTATTGACAAGAGGAACAAACTAAAAGTTGACTACAGCAGACTAAGTCAAGTATTGACTGGACATGGGCCTACTCGAAGCTACTTACAAATATTTAATATTGTAACAAGTAAGAACTGAAAGACAGAACGGATCCATATTTTCGGGATGCACAGTGGGCCGTGTCGCAGATATAGGCGGACAAGCTAACAAGATTATTTTAAATTTTAGCGAAAAATGTTTCAGACTCATGTAGATGATTTTATTTCATATTTTTTTATTTATTGCGGAGAAAAATAAGTTAACGACCACTAAAGTTTTTAAATAATTTATAAGGTATTTTTTCAATAAGAAATAATTAAAATTTTGAAAAAGCTAGTAGGAATTTTTTCTAATTAAAAAAAGTTTTCTTTTTCAGTACCACTACGTAATTGTATACGTACATATATATATATATATATATATATATATATATATATATATATATATATATATATATATATATATATATATATATAGATAGATAGGTAGATAGATAGTTACAAACTAATTAAAATATAAAATATAGAAAGCAGCAATTTTAAAAGAAAACTTATCTTTACTTTTTTTCATAAGTCACAGAATCTATATATATATATATATATTGATATTTGATAACTAGAGACAGAGAGAAAACTTTATTTAAAAATATAAATAAAATGGGCTGCTGGAAACACAGCGTGCTTATCATCCTTTCTCGGAAATAGGGTAAATTTGGAGGCTGAAGATGTTAGGAGTTTCGAAACAAGGAATAGAGAATAAAGAAGATGAAGACGAAAGAAGGAGATAGTGATAGATGAGAAGGAATTGATAGAAATGAAAATAAAGTCTAAAGTATATAAGAAAACAGTGTGAATGGATGATAAGCACTCAGTGACTATAGATATGATTGGAGATTATGCCCAATGTATCCACTAATATGGACTCGGCCAAAGCTGCCAGGTGATCTGCTGTCAGTCCCAGTTCTTCAAGGAAGATGGCTGTGCTCTTCGGAATGGTCCCTCGCGTCCCGAACCACAGACCTTTCACAACGTATTCCCTCTTCCCAAATTCTTCCTGGAACTTTTCTTTGTAGTACCCTACGCATTTCGTATATATAGTTTTCTTTTCCGTATCTATGTTTTCGGCCTCCTTGGTGTCGTTATTTTCGAAGCGGACCTTGGGATCGAGGATATATGCCGTTTTCTCATTTTTGCGAAACGCTATAATGTCGGCATATCTTGGTGTTCCATCCTCATCGACTCCGTATACCTCTTCAAAACATTGGTAATCGTTTTTTTTTGAGGTGCTCAATGATTCTATGCTTCACGTTTTGGTGCCTCCGGGTGACGAGGAGCATGATGCTGTTAGGACAACTACCAAGCACATGTGCTGGTGTTTCGGTCTCCCTGCCGCATTTGCGACAGAGGGTTCCTAAATCAGCTGCTCCTGCCCCACCGGGAACACCACGAAGTGGCGCATAGTTCACATTAAGTTTTATTGCATTTGTCCATTCGGAACAGGAGAGGATTTTTTTCTCACAGATGAATCTGTTCGCGTTTGGGAACACCTTAAAGTGAACCAACCCGATTCCTTGCCATTTGGACATTGCCCACTCATCGAAGGATTTTTCCCAAAGTGCACTTCTTATTTTCTTTGTGCAGTGATTCTCTCCGAGGTCTTGGATGTTCATCTTCAGCCGTTTAGAGCATTCCGTCGATTCGCTTTTGTAGTCGAATAAAAGTGCAAATAATTGATCGGACACCTGTTCGAGCTTCTTTGCCATCGACCAATGCTGTAATGGAGCTTCCCATTCGCTCCTAATTAGGGCAAGCCCTCTAAATCTACGGGGAGCGTACAACATGGCACTATACGTGTTGGCAGGGAGGCCCAACATTGCTTTAACGGCTCTCCGAATTATAGTATCCACTCCTTCCAAAAAGTTGGGACGTAATTTAAGTAACGGATACACTAGGGCTGGAAATATATATTGGTTGACGATATTCAGTTTCTGATCTGCCCTCAGTAGGTTGGACGTGGTTAATTTGTTCAGGTTTTCGTTTAGTAGGTGCACGGCATTGTCATTAAGAATTTGCTCATCGGAGAATGTACATCCTAAGTATTTAATCTTTTCTCCCTCGCCGATGGATTCAATTCCCTCACCATTCTCGAGACTATTACATTATTTATTTATTTATTTATTTATTGTTATTATCGTTGCTAGGCGATAAAACAGTCAAGACATTAGTTTAAGGAACATAATAACTCATTGTGGTCTTCTTTGGCTATCATAAAATTTTTTTCCACAGAAAATTAAATTTTTTTTTATTTCTCTTATTTCTAAAAAAATACCTTTGTTTCAAATACCTGATTATTTTTTTTGTATTTCATTAATCCACATCAAATTAATGCATAAATACTATCTACATACCCCTAATTGTTGTATCCATTATAACAGTCTACGCCAAATTAAAAACTAATTACAATGCGCTGATCAAATGCACTCGGTTCTATGTCGGAATTAGTATGAGGAGCTTCTCGCCTTTTTCCCTAACTCCAAGGGCACCTGACCTTCCAGAAACCGAAGATAATTAGACAATAATGCGAATTCGCCTTGTCTAAAGTTTCTATAGTAATATAATCGCCTTAGTTTTATGATCTGTTTATTTGAGTTTTGTCAATTTATTTATGTGAATCGGTCCTTTGTGGGATGGTGGAATAATAACATGGATGTAGATAAAATCAGATGAATTCTTCCGCCGCATTGGTTTCATTCCACGGCCAAGGCGTTTTCACCATCATTGTTACATCATCAGCCATCATATATTTACACAAACTTAAATTTTAGATAAGTTTGGATAAGAGCAGCGAACACTATTATGTTACTAGCCATTTGCACTTTTTGATTTTTCCTCTATTTTGTTAATCACTAAAACGACGAGAAATCTTGGTGAGTACGCGTTCGTATGACTAAAATGGTTTCGATAGGACTACCTCAATCTGAGAAAACGGTGCTTGAAATTTTTAAGAGGTTTCGTACCATTGAAAGCGTTCTATTCTGAGCTTTCGAAATCACATGAGGTACAAGAATTATGTGAAAACACGCAAAGATAGCGAAGTTCCTATGATTTTGTAATTATGATTGGTGCCTCTAGTACAATTCAAGGGGTCGGGGCAAATTAGTGCCAAGCAACACTTTTAACAAAACTTGACTGTAAGTGTATGAGGGACTATCAGTTGAAATGGTTACGGGCAACAAGATTATGTAGCATACAAACCTTGAAATCATATTTTAGTAGAATTTGCATCATTGAATGATAGTCCCACATAATATCCAACATATAGCTGCTACAGTCAAGTTTAGTTAAAAATGTTGCTTGGCACTATTTTGTTCCGACCTCTTCAATTACTTTGCACTTCTCTTAATATGTATTATAGTGAGAGGTCGATTGGAATTTATGTTCTATTTCCGCGAGTATGAGCATTGATTATTGCTAGGGAATCTGCCGATGCCATGTCCGGGTGTGTGCATCGTGTTATGTGCTTGAGACATAACATACATTCTGCAGATTACACGTACACTTGGATTTAACATGATATTTTGATGTGATGTTCCATGTTCCTCTCGTTGCTGGAGTAATGAAAGGTACTGGAGACTTGCTGAGGCAGGTGGTGTCTGACCAGTCCTGAGAGGGAATGTGGTATCAGATCAAGATTCTACCAGCCTATCAGCAGCCTTACACACTCCGCTCTACTCAATACACTCAAACTCAACCAATTCCAGTGGATTATCTCTAGAAATTGCGCTTCTCAAAAACATAGGTCAACCACATGGGTCATGGATGTCTCAGTTAGAAATTAAATAAATTAAATATGACAAAACAACAAATATAAATTAAATATGACGGATTAACTTAGTTGTTTCGAGGAAAGTAAATAATTTAGATAGGTGTTTTGAGTTATTTCCCAGAAGTTCTCTTAGGTCATTGGGCAAATCTAATTGTTCTCTTTCTTTTATGTAGGCCCTGCATTCGGTGCGGATATGTTTTACTGTTAGATGTACGCCGCAGAACTGTCATATCGTTGGTGTCTCCTTTGCCATAAGATAGCCATTCGTCAGTCTTGAGTGTCCTATTCGTAGCCTGGCCAATATCACCTCTTCCCGTCTTCTGTCGCATATGCTGCTACTCCATACATCTACCTCTTCTATTATTTCACGTAGATTTTCTCTTAACTCCATACTATTCCATTCTTGGAACCATTTATTTTTTAGTGGTAGTTTCAACGCTCCTAATACATCTGTAACAGGAACTTGAGAGCAAATTGCCCTTCTTTTGATTCTTTGTAAACATTTAAGTTTTCATTTATTCCACAATGTCCAGGAATCCATATAAACAGATTTTTTATGTTATTTATTCTGAACTCGTTTATTTTGTTTTGTATATATATGGAGTTGTCTGGGTAGAGATTGCAGATTGCTAGGATTGTTGATAACGAATCTGTACAAATTACGATTTGTTGAGTGGTTGGGATAATGATATTTTGAACATTTTTTATAGCTAGTATTTCAGCTGTAAATAGGTGGGAGTGAAAATTTCTATATTCTTTGGTCTGACAGTATAGCTATTACTAGTCCTTCCACTGTTTTTGATCCATCATAAAGTTTCTAGGCATTGTTTGGTTTTTAATTTTATAGAATTCATTTTTATAGATTAAAGGTGGTGTTTATTTATTTTTTTTTTTTTAAATATTTTGTAAGGCTGATATTAATGTGAGGAGGATGTAATAGCCATGGTGGATGATTTGATAAGGTTATAGGCTGCAGGTTGATATTATTTAAGTCGCTGTAATATAACTGTAAATTCTCATTTTATTTATTACAAATATAAAATTTTCCATATTGACAATGCAAATTTATAAGTTATAAACACTGTCTGTGGGTATGAGTGGCTAACGCTTCCGATTCTCATGTGAGACGTGTGGGTTCGAGTCCCACCTGCAGGAGGAGTTATTTAATTTTAGAAATATACTGCTGCACCATGGATGTTTAGGAAGGGTGGAAACCTATGGATAGTCCGGCGCTAATGGCCTATATCTCGATGCGCCCCTAGCCATTAAGCCGGGGGGAGGGGGGGTTTAGAAGGTCCCATTTTTCGGGTTTTCACTTATATCTCGGAAACCATGCGTCCTAGCGACATGACTATTCTATAACAAATAATAAAAAGTCCGTCACGCAGGAGCTGCATAACTAAGCACTTTCCTCAGAATTTGGGTAGTGTAGATTGCTTTCCAGAACAATTTGCTTAAAATATCCTACATAAATAAAATAAAAACATGAATAGTTCTCTTTTAATTTTGTAATGAGTAATTGATAAATTATTAATTTGCTTCCAGAGTTATGTTTACATATGGTACCTACTACAATACGTAATAAATACAAAAAACCTCATATTATCGTATTTTGATCTAACGCAGGAACCGGATACAGTCCCTCTAGTGGTAGAAAGCGCTCCTTGCGACGCCTTTGTGAACCTATGTCTGGCTGGCTTTTCTATTGAAATATATTACAAAGCAAACCCCCCTTTCCGATTGACCGATTCAGCTCATTTTTACAACACTTCTTTGTCATGAGTTTGTCATGACCCACGACGTATACCGCGTTTCGTTACAGTACAGTAGAAATTACGACCAGTATGAGTATATTAGTAATTTGGGTCCGGAGTAAACCCCCCCCCCCCTCCTAATGAACCGATTTAGTTTAATTTTACAACACATATTTACCTGTAGATTAGCACTATGAATACCGAGTTTCGTCGAAATATACCTAAAATCACGGCTGGTACGGGCGAATTGGTATTGAGGGTCCGGAGTAAACCCCCCCCCTCCTTATGAACCGATTCAGTTCATTTTTATATCTCACTTTTCTCTCTATATTACCACTACGAATACCAAATTTCGTTGAAATATAACAAATATTACGGCTGAAATGGTCAAATTAGTGTTTTGGGTTCGGGGTAAACCCCCCTCTTCCGGTTGACCGATTTTGGTGGTTAACGAACTCGTTCAATCGTTTGCTAATTGAATGCTATATACGAAATTTCGTGACGAAAAAACAAAAACTCTGGCCGCTATCGTGTTATCAGACACACACACACACATATACATATATATATATATATATATATATATATATATATATATATATATATATATATATATATATAAATTTTAACGGGGGTCATTTTCGGTGTCTACTAGGTAGGATCGATAAAGATTTGAAGAAATTTTTCAAAAATTCCGTCATGAGTCCAACCTCAATAGCTACTTTCCTTCGGAGGAAAGTGCTAAAAGCTGATTAAATTTCCTACAAGTTCTAATCTATAAAGTTTCGAGATATCTTTAGTTTTCGAAATATCCGCTCTTGAAAGTCTGTCATTTTGGGGAAAAACACTTTTGCCGCATATTTTTTCCCCGTTTTCACGGGATAACTCTTCAACGATGAACCCAAAAAATAAATAACGGTCTAGGATTGTAGAGTATTGTATTCCCTTCAATAATATATATTACTTTGTTATTTTATGTATTTTCCTTCAAACGTGAAAATAATTTCAGTGTTCACCGTGAAATCAGAAATTTAGCGACTAACAGCCCAGGAAACTAAGAGTTATAGGTGGAAGTGTTTGGAAAACAATTTTTGACTTCATAACTTTGTTTCGGCTAGTTAGGGGGTCAACATATCAAATGTCCTCGTCCGTAGCCTTCCTGCCGGGGGGAGGGGGGTTAAGAAGGTCCCATTTTCCAGGTTTTCACTAATATCTCGGAAACCCTCCGTCCTAGCGACATGACCATTCTATAACAAATGAAAGCTTATTAAATTTCCTACAAGTTCTATCCAATGAAGTTATTCGAGATATCTTTAGTTTTCAAAATATCCGCTCTTGAAAGTCTGTCATTTTGGGAAAAAAACACACTTTTTTCTATTCTCCACCGGATATCTCTTCAACGATGCACCCAAAAACTAAATGTCGGTTATGGGGTTGTAGAGCATTCCATTCGCTTAGCGTTAGCCAATAAAAGGTAGAGTAAACATTTGTGGACTACCGTAGGTAATGAATGACAAGACTTTCTCTTTTTTTTAAATATTTTTGGATATTATTTTATAAGCAAAGAAAGGATAGTCTTCGATTTTCTTTTGCTGTTGAATAAAAATGTTTTATTTTTTGTCTTAAAAATTTGAGTCTTTCTCAGGGCTGTAAAAAAAGCAGGACATAGTAAATGCTAATTTATATACAGATATCATGAAAGGGAAAACATTATATATTGACTAGGTGGTAATAAATATCGTGAGAGTGTACTGTAGCTAGAGATTAAATTAAAGGTATACTAATACAAATTACAAAAAACTATACCTGACGGATGTGGAATCATTTCTGAATCTGGTGGATCCCTGTAAGTTTAAGGAAAAGATGGGAGGGTGGTGGATTTGATTAACCTTATGGTAAGGGTGGTTGAAGATGGCAGGGGTGTGGAGAGTGTCTTAAAAGTGAGGTGATAATGGAAAGGAGGCAGGTATGGTAGGTTTTATTTGTTTATTGAAGCGGTTGTGGGTTTTAAACGGGATGTTTCTAATAAATGATATTGGAATAGGTTGATGAGATGACTTCTTTAATTATTCTTGAGATTCCTGACGGAATTCCTTGGTGCGGTTCAAGGAGATGCCCTTGAATATCATTGTTTTGAAGCTAGCGACATTCCGCCTGGGGCAACCTTCACCTTGCTCATTAGGCCTGAGTCAGTATTAATCATCCTAATTGCTGTATAACTAATGTGTACGTCAGCTCACCTACTTCTAAGGGATTTCACGTTCATTTCAAATAATCCTCGCGTCTCTAGATACTTTTTTTTTTTTTTTTTTTTTTTTTTTTTTTTACGGCGCATCGACAAATCTTGGCCATTAGCGCCGGGCCTCCAGGGTGCAACCAGGAATTCTCTCAGCGAGCCCTGAGATGAGAAAATTCCTGTCGCCGGTGGGGATCGAACCCACCATCTCCCGCTTATGAATCCAGCGCGCTAGCCACTAGACCACGGGAGACCCCGTCTCTAGATACTGTAGAAAGTACAAGTTCGTAGTACCAAGTTGTTTCTATTTACCATAGGCCGTTTTCTCCGGGATCTGAGGGTTATGAATAACAAGACGTATGTACAGCACATGGGGCTAAACATTCTAGGCTTACAGTGGGGGGAAATCCCCCAAAACGCGGCCAACAATCGTAAAACCGATCTACACCATTCATCTGCAAAAGGGTACATTTTTCTACCTTCTCTTTTCTCCTCGGTAAGTCAGTCTGAAGTTGGACTTCGTCTTGAACTCAATCTGTGCAAAGTTGGACGTTTTATAATACTTCATGAAATCGTCCGATTTCATTTTCGCAAAATCGAAACTTTCCCTACAGGTATGTATTCTATGTTTCTACGTGTATTAACTATTAATTTTGCATTTACCTAAGTGGTAGGAGAATGGTATAAATAAGGGACAAAAATATATACAGCTTTTATGTAAATTGCGAGTTTTAAAAAGGCTTTTAAAAAAATCGAAGTCAGTCAATGAATAATGTGCAGATAGTGCTATGTGCAACGCACAGTTAAGTATGTTTTGACAAATTGCATGACATCAAAAGAACACTATCATCTGTCAGACTCTATCTATAAATATCAGCGGATGACCCTAAAAAAAATGGCAAACGATTTGACTTTTTGGAGACTGTGGAACTAATAAGCCAAATTTCATTAGTCCGACAATATCTAAAATCAATATCACCTCCGAAGTTGAATGATATGTTGCTCATTCAAGAGGAAATCTCCTCTCTACATCCAATTAAAAATAATTATTGGCATTAAGAGACTTATTATACATTAAACAGCTTACTAATGGTAATTTATGTACTGTTAGCGAATAATCTTTGAGGATTACAGCCATCAAAGATTATTTGCTTCTGAAAGGAATGCCGTTAATGACCTAAAAGGTTGACATGCCATAAAAAAAAGAAAACAAGTCAGTCAACCTTTGACTTAAACTGGATTTTGTGCATTAATATTTATACTTTGAATATCTTAAAAAACTAATTGCATAACAATCTTCCAGAAAAGTAAATATGGGAGATGTTTTCAACCGTCTATTGGTAACATGACACATTTCCAGCGTTCGGAAGCTACCTCGAAAATCGCTCAAAACACTAGGACCTGAAGTCTTTGAACCGAAAGAAAAATCTTCGTAGAAGATTTTTTATTCGACAATTCAAATATATCCAAGTTGGAATCCTAATCAGATGCATCGGACATCTAGAATAACTTCTAGAATTAATAGAAATAAAATAAAATGTATAATCTATACTACCTACTCCCTATCAATTAAAGAGATGATTTAAATATTGATAATTGTTAATAAGTTTTCCAAAAAATTTCCTTTTTTTGTCCGCAATTTTGATGTTTTTTAAATCGGACATTGGATTTGTAATAGAACACCCCGTTCAGCGGTGTTCCCCCTTGTAACATACAACAAATAAAACTTAACACGTCCAAACTCTTTTCGAATGAAATCATCCGAACAAAATTTGCATGGCGAACAAATTTCTTAAGGAAAATAAGTTTTGGATGGTTACTTGCCAGGATTTATTAACCAGCGTTGTAATTCTGAAATAAATATAGAAAAAGTCCAAAGCTCTGGGGGTCGATAAGGTACTGTATACTCGAATGGGGATCTGCCCTTCGCGTAAACATTGACGTATGGGTTGATTTGTTGCGATCATCAGTCATAAATATCATTTTGCCGTCATAACTCCAGGACGGGAGACCGCAATGCTTCACGTTTTCTATACTTCCATCATTTCCAATGTTGGAAGGCCAAATTTTCAGGCAACGGATGTCCAAAAGGACAACTTTAGAAGGAAATAGGTATAACAAATCCTACATATTTAGGTTTATCTTGCCATTTTCTCTAATCTGGCTTTTGTTGACACGTATTTGTCAACACATAGTGGACAAGAAGCGTTCAGTACGCTTTGTCCTGCATGAAAAACTTTTTGGGCTGTTTAAACGACATAGGAAAACTATGTATAGGTGTTGGTAGATTACTTTTCGCTTAGTAAATAGAAGCTATTTCTATTCACTTGTACTTGCCGCGTTTACTAATACTTTCCAGTTGTCACTTGTTTCATTTGTTATTTGCAGGCTCATTAAGTTCTCTGCTCACCCTTGAGAATGCTGCTCATCCAATAATTACACTCATCTCCACTGATATTCACCGACTACATAACCTCAACATTACACCGGTGTGGCTACCTGGACATGAAAACATTGACCAAAGCACATTAGTAGACAGTCACGCTAAATTAATGACAACAAAACAAGAAGTAGACAAATACCCATTGATTTCACAAGACTTGTTTATGACTGCAGTAAAGAGTTAAATTATTGTAAATTAATTTCTCAAAAATTGTACTTTTGCTGATTTGGCGTGGTGTCGCCCATAGATCCTGTTTTAACTTATCAACACTGGAGGGAGTTGAAGATAGTTAGCCGTTGCAGTGATAAGAAGACAAGGTATGGTTGGGATTCGGGTAGGATAAAAAAACGTCAGACCTTCAGGAAGAAATCTGTCTTGGACGTTTCGGCTGCACTTTGGCAGCCTTCTTCATCACTAGAGAATGTCTGGCATACATTCAACCATGGTCACCTAAATGTCTTCTTTGTCTTCCTCCCTCCCCCCTAGGCATTCTCTAGTGCTGAAGAAGGCTGCCAATGTGCAGCCGAAACGTCCAATACAGATTTCTTCCTGAAGGCCTGACGATTTTTCTCTTAACCGAATCCCAACCATACCTTGTCTTTTTTTTTTTTTTTTTTTTTTTTTTTTTTTTACGGCGCATCGACATAATTCTTGGCCACCGACCTTGTCTTCTTGTCAACAATGCTGTACATTTTTGCTGTTTAGCTAGCATGAGTGTAGATTTTAATATTTAACCAAAAAAAAAAAGGCATAATTGCGGACTATAATATGAACGAGCAAGATACACCAATGATTTAATAATTATTCGTATCCATATATTAATATTATAGTTGTTTATAAATGTTAGTATTTCCCTAAGATTCGTGTTGAATTACTGCTGTTGAGAGCATGCAATCAATCTGTGGTGTTTGTGATTGGACTGCCGCGCTGTCGCTGTGGTGCCTGCTGCTAGGATTTCCGATTTAATTACCCCGAAATAGCTTCCCATATGAGGAAATCCCTTGTATTGAACATGGAATTTCAATTTAGGTTCATTTGATGTTTATTCTAAATGCGGGGATGAAGGCATTCGAGCTGGTTCATTCGAAACGTCATGCTGCCTCGAAATTGTCATATTCCATTAAAAAGTTATATTTTAGTATATCTTTTGCTTTATGGAGTTATAAGGGAGGCCAGATCGCCATGAACTTTGAGCCATTAACACTACGGGCCTGGGGTTTCAGGTTCGATTCCTACTAGTGGATAATACAATTTTTGTTCATTTAATGTAATTCTAAAATATTGAAAATTGGTTCTATCTTGTTAGATTATTCGTTCGTAACGATATGAAAATTAAAACTTCAAGCACAAGTACTATTCCCTGGTGTTAATGAATTGCTGTCGGAGCACCTATAATTAATAAATATAGTACAAGTATTATTTTAGGTTACACTTAGCCATGCAAATGATCGATAATTTCAAAATTCGGGTCGAAGTTCAATACCTCCCATTAGTAAACAACTTCCAACAGCTGAAATATCTCCCATTAGCTGAAATATCTCCAATCAGCTGAAATAACTTCCATTAGCTGAAATATTTCCCATCAACTCAAATAACTTCTATCAACTGGCACACCTCCGTTCACCTAAACTATCTCGCATCAGCTGAAACACTTCTACTGGTCAGGAAGCAGCGCGCTACTTTGGGGTCGAATGCTCGTTTCACTCGCGTGTGAAGTTTTCGGGTAGTTACGTCACTGCTAAAGGAAGTTCCATACCAAAAAGTCCGTCACGCAGGAACAGCATAACTAAGCACTTTCCTCAGAATTTGGGTAGTGTAAACTGCTTTCCAGAACAATTTGCTTAAAAAATCCTACTACACTACTTAATAAATACAAAAAACCTCATATTTTCGTCTTTTGATCTGACGCAGGAACAGGGTATAGTCCCTCTAGTGGTAGAAAGCGCTCCTTGCGACGGCCTTGCGAACCTACGTCTGGCAAGCTAATTCTATTGAAATATATTACAAAGTAAACCCCCCTTTCCGATTGACCGATTTAGCTCATTCTTACAACACTTCTTTCTCATGAGTTACCCACAACGTATACCGCGTTTCGTTAGCAGCAGAAATTACGACCGGTATGAGTATATTAGTAATTTAGGTCCGGAGTAAACCCCCCCTCCTAATGAACCAATTTAGTTTATTTTTACAACACATTTTTACCTGTAGATTACCACTACGAATACCGAGTTTCGTCGAAATATAACAAAAATCACGGCTGGTAGTGGTGAATTGGTATTGTGGGTCCGAATTGAACCCCCCCTCCTAATGAACCGATTTAGTTTTTTTTTGACATCTCACTTTTTTCTCTATATTTCCACTACGAATACCAAGTTTCGTTGAAATATAACAAATACTACGGCTGACATGGTCAAATTAGTGTTTTGGGTTCGGGGTAAACCCCGCTTCCGGTGGACCGATTTTGGTGGTTAACGAACTCGTTCAATCGTTTGCTAATTGAATGCTATATACGAAATTTCGTGACGAAAAAACAAAAACTCTGGCCGCTATCGTGTTAACAGACACACACACACACACACACACACACACATATATATATATATATATATATATATATATATATATATATATATATATATATATAGATAAATATAAATTTTAACGGGGGTCATTTTCGGTGTCTACTTGGTAGGATCGATAAAGATTTGAAGAAATTTTTTAAAAATTCCGTCATGAGTGCAACCTCAATAGCTACTTTCCTTCGGAGGAAAGTGCTAAAAGGAAAAGCATCATCTCTATACTGGCTTGAAAAACACGGTAACCTGTTGATAACCCGTTCTATATAATTGCGATATTAATGAAAATAATTTATATAAACTATTAGTAAATACAGAATAATATTATTTAATTATTTAAATTTTAACGTTCACTTATAAATGACGATTTTTGGGACGGGGTTTCTATTGGTTACAAAAGGTTATTAAATTATTCAAGCAAGGATAGGACTGATGCCTTTTCTTTTTTCGAACGAAGCGCAATCGCCTTACCACATACGGCCACCGGGCCTCCAAAATAATAATAAATTTGGTACTATTCTTAGTTGATCCACAACATTTAACGAACGAAAATAAATTGCTGGTCGCTGAATTGAAAAGAATATGAAATTCCTAATGCTGATGTTTATTGTTTCTTTGAACTCCTCCAAAAATCCTTCTTCCTCGCAAAATAAACACCGCTTTCCGTTGCGAAGAGGGCATAGTTAAATAATGAATCTGCCACAATGTTTGAATTAATTATTCCATTTTCTAACAATTTTTTGTTGTTTTTTTCAGGTACTTTTGATTGAAGTTGCATGAAGTTCTTCTGTGGGAAGCTTCTAAATATTAATAGTTCCAAACAGGTATAAATAGGTTTAATAACATTTATGGTGATTATACTTATTAGCCATAGAAGATGCTTTGAAACATACGTCTATCCATGTAACCATCTTGGGCTTAGAGGCTAAATAATTGAATAATTCGAGGTGTGCACGTTTTTTTGCCTGGAAGTATGCTTATAAATAGATAAAATTTATTTTCTACGTTTCATTAACCCTGACCGGTCAAAATATTGTACTCCTCCAAGAGTTTTATATTAAAGATATTATTTTAATACTGCTTAGAAATATGAAATCATCTGTATGTGAGGGAGACGGTGTTTCACAAACCTATCAAGTAGTTTGTCACCACCAATGGTTTTTTGTAGATCTTATTTTTAACTGTTAACGCCAGCTCTGGAGGAACGGAAGACACGAATAAATGGTTCAAAACTTCTAGTATTTCAACCTCAATGCCTAAATTCTTTTAGAATTCATTTCATTACCAATAATCCTGGGTTTTATTAACTTAAAATATTAGAAAACAGTGTTCAGTAAAAAAAAACAAAAAACCCTGCTATGATACATTTTGTCGGACTTTATACGGAGTAGGTATTCATCGGTGAGGGGTCGAATGTAAGAAACCCATGCAATCTTGTACTGAGCTTCCTAAACCCACGAAGGAAGCTCCACAAGTCTATATGCTATACTCTGTTCTGTCCACTTTTTACTTGGCCTTACTAAGGTATCAATGCTTTGTGGTTAAGTCCTTACAGTGCCACCAATCTATATACATTTCATTCGAAATAAAGAATAGAGAAGTCCAAAACCCAATATGACTTAATATTTCTAGAAGTAACGTAATGACGTGTAAATAGTTAGCTGTGGAAATATATATATTTTGGACGTTTCTGCATGGTATTTGCCAGCAATAAATGCCTAGGGGATGAAGGAAGAGCGAAGATACCAAGAATTAAAATGTCTGAGTTGCACTTTCACATTCGAAAGGGTCGTGGAAAAACAACATTTTTAACAAATCTCAACTGTAGCTGCTATATGGGACTATCAGTATATGATGAAAATGCTACTAAAATATGACTACTAGCTCTATATGCTAGTTAATCTTGTTGTCCCTAACCATTTCAACTGATAGTCCCACATAATATCCAACATATAGCAGCTACAGTTAAGTTTCATTGAAAATGTTGCTTGGCTCTATTTTGCCCCGACTCCTTCCTTTCACCGATTGTCACCTAATGGGTATCTTCGATCCTTTTCAATCTCCTGGGTGTTAATTGCTGAAAAAGGATGCTATTGAACTTGTCGAAAGGCAGTTCTAAAAAGCTGGCTCTTTTCTGAGTCGAATGCAACTATTCCCTGACTTCTTTCTGAAAGAACGTGCTTTGTAACGTATTTTTGAAAAGATTTTTAAATTTACTTTATCTAGTTAGCGTCGCACTTAAATTGTAAACTATCATAATGTTTTCTGTCAACATTTTTACTCTCAGCCTCCGTTTAAAGTAGTTCTAATTTCATTAAGATATTTTGAGGAAATCTATACATATTATGGAGGCGAGGTTAGCTCAGTGGTAGAGCACTGGGCGCATATGCTGGAGGACCTGAGTTCAAATCCCGAGCAAACACTAAAGATTTTTTCTTCTAGTGTCTTCGCTCATGGGTGGAATTCGGCCTCCCTGGCCGTCCCTAGGCCAGCCTTTAATTAATTTAATAATGGGTACCTTGGTGCTAATGACTCTAGCAGTCGAAGCACCAAGAGGAAAATCAGGCGGCCGGAGGTACTGACCACACTATCTCCCTAGTGTGCCATATGGTCATGAATCAGATACCTCTGCAGTATCTGCCCCTCAGAGCACTCGTGGCCTATTACGGGACTGATTTTTTTTTTTTTTTTATAAATATTATAAAATTCTAGCGGATTGCTATCTGTATATGGATGATATATGGAAAAAATACTATTGGGGGCCTTTATCAACGCAATAGTACCCAAAACAATGATTTTTAGAATTTTTGTCTGTTTATCTGTGCTCGCATATCTCAGTAACGGCTTGTCCGATTTAGTTGCGGGGTTCACTAAAATATTCTAGTAAGTTTCACTTAACATTTAGTGTTTGTTTCATGCCAATCGGTCCATAAATAAAAACGTTATGCCAATGTAAAGAATCACGTCGAACATTCCATGAACTATCGTTAACGCGATACACGCCAAAGTTTTTCGTCACGATTATTATTGTATAGCAATGAAACTCGAAATTCGTTATGGGCGTATTAACAGAAAAATATTTTGTAAAAATAAGCTAAACCGGTTCATTGGGGGGGGGGGAGGGTTAATTCTGGACCCAAATTACCAACTTGTCATTACCAGGCGTAATCTATCTATACATATAATAAAATTCTAACGGATCGCTGTCTGTACATGGAAGATATATGGGGAAAATACTATTGGGAGCCTTTATCAACGTAATAATACACAAAACAATGATTTTTAGCATTTTTGTCAGTTTGTCTATATGTCTGAAGTCTGTCAGACACTCTATACACACTACGGTTTAAAAATTCCTAAGGGGTCAGCTTAGAGGCTCTGTCTCAATATTTTCTTTAGAGAAGCATTACTGTAAAGTAGATTTTTTTTCTTAAACCATCCAAACTACGGTGTTTATATTCTAAAATAATGCTGCCCCAAGTCAGTAACCACGCGGACGAAGTCGCGGGCACAGCTAATGAATAATATGTTTTGTTAATTTGTTTTGAGAATACTTGTTATTATCAATATGTTGCATAAATGTAGGAAGCGATGTTCGCATAAATACAAATATTTGTTCAATTATTTATTTTATGATTCATCACGTCTTTATATATTTGCATTTATTACTTTAACCTTTCGAGGTCGTCTGGGTTCTGTGGCCAATCAAGTGCAACAATTTAAATAACTAAAATAAAGTAATATAGCGATATTTTAGTCTATATATATATTTGTATATATTTGTATATATTAAATACATGAAAAATTTGTTCCGTGAATTATTAATTTGGATATAAATATTCCTATATTGTGTATATATGAGGGCAAGGTATCACAAAGTAGTAGTACTGTAAGTACTCTGTCACATATTTTGTACATCGGCTTTTATACGTCCCCAAAAGCTATTTATTCATGAGTTGCAGGAGTGAAGACAAATTCACACAACTTTTTCTGATTCCTATTTTCCCAGTTACAGGCACGTATTAGAGGCTGGGTGGGGAATTCGATATCCGGAATTCAACGCAAGAGGAGTGAGTGTCAGATAGCCCAATCTATGAGTCGAGAGATGTACCATTTGTGCTATCAAAATAAAGCACGCCTTAATCAAAAACAAAACCACTTAAGAGTTGTTCTGTTACTAAACTATCTCTACACATTGCTTGTACGCAAAAAAAAAAAGAAAAAAAAAAAAAGAATTATCCACAAAACAGAAAGAAGTGATAACAACATTCGTGGTGGAATTGATTGGGAGAAAGAGAAAACAAAAAATGTGAATTGTGCATTGTACTGAATGGACTTTGGCAACCAAAAATCCCCCCCCCCCCTCCATTGTTCTTTTCCAATTCTACCTTCTATCTAGAAATTTATTCCACAGGCTTACCAACCTTTTACTATCTGATGCCCTTTACTGTCCAGTGCAATAGTCGCCCATGCTCTACTACCACTCTCTTGTACGTTTATCCAGCAATATTTACCACCCTGTAAAATAATTTTAAAGGCAAAAAGAAAAATAACCTACTATGAAATATCCTACTATAAATATACTTTATATGGACAACTCCACTTATTTTCTGATGTAGGATTGAGGCAAAGCGATGTTTTAAGTAAAATCTTATCTAATTGTTAATAGCCGAACGCCACCCATCTCTTCATGCAGCCGCTTATTCCACATCTCAAGCCTACTTCATTCCTTGCCGTGTCGTTTTATCACCCACTTTAGGACAGCTGAAGGTATAATGTACCTGCTAAAGTGTGTAATACCTTAAATTTGCAATCCTATGATGATTGAAAATTGAAGGTAAGAGGACCAGAATACATTTATTTTATTTGCTAATTGTATCAAGTAACTACCCGCTTGCGTAAACGAGTGGCCATTAAATGATTCATACCCCCAAATAAAATGCAGCCTATTCATTGCCCAACGCTTAATATGGATGTCATGGTAAACGGTGTTTCTCCCATTTTGTAGTCAGGACAGAGTACAATACTTTTGACCTCAAGGTGGAGAAAATAGTTGGAAGAGACCCTCCTATGTTTTTTCTTCCTGTTTGTGGATAATATGTGGTCCACAAGCCCCTGACCTCTTACGGATTAAATTTTCAGGAGCTCTGAGCTAAAGCCTCGAAAAACAAGTTAGGAAGATGAGCTTCTCTGGAGGACATGAATTCCTAGGAACCGCTTTCTGCCTCCTACAATATGCATGAGCTTTCTGATTATATATGCCCTTCTTCCTTTCGGGCCGAAAATAATTGATAATGTCATGTAATAGTGTTTTTATCACTTCATAGTTAATGTGACTCTTTCTATGTTCTTCAGATAGTTGGTTTAGAATCCAGGTTTGCTGCAGCCAAATGGTTTCTACTATTATCATCTCTGGGCAAATTTGTTTGATGGGCTCATTGCTTTCACAGGATCCTCGGGCTCACATTTTGTAAATACTTTGACGTGAGAAATCAAATTGAGACTTTAGCAATCTCTTTAACCTTTTGCTAGAAAATTGGAGGCACCTTGAATTTTGGAACGAGTTACTCAAAAATGACGGGCTGACTTAAACATTTGTTCATTGTTTTTATATTTATCTAAACTTTTATTTATAAATATTGGTTAAGTTTGTTGTTTTATTAATATGTTTTATTAGCAGGCCTGATAAGGTTTCTTTGAGTTGGACATTTTTTCCAATATAGATTAAGAAAGGCCACAAGAGTAAGTACAACAAAATGTTTTACATAATTATTTGGGGCTTGAACCCAGAATCATCCGTTTTAAACTCTATTTTGAACTGCAGCACAGTGTCATATTTATCTAAACCCAGACCGTGCTATTTTCAGTTAAACCTCGGATTCGATGCTCCTAATCGGGTTTAATTTTCTTTTTCTTTTTTTTCCCCCCTTTTTTTTTTTTTATTGGCTTGTCAACCCTTTAGGTAATTATGGGCATGCCTCTAATTGTCATCAAAGTTATTCGCTTACATATATAAATATTCACATTAATAAACTGTCAGGAGCCTTTCTCTTCAAAAACCACATAGCGTTCAACTTGGGAGGTTATAAAAGTTATGATCTTAGATAATGTCGGACCAATTAAATTTTGCAGATTAGTTTTGCGGCCTCCAAAAATCTTGCTATTTGTTTGGAGTTATCGGCTAATATTTCGTCGATAGATAGCTGATGTTGCACTTTTAATTGTTTATAAGCCCTGCAATTAGTCAAAATATGCTTCCCTGTGACTTGCACACTGAGCTGTGCTTTGGAGGTAACATGAGAATAAAGTGTTTGAGGTTAGTGTGAGCTATTCTTCATCAGGTTAACACCACTTCTATACTTCTTGTCTCTTGGATTGAAGTTTTCCAAGGCTTGAACATTTCTTTTAATCTCGCGAAGTTTGTTATCCTTGACTCCTTCCCAGTTCCAGTCAGTAGAATAGATAAGATAATAAAATGTTATGATTAACTAGTGACAGATTCTTTTTTTATTACTCATTTCGAGTCATCAACAATTGATTTTAAAATCCCTGCGAATAATATTTCTATATTACCAAATTTACAAAGCTCTCGCGCTTATAAAATATTAATGTATTATATATTTATAGGCGGCATTAATTAATTTAGCCAGGAAGCAGTGGCACTCATTTTAAGTATTTTTTTTTTTTTTTTTTGCTATTTCAATTCTCACATTCTTCCCGATAAGACTATTACAATAATTTAGGATGCCTATACGATTACATGGTGAGGAATATCTCAAGATTTGGACTACGCAGTGCAAATCTTGAGATATTCCTCACCTTGTATGAGACGGCCTTGAGGCCAGAGTTAAACTGTACAGTCATCGAAATAGAATGGAAAAACCAATAGATTCTAGTGAGGCTTTGCAGGCCAGGCCTAACGTGTGTGGACAAGGGGATATTTGCTTCACATTCATATGGACTACTACAACTGGACTTTGTAGTCCCAGCCTTGAGGTTTATAAACTTTTCGTGTGTGTGCCAGTTCAAACCTTAAGGCCACCGTGTAGTCCCGGCCTTGAGATTTGAACTGAACGTGTATGGACCTAGTGATGCACTCACCCCCAGTACAATCCAAGCTATACCGTTACACTATCAAGGACTCGTCCACTACTAAACCTGTGGGAACTGAGGGAGTGATTGTGTCAGTGACCTCGGGTCAGTCTATCTGGGTTGGGACTGTCTTCTTTCCTCGTCCAATTCTTCTGTCCTGGGATTTACCTCCTAGCTTTCTGTGACAGCATGGTCTCCATGTATTCTTTCCCTGGGACTAAACCTGCCCCAGCTATATTCATATAAAAATTTGTGCATATATATACATACATACAAACGAATTTGAACGACCGTTATATTCGTGATCTATGGAATCTGATACGTGAAATTGCGGGTTTCCTCCCTATCGAGGGAGGGAGGAGCCGCGCTAAAAGCTTCAGTCCTATCCCGGCTAAAATATACTGGTATCCTGTTGAAACCCCGTCCCAAAAATGTGTGTTATGTGTAAGTGGACGTTAAATTTTAAATAAATATAATAGCAAATACAAAAAAAAAAAAAAAAACTCTAAAGTTTATTAAAAAAAATGAATGTTTTATTATCTAATAAGTATATAAGACCAATCAATGATTGATTAAGATATATGACGATTCATGATAAAAGAAGATTTTTAAAGCCACAAACATGAGTCGAAAGGTAGTGAACAATAGGTATGGACATGGTTCCAATCAACAAGCAATCTTGGTCCTCACAACATCCATTGTGAAGGAAATTGGGTTCGATAAATGTATTCTACCAGACAGAGCTTTTGGTTGTCAAACTTAGTCCCTTTACCAAAAAATCAAGATATAACACCTGGGTTTTGCTAAAAAAAGGATTCGTTATTTTTAGCATAGTTGTCCCCTAAACTGTTCCAAATGTTGTACTACTTTCATTATGTTTACTCTTATCGAACCTATTTTCAGTGATTTTGTTTTTTAATTTTTCTAAAAATAACTAAAATTGTCCATTGTAGGAAAACATTATAGGAACTGAATCTAATAGTTCAGAAGAATCCAGTTATTTCATCGATGAACTTTAGCATAGCTGTTTTATTTTTTCTGCGAGAAACGCTTCTCTTTTCATGCTTTGTGAGAACAGTACATGGGAAATACCTGTTTGACAGATGATGACGTTGCTTGTTTGAAAGCCTCTTTTTTTTCTTCTCCTTGGCTTTCTATATACGACTTGTGCACTTTCTTTTAGAAGTAGATCCTGAAAGGCCTTAGATATGTTTCGGATTTCGATACCTAGTTGTTAATGTAGTTTCCCGATTGGCTTGATCGTGGTAGTCCTTTTTGACTCAAAGAAGCAATAGTTTGTCGAATATTCTTTGGATTCTTTAGTTTGTTTCCTCCCTCCCTGAAAACTTCTATATTATTCTAAGTGTGTGTTATGTTTTGCCTAGTCGCGCAACCTGCGCATTTTTTGAAAGAAAATTATTTTTGTCATTCTGTTAAGCTCTTGTTAAGAATAGTAGGGATTCGGTTAAGACAAAACGTCAGATTTTCAGAAAAATCGTTGACAGCCTTCTTGAGCACCAAAAGCCTAGTTTAGGGAGGAAGACCACGATAATTTTAAGGTGACCATCAATAAGTGTTGTGATGAATAATTATCCATGGTCTCCAAAAAAATAGCCGATTTTTTTGATATAATATACTGTTTACTGTTTTAAATTATTCTCTTCTTTTATTCTGTATATTTGTTTTTTGGCCGATGAAGGCTGTCAAAGAGCATACCAAAACTTTCAAAATAATAGACGAAATTATATGCCTAACTGTTAAAGTTATATTTCTTAGTTTGTTCGATTGTCGAAAGTGTAAGCTCTATAGGTCTTATTGGAAGCCTCTGGCATGAAAAATGTCTGAGGACCCTATTGTAATTTACAACCTAATATCTCGTATCTGGAGAGACAACTATCAATTCTCTGATAGTTGCTTGAGAAACTTGGGAGGGTGCAAGTCATAATTTTTGTGTTTTCAATTTTACTGATTGATGATAGATATACCTATGTTTGTTAAAGAACTACTTCTTGTAATGTGCTGCTGGGTTTTTCCAATTGATATATTCAAAGGATCACGTCAGATCAAGCATGCAACTTCGGTTGTGGATGGGATTGACCGGTGCTATTAGCTTGTTCATTCTTGTTTGGTCAAGATCTTATAGGTGACAATGAAGGATTTTCAATGCCTTTAACATTCAAAGCCTAGAAGAAGTGACTAAACATTGCTTGAACGCAGGAAACGAAACAAAATAAATAAAGAAGTACGCTGGACTAAGACATTAGAACATTCTTTACTCTAGGACAAATATTCCAACAAACATTGGCCTGCTTGGAGGCATTTAGTCTCGTCGATTCAACCCAAAATGCGAAATACCTCCGTAGAACCGAAACGAAGGTGTGTAAACCTTCAAACCGCGCCCGTTGGAAGATTTATTTTAAAAAAATAACATTTCTAACATGGTCAAGCTCGATTTCCGTGGAGCTAGTAAGTCATCAACCCCCGCGCCCCTGGAGGGAAGGACGCCACCTCCTGATTTGCAATTGAAATAGGCAGATAAGCATTTATCTTCAGGTAATTAAACCAACCAAGTGCACGGCATATTTTTATTTTCGGGTTTGAGCATGAGATAACATTATCGCTGGGCGTTAGTTTGAATGCTTTCTCTTTTTAAATATACAAAATGAGTACGTCTCAGGGTTGAATCAACGATATGTTGTGCTAACAAGTTTGTTACTTTTGAGGAAAAAAAAAAAACGTATTAAGATAAAAGTAGTCCAGGTTTTGGTTAACTAATGGTTTATTTATTTACGATAATGAAAAGAATTACTGATTTTGACTGGCCTTAAAATACAACAATAATTATTCTGCCCTCTATAGCAATTTGGTAAGCGAATTATAGTACCACTGAGGAGAGGATCCTTTCTACCCGATTTTTCGTCGGTTCCCTGAAAATAATTCCTTCTTGGCCAAATATTGTTAGAAATGGATACATCCAGTAGATAATAACATAGACACTAGATGAAAAAAAAAAATAAAACAAGCTAAAACAATTGTGGGTGTGTGTTTTTATAGAAATTTGTCAAGGCGTTATGCAGCTCCTGCTTGCTGGGCGTTTGTCTAAACAAGTTATGGCCCTGAATTCAATCTTATTTTCTTAGGGAGTAGTCATGACTTAAATTTTGGCAGTTTCGTAATGGTTTCGATTTTACATTCTGTCATAGTAAGTTGTAAGAGAAGAAATATTTGTGTCTCAAAAAAATGATATTCTGTTGAATTCAATGTTTTTAAAATTACTTTTTTTTTACTTATGGCCCACCGACAACTGGGCCATGAGTGCCGACATCCGTGGTGCGGCAAGGAACCTTCTTAAGGGTACTCGCGTAGTGAAGAGGTGGAGGTAGAGGTAGAAGGAAGAGGTAGAGGTAGAGGGAAGAGGTAGAGGTAGAGGTACCTCTATGTAACACAAACACATTGTTTGTAATGGGTACTCGCATAGTGAAGAGGTAGAGGTAGAGGTGAACTGCGCGGGCCTCCTGGAGGTCCCGCCCGCCCGCTTTTAAAGAAAAAATTGTTTGTCTTTTCGAGCGGTCTAAAGCGCGGTCTATGACGTGGCTTCTCCGTGATTGGTCCACTACTATCCCATTCCACCCTCTGCTGCACGTGTGGTCGTTTGTGTAGTATTTTCACTCCAGAAAATTTGAGATTAGTGTTTTTGGATTGTGAATAACTATTAACGGTAGTGACATGAAAGAAGATTTAATTATCGCGGTGCAGATTCGTCCAGCACAGACGGACAAATGGCATAACAACCACCACAACCGTCATTTGTATGAGAAAGACTGGAAGGCTGTAGCAGTTGCACTGCATAGTACTGGTAAGCTTATGGTGATATGTTGTCGCAAATGTATGAAAATGTTTCAGGAGTCATCGTCATGTATTCCTGAAATTTATCTGGGTATTCTTTAAGTTGCAAAACCAGATGGTGATGTTCTTCCAAATCTTGTCGCACTTGATTTATGGGATGAGCACTAAACTCACGATTACTTAAAGTGCCAATTATCCAACATTTACACGCTGTCGACATGTCATCACTATCTTCATTACCGTCACTTAACATTGTAAAAAAAATAAACTATCCTAACAACCTCCCTTCTTGCAACACAGTTGAAGACTCACCTTCAAAACATGTGAAACTGGAAAAGCAGCGCGGTATCCCTCTTCACTATGCGACCCTCCCTCTATCAAAACCTCTACCTCTACCTCTACCCCTTCCTTCTACCTCTACCTCTACCTCTTCACCATGCGACTTCCCTAACGGGCCCTGAGATGAGAAACATTTCTGTCGCCGGAGGGACTCGAACACCTGTCTCCCTCATGAGAATCTAAGGCGTTAGCCACTAGACCCATGTTGAAATTAATGCTAAAGCGTCTTAACGAATTATCATTGGACATTTGACGGTTATAACTATCAAGTCGCTATTCAATCTGTCTGCTTCGATCATAAAATTAATAAGCTAACAAAGTAGTGTCACACGAGGAACAAATTAAACAGAATGTGACTGAAAAAGTTAAGGAGAGCATAAAACAAGGCTAGCGGAATCTCGTCCTATGCTTACCATCCGTGGCAAATATAATAGTATACTTGCAAAGATAGATGTAGAGAAGCAAGGTCTGTGACGAAGAGGGTGTAGAGGCGTTCTGGTCGGGCGGTGCCCTCGCTTCCAGAAACTAGCGACATCACACTAATGCAAGCACTCCAATTAGTAAACCTTTTCATATCATACTCCTATTATTGAGTGCAATAATTAGTATCTCGGGGTCAATTTGCGGAAAATTGGATTAATCTTCATGGACCTTAAGAAACAATTCAATGGAATGACATAATTTACGATTAAAACTTAAGCCACTATGAGTATCAAATTGATACAGCAATGCAAGTGTTAGGTTGAGACCCAAAGTGATACAACAATGTAAGGGTTGGGTTGAGATCCAAATTGATACTTTGTATGGGTTCACTAAGACGCAATGTGTATTAAATTAATACACAGTTTAAGGATTGGGTTGAGACCCAAATTGATATACAGTGTTAGTACAATAAGACGTCATGTGTATCAAATTGATACAATAGTGTTGGGTTCAGATTGATATAAATGGTCTGTTAAAGCAATGAACTTGGCAGCAGGCCTTCTGTACAAATTTGATACATATGCCATTTTGTATTAAATAACAATAAAATATTAATAATTGTTGTATAACTTTCACAAAAACTTTAGCTGCGAAAAATGAAAGGCCTGTGGGAACGTCTTGTGATTTTGTGGCTCCCAGTTTAAAGGTTATTTAGAAAAATCACTTGATTACCATATGGAGCCCCTTGCAACCCTACATTCGAATTACAATTCATTGAAATTTGGATATTTAGTCAAAACAGCTTAGTATATATTGGATAACGAAAATTGACAGTAGTTTTTTTTTTATGTACATTTTAAGTAACAATAGTTTTACATAAAACTTGGTTTAGAATCATTCCCGTAACAGGGCCCAGAGGGACAGATATTTTAGAGGTATTTAATTCTTGACTATACGGCACTCTAGAGAGGTCACCACTATGATTTTCCCTTCGCAGGTACCAGTAGGTAACTAAAGGCTGGATGGCCCTGGTGTCGGCCTCGGACTCCGAAACCAACCCTGGAATTACTTTACTCAAAAGATAAAATTTGTAGTGCACGCTCTAGTAATGAACTCAAGTCCTTCAGCATATTAGGCGAGTCCTCTACTACTGATCTAACCTCGATCCCGGACCCCATTTTATCACTTATCAACCTATTCCCTGCGACAAAACAAATAAAGTGAAAATTTTGTAATTAAAAAAAAGGAAAGGTAAAATTTGCTTTTCGTAGATAGCTAGTGTCCTGGAACGAGTATTGACAGTGTTTGAATGGCTTTGCCATGTAGGACTGACAGGCTGTCAGTGTTGACGAGCAACGGACACCAGTGAATGTAAAACACTGATAATGGTGCAGTGATAACAGGCAGGTCTACTGTTGTCTGGTTCGCTTGACACGTGGAGAACATCTGGAAAAGGCGTAAAGGTGGATATGCGAGTCCAATATACAACTCTGTGATATATTTCTCCGTCTATTGGAAAACGGAGATATTTTAAGGAATCAATTTCATGCCAATCTGTTGTGCATGCTTGGAAATTATTGCTGTTATTGTAGCGAAACTCTGCTTAATCGGAACAACGTGCCGTGAAACCGTTCGGCTAAGTCATGACCGTGCTTTGTAGATTAAGCACGTTCGTCCAATATAGGCTATTGCGAAATGTACGGGCAATTTATATTTCTCAATATTTGTAACCTCTCAATGTGTTCTGACGTTTCTTCTGCCTTCTACTGGGCGGACATGAAATGAAAATTTGTTATTATTTTTCAGGGACATTTTAATTTTAATAATTGAATTCGCATCCCTGGGTGAGTATTAGGATGGAACATTGTCTAATCATGCCTTCAGTAATGTCTAGAAGTGCAGTGGTTGCTTGTTCAAAGTCAGATCCAGCTGGCGAGTTACAAGGTGGGAATGTCCTAATGACTCGGCTCATAGAGACCTGCTTATTTACAGACATCTTAAAGATTCTTGGGTGTGTTTCATACATGTTATTAAGCGAGAGTAATGATCTTAAAGAACTGAATCCGAACAAAAATATAATTTGTTGGATAAGGCGAATGATAATGCTATCAATGTGTAACTCTGCAGTAAAAATGCTAGAGTTGTTTGGAATTATTAGTTGAACATTGTTACAGAAGTGGACAGAGGACTTGAGTTTCAGTTAAAATATATAGGAAGCTGTTTGGAATGGGATGCCATGGTGAAACAAAGGCTCTTATGTCGTTCTCCCGAATGTTCCAAAAAGAGACGTCGACGTCTCAGTGTCGAAATTGTATCAGCTGATTCACCCCGTATAGATGAACCCAATTAGGACAACGCTTGTCGCAAAAGGTTGGCCTTCGTGTTGTTAGGCTGTGTACTTCGTTTACTAGCCTTAGTGCCCCTGAAGAGGCATCAAAAAGGATACGAAACCGCTAGGGCAATTTTTATAAAAACGATTAACTAAACGAAGGCCAACCTTTTGCGACAAGCGTTGTCCTAATTGGGTTCATCTATATGGGGTGAATCAGCTGATACAATTTCGACACTGAGACGTCGACGTCTCTTTTTGGAACATTCGTGAGAACGACATAAGAGCCTTTGTTTCACCATGGCATCCCATTCCAAACAGCTTCCTATATCTTTTAACTGAAACTCAAGTCCTATGTCCACCACTTCTGTAACAATGTTCATCTAATAATTCCAAACAACTCTAGCATTTTTACTGCTGAGTTACCCATAGGATTATCATGTATGTAAAAGTGTTTATTATATCATTTCATTAAAATCATGTTTATATATATTTTTATCTGCGTGATTCTTGTAATAATAAATCTGTGACATTTTGTAACGCACTGAAGTCACAAAAGAATGTATTTATGTCTCTATTACGGCTTGGTATTTGTTGGAAATGGAACGAAATAATATTTCTCACAGGAGAATAACTCACTCCAGATTGCTCCAAGGGATTTTAGGAACCGTTGTTAAGTATGCCATATATTTCTGTGGGAACAGCTCCTGGAACAAATGGCAATAAGGTAAAAGGAATAAAAAATAAAATATCGTCCCTTTACAGTTGTTTGTGTCTGTGTGTGTGCGCTTGCGCCTGTGTTTGTGTGCAATAAAAGAGTATTGATATTGAATGAATTTGACAATAGCATATTCCAGCTTAAGTGAATGATCATATTCGTCTACCAGGAAAAAAAGGCTACGTTTCTTGAACGCTGCTTAACAGGCGCTTCTTCATAACTGCTTAACAGGCGCTAAAGGGTGGGATGTCGATGCGCCGTTAAAATAAAATAAAAAAAAATGCTTAACAATGGTATAAATTAAAGCATGTAAATATTTATTGGTAAATAATTGATAGTATTTATGCAAAGAGCAATATTCTTTTTAGCAAGAAATTTGAAAGAATAAATGTCATGAAAATATAGAGAAAGGTATTTATTATTGTTACCCGGCGAGCCATGCTACACCTACTTTCTGCATATAGAAAAGCCTAAATAAATTAGAAACCAAATAACTATTATTAAAATCTAATAACACGAATCTGTAACTGTTTCGAACCCGTGACCTCCCAACTGTGAGTCCTAGACGACTTTGACCTAACCTATAACACCCCCCGTATCAAGACATACATGTATGCCAAGTTTGGTAAAAATCGGTCTAACGGTGTGGATTTTTATTTAAAAAAAAAACATACAGACAGCAGCTGGTAGACGTTTTTTACCTGGCCTATGACAATCCCCTGATCAAGACCAACCTGTGTGCCCAGTTTGATCAAAATCTGTTAAACGGTTTGGATTTTTATAGGGAACAACCATACAGACAGACAGCTGGTAGAAGTTTTTGACCTAGCTTACGGCACTCTCCAGATTAGGATCTACATGTGTACTGAGTTTAGTCAAAATCGGACGAACGGTATGGATTTGTATAAGGGACAAACATACAGACAGACAGCTGGTAGACGTTTTTGACTTAGCCTGCGACACTCCTCAGATTAAGATCTACTTGTGTACCGAGTTTAGTCAAAATCGGACGAACGGTGTGGATTTGTATAAGGAACAAACATACAGACAGACAGTTATAAGACGTTTTTGACTTAGCCTAGGCCACTCCCCAGATTAAGATCTACTTGTGTACCGAGTTTAGTCAAAAGCGGACGAACGATGTGGAGACGGTACCGAGTTTATTCAAAATCGGACGAACGATGTGGATTTGTATAAGGGACAAACATACAGACAGACAGCTGGTACAGTTTTTTGACCTAGCTTAGGAGATTTCCCGTATCAAGACCTACCTGTGTGCCAAGTTTGGTCAAAATCGGTCAAACAGTGTGGATTTGTATAAGGAACAAACAAACAAACAGACAGAAAAACATACAGACACGTGATTTATATATATATTTTGACCCGCTTGAATGGGGATTACACAAAGAACAGTATCCTCTGAACTTAGCTATTCTAGGCGTCAGCATGGTTATTGTTGTTCTATATAAGTGTGTGTGTTATGTAATTTATTAACTGAAAGGTTCACCCATAAATAGTGCTTAGTATGGAGGGAAATATGATATGTTATAAGCCAACATTGCAGACGTTCATCAAATAAGGATCTATAGTTCTGTGTTCTTGAGGTAAGTCAGTATAGTGTTGCACTGGCCTTCATTGCCGAGGAGTTCTTGCATATCATTCGGGATTTTGTAATTGCTTCTTGTGTGAAGTAAGACCAGTCTTTCAGTAAATGTTTAATCGTAAGTTCTGTGTTACATATGTTGCATATTGGTCTGTGACGTCTTGTCATAGGAAATTCGAGGGTTAGTCGATTATGTCCAATCCGTAATCGAGCGAGAAGTACTTCTTCTCGTTTATTGTCGCGTTGACTGGATGGCCATTCCTCAGGCGTACAACAAACAACTACAAAATTTACCATAAAACGTTATTGGCAATACATATGGACACAACTAACCGACAATAAACTTCGGACCATAAAAAATTCAGTTGAGGAATATATTTATATATTAACGTGGACATTAACTTAACGGATTTCGAGGAAATTGTAAAAAAAAAAAAAAAAAAAAAAAAAATAGATTTTAAATTTTGGACACTCAAAAATAGAGGTCTCATTCACGATAATTAATAAGATATTGGATAATAATAATATAGAGGTTTTGCATAATAATTAGATTTCCATATGCCACTAGCGATAAGAATGTAATTGAAATGCGCTAAGATGATGCAGATCCGACAGTCTACGTTTTTCTAATTACACCGGCTAACTAAAACACAATTACTCCCTACCGTCTGTCCTAATTGGAATTGGACTACTGTACTTGCTGCATTCAGGAGATTTGATCGAGATAATTTTCCGCTCGACGGAATCACACGAGAATAACCGACCCTTTGTGTGTTATGACGTTCGGACAGTCCTTGGAAGTTTATTGTTTTCGAAATAGAAGATACGCAGATTGGTGACCGCGACCTCTATTTGCTGTCGATCCTTTCCGGTCACCGGTCACTATCTCCCTTTTCATTCAATACCTCCCAACACTCTACACCTCATCATGATGGCTCTGCAAACTCTAGTCTTCAGAGGGGGCTTTATACACCCTAGGGAATATTCTCTACTTAAAATATTTGTTACTTTGGGGAACAGTTTGTGCTTTACTTTCCAAGTCCTCGGGCTTCATTTATATGTTAATGAGCCTGTTCTAGAGTATACAGTGCTCTTTCAATTTCAGATCCCATCTACAAAATTTCTCCAGCTTCCTTGAACGACGAAGAAGATTGTCGTAATTGAGTTCTGGGTTGTATAAAGTTCGGTCTCAGTACTTAAAAGTATATTTTATTTATTTATTTATGTAGTGCTTCATTTCATGGACAATAAGCACACTAAGGTAAGTCTTCCAAGAAACCAGGGAGAACGTGAAAATTGTATTATTTTACAATTAAAATAAGAGTAAAAGTAAAATGATTAAAATAAATTTCAATTTGCAACTATAATGAATAATAACGTATTCATGGAATAAAAATGTAGTTGATTAACCTGTCTTCGGGGCCCTCATATGAGATCGTATAATCCTTTAGTTTGTAGATATGTCAAGATACTGTCTATGTACTGGCTACCTTCAGCGAGAAGTTCACACATGTTGAATGGAATAGTTGAGTCTTGTCGTCTAATGCAGTCTGTTAGAATATGTTTTATTGTCAGTTCAGTATTACAAATTTCACATAATGGTCTCTCTTGTCTTGTCATGAGGTACTCGTGAGTAAGTCTTGTATGGCCAATCCTAAGTCGAGCCAATACAACCTCCTCCCTTCTATTGGCCCGATAACTGGATGGCCAGTCTTTGACCGTATGTTTTATCGTCCGTAATTTGTTGTCCGTAAGTATCGTCCAAGAGTGTTCCCAGTTTTCCAAAATAAATGTCTTCACAGATCTGTTTATGTCTTCATGTGGAATTGGTCCGTTATCCATGTCTGTTTGTTCTGCAGCTAGTTTTGCGTGGGTGTCTGCAATCGGATTTTTCCCTAGTCCTTCATGACCAGGTAGCCAGTACAGTGTTACATGTTTGTGTAGAGAGTGTATTGTCTTAAGTATTTTTGAGAGTAATGGATGATATGTGTATTTGTCCTGTAGTGCTTGAAGTGAACTCAGTGAGTCAGTGTAAATAACAACGTCTCGTCTGTCTGAAGTTGGTATGTTCTCCAAGCCAATAAGTATGCCGTAGAGCTCAGCTGTAAATGTACTGCAGAAATCATTTAGTCTTTTAGTTATTATGTGATCTTCTATAACAGCTGCTGCTCCCACACCTTTATTGGACTTTGACCCATCAGTGAAGATGGAGAGTTTCTGGCTGTTTTGGACAGTGAAAGTCTTAAACATTTCCTTATAAATTAATTTTGATGTTGGGCTTAATTTATTAAATTTTGAAAGGGTAATGTCAACAGTATAACTGCTTAATAACCAAGGAGGGAAAGGGGTAGTGCCAAATGTCAGTATCTCCGTTTCGTCGAATTGTGAAATATTATCCAGTTCTCTATATCTTACACTGAAAGGTCTCTCTAATAAATAAAAGTATATTTATTAGATGAATAATACGAATTCAGTTATTTTTCATATTCTCATCTCTTAGAAAATTTTGTTTTAAGAATAATATTTTTCAGAAAGTATCTTCTATCAATAGTCTTAGAGAATTGAATCACTGTTTTCTTAAAGGAAATTTTATCTATTTTATGATGGCAGAATTAGAATTTAATTATCTTGAGCAGGTTTTGAGCAATCTCAAAATTTCATATTCACTAAAAAATATGTCTACGTCAAAAAACAGAAAATGGGAATAATTTGTTTCCCCTTCGGAAACGGACCATACTTCAAATGAACTTTTTTTTTTTTCTACTTTTTTTCTTTTTTTAAAAAATAAAATCACCTCATCTTGGAAATCACCTGAGTTTGGCTACTTAGAGGTGAATCACCCTGCATAAATGTATATTAGAAATCATATGTTGGATTAAATTCTTTTTTTTTTCAAAAATTCTGTTTATTTACAATATCTGAATATTTTGAAGCTTGCGGTCGTTTTAATCGTTTTTGTGGGGGAAGATTGCGCTATCTTCTAAAGGAATTGTAGCGTAGGCCAGTTTTAGCACTTTCACAGGTTCAGCATTTTTATAATCTAAGATATATACGCTTTGCCTGCTTGGTCTTAAGAAAGTATTTCAAAACATAAAATAAAACTTGTTTAAAAAAGTATATAAAAATAAAATAAAAATTATATTTAAAAAAAAATTATTATAGTTCCGTATGTGTTTCAAAATGTCTTAAAATTACTGACAACAAATGTAAAAAAACAAAGTGCAACGTTGTAACGTTAGTTTTGAGTCATGCGAATATATTTGTTTGTGTGTGTGTGTTTTTAACACTATAGCGGCCATAGTTTTCGCTTTTTTGCTAAGAAATTATGTATCTTATGCTCGTAGCAATCGGTTGAATGTATATGTTAACGTGCAAAATCGGTTTATCCGGAGGGGTGTTACTAATTTGCCAATTCCGGCCGTAATATTTGTCTTGCAACGAAACTCGGTATTCATCAAGACTATCTAGAGCGAAAGAAATGTTCTTTTATCGGTTCACTCCGGAAACAAATTTATAATTGCTACGAAACTCGGTAGACAAGATGTCCTACCAATGAGGAACATGCATTGAAAAAAATCATAATCGGTCCATTAAAAGTTCGGGATTACTCCGGAAAAAATGAATAAATTACCTAAGTCAGCTGTCCATTCCATAAAAGACCAAAACTATTCTTATTTATTTTGAATTTATACAGGTTATTTTAGCAAATTATTCAGGAATATAGTGTATACTACCCACATTGTGGAACTGTGCTTATGTAGCTCCTGCGTTAGGGACTTTTTGTTTAAACTATTTAACTATTATTTAGCTTCAAGCTTTTTGTACTATTATACACGAAGATAGCCACGAGATAGGAAGGGCTTTGAAAGCGGAATCTATAGTAGGTGGAGATAGGATGCACCCCTCCTATTTCACCCTTACTCCTAATCTATCTAATCCTAAATCTAACCTCTTCCTATCTATAAATAACACAGGTCCACCTCTAATGGCCTTAGGGATTATACTATCTCCTCTTTGTTTATATCTACCATTGGTAATGCTTTTTAGACAAACAGCCAAGGAGTTGCACATGTTTTCGAAAGTCGACGTCTCGTAACCAATTGGCCACGAAGAAAACCGTCTCTGTCACTGTATACGCTTTTGTGTTAAAATACCTACTTAATCCTCGGGTACGATACGTGCGATGTGCGATGAGCGACAGAACGGCAGAGCGTTTGGCAGTAGTGGCACTGGCTACGATACAGAGCGGCTGGATAGTAATTTCCTTTTGGTCTAAGATCCCGATACACCCCGACCTTCATCGAGCTGATTAATGGATGAAAATTATTTTATATCAAATTAATTATGTCAATAAAGATACTGCAAATGGGTTGCCTAAAAAAATTCAGTCCAGAATATGATTAATTTACAATTTAATTTTTTTTTTTTTTTTTTTTTTTTAAATTGCATCGGGTTGATTAATAGACAAATTTCATGCCAATCGAAAGTATGAAGCCTATAGAATATGCAAACGATAGGTTATCTATTTTTTTCCTGTCACAACCATGGGTTGTCGGGTGTAAACAGGTAACTCGAAATGAGTAACTTGCATCGGTCTGATTAATGAATTAAAGTTAGGTTAAAATAAAGATCATTTCATTACGAACACGGTGGTATAGGGTTGTCTGAGAAAAATCAGTTCTATTCCATTCTAAGTCTAATAATAGCCGATTAAAAAAATATTGAATAATTTAATAAAACACTAATATTAAACATTCTCATCTATATGGCTTTTAATATGGCTCTTAATTTACATGATAATATTTCAATAACTGGTGTTTCTTATTGGAAATTTAATGTAGATTCTAAAAATTTCGTCGTCATTTACGATACATTGATCAAAAATCCCGAAAACACAGTTTTTTTAAAAAAACAGTAGTTTTTAAAATACACAAACGCTTGAGGATCTAATTCTATCCTTTATCAGATCAAGTCATACCAGGGATAAGTATTAACCCTTGGTTACTAACCTCGGGTCAAATTGACCCGAGGCTTCATTAAAGTCTATATATTATATTTATATGATAAATTTGATTAACCTAAGACTTATGTAATCTGTTTTTTTTAGTTTCCTTTTGCTCTCCAAATATTTATTTCCATTATTTTAATTATTATTATAGCAATAAACAACTATTTGACCCGAGGTTAGTGCGAGTGGAACACAATAATTCGGTAAGTGACCCGAGGTTAGTACGAGTGTAATGGTGGTTGAGGGAAGAGTGACCCATGGTTAGTGGGAATGGTACAAGACTGCATCACTTTCCATCTTTATATTTCGAACTCATGGGCACATATAAGGGGGGGCTTAGGGGGCTGCAGCCCCTCCCCCTCCCCGAAATTTTGATTTGATCGGTAAAAATGTGTCATAAACCCCTTAAAAATAAATTAAATAAGATCACTTAGTTCATATAAATTATTTTATCTTGGGTATAATAGCGTTTTAGTTGGCTAAAACTATTCCAAGTCCAAAATGTTCATATTCCATACCCCGGAAATGGTACCAGCCCCCCCCCGAAATTATATCCTATATACGCCCATGTTCTAACCGCCCAGAGGATGTTGTCCTTCGTCTCATTCATCCTGTCAGTGGCAGTGGCCGAAATATAATATGGTAATTGGAATACAAGTGTTGCACTAGCCAACTCATTATTGTTAAACACTAGTTGGGACACTCCGGAAAAATAAGCCGGAGGTCCTCTACCCAACAAAGACCGGGAAGTCAGATCTATTTTATTTAGGTTCACTAAAGACCTCATTCATACTTCATATGTTACGAAATTCTCATATGTTAAAAAATTCCTGCCGCCGCACAGTGGGCAAAAATCCACTTTTAGGGCGTCAAAATTATGTTTTTGTGTTTTTCAACATTTTTGAGGTCACTGAGATAGGGAAAAATATTTTAAAAAATCGTTGACCCATAGTTTTTAGTATATCCAACAAACAAATGTAGACACACAAATTTGTTGACATAATAGATAAAAATTGGAAAAACATTTTGTAAATATATGGAACATTTAAGTAGTACCTTTTTGCATCTATTATTTACACAAACATAATACATATATTCATAAAAAATAATACATAGGCTATAATTCGAAAATAAATGACAAAAATAGACTAACAATTTGAAGAAAAAAGTAATTGTACTGACTTTTTTTTTTTTTTTTTTTTTTTAATAATAATAACAAATAACCAATATATACAATTATATTATGCACTAAAAACGAATTATCCATCAATCATCGTCTGATTCAATACTGCTACATCCTTCAGCATTTTCTTTTGACGAGCCAGTATCGTCTGCCTCATTTTCTAAGGACAGTCATTGAAGTGGATCATGTGGCAAACTACACTTCAACAGGCTAATTACATATACATCGGTAACATGAAATTTAAATAAACACATATAGTTTCAGTTCAAAAAATGGAAAAGTTCTATCTGACTGCCTAAACTAAATTTAAATTTGCATTAAAAGGGAGAAGAAGGGGGAGCTGAAAGTCTCAAAACAGTAAAGTAGAAGCTTAAGGCTTATCGAAAAAAAATATTTGGAAGTGGAACTTTTTTTTAAACCTTACTCAAACTTGAGTAATCTACAAAATATGAACAATCTAGTAATAATTTCATTAATATTTTTTTTTCTTTGATATGCCTTTCTGTTATTAGATATATATTATGTATTTATAAAGAACATACCACTAGGTAATAAATCCATTGTGAAAAGAATTTATAAAATTTACACACAATTTTTAAAACACACCTTCCAAAGACCGTAGTTGGAACAAGACTAAGCAGAGGAAGAGCAAGTGACTAGCAGTGGTTGCCTTCCTTATTGCTTTAAACAGGTTTGGGTTAAACGAGCTAAAAAAATTGTTCTGTTTTCAATGAATAGAAGACTTGAGCACGTTTTGACACGTAAATTGACTTTCTACGACGACATCACATTTTCGACTTTTGTCGCCGTAAAATAGTCGTTTTGCCCAGTGGGAATCGAACCCACCATCTCCCGCATGAGAATCTAAAGCGTTAGCCACTAGACGTCGGGGAGACCCCTGTATTAATTTTATCCTAAAGTTCACCATGAACCGACATTAGATTCTGAAAATAAAAACAAATCAGAGATTATTCTGGCCTATAATGCAACTAAGAGTGGGGTTGATTCAAATAGCCAAATGTGCAGCAATTATACAGTAGGAAAGAGGACATGTAGGTGGCCAATGGCTCTATTTTTCCACTTCATAAATGTCACTGGAATAAATACATATATTATTTTCAAACACAATAATGCATATGTACTTGTAAAAAAATATAGAAGGAGGGAATACCTCACAAATCTTGGCCACAGCCTAACTTTTAAGTCATATCATTAAAAGGTCTCAAAACGTTCATGTTTACAGAAGTTTAAAAATGAGGTTAAATATATATCTGTAGGAAAAAAGGTTATTAATAATTGATGCTGAAGAAACTACTTAAGACAATGGAACAAATCCCATCAGCAGAGGGAAAAGGAAGCGATGTGTTCTCTGCCCCAGTTCAAACGACAACAAAGTCTCAACAATTTGTGTAAAATGTGGCAAATTTGTTTGTAAAAAACATTTAAAATATGTATGCCACAGTTGTTCCAACAATTAAATATAGTTTATCAATAATCAAAATGCATAAATTAGAGTGGCAAAAATCAATTACAAAATTTGGGTGGTATTACTTATCTAGCCAACAACATTTTTCTTCAATTTTTATTTTTTGAAATTTATTTTTGTTTGTAAAATGTATAAAAATTACATTTTAAAAAGTATAAGATTTTCATTTTTTTATTGTATTCTTATAATTATTCCTTATTTTTCAAGTTACGAGGTTAGTGTGAGTGGCATAAAGTAAAGGTTAGTAACCAAGGGTTAAGTAAGCTCGGTGAGATGAGGGAGTTCCTAAAAGCCAGACTTTTCCATTATCAATATGAATGCATAGTAACGGAGTTTCAATATTCCAATAGTTCTGCCAATAGTTCCTATTGATTAAATCTGTCATTGAGCCTCCGTCATGTCCTCAACTGAGATATCTCGTTCTTTAAATTCAATGCAGAATGAAAATATTTTATTTGTAGATGTTTTGTCTATTCCCGCCAAAAAATGCGACTCCGAGGTGCAAAATTAGTGAAAGGTCTATGACCGATAAAGCGATAGAGAAATTCCTTTAGTGAAAAGAGCCTGAGAGGTTTCTAGTCGAGTGCCTAATTCTTAGCCTCTGGTGTTAGGGGAGGAATCTATAGAGTGAACCACTTAACGCTTCAACGCCTCTACACACACACTCCAACTATATTCGGAATATCCAAATACTGACATGTATACGACAGATTGTTTGGGAGCAATGTCCTTGTGAACCGTAACCCCTTCGTCCATCTGCTCCATGGTTGCTTATTTAGTCTGTGGTGTTTGTGAACGATCCATACGGTGACCCACTGTACGCATCAACGCTTCCTCTATACATTCCAACTATGTTTGGAGTATTCAAAAACTAGCATGTATACCTCGAGCTATGCCTTGAACAGTGCATCCTTATTCCATCTGTTCCATGGATGCATGTTTAGCCTCTGGTGTACAGGAGGAATTCATAAGGTGGACCGCTTTGCGCCTCCTCTACACACCCCAACCTTATTGTGTATGTTTTGAGCAATACATTTAAGTAATGTTTACTGATTATTTATTATTACTATTAAAGTATTTACTTTGACTCTCTCCGACCGACGTTTGGATGGGAAATGAGAAGTCGATAAGACGTTTTCTTCGAACAATAATCTATCCGATAACAATATCCTACAGCAAAACTACCGTAATAATATAGCAGAAAATATTCCTCTACACACACTGCCCTCATAAAGTCGAGACGTAGAACTAGAGTATGTAAGGTTCTTAGATAAGGAACACCTGTTAGTTTTATAAAGCAAACAATATAATCTCGCCAAAAAATATTTATTTTCCGTTAGGTATTGTTTAAAAAAAATATTGTTTAGCCCATTGAAGAAATTCAAGAATTGGCGGAGTGGCTCTCCGTAAAACACATTTTCGATTGCCCTGCCTATAGATTGCTGCACTGGACATGGGCGCATATAGGAAATAATTTCGGGAGGGGCTGGGAAAATTTCGGGGGGGAGACCATTTCCGGGGCATGGAATATGAAAAATTTAGAACTTGGAATAGTTTTAGGCAACAAAAACGCTATTACGCCTAAAATTAACTATTTTTTATTAACTAAGTGATCTTATTAAATTTATTTTTATCACCAAATGAAAATTTCGGGAGGGGGGCTACAGCTGGCTCTGGAATCTTTCTGAAGCTTTGTACTTTCGGAGCAAACGCCATATCGTGTTTCAAAAAAGGCTATAGCCTCTAAATCTGAATCCAATGCATTTTTTTTCCTTTTTATGAAAGGTATTAGCGCGGTTCCTCCCTCCCCCATAGGGAGGAACCCCGCTTATAAGGTTGATACAATGAAACAATCCGAAAGTGCCGACTAGAAAATTTCGCGTTTCAGAACCCCTAGAGACCGAAAATAACGGTGGTTCAAATTTGTATATATATATATATATATATATATATATATATATATATATATATATATATGTATATATTTGTCTGTTCGCTCATTTCTGGCTTCCCTAATGGTCCGATTGTGATGAAATTTGGTACAAAAATCCGTCGTCCAATTTAAAAGGTCAAGTTCGTTAACCAGCAGAATCCGCCCACTGTAAGATGGCGTTTGGGGCGAAATTCGCGCAAAAAAAATCGCAACGCTTACGTTTTTGAGTTTATATGCTTGCAGGTACTTGTTTTATCGGTTTCTTAACATAAGAAAACGAATGAAACCATTTTCAAGGCGATAGCTTTAACCGTTTTCGAGAATACCGTTTTTGGTTTGGGTACTTAGAATCATGGGATTCAGTTGAAACATTTTCTGCATGTTCTACTTTCATTAAAACTAATATGTTGAATTTTTTTTTTTTTTTTTTTTTTTTTTTTTTCTTAAGGCAAATTCAACCACACGGGTCATTGTTGCCTTCTGAAATTTAAAGCCTTATATAATTATATTATATATATATATATATATATATATATATATATATATATATATATATATATATATATATATATATATATATAAATCTGAAATTGTTGCCTAAGTAAATCAAAATGTATTAGAGGAAAAAACAATAAAGAGAGAAAAAAAAAAGTTGTTGAAAGCAAAATACACTAATATTGAAACTAATGATCTGAAATGTTTTATATTTTAATATTTAAATTATTATTATTATTATTTATTTATTTTTTGTAAATAATTGCTTATTATATTTTATTAAATAGCTCAGTGGCTCTCAAAAAACTCAACGCTCTCTGGCTTGATTCATGGTCGTCTCCAAGTATATCAGAGAGAGGACCATGAATGTCCATTTGGTTCCGAGCGGATTCGTAGGCTCTGCATTCAGTAAAAATGTGTTTGATAGTAAGATATTCGCCACAAGCTCTGCATTCAGGCCTTAATTCTTTTTTAAATAAATATGCATGAGTGAGATTAGTATGTCCAATTCTAATCCTCGACAGAACCACCTCATCTCGCCTAGTGTCTTGAGATGAGGTTTTCCATGCCGAGGTAGTGGATTTAATCTCCCTCAACTTATTTTCTCTATTTTGGAACCATTCATATTGCCACTTTGAGAAAATATGGTATTTTAGATGTGCCACAGCATCTGACGGCAGGATGTACGAGTAAGGAATGCCTTCTTTAATAGCTTGCTTGGCTGCTACATCCGCTTTATCACTACCACTTATACCATTGTGTTGAAATTGTTGTTACGTTTGGAGTTTAGGAAGGGTTAGAATAAAATATTTTATTAACAGACATAAAAAGTTTTGGTAACTTTGTATACTTTCCTTAATATCTCGAAAAAGGTTGAGAATCTTGGTAAACGGAAGAATACCATTCGGAAGCTTACTAAATGCTCTACAAAAAAGGTTCTGAAGAAAGTTTTAATTAGGCGATGTCAATCGGAGAAAAAAGTGCTTAAAGCTTTAAATTAATTGATTTCGTTTATTCCAATGGTTCTTTTTGTCTGTTTTATTTCTTGTTATTTTTTAATTGCTTATTGTTGGATAATGTATTTGGCAATAAAACAGGTTAAGAAAAATAAGAAAAACAATTTAATGTTAGAGATATGGATTTCCAAGATATATAGCTTTTCAACTGCCTGGCGTCTTTCCTAGGGAGGGTTCTTTGTCTTTGATTTTGGTACTTAGAATTATGGGATACAGTTGAAACATTTTCTGCATGTTCGAGTTTCATCAACACTAATATGTTGAAATTTTTGTTACGTTTAGAGTAAAGGAAGGGTTAGAATAAAATATTTTATTAACAGACAAAAAAAGTTATGGTAACTTTGTATAATTTCGTTAGTATCTCGAAAACCGTTGACAATCTTGTGAAGCGGAAGATTACCATTCGGAAGCTTACTAAATGCTCTACAAAAAAGGTTCTGAAGAAAGTTTTAATTAGGCGATGTCAATCGGAGAAAAAAGTGCTTAAAGCTTTAAATTAATTGATTTCGTTTATTCCAATGGTTCTTTTTGTCTGTTTTATTTCTTGTTATTTTTTAATTGCTTATTGTTGGATAATGTATTTGGCAATAAAACAGGTTAAGAAAAATAAGAAAAACAATTTAATGTTAGAGATATGGATTTCCAAGATATATAGCTTTTCAACTGCCTGGCGTCCTTCCTAGGGAGGGTTCGTTGTCTTTGATTTTGGTACTTAGAATTATGGGATACTGTTGAAACATTTTCTGCATGTTCGAGTTTCATCAACACTAATATGTTGAAATTTTTGTTACGTTTAGAGTAAAGGAAGGGTTAGAATAAAATATTTTATTAACAGACAAAAAAAGTTATGGTAACTTTGTATAATTTCGTTAGTATCTCGAAAACCGTTGACAATCTTGTGAAGCGGAAGATTACCATTCGGAAGCTTACTAAATGCTCTACAAAAAAGGTTCTGAAGAAAGTTTTAATTAGGCGATGTCAATCGGAGAAAAAAGTGCTTAAAGCTTTAAATTAATTGATTTCGTTTATTCCAATGGTTCTTTTTGTCTGTTTTATTTATTTTTATTTTTTAATTGCTTATAGTTGGATAATGTATTTGGCAATAAAACTGGTTAAGTAAAATAACAAAAACAATTTATTGTTAGAAATATAGATTTCCAAGATTCCAAGACCTTGTCACTAGCGGGTCCGTTTCTAGTGTAGCAGACCGTTCCAGGTAAGATTGTAAATCATGACCTGTCAAGACTTTACTACTCACAGGAATGACGTTAGTGACCTTAAGGGTTGACACGCCATTATAATAATTAATTAAAAAAAAAGTACTGGTGGAACCAAAATAATAACTGCTTCTATTTTAATCATTCCAAATTAGACTAGGGATATGAACGGAACCGCGCTAAGATGATGCAGTCCTGCGAGACGGACTTTTCATATTTAGTACAACTTTGTCTAGTCATATTTTTATTTTTTGTTTCCGTTGTTTATTAAATTAACCTGTAAAGAATTTAAATTCACAAAGGTTTACAATCCTTATATAAGGAGGTACAACACCACCAACCGGGCTACCGGGGAGTTTCAAAATAAATAGTCTTCGTAATGAAGGGAAGCACATTCCAACACTGATAGATTTGGCAGCACAAAATTTACTTAAAGTATAATTTATAAGATAGTTTATATTCAAATTAATAACATTGATAATATTTCAGCATATTATTTAATTCCTTACAATTATTATCTATAATGAAGATTATTTCAATTAATCTCATTATTGAATTAAGAAAAATTTACGTTTCATGAAGATGTGTCAGTTTAGTTTTTCTAAGTCTAATCAGGATTTGAATGTTTGATGTGCTTAATACTGTGTAAGTTGGTTGGTAGGGCTCCGTGAATGGATGAGATATTTAGATAGTTTTTTTTTTTTTTTTTTTTTTTTTTTTTTTTTTTTTTTTTTTTTTTTTTTTTTTTTACAACAATCTGTTCCGGATACCAGATACACTTTTGTTAAGTATTATTCTATGTTGTAACAATATTTAGCTCACAATTTTGCAATATAGGAAAAACAAAATGAAATAAAACCTATGCATAATTAATATAAAGAATAACATCATAACATATGTTAACTGTAGTACAATACATAAAAAAATATGCTGCGAGATGGAAAATATGTTACATACAAAATAAAATCAAATAAAATATGATACACAGATAAACTTACAGATTACAAGTTATAGATATTTCAAGAATATGTGTTTCGGCCTTTTATGGACATATCTTTTTAATGAATTTTTATTATAATTTCCTAAATTCTTATTAAATTATTTTTATTTAATTTGCATCTATAAAAAAAGAACTTTTTGGCCAGGTTACGAATAAAGGTTTTTAAGCTTATAATATTAGCTAGCGAATGAAGTTTATTAATTTTTGTATAAATCGGTTGGTTAGTTATTATTCGGAGGCATTTATTTTGAATTATTTGAATTTTATTATAATTGGAATTGGAAGTGTAGCTCCAGACTGGACAAGCATAGGTGAGTATTGGCCGAATTGTAGCTCCAGACTGGACAAGCATAGGTGAGCATTGGCCGAAGTGTAGCTCCAGACTGGACAAGCATAGGTGAGTATTGGCCGAAGTGTAGCTCCAGACTGGACAAGCATAGGTGAGTATTGGCCGAATTAGATAGGTTTCTATAATATTAAAATATTTCAGAGGATGGCTAACTTCTAAAATCGATTTTGGGAGCTCGAAATCGCGGTCCAAACAAGCCCTATTTATCATTTGAAATTCTGTCTACATCGCGATAACACGATTTTTATCTCTGCTCTACTGCCTTTGCTAAATTTTTCAAACAAGATTTGTACAACTGTTTGTTATCATCAAAATACCAAGAGGGAGCTTTCCAATTCCTGGACAGCCGCATCTCTCAGCAAACGTTTAAATTTTAACCATAAGTTGAGTACAAAATTTAAAAAATAATACCGATGAGTTGCGCGCAGTTACGCACCTGATTCTTTGAGGATAACTAGAAAACGACTTTTGAAGCCATGTTTTTAGTGTTAAGAAAACCTGCAATTTTATGCATAATTGTTTATGCTTTTTTTTTTCAATAAGAACATTTTTTCAACTCAATATTTAAATAAGAAAAAATGTCCAGTAGATATTTTAAAAGATGTTTAGATGATTTAAAATGGTCAAATATGTTATTTACTTTGTGTAGACGAAATAATGGTCAAAGAATAAATGTAAAAAAAAAAAAAAAAAAAAAAAAAAACAGTCTCGTCACCAAGACAAAATATCGCAGACTAGTGTAAAGTTTGAGTTAATTCGTTTTGGAGTATTCAAATTTTTTTACTTCAGTTTAAGGTAAACATTAAAGTCCCCACTTTTGAGACCATGATCCAGAAAGACTTCTGTTTATATTCTTATTGGTTTTACATCGTTCTGTCGATATAAAATATTTCAATTTTTTCGCGGTAAAAGTGCAAACTGGCCCACTAGGCGCGGGTGGGAAAGAACCCATTTCTGACGTGCGGTAAAGTAAGATTTTGTAGGATTGAAAGTAATTCTTGCCTCAGCGGATCTCTAGACATGAGTAAGTTTGTCGTTGGAAATTACTAAAGCGTTCATAACTTTGGCTTAACTCAATACCTAGTCTTTATCGAACTCTAAGGATGTTTAGAAATGCTGCCAAACGTCAAAGTTCTACCAATAGCGACGGGCTCGGCCTTTAGCTGAACTATTGGGTAGCCCAGAAAGTTCTTAGAGCTTTTGAAAAGGTTTAAACTTACTACTTTCAACGTATAATGGACAGAAATACTATATTTGTTTATATATCGCTAATCCGAGAATTAAATTATATATATATATATATATATATATATATATATATGTTTTGTTTTCAGTTGCTTCGCTGGGGTTGAAATGATTGATTGGTGAGACGACTTCTCTCTCCAGTGGTGTTCTTCCTCTCCTTTCTGCAATATTTCGTCGGGTTCATCTCCGACTTCATCAGGCTGCGTGTGTCGGCCTCGGTGGTTGTCAAGGGAATGCTTTTTTCCCGGATTTTCCCTCCTTTATAGCCCTGCTTCGTAGACTATGCGGGCCGATTGTGTAGGGGCTCCGTGGGCCAATAGGGCTCGAGGGCTGTCTTCGTCGTTCGTCCGTCGTCTGTAGTTCATCAGTGGTCCGTGTGAGGCGCTGGTCTTCAGTCCATGTTCAGAGGAGAAAACATGGACTGAAGACCAGCGCCTCAAACTAAATAACATCAAATTACAAGCATTATTATTAGTATGATTATAATTTATAAAAAAATAATGCAAAATCATACAGATAATTAGATTGAAAATGGCTTATAGCCGAAACGTTTCTACAACAAAAATGTGATATAAAAGATAAAATAAATAAAGACTGAATAAGCTGTTACCAACTACCTACAACATCTTAGTTTTCAACTTAGGATCTACACATATATAATATTATATATATATATATGATTGGTGAGACGGCTTCTCTCTCCAGTGGTGTTCTTCCTCTCCTTTCTGCAATATTTCGCCGGGTTCATCTCCGACTTCATACCTATAATATTATATTCAATTTTAAATATAAATTGAAAAAAACAATGGAAGTTTAGAATCTATTTTATAATCGATATTAGGACTTATCGCCATAGGTGCGAACCCCTTAAATAAAAAAATAAAAAAAAGACTGATAGAGCTGCCATAAAAGTAACGATTTTCCTTATTTAATTTTCGGATGAAGTTTATTCCGTATTTGAAAGATAAGTTTGACCCTTCCTGAAATAGACCCTCCTAAGAGATTCGCCATCATGATGGATGAGATGATCCGGAGTTTGGAAAGCACTATAGGCTGTATTGTGGAACTTTGATGAGTATTCTCTACCTCTATTCTTTAATAACGCTTCTTCGACCTAGTCCCGTAATCACTTAGTATATCTTTTATCTATAATACTATTTTCCAAGAATAATACTTTTTTTTTTTTTGAGCCAGTCAAACATTGAACAAATTTCATAACAAGGATGCAAGTGGAAGCAAATCTCCTTTTCCACAACAATTGTAATTTAATGTAACATTCCTTATACCCGCGTTCTCAACAATTGTTCAAATTCTTAATTTAAAATAGCAACGATATACCTATACAATATTTCAATTTTTTGTTCTAAGTTCGGGACCGCTTGGTTATTTATTATCATTTATTAGCGCATTTCCTCCCTCCCTCCATAGGGAGGACACCCGCTTGTAAACAATGTACATTTAAGTAAAACTAACAAAGCTAAATATGTCTGGAACAAAACCACAGAAACGTGAGATTTGCAGCATTCAACCATATTTTTGGTCTAATATCACGACTTTGTATAATTTTTAGCATATTTGAACTAACTACCTTTCAGAGAAATGTGTTTACTTATGCAACTACTGCATGACGGACCTTTTTAACACTGATAATGGACCCCCTGGGAGACGGGTTTTCCCTTTGGGGTTTTCCGTCGGTTTATCTTTTATTGTTGGAATTGTTCTTATGTAATGATTGTGATATTATCCGTGTTATTTTCGCTTCTTCTTTGACTCTCTTATTGTTTTATTTTTTTATTTTTATTGTTAATGTAAATTTCGTTATTTGAAGGCCATTACTAGTGGTAATGATAGTTAGTTATATCTGTGGAGTTGTGGTTACCCATCAAGGTCAGCTCCTTCTTGCTTCCACTTCTTGGCTACAAGTTAAATGTGAATTTGGTCCTCCACACTATCCTTCTGTAAGGCCGATTGTTATTAATGTTGCTTTCATACAATATTTTAATAAAATCTTCTGATTTTTTGCTAATCCGGCAATGGGAAAAATTCTCACGCCAGTGGGAAATTGAAATACTTTTTTGATGAGCTGGCTATGTTGCAAAAATCTTGCAAGTCAGTACTTACGGATTGCGCAATGAAAGCCCGCTCCCCATAGTTGGAAAAGATACAATCTAAAACACGCGAAGAACATTAATTGCCCGTTGAGAGGCAGAAGAGGGCTTGGCGAAGAACTCGACAAGGTTACCTGTTCAATGGGAGTTTTTTGTCGTCCCATGGTTTATCGGCCGCGATTTTAGATTAGCGTTGCCCGACCAGATTGGAACCGAATATAATTCTGTTTGCTCTCCTGCAGCATTCCAGGCACACGAAGTCGTGCTTCTAGAAGTCTTCTCTCTAGAATTAGAGACGAAATTGAGGATTGGAGAAAGCGTGGTTGTTGATGGTCTGATGGATTTGTGCATTCCTTTCAGAATTATTGCTTTTGTCCTACGCCCAAGTAAGGCTTCAGTCAGTTTTATTTACTATTGCGATTTGAAAGTTTGAATGATATTTACCCCTTGACTGCAGCGTAGTGGAAATGGGAACCATGTATTTCTAGAATTTGATACATAAATTTCAATTTACTTTGCTATATCCTATTTATATTTATGATTATGTCAGCTAGCCTTATCGTAGCCACCACCTAACACGTTTTCCCTCAGAGAATTAAAGTCTTACTTGCAGGAACTCCGTCATCTTAGTGGGCTTCCATTCTTACCCCTAGTGGAAAAGTTAGGAGCAGTTGTAAAAATGTAAAATGAAATCTCAAAGCGAAGCAAGATCTTAGGTGCCACAAAAGGAAACTGATAATATCCTAAGCCGAAATTAATCCATTTAGGAACCGATTTAACCGAACGAGATCCCTCTACCAAAACTCACATAACAACCCTATTTCTAGGAAATTTAATAGACTTTCAAATTAATGCTTTTCATTTACGGCGATTTCCCATCGGTTTCGAGATTTATAAGAATATATTCGAAAATCCCACTAAAAATCTAGTATTTCAGATTATTCCCTACAAGAGTTATAGATAATGGCATTGGAAATGGTGTCATTGCACAGATTCGTAGTTCAAATTTGCCATTTTAACCTGAGTGAGTCGACACTGCTGAAAATTGAGCGAGGAACGGAACTTAATGTGTTCGGTGAATGATGTGCGGTGGAGAGCCTGTGGCGTCATATTCGCCCACGGCTCTAGAGTATATCGTTGCAATTTCTCATAGTGTTCCAGTTCACTTAATGTGAAAAAAAAAATCCTGTTCGCCCGCCCGCCGTAATACTGTTAAAAATGTTTGCTGCCCATTTTTTTTTTATTATTTTGGAATTTTCCGAGAAAATGATGAATTATATAAAAATAATCATTTACAAAATAGGACATATATATATATATATATATATATATATATATATATATATTTGTAGGTCTGGACTGATTTAGCAGCTGTTTAGCTTCCGTATACTTGATAGCTCAGTGTCATCATGAAATGTTCGATGAGAATTTGTGTGTGGAGAATTTGTTGGGATCTACGCCAAAATTATAATAGCAGTCAAAAAACTATTTTGCGATAATGGACTTTATATCGTCCACAAACGGTTAAGGCGTAAATTTCAATAGGACCCTGTCCAATTTTTAATTGTAGGTGCTCCAATTAGACAAACGTACAAACTAGGAAATATAATTTAATATTTTAGCTATATAATTTTAATTTTACTTTTTTTTTGCGTTTGGATTAGAGGAAGTTTTACAAAATAACATTTACCTAAGGACTTACGCAGTTTTGAACTTTTTGCCCCGAAAACGTCGTACACGTTTTTTGAGTTATTGATTTTCGAAAGAAACCGATTTCAAAACGATATATTGAATATTTTTCGAGAATTCCGTCGCTCAATAACGACGGTGTAGTCCCACCGTCGTTATTGAGCGACGGAATCCTCGAAAAATATTCAATATATTGTTTTGAAATCGGCTTCTTTCGAAAATCAATAACTCAAAAAACGTGTACGACGTAGGCAAGGAATGGTTGGAAAACCTCAGATTTTTTGAGAATCAGAGTCCTTGACTTCTTTTTCTTTCCAAGACAGCGTTAAATCGTTCTAAACATTAAAACGATTAATAAATGTCCTATTAAATATGCTCCATATCAAAGAGAATATGAACACCTCAATCGTAGAAAACGGTGCTTGAAGTTTTGGAAGTGCTGGTTTTGTTCCATTAAAAGTGAAATATCAAGAGTTTCTATTCGAAGTATTCCAAATTAAACCAGGCATAAGCATGGAAACACGCTCAGGTGACGTTGGTCCTGCCTGCCGGTTTTGTCTGTTTTTAATACATGAATGTAGGGTTTGAGAAGTGTTAAAGCTCCTTGGGGAAAATTGGTCCTCTTGTTACGGCGAGGCATATTTATACCCAGAGTGGGCCGCTATAAAGAAATTAATCACATCGCTTAAGTAAGCCGATCTGTGCCATCGAGGGAAAAATCTCTTTTCTTCGCCAAATTTCTAATACATGTCACTAAACCCCTCATTTGAACGTAGATTGTAAGTTCTTGGATTATAAGTACTGAGCTTCTGTAAGGAATTTCTGTGAGGCAAAGTGATCGCCATACTTGATTAAATGCGGTTCAAGAAGAGATTCTCGCGGTTGTTGGGCTGAGTTTGTCGTATGGTACATCTAGATAAGCCCTAAATATTGATAGAAAGCTATCAACAGAGATGAACGAACCGTTCCTAAAGGTAAGACCTTGAGAATTGATTGTCGAGAGAAGGCTCCCTTCAGATATAATTGGTCTTTAAGAAGGCTTCCCTAATTCGAAACATCCAATAATCCTCTTTAGGTTTAGCTGATTACTTTGGCCTCCGGACCGGTCCGGGTAGGGAATGGGCTAACAGACAAGCAGATCCTGTCTTTTCATTACCTACCAGGGAACCCGGGGGGGGGGGACCTAAACCGAATGAATTAAACTTCAACTCGATGGCCAACTTTACGGCCAACATAAAGTTAAAGCAATTACCAAGTTAATTTATCAGTAATTAGTAAATATCAAAGGAAGGAATATCATTCTCACACTCACACACACTCGGCGACTGACTCCTTGAAAGGAACATACACACACTCTCTCACACACACATATACCCAAACACGCTAACTCGCTCTCTCTCTCTCTCTCTCTCTCTCTCTCTCTCTCTCTCTCTCTCTCTCTCTCTCTCTCTCTCCTCTCTCTCTCTCTCTCTCTCTCTCTCTCTCTCTCTCTCTCTCTCTCATTGTATAGTATTGGGCGGGTGCAAAAACAATGCTGGTTGAATATGACCAATGCGTCTCAGATGGCGAGCGGCCTACACGAACTTCTCTAGCAATGTAGTAGTTTTGCGAGGGTTTTCTGTTTCCAAAGCCCTCAGTTGTTCATTATTAACAACACCAGACCTGCCACGACTTTATGTCAAAAAAGAGATCAAAATCTCTGAGACGAAATTTTTGGAACCATCGCTGCAATGTTTCACACACTTCACTTATTGTTACTGGAGTTGTTCCAAAGATATTCCCGCAAAAATCACCTTGCCCTCTCATTCATCATCCATCTCAAAACAGATGCCCTGGACTATTAAGAAGAATGTCTCCGCCTATTGCAATAGAGGAACTGCGCATGAGTCGAGGTATTATCATAATGTCTTTATTATAATCTAGAAGCTTCATAATTATATATTCGCGAGTAGGATTCCCACGATTTGAATAGGGAGGAACTAGCTGCCGGTCATTCATTACCTTGCAAAGCTCGGGGATGGGCGTCGTAAAACTCCGGAAGCTAAACCTTTCTCTCTCTTCATTGGGATGTTGACATTTCATTCCTTCTTCTATCATTGCCCTTTCGTTGGTCGCGCATAAACCTTCCTAAGCTCAAGTCAGTGAAGAGGTCATTACGATTTCAGGTAGATCGGAGTTTCGCTCGCATTAATGAATACTAAGAAAATTATCGCCCGTGAAATTGTTACGGACATAAAGAACCATTTTGTTGCTTATAGTTCGGTTAAACGACTTAAAGGCTCTTGATTCTCGTAGACATCCACGATCGTTGTTACTTAATGTTTTAGTCTTCTGGATATTACCGTGTCAAGTTGGTAATAACCTACGTTACGTCAGACATTCTCCCGGCTTCTTCAGGGTATCATCTGAGAAACACCAATCCCTAATGCCAATAAGTTGAAGGGTATCGATTGCCACGAGCAATTACGGGCGACGTCATTAAAAATCGTTCAAAACATTCCTCTCCCGAGATAACTCGTTCATAGGTGTATAGTAAATAGTATACTACGCGAGATGAATCGGGCGCGGTCGTTAAGCAGTTAGGAACACATATAAAGAGTTTTTTCAATTTTAATTTTTCTCATTTCAGGGCTAGTTGAGAAAATTCCCGGCTGCACCAAGGGGGAAAATCGGTGCACCGTAAAACAATTTAAAAAAATCACGCTTTGTTTATCTGTACTTCGTCGGTCATTTTACTTAGTCGTTTTGATAATGTGTCCTTATTCTTAACTAGGATCTACGACAAACTATTGTTCATTTGCCTTTTTATAATGTTTTTTTTTTACTAATTTGTTTTTGATATAATTTACTGTTGTTGTTCTGTTTTTAATTATTCCTTTCGATAATTCTGAAAATTTGCTTCTTATTTTTGACGGAGAACGCCGAAACGTTTTAAATATGTATTTTTCCGAAACTTTGATTGTAGTTCTTAGCCGAATCCCAACTATTCCCTGACTTTTTAAAATTATTTATGTCGAAATACATTATTATGGACGGGTGAGCTGTATGTATAGTTAGGCTTCCCATACGTCCCGGTATTTTGCTCTTGTCCCGGTGTCCCTCCCGGTTTTATAAATGCTCCGGAAACGGCTGCAAGATGTAAAAACGGATGTAATGAATGTGTTTAAGAATCATTTATGTATCGGCTACTTTCCTACAATCAACATTATAGACTACCGCGTAGTCGACAAAGAAGTCAGAAATATGCAAACTGTAATCTGTGACCAAACGCTAGAACTACTTGCACAGCGCTGCCAGTGGCCAGGCCCTCTTCTATTTGGCTAGGGAATTTTTTCGTGTAAAATAAGTAGCAAAAATTCCATTTTTATTTTTAAAAGGTGGATAGAATAACAATTTAGGTTTTCGGATTCCCTACTCCCGTTACCAGGAGCTGCAGACCGAAAATGAAGTGGCCTCTAAGGATTGAAGGAGAAAGAGTATTGAAAGACTAGTGAAAAGCAGGGAGATCCCTCAGCCCATCAATCCTGGATACTTGAAGGTCATTCAACTCTTCTCGAATAGTCGAAGCTGGAGTATACCATCGCCGCACGGGGTTGCCGGGAGAGGAAACCCCTTCAAATCGAAGGTGTTTAATCGCCTTTGACGTTTTTGTATACCTAATTACTTGTAGAATACTGCTATGTTATAGCTTTTCCATTTTATTACTAGTCCTTAGCTCAAAACACCTTTTTTTGTCACCGTGTAGGCATCTGCAGTTATTGCTGAAAAATTGGTTTTACCCAAGAAGTCTCATGCATACGAGATGTAGGTTTTAAAAGAAATTATTTATTTGCCAAAATGTAGCATGTACTTGACGCATTCTGAATGTGAATATATTTATAAAGAAACTCAATTATCCTTAGTCTCCGCATAGTTTTAACTAAAAGTGCATGTTTTGAAGCTGCTGTCCTATAAATGTCATCGCGCGACTCGGCCGATTGTGTGAACAGCCTAATAAAAGAAAGATGTCAAGGGTCTGTTTGCGAAGACCAGATCCAGTTACTTGTGAAGTATCTGTAGTGATTATAACAGTGATTCAGCGCATAACACATTAGCTTTTCTATGGGCAATTCTATTGGTTGTTGCTGGTACTAAAGTAACCTTTTACACTCAAGTCAATATGACGCGCAAAAACTAATAGAGATCTATTAATTTTAGTGAGTTGGACTGACTAGAGTTTTGATATCTTTTTGAGCGAGCGTAGCTAGCGGAAACGCTGTTTTTGGGAGGGGCCTGGAACTCGACTTCTTGTTTCAACGTTAGCTTCTTTGGGGTTATTATTTTCTGCAGAGAGTTATTGAACTGTTTTTGATAGCAAGTAACTGAACATTAACAGTGAGATCCACCTAAGATCTCTGTGAATGTGTTAAATTTATTCGTTATAAGCGAAAATTGTAATAAACAACAATACGTTGAGAACAGTTTACACTACTACATTTGTTTTTACGTTATTCAACTCAGCACTCAAAAATACATTTGGAAATTTACATATCTCTACCAATTGAGTAAAATAAGACATTTTTAAATTGAATACTGCTCACTGTTTTCGTAATATAAAACCCGTTTATCTTCCGAATTATTCTACCGAATTGGTAGTGGTCTCATTCGACTCGGCACAAAAGAATACTTCAAATATGATACCGAAAACAGAATGATTCAATACCTACAGGGTTTTTGTAAAAATCGGGCGTTTGGCACCACTGTGCGCCGCGGAAGTGTGGACCGGAGCAGGCTCCACTTCATCTATTCTAAGGTACCAAGGGTTCCTTTCAGGCAAGACTGCTCACATCTGGTCATATGATTTTGTTAATCTTAGGATCTTCGTATGTATCTTAACCATTTGAAAACATTTTCAAACTTTTTTTATTCAAGGGAATAATTCAATTTGAGAAGACCCTAAAAAAAAAAATTCTTCAAATTGACAATCTTTTTTACACTGTTTTTTTGTTCTTTTGTGAGCACTGCACACTGCAAATGACACTAAGTCCCTGAAAAGATTTTGCTATAAACTAGTGTGGAAATGTTGGACGATTGTATTATTCTCACAGTGAAAATGCCTGCAATTGTTTTGTTGAGGAACATCTTAATATCACGATCTGGAATAGCTCTCAGGAGTCCTCTTCGTAACCGGCGAGGGCATTTGAAGGTTGTTCAACTCGGAGACGGAAGCCATAATATACTCTTTCATAGGATCAATCCATCTGTCGCGGGCATTCAGTGAAATCTATCTATCCTCTCATGAGAAGATTGGACATTAGTGAATGAAGTATTTTAGTTTAAATCACAATTCATGTGATATTTTATATGGGGTCAATCTGCAGTCTGATGAGTGGAAACGATAGAGTCCAAAAAAAAATTCATAATCCAGACAAATTTTAGTCATTGAACATGAATGAAACATTGTGAGGAAATGGTTGACAGTCGGAAATGCGAAGGTAGAATTAGACAGGAGTTAGTCGTGGTATACAGGGTGTCCCGCATTGAGGTGTCATAGCTTAGGGGTTTATTTTGCATATCAATTGTAGTTCAGGGGTGCAAAAAAGAGCGTTCTATCTGGAAATGTAGAGGAACTATTCAAACTTTTGCATTTTTTAAAAACTACTGGCTTTTTTTTTAAAGAAAAACTGAGTATATTAAATTTCCAATAAGAAACACCCGTTATTGAAATATTACCTTTGGAAATTTAATGTACTTCTAAAAATGTTGTTTTTATTTACGATGCACTTATCACAAATCCCGAAAACACAGTTTTTATCTAAAAAGCTAGTAGTTTTTAAAATAGACAAAAGATTGAGTAGCTCCTCTATATTTTCAGACAGAACGCTCATTTTTGTTCCACTGAACTACAAATGGGATGCAGCATAAACCCCTAAACGTTGGCGGCAATAAATATACATTTTAGCTAATAAAATGTGTTTTATTGAATAAGAACACTGACCGAGACCCCGACGATCAACGCTTCCTACTTCCGAACGGTCGACCATATCTTCTCAATTATAAACCCCTAAAGTTATGTCATCTCAATGCGGGACACCCTGTATATTTGTTATAAAAAAATGAGTTTTATTTTTTAGTGACGTTTCGGCTTGAAATTCAAATCTTTATCGGGGATGTAAGAGGAGGAGGTCCGAGTTAATACTAATTCATATAAACCAGAAACGTTTCATCTGTTTAACTCTGTACTCCTTGTTTTACAGCCCTGATGAAGGCTCTAATATCAAGCCGAAATGTCGGCAAACAATTTTAACTATTTTCTTATAAAAAATGTAGTTTCATTTAAATTAAAAAAAAAAAATGTTAGATTTAGTGAAATTAAAGAATATAGTACTTAAATACAGTTTTCTGAGTAACGATATTTTTCCTGTTTTCGTATACGTATGTTTTGTTTAATTGTACACTTTGTCTCATTTCTTTCCTGATCATTTCTTCATTTGTGAAATCTAATTTTATGGAATGATTAATTAGAACAGTTCTATTATATTGTTCTAATTCCCATTTTACATAGGGAATAAAAAAAAATCTCTTGAGGTTGTCTTGTTGATGTTAATGATATTCTCAAGAATGCTAAGACTGTCAACGATACAATCCATGTATTAAACCTTTTATTTTTCGCAACAAAAATAGCATGAGGGAGACTATTATTACGAGAAAATGGTCGAGGCTACAATAGGCTTGCATAACAATCTTAAGTAAGGAATGCCATTGTCGAGGGACCGACGCAACATGTTGCAAAGGACGAACTCCTAGTACAGTCAACTGTCGAAGAGGCGACCCCTTAAATATGTCGTACGGAAACTCTGGTCCCGAGTCATTACGCATCAATTGCGCCTCGATTTCAAGCCAACAACGTAGAAAATTATGTAAATATGTCGAACTGCACATAGAAGTCTTGGGAAAGAACTTGTAGGACTTCTATGGGTCGAACTCTTAGGCTACACCTACATTGGACCCGTATTTCTCCTGATCCGATCCGATCCGATTTCGTTTGATCGAAAACGGCGGACAGCTGCCGACGTGAGTGCCTACATTGGTCTCGACCCGATCCGATCCGATTTAGTCACAGCTCGTCAGTAGTGACCACGTAGTGAAGTGTAAATGAGTGATTAAGTTAAGAAATACCACCTAATAAGCATAGAAACCTTCGATTAGGTTGAATGTTGGATGTGTATTGGTATTCATACTTTAAAATTATTTATAAGAAAGGTTACTAGAAGGTTATAAATATTAGAAGTTTATAAACATTGGAAGGTTATAGCCGTTGGATGGTTATAAACTTCTTTCCACGCAATATAGTAAACGAAGGAAAGAAAAAACAAAAATGTGAATTGACAAAGTTGTTCTAAATGCTATTTCTTTTGATTTAAAAAAAGTGCATTGAAATCGGTTAAGTTTTAGAACCTCTAGATCTTTTTGAAACACAATATGTGGGTCGGCGCCATTTTGCTTCGCCGGTCCGAAATCGGTCTAGAAACAAACATGTTTGAATGGCCAAGAATCGATGGCCATCCCATTGGATCGAATCGGGTCGGGTTGAGACCAATGTAGGAACCTCCATTGAGATGCATCTGTTTGTTTTCTTCCGACAGTCGGTGGCTATCGGATCGGATCGGATCTGAGCGGGTCCAGTGTTGGTGCCCCCTTAGAAGGCAACCACCTCTATTACTCCAACTCCAATTGCTTACTTCAGATCCGCCAATCAATATCCTCTTTCTTGTCAGTGTTAGCCATTTTATTTATAAATGTACCAGTCACTTGTTGGTTGTTGTTAAAGCGTTGAATCCATTATAATAATCTTGGCCGGGTGCAACAGGTCTGTACCATCCTGTACTTTGTTGCAGTTAGTTGAGTTTTTTTTTTTTTTTTTTTTTTTTTTTTTTTTTTTTTTTTTTTTTTTTTTTTTGCAACCCTTCAAAGGTCCAACTATCAGACTTAATTAACTCCAAATGCAACCAAGTATCCTACCTAAATATCTTACTTTACATCAATGTCAAACGTCTGGAACAACATTCCACTGAATCGATCGTTTCTGAAAACCAGGGTGTAAAAAAATCGGATTTTTTTGTTTTGATTTAATTCAATTTTTTTTTATTTAAATCGGAATTGTTTTATTTAAATTGGATTTTTTTTACTAAAATCGGATTTAATAAAGAAATAAATCATATTTTTGAACTGTATCTAGTCTAGTAGAGAGCTGGTTAATACCTAGTTGTTCAGTATATAAACCTTTAACTATAATATTTGTTTGTTTGATATGCAATGCAAATAATGAAATAACTATTCTAAAATGTTTTGTCCCAAGTGGATAACTTTGTGAGTATAGTAAAATTGACAGATCATATATACAGGAGATGAAGTTGTCCTATATTTTAAAACCAAAATTTCTGTAAATTTAAATTTAATATCTTTAGCCCACAAAAATCTTTAATTTTTGATGATGAAAGACATTAAATTTAAATGTACAGAAATTTCGGTATCAAAATATAGGACAACTTCGACCACCGTCGAATATAATAAGTCATTATTAGTAAGTCGACAGTCGACCCTTGTCGAAAAATAAGTCATATAATGAGTTAATTTTCAAATTTCAAAGCAAAGATTTTAGAAATGAAGAAGAGTTGCAGAAATATGAATCACATGCAAAAGCTGTCTTTTCCACCTCTAATTGGTTTCTCATTTGGCTGTGAACAAAACTAAGTGTTGAAAACAATCTTTCAACCCCTGGAGATGTGGCCTTTCCTGTCATAAGCTGCTCTATTATTAAAAGTTCTTTTGAGGAAATACAATCTTAGGCCAATCTCTTTTATCTTAAACTTAAAAGGTACATGTGCAGGGTAAAAACAAAAGAAAGAGACTTTGAATAGATAAGAATGGTCAAGTTAGGGTATGCCCTAGGGACAAAAATAAAGAAGACTTGTTGAAATGACTGAAAAAGGCAGAACTAATGAAATTTAAATTTTAAGAAAATTTCTAAAGTTAAAAAAAATTCTAAAGTTTAAATAAATGTTTTTTTTTTTTAATAAATGAACTGATTTATATCAATGATTTTAATCAATTGATTTAAATCGTTGACACCCTGCTGAAAACCCAAAACGAAAATTAATTAGATAAACTAGTTGTACCGTTTCTCGTAAACGGTTACAGATATACAATGTGTACCTGAAAGCACATAAACGCAAAAAGTAGTATTTTTGTCGCTTGAATTTCGCTCCAAAGTCTTAGGGTACGTTCATGGTGAGGATTCATTCTGCGATGCTACGATAGCTACTCCGATGAGCGCTGCCCCGATGTAAAACAAACACATGTATTAAGGTGGGAGTGTTCATAGTGAGGATCCTTACTTCCGATGCTATTCTCGCACCCGCGCAGTGACCGCGGGGAAGAACAAATATTTTGTTTTCTCCTCGCAGTGAGGAGGGAAGCTGCGATGTGGGCCTGTGTGGTTCCTTCAAAAGGACTCTAGTGCGCAGGTCACCTACCCTCTCTCATTACTTCATCTTGTGTGATTATTCTTTTTTGGTTATTTCGTTGTCGAGATGAAAGAAAATTGGGTCTTTTTGCGAAGACTACATCCAGTTACTTTTGAAGTATTTATTTAGTTAAGTGATTTATAACAGTTACTCGTACTCGCTGATAAGCTTACTGATTAGCTTACAGGTTCTTTGCTGGTTATCTTTTACTACTTGACTCGTTATCTACGGTTATAATTCATATTAGATAATGGCAAGTAATATTTATTAATAAAAAGGTTAATATGATCAAAATCAATTCTCTCAACTATGAAAAAAGTTATTAAGCATTAAAGTTGACTGTTTTGCAGGTTATGAAGGATAACAAACAACGATATTTGTAAACAAACATATTTTATTCCTTTTCTCTCTCTCTTTTTTGGATCTTTTACATTTATTAAGCAATACATGATATGCGTTTCCGATCGCTACGCTACTAGAAGATATAAGAAAACTCTAGCCAATCCAACTCGCAATTAATAGAATTATATTAATTTAAGCGACTCTAGTCTATCCAACTCGCTAAAATTAATAGGATTCCATTAATTTTTCCGAGTAAGAAACCAATCCCTTTTTCTTTGTCAGGAACATCGCGAACTAATTGTAAAGGCTCATTTTTTCTCACTAACATAAGCAGAGCTTTTTCATAAACAAAAGCTAATTCACTGTTGAAGGTTACTTTACTCCCAGCAAGAACCAATGCAATGGTGAGTCAGCATGAACACCCTCCATCGATGTAGAATACATCGGGGCAGCGCTCATGGGAGTAGCTATCGTAGCATCGCAGAATGAATCCTCACCATGAACGTACCCTTAGAGTATTCGTCTCGCATTTTATGATGGACGTCAAGTCGTCGATAAGTGTACGAAGAAATTTTGAGTCCCATTTGTTGACATAGACGTACAGATGTTCCTGTTTGGCCCAGACAGAAAATTGATACTGTCTGACCTATGTCGTTGATGTATGTAGATGTGATACAATACAATACAATAGGGGCTTCAACCTGCCTGAGGCCTTCATCACAGCGACCTTCGTGGGTCTACTCTGGCCAATAGTCACATATTATGTATACATACATACATAGATACATGTATATTATTAAAGCGTTAAAGTTGAAAATTCATTAACGCAAGGCACACCTGAAACTTCATTAACATATGCCGCCATCTTTACTCCACGTTAGCCGGTGGCCAGCTTTAGCTATCGAAGCGACAAGAACAGGAGATATAACCTATTATAGTAGCTTCTTGCAATCCAAAGAGGTCCCGATATTGTCAGTCTTAAGGCCTTTATGTTTCAGACATATCAGCGCCGTCTCATGCTTGGATGTTGGTTACCTCGCTGTTACTTTGTATAATCGATTGTCGATTTGAGAGCTCCTCAACAAAAGGAAACTCAATAGCTACGTTCGGAAGTGCTAAAGTGGGATGGTGACTACCTGAGTGAACCACTGTAATTTGTCTTTTCGATGTATTTTCTGTAATAGGATTTTAAATCTATATAAACATCCATAAAAGGCTTCTATGTTTATATTAAAACAGTGTGGAGTTATGGTTTAGGTGGGATACCCAACCTCATAATGCAAATTGGAAAATGTCTGGGTTAGGTCGTAATAGTTGAGTAAAACTACATTTTCTCATAAAAAATGATGTCATGTTTTCCAATGTTCAGCATGACTTTCAAGCCTTCATCAGGGCTAGGAGACAGGAAGAACTGGCCCGTTTGGTTTGTTGCTTTGTCACTGATGCAACCACTGCCACTGAATCTTAGCTCTTTTAAGGGCTTGAAGAAAAATCCGAAACGTTGGCACAAATATAAACTCATTTTCTCGTGAAGTTTTATTTACCTATTATGACCAACGAACCGACTAAAGAAGTATAAAAGTTAAAAACAATCTTAGCCTCTGTGCTTAAATAGTGTAATACACAGAGCCAAGAGAGAGGTGCTCCTAGGATCTGTGGGGCTATCTGTGCCTTCGGGGTGTCTGATAATATCAAGGTTAGGCAAGCTCAAAACTGGTATCATGGTAGGGATTCATTGAACTTTCCATCGCATGTCTGGCTGCTCTCTTGGCCTTCCAACAGGCTTATCCGTACATCAGCTCAGATCTGGCCACTGTACGTACATTGTACTAGAGTCTGTGGTAACAGACTAGAGAAGGATAGTTCCGTGGTCCGAATTTGTCGTTTGTACAAAAGTAAAAAACTTGCAGAAAGTTATCTTTCCTAATTTCTGTATCATACAGTATAATATACGTAATGTACAATATATTTCGCCTTCAGCGGAACGAAACCACCACGTCCAAAACCTCAAGCACCGTTCACCTTCGGATGAGGTTCTACTATCGAAATTTACCTACCAACCTATCTTGTTACAATAAAAAAGGGGCTTCGAGCTGCTTTAGCCCTTAATCACTCCGACCTTATGGATCTATTGCGACTCTTAGTTACTCACTTTCCAACCTACACCATCTTGCATAAACCTTGTGCTCCTTGGGGAGTGCCTTAGCTATTTCCATGTAACAATTGCCCTGCCAAAATGCCCTAGCCTGCTATAGGCTAACGCCTCACATTTCCAGAGTATTTGCTGTGGGATTTCTCCCTCTTCGAGGCACCAATGACAAGTAGGGTCCTCTATCGGTCCAATCGTGCAAATCGTCCCATGTCCTGCCATGTGCACCCTTGCCAGGTGAAGGTAATAACTTTCCCTTTTCTTTGACAGACAGGCAAGTAACTATGCCTGGTCTAGCATGCTAGTATCTGTTTCTCTCCTTGAGCATCCACTTAACACGATTTCGCAACATCATGAGATATCTAGGTTATGATTTCCTAGGTCCTAGGAAATCATACAAAAATACCAAAACTGCTCATAATTATTGATGAGATATTTTTTGTTAGGAGCCATGTGGAACATGTCAAAATATCAAGTAAGTGCAACGTTTTTGAGTGTACGATACTAGAAATCTAGTTTTCCCACTTTTGTTTTAGAAAACTGTTAGCGCTAGTGCCTTGAAAATGGATTCATTCCATCCCACGCGCCAAAATACTTATGAAAGTGTGCCTGAAAGCTTTTTGAAGCAAAACGGTAAGCACTACAAATTTTTTTCTAAGTCGAAAACGTCTCATGACTGCACAAAATATTTGGTTTTTTATACTTCATCTACTCTAAACGCAACTAGAATATATATTGGGATAAATCTCAAACATATGAAAAAAATTTCAGCTTAATCCGTCGTTTCGGAGTACCCGAAATTAAAACTATTTTAAGCCTTGAAAACTAAATTCACCGCGTCTAAGCGTTATTAATCTAAACACGTAAGCACTGTAATGTTTTTGCGCGCGGAATTCGTAATTAATAACTCACCTGCGCATAAATTGGGAGATTCTGGGTTCGAACACCATCCCGGCGAGTTATTTTTTATACAAAAAAAAAAAAAAAAAAAAATTGGACTGGTAAGACCTTCTGGGGCATCCGAATGACCCTCGCTTCATTCAATCCGCAACTTCAATTTTAACCAACACTTGTTAAGATTGGTGAAGCTTCGCCGCAGAGCTGAAAATATGCGAAAACTTTTGAAGGCTTGTGAAAACAATTGAGGGAAATCAGGGCCTAGTTTTCTTCCTCGAGTTTAGATTGCCAAGACTCTCGAGCCAACTTAAAATTGGAGTCGAGGATTCGCCAACTCCTGATAAAGTTGTCTTGATTGAGCTGCCTCCGGGGAATTCTATCCTGGAATCCCGGTAGCCTATTTCTTCGCCGATTTCTAGAAATGGATGTCCGGACTTCCTAGATTTTACTTTCTTCAGAATGAATTTTCTTTCAGAGCACCCCCCAACATGATAGAGTCCCCATCCGATGCTGTATCATTTCCCACAAAGAATAATAATAAAAACCCTTTTAAAAAGTCCGAATCTTCTCATCGCTTTCTATAATATATTTTTAGCGCGGTTCCTCCCTCCCCCATAGGGAGGAACCCCGCTTATAAGGTTGATAAAATAAAACAATCCGAAAGTGCCGACTAGAAAATTTCGCGTTTCAGAACCCCTAGAGACCGAAAATAACGGTGGTTCAAATTTTATATATATATATATATATATATATATATATATATATATTTGTCTGTTCGCTCATTTCTGGCTTCCCTAATGGTCCGATTGTGATGAAATTTGGTACAAAAATCCGTCGTCCAATTTGAAAGGTCAAGTTCGTTAACCAGCAAAATCCGCCTACTGAAGATGGCGTTTGGGACGAAATTCGCGCAAAAAAAAATCGTAACGCTTACGTTTTTGAGTTCATAAGCTTCTAAGTACTCGTTTTATATGATTCCTGAGCTAGGAAAACGAATGAAACCATTTTCAAGGCGATAGCTTTAACCGTTTTCGAGAAAATTGGAAAAATATTTTTTGAATACCGTTTTTGGTTTGGGTACTTAGAATCATGGGATTCAGTTGAAACATTTTCTGCATGTTCTACTTTCATCAAAACTAATATGTTGAAATTTTGTTTACGTTTGGAGTTAAGGAAGGGTTAGAATAAAATATTTTATTAACAGACATAAAAAGTTTTAGTAACTTTGTTACTTTCCTTAATATCTCGAAAAAGGTTGAGAATCTTGGTAAACGGAAGAATACCATTAGAAAGCTTATTAAATGCTCTAAAAAAAGGTTCTGAAGAAAGTTTTAATTACGCGATGTCAATCGGAGAAAAAAGTGCTTAAAGCTTTAAATTAATAGATTTCGTTTATTCCAATGGTTCTTTTTGTCTGTTTTATTTCTTGTTATTTTTTAATTGCTTATAGTTGGATAATGTATTTGACAATAAAACTGGTTAAGTAAAATAACAAAAACAATTTATTGTTAGAAATATAGATTTCCAAGATTCCAAGACCTTGTCACTAGCGGGTCCGTTTCTAGTGTAGCCGACCCTTCCAGGTAAGATTGTAAATCATGACCTTTCAAGACTTTACTACTCACAGGAATGGCGTTAGTGACCTTAAGGGTTCACACGCCATTATAATAATTAATTTAAAAAAAAGACTGGTGGAACCAAAATAATAACTGCTTCTATTTTAATCTTTCCAAATTAGACTAGGGATATGAACGGAACCGCGCTAAGATGATGCAGTTCCTGCGAGACGGATTTTTTTTATACTCAGTGTAATGTGAAGCGCATGGAATAGAGACTCCGTGATTTCTCTTAACTTCCCGACCGTTTTCGGGATATTTAAATCTCAGAAACTGGTCGTCTTCTATAATGTTTTTTCTATTTTTTTCATCAAATCCAAACGATATATATCGCCGTTTCGATCTATTTTGAACGTGGGGAAAACTTGTCAACTCAATCCGTCGTTTTGGCGCTACCGAAACGAATATTCTCGTTGTATGTACTTTTCTGAATAGTATAGGGGTAATGCCTTTTCTTTTTTCGAAAGAAAATTTCTAATTCCTCCCACATATGAGAAAAAAACAAAAACAAAGTAAACAATAACAAAACAAAAAAAAAAAATATAAATCTTCTGTACTGATTAATAGAACATCTTTATCCAAAGGTCTAGGACTGTCATGCCGATGTCTGTCCAATGAATATCATTCAGTCTTGAAGACATAGAATTTTAAAAATTCAAAGTTGTATGGTTTCGTTTACATCAGGTGTCAGTACCTAACTTCGTCCGTATGTCATTTGAGGGCACTAGAAGTCAAGGGGTCTAAGTGATATTTAAAAAAAAAATAGTTAGATATAGGAATGGGTTGTGAACACCGTACTCTTGAGGGTGGTAAAGAGATCCAAGTGATTTTTTGACAGTTGCTGCCACGTAGCTGGTGTTCTCCTGAGCATTATCACTTTTGTAATATTAATTCCATTAAGGGGTCTATATGCGGATTCTCCAATCCTTTAGCGTATTAATCATAAACCGGATGATGTACCTATTATTATCCCTCTAGTATGATCGATCCTGTACGAATCTAATGATTGCTAAAATTTAAATAAATAATGATTGCTAAAATTTAAATAAATAATGATTGCTAAAATTTAAATAAATAATGATTGCTAAAATTTAAATAAATAATGATTGCTAAAATTTAAATAAATAATGATTGCTAAAATTTAAATAAATAATGATTGCTAAAATTTAAATAAATAATGATTGCTAAAATTTAAATAAATAATGATTGCTAAAATTTAAATAAATAATGATTGCTAAAATTTAAATAAATAATGATTGCTATTATCACATATGTTTAACTTTGACTTCTTTTCCTTGAAACATTGAGTTTGTTACTTAGACCTTCTGGGGTCCTCATTTGTAGACTGCCACCTTCATCAATTCCACTGTCGTCAGGATAATTTCTAAGCCAATAAAAATAATATTAAAGCCTCAGCAATGATCAATTTTAGTATATTTACAAATTATCATAACACTTATTTTTGAATCCTAACGTTAAAACTCCGCAAGCACGTCCGCATGAATTTTGTCGAGCAGGGCTAAAATTTAAACTATATTAACTTTATTAGTACTTCCTTGCACCGAAACTCGGTAGGCAAGATTCCCCACGACGAGGAAAATGTGCTGAAAAATAAATCAAAATAGATCCATTAAATTTGGGGTTTAATCCGGAATAAATTTAATAATTAAGTCAGCTATTTATTGGACTTATTTATTTATTTCAATCTTTAACGCCCATTATAATTATTAAGGTCACCACCCTTTTCTAGCCAGGATAGGGCTACCGCCTTTTCTTTTTTCCAAAGAAAAGCCGCAACCCCATAGTGGGAATCGAACCCATGACCCTTGGCACGGAGTGTTAAGATCTCACGTCATGCAACCGGAAGTCCGATGACCGTGAACTTCCGGTTGCAGCTAATCGTAATCATTTTGAATTCATACAGGTTATGTTATGCATATCATTCAGGAATACAGCGTGCACTACCGCCTTTCTGAGGAATGTACTTAGTAATACAGCTCCTGCGTGGCGGACTTTTTTTTTTATTGTTCCACTAAATTGCGCCGTGTAAACTGCCCTTTGTTTGAGTATGCTTGTATTCAAGACTTCCCTTGAAATGATCCTAAAAGTCCCCCACTAATCCCGTAAATCCCTCACCTCTGCAGAAAATAGCTTAAATTCCCACGACAAGGGATGAATATTGAAGGACCAGAGCTATTCCTGGGTCACGTATGAATGAACTTGGATGTAACCGCAGAAAGCCGTGTCTACTCCTACAAACCGAGGGGTTTCCCCTGTCGACTCTGCAAGCTTGCTTTACGGATCAAATACTTTCCCACAGAAACTTATAACTAACATCAGCGAGTTCTCTCCTTCCGGAAACGGTCTTTAGGCAATCTGGAACTACTGACGAGGAATTTTGACATTTCATGATTAAGGTCACGAATAAATAGCTCACTTATATTAGTGTGAGCACAACACTGGCTTTCAAATGGCTGTATGAATTTTAGTACAAACATATTTTGTCTGATTAAAAAATTCCGGGGCGTTATTTATCAGAATCTGAGTTTTTTGACGTTTGAATAAAATAATACTTACGGGTTTGCGTTAATAGACTTCCTGGTACGTTTTTTATAGGTATTTGCATCATAATTAACAATTAATGAGTAATACTTCCTTGTGTAATCAAAATCATTTCTTCCAATCTATGAACAACAAATAAATCAATATTTTTTAATTCTTTATGTGGTACGTTTTATATGGGATGTTAAGAATTAAAAAAAAAATTTAATTTTTCGAAACAAAATGGCGGCGCTGTGTCTTACGAGCGGAACCCCTGCAGGTGGCAATTTTCTAGAACCAAAAAAAACTAAAATTATTTTGAAAGAAGAAGGTAAAATCTAGTAAAGTACGCAGGATTTTTAAGAAATATTAATTTTTTCGTAATTGGTGAACAATTCTTCAATTCTATTAAAAAAACAAACAAAAAAAACGTTGAAAATTCAGTTAGAAATGTGAAAAATCGCCCGATTTGAAAAAAAAACCCATAGTTTTGAGAAAATCTACTTTAAACATTAATATACTAATTTTTATTATTATTATTAATAATAAGTGATCGCTACTAAGGCGATTTCACTCCTTTAAAGTGGTACCTGTATGGTCCAATGAACCAACATTGTGATTAGAAATTTGATTCACTTATAAACAGAGTTATGGAAATGTCTGTAATATTCAAGAAAGCCAATGGTTATTCAGCAGATGTCTTCAAATGAGATTGTACAGATTATTGTCCCTCAACAATTCGTTCATGTCATGTGGAATATTTAGTTTGTATCGTCTTCTGCATTCCGTAAGTAGGTGGTTTCCGGTAATGTCTCTATGCATATTTTAAAGGTTGGTTTGTTAAGTCCTGTTATCACATATTCGTGTGTTAGTTTTGTGAGGTCTGTTGTCCCGGTAGCTGGATGTCCAGCATTTCATTTTTTTTTTTTTTTTAATTTTTAATTTTATTTCATAATTTCTTGTAATAAAGATTAAAAACAATGGGTTATATTTTTTTTTTTTTTTTTTTTTTAATACTTCTCTTCCCCCGCTGTGCCTTAGGCTGCCCTATACCAGCGGTTCTTCCAATTTGTATTAATTTAAATTTAGAAGTGTGCCATCAGGGTATCCAGTAGCTGTAACAACCCGCTAGAGAGCCGTTACAGCTACCTTTGATTTCCCTGGGTTATAATTTTGAAAGGTTTGGGGACATTACTTGAAAAATTGAATTTTAGCACATTTAGAAGCTGTTACGACACATAAACCTTCTTGGATGTAATTTTTTATTAAATATTTAAAGAATCATTTAAGGCTATAAAAAAGAAAATGGTAAAAAAAAAAAAAAAAAAAAAAAAAAAAAGTTACAAGTTAGTTAACAATTTTTACGAGCGTTTTGATTAGTACGGGTTATCTGAAGGTAACCATCGCTTTCTAGACAGGATAGGGCCACCAGCCCTGGTGGCAATTGAACCCATGACCTTAGGAGTGCTCCCGCCTCAACACTCACGGCCGCCAAGGATTGTGCTTAGTTATGCTGCTCCTGCGTCTCGGCGTTTCTTTATCTGGACATAATACAGGCAATTCAGACCTAAGCCAACAATTTTTATTGCTTTTACTCCTAAATGGCCGGAATGAATTATGATGTACTGCGTATGGTCATTGTTCATTTTAAATCATGTACTCAGGAAATAAATTTATTTTAACTATCCTATACTTTGGCCTTTTAATCCATTTAATGTCGTGTTGAATAATAAATTCATTATATATATATATATATATATATATATATATATATATACATATATATATATATATATATACATATATATATATATATATATATATATATATATATATATATATATATATATATATATATATATATATGCACACACACACACACACACACAGTTACATTCAACTCTTGATAAGTTCAAATTGTTGGACTTATCGAACATAGATTCATCGAGGATATACATCCACTTTCCTGACACTCATAAATGGGGAAAACAACCGAAAATTTGCCAATGGCCTCGGCAGCCGATGCACGAAAATTTTAAAAAATAAAATAAAATAACCAAAAATAGGCGTTAAAATCGTCTACGTGAAGTTTACTCAAAAACATGTTGTTTTGTACGGCCAATTGGCAAGAAACGGCCAATTGAACTCTTATTGAATAAGTACATGGATATATGCACCTCCCTGTTCAGTACCTGTAAAAGCAATTATTAGTAGATCTAGGTGTATTACAAAAGTATAAAATTATGTGATGTTAAGGTTTTAGGTGTTAAGAATCTAAAACTCTAAATTTTATAATACTACTGTCAGAGATGCTAATGACCTGAGCAGTCGATGCACCAAAAAAAAAATATGTTATGTTTACTACTGTCAGACTCGTAGATGGAGTTATGACTTCATATTAATATAATCTAACGTATCAATACAATAATTTATGATAATTCATAGCTAATATTTGTGAAATACAGTATTTTGCCTGAAAAAGGACGATGGAATCCGAAACGTTGCATTAAAACTGGATACAGGAATAAGGTTCTACTCATCTTATTTAAGCTTATGTTTAAATTGAAGGTAGGGTGGGGAAGGATCAATGTATGCTTGAAGATACTGGCAGGAGTTGCCCCCAAAATTGTTTAAAACATTAATTTATATTAGCGAAGTTTCGAACCTGTTCAGTTCATCATCGGGCATCTATATAAAATAAAAATAAAATAAAGAGTAAGGAAGAAACTTCTCCTATGTCACAAATAACAATATTAATACATTAAATGAGTTATATTATAATACAATATTATTATTATATACAATTATTTATGTTTATTTGGTAACATCCAGGAATGGGCTTAGTTAAGCTTCTGCCTCGGGCTTTTCCCCCCTGAAAATTATATTTGATATTATTTTTCCTCTAGTTTTCGTTGCAGACATGCTCTTGTGCTCGTCTCCAGACTATTTCACCAGTAGCAAGAAGAGGACATGACTGCCGCGAAAAGCTAATTGTCCAGATAAATGTGTAAAATGCTAATTTCAGGAACATCAGCTAATGAATATCCTTCTTTTCACAATAAACCCTAAAGGAAATGAGTTTTTAATAGCTTTTATTATACAGACGTGCCTTTCACTACTTGTTCTATCCTTTCATCTCGATACCTGCCATCTTTCAAAGTTAATGTAATATTCATAAAATGAAGCCCATTCATACTAGCTTTATCATTTTTATTGGTATCATTACTATTGATAGCAGATGCAAACATAATAAGCTGAAATCTCTTCATACCTTATTTATATGTGTATATATGTATATATAAAGTTTGGCTGTTCGGCCCCTAGAAGCCGACTTGATGAAAGGTGGTACAAAAATACTTCGTCTTATTTGAAAGATCAGGTTCGCTAAGCAGGGGAATCCGTCCACCGGAACATTGCTTTTTTGCTTACGTTAATAGACTTGTGGGTGCACTTTTAATAGGGGTTGTTACATAGGAAAAAATGAAACCATTTTCAAGGAGATAACTATAACCGTTAACGAGAGAAGCGTATAGACCTAGTTTTTGTAACTAATTTTTGGTTTTGGTATTCAGGAACGATAGATTCAGTAAAAAATCTTTCCGAATCTTTGGCATTCATCTTGTCTAAGATTTTTAAATTTTGGTTTCGATTAGAGATAAAGAAGTATTAAAAAAAACAAACTTTATAATGGATATGAAAAGTTTTGTGGATGTTGGTATAATTTTTAAAATATCTCAAAAATGGTTGGGAAATCGTGGCCAATGCAAGGCCATTCGAAATCTTACTAAATTACCTAAAAAAAAATGCATATATCATTTTTAATGGAGTGATGTCAATCGAAAAAAATAATTGTGAAATTGTTCTTTTTCAAGGAGGATTTTTTCTCTGTTGACCTAACTTTTTATGTGTTTTTTTTTTAATTAAATTTAAATGTAAAATTAGTGTTTTAGTTTGTGCTAATGACCACGGTAGTCATAGCACCTTAGTAAAAGAAGGTTAGAAAATGAGAAACGTTGTTATAGCGTTTCCGGGAGCGAATGTTGCGAAAGAGGATGGAGTAATATCCGCCTACCTTACAATCAGATTGTTGTGGCGCTTAAAATCTTACATTAGGTACTTCTCTTTGAGATTTTATTTTATATTTTTCACGAAAGATAACCTACCAATAACTGCTTCCATTTTTTTACTAATTACACTAGGGATATGAACGGAACTGCCCTTATATTATGCTGTTCTTGCGAGTGGGACTTTTTGGGAAGTTTGCATAATTTCAAAAATATGCCATATTTTCCGAATTAGCACCTCTTTTACAGCAAAAGAACCAAAAGAGGCTTGAAATGCTTATGATCTGCGATGCGGAGAAAATAATTTCGGGTGGGGTGCTGGAAGCATTTGGTGGGTACGGAATACTAACATTCGAGGAGATGACCCCCCCCCCCAAATATATTTTTTCTGAACTAAGTGATTAATACAAAAATAAATAATTTTTGTATTTAAAAACATATCAACTACAAGAAAAGTTAATGTAGATTGCCGCAGAGTAATTAATTACTGATAACTTTAACTTTAATTACATTTGTGATATTTATATGTAATTATTTATAGGCTTCGTCCTCTTGTAAATTACTACGCGTCCCTCAATACCTGCCAATGAACACTTCCTCATAAAATCTTGCCTTGTTAGTTCAATGTGTTTATAAAGCCTCTGCAGAAAAGGTATTTGTACATATATCACAGTGGCGTCACAGCCGGGCCTGCGGTGCGGGGCCCCAACGAATAGGGACATTTATGACATTTTTTGAATTTTCTGTCAATGTTAAATTGACGTAATGTAACGTTTAGTACTACGCGATCAGATCGGGTACTTCGTAGTAGTGCAAAAGACAGTTTTGCGGGAGGGCCCGTAATATATATATATATATATATATATATATATATATATATATACTAGCTGACCCGGCGAACTTCGTACCGCCTAACAGTCGATTCAGCGAACTTCGTACCGCCTAACAGTCGATTCAGCGAACTTCGTACCGCCTAACAGTCGATTCAGCGAACTTCGTACCGCCTAACAGTCGATTCAGCGAACTTCGTACCGCCTAACAGTCGATTCAATAATTTTTTTTAAATATTTATTCTGCTATTCAGGACTCCGGGTCAGCTATCAAGATGTAGACATCTGGCGGGGATAACTAATTAAATGACGATTGATCAGTTTTCGACCGGAGAGGAAAAATGATTAAATTACTAAAATGGCTATTAAAAAATAAGGGTTGATCGTAGAAGGGTGAAAATTGAGGATTGTATGTATTTTTGTATGTTGTATCATAAAAAAATAGAAATTAAAAATTTTGTCTAAAAAATAAAAAAAAAATTTAGGGGTGGACTACCCCTAACATTTAGGGGGATGAAAAATAGATGTTGGCCGATTCTCATAGATACCGGATAAGCACAAAAAATTTCATCAAAATCGGTCAAGCCGTTTCGGAGGAGTATGGCAACGAAAACTGTGACACGAGAATTTTATATATTATATATATATATATATATATATATATATATATATATATATATATATATATATATATATGTGGATCTGTTTGCGAAGACCACATCCAGTTACTTTGAAGTATCTGTGATGATTTTAAATAGTGATTTTGGTACTTACGGATTAGCTTACAGGTTCTTTGCAGGTTATCTATTACTTCTTTACTCGTTATGTAAGGTTAGAAACCATATTATACAAATAGAGTAATGAAAAGTATTTAAAATCACTGCAATCAATACTAAAAGTAACTTTCTTTGACTGCTATATTTTTATAATATGGTTTCTAACTAACCTAGGCTTGTAAAGCATAAATGAAAATAAGCAGAATATATTTCAGCAAAAATATTTATTAATAAAAAGTTAATATTATAAAAATCAATAGTAATTGTGAAGTTTAGGGGCCTCCTAGCCGATTTTTTTTGTCCAGTGGTTCTATAACATATTTATATATTTTATTTATTTATCATTATAGGCATACGTGCTATGCGTTTCCGCTCTCTACGCTCGCTCAAGAAGATATAAAAACTCTAGTCAATCCAACTCGCTAACATTATTAGAATTCTATTAATTTTAGCGCGGTTCCTCCCTTCCTTCACAGGGAGGAACCCAGCTTATAAGGTTGATCTCATGAAAAGATCCGGAAGTGCCGACTAGAAAATTTCGCGTTTCAGAACCCCTAGAGACCGAAAATATTGGTGTTTAAAATTTGTATATATATATATATATATATATATATATATATATATATATATATATTTGTCTGTTCGCTCTCTAGCTAGAAGACGAATGGTCCGATTTTGATGAAATTTGGTACAAAAATCCGTCGTCCAATTTTAAAGGTCAAGTTCGTTAACCAGCAAAATCCGCCCACTGGAAGATGGCGTTTGGGGCGAAATTCGTGTAAAAAAAATCGTAACGCTTACGTTTTTGAGTCCATATGCTTGTAAGTACTCGTTTTAGAGGCTTCTTGGCCAAGAAAAACGAATGAAACCATTTTCAAGGCGATAGCTTTAACCGTTTTCGAGAAAATTGGAAAAAAAGTTGTTGAATGCCGTTTTTGATTTGGGTACTTAGAATCATGGGATTCAGTTGAAACATGTTCTGCATGTTCAACATTCATCAAAACTAATTTGTTGAAATTTTGGTTACGTTTGGTGTTAAGGAAGGGTTAGAATAAAATATTTTATTAACAGACATGAAAAGTTTTGGTAACTTTGTACATTTTCCTTAATATCTCTAAAACGGTTGAGAATCTTGTGAAGCGGAAGTTTACCATTCGAAAGCTTACTAAATTCTCTACAAAAAAGATTTTAAAGAAATTTTTGATTATGCATTCTCAATCGGAGAAATAAGTGCTTAAAACTTCAAATGTGTTTGTTTTGTTCTTTTGATCGGGTTTTCGTAGTTCTTTAGCTCACATTTTAATGGGTTGTTGTTTTTTTTTAATTGCATTTATTTATAGAATTAGTATTATTGTAGAAGAAATCAATAAAATTCGAAACATTTTGATATTTGTTTTGATATTTGAAATAATTGTTTGTATTAGATGGGTTGGCCAACCAGTGGTGGGTGCCATTCGGATATAAGGGTACGCTGTCCCTTGGTAAAGGGCCCTTTGTTTACGGGGGAAAGGTTGAACCATAATAATAACAGTTTCTATTTCAATCTTCCCTAATGACACTAGGGATAGGAATTGAACCGCGCTAAGATGACGCAGATCCTGCGAGTCGGATTGACTTGAGTGTTGAAGGTTTATTTACTACCGGCAACAACCAATAGAAATGCGAATGAGTTATGCGCATGCGCTGAATCACTGTTGTAATCACTACAGATACTTCACACGTAACTGGATGTGCTTTTCGCAAACAGACCCATATATATATATATATATATATATATATATATATATATATAGAGGGAGAAACCCCGCTAAAATATCACAAGAACGTAGGTTATCCTTCTCTTACTGAACAATGCACAATGCCAATTCAAATGAACTGGTTATTGTATAATTCCGAGGAAAGAAAACTGCAAAGAATGAACCTCGTGCCCCTCTGTAATGTACCTGATGCACGTATGCTTGTAATGAATGTAATCTAATACGCCCTTGACTCTTAATAGGAAAGTGGATGCGGCCGATAAAACGCCATGATTCCCAGCTGGCTTTGTGGTTTAGATCTGTTGAATTTTTACATTTTCTGAAGGACTAGAGCTATTCAGGTTGCGTTTATGATATAATTCTGAAAAAAATGTCTTAAAGTCTTTTTCGATCATATCTTGTAGATACTAGTAATAATCCTCCGTTAAATGCTGTATTTGCCTATGTATCTGGTAACGATAGTAGCCAATATTTTCGTTTTTTCGCCACAAAACAAACGACGTTTTAGCGCGTTTATCTATACATATAATAGCATTCTAATTTAAATACCCATAAGACGGTGTTTATAGTACAAAATAAACGAAAAGATATATCCAAAAATGCATCCCTAAGTCACTATCCACGCGGACGAAGGCGCGGGCACAGCTAGTTTCTTAATATATTTGTCTGTTCGCTCTCTCTCACAGGCTCAAAAATGGCCCGATTTTGATCATATTTGGCACAAAAATACTTTGTATAATTTAAAAGGTCAAATTCGTTAACTAGCAGAATTCGCCTATCGGAACAAGGTTTCATGGGCGAAATTCACGCGAAAAAATTGATTCGGTTAGAGATTTTCGTTCGTAGGCTTCCAGGGAAACTTTTTATACTTTTTTTTTACGTAGGAAAACGAATGAAACCTTTTTTAGAGGCGATCTCTGAATGCGTATTCGAGAAAAGTGAAAAACCTTCATGAAATTACATAATACATATGTTTGTAGACTGTATTATTTCTGTGAATAAATAATATATATATATATATATATATATATATATATAATAGAATAGAATAGTATTTACTGGCTTCTAACATCGCATAGCCATGGAGTCTGGCTCATTTGGTGTTAGTAGATGTTAATGGACGAGACACAGATGACTAATAATTATACGCTAAATAAGAAGATAACACATATATATATATATATATATATATTATACTTAAAAATACACAATACTAAAATATGAATATATACAATTTATGCTTATAAAAATTCAAGTTCATGATTCTACATATAGCAGAACATAACAATACACTTATCTCTTCTAATAGTGAATTATTACTAAGTAATTATTATAATATTAATAATGAATTCTCTTTTTGAATAATATATATATATATATATATATATATATATATATATATATAAAAAAATCAGTCCCGTAACAGGCCACAAGTGCCCAGAGGGGCAGATACTGTAGAGGTATCTGATTCTTGACCATACGGCACACTAGGGAGATAAGTGTGGTCAACACTATGCTCCGGCCGCCTGATTTTCCCCTTGGCTGCTTCGACTGCTAGAGTCATTAGCACCCAAGGTACCCATTATTAATTTAATTAATTAAAGGCTGGGTGAGCCTAGGGACGATCTGGGACCCCAAATCCAACCCTCGAACGGCAGCACTAGAAGAAAAAATCTTTAGTGCGCGCTCGGGTTTTGAACCTGGTCCTCCAGTTCATTAGTCGAGTGCTCTACCACTGAGCTAACCTCGCCCCCCAATATATATATATATATATATATATATATATATATATATATATATAAAATAATGTAAATAAAAAAAATATTGGTATGGGTACTAAGAATCGTTAAATTCAGCTGAAATTTTTTCTACATGTTTGAAATTCATCAAAACTAAATATATTTTAATTTTGGTTACGTTTGGAGTTAAGTACTAGAAAAGAAAAAAAATGTTATCAAGAGACATCAAATGTTTTAGGATCTTCGTATATTTTCCTTAATATCTCAAAAAATGTTGGAAAATCATGAAAGCTTATTAAATTCTCTATAAGTAAGATTCAGAAGCAATTTTCGATTTGGCAATGTAGGAGAAATAAGTAGTTAAAACTTCAAATGTGTTTGTTTTGTTTTCTTGAACGGAGATTTTTATCTCACTTTTTAATTGGTTGTTTTTTTGTTTTTTTTTTTGTTTTTTTTTAATTGCATTTATCTGTAAAATTAGTGTTATGGTAAAAGAAGACAATGAGAAAGTTTTTGATAACATGGTTTTCCTAGAGCGATCGTTGAGAGCCGGATAGTGATTTTTCCAAGTAAGGTTTTGCCAGAGTACCCTTGTCCTCTGTCATGTGTCTAGAGCCATACAAGTATTTCACGAAAGGTCTATCTAAATAATAACTTATTTCTATTTCCAAATGACACAAGGGATAAGAACGGAACCGCGTTAAGATGACACAGCTCCTGCGAATCAGACTTTTTTTTTATTTGTCGCCATGATAGGATTTATTTTATTTTTTCCAGTTTCGACCATTCCTGAGAGATGTACTTGTGTATAATTTTCCCCCAGTGGCTATAGGGAGTGCCTTGTCATGCTCCGCTTCACAGCTGATTAACACAGGATCCCCTTCATGCAGATCCGTTTGCATCTTGACTGTATTTAAAAAAAGGTCCGTCACGCAGGGGCTGCTTAACTAAGCACAGTCCTCAGAAGACGGGTAGTGTACACTGTATTCCTGAATAATTTGCTTAAAATAACCACCTATACAGGCTGTTTCGCAGGTTAATGACAATACTTCAGAGGTAAAACTAGACAAAAAATGTAGTTCAACACCACCAACCACACATTTCCATCTCACTCCATTCTAGAAATATAGCCTTAAAAAGGTTCTTTAGCAAAAACCGTGTTTTTTTTTTTTTTGTAGTACAACTCCAATTTTCTCTGCTTGTACACATTTCAAAGATTCATTACATTTTTGAAATCAGCATTAAATTTGCTTTAAGGCTAATACTCATTCAACGTTCACAATTATCTCATTCAATCCGTAATATCAATTCAAAACGTAGAAATTAATAAAAGCTACTGGATAGCGACAGCTTTTCGAAAATCGCTACTCTTCCAAAAATAATCCTGCAGACTGCCAAATCTCACAAAAGTTGTAGGATTTAATCAGCTTTTCAACGGTATACTCATAACCGAGATTATCTCTAAATTTCATAATGTAATTGGAATTCTAGAGTGAAAAAACATCAAATAAATAAAAGTAATATCATGTTTATTTTCGTGGTATTATCAGCGGACCTGTGCATTTGCCGGACAAAAACCCCGGTCCTTGCAGACAAGGAGGCAAGTTGTAAGAATGTTTAAAATGTTCAATGTATTTTTTTTATGTAAGATTCACTATAATAATTAAATAGCAATTTCATCAAGAATAAATTTTATTTATTTCTGATAATATAATAATATAATGTATTCATTAAAATAAACATGATATTACTTATATTTATTTGATGTTTTTTCACTCTAGAATTCCAATTACATTATGAAATTGAGAGATAATCTCAGTTCTGAGTATACCGTTTGAAAGCTGTTGTAAATTTTACAACTTTTGTGAGATCTGCAGGATTATGTTTAGAAGAGGCACAGTGTACATACTGTCGTCACCCTTGTTTGGCATGTTGCTATTATTAACAAGGCCTAATACTGATTAGTCATGGTTACTAATAAATATGGGCCATGTTTTTATCGATACCTGTCCATACAGGTGTTTTTCTGTTATCGACTGTTGAAAAGTTTATAATTAGTTTAAATTCATAAATTATAAAACAAACCTTATTTTTGATTGTAGGGAGCTTGGAGCATTGGACGGGTCTGTAGACTAGCATCTAATCTCCTATTGTTATGATTTTTTTATACAATCGAATATTGCAAATATTTGTGTTGTGTTTCAGTGGCTGGTGAGATGATAATATGTACAAGTGGTCCAGGAGCCGGAGGGCCCTCCTCCTCCTACTCCTCGTGCTCCCATCATGGCTCCTGTTTGCCTTCTACACAGCATCCAGTTCCTCGACATCGGGGGTACTGGTCCAGCAGCGATTCGACCCTGCTCCGACAGCTGCTCTTACGCTACCCCAGCCCGTCTGCAGGACCACCGCCATTGCAAGAGCCGACATAGACACTCTCAAGGAGTTTGCAACTTTTGAATTCCAGGTTGGTATTAGTTAAAGTATTGTTATACTATTTTTATTTAAAATAAGGGCGCAGATTAATTTTTTAAGTTTAATTTGAAAGACTAATTAAAATTTGATGATATTAAGACGGTATTGTAATGTGGAGGTATGAAATGTAAACTGAACTGTCTGTCATAAAGAAAAATATTATTATAAAAATTAACAATTTACCTTGCTTAGGCAGATCGGCGTTTAAAATAATTCCAACATTCCGTCAGATGGCTTTCATAATGCTCCAATTGCTAGACTCTTCAATTCTGACAAACAAATTCTCCACAATACATATAAAACGAATGCCATGGAGAGAGTCTTTCCTTCATGGCATCTGGGTAAAAACAGCCCAAGATGCTTCCTTTGTAGCTGCTAGATAATGAGAGAGAGACCCTTCTTTATATGTGTGTATATATATGTATGTATCCATGGCGGCTCGTAGAGATGAGTGAGTAATACTATCGAAGCCTTAGCAATGCCAAGGAAGGTCAAGTGTACCTCACGGCGACAACGACGAGCCTCTCTGAGCACCATATTAAGGATCACACTGTTCTCCGCAGTTCCGTCGGCTGCTATGAGCGCTCTCTGTCCTGTCTCCTGGAGATCCAACGCTCTCAGACGTGTAGCCAATATCTAAAATATATATATATATATATATATATATATGTGTGTGTGTGTGTGTGTGTGTGTGTGCGTATGTATGTATATAATGTTTAAAAGGCATTAGACTTATCCTGGCTAGAATAGGGTTTAGATAATGAGTCCCAACAATTTGTGCTATCCATAAGTGGAAATTTAAATAAATAAATTGTATTATAGAAGATAAACATTTATTTTCTTGATGCCACTTGTTTTCTATTTTTCAGCCCTCCTGGATGAAGAGCAGGGAATATTGGGACACCAATTTTGAAAATCGATACAACCAGAAGAAACAGGAATGGCCAAAGCTTCCACTGAAAGTAAGTGATAAATCATTTATTTATTGAAATGTGTAACATCTGTTATGTAGCTAACTAGATGTCTTTCATTATAACATATTTCATAATTGCCATTAATTTGCAAATATGTTATTCTTAACTTAATTACTTCTGATGTGCCCTTGCTTACTCAGGGACACATAGTGCACAACAAAATGGACCAGCAAAAGAGCTGTACTACGAAACACTCACAGTGAAACATATACAGACAAAATGCAGAAGACAGGAACATTTAGACATACTTTTTGGCTTGATTGAACTTGTAACAGATGGCCGCCGTGATATTTAAACACGTTATATTTGTGTGTATGCTTTTCATAAATACAGTTTACTAAACACATAAGCAAAATAAATAAACATCTTTCTGAGCAATGTGCTTAGTAGTTATTCTGCTCCTGCTTGACAGACTTTTTTTTTATTTACTCAATATCTTTACCATCTCTTCCCCCCAAAAACTATAAGATACTAAGTAAAGGCAGCGTTTCATAAGGTGTGTATAAAAATTGTTAAAAGTGTATCTTTTATCCCCCACCGCCTCCACTCACCTTTTCACCCCCACCATCCAGGACCAACTGTTTCTATTCTAAGCTTTGCAAATGACTGGGGATGAGAATGGAAACACGCCAAGTTCCTGAAAATCGGTCTTTTTAAACATTATGTTATTTCATGTTTCAGGTTATAGTAGTTCCTCATTCTCACAATGATCCAGGTTGGCTCAAAACATTTGAAAGCTACTACCATTATCAAACAAGAAACATACTCAACAATATGGCGGATAAATTAACACTTTTTAAAAATATGACATTTATTTGGCCAGAAATATCATTCTTTTCTCAGTGGTGGCAAAGGTATGTTTACGCCAATACTAAGCATTAAAATTATTTGTTGTAATATGCTAATATAAATGTTTACTAATACTTTACATTCTTCCATAGTGATATTTATTTATGTTTATTTATTTAAATTTTAATGTCCATAGTGAAATATATATATATATATATATATATATATATATATATATATATATATATTGTTATAAAATTATTAAAAAATAAATTTATTAATGTAGCCACACGTTGGTTGCGTCAAAATGTTATAATATTAAAAAATAAAAAAAATAATAAAAATTTTATATTATAAATGTTAGAAACTCTTTATCTCAGGGTTAGAGTTCGATTTTCAGTAAAGTAACACAAAAAAACCATTTTACATAAGAAAAAACTCATAGATAAGTTAAATTTCGAATTAGACAAACAAGCATTACCTGATATAAAAGCCGAATCTGGAACCAACCTCAGAGAACAGGATCCTCGTTACAAAAACAGCTTCCTTTTAACTCAACAGCCTGCACTGCTTTCAAAAAGACTGGACCACTGTACAACAAACTGTAACTGTCTCTTGTAACCGACTCTCATATGAACTTGGAGCCACCTTTTCACAGACTTAAACTGTAACAGACTGCTTACAACAGACTCCCATAACAGACTAGCCCAACCTTAATGGACTCTCATCACGGACTGATCGTAACAGACCGCTGTAACCGACTGAACTGCACCCTCTCATGGCGGGAGCGTCATACCGGTATCCACTGCTACCTGTATGGACTGCTAGACCAATATAACAAATAATAATTGTTTATCACAATGAACTTAACATATCAATGAGCTTTTTAGATTTTCAGAATTTTCTGTGTTAGTTTTTAATTTAGAACTTTTAATTTTTGATGAACGTTAATATAAGAAAAAATTTATTTGTTTTTTAATTTTCCACTAACCTTGTATTCGTCTTTTCCCGCCTTTTTTCACCTTTAACGGTTATTCGAATTTAAAAATTTTAAATATGTAATGTAAAATATCATTACATTTGCACTTCTGTCAAAAAAAAAAATAATAAAAAAATGATTTATGCTCGGTATTAAAATAAAAAATAGAATTTAAAATTTGGTTATCGAGATTAGATCTATTGGTCAGCCTGTTATTATTTATTCAAATTTTCAATAACTTATTTTGTTACATAATTTTTATTCATTATAATTTCCCAAATCAATTTATCATTTTTCATTGTTCATTTTTAAACATTATCATTATTAAATCATCTTATTCTAAACTAATACGATTTGTAAATTTATGATAAATTTTTAAATATTATTATTATCAATTAAATCTTATACTAAACTAATTCTAAATTTAAAAATTGTCCTGGATTCACTATTTATCATTAAAATCTTTTTACATCTGTCCGAATTATTCCTAAGGATTTGTTTTATTCTCTTACGTGGTGGTCGATTTAATTTTGCAATTTTTACTATCCCATTTTGACATTGATACTCAAAAAGAAATTTTACTTTATTTCCAAATTTGATGTCCAAATTTTTCAGATGATCACTGTTGTTAACATTTTTATTCATTATATTACTTTGATTATTACCATTATTATTACTCATTATTTTTAAATTAATTTTTTGATTTATTTTCTCATTATTATTATTCAAATTACTCAATAATATTTCTTTACTTTTACCATCTTCATTCCCTAAACAAACATTCTCACTTTCATCTTTAGTTTCAAAAATTATTTTATTTTCTCCAAATTTTTGATCATTAATACTACAATCATAATTCAAATTATCTTTTATTAATTCACTTAAATTATCACTAAATTCAATTAAATTGTTATCATTTTTCTCATTACTTTTATTAAGAATGTCATCATCACATTTATCATTGCATAACTGTACTATTTCGGAAATGTTTTCTTCATGTTTAAAACAGTCATTTTTTATATCAGCAATATTTGTTGCGTTTATTTTTTGTTTCTGATCTACATCATTAATAGAATTTTCTGATTTTTTATCATGCCCATTTATTCCTTGTTTTAGCAACTCGATATTAATGTCTATATCTTTAGATATTTTCTTTTCAAAATTATTGAATGATGTTTTAAAATCGTTGAATTGGTTAATTTGGCTGACTTGTCCTGTTTTTATATCATTAATCTGTCTGACTTGTTCCGTTTTAAAATCGTTGATTTGGTTAATTTGGCTGGCTTGTCCTGTTTTTATATCGTTTTTTATATCGTTAATTTGGCTTAGTAATATTTGCAGGACCTCGCCCATAGTATTAGTCATTGTTTCCATAGTATTATCCATTGGTTGTAGGAACTCGCCACTCGCAACATCGGCCGTTTCTGAGAATTCAACTTCCTCGCATTGGATGACGTCATCACCAGACGCGTTCTGGCTTCCATTCGAAATACCTAGAATACTATTTTCCGCCATTTTAATTCACTTATTATTTCTTTACTTAGCCCCACGTTGGGCGCCAAAATGTTATAAAATTATTAAAAAATAAATTTATTAATGTAGCCACACGTTGGTTGCGTCAAAATGTTATAATATTAAAAAATAAAAAAAATAATAAAAATTTTATATTATAAATGTTAGAAACTCTTTATCTCAGGGTTAGAGTTCGATTTTCAGTAAAGTAACACAAAAAAACCATTTTACATAAGAAAAAACTCATAGATAAGTTAAATTTCGAATTAGACAAACAAGCATTACCTGATATAAAAGCCGAATCTGGAACCAACCTCAGAGAACAGGATCCTCGTTACAAAAACAGCTTCCTTTTAACTCAACAGCCTGCACTGCTTTCAAAAAGACTGGACCACTGTACAACAAACTGTAACTGTCTCTTGTAACCGACTCTCATATGAACTTGGAGCCACCTTTTCACAGACTTAAACTGTAACAGACTGCTTACAACAGACTCCCATAACAGACTAGCCCAACCTTAATGGACTCTCATCACGGACTGATCGTAACAGACCGCTGTAACCGACTGAACTGCACCCTCTCATGGCGGGAGCGTCATACCGGTATCCACTGCTACCTGTATGGACTGCTAGACCAATATAACAAATAATAATTGTTTATCACAATGAACTTAACATATCAATGAGCTTTTTAGATTTTCAGAATTTTCTGTGTTAATTTTTAATTTAGAACTTTTAATTTTTGATGAACGTTAATATAAGAAAAAATTTATTTGTTTTTTGATTTTCCACTAACCTTGTATTCGTCTTTTCCCGCCTTTTTTCACCTTTAACGGTTATTCGAATTTAAAAATTTTAAATATGTAATGTAAAATATCATTACAATATATATATATATATATATTTATAGTATTAGACATTGGTACATTGTTAGCCAAAGACTATTTTTAACATTTTTTCTTATTATTTTAGTGCACATCCAACGAAAAGAAGACTTGTTCGAAGACTTTTGGATGAAGGCCGACTGGAAATCACAACTGGCGGCTGGGTAATGACAGATGAGGCAACGTCTCATGTATTTGCGATGGTTGATCAACTAATTCATGGTGATATTTCCAAATCAATGATTTTATAATACTTAAAATCTACTCTTAATTCTCACTTATTTATATGGTTGCATTCTCATGCCATTATGCATTTAGTTTTCGGGCAATTATGTTATGAGAGTAGCATATTGCATGCTAAACGTTTATTAACACGTTCGTCAGGCCCGGCGTCATATCATATGCGTCAGAGAGATGTGTTCTGCAGGCCGGCTTCGTAGCATATGCGTCAGAGAGATGTTTTCTGCAGGCCCGGCGTCGTGGCTTGTGCGTTAGCAGATAGCTTGGATTTCTTTCTATCCCCACTACTCCAGGTCTTGTCCTATACTCTTTATATTTGGTTTGGGGCCTCATTACGTTATTCCCGGTTAGGTTTGCGAGTCTGGTATCCTGGCTCTGCCAGAATTCCTTCAGCGGGCTCGCTTTCGTGTCGTATTTGACACTTAACTAAATTGTAATTAATCCACTAAAATTATATCATTTCAAAAGTCGATTTAGAGAGCATACAACAAATTCAAAATTGATCAGGTCTGTTGATAAAATACTACTTTTTTTTTTAATACATCCTCTATTCCAAACCAAAGATAATTGCCAAATGTAAGAATAAATGTCAACTCAATCCATTGTTTTGTAGAACCTGAAACTAATATTCTAATTTTTTTTCCACTATCCTCAAAAATGGCACAATATCACCTAGGAAGTGTTCTTATTCTATTCCCGTGTCCAAATACCTATAAAAAGTGAATTTGAAAGCCTATTAAGGTACAAATAACCATAACTGATTTGATTTTTTCAAAGGGATTTTGCAAGAAAGATAGTGTTCTACTCGGCGGATTCTGCTGAAAATTTCATCAAATTCTGATGTGATTCCATTTTTGTAATCAGCTGAGCAAAACAGCATCAATATATATTTTTTGTGTTGAGCATATATTTTGTGACCATTGGTTTTTGAAATATCAACATTTCTTGTCTAAATCAGGGATAGTGTCTCCAGATGATGGGCCTTTTGGGCATGTTTCGATTCTAGATCTCTCTTTATAGATGGTGACAATTATATTTTCAGTTGCCTTTAAATCAGGAACTGTTAGAATACTTCTCACTTCTTTGACACTGTGTGGGGCAGTCAAATATGTTGGCTGTAGAAAAGTAATCGATTCATATAAGATCCTTTAAAATATAAATTTATTACTTTTTACATATTACAGCTGTTTCCGGGACATTGATAAACCCGGACGGGACACAGGGACAAGAGCAAAATACCGGGATTGCCCCGGTCAAACCGGGACTTATGGCAAATCTATTTATAATTTATTTTAACTACATCTGTTGTCTATGTTTTAGTTGTACTAACAAGACTGAGAATCAGACATACACACCTCACTCACTCGTATCTATTTACTAAACAAGAAATGCCAAGGTGTGAGACATGCAACGTCCCTTTAACTGTGAAATACTTGCTAACTGACTGCAAGAAAAGAGAAACCTACGGCACCACGGGACCTTAGCAAGCTGTTTATTTATTTTATTTTATCATGATGATTAGATAGTTAGCCGTCGAGGTGATAAGTAAAGATGGAATGGTTGGGATTCGGCTAAATAAACCTCAATATGATTTTGTTTTAAAAAAATCGATATTTCGGACGTTTCGGTTACTCATTGGTAGCCTTCGTCAGCTAAAATGACAAAAAAAAGAAATGAATACAAAAACAACAAAAATTATAATTGTGATAGGTAACAGAACTATAGATACAATTAACTTATAAAAGAACATATCGTCTTAAATTCTTAGAATGAGTAGAATGAAAAAGTAACTAGGTACAATAATTGATTTTAATAGTAATTAGTAACATTAATTGATTTTGCAAAGAAATAAGAAACTACATACCAATGACAAAAATAGTAGCTAATAGTAACATTAATTAATTTTACAAAGAAATAAGATACTACATACCAATGGAAATGCCGAGCGGCAGAGGAAGACCAAGGTAGGCAATTAAGTAACCATTGTGAATGTGTCTAAGGAAAAAGGAATCTACTGGGGTATATGTAGCTGGAAACAGCAGGTGGTGGGAGAAATGTCGGTAAGGATCAAAAGGCATGTTTATGACAGGAAAGGAGAAAGAGGAGTTAATGGAAGGATACCCAAGGGGCATGGTAAAAATCTAGGTGGGAGGTCGGGAGAGTATTTGGAAAATATTAGCGTACATAGGAGAAATGCCTTGTTGTTCAGTTTTGTAGTTTATATTGTTTTTGTGTAAGGATGGGATGAATGAAAATTAAGTAACCGTCCCGAGTATGTGGGTTTGGTGTACCAGTCAGTAATAATAGTACCGTCAGTCTGTCTAATTAGTAAGATGTCCAAGTATGGAAGCTGTCTGTCATGTTCTATTTCGACTGTGAATTGAATCCTAGGGTAAAAGGAATTGAAACAGGTAACAGACTAACAGACATACTTACCTGTTTCAATTCCTTTTACCCTAGGCTTCAATTCACAGTCGAAATAGAACAGGACAGACAGCTTCCGACATTTCTCCCACCACCTGCTGTTTCCAGCTACATATACCCCAGTAGATTCCTTTTTCCTTAGACACTTTCACAATGGTTACTTAATTGCCTACCTTGGTCTTCCTCTGCCGCTCGGCATTTCCATTGGTATGTAGTATCTTATTTCTTTGTAAAATTAATTAATGTTACTATTAGCTACTATTTTTGTCATTGGTATGTAGTTTCTTATTTCTTTGCAAAATCAATTAGTGTTACTAATTACTATTAAAATCAATTATTGTACCTAGTTACTTTTTCATTCTACTCATTCTAAGAATTTAAGACGATATGTTCTTTTATAAGTTAATTGTATCTATAGTTCTGTTACCTATCACAATTATAATTTTTTTTGTTTTTGTATTCATTTCTTTTTTTTGTCATTTTAGCTGACGAAGGCTACCAATGAGTAGCCGAAACGTCCGAAATATAGATTTTTTTAAAACAAAATCATATTGAGGTTTATTTTGCCGAATCCCAACCATTCCATCTTTACTTATTTTATTTTATTTTTTACGGCGCATCTACATCTAGCAAGCTGTTATCAGATAAGAGCCCATATATTTCTATCATACTGACGTTCTTATTGACCGTGAATACATACAACAAAATATAGCTATATTACAAGTAATGCACAATTATAATCAAAGCCAAAAGTTCTGATCTCAAAATAATTGCAGAGCAATTTAATTATTTGTTACGAGTATTTCTTCTTTAGGTTAGATCTTACTTATTATTTTTAAAACAAATCAGTCCCGTAACTGGGGAGATAGTGTGGTCAGTACTATGCTCCAGCCGCCTGATTATTCCCTTTGCAGATACCCATTAATTAATTAAAGGCTTGGTGAGCCTAGGGACGATCTGGGACCCTAAATCCAACCCTTGAACGATAACACTAGAAGAAAAAAATCTTTAGTGCACTCTCAGGTTTTGAACCTGCGTCCTCCAGTTCATTAGCCGAGTGCTCTACCACTGAGCTAACCCCACCCCCCCCCTTATTATTTTATAAACTTTTATTATTATTACAATTATTGCCATAATTTTATTACTTATAATTTGGTATTTATTTAGTTTTCTATATATTTTATTTAGTTTTCTATATATATCTTTGTGACACTCTATTATACATGTTTTACTTAAATGGAATTACATTTTCATTTTTTTTTTTTTTACAGGCCATCAATGGGTCAAGAATAAACTTGGTGTCACTCCTGAATCTGGTTGGTCGATAGATCCATTTGGCCATGGAGCCACTGTACCTTACCTTTTGGCTGCCTCTGGTCTGGAACTGGGTACGGTTATACAAAGAATTCACTACGCTTGGAAGCAGTGGCTAGCAGAACATGAATCTGGAGACTTCCACTGGCGACAGGCTTGGGATCCTGAAGGACACCACGACTTCCTAGTCCACAATCAACCATTTGATATTTATTCGATAAAGCATTCTTGTGGCCCTCACCCTCAAGTTTGTTTGAATTTTGACTTTCGAAAAATTGCTGGAGAGTACACAGAATATTCGCTTCGGGCTGTTGCAATCGATGTAGAGAATGTTAAGCAAAAAGCTGAACTTCTTTTAGAACAATATGGAAGGACTGGATCTCTGTTTCCTCATAATGTCGTTTTAATGCCTGTTGGTGACGACTTTCGTTTTGATCATGATGTGGAATGGTTACAACAATACACTAATTATAAAAGGCTCTTCGATTACATAAACGAACATAAAAATGTCTATAATGCTGAAATTGTTTTTGGAACCCCAGGAGACTATTTTAAAGAAATAAGGAAACGAATGAGAGATTTTAAGACTTTAAAAGGCGATTTTTTTGTTTATTCTGATATATTCTCTGAAGGCCGGCCTGCTTACTGGAGTGGGTACTTTACCACTCGTCCATTCTGGAAAATATTAGACAGAGAATTAGAGGCTGAATTACGTTCTGCAGAAATATTGTACACTCTTTCATTGAACAAAGTACGAAAAACAGGACTAAATAGCACATTGAAGATTTTAGAAAGAGATTTTGAAAAACTGCAAATTGCAAGGCAAAATCTTGCTTTATTTCAACATCATGATGCAATAACAGGTACATCCAAGGCATTTGTTATGCACGATTATGCTTTAAAAATGTTCGAAGCCATGCAGGAATGTATTTCTGTTCAGGGCTATGCATTGCAGACAATCTTAACACGGCCAGAGGCTTTTGATCATTTTCCAGCATCTACAAGATTTATTTTACCAGACACTGATCGTGATCGTTATGAAACATTGCCATACAAAGTACCACTAACTGTTAAAAAGGATAGGCCTAGACGAATAATTGTTTTTAATTCTCTTGCTCAAATGCGCCATGATGTAATTAAGATACAAGTGCGGACTCCTGATATACGTGTCTACGATTCGGAAGGAAACCCGTTACCCAGCCAAGTGAACCCCATTTGGAATTTCACAGAACCTAAACCTCCACAAGAATCGAAACCGGAATTAAAAATGGTTGAAGATATTTATGAGCTTCTATTTCCAGTAAGTTTACCTCCTCTTTCAGTTTCGACCTTCCGTTTGGAGTCATATTCTGGTAAAGAGGGTAGGGCAATAGTATATTGTAAAAACTGCGCTAAAAGCATTTTTTTCGAAGTAAAGAACATACAACAAGGCGATATCCAATTAGAGAATTATAAATTAAAACTACTAATTGATGGACGAACTGGATTTCTTAAGTCCATTATGAACAAAGAAACTGGGAAAATCACGCAGTGTGCAATAGAATTTGCTGCTTATTCGTCTGCCCAGTTTCACAGTGGGGCATATCTGTTCATGCCAGATCCAAACGCGAAAGACATAGAACGGGACATCCTTGAGGAATACAGTAATCAAAGGATGGTTATAACTTCAGGCACAGTCGCATCAACTCTTACTGTTGCCAATGGCAATCTTCTCACTCATTCTCTTCATATTTTTCATAGTAGAAGCCCTCTTGGTAGTGGTATGTATATAGAAAATATAGTTGATTTTGAGTCGCCGCCCAAAAACAGAGAAACTGAATTTTTTATGAGATTTGTTTCGGACATAAGCAACTCTGAAATTCCCGAATTTTACACAGATCTCAACGGATTCCAGACGCAAAAGCGTGTGAAGGTTGACCGCATTGGAATCGAGGGAAATTATTTTCCTGTGACCACTCACACATACATTCAAGATCACGAAAAACGTTTAACACTCTTGGTAAATCATGCTATGGGTGCAGCAGCATTGCAGCCAGGATGGCTAGAAGTGATGCTAGACCGAAGGACTCTTTATGACGACTCTCGAGGCATGGGTGAAGGTGTTGTCGACAACAAAAGAACCCTTTCAAAATTTTGGCTTTTATTGGAAGACAGTATAAAAGAAGAAGGCTATTCAAAACCGAGTCTTCTTGCAAACTACTTATCCCTCGGGCTCATGTATCCTCCAAATATTTTTGTACTTGAAAGCTCAAATGATGATGCCACTTCTAAAAGTACTGAAAATAATCTGTACGATACTATAAATCTTGTAAGTCAGGCCTTCCCGTGCGATGTACATTTGATGAATTTGAGAACACTCCAAGACAAAAATTTTGACCACTTCCCGTCAACGTCTGCACTGCTTGTTCTTCATAAACTAGGACACACTTGTGCAATACAACCTATAGTACAGGACTGTGTACCCTCTGATGGAGACGAAGCTTTCCGGGAAGGTACAGCATTTTTATCACTGAAAACTAGTGTTTCTCAGACGTACCTCACAGGCCTTGATGAAATAAGAAAACTCAATTCCTTAGATGAGGCATATTTGAGACCGATGGAATTGGCAACTTTTAACATGACTTTTTATAGCTAACATATTTGTTACTATAACTAACAATTTTTGTTACTTATTTCTCAAAAATAGTTCCATTGTATCTTTAAAACAGAATAGCGTAAGTTATTCCTGACACCGTCTATCGTAAGAAGGACTCTGTTGGTTGTGGTTTTTATGTAAAAACAAAATTATTAAAATAAATACTCGACAAGTGGGAATTGTATTTTAAGACTGCCATTATTTTGCCCTACATTTTAGGCTGTCATAGCTTAATTTTAAGTTATCAAGGCTTGAAACAATATGGACAATATGATAACCTATCTATATTTTGTTTTGGGGGGAATTATTGTAATTGTATAAATAAAATCAAGGTTTCATCTGTACCCATCTCATGATATTACATACATCAAAACCACCAAATTCATACTTAAAAAGTCTGTCTGTTATACGTCCAACCAAATATTGTCCACTATAGGCTCAGTTTGGCTAATAAATCTTTGATATTTTGCCAGTACTAAATGAAAGCAAAATATTGAGTAGAACCATAAATTATGAATGTTTCAGTCATTTGAAATGATACTTCAAACTTGGAACTCACCGTACCATGGTTGCTAGGGAGCAGATATTAGGTAGACTATTGTTGCTAGAGAGGGGTAGGAAACACAGCATAGCCCATATGCTCAGCCGGTTCAGTCTACTGTAGATCATGATTATGGTTACAATTTACCTGATCTCTCAACGACCCAGGATGTTTGCGGAAGACAAGAAACACAAATATTTCTGTTTCCTGAAGCACTAATAAGTTGGCTAGGTTGTACAACTTTTTCATTTTTACACTCTGAATAATGTGTTCATTAATAAAGTTTTTAGCAAACAAGTCTGTCTGAGTTTACTAATTATTTGCTTGCTCAAATTTTCTTTATCTAGTTTAAAATAATTGAGGTATGCTTCAGCACCCAATCCAATCTAAAATAAATTTATAATTATGAAATTAAACTAGTTCATTGTTTTCCTAAAAAAAAAAAAAAAAAAAAAAAAAAAAAAAAAAAAAAAAAAAAAAAAAAAAAAAAAAAATGTATATTTCCGGGCCTTTGAATTTATTGTGAAAGAGTGAGGATGTTTTGTTTTTGTATATTTCAAACATAGTATTTAATTATTAATAATATTCCTTTAAACTTCTTCTGATCTTACACTTTATCAGTAGAAAGAGAAATAAGGCTTCACCATCAATTCCTTCAACACATCCCTCCCGTTTCCCTCTTCTCTCCTTGTTTTTACTATATTTATTATGTTATTTGACATTGTTTGAAACATATCTACGCCTAACCTTTTTGATAACTTAATTTTAACGTCCCTTTGTTATTAATACCAGACTTTTTGGGATGGGTCATCTACTACAAGTTATCTACCCCTGGTGAGAATCAAACCCACAACCTTAGAAGTGCTGTTATCATAGCACTCAAAGCTATCGGGCTCCAAAATACATTAAACATTATTGTTAAATACAAAAAAAAATTGTGGGGAAAAAACGTTTTTAAGAAATAATTGAAATAATTAGGAGGGCAGGGGGCCTTGAGCACTTGATTCCTAGGGCCACGGGTTCCGAAAAAAGGCAGCAGTCCTAACCCTGGCTAGAAAAGGGTTGTAACCTATAGATACATCCCAATAATCTGTGTTATGTACATAAAAACTAAAATAAATTAAACAATGAAAATTTTGAATGTGTGTGTTTAGCATAAGTTAAGGCTTTTATGAGAAATAATTTGACGACATTTTATGTGGCCACACCTCGAAAGTGATATGCGCTAATAAAGCATAAGTTCAGCATACTCATTTTTAGGCCTCCTCATTCAGTTAAAATGATTTATAATTTTTGGGGGAGGGGTAGTGAAATTAGAAAATTGAGTGCAACTATAAGTACCTTAACTAAATACAAAAAATCAATCATCATTTACTGATTAAACGTTACTTCACTTAGCTTACTTTACTATGTACTTATATTATTTATTTTATAGTGCTTGCTTAGTTATTTATTAATATATATTTGAGTTGCATTAATTTCAATTTCTCATATTGAAATTTGGTCTGAAACATTAACAGTCTTAAAATAAATTCTTCATTATTTGAGTACTAATTTTAATTGAGACCGCTGATGGAATCCTCAGCCATCAGAAAATAACTTAGCCATTTTTTAATTAAAGAACAGAACAAATATGATTTTCCCATATATAATGGGTGAAATTACATTTTTCATAAACTTGACATACTGACAAGTTTGTAGAAAATGTTTATATTATATATATATATATATATATATATATATATATATATATATATATATATATATATAACATTGTTCTTAAAAAGCTTCAGCTACCTCAAACTTTAGTTTGAAATATTAGCGTAACTTTTAAAACTTAAGAGAAATTGGAAGACAAATTTCTAATAGATATTTGACGAGAAATTTAAAAAATAACTGTATGTTTGTTGATAATTCCTTCAATTGTACACCTGGGATTAGACTTCCAAATGGGTTGTCAATTTTTGAACAATTTATGATATACAGTATTATTTTCTTCTTATGGAGACACGTTCAACAGACATAATACCAATAAAGGTGGAAAAATTGACAGTGGATCGGCGAGATGGTTATGATTTAGGCCAAAGTTTGGTTTAATATAGACATTTCTATATAATATAGTATGATATTAATGGTAATATTTTGTTCTAAATTGAAATTACATGTGGGTAATAGTAGACTATCTTACAATATTCTTATACTTTTGTGTTCGGTATGTACAATTACTGCATAGCGTAAAAATTCATTTATGAATATTACTGTTCTTCTCTTAATACTCTCTCTTGCACCCAAATTTCAAAATGTGCCCTAATGTGCTGGACTTCAAAATTAAAATGATTAAAATTGACAAAACAGCTTTTCCTCGGTTTTTGAAGTGGGGGAAGTGAAAAGTAAGAGATAGTTCCCACACATGGTCGTGTGAGACACCCGTACTCCGACTATGTCTCGGACCTGGCAGTCAACGTGTATACCGAACAATACGATGAATATGTAAAAATGTCCAGTAAATTGTATTTAAATTTATGTTTGCTTTCAATTTAGGCTAAAACGTACCATTAACATAAAGGCCTATATATTCTCCATCCGTTGAAACTATCAAACATTAACAACTCTTTGTTCCAAGATTACAATTTTATTGTCCTGCTGCCTATTACATCAGTTTTGATTATTAAAACTTAATATCCCTATTTATTATAAAATAAGAGAACAAGTACGTATTTCCACAATTCCAAAAAAAAAAAAAAAAAAAAAAAAAACGTACTGAAGTAATCAGTATTATATTTATGCCCTATAAAAGGATTTTATTAATCGTAACAGCAAAGATCTTTTTATCATTTTTAATTACTTGTATATAATAGTTTTAAATATTCCAAAACATATTTATTATTAATTGTTATGTGTATATGTGTCCTTTGTTAGACAATTTTGTATTAAAAACAACTTAAAATGTAATAAAAATAAATAAAAGATAGTCTAGTGAATTTATTTCTCAGTGCTCTCATCTTATCATGTGTATGATGTTTGATTAAAATTTAATAATCACAAAGTATATATGTATATCAAATTTATAATGCCAGAAACGTTCTGAGGAATTTCAAAATTCCCAGTTTTTAATTAATTATTTTTGTGTCAAAAAAATTTAAAACAAAGAATGTTGTATTTGTCACATTTTATTAATTATTATTTTAAAGACAAAACAAAAATTCAGATTTTAGCAATACAATTTTATTTGGTTTGTGTATTTTTTTCTTTTTGTGGTTTTGTTTGTTACTTAGTATTTTAAATACTCTTTTTCAATTTATAAGTAAATGAATGTGTATGTGATCAAGGGTCAAGCAAAATAACTTATTCAAATAAATAGGAAATTGTTATTGGTGATATATTGTAAATAAATAAACCTATATTTATAAAAGAAATTAGACTTTAAATTGTTTTTATCTGGTAATGTTTTCTTCTAACTTATTTGTTACAAAGTTGTACATAAATCTTCCTTTGTTTTTAACAACAAATCATTATTGAATGTTATTTTGTCAGTATTATAATTGTGTATTTTTCTTTCCCTTTTATTATTCTTTCTCAAAAAGAAATGATGAAGAAATTGAAGGCTAAGGAGATATACCTTTAGAAATTATTTCATTAGGTTTATAATCTTAAGTTAGACAACCTACTTACTTAAACAGGTCAAAGTTTAGCATTTTTGGTTCCAATCATGAAAGAATGAATATATATATATATATATATATACACACACACACACGTGTATTAGGGCGGGTCGAAAAAATCAAAACATTTTTTCGAGTCTTAATACCGTGGAAAGGTTGCAAAATTGAGAGTCTAAAAAGGGGTAAAAATATAAAAAATTTCTGTTGGTGTCTTCCGGTCGCGCATTTGCTCTAAAGTTTGGCAAAATTAAAAAAAAAAAAAAAAAAAAAAAAAATTTTATTGGTAATTTCTATTATCTTTAAATTCAACATTTTTAATATGTAATAGTTGAAATTGTCATCTACTTGACACTAAGAAATTAATATGAAAAAAACTGGAATTGTCAGTTAGCCCAAAAATAATTTTAAAAAGTCCTGAATCCATCTAAATTGACTGATGTTCAATCTGTAATTTTTTTTGAAAGAGTGAGTGCCTTAGTTTTTACTAAAAAAACCATTACGATCATTAATATACTTATAAACAGCTTTAAATGTCTCTGTTCATAGCAACAAGTATAAAATAAAACTCTATTTGAGTTTTATAATTGAAGGAAATATTACTGCAATAAAATAATACATTAATTAAAAAAAGTACATTTTTTATAGGAAAATGAGTTTTATTGTTTGCTGACGTTTCGGCTTGAAATTATAGCCTTCATCAGGGCTGTAAAACAAGTAGTTAATACTTATATATAAATATATACACACACAAAAGAAATGTCAAAAATAGAAAAACATTATACATGGAACAGGGCGAGTAGTACATTTGGTAAGTGTGTGCTATAGCTAGAGCTTAAATTAGTGGTAGATTAATACTGATTTAAAATTCAAATGGGTAACAACGATAAAGATATGACATGGGCGTATATAGAAAATAATTTCGGAGGGGCTGGGAAAATTTTAGAAAATAGAATATGTTTTGGAGTATGTTTGGAAAATAGAGTATGTTTTTTGGAAAATAGAATATGTAATTCTGGAAAATAGAATATGTTTTATGAACTAAATGATCTTATTTAATTTATTTTTAAGGGTTTTATAACATTTTTACCGATCAAATCAAAATTTTGGGTGGGGGGGGGGGCTGCAGGCCCCTCAGCCCCCCTATATACGCCCATGAGATATGAAATTACTTTAAAAGTACATTATGAAAATAGGCTTACCGATGAGAAGACGGAGAACTAAGCCTCACGGATGTGTAATCATTTCTGACTGTGGTCGATCACACCCCTGAGTGTGAAATTCGAGCCAAAAGATTGGCAAACAATAAAACTCATTTTCCTATAAAAAATGTAGATTTATTAAGATACCACGACCTAACCCGGACAAATAAATCACTAAAGGTCAACGATCTCTCAATCAATAAGTTTATCATCTTTAACTAAATCTATTGAAGAATAAATTGCATGTATCTTGAAAAATTGTTTTTAAATCTGATTGGACAGTTACAATAAAAAAAAATTACAATCTTTTATTCGCATCTCCATTATAAAATAAAAATGATAATTCCTGGTCGTCCTCGTTTCCATCCCAGCTGGACGTTCGTACTTTCTTATCCTACATAGCTCTAGTATTCTTGGCTATGCATTCATCATTGTATGAAAATTTCCTAACAAGAGCAGGAACACAAAAATACTTAAATTATCTTTTTTGAGAACTTGGGACTGTAACGTGTATTTCTTAAACACAGTGTGCTCGTATACTTTGAAATAAATTGTTGTTAAAAAATGGAAAAACACTATTTATTTTGTTTAGTCATACATTGCAAATGCTTCATTACCAAAGTAATTATTATAATTCATATTACCATTTTTAGATCCATTATTAATTACATACAATTATATATAATAAGTAGGGTAAATTTTTAACAATAAAATATAATAACAATAAATTCTACTACAATTAGGATTTGTTTAATAGATTTTACAATTTCAGAATATTGTATTGTAGCTAACTAATAAAGGAAACAGCATTACAAATAAAAGAAAATTGCATCAGGGATCATGTGGAGTTGCAGAGTTTTATGACCTCTCCTCCAGTGCCCAGTAATTAAACCATAAACTCACATATGTAAAATAGAAACATAGTTTATATGACAAGAAACAATACACATGCATCACATCTCCATGGGAATTTGGTATTAAATAGGGAGGAACAGGGTCTTCCAGTGGCTAGTATGCTGTGTTCTCATGTGCGGGTTTTAGTCCACATACTAAACAGTAAGTTACCATTTTCCGCCTTCATCAGGGCTGTAAAACAAGTAGTTAATACTTATATATAAATATATACACACACAAAAGAAATGTCAAAAATAGAAAAACATTATACATGGAACAGGGCGAGTAGTACATTTGGTAAGTGTGTGCTATAGCTAGAGCTTAAATTAGTGGTAGATTAATACTGATTTAAAATTCAAATGGGTAACAACGATAAAGATATGACATGGGCGTATATAGAAAATAATTTCGGAGGGGCTGGGAAAATTTTAGAAAATAGAATATGTTTTGGAGTATGTTTGGAAAATAGAGTATGTTTTTTGGAAAATAGAATATGTAATTCTGGAAAATAGAATATGTTTTATGAACTAAATGATCTTATTTAATTTATTTTTAAGGGTTTTATAACATTTTTACCGATCAAATCAAAATTTTGGGTGGGGGGGGGGCTGCAGGCCCCTCAGCCCCCCTATATACGCCCATGAGATATGAAATTACTTTAAAAGTACATTATGAAAATAGGCTTACCGATGAGAAGATGGAGAACTAAGCCTCACGGATGTGTAATCATTTCTGACTGTGGTCGATCACACCCCTGAGTGTGAAATTCGAGCCAAAAGATTGGCAAACAATAAAACTCATTTTCCTATAAAAAATATAGATTTATTAAGATACCACGACCTAACCCGGACAAATAAATCACTAAAGGTCAACGATCTCTCAATCAATAAGTTTATCATCTTTAACTAAATCTATTGAAGAATAAATTGCATGTATCTTGAAAAATTGTTTTTAAATCTGATTGGACAGTTACAATAAAAAAAAATTACAATCTTTTATTCGCATCTCCATTATAAAATAAAAATGATAATTCCTGGTCGTCCTCGTTTCCATCCCAGCTGGACGTTCGTACTTTCTTATCCTACATAGCTCTAGTATTCTTGGCTATGCATTCATCATTGTATGAAAATTTCCTAACAAGAGCAGGAACACAAAAATACTTAAATTATCTTTTTTGAGAACTTGGGACTGTAACGTGTATTTCTTAAACACAGTGTGCTCGTATACTTTGAAATAAATTGTTGTTAAAAAATGGAAAAACACTATTTATTTTGTTTAGTCATACATTGCAAATGCTTCATTACCAAAGTAATTATTATAATTCATATTACCATTTTTAGATCCATTATTAATTACATACAATTATATATAATAAGTAGGGTAAATTTTTAACAATAAAATATAATAACAATAAATTCTACTACAATTAGGATTTGTTTAATAGATTTTACAATTTCAGAATATTGTATTGTAGCTAACTAATAAAGGAAACAGCATTACAAATAAAAGAAAATTGCATCAGGGATCATGTGGAGTTGCAGAGTTTTATGACCTCTCCTCCAGTGCCCAGTAATTAAACCATAAACTCACATATGTAAAATAGAAACATAGTTTATATGACAAGAAACAATACACATGCATCACATCTCCATGGGAATTTGGTATTAAATAGGGAGGAACAGGGTCTTCCAGTGGCTAGTATGCTGTGTTCTCATGTGCGGGTTTTAGTCCACATACTAAACAGTAAGTGGACTAAAACCCGCACAAGACAACACAGCATACTAGCCACTGGAAGAACCATTTTCCGCCTACGTAATACCAAATTCCCATGGAGATGTGTATTGTTTATCGTCATATAAACTATGTTTCTATGAAATTACTAGTAGTCCACATACTAATCAGTAGGGCAGGGCTAGTTTTTTTCAGAGAGAAGCTGAAATAATTCCCTGTCCCACATAGAATGTTTAGAAATAATGACAATCCGTAGATAGCACATGTGTCCTACTTACAGACCACCATAAAAAAAATAATATAGCCCAAAAAGATTAACGAGAATAACTTCAATCGAGCCTGAGACTGGCTCTATCAGGTGGCATCTGAGTGTTGCTCAGTTTCATGGTTCATGTCTGAAATGGGCGAAGTAAGTTGGCTTTGGCATTTGAATGAATGCAAAAACAGACATGTAGAATGCACAATTTTTTAAATGTTGAAAAGTATGCACAAAAATGTGAGGAAATTATAGGTTGATAACACTGTTCCGTAGGCATTATATAACTTATGCTTATAAGATGAATTTCTATAGCTTAACAAAAATTAACTCTTGATAAATCACAAAGGACAACAGTGAAGTTCCATTTATTTCATTTCATAATCAAAGTTATGACATAAATGTATCAATTTTCAATATTGGGCGTATGCGAGAGCCGAAGTCCTGAAACCAATATAAATATTAAGTAAGTAATATGGTTGACAGTTTTTATTTTAAGATAAAATCAGATTATGGCTAGCGTTCATAAAAAAAGGAAGAGTTTGAGAATTGATCAATACTTGAGAATTTATTTAATTCTCAGGAATATTAAAAAAAATATATACATTGGTGATGCTTCTCATTTTTGGCAGATTAATATACCAGTCCTGTGTTGTGAACTGATGTAGGCACTCGATTAAGCAATGCCATTCTAAGACATCATCTAACTGAGTAAACAAGCTGATTTGCGACTATTTTGTTCAATAGACAAACAAAATAAAAATTAAATACATAAATTAATACTAACAATTTACAGAAAATTGAAATAAAAATGAAAGCGAATATATTTCTATGAAGTTCAGTAGTTATAATACGTGGAATTATATGTAACTTTTATATTTTATAGTTGTATTTAAGAAGGCTACCTCCAGAAGATAAATCCGTCAAGTTGTGTGGAATATCAGAGTTAAGCCATAAATGACACCCAGTTAACATATATTTTACAGTAAGCTCTGTGTTACAATATCTAAATTTGGGTTTGTTATAATGTATACATGAGTTATGTTAATGGAGAACTCTAAGCCTTGCAAGAACTTCTTCTTGGCATGAGTTCCTGTACAATAATGACCTGTCAGTAATAGTGGGTTTATCAGTTCATAGTTTATTGTCAGTAAAATACCCGTTTTTATATGCCCAGATTTCTACGGTTCTAATCATTACCATGAAATAAAACCATACACTATTGTTACGTTACCCAAGCGACCTTGCAAGTTTTATCTTTTTATGCCAAACCATATAGAAACTAGAGAATGTTTAAAAACCTCTCGACACACTGCCAAATACTAGGTGTACTTCAAATACTGATTAGGCTTCTTTCAAAGCAGAGTGGAAGTTTTTAAAAGATTTTCCGGTACTTACGTATTAGCGTCAAAGCAGGTTAAAGAGGCGGGTCTCGTTCAGAGATCTGGATCATGGTTAACGCATTTCTATTGGTCAATCACTATCAAAGATATCATCTATTGTGTTTATAGTAGCCATCTTGTTCCCATTGTCTTTTTAACGCAATTCATTTGTGCTTTATTTACCCACGCAATTGTTTTTTTTTGTTACGCGAGTTCAGTTTCTGTGCGAGATAGCGACAACAGAATAGCTAGGATGAAAGCTACTTTTTCGAAGCGATGCCAAATAGTTTATCAGTCCATTATCCAGCGAAAAACCATCCTTGATCTATATTATCAAAGAGTTGGATTGACTAGAGTTTAGATATAATCTTGAGCGAGCGTAGCGAGCGGAAGCGCAAAGCAATTATGCTATTAATATAAGTGCTACGCGTTTTCGCTAGCTAAAGGTTATATCAAAACTCTAGTTAACCTAAATCGTTGATAATCCCGTCGCCATATTGGCGAAATCTGATTTGGCTCCTTGATCCAGATCTCTGACACGGTGTAGATCCAGTTCTCTGAGACCCGACTCTTTAACCTGCGTTGACGCTAATACGTAAGTACCGATTTTCCAAAAGGTTCAGAGTAGAAAAGGTTTGAGACAAGGAGATTCCCTTTGAGTACTACTTTTTAATCTGGTGCTAGAATGTGAAATCTGGACATTGTTTTTGCCAATGATGTCAACCTGTCAGAAAGAACATTAGCTGCACTGCAGGAAGCCATGGAAGAATTGTTAAGAGAAGCCAGATTGTTCGATGTGAACATCAATGTCCAAAAGATGTCTTATTTGACAATTTGAATGAAAAGGAGATAAGCAAATTCGAATGGCATACATATGAACTTACCAACTAGTAAAAATAATGTCAAATCAAATAGAATACCTTGAATCAAAGTCTTCCCTTAGCATTGCTATTGCAGCCGGAGGCGGAGCACCACCACGACCACCACCACGACCATTATTGAAGAAACTCCAAATTAAGTAAACTGCACCTGTTTAATGAGAAAGATACAGTATCTGCTACTCAGGAGCTCCATAATTAAGTACATGTCTCAGCAAGATAGTTAGTTTACTCTCATTCCTGAAGAATATCCTTAAAATAACCTACATTAAACCTATGATGTATTTGTCAAATACCACTCACTCACTAACTGACTGACTCACTGACCTATCATCGCCCAGCCCAAACCACTCAACAGAAAAAACTTGAAATTTTGCATGGACACTCCCTATATAACGTAGACACATGCTAAGATAGGATTTTTTGATATTCGAATTTTTAAGTACTTTTGGAGGGGTTTAAAGTTTTAGTATGTTAGAGCAGGCAAGCCTAAGCAGCATGCATTGCTAGGACTATAAAAGAACGAGGACGATTTTTAATTGAGGTTATTTTCAACTATGATGGAAGACCCTGAATTACTAGAAATAAACTATCCCTCATAGAGTTTACGCTATGAGGGACAAAATCACCATTTTAATTACGGTTCATTTCAACTTGTCCCCCATAGTTTTCGCTATATCTGGTAATGGTCCATCCGAGGTAATAATATCCCCAACCCTTGCACAGCCTCCTCACCCATCAGCATCCCTAGTCAGAACACCTCTTGGTCACGCTCGCAAATATAATGGGTCTTTCCAAATGACATGTAAGAAACATAAATTTTTAAATTTTAAGGTAACCATAGACGTATATAGGGAATAATTTGGGGGGGGGCTGGGTAAATTTCGGGGTATAGAATACTAACAATTTAGAACTTGGAATAGTAGGCAAATAATACGCTATAACAACTAATATGAAATATTTTTTATGAACTAAGTGATCTTATTTAATTTTTTTAAGGGTTTTAAGAAACATTGTTCCATCGAATCAAAATTTCGGGGGGGCTGAAGACCCCTCTGCCCCCTCAGTATATACGCCCATGCTGGTGACGGGTTTTCTCTAGGTTATCTGTTTCTTCATACCCCAGTGTCAAGATACATTATACTTTGATTACTTATCAATTGATGCAGTACATATAGTATGGCGGTGACCATGCTGTAATAAACTGCAAAAAATTATGTAGTAGCGTTAATTTTGATGATACATTATTTAACGCAAAAAAATAACTACTTATCTGCTGCGACGAAGCACGGGTATTCGGCTAGTTTTAACATACAATTACAGTGGAACTTCGATAATTCAAACCTCTAGGGACTCATGAATTACAAAAGTTTTTGAAAATAAAGGGCTATATTCACACAGTTTTTAATTTAAAAAAAAAAAAATTACATCAATTTTATTTAAAGAAAAACAAAAATCGCACAAATTTATGATTAAATGCATAAGTAATAAATAACTTTCCAAAAAAGTAATAATTTTGGTTTATATTTCGAGTAGAGAAAGTATTAACAAAAATTGGTTAAACAACAAGAATAGGGGGTCTCCCATGGTCTAGTGGCTAGATTCATAAGCAGGAGATGGTGGGTTGGATCCCCACCGGCGGCACGAATTTTCTCATCTCAGGGCTCGCTGAAAATTCCTATGCGCCGTAAAAAACAAAAAAAAAAAAAAAAAAAAAACAAAAAAAAAAAAAAAAAAAGAATAGTTTCTTTTTTTGGTAGAATTGAAGTTTCGTGTCCTCACAATCGATTTCTTGATTTATTTCAAATGTTCCTGTTTTCCACGTTGGAGTAACCCTCCATCGTGGGAGTTTATTTAAAGTACGAGTGCCATCCTTTTGGATACTGCACGTATTTTGATTATGTACATAGATGTATAAGACATTTTAATTTAATATTTAACACAATATTGAATAATAATAAAAAAGAAAAACTAACAAAAAAAAAAAAGAGAAAAAGAACAAGTAAAGAAAACAAATAAAGAATTATATACATATGTAATAAGTTACATATGTGTACAATCAGATGATTTCATTGAATGTTGCAAAGTCCAAATTTTTAATAAATGCATCAAATTCCTTAAAATATGTAAGTAGTAAGTCAGGTTTGCCAATGGGCCAAGTTCCGTCCTTTAAGGTAATGGCCTTAATCAGTTTTGTCCTGGGTCCGTCCAGTAATGTACAGTCATACAGGAGGTGGTCGTAAATCTAAAAAAAAAAAAAAAAAAAAAAAAAAAAAAAAAAAAAAAAAAAAAAAAAAAAAAAAAAAAAAACTCGCGCTTTCAAATAGGAAAGAAGTTAATAAGCACTAAAGTTCACTGTTACACGGGATATGAAGGCTAATGTAAACAACTATATTAATCAGCATGCGCATGCACGGGTATAAAAAGTCCGTAATAAAGAAGTCTAAATTAAATTAACCATCAATTATGTAAATTCACCAGCAACTATTTATTCACAACCATTTTTTTAAATAATGAAAGATTCTTCACATTTCTTGTTTCGTTCATGAAAAGTATTATATAACAGAAATCCCTTAATAATTAGCTAATGCGTTTATAATTATAAGTTAGCGATTTTTTTTATTAACGTATTCGTGTTTAGTGCATTAAAATATGATATAGTGAAAAATGTTAAAGTAATCGTTTGTGAGGACCCTTAACTTAAGTTTTACCTAAAGAAAGACGATTCATGAGGTGGTACAATACAAAAAAGAGACTATCAATCATTTTGTACAAATCTTTTCAATTATTCTAAACTACTTGAAGTCAAAATAATATGGAATTTCAATTTACCTGAGAGAAGACCTCCAATTGCACTAAATGGAGAGAAACCATTGCTTCCATTTGCTGGCATGGCGTCCTATATTTTGCATAAAATTAAATTAATGAAAACATACCATCAAAATACTTGAACTCTCAAAAATACAAATATACAGGGTGATTCAGGTCTAAGTAGCCAAACTTCAGGAGGTTATTCTAGTCATTATTTCCAACAAAAAAGTTTATTTAAAGTATAGTCCGATTCCGAATGGAAAAGGAGCTATGTCCAATTTTCTGATTTTTTAAGGTAGATACATTTTTTATTGAATAACCGAAAAATGTCGTTTTTAGACTTTTTCAGGCAATTTTTTTAATTTTTCTCTCCGTAAGAACCAGGGTGTCAACGATTTAAATCAATTGATTTAAATCATTGATTTAAATCATGATTAAAATCATTTGATTTTTTCAAAAAAATCATTGATTTAAATCAATAATTTCATAAAAAAAACAAAAAAAATTGATTTAAACCAATTGATTCTATTAAAAAAATTATTATTATATATTTTTTAACTTTAGTTTATTTTTTATCTTAAATCTAACTAGTTCTGTCTTTTTTTCAGCCATTTCAACATTTTGTATTTATTTTTGTCCCTAGGGCCTACCCCCACTTGACCGTTCTTATCTATTCAAAGTCTTTTTCTTTTATGTCCCTTTCTTTGTTTTTAATTCTACAAATAAATCTCCTTTTAACTTTAAGATAAAACAGATTGGGAGGTAGTGGGCGAAGTGAATGCTTTAAATTGGTGGAAGTCTTCATCGGCGTTACAATATTGTATTTCCTCAAAAGAAATGTTAATAATAGAGCAGCTTATGACAGGAAAGGCAACTTCTGCAGGGGTTGAAAGAATGTTTTCAACCCTTGGTTTTGTTCACAGTCAAATGAGAAACTACCTAATTAGATGTGAAAAGACTGACAAAGTGGCGTTTTTGTTCAAAGCTTTAAATAAATAATAATACTGTTATTATACGTGATTAATAGGGAACGGATGGTCACGTAATATAAAATTCAAAATATGTACTTATATATTTAACTATTTAAAAAATCTGAAATAAAAATTTGAAAATATTTAGTAAACAAATACCTTAAACACTTTAAAATATTGAAAAGAAAAGCATAAATAATAAGTAGGAACTCTGTTAATATTAATGGAAAGAACAATAGTGTAGAACAAAATGAATAAAACTGTTTAACATATTGAAAAATAAAGCAAAAATAAAAATTAGGAATTCATTATAAAAGGGGAAAAAGTTGAAAATTTCTACAGATGAACATTATTTTGTAATTTTGAACTTGAATTTTGAAATTTTCAAACGTGAAATGTTGCCGGTCTGATCTTCGTATACTTTTGAAGCGCCTGAATTATCTTTCAACATCTACTAAAGTCACTGATGTGTATTTGAAGGCTACAATCAACTGCTCTGAAGGGTGGGATTCAACTCAACTATTAATCGTTTTGCCACTATGGATATCCCCAATAATGTGGATATTTTTCCACCCAGGGTTTTTTTCTGGGCTGTCTTTTCACTTTATTTTTAATTGATTCCCAGTATCTCCTTCTAAAACCTGGATTTTCTCTATTACTCTCGTAAGATTCTAATGCTATCCACTAACAACATGCCTATTATATCTAGTAATAATATAGTATATATATAGGGTAAGTGACCCAATAGTTGACACTTTAAGGAAGGGTTATTTTATTTTAAATAATTTTTCCCTTAGTTTTTGTAGATAATAGATTTTAAATATATCAAATTGTTCGTCAGCTCATTGTTTATGAAATGGACATAAACCAATTTTAGATATATTAAGTATTTCAAGAAAAATAAATCAATAAATGCTGCCTTACTCTGGTCCTAATGTTGACACGTCAGCAGTAGGTCGGTGGTGCCTAAGTTTGACTTTTCTGTTCCTAAGGATGACAGTGAGTGAAAATGAAAATAATACAACTTTATCCATTAAAAAAACAAACAAATTGTGTGGAAAAAAGCAGGAAAAATGGCAAATTTAATGAATTTTAAAGAGATCCATTTTGAAAAAGAAACAATTAGGTATAAAAATTATTTTTAACAAAAAATCAGAACTAGGAAAACAAACAGGTAGGCCTCCAAATTTTCCCATTTAGAGTCAGTGGTTCTTGAAATTAATGTATTATATCCAAATACTAGAGGATTTTTAAGTTTACTAATAATTTGGCTAGTAGATATTGGAAAATCCTGCCATCAGCGAAGGAAACAGTTTTTAGTCTATTGCTAGCAACAAGGGCCAACTGCACTGGCGGAAATCCACCTCACCACTTGTCAAACATATTTCCCGTGTTGTTTTTCCTTCAACTAGAACTATACAATAATCACCTATTCTTATAATGCCCACTTTGTTTATAACTTGCTTATTACAGCCATTTTCATCTTTCATCCCTGGGTCACTTTTGAACAATCTCTCATCTTTAACTTTCTGTGTAAAATTTGATCTGCATTCTTCTCATATTCGTTAATTGTGGTTTTATCTACCTGACGTGCTGCCATTGATGATGGTTTACTTACACCTGTTGATTCTACACAGCTCATGTTAGTGACGTCCTTCCTTCTTCAGGGTGATTGGTGGAGTCATCATCTTCGTCAGTCATGGAGTTTCTCACTTTCTTTTTCAGACTTTGTGGAAATGGTTGCTAACTACAGAGGTTGTGAACCTTTCTCTTATAACTTCTCTCAGGGATTTGGATTTTTTTTTTTTTAATGCCGAAATTTCCATATGGTTAACACTCCATTCATGAACTTTCAGCTTCCAACCTTCTTTAAGTGTTCGGAAACTGATACATCCATTGGGTGGATGATGTGAGTAGCATTTGGAGGCAACACCAGTTATAAACATTGCACCATAAATAGAGTAAGAAGTCGTGTGACCATTTCAATTTGCAGGAAACTATTATAAAAAGTTGCCTGTCAACATTCAGAACAGAATGTCAAAATTAGGATAACATGTTGTCAACTTAAGGTTCCAGTCATAAGAAATTAATAAAATCTGGATAGATGGATTCCTAATGAAAATCTCAACTACATTTTTCCCTATGTATCACTGACTACCGTTTTCCTAAAGTTGACACTAGTGTCAAGAAAAGGAGCCATGGTTGCATATTGTGTTCCCAATGTTGACACTACCATAATCTCAAGATCTGTTTATTTAATGTATGTCAAACCATTTGCACTCCTAAATTTAAGCATCATAGAGTTCCTAGATATCACAAAAAAAAAAAAAAAAAAAAAAAAAACATTTAATGCATGCATTACTAAAAAAAAATCTTAAGAAATATTCTTAAACCCTTGTCAAATTCACTAAGGAAAAGGAGTTGACTCGAGGATTTTTCATACTAAAATGGCGGCACATGTTTTTAACAGAGTTACATAGTTCAACGGGTTAGTCAACATTATTCTCCAATAACTGTTCTTTCTATTGGACGAAAACTTATTGAATTCTCTCCAATCTAAATGTTATTTTTCAAATTTAAATTTGAAGTGTCAACTTAAGGAGCAGTGTCAACAATCAGGTCATTTACCCTATATATATATATAAAGCCACCTCCTTGGAATTAGAAAAGACTCAGTCACCTAGACTCAATGGGTATAGTTTTATTTCCTTTCTCGGTTTTCTTTTATTTCTTCAATTACAAATTTTTTTTTATTTATTTATTTTACTTTAAGAACGAATTTATATAAAATATAATAAATTAAATAATAAATTATAAGCCAAGGATCAGGAACAAAGTTAAAAAATAAAGGATATGGAGAATGAATAATAACATAAAAATAAAGAAAAGAATAATAATAAAGAAATATATAAGCAATTAATAAAATAAATAAATACAGAATTAAACGTATAATTTTAATAAGAATAATAAATAGTAACCATAATGATATTTGTGGAGTTGAAATTTGAGGTTTATTACCCTGAAATAAGAAACTTTGACTTGGGAGTTATGTGTGGTATAACAATATTTTATTATATGTCTTTGTCGTCTTTAAGTTTGTCAGTATGGTATCAATATGTGTGCTCCTATCAGATAACAGTTCACTGAGGCTCCGAGGAATCTGTTAGTTTTCTCTTTTAAGGCAGTCTGTTAGTAAGTGTTTTACAGTTAAAGGTACGTTACATGCCTCACATAGCGGTTTGTCTTGTCTTGTGAAGAAGTACAAATGGGTGAATCGTGTATGTCCGATCCTAAGTTGTGTTAGTGTGATGCTGATTCGGGGGCTCTGAATGAAAGGCAGTGTGTAAGTGGTAGCGTATATTGGTAGGACAAATGGCCTGGACGGGAGGAGTGATAGAGAAGAGTGGAGAGTATCGAGCGTGGAGTCTAGTAGAGAGTCGTGGAGAGTGAGAGGGGGCTAAGATTTAGCCACGCCTAAATAGGCAGGTAGGATTGGGGAATTTTAGAGCACTGCAGGTCTCTAGCTGCTGATGTTCAATATTGCGGACTAGTGTCTGGGTTCCTTTCTTTCCCAAGCTTTTCCTCACAGTTAATATTACTTCGTCGCGTCTTGTTCTTAGTTCTCCTGACGAATATGGCTGTATACTGCACTTTATTTTCCTGAGGTGGTTATCTTGTGTGCAGTGGCACGTTGCTTGCCATCTATTCAGTATAGTGTGTGTTATTTTTGTTTGTAAGTCTTGTGATGTAAGTAAGTGCTGGTCATGCGGGCGTCTAAATGTAGCAATTTTTGCCTGTTCGTCTGCTTTTGAAGTCTCTCCAAGGCTCTCATGACCAGGAATCCACAACATTGTTACCATTGTGTGTAAGTCATTTAGTCTCAATAGTTCTTGTAATATTTTAACAAGGATCGGGTTGGTGGTGTAGATGTTCTTTAAGGAGAGTAAACAACTTAAGGAGTATGTACACAGTATTATGGGTGGTATTGTAGTCTGTACGTTGGATAGGCCCAAAAGTATGCCGTGCAGCTCTGCTGTATATATACTTGCATCTACTGGGAGGCTGATGTTGTATATACTTTCTCCTAAAACAGCAGCTGCACCCATGCCACTGCTGGACCCATCCGTGTATATTATTGGAGTATTTCCATTAGTCCTTGTCAAGTTGTTAAATGTAGCCCTACAGTAATTTTGAGATGATGCGTCGGCTTTTTTAAATTTTGTCATAGTCAAGTCGATTCTTAGGTTGTTTACTCTCCAAGATGGGATTGAGAGGTTTCTGTAAGGATATGTAGGTGTATTGATCAATGTAGCATTTTCTGTGTTTTCACAGAAAACACAGAAAATGCTATCGGATTAGAAGTGGTTTTTGCCATGGTTGCTCCTGTATATATTTGTCCATGTAAGGGTTGTTTAAAAACGTGTTGATGCAACAGGTGTTCAAAGTTTTTGATCTCACAATAAATTTAAGACAGATCATCTGACGTCGATAATCCAACAAAGGTTCTCCAGATTCTGAATAAAGGCTACTTATTGGACTTGACCTGAAAGCTCCTGTTGCAAGTCTTATAGTCTTATGCCTGTGTTGTGTATTGTGTCTAATGCTTTTAGTGTTGTCGAACTGGCAGATGAATATGCTATGCAGCCGTAAACCAGCAAAGGCCTGGTGAAGGCTCTGTAACACTTTAGCATGGTACATTTGTCAGCTCCCCATTTAGTATTGCAAAGAATTCTTAAGAAATTCAGCGATTTGTTACATTTGTTAAGAATACTTTTGATATGGGGTCCCGCCCGGCGCTAATGGCCAAGATTTGTCGATGCGCCGTAAAAAAAAAAAAAAAAGAAAAAGAAAAAGAAAGATATGGGGTCCCCATGTTAGTTTTTTGTCTAATGTCATTCCAAGAAATTTTAATGTGTCGCTGTGTTTAATGTTCGTGTTATTAAGCTTTAAATTTGGTGCTGGGAGGTTGCAAAATAAAAAGAATATTAAAATATGTAGCAAACATATGAATTTATGGCAGAATATGTAAAAATGTGGATTTTTGAAGAATTACATCAATACTTATGATTTACAAATCAGAAAAAAATATGTAAATATAATAACATCCGTTCCCTAGCGATTAATATTTCTGTAAAGCTTCATTTCTAAAGTCTTTGTTTTAAAATTAGAAAATTAAGACATTATATATACAGGCATCGAAATGTTCCTATATTTTGAGACCAGAGTTTCTGTGCAGTTAAATTTAATGTCTTTAATCGCTGAAAATTAAAGATTTTCATCGATTTAAGTCTTTAAATTTACAGAAATTCCGGTCTCAAAATATAGGACAACTTTAACCCCTGTATATATTATCCGTCAATACTACTATGCTCCCGAAATTATCCACTTAAGACAAAAAACTTTAGAATAGTTATTTCATTACTTCCATTGTAAATAAGCAAATATTTTAGTTACAGGTTTATGTAATGAACAACTAGGTAATAACCAGCTCTCTATATAGACTAGATACATTTAAAAAGTCTGATTTCTTTTTTAAATCCGGTTTTAGTAAAAAAATCATGATTTTTTTACACCCTGGTAAGAACCATCCTCGTACTTCAAGGAATATTCTAAAAAAAGGTAATTGTGAGTGACTGCTGCCCTAAGCCCTATCAACATGAAACTTGGCATACTTACTCATTTTGACCTAATTAAGAAGGTAAAATTAAAAGTAACTCGCGGTCAGGCCTAGAAAATTATTTATTAAGCACTAAAGTTGAGTGATATACAGGTTACAACAGCTGACGAAAACAAACTATTTCTTAACACGCGCATGCGCAGGAATGTCAACTTGGGCGGGAAAGACTTGCTGATTCAAATATACGAAGTGTAATTGAAATTTAGACTCACCTTGTGGTAGCTGACTTGGTCGTAAACTGTCGCTTTTGGGCATACTTGCTATGCGTTTCCGCTCGCTCCGCTCGCTCAAGAAAACATCAAAACCCCTAGTCAATCCAACTCGCAGAAATAAAAAGAATTCTATGCACAAAAGTCGTCCAAGGCAGTCTTCCCTAACCATTATGGACAACTGCTGCCCTAAGCCCTATCAACATGAAACTTGGCATACTTACTCATTTTGATCTAATTAAGAAGGTAAAATTAAAAGTAACTCGCGGTCAGGCCTAGAAAACTATTTATTAAGCACTAAAGTTGAGTGATATACAGGTTACAACAACTGCCTTGGACGACTTTTGTGCATAGAATTCTTTTTATTTCTGCGAGTTGGATTGACTAGGGGTTTTGATGTTTTCTTGAGCGAGCGGAGCGAGCGGAAACGCATAGCAAGTATGCCCAAAAGCGACAGTTTACGACCAAGTCAGCTACCACAAGGTGAGTCTAAATTTCAATTACACTTCGTATATTTGAATCAGCAAGTCTTTCTAACCAAAAGTTTGCCAAACAGTTTCTAGGGAAATTCACTGTTACACTGAGCTTTAAGCCCAAAAACATTGAGTTAACAGGGAGTGGAGGTTCTCCAACCGAAATAGGTTGAAGCCTAAAATCGGCCATTTTAGTGTGACCAGCGGTGCGCGAAAAGATGAATTTGTGAATATGATTGTAAACAAACAATGAAATTCTGGCGTTAATGACCCCAACGGTTGACACGCCTTAAATTCAACCAAAAAAAAAAAATGAAATAAAAGGAATATATATATTATATATAACGTATGCTATTAATATCTGGGAATCGGGACTTGCTAAAAAACACAATTTAATGAAATTACAACGAGTACAACGATTGATGGCCATTAAAATGACAAAGGGGTTTAAAACAGTGTCGTATGAAGCAGCCTGCGTCCTAGCGAAAATAGTACCCATAGAAATAATTGCAAAACAATATACAGCACAATTTATACTTCTTAAATCCTCGGAAAACAGACGATTTCAGAAATAGTCAAATTGAAAAAGAATCACAATGTGTAATGTGGCTTCACCCATCTGATTTTCCAATTTTTAAAAGTCCTTGCAAAAATAACAGCATAGAATTGACAATATATACTGATGGAAGTAAGGAAGGCGAAAACGTAGGCTGTGCTTCAGTGGTATTTATTAACGACGAACCCACAGGCGTACATAAATACAGACTGGGACAATCCTGTACAAACATACAAGCAGAACAATACGCCGTACTTGAAAGTTTGCGACTAATAAAGACTAAATACAAACACTATAATAATGCAATTCTATACACAGACAGCAAGACGACCTTACAAAAACTGACTAATCGTTCGATACATGACTCACTAACAGAAGAAATAAGAAAACGTGACAGAAATACAAAACATTAACATAAACATATATTTTAAGTGGATAAGAGGGCACTCTGGAAATATGGGGAACGAATTAGCTGATAAAGCGGCTAAAGCTGCCGCAAAAAGTCCCCAGTTACCAGTTTGTTATGATAAGATATCGAAAAAACACTTAAAATATATGTTACAAACTAAGACTATACAAACTTGGGAAAACCGCTGGACAAATACTAACAAAGGGACACACTTAAAGTTATTCATACCACAAATTCAAACATACTTAACAAAAAAACAAACTATGACTGATTTTTACAAAACACAACTTGTCACAGGACATGGATCAATAAACTCATACTTACACCGTTTCAAAATCACAAACAGAAACACTTGTCCATGCGACTTTCTCACGGAACAAACTTACCAACACTTAGTATTGAGAATTAACATTACCGATGGCGGCGCCACCGTCGTTGTTAAAATGGCTGTTTACAAAGGGAGACATGTGACATTTGTACATAGTAATTGCTGATAACAAGTGTTTTCACAGTTGTTTGTGGTTCTATTTCACGTTAATATTAGTGTTTTCACCAAGAAACAGGGTTTTTGGAAACTCTACCTTATTTGTGTACTCAAATATGTAAGAATATTGGACTAACAGTGAGTTATTGTGAGTTGTTATTGTGATGGATAAGCAAAAGTGAGGTAAATATTATTCCATACCATTGTGAATAGCTTGGAATACAATAAATGTATTTTATAATAAATATTGTATATTATTGATCACCAATAAATCATGAACAATTTGAAAATTGAAAAAAATACTTCAAAATCTTTATTTTCACATATTACATGCACCATTTCATTTACTTATTAAGGTTGTAATTAAATTATATAAATATACTTTATCAAAAGGCACCGTAATATTTATGAAAGGAGTCATATGAATCAAATATGAAGTAGTACACTCATTTAAATTTAATACAGCCATTCCTAATTAGTGTGTTTGTGCAAGTGCAAACAACTTAATAGATTGGTTGGTCTTCTCCAAAATACCACAGGTATTTAGGTAATGGATGTGCATTCATAATTGCTTCACCTTCAACTATGCACCTGAAAGTACTTAAGGCTTCTAGATAGCCAAAGAAGTTCCTTTGTACATACTTTAGTTCATCAATATCTGAATTTCTAGAAGTAAATTTCAGAAATTAAATCAAATTCAGGTAAAATGGGTTGCAAGCTGTTTATAGTCACACAAGAGTGAAGGTTGCATAAATGTGAACTATTTCACTACCTCTTACATATATTGTTTAAAAATAATTACTTTGTGAAAGGGAAAGGTTCATGTTGTCTTTAAAAAGACAAATTTGTCATAAAACAGTTGGGAAATTATTAAATAGCAAGAAAAACACGAACAACACAATAGCTTTACATTTGTAAACAATGCACGTCTCCCTTTGTCGCAAGTTCCGAAATTTTCCGCATGGCGGCGTATCGCTTAATGTTAATTCCCAATACGAGTGCCGACTACTAAAACAGGAACGGACAAAATTACAAACGACAATTATGAAACAAAACGGAGTCTGGCCATCACCAGAACAAACTCTGTTTATGTGCCATAATAAGGCATTAAGAGAATTTGCTGAGCAACTTTACATGGCAATGGGAAGATTGACAAATAAACATCTATTACAAATAAAATGTGGTATTAAGCATTTTATGAGGTATTACTAAAATTTAATTTTTACTAATTTTAAATCTTGTTGATTATCCATTTATTCTTTATTATTCATGTTTTTGTGTTACTTAATTTTATATTCTGTTCTTTTGTTAATTTTCTCCATTTGTAGTATTTTGTATAGTTATAATTTTTAAACTTTTAAATTTTAACTAAAACTAATAATATGTTTTTTTAAAAAAAAAACAAAATATGTTAATATACAAATGCAAGTGATATGCTGTTTATTGCATGAGACTTGCAGACAAAAAATAAACTCCCTTCTTGCAGGGTTACTGTAAGGAGGAAACAAAAAAAAAAAAAAAAAAAAAAAAAAAAAAAAAAAAAAAAAGTATATATATATATATATATGATTGATTTGTGAGAAGGCTTCTCTCTCCAGCGGTGTTCTTCCTCTCCTTTCTGCAATATTTCGTCGGGTTCATCTCCGACTTCTTCAGGCTGCTATGTGTCGTCCTCGGTGGTTGTGAAGAGAATGATATTTTTTTTTCCCCACCCTCCAAATTTATTTCTATGTACATAAAGAACCCCAGGCCCAACGGATTGGGACCTGTGGCTGGACTTAAAACTACACCTTATGCTACGCTTACGTACTAGAAGGGACTGTGACAATTTACAAATGGGAGACTTAAGCCTACTTAGTCTAAGGAACTAAATCTACGGGGGTTCAGGGTTGTCTAGGGAGGGACTAGTCAAGGATGTATCTTAACCTAACTTAATACTAACTTACAACTAACTTAATATAATATTTACATTTATTTACAATATATACAATATACAGCTGCTATTACGCAGCCTCCTCTCCAAGATCCAAGATTCTCCTGGTGCTGCCCTGCCACCTCTGGGGGAGAGGTGGTGGAGTCAAGTCCCTAAATAGGGGGTTGACACAGTACTGGAGGCCGTCATAGAACTTGATAATGACGCCTCCGTATGAACTCTTGTACTGAGGGCAGCATCAGTTCGTCGTAGAGGATGACCGGCTTCGTTCTCCGGAGGCTTGTGTGCTGCACGGCCCGTAGCAGGACCCCGTTCTGGAAACACTTCAGCACACTGGGGTACATGTACCTCAGGGCGGGTGCCCCGTGCAGAAGGGTAGGCCTGATGATCGCCTTATAAATCTGCAGCTTTAGCCGAAGCGACAGCTGGGCAGATCGTAGAAGGTGATTCAGGCGAAACGTCTTCTGCCGGGCTTCCTTCAAGCGGCTGTTGACATGCGGCGTCACGGACAGGTGCCGGTGTATGTGGACTCCCAGGTAATTTATTTTAGTAATTGATCCGCTGACCCCTGACCTCAAAGTGTGAGGGCAGGGCTCCTCGGGGTCGGCCTCCTTTATTTCCCTGGAAGGAACATACCACGGCATCTGTCTTCGACGGGTTGACGTCTATTCCTACATCTCCAAGTGCGTCTACGATTTTTTCGCAGGCGGACTGGGCCCTCTTAAGAGCGACTCCGGCGTTGAAGCTGGAGGAGTAGACGCCAATGTCGTCAGCGTAGGCAGCTAAGGCGACTCGAGGGAACTGCATCCTCACGATGTGGGCGGTGTAGATGGTGAACAGCACTGGACCCAACACCGATCCCTGTGGGACTCCACACGTAGACGGTCGACTGCTGGATACATCACCACCAATCCTGACGGCGAACGTTCTTCCCGACAAGTAGCTCTCAAGATTCTTGACAAGCTGTGCCGGGATTCCGTAGCACCGCAACTGATGCAGAAGCACCTGGTGGGATACGCAGTCGAACGCCTGCGTGCAGTCCAAGGAGATGAAGGCCGTTGCTCTGTTCTTGTTGAGCTCTGCGGCCACGGTGTTCTGGAGCTTGGCGACGTGGTGATCGCAGGAGAGCCCGGGCCGAAAGCCAGTCTGTTCCGGGGGGATCCGCTTCCGCGCAGTGCTTCAACACATGAGCAAGGATCAACTTTTCGAAGATCTTGCTCATGTGACTCAGCAGGCTTATTGGCCGGTAGTGCTCGGGCTTGTCTCCTGGCTTCTTTGGTTTTCGAAGAGGGACCACCACGGCGTGCTTCCATGCCTCGGGGAAGTGTCCAGTGCGATAGGCTGCATTGAAGATGTTCAGTAGGTAGGCCTTCGCTTTCCTAGGGAGCATCTTCAGCATCACATACGGTACACCGTCCAGCCCGGAGGATTTGTTTCCCTTTGTCCGCCTCAGCGCCGATTCCAGTTGCCTATAGGTGAAGTGCAACGGGGTCCTGGGGAGGTCTTGGGGATCACCGTCAAGCCTCGGTGACGTCTCGGTTCTCCGACGGTCGTTCTCCTCGTAGTAATCGGCGAGGGCTTCAGCTTGCTCTGCCGGTGACAGGAGGTGATCGCCGTCGGAGAGGATGACCTCGCGTCGCTTGGCGACCGTGCAGAGAAGGAGCCGCCAAAACTGCCTACTGTCCTCGTGGGTCCGTCAAGCTGCTCGTGCCAGAGGGCCGTCTTCTATTGCGCAGACAGCTTCGCAATTTGCCGGTTCATGGCATTGATAGGGGTCCTCAGGGTTCAATCATTCGTCCGCGCCCATATATTCTTAAGGTTGTTTCGCATCCCGATCAGCCTGGTAATGTGAGCAGGAGGCTTACGCTGGTTGATGGGCTTCGGAACAAACTTAGGAATCCTTCTGTCGGCGGCGGACTGGATGACTTCGGTGAAGCTTTTGACGGCTTCGTCGAGGTCGGCAGCAGCTCTGAAAGTCCCAATGGCGGGCAGGTCGGAGAGGATATCCTCCTGGTATCCTTTCCAATCTGCCTTTAATTTGCACTACCATGGTGTTGTACCTCTGACTATTTTTTTTTTTTTTTTTTTTTTTTTTTTTTTTTTTTTTTTTTTTTTTTTAGTTAACGGCGCATCTACATCTTGGCCATTAGCGCCGCTCTGACTAGTTGTTGTTCCTTTGACCAGGTCAAAGGTACAACACTCCTGAGTAATTTTTTCATAAGTCAACTTTTATGTTCTTCTGCTAAAACTTTTTAAAAATTAATTAATATTGGTTGCTTCAATTGTTCAAAGAGTTTAAAAAATAATAAATGAAATAATTTCAAACTAACTTTATCAATCCTCAGTGTAACAGTTCGAACCTACCGCCCCTTAAAGTAACCTAAAGTTGTAAGGCATAATTGAAAAACGCAGACACGGAAAATGTCAAATAGGAACCGGCCTTAAGGGAAACCTCGTATCCTGACATATTCCTGAAAAGCTAATTATTGAAGCTGAAAAAAAAAAAAAAAAAAAAAAAAAAAAAAAAACACGAAAGAACCACCCTAAACGTAAGACACCACATACAAATAAACCCCTTCCTAACAAACTGGTAAATGAAAAGAAAATTATTCTAATGACAGTTCAGATTCTGATACTGACACCAAAATTTCTTCAGGAGAAACTGACGTTGATCTGCCTGATAAATGTCACAAGTTTTGTAGATGACCAGCAACAATTTGAAAAATATGATTTGGAAAAAGGAAATTTTATACTTGTTAAAAATAAAAGTAAAAAAACTATTACATATTTAGTTCCAGAGATCTGTGGTATTAAATGTCTGATGTTTAGGATCCAATATTTGAAAAAACAAACTTTAAGTGACAAATTTACAAGAGAATATGAAAATTTTTATGATATTGATGTTGAGGACATTGTGGCTAAACTCCCATACCCTACTATTGCTAGTGGATCTGCTTGACAGTTAAAAAGTTTATCGATTTGACTGGCTTTTTCATGAAAATTAAACAAAAGATAATATCAATAATACCTTTTTTATTTTGCTTACATCCTTATTCTGTATTTATTAAACTTACAATTTTTTACAATATTACTGAATACAATTTTTTTTCTGTTCTGCTGTGTTGTTTTTACGTGGTCAGAGGTACAACACGCCATGGTCAAAGGTATAATTACATGTTGTACCTTTGACAACAGTACGATTATTTTTTAAAAAATTAATAAAAAATATTAAATGTAAAGCTAAAACCTTGAAAAAATTAAATATGATTAAAAATAGAATACTAATTGCAATTAAATAAAAAAAAAAATGAATTTAGCCTTAATATTCAAGCTAAGAAAAATTAAATTTTGCAAAGTGGTCAAAGGTACAACACCTTCCCCTATATATATATATATATCGTATTCATATTAATTTATATTTATGTACATGTATAAATATAAATCAATACGAATATGATATATATATTATAAAATTGTGACCCTTTTTTTCTCTATTAACGTTATTGTTCTAGTATGGACGTGGCCCTACCTGTGGAAGGTCTTCCGTAGCTAAGGCTAAACTTATGTATATTGATTAAGTTGCTCCTGAAGAGGTGTCAAGAGACGCGAAACATGTAGAGCATAATATAAAGCATACAAAGTGAAGTGGGTGAGTTTTATATATGCATGACCTTCCGCCTATTCAAATAATATATATATATATATATATATATATATATATATATGTGTGTGTGTGTGTGTGTGTGTGTGTGTGTGTGTGTGTGTGTGTGTTGTTCATTCGGCATCTGTCTCCAGCGGTCTCGTCAGCGGTGACGAGCTCATTCCCTTACCGACCAGCAAGGATGAGTGACTGCCAGAAGAAGCCGGAGAGGAATCCGGCGAAATATCGCGATGACAGGAGGAGCCATACCGCTGGAGACAGATGCCGAATGAACAACACATTTAATTCCCAGCGAAGTAGCTTAAAAAACAACATATATATATATATATATATATATATATATATATATATGTTTGTTTTAGTTAAGATTCAAATTTTCGCGCATCACTAGTCAGACTGGCAAGGCCGATATTAGACATACTACCTACCATTGAGTTAGAAGGGAGGGGAGGGATTCTAATCGAAAAAAGTCCGACTCGCAGGAACTGCTTCATCTTAGCGCGGTTCCGTTCTTATCCCTAGTCTCATTTGGAAAGATTAAAATAGAAGCAATTATTGTTTTGGTTCCACTTTTCTTGAAAGGTCATGATTTATGATCTTACCTAGATGGGTCGGCCAACGCCAGAAAGGCCACCGCTAGGCAGTTGAAAATTGTCACAAGGTCTTCGAATCTCTCTCGAAGCTATATTTCTAACAATAAATAGTTTTTCTTATTTTACTTACCCTGTTTTATTGTCAAATACATTATCCAACTATAAGCAATTAAAAAATAACAAGAAATAAAAACAGACAAAAAGAACCGTTCGAATAACCGAAATTTTCCGATTGACATCGCCTAATCAAAACTTTCTTCAGAACCTTTTTTTTTAGAGCATTTAGTAAGCTTTCTAATAGTAACCTTCCGCTTACCAGTATTCTCAACCGTTTTCAACATATTAAGGAAAGTCGGCGCTAATGACCTAGATGTAGATACACCGTAAAAAAGTATGTATGTAGATACACCGTTTTTTTTTTTTTTTTTTTTTTTTTTTTTGTGGCGCATCTACATCTAGGTCATTAGCGCCGACATCCAGGGTGTAGCGAGGAATTTTACCAGCGAGCCGTGGGATGATAAAATTCCTGCCGGAGGATGGGAATCGAACCCACCATCTCCCGCTTATGAATCCAAGGCGCTAGCCATTAGACCACGGGAGACCCCCCGGTTCCTGTTCATGTCCCTATTCTCATTTGAAAAGCATAGAATAGAAACAGATAATATTTTCCTCGGCCTTTGTTCAAAGGGGGGTCGGGTCCGCAAGACCCTAGAAACCTCTTCTACCCATACTTCATTTCATACGTTTCAATGAATTGGAAAATATCAAAAATTTTCACATATTCCTGTGTTCTTTTACTATAGTAATAATTCTACAGATAAAATCAATTAAAAAATAAAATAAAAAAACCAACAGCATAAAGGCAATTGAAAATATTCAAAAGACGTCATCGAAACTCTTTCTCTTGGCAAGCTATATTTCTAAAAATGAATTGTTTTTCTTATTTTGCCTAATCTGTTTTATTGTAAAATGCATTATCCAACTATAAGCAATTAAAAAATAACAAGGAATAAAAACAGACAAAAAGAACAGTTCGAATAAGCAAAATCAATTACTTTAATGTTTTAAGCACTTATTTCTCCGATTGACATCGCCTAATCAAAACTTTCATCAGAACCTTTTTTGTAGAGCATTTAGTAAGCTTTCTAATGGTATTCTTTTGTTTACCAATATTCTCAACCTTTTTCGAGATATTAAGGAAAATATACAAAGTTACCAAAACTTTTTATGTCTGTTAATAAAATATTTTATTCTAACCCTTCCTTAACTCCAAACGTAACCAACATTTCAATATATTAGTTTTAATGATAGTAAAAAATGCAGAAAATGTTTCAACTGAATCCCATGATTCTAAGTACCCAAACCAAAAACGGTATTCAAAAACTATTTTTCCAATTTTCTCAAAAACGGTTAAAGCTATCGCCTTGAAAATGGTTTCATTCCTTTTCCTAGCCAAAGAAACCTATAAAACGAGTACTTACATGCTTATGAACTAAAAAAAAAGTCCAACTCGCAGGAACTGCATCATCTTAGCGCGGTTCCGTTCTTATCTCTAGACTCATTTAAAATGATTAAAATAGAAGCTGTTATTATTTTGGGTCCACATTTCTAGAAAACATGAAGATTAGATAGTTAGCCGTCGAGGTGATAAGTAAAGATGGAATGGTTGGGATTCGGCTAAAGAAACCTCAATACGATTTTTGTTAAAAAAATCTATATTTAGGACGTTTCAGCTACTCATTGGTAGCCTTCGTCAGCATTGAAAGTGCCGGGAGGCAGAGGAGGACCAAAGTTGACAGTTCCATCTTTACTTTCAAGAAAGGTCTTATTTACGATCTTACCTGGATAGGCCAACCCGCCCTAGGAAGGACACCGCTAGGCAGTTGAAAAGTTATATCTCCATATAGTCCATATCTCTAGGATTAAATTGTTTTTCTTAACCTGATTTATTATCAAATACATTATCCAACTATAAGCAATTAAAAAATAACAAGGAATAAAAACAGACAAAAAGAACAGTTCGAATAAGCGAAATCAATTACTTTAAAGATTTAAGCTCTTATTTCTCCGATTGACATCGTCTAATCAAAACTTTCATCAGAATCTTTTTTGTAGAGCATTTCGTAAGCTTTCTAATGGTATTCTTCCGTTTACCAAGATTCTCAACCTTTTTCGAGATATTAAGGAAAATATACAAAGTTACGAAAACGTTTTGTCTGTTAATAAAATATTTTATTCTAACCCTTCCTTAACTCCAAACGTAACCAAAATTTCAACATATTAGTTTTGATGAATGTAGAACATGCAGAAAATGTTTCAACTGAATCCCATGATTCTAAGTACCCAAACCAAAAGCGGTATTCAAAAACTATTTTTCCAATTTTCTCGAAAACGGTTAAAGCTATCGCCTTGAAAATGGTTTCATTCGTTTTCCTAGCCCAAGAAGCCTATAAAACGAGTACTTAGAAGCTTATGAACTCAAAAACGTAAGCGTTACGATTTTTTTTTTGCGCGAATTTCGTCCCAAACGCCATCTTCAGTAGGCGGATTTTGCTGGTTAACGAACTTGACCTTTCAAATTAATTATTTTCGGTCTCTAGGGGTTCTGAAACGCGAAATTTTCTAGTCGGCACTTCCGGATTGTTTCATTGTATCAACCCTATAAGCGGGGTTCCTCCCTATGGGGGAGGGAGGAACCGCGCTAAAACGTAAGCGTTACGATTTTTTTTGCGCGAATTTCGCCCCAAACGCCATCTTCCAGTGGGCGGATTTTGCTGGTTAACGAACTTGACCTTTCAAATCGGGCGACAGATTTTTGTACCAAATTTCATCAAAATCGGTCCATTAGGGAGGCCAGAAATCCGCGAACAGACAAATATAAATATATATATATATATACATACAAATTTTAACCACCGTTATTTTCGATCTCTAGGGGTTCTGAAACGCGAAATTTTCTAGTCGGCACTTCCGGATTGTTTCATTGTATCAACCTTATAAGCGGGGTTCCTCCCTATCGGGGAGGGAGGAACCGCACTAAAAAAAGTCCTGCTCGCAGGAACTGCATCATCTTAGCGCGGTTCCGTTCATATCCCTAGTCTAATTTGGAAAGATTAAAATACAACTATTATTATACAGCAGTTATTATTTTGGTTCCACCAGTCTTTTTTTTTAATTAATTATTATAATGGCGTGTCAACCCTTAAGGTCACTAACGCCATTCCTGTTTGTAGTAAAGTCTTGAAAGGTCATGATTTACAATCTTACCTGGAAGGGTCGGCTACACTAGCAACGGACCCGCTAGTGACAAGGTCTTGGAATCCTGGAAATCTATATTTCTAACAATAAATTGTTTTTGTTATTTTACTTAACCAGTTTTATTGTCAAATACATTATCCAACTATAAGCAATTAAAAAATAACAAGGAATAAAACAGACAAAAAGAACCATTCGAATAAACGAAATCAATTAATTTAAAGTTTTAAGCACTTATTTCTCCGATTGACATCGCCTAATTAAAACTTTCTTCAGAACCTTTTTTGTAGATCATTTAGTAAGCTTTCGAATGGTAATCTTCCGCTTCACAAGATTGTCAACGGTTTTCGAGATACTAACGAAAGTATACAAAGTTACCAAAACTTTTTTTGTCTGTTAATAAAATATTTTATTCTAACCCTTCCTTTACTCTAAACGTAACAAAGATTTCAACATATTAGTGTTGATGAAATTCGAACATGCAGAAAATGTTTTAACTGTATCCCATAATTCTAAGTACCAAAATCAAAGACAAAGAACCCTCCCTAGGATGGACGCTAGGCAGTTGAAAAGCTATATCTTGGAAATCCATATCTCTAACATTAAATTGTTTTTCTTATTTTTCTTAACCTGTTTTATTTTCAAATAAATTATCCAACTATAAGCAATTAAAAAAGAACAAGAAAAAAAAGGGACAAAAAGAACTGTCTGTTTATATATATATATATATATATATATATATATATATATATATATATATATATATATATATATAATATATATATATATATATATATATAAATAAATAGGGGACCAAAAAGTCCTTTAGAGATTTGCTCGTTTTGGTGAAAATCACAAAACAAGAAACAAGTTTTCATTTTTGTAGATACTTATTTAAATTTTCAATAGTAAAAATTGTCATTGCGAATTATTTCAGGAAACCAATTGCTAAAATTCAATCCCTTGATGCTGATATAGTTTTCGTGAACGGTTTCTGCAACGGTAATGCTTTAGAAGCGGTGCGAGAGTATGCGCGTCGATTCCCAAATGAATCGATCGACGCAAAAAGAGCTTCAGTCTATTTTTTCCAAATATGAGTTAGTGATGGATTCGTTGTCTCCGATGGTCTCTACACATTTCTATATTATGAGGACTTTAGTCCAATACATTGTTACCATAGAAACACATGTAGGGGAAAAAAATATTAACGGCATTGTAGCACATACCTTTCGCTTACGCCAAGGTTTTGAGGCCCAGTGTTCCCTCCCAATCCTCCCTACCCAGGAGTGAAGGTCCCCATCAAGCAAAAAAAAAAAAAAAAAAAAAAAAATTGAAGACATTAAGAAGTTGATGCCATACGTTTCAGAACAGCACAATAATTTTTACTATGAAATATTCAGTTGGCCAACAACATAGATGAAGACGTTCAAGACGATTCAGCATTACATTACTCATTGTATGTACTTTATATCATGCAAATATTTCTTACACATTGTACCATTGATATTAAACTGTTAATATATCCTACAATGTGTATAACATTATATTAGACCTTATATTTTGCAAGGAGGTACTCCTTAGGCTGTTCCATGCAAGAAGAGCTTCAGTCCAAGCACTATTATTATATTTTAATAATATAATGCATTTGTTAGTAATAACCAATGTTTCATTTATAACTTGTGTCAGTATGGGGTACTCAGACAAAAAAAAATAGCACAATAATAAAACAAATGAAGGGTGTAGACAGTTTTTTCTCGTTTTCTCAAAACTACTGATTATGACTGAAGCTCTTTTTGCATGGATCGATTCAAATATAACAGAGCTTAATCGACGAGTCTTTGAGTTAACTTTTAATAGACTACGAAAGACTGGGATATTTTAGTTATTTACTTTTTAGCGCGGTTACTCCCTATCTCCATAGGGAGAACCCACTTATGAGGTTGACCTCACGACGCAATCCGGAAGTGCCGACTAGAAACTTTCACGTAAATATATAGATCACAAAAATATAGGTCGCCCAAATTTGTGTGTGTGTATATATATATATATATATATATATATATATATATATATATATTTATATATATGCTTGTCTGTTCGCGCTCTAGCAAGCTCAAAAATGTTCCGATTTTAACGAAATTTGGTACAAAAATCTGTCGTCTAATTTGAAAGGTCAAGTTCGTTAACCAGCAGAATCCGCCCACTAGAAGATAGTGTTTGGGGCGAAATTCGCGCAAAAAAATCGTAACGCTTACGTTTTAGCGCGGTTCCTCCCTCCCCCATAGGGAGGAACCCCGCTTATAAGGTTGATACAATGAAACAATCCGGAAGTGCCGACAAGAAAATTTCGCGTTTCAGAACCCCTAGAGACCGAAAATAATGGTGGTTCAAATTTGTATATATATATATATATATATATGTATATATTTATTTATATATATATATATATATATTTGTCTGTTCGCTCATTTCTGGCTTCCCTGATGGTCCGATTTTGATGAAATTTGGTACAAAAATCTGGCGTCCAATTTGAAAGGTCAAGTTCGTTAACCAGCAAAATCCGCCCACTGGAAGATGGCGTTTGGGGCGAAATTCGCGCAAAAAAAATCGTAACGCTTACGTTTTTGAGTTTATAAGCTTGTAAGGACTCTTTTTATATGCCTCTTGGGCTAGGAAAACGAATGAAACCATTTTCAAGGCGATAGCTTTAACCGTTTTCGAGAAAATTGGAAAAATAGTTTTTGAATACCGTTTTTGGTTTGGGTACTTAGAATCACGGGATTCAGTTGAAACATTATCTGCATGTTCTTCTTTCATTAAAACTAATATGTTGAAAGTTTTGTTACGTTTGGAGTTAAGGAAGGGTTAGAATAAAATATTTTATTAACAGACATGAAACGTTTTGGGAACTTTGTATACTTTCATTAATATCTCGAACACGGTTGGGAAATCGTGGTAAGTAGATAGAAACTATTTGAAAGCTTACTAAATTTTCTACAAAAAAGATTCTAAAACTATTTTTGATTAGGTTATGTCAATCGGAGAAATAAGTGCTTAAATCTTCAAATACGTCTGTTTTTTTCTTATGAACGGGTTTTTGTCGTTCTTTTTGTAATTTTTGTCTCTTTCCCTTGGTTTTTTATTGCTTTTTATTTTTGTAATTTCTTATGTTGGGAAAATGTATTTGTATGTAAAACAGGATAGGAAAAATGAGACCAATTTTCTGTTGCTAGAAATAATGAAAATTTTGGGAACTTCGTATACTTCCATTAATATCTTGAAAACGATTGAAAATCTTGGGAAGCGAAAGGTTACCATTCGAAAGCTTACTAAATGGTCTACAAAAAAGGTTTTGAGGAAAGTTTTGAATAAGCGATGTCAATCGGATGAAATAAGTGCTTTAACTTTGAAGTAATTGATTTCGTTTATTTCATACGGTTCTTTTGGTCTGTTTTTATTCCTATTTTTTCATTTCTTATAGTTGGATAATGTATTTGACAATAAAACAGATTAATTAAAATAAGAAAAACAATTCATTGTTAGAAATATATCAGGCTGTACCGTATGAAATGTCAGTTTTGGATTTGCCGATTTCCTTCAAATGTCTTGAAACTGTCGAGGCTCCTAATCCGAGTTCTTTGGCATATTCCCTATTGTTTGCTATTGCTTATAGTAGTCAAATGTATATGCCAATAACACAGGATACGGGCGCTAATGACCTAGAAGTAGATGCGCCGTAAAAAAAAAAAAAAAATCGTGGAAAAATGTTTCGAAGAAATGTTTGATGGGGTCGTCACATTAGGAGAAATAAGTGCTTAAAACTTAGTTAGTTAGTTTCGTTTATTTAAACGGATCTATTTGTGTGTTTCCCGCAGTTTTTTTTTTTTTTTCACTGCTCGTCATTTTTGTAATTTCTTATAGTAGTCAAATGTATTTGTCAGTAAACAGGATACGTATAATTAGAAGCAATATTTTGTTTGTTAGAATTCGAAGATACCGTACGAATATCTAGATATTACCTGTGGGTTAATATGTTTTTTGAGTTGAAGCTTTAAAGCCTCAACAGGAATATTTGTGTAATCACCCTTCACAGTTAATTTATTAGAATCATGAGTGACCGTTTTTGTGCTACAACTAACAATCTTTGAAAACGAAGTTTAACTATCCTTGTTATTGTTATTTTCCTTCTGTTTGGCCGAAATTTTCTATTCGTGGTGTAATTCTCCTTGAATTTTTTGACTAGATCAAGAACCTATTTTAAGCACTCTTAAATTCCTTAATTTAATTCAGGAAGTTTATCAAGCTTGACATAATCACTTTTGGGTTAATACGGGTGGTCTATACCGAGTCCTTTGTTTGTAAACACAAAGAGCTTTCTGAGTAACGGTAAAGGGCAGTAAAAGTATATGACTACCTGGAAGTAGACCCTGCATACAGAGAATTGCAATACGAGACCTCATTCATTCTTTCACCAGCTACCGTGTAACACCTTAGATCTGTTTATATTGTTTTACTCAGTGTGAACAAGTGTTGAAAGTGCCTAAAATTTTATATTTTTATTCCTTGTTATTTTTTAATTGCTTAGAGTTGGATAATGTATTTGAAAATAAAACAGGTTAAGAAAAATAAGAAATCAATTTAATGTTAGAGATATGGATTTCCAAGATTTAGCTTTTCAACTGCCTAGCGTCCTTCCTAGGGAGGGTTGTTTGTCTTTGATTTTGGTACTTAGAATTATGGGATACAGTTGAAACATTTTCTGCGTGTTCGAATTTCATCAACACTAATATGTTGAAATTTTTGTTACGTTTAGGGTAAAGGAAGAGTTAGAATAAAATATTTTATTAACAGACAAAAAAAGTTTTGGTATCTTTGTATACTTTCGTTAGTATCTCGAAAACCGTTGACAATCTTGTGAAGCGGAAGATTACCATTCGAAAGCTTACTAAATGCTCTACAAAAAAGGTTCTGTACATGGACGTATATAAAAACAATTTCGGGGGGGGGGGGCTGAGACCATTTCCAGGGTATGGAATACTAAATATATAGAGCTTGGAATAGTTTTAGGCAACTAAAACGCTATTACACGTAAAATAAAATATGTTTTATGAACTAAGTGATCTTATTTAATTTATTTTTAAGGGTTTTACGAGAAGTTTTCATCATTAATTCAAAATTTCGGGACGGGGCTGCAGCCCCCTCAGCCCCCCCCCTCATATATGCCCATGCTTCTGTACCCTCTAGAAAGGCTTTATTAGGCATATTTTGTATTGATTTATAGAGCTTTGCTTTAGAATGAGAGCCGGATTGTGTAATTTCCGCATCTGTGTAAAAGTTAGTTACTGTCGGTGTCCCTGACGCCTTAATATCACTTTTATTCGAGATATTCGAGAGGATTTTGACAATTTTCACGAGATATATAAAAAAAAATAAGTTTATTTCTTTTCTAAGCTTATCAAATGGCACTAGGGACATGAACGGAACCGCGCTAAGATGCTGCAGTTCCTGCGAGTCGGACTTTTTGAGTTTATATGCTTCCAGGTACTTGTTCATAGGTTTCTTAACATAAGAAAACGAATGAAACCATTTATAAGGCGATATCTGTAACCGTTCCTGAGAAAAGTGGAATCAATGTTTTTGTAAGTCATTATTTTTTTGTGGGTACTTAGAATCGCGGGATTCAATTGAAATATTTTCTACATCTTGGAAATTAATTCTAACTAATATGTTTAAATTTCGGTTATATTTGGAGTTAAGGAAGTATGCGAAAAAAATTATTTTATTAATAGACATGAAAAGTTTTCGGATCTTCATACATTTTTCGTAAATATCTCGATAACGGTTGGGAAATCGTGCTGAGTGGAAGGTGACCATTCGAATATTTACTAAATTCTCTACAAAAAAAGGCTCTGAAGCAATATTCGATGGGGCAACGTCAATCAGAGATATAAGCGCTTAAAACTTAAAAAGTGTTTGTTTTGTTGTTTTGAAAGGGTTTTTCTATTTGTTTATCTCACTTTTTAATTGGTTGTTTCTTGTTTTAAATTGCATTTATCAGTAAAATTAGTATAGTATAAAAATAAGCTAAGAAACGGTGAAAGGTATTGGTAATGTTAAGTTTGGAGTGGCTGTGGTAATCAAGATGGCTGTGGCTAATCATGATGACGTAGTTTGTTTTGAATTCTCCTGTGTATATAACCTTCCTCATAGCCTCTAACTGAAGTTATCGTTATTTCTTATTTTATAGAAAGATTTAACCCACGAAAGATTTTTTTTTTATATAGGTTTATAGGTTTTTTTACGTTCTTCCAAATTTGCACGAATGATACTACAAGACGCGAATCATATAAAAAATGGATCTTTATCATGTTTAGGAGAAAGGAAAAAAATACGTGAAACCCTAAGAATCCGGTTCCTAGTAATAGCTGGTTCTATTCTAAGTATACAAAATGACACTAGGGATATGAATTGAACCGCGCTAAGATGATGCAGTTCCTGCGAGTTGGACTTTTTTATGTTATCATCAATGAAGTTTAGTAATTAAATATTGCCCTCTTAGAGAAACGTAATCATTACATCTAGCATTGACTTGATTAAGTGCAGCCAGAGTTGGGCAAACGTTAGCGCGCGCTAAAAGCTGATACCTCTCCGCTAATTTAGCGAAACTGTAGAAAGCCAGCGCTAATAATTAGCGGTTAGCGGCGGCAGTGCGCTAACCGCTAATATATTTATGAAATATGGTAATTGCTGAAAGTTTAAGCTATAGTAACAACATTTTGTCATCTCAAAGCTCACTTCCGGTCTGCTCTGAGCACCCTCTCTCCTGTTCCACTTCCGCTTCACTCTACAGCAGGGGTCGGCAACCTTTTGCTATAGCAGGGCCACATATGTTGTCAGAGTATCAGTGCGGGCCGCACTTATTTTTATGTGTTCGGACATGTATTTTTGATATTTAAAATAAAACACATATATATTCATACAATCATGTCTATTTAAATTGAATTACTATACTAACATAAAAGTAACATAACATAAAAGTAAGAACTAGTGAGATTTTTGCGGCTGCATTTGACTTGCAAGTTTTTTAACGTCTGCTTTCATTTTAGTCGTAGACACGCGCAGTATCGCGTCTAAATGTCCATCAGTTAATCGCGAACAATTCTTATTTTTGCGGTAGTTGAGAATTGAAAAAGTCTGCTCACACAAATGTGTACTACCAAACATAGTGATTATCTGCTGAGCAAACTTTTTCAATTCTTTGAAGTTTTCAGAACTCAAACCTCCGTAGAACTGTACCAAGTCAGTGCTTTCCTTAAATGCCGTTTTAAGTGTACTGTTACTTTGCAAATCTACTATGTTCATTTGCAAATTGCTTGGTACATCATTAATATCAATTGCAAAAGGGTTTTGGAATATTTCCATGTTAAGGGAGATCTTTTTAAAGTCGGTGAATCGATTTACAAACTCAGTTTGTAGTTGTGTTAGCACGTTTCTCATTGTAATATTTTGCCACTCAAAATTATCTCCTGCTTCTTCCATGCCTTTCTTGCAATTAGGAAAATGGTAAAGCTTTTTTTCATCAATATGCTTGATAAACAGTTTCAGTTTCATCTCAAATGACTTCACATCTGAATACATATCGCAAATCATTTTATTTTTTCCCTGCAAGCGTTTATTGAGCTGATTCAGTTCTATAGTCAAATCAGTCAAAAAACCAAGATCGATAATCCACTGTTTGTTATTAAGCTCTTCCACTGGCTTTCCTTTCATCTCCATGAAGTTTCCAATTTCTTTCGTCAAATCAAAAAACCGTTCCAAAACGGCACCTCGACTGCGCCACCTCACTTCACAGTAGTAAACCACGTCACCATGATCAGCTTCCAGATCTTCCAAAAACTTTTGGAACTGACGGTGTGTGAGCCCATTTCTTCTTATAAAATTAACAGTGGATGTAACAGTATCCATTATTTCTTTCCAGGATATAACCTTGGAGCACAATGCCTCTTGATGGACAATACAGTGAAAAATCAATGGCACAGTAGATCCAGAATCTTTCACTTTGCTGATGATTCTCCCAACAACACCTTTGTTTTGACCGCTCATGTTCTTGCCTCCATCGGTAGTGACACTTGTTAACTTTTCCCAGCTTAATTGCAATGAATCCAGAGTTTGTTCCAAATGGTGAAATAAATCTTCTCCCGTAGTTGTACCTTTCAAACTGCACATTTTCACAAGCTCTTCGTAAACAGTAAAGTTTTCGTCACTGCCGCGTACAAATATGAGTAGCTGTGCTGTATCCGACACGTCCGTACTTTCATCCATCGCTAAAGAGAAGCAGTCAAAAGACTGCGCCTTATCCCTGAGTTGGTCATACAAATTAGCACCCAAGTCTTCGGTACGTCGGGTGCAAGTTCTCGCAGAGAGACTAAGACTTTCAAACATTTTTTTCTGCTCTGGGCATATTTCTTCTGCGATAGCTAAGACACACTCTTTTACTAATTCACTATCGGTAAACGGACGTCCACTTTTTGCTAGAATCTCTGCTACCCTATAGCTGGCACGAACATTCGATTCACTGTTGTCTGCCACAACCTTAAATATGTTTTGTTGATTTTTTAATGACGATTTCAAAGGGGAAATTTTCTTTTTTCGTATTTTTCCTTCAAGACAGTCAAATTTAGCTTTGTGCTCAGTGTCGTAATGTCGCTTCAGGTTATATTCCTTTACTACAGAAATATTCTTTTGACAAATCAAACATAACGGTTTTCCTTTAAACTCGATAAAAAATTATAATTCTGTCCATAATTCGTTAAAAACTCTTTTTTCTTCTTCAATCTTCCTTTTTCTTGAAGCCATGTTTCTATAATTATTCTGTAACAATAATAAAGAAATTTAAATTCGGTGTAAAATTAAAAAAACATATAAGTGTGTTCGAGTTGGCACCTACAAATTGAACTCCCCATTCAAAAAAAAATAATATAACTATCTTCATATCATGTCTAGTACTATCCCCGTCCTTATAATATTTACCCATAAATCTGAAGGTTCACGTAAACAAGAAGTAAATAAAATATAACAAATTGCTCGCGAGTGCATACAACGTACTTACCTCATACGTCGTTAGAAGCTACCAGCGAAGGGAAGAAAGGTGAAACGAAACGCGTAGCTGGCAACCAGATGAGACGTGATCTTCCGGCAAATTTCCTCAACAGAATGAGGCGAGAGCTGCGCGCGGCTGTGAATTTAACTAAAGCCGGTCGCTTTGATTTTTTCGCCCCGCACACCTGCGTCTAATCAAAGCGAGCCGCCGCCTATTGTCTGAAAGGAGCCGCCGCCGACGGCCACGTGCGGCGGATAAGCGCAAAAGAAATTGCCAAAAATTTAATACAGCAAATCTTTATTTTCGGTAGAAACAATACATAACCTCACAGTCTTGATAAATAGTTCTTAAGAAATGAAATAGGTAGGTACATTTTACACCCCGCATGGGAGCGAGCTTTCAAATTCTCTCATGGCCCAGCAGCATGGCCGTATAAATTCCAGTGAATTTATATGGCCTTTTGCTTTGGTATTTTTTCTTACGGAACTCAAGCTTGCGGGCCGCACCGAGAAAGTCTACGGGCCGCATGCGGCCCGCGGGCCGCCGGTTGCCGACCCCTGCTCTACAGGATTTCCGATCACATGAATGTCAATTTCGGTTACTTCCGGTCGACTCCTGCCTATCACTGGGTAACACCTGTTCGATCTGGCTCACTTCCGGTCACTCACAGACAATGGCACACTCTGACACTCCTTAATCTAGGTTACTTCCGGTCCTATATTCATCCCTGGGTCGTTTCCGGAAGTACCCCAGGGCCTTCCAGGCACTCATGATAGACCGGAGGTGAACCGGCAGTGACCCGGAAGTAATTTTAAGCAACCGGCAGTGAAACCGGAAGTGGTTCGAAGTTGTCCAGATTCATCCGGAAACTGTCCAGGAGTAATTTTGGTGACCCGGAAGCCATTTTGGGACCCCGGAAGTGAAACCGGAAATGGCCAAAAGTTGTCCAGATTCATCCGGAAACTGCCCAGGAGTAATTTTGGTGACCCGTAAGCCATTTTGGGAACCCGGAAGTGAAACCGGAAGTGGCCAAAAGTTGTCCAGATTCATCCGGAAACTGTCCAGGAGTAATTTTGGTGGCCCGGAAGCCATTTTAGAACGCGGAAGTTAAACCGGAAGTGGCCAAAAGCTACTCAAATTCGCCCCAGGGATTATCCAAATCACTTCCGGGTCACAAAATTTAATCCTGGACAGTTTCCGGATGAATCTGGACAACTTCGGACCACTTCCGGTTGCTTAAACTTACTTCCGGGTCACTGCCGGTTCACCTCCGGTCTATCATTAGTGCCTGGAAGGCCCTGGGGTACTTCCAGAAATGGCCCAGGGATGAATATAGAACCGGAAGTAACCTGATTAAGGAGTGTCAGAGTGTGTCATTGTCTGTGAGTGACCGGAAGTGAGCCAGATCGAACAGGTGTTACCCAGTGATAGGCAAGAGTCGACCGGAGTAACCGAAATTGACATTCATGTGATCGGAAATCCTGTAGATTGAAGCGGAAGTGGAACAGGAGTGAGGTTGCTCAGAGCAGACCGGAAGTGAGCTTTGAGATGACAAAATGATGTAACTATAGCTTAAGCTTTCAGCAATTACCATATTTCATAAATAGATTAGCGGTTAGCGCACTGCCGCCGCTAACCGCTAATTATTAGCGCTGGCTTTCTACAGTTTCGCTAAATTAGCGGAGAGGTATCAGCTTTTAGCGCGCGCTAACGTTTGCCCAACTCTGAGTGCAGCTAAACACTGTTCTGATGATATTTGGTGCACTTTATCTAAGATTCTGTCTCCTAATTGCTCTCTTGAGTTTATACGATTGCTCTCTGCTTCTAGGTTCCTCATATGAAGAAACATATTAATAAACTTCAATATCTTTACATAATTTCGAAGTAATAAATTCTGCAATATTTAAAGATGGTGTGGTGGCGATTATCACCATAAAAGTTCGTCATATTTCCTGCTGCGATGTTCTTAATGCAGGCGTTGGACTCATTTCTTCACCGACGATCTGTTCTTAATGCTGCCTGGAATTGGTTGCCTTCATTGTGAAGTAAGAATGACCTAGTCTCTCCTTGTCTAATAAAAGTTAACAAAAATACTCGTCGATTAAGCACTCTTCTATTTTTGAATCACTGCGCATACTCTCTTACCGCTTCTAAAGCATTACCGTTGCAGAAACAGTACAGGAAAACTATATCAGCATCAAGAGATTGAATTTTATTAATTGGTTTATTGAAACAATTCGCAATGAAATTTTTTTCCCATTGAAAATTTAAATAAGTAAGTACAAAAATGAAAACTTGTTTCATTACTTCTTTTGCGATTTTCTCCAAAACGAAGCAAAAATTAGCAAATCTCTAAAGGACTTTTTGCCTTAGTTTTTTGGTCCCCTATACGCTCCTGAAATTTTGCCATTTAAAATCGGCATATTCTGTATATATACGAGAGACCTAAACAAAACTTAAACTGTTTCTATTTCAATAGAATCTGATGAAGGCTTGAATTTCAAGCCGAAACATCGGCAAATAATAAAACTCATTTTCTTGAAAGAAATGTATTTTTATTAAGATACCACGATCTAACCCTGACAAATTCTACCTTCGCATCACCAATGGTCAACCATCTCCTCTCAATGAAACATTATTTTATAAACTCCATTTAAAGGAGCTGCCTAGATGCAGTTTTAACGGTGAGTTCTATAGAATACAGTGTTTATAAGAACCGTCGCCCACTCTATGCAGGGTTCCCAACCGATTAAAAGCCAAATAAAAAGAATAATTCTCCCCTTACAGGCTGGGCAAGCTGAGTTTAATTCGCCACCTCTCTCCGAGCAGGTAAATCCGTGATCTTTCAGGTGGTAGCCCTGGCAGGCCGCAGAGTCCCGCTTAATTTCGATTCAGTCGCGGAGGGTGAAGTCACGGAAGCGTTATGTCAGAGGGAAAACTGTTCCTACAATCTAAGCTCGTAAGTTTCTATATTTTATAATGTGTGGGGAGAATTTTGACAACTTTGAATAGTTATCGAAGGCGTTTGTCGAAAAAAATACAGCTCTATTTTTTTTTAATGTAACAGATGTTTCCTAAAAATTGTAGATATTACTATAATATAAAACTTGAAAGGTTATATTAAAATGTTATTTACCAAATCAAACATGAGAATTAGGGTAATTTCCTTTATTTTTCTTTTATATATATTTTTATATAGTTTTGACATGGACTATGTAGTCATTTTTATTGCAATCTTTTTTTCGATTTATCTTATTTTTTAAAGACAGTCATTAGCCCTATCCTGGCTCAAAACGGTGGTAACCCGTAGAAAATTCCAGAAATCTGTATCATGGATAAGGTTAAATAAATAAAGTAATTTTTTTTAATTTACATGTTAAAAGCGTGCGTATACATATATCTGAGTATATATATATATATATATACACACACACTCATACACAAATATCTGTCACAAATATAATTTTATTTAATGTGTAATTGTTGTTTTTTTACTGGACAGAGTGAATAACATACATAAGCTTTCGTCTAAGATTAGCAGCTCATAAGCAAATAAATAAAAAAACAATAGAATCTAAAGTAAAAAAAATGGTTATAAAATAGATCTAGTGATAGTTAAAATATTCGTAAATATGTAATTAAAAATACAAATGTTCTCAAGAAATTTTTTTTTATTATTTTATTTTATGCTTTAGGGGGATAAACCCAATAGAGCGAGGAAGGTATGTATTTATAGTACATATACATATAAACGGTCATACAAACACAATATACTAGCATTGTGTGTATTGTGTACAATAATAGTAATAGGAGATATAAAAAATTACGAAAATTTAGTTTTTCTTTTAGAAGTATTAGTATTATTATTATTATTATTATATAGTTTTATTATGTTTAATTTTTATAAAACTATATATACAATAAAATCTCCTTGGTTTGTTATGCTCCTTACTAGAAATAACTTATTTATTTATTAATATTTAGGTAGGTAGATTGGTTTTTGGAATTGAGGAATTTAAATAAGTCTATTTTCCCATAATTAGGCCTAATCGTCAAAAGTTTATTTCTAAAGTCTTCATTACATGTAATATAAAAATATATGGAGGAAATCGTTTTTCATTTCGTCAAACCTGTATTTTACCTTTGTATTAAATAAAACATAAATTTTATGTTTTAAGCTCTGTTTTCAAATGCGAAACGAACATTATATTTTCCAACTCTAATTTGCGGTATTATTATGGCAAGTTCTATTTTGGCAATTTTGTGGTGATTGTAAATACTGTAAGTTTAAAGGGCTAATGGGATGTGTGAGATAGATGATGCCGTCGACTTTTGACTATTTGTTTTCTTTTCTAATCTTGTTTTTTTCTGTTAGAAAAAGATCTTATCGTTTTGTGAGCTTTAGTTTTTTTTTTTTTTTTTTTTTTTTTTTTTTTTTTTTTTTTTTTTTTCTCATTGGTAATTTACAGTCTGTTCAGTTATGTACAATAAGTAAATATTGCCAAACTTTTACTTATTGTACATAACTGTACAGATTGTAAATTAACAATAAAAAAAAGGCTCACAAAACGAAAAGATCTTTTTCCAACGGAAAAAAAACGCCTATATCTAGGGACATAATGCAAGTAAACATTTTTTCTTGGTGGCATTCAACTACACTACTTTAGTTGGCGTACACACCCCTCAAGTATGGCGATTTCCTTCAGGACCACCCTGCATTTGAACCACCGTTATTTTCGTGATCTAGGGGTTCTGAAACATGAAAATTTCTACTCGGCACTTCCGGATTGCATCATAAGGTCAGCTCATAAACGGGTTTTCATAGAATCGGGGTAACAATCACTAATGACAAGTATTAATCTCGTGTAACCTTGCGCAGAGGCAATATCGTAACCAATGAAGGACTACTGAGGTGCGATTATTGCTGGTTGAAAAAACTTATCTCGTGTAAACTAGACATAACTCACATCATATATCCGTCTCTATGTTTCTCTTTCCCCAAGTTCCGATCGAGACAAGAATTACAAACAACATTCCTCTTCCAGAAGAGAGTAGATTAAAGGCAGACCTGCCAACCAAAGTAGGTTTCAATAAAATATTTACATGAAACCCACTGGTAGAAGTAAATTATCGGAGAGAGAGGAAGTGAACGAGAGAGGAAGCATTGTGTTTTCTCTTCCCCTCTTCCAGATAACGCCTTCTTCATTTCCTCTGCATTTCCTCTGTCTCCCCCAAAATCTCTCTCTCTCTCCCTCTCTCTCTCTCACTCTCACTGTCTCTCTCTCACTCTCACTCTCACTCTCTCCTTCCTTCCTTACCACAAACTAATGCCTCTTGGCTTGGGGCATAATCATGTCTAGCAATACAATTTTTTCTAAAGCTTCCTGAACTCCTAAAGGAACCAAAATTTAAATATTTAAGATTAGATGAATGTCAAATGCCTGGAAAAAGTTTCAACAAAATCAATCGTTTCTGAATAGCCAAAATGAAAATTAGTTGAGAAAAGTAATATTATCAATGTTTCTCATAAACGGTTACAGATATCGATTTAAAAATGGATTGATTCGTTTACCTATATTAAGGAACCTTTAAAATTACTCGTAGAAGATTTTGAAAGTTCCACAGAATGGCATCGATACACTCCAATGAGTTTGAAGGATTCCAAAACCAAAGGCATGTAGGTCCAACCTACTATGTGGAATAAGCACCCTCAGGCAAGCAAGCTTAAACGAGTCAAACCCACAACAAGGTAGTAATAACGTGACTTCGAATAGGTCATAGTCATATGACACATAGCATTAAAAGAAAACCTCCACGTCTATGTGATTCATGCTCTCAAGTTTTATCGATAAGCCATTTAGTAGAGGAATGCCCGGTAAATGAAACAAGATTCAGACAGCTAAATATACCTCGGAATGTATCAGAGGCTCTTAAAAATTGTCAGCATGCTATTGACAACATCATAAATAAATAATATAAAGAGAAAATATAATAAGTAATAAAAAATAATAAACCAATAATATAGACTTTCCTTGCCGACAAATAAATTGTAAGGAGTAAAAACCTCGCAGTTACTCGCCCAAATAAATTTGCATCCTACCTACCATCCAAAGGGGTGTAACAGAATGCATTCATGCTTTCCTATTTATATCAGCTGATAGTAATCAATCTCTAAAGACCCAGCAGAAATTGAACAACAGCTGAGGAAGACAAGGAGCAACCGTAGCTCCTAGATCTCTGTTGCCAACAATTAAAACCAGCCAGCTAAATAGTATATTTTCAACTGTCTCACTAGGGAATAGAGGAGACAGGAGACATTAGTTTCGGGCAGATATTTATTAAATCTGCGTGTATCGAAGGCAGCTAGAATCTCTGGCGTGTAAAAGAGGATTTCGCGCCAAAAGTCAAGGGGATTCCGCGCCAAAAGTCTCCCCTCCCGAGGCTTGTTTCTGCCTCGATTAGGGGAGCTTATAAATAATTCCCTCGATTGTGACCTGCCCTTTCTGAAATAGTCACAAGCCGTGATCTGTTTTAGGTCCGTCTGGCCTGCCGGTGGAATGCAGAGACAAACAAACCTAGTTGCCAGACACTCTGGGGGAACGTTGAAAATATGCTACAAGTATATATTTGAATGGCCAACCAGCAGAATCCAGAAGTCATAGAGTGTCATCATCATGAACTTATGAAAGGACGGGAGGGGATGTTTTGGAAAAAAAAACTGTCATGTAAACAAACCCGATGGCGGCCATATTGGTTGGCCAAGTCTCTCAAAAATTCTAACTTTGGTTTTGATGGTCACTATTATAATAATTTTAATTGGAAATGACTATTGAATGCACAATGCCTACCTGTTCGGCATCTGGATGTTCCAATTGTACAAGAGCACAATGGAAGAACTTTGGAGTAACATTCCTCAGGTAAGAAGAAACTAATGATGGTGCAAGTCGTTTCGTAGTAGTGACGGGCGATTCTCGAATGGAAGATCGATCTATATCGATATAGAAGATCGATCTTTTGAATCGATCTGAACTCAAGTATCTTTTTAGTGCATAGATCTTTTCATTTCGGTTCAAATAGATTCAAAAGATATTTGAGAATCGCCCATCAGTAGAGGGAGTAATTTCCTCTTTACTGACATCGTCAGTTTCCTGTTTTGCCAAAAATACTGCTTCTCCTTGAGATTTCGGTTAACATTTTTCAAAAATAACAAAAAAAAAAAAAAAAAAAAAAAGAAAGAATTATCGGTTATGCTTTCCGAATGACACTAGGGATAAGAACGGAAGCGCTTTAAGATGACGAAGTTCCTACGAAGGCGAAATAGTAAGAATTTATACTCTGAGCTTTTCAAATTGCACTAGATGTGGAATTGTGTGGAAATACGCTAAGAGAACGGAGATTCAAATTCCTCCGAAACTCCTTGGCCATTTGTTTGAGATTTTGTGTATATATTTGGTAGGACAGAATAGGATGTTAACTATTTTTCATATCCCATAAGTGGGATTTTTCATACCCCAAAAAACGTTTTTTTAAAATGTTTTTGGACAAAATGTTTTACTGTTAAGTTTTTATGATTTGGCCTAAAAAAATACATACAAAATCGTGTTTTTCACACGGATAATCATTCGTTACACATTCTCGCGTGGGTAAACCATCTAGTTTGTTTGTGCTAGCTAAAGATGGACAAAGCAAAAATATCGTACAACGCACGCAGAGATTGATATTGTTGTTTTTTTTATTGACATAATTAGTGATAGATATATAATTTTAAATATATTAGTTAAGATAAGTTCAATGAATTTTTAAAAAATAGATGTTCGGTGTTTTGCCACTTTTATAGGCCGCCTCCGTTCACAGCGCTCTATTATCCTTTTAGTCATAGACCACACCCCCACACACTTAAATAAGTTAGATGAAAATTAGCCCATGAGTCCTGTCATGAAGGACGAGGAGCGTAGATTGATTGCGTGGGCGGAAAGCGTAAATACCGAGTCCCTTCCCTAGCCGCGTCTAAATATGATATTTGAATTGGCAAAAGAACTATTGACGTCATATCTCGACCTCTCCGTCATTTCTAAGGCGTCTCTTCTCCGTCAGAAGTATTTATGTCTACTCTCCAAGTCGCCCATCAACAAAATATATAGGTAATAGCGAAATTAATAACTTGTAAATTATTTCAATATTTCATCAAAATCATTCATCGTGGTTTCGATTCACACTAGAAGCGAAAAATGTAAAGACATTAGCCATATCATCGCTAGAAAAGGGTTCTAACCTATAGATAACACTTCTTAAAACACTGTTTTTTTGTTTTGGTTTTTTTTTTTTACGGCGCATCAACAAATCGTGGCTATTAGCGCCGAAATCCAGGGTGCAACCAGGAATTTTCTCAGCGAGCCCTGAGATGAGAAAATTTCTGGCGCCGGTGGGGATCGAACCCACCATCTCCCGCTTTTGAATCCAGCGCGCTAGCCACTAGACCACGGGAGACCCCTTAAAACACTGTTTTATGTAGAAGTGAAGTTTAAAATAAAAAAAAAACCCCGCTTCATTAGAGTTTTAACTCTCTTGCTTTAATCGTTTATATTTTACTGTGCTCCGTAGATTATCTATATTACTAATGTTTGAACTGTCTGAGCAGAATTTAAGAAGACTGCTTGTCGAATAACTTTGTGGCAAGGTGTTCCTGACTGAAAGGAACTTGTGAGAGAGTTGAAAAGCTTGTGCAGCGTTTTATTTAAATTTTTAATTCCACTTGTGCATAAAACAGCGTTTTAAGACATGTTATTATTGCTTACAACCCTACATTAAATAACATGACTAATATGATGAAGATGTTTTTATACTGGATTCTTGGCGAAGAGAAGAAGCGGTAGACTGGAAGGCACCTCCTACCGAAATAGACTCTGCCTCTTCCGTCAGCAGGAACTGGGTCGGCGGACTTATAGTCAATGTCATGTTCGTTTTACAACATCTGGGAGTAAACATTTACTTACTGTCATATCGCACTACCTAGGTAAATAGAATATAAAGATATTAAGTTCTGTTAGCTATCGAAGTTGAATGAATTATTATAAACGAAAATTTACTTCAAATCTCCCTAAAGTGATACCTGGTTAATATATATATATATATATATATATATATATATATATATATATATATATATGTATATTAACACGATAGTGGCCACAATTTGTATTTCACCACGAAAGGTTTACTTATACAGAGTGTCCCGCATTGACTTTAGGGGTTTATTCTGCACCTTATTTGTAGTTCAGTGACGCAAAAATGAGCGTTCTATCAGAAAATTTAGCAGAGCTACTCAAAAGTTTGTCTATTTTAGAAACTACTGGTTTTTTAAAAGAAAAACTATGTTTTCGGGATTTCTGATCATTTACCGTAAATAACGACCACATTTAGAATTTCCAATAAGAAACACTCGTTAATGAAATATTACCATATAAATTATGAGCTATATTAAAAGCCATATAGATGAGAATGTTTGATATTAGTTTTTTATTAAACTATTTAATATTTTCTTGGAGGCCCGGTGGCCGTGAGAGTTAAGGCGTGAGCAGTTAACACTCCGTGCCAAAGGTCGTGGGTTCGACTCCCACTAGGGGCGGTGGCGTTTCTTTAGAAAAAATAAAAGGCATCAGCCCTATCCTGCTTAGAAAAGGGTGGTATCTTATTGATAACCCGTCCTAAAATTCTTAGTTAATAATTTAAATAATAATAATATTTTCTTAATCAGCTATTTTTAGACTTAGAGGATTGCCTCCGCCTCAGGAAGTTGCATTATTGAATAAGCTTCAAAATAGTACCTCGTAGTTTTAGAGAACAAAAAATCGATTTGAATCTATTTTTCTCTGATTTCTATGTGAAGGAAGCCTGAAGGAGCCATTCTGAACACATTCTTTAAGTTCACACGATAATGTTGATGTCCTATCCTTCCCATACTACATGTCGTTTATTACACAAGCTTTCGTTCATTATTACAAGCAAAAGGTTTTAAATGGATGGTTTCCCAGCTGATAATGGACGAGTGGTGACGGAATGGCTGAAGACAGAATTCCCTAACCGTCCCCCACTACGTAAACACAATTTTTGCTCTGATTAATGGCAGGGGGACACTTCGGAATCAATGGTGAAAGAATTCAGAAGACCATAGTGGAAATAATCACCATTATTGTAAACACACTGAATACATGTACCTGCTTTAAAATTGTAGATAGAATAAAACTATATCATTGATTAAAATGTTAAATTGTGTTTAATTTTCAATGTTTAAACAATTCCCAAAATGAGCACAAACTTTATGACCGATATAATAATAAAATTAAAAACAATATGTTATTTTTAGGTAGAATATAGGAAGAGAGTGACATGAATATTTGATAATAAGCGCATGATGGCATGACATTCCTGTTACACAATCAATGCCCGACATATTCTGACAATGGCATCCATGATATCGTCCAAGGTATTGTTCATCGTCCTCTCTTATTGTTCATATATTTCCTCTCTTCCCACCATTTGTATAAATATAGTGTTTAGGTCAGTTTTCATATATTCCGATGGTTTCTATGAAAATACCTCAGATAAATCTCCGACAGAGTGGTCAAGAAATAAATATTAATATAGGATAGGATAGGAAGTAGATTTATTTGGGCGAGGAACTGCATGGTTATTTTGGTTTGTAGTTTTTATTTACTGATCATTGCGTTCTGTAAAATCCTACTCCTCTTGCCTAGAAAGTTTTTTTTTTTTTTTTTTTTTTTTTTTTTTTTTTTTTTTTTTTTTTTTTCAAGCCTTCATCAGGTCTGTGAAACAAGTAGGACAGAGTTAATAATTTATAAATATATAAAAAGATTAAAAAAACACCTATGGATGGAGTTTTTGACCACCCATTAAGTTGAAGGTGGTAGCAGAGGATCAAAGGATGCAAGAAGGTATCATAAAAGTCCGTCACGCAGGAGCTGCATAACTAAGCACTTTCCTCAGAATTTGGGTAGTGTAGACTGCTTTCCAGAACAATTTGCTTAAAATATCCTACATAAATAAAATAAAAACGTGAATAGTTCTCATTTTGTAATGAGTAACTGATCAATTATTAATTTTCATCCAGAGTTATGTTTACACATGGTACCTACTAGACTACGTAGTAAATAGAAAAATCCTCATATTATCGTATTTTGATCTAACGCAGGAACAGGATACAGTCACTCTAGTGGTAGAAAGCGCTCCTTGCGGCGGCTTTGTGAACCTACGTCTGCCGGCTTTTCTATTCAAATATATTACAAATTAAACCCCCGCTTTCCGATTGACCGATTCAGCTCATTTTTACAACACTTCTTTCTCATGAGTTACCCACGACGTATACCGCGTTTCGTTATAATGCAGCAGAGATTACGACCGGTAGGGGTCTCCCGTGGTCTAATGGCTAGCGCCTTGGATTCATAAGCGGGAGATGGTGGGTTCGATTCCCAACCTCCGGCAGGAATTTTATCATCCCACGGCTCGCTGGTGAAATTCCTCGCTACACCCTGGATGTCGGCGCTAATGACCTAGATGTAGATGTGCCGTAAAAAAAAAGAAAAAAAAAATTACGACCGGTATGAGTATATTAGGAATTTGGGTCCGGAGTAAACCCCCCCTTCTAATGAACCGATTTAGTTTATTTTTACAACACATATTTACCTGTAGATTACCACTACGAATACCGAGTTTCGTCGAAATATACCAAAAATCACGGCTGGTAGTGGCGAATTGGTATTGTGGGTCCGGAGTAAACCCCCCCCCCTTCTAATGAACCGATTTAGTTCATTTTTATATCTCACTTTTCACTCTATATTACCACTACGAATACCAAGTTTCATTGAAATATAACAAATATTACGGCTGACATAGTCAAATAAGTGTTTTGGGTTCGGGGTAAACCCCCCCTTCCGGTGGACCGACTTTGGTGGTTAACGAACTCGTTCAATCGTTTGCTAATTGAATGCTATATACCAAGTTTCGTGACGAAAAAACAAAAACTCTGGCCACTATCGTGTTAACAGACACACATATATATATATATATATATATATATATATATATATATATATATATATATATATATATATAGATATATATAAATTTTAACGGGAGTCATTTTCGGTGTCTACTAGGTAGGATCGATAAAGATTTGAAGAAATTTTTCAAAAATTCCGTCATGAGTCCAACCTCAATAGCTACTTTCCTTCGGAGGAAAGTGCTAAAAGTGTGGTGATAATGGAAGGGAGGCAGGTATGAAGGGTTTTTGTTGCAGGCGGTATAGAGTTTTACCAAGATGTTTTTAATGTATGGAAAATGTTGGAGTAGGTTGAGGAGATGACTTCTTTACCGTGTCATTTACTGGGTTCTTTTCAAGGTGGATAAATATTGATTCAGAGAGTCAAAGTTATGTCCGTTTGTAATGGCATGTCTCAATAAAGCGGTCTTTATGCCTTTCTTCGTAACATCATTTGTTTGTGTTGATTCGTTTTCTTATGCGGGTTTTTGTCTGTCCAATGTAGGTACTATTGCAGTTTGGTGTGATGTCGCGGCATTGGCCCTGTCTTTTTGTGGGTTTGAGTCTTTTAAATTAGTTCTCCGTCTTCTCATCGGTATGCTTTTTTTTTCATAATGTTTTTGTTCATTTTATATCTGTATTCAAATTACCCATTTAGATCTTAAACCAGTATTGATCTACCTCTAATTTAAGCTCTAGCTATAACACACACTTTCTGTATAACGATTTTCTGTTTTTTGAATCTTTTTGTATATTTATTAATTAGTATTTACCAATGTCCTACTGGTTTTACAGCCCTGATGAAAGCCTGAAATTCAAGCAGATACGTCAGCAAACAATAAAAACCATCCTCACATGTAGAATGTAGTTTTATTAAGATACATCGACCGAACCCTGACAATTTCTACCTTTTAATTTTTATTTATTACAAATATTTAAAGAAGTTGGTCGTTGGTCAACAAGTGACTTGTACTTGGAAGAGGGTGAACCTGCTCCCAATGGCCTAGAAACATATAAAACGTATGGAACATTGCAGTAATGCCAGTACATTAACTGGTCACCAAAGGCGTACTTGAAACCAAATCCTGTCCTAAAGTATGAATCTAGAATTGACCTACACTTCTTAAATATCCATTATACGTACGCTGTAAAGTACCTGGTATGTGTATATAAAGATAAAATTATTTATTTCAGTTCTACATATATATCCTCTGAAATAAATGGAATCTCCAGAAAACTAAGAACTTTTGCACCAGTAATCATATTAAAAGAGTTTTATGTATAATAGTCGAGTGGCAAGGGCTAATTTTGTACTTTTGGCGTTTTCCCGTCCCAACATCGACAACTAAAATATCACATCAGTTGCGACTTTGGCTCAGATAAGGGTCACAAGATTCATTTGTTGTTTCATTACTGTTCATGCATCACAATGTCTTAATTGCCTATGTGGCAAACTGCCAAGGCGTAATAACAGAAGGACTTCAGTTTCAGTGTGAGGATGAGCAACAGATTTGAAATTTTTCCAACTAAACTCTAAACAAACCCAAACTCCACCCACCCTATAGGGATGAAAACCCTTCTTATGAAATCTCGACTTTAACTTATCTCGACTTCTTATGTAACTCAAAGGTTATGAAGAAACCAGTCGTCGTGATCTGCACACGCACACATATATATATACAGGGTGTCCTGCATTGAGATGTCATAACTTTAGGGGTTTATTCTGCACGTCATTTGTAGTTCATTGACGCAGAAATAATTGTTCTATCTCAACATGAAGTAGAGCTACTCAAACTTTTGTCTAGTTTGAAAACTTTTTTTTTCATTGAAGACTGTGTTTTTGGAATTTCTGTGTTGTAAATAACAACCATATTTTTAGAATCTACATAAAATGTTCAAGAAGAAAACCCCGTTATTGAAGTATTGCCATGTAAATTTAGAGCTATACTAAAAACCAAATAGATGTAAATTATTGTTATTAGTGTTTTATTGATGTATTCAATCTTTTCTTAATTAGCTATTTGTAGACTTGGAGATTTGCCTCGGCTTCGAAAGTTTCCTTATTTAATAAGCTTTAAAATGGTATCTCGTAATTTTAGAAACTTTTATTTGACTCTATTCTTTTCTGATTTCTAAGTCAAAACCAATAAATGTGCATTAGCGTGAAGGAGCCATTCTCAACACATTCTTTAATTTCACACAATATTGGTGGTACCCCATCCTACCCACAGCAGGTACACACCAAGTAAAAAAAGTCCGACTCGCAGGAACTGCCTCATCTTAGCGCGGTTCCGTTTTTATCCCTAGTCTAATTTCGAAAGATTAAAATAGAAGCAGTTATTATTTTGTTGAGAGGAGATCGTTGACCGTTGATGATGCAAGGTAGGGATTGTCCGGGTTCGGTCACTGCTACTTAATAATACATACCCCATATGTGTATGTATGTGGGCATTTATATGTACATATGTGTGCGTGTATATGTGTATGTGTATATGTATATATATATATATATATATATATATATATATATATGTATATATATATATATACATATATATATATATGTTAGGTATATTTACATAGATATGTGCATATATTAGTGTTAAATATGTCCTACTTGTATTTACAGCCCTGATGAAGGCTTGAAGTTCAAGCCGAAACGTCGGCACAATAAAACCATTTTTACGATAAAAGTAGCAGTTACCGAACCCCGACAGTTATTGTTTTGGTTCCAACAGTCTTGAAAGGTAGGATTTACAATCTTACCTGGAAGGGTCGGCATCACTAGAAGCTTTCCCGCTAGTTACAAGGTCTTGGAATCTTGGAACTCTATATTTCTAACAATAAATTGTTTTTGTTATTTTACTAAACCTGTTTTATTTTCGAATACATTATCCAACTATAAGCAATTAAAAAATAACAAGGAATAAAAAACAGACAAAAAGAACAGTTCGAATAAGCGAAATCAATTACTTTAAAGCTTTAAGCTCTTATTTCTCCGATTGTCATCGCCTAATCAAAACTTTCATTAGAACCTTTTATGTAGAGCATTTAATAAGCTTTCTAATGGTATTCTTCCGTTTACCAAGATTTTCAACCGTTTTCGAGATATTAATGAAAGTTCCCAAAATTTACATTATTTCTAGCAACAGAAAATTGGTCTCATTTTTCATATCCTGTTTTACACACAAAATTTTCCCAACATAAGAAATTACAAAAATAAAAAGCAATAAAAAACAAAGGGAAAGAGACAAAAATTACAAAAAGAGCGACAAAAACCCGTTCATAAGAACAAAACAGACGTATTTGAAGTTTTAAGCACTTATTTCTCCGATTGACATAACCTAATCAAAAATAGTTTTAGAATATTTTTTGTAGAGAATTTAGAAAGTTTTCAAATAGTTTCTATCCACTTACTACGATTTCCCAACCGTGTTCGAGATATTAATGAAAGTATACGAAGTTCCCAAAACTTTTCATGTCTGTTCATAAAATATTTTATTCTAACCCTTCCTTAACTCCAAACGTAACAAAACTTTCAACATATTAGTTTTAATGAAAGTAGAACATGCAGATAATGTTTCAACTGAATCCCGTAATTCTAAGTACCCAAACCAAAAACGGTATTCAAAAATTATTTTTCCAATTTTCTCGAAAACGGTTAAAGCTATCGTCTTGAAAATGGTTCCATTCGTTTTCCTAGCCCAAGAAGCCTATAAAAAGAGTACTTACAAGCTTATGAACTCAAAAACGTAAGCGTTACGATTTTTTTTGCGCGAATTTCGCCCCAAATGCCATCTTCCAGTGGGCGGATTTTGCTGGTTAACGAACATGACCTTTCAAATTGGACGACGGATTTTTGTACCAAATTTCATCAAAATCGGACCATCAGGGAAGCCAGAAATGAGCGAACAGACAAATATATATATATACAAATTTGAACTACCATCATTTTCGGTTTCCAGAGGTTCTGAAACGCAAAATTTTCTAGTCGGCACTTCCGGATTGTTTCATTGTATCAACCCTATAAGCGGGGTTCCTCCCTATGAGGGAGGGAGGAACCGCGCTAAAATGGTGGTCTAAGTCTATCCACACGGATAAAGTCGCGGGCACAACTAGTCTTGTATACTGTTTTAACTTCACATAATATATAAAAGTTAGCTAATTAAGTGGTGATTTAAAATTCCAAGCGATTCTATTATTATGGGCGATAAAATTCCTATAATATAATTCTAAATATTCTTACTAATTTGTAGGGTGGTAACCTATAGATAACCCGTCTCAAAATTCTTAGTTAATAATAATGGACGTTAAAATTTAAATTTACTAATTTGTACAACTACTACAAGTGCATTGTACTTTAGAATTGCAGCTGAGATGTTTTTAAAACTCAGTAACACGTAAGGATTCAGAGAAACCATAGGGGTGCCTCGTTCTCATCCAGTGTTCTTCTTAACCCTTAGAATGCTAGCGGATCTGAGAGGGACCGACCGCCGGGTGCTACGAGCTTTGAGAGCTGATCCTACCCCCAGTGCTAGCCTATTTTCCACCCTCCGCGTGTGACTTTGGTTTGGAACAAGACTATACTCAGACAGAGCTCCCGCCTTGGGTCGCTCTTATTACGTAGATATATAACAGGGGGCATGCAAAATTGCTTGTTTTGTTGTAATTTAAGATGCTAATTTCATTAATTGTGTGTACTTTAGTGTGACCTTTTCAATTATTATAACAAGTTTCTTATTAAAATTAATAAATAAACAGTTTCTAAAATAATATTTCAATTGTTTCCGAAATATTTTAGTTTTAAATTTAGCACTATTAGCCCTGTTAGTATGAATTCACCCTTTTATCAAAATATTCATGAAAACACTTTCTCTTCTCTTCATTTTACCCATTTTATGATTTATATCATTGTTATGATTCTTCAATTTATTTAGTAATTTTTTAAAAATATTGATTGATCTTTATTGATAATTTACAATCTGTACAGTTATGTACAATAAGTAATTATTTAGTAAATAACTGGGTCTTTTTTTACTAAAAACTAATCATTTTATTTTTATATGCAACTCATAAAACTGGTTACGTCCAATAATTACTTGCTGGGGAAAAAACAACACTTTATTAAAATTTGTGTTTTGTATTTATTTTAAAAACAAATTTATTTATAATAAGTAGTATAGGCGCTAATGACCTACATGTAGATGCGCCGTAAAAAAATAATAATAAAAAAAATAAGTAGTATATTAATTACTATTAATTAGTAAATAGTAATATAATAATAAAGTAATGAATTAGAAATAAATAGTAGGTATATAACAAAAATATTAATAATAAACATATAAATATAAAAATAAATAATAAACCAAAACTAGTACTGAGAAATATTTGTTAGGGTCATATTTCCCCACACCTAATTTAGCCTAAAAGTGGGAAAAGGTTTAGCAAATTTTAGTAAAGTGTCTGCAAACAGTAGAAATAACAAGCCAACCCCTGCAGGTAGCCGCCTTGGTACAGTCAGAATTGGTGATAATGGACCTTTTAGGTGGTCTAGGACACTCCGCTCGAGATAAAGCTAGCTTCAACTCACAATAAAACCGGGGAAACACACGTAAAGACATTCTTCTGCTATCTAACGGATAGCTAGGTAACTAGACTAGTTGTACAGCGTGATACAAGAGATCTCTGGGCTTTCTGGAAGCAGAGATTATACAAAGAATATGAAAACGAATATATTCGTGCGTCGCACTCTGAGGAATGTCCCGGCTGCACGAATATATTCGTCCTTCGCACTCAGAGCATTTTTTTAGAGAACGAATATATTCGTTTATAGCACGGAAAGGGTTAACTCGGACAGTCTCGCAGCTGTAGTATTTAGGAAGTGTTCTAATGAAAATTATCTTTATGAACTAATTACGCGTTTTTTCTCCGTATTTTTGTTTATATCAAAACTTCTTTACGCTTTTTTTTAGTTAGTAAGTTTTTCAAACTAATTATTTTCTTATCCATATGGCACTAGTATTTCTAAAGTGACACAACTCAAAATAAAACTCAACTGAAAATGTGTAGGGGGCTTAGGATTAAGACTGGAAGAGTGACACAAGTGCCCTCTGGTGTACAAGCTCTGAAGCTAGGTACAGGCAGTTTTAATAATTGATAATGATATATTTACCGTGTCTTTCACAGTCATAACTATGACAGTGTTAATAAAACCGATTTTTGAGTTGTGTCACTTTAGAAATGCTAGTGCGATAGAGGGACCCGAGTTTGTTTTATCAAATATATTCCAGGCAGAAGGTCAATCAAAATAAATAACAAGGTAATTTATTCAATTATGCTAAAAATTGTTCCACACAATTTTAGGTGCCAAGAACTCACAACAATACAAATATATACAATAAATAAAAGTCTATTATCCAGAAAAAAGTAAAATACAAATCTCTTAAATAAAATACAATTTCTTGATTTAGAAAATGATTAACTTATTAATATTCGTCTAGAAAATTTAAAAAATATACTATTTAAAAGTATTCTATTGAGGCCGACCACCCGACTATCCCCAATCTCGGGTAATGGTTTCCAAAAAAAAAAAAAAAAAAAAAAAAAAAAAAAAAAAAAAAAAAAAAAAAAAAAAAAAAAAAAAAAAAAATCAATCGATTATAATAATAATTATTATCGAATTTATTGAATTAACAATTTCCAAAAGGATCAGTTCTCCCCCCCCCCTAAAAGCCTTAATGAAGGCCTAAATTTGGCACTAAATAAAATCTAAGTCTGAGCACTACAGGGAAGGGAGGAGGCAAGTCAGCTGTGATTGAAGTTGATGTTGTTAAAAAAAATGGCTGTCTTAGCAGCTTAACTACAAGCAGTTGTTTTTTTTTACAGATTTAATTCCGATATCGAAGGCTAAATCCTCTTTGCCTTGGAGGAAAATTGAATCGAAAAAACTTAATCTAACATGCATATTGCTAATACCTTTTGAATTGAATAATGTATACATGTAAACTGCTTATTTTTCTATACAAAAATTCTTAATTAGGCGAGTAGATTGAAGTACTATTAATATCCAGAGTTGCCTCCTTTTTCCCTTGTTATGAGCTGACTTAGCCCCTTTTTAACCAGTTATTCGTACTCTTTTTGCAAGTTCCTATATTTATAGGAGAAAAGAAAAGGTCCACTTATATTCTTAATGGGTAAGTTTCATTGATAATATCAATAAATGCTATATAAGTAAGAAGCTTGATATAGTTTTGAGTCTTTAAATCTAAAAAAAGGCTCTCCTGAAAAATTTGTAAAAAGTGACTTAGCCCCTTCTTTCCCTGAGCCATCCATTTGTAAATATTATAACTGAGATAAAATGCTCTGCCTTGGATATTTGTGTATTTTTAAGATTAATTGCCTCGAAAAGTTCTTAACTGACGCACGAACTGAAATGATTCAGTGCCAATCTGTCAAATAAAGGTAAAACCAAAGAACCGAAAAAAAAAAAAAACCCTTTCATAAGTAATGTTTCTAGAAAGAGGCCGCATAAAAATGCCCAGAAATAGAAGACCCCTCGCAGAGATGGTAGCCATCTATAAATACTGAGCTAAGCAGCAGAAGAGCATTTTATTTATTTCCGATACACACAGTAAAATTGTCGGAGATGAATTTTTTTTCAGTTTGTCGGGCTTCTAAAAGGATGTCTGTTTTAAAATGGGTTCACTATTCGAAAGAGCAAACAAAAGATAATTCTCAATCAATCAATAAATATTTATTGGAACCAATGCATAAGGGTATTTTTTACAATTGGTTAAGGGAGACTAAAAAAATATATCAACAAAATAAATCATTTAAAAAAATAATAATTAAAAATAACTAGAAAAATTAATGCAACTAAAAGACGCCTTGATAACATCTTGGTTTTAATCGTTTTGCAATCCTCTCTCCAAATTGAAAGTAGCTGGTTTCTTCTGTTCTTAGTGGTTTTTCATAGTTATTTGAAAAAAATACAACAAAAGAAAAAACACACACACAAACAGAAACGTTCGCATAATATAGATTCTAAATTTAAGTGCTTAATTCAAGATACAAATCAATAGGTACATCATGGTAATGTCAAATTCATCCCAACAAATTACTCTGTGATAATTATATAAGTTTGCATAAGGATGTTGACGATGGACATAATATACATATGCGTTAAAATATCTTAAAACTAAATTTCGCACAATATAAGACTTATCAATATTTGAAGTACCGTAAAAATACGCTTGTCTCTTCTTATTATAATACTATACTGATGATACCATATTGGTATACCAATTAAAAAAATCAACTAACCATTGAATGTCTGGAATAGATACGGGATTAATGAGAGAAAATTTATTCTTCAGCTTCATCTTTATAGATAGAAACAATTCATTTTAAATTACGTTAGTATTGAGGATGACTTCCAACGATGTGATGATCATAAGGGAAATGATCCATCTGACGCATGTAAAAATGAGCTTTATATGAAAATGATAGTCTCGAAAAATTGACGTTACGCAAAATATTTGTATCCTCTTTGCTCAAGTAATTTAAAACTCCCTTTACACATTTAACGGTTTGGAAATCAACATAATAATCGGGAAAAATTGACACGATAATTTCACGAACTCCTCTTAACAACATTTTATCTTTGGCCTGAATATAGGCGCGCCATATGGCAAGACGAATTAATATTATTTTTTTGGAATTTACAACAATGTATAAGATACATTTCTAGTAAATTATTGCTAGATTATATTGACATGAATGTACATGAGGTGGGAAGCTGCACAGTTGTAGTACCCACTAGACAGATTTTTTTTTTTTTTTTCACAGATATATATATATATATATATATATATATATATATATATATATATATATATATATATTTCTAGAGTTGATCTCTTGGCAACTTGCGTTTCAGTCGGCGAGTGGGGTTGTGAGGAATGTGCTGGGAGGATAGAGAGTTTATTAAGGAGTTAGGATGGAGGCGAATTAATATGAGAACCTTCTATGCAAATAAGATACTCAGTGCAGTAATCGGTTATATAAGATAAGAAATCTGACTTACGTTGATGGCGCTCCTTATCGGTCAGTGCTTCGAATTGAACTGTAATGAGGAAAAAGGACGAGGCATTTAAGCTTATTGATACTGGTCGGACGAGATAAGGAAGAAGAGGGGGCGCCCCAGAAACATTATACTTTGATTAGTTATCAATTGGTGAATAACATAAAGTGTGACGGTAACCGTGATATAATAAACTGCACAAAATTATATAGTAGCCTTAATATTGATGATACATTATTAAAGCAATAAAATAAGTACTTATCTGCCGCGACGAAGCACGGGTAGTCAGCTAGTTCTATATATGCATGTATTACATATATACATTTTTTTAGGATAGCTATTTTAAGCTTATCTTTACTTGCCTATTTTCATATTTTTATTTTTATTTCAAAAATTCTATTCTAGAAGTTAGCTAATAATAATTAAGCTAAAGGGCTTGGCACCTGTTTCTGAATTATTAAAGATGCTGTTATATTTTTATTTTCGGGACGGCTTAAATCGATGTTTAATGAACCTAATTTAAGCTTTATATTTTTGTCTTGATTCCTAATTTTAGTTGTGCTATTATCTTTAGCGTTTTTGATTAATTGCTTGACCAGAGGTGAGTACTGCTCGTTTTGCTAATAGGAAGCCAGTTCCAGCAATTTTTACAGTTTTCGAAGGGATTATTTTTCTTTTGTATCCAACTTTAATATACGTTATTGTACAAAATTTGAAAGAAATCGGTTTTGAGGGCGTAAAACTTTTTACCGAATTTTGTTAATATTGACTTTTATTTATTATCTTTTCCAGGAAAAAAATGTTCAGATTTTGGTTCTATTCATAAAAGTAATTCAGTAGAAATAAAGCACCTATTAATAACCTTTTTGATCTAGGTTGTTGAAGCCTAACCGAGTTATTTATAATTATGTACCTTTATGAAATTGATAGTGGTCGTATTTTAAGGTTAGACTGAATAGGTAAAGTAAATAATTATTTATGAAAAACTATACATAAATGATTTAGGTCAATTGAAAGACTGTTAAGAGTGTTTATTTTCTTCAAGAGGATAATCTTTAATGAAGAGTTCTCCAAGAAGAGTTCTATTGGGGAAACCAGTCCGTCGTATCAGGTAAATGAATCCCCCCAAGTACTTAGAAAGTTGAAAAAAAAAAAACAAAAAAAAAACAAAACAAAAAAAAACCCTTTTCTAAGAATTTAGCCAAAAATAAGTTATGGAAACCAACCTAATTTAGTCAGGTAGCTTAATAAATGGACGTTAAGATTTAAATAAATAGTCAGGTAGCTAAACTTTTTTTTATGATAAAGTTTTTCTCTCTCTTGTTGCATTGTAGCAGGCAACTCTTTTGCAATATCATTGTAATCACTGGGACTAACCTAAGAAAAAGTATCCGGTTGTCGCTAGATTATGAGATATATAAAAACACAAAACAAAGTGTTATTTTTCTGCTCAAATATTTAGTATTTTGAAATGTAAGGAATATTGCTGTTAATGGAAGAAAAAAATGAATTTACTGATGAGTTCTTCGATCTGGAAAAAAATACCAACCTTTTGTCTTTCGTGATTTTTTTCTCAAATATGAGAAAGAGGTTAGTTTTTTTTTATGGTGATTACGATTTGTAATTGTTATACCCCGCGCCTTGAGGACGCGCCGATGTGCAGGAAATGAGTGAGTTATTTCCGATTATTATAGCATCTGTAATCGCTTCCTGTGATTCAGGGTAGGGCATTATTCAATAACATTTTTATTGAATAATCATTCAAATAAATTTTTATTGAATAAATTAATTTATTTTTTCAATGAATAACAGGATTGGCTCATTATTCAATCAATTTTATTGAAAAATAATTTATTCATTGAATAATTTTTTCGTATTTAATGAATAATTAATTACACAGCCGCACACATACACACAAAAGCCCGGACCCAGAGAGAGAACAACGATGTAATAGCTTCACTTGTTTATAATGTGTGACATTTTCTATTTATTTGCAGAACATGTCCCGATATTAGAATATTAAGAATTTCTATTACATATATTATATAGAAGCACGCTATGAAGCCGAAGCTCTGGCCAGCTGAATTTTAATGAGGGTCATTTTCATTACCTAGTTGGTTTTACAGTAAAATTATATTAAAAAGTTTACGTTTGCAGCAAAATAACCATTTGTCAATTGGAATGGAATGGCCCACGTATACGTTGTCAATGGTCATTTTGACCATAAGGAGTCATTTCCGACCTATGGTGCCGTTAACGTTTTAGCACTTTCCTCCGAAGGAAAGTAGCTATTGAGGTTGGACTCATGACGGAATTTTTCAAAAATTTCTTCAAATCTTTATCGATCCTACCTAGTAGACACCGAAAATGACCCCCGTTAAAATTTATATATATATATATATATATATATATATATATATATATATATATATATATATGTCTGTTAACACGATAGCGGCCAGAGTTTTTGTTTTTTCGTCACGAAACTTGGTATATAGCATTCAATTAGCAAACGATTGAACGAGTTCGTTAACCACCAAAGTCGGTCCACCGGAAGGGGGGGTTTACCCCGAACCCAAAACACTAATTTGACTATGTCAGCCGTAATATTAGTTATATTTAAACGAAACTTGGTATTCGTAGTGGTAATATAGAGAGAAAAGTGAGATATAAAAATGAACTAAATCGGTTCATTAGAAGGGGGGGGGGGGTTCTCTGGACCCACAATACCAATTCGCCACTACCAGCCGTGATTTTTGGTATATTTCAACGGAACTCGGTATTCGTAGTGGTAATCCACAGGTAAATAACTGTTGTAAAAATAAACTAAATCGGTTCATTAGGAGGGGGGGGGGGGGTTTACTCCGGACCCACAATACCAATTCGCCACTACCTGCCGTGATTTTTGGTATATTTCGACGAAACTCGGTATTCGTAGTGGTAATCTACAGGTAAATATGTGTTGTAAAAATAAACTAAATCGGTTCATTAGAAGGGGGGGGGGGTTTACTCTTGACCCAAATTCTTAATATACTCATACCGGTCGTACTTTCTGCTGTATTGTAACGAAACGCGGTATACGTCGTGGGTAACTCATGAGAAAGAAGTGTTGTAAAAATAAGCTGAATCGGTCAATCGGAAAGCGGGGGTTTAATTTGTAATATATTTCAATAGAAAAGCCCGTCAGACGTAGGTTCACAAAGCCGCCGCAAGGAGCGCTTTCTACCACTAGAGTGACTGAATCCTGTTCCTGCGTTAGATCAAAATACGATAATATGAGGTTTTTAGTATTTATTACGTAGTGTAATAGGTACCATGTGTAAACATAACTCTGGAAGCAAATTATTAATTGATCAGTTACTCATTACAAAATGAGAACTATTCATGTTTTTATTTTATTTATGTAGGATATTTTAAGCAAATTGTTCTGGAAAGCAATCTACACTACCCAAATTCTGAGGAAAGTGCTTAGTTATGCAGCTCCTGCGTGACGGCCTTTTTCTTCATTATGACTAGTAAAATCGAAATACACTATAAACAAAATTGACCTTGAAAAAAATTTCAAGGTCAATTTTGGGGGGGTGAATTTGGGGTTATTTATTCCGATTTCGCATTGGAGAATCATCTGGCCAAAGAATGACCATTATTTTTCTGACACCCTGTACAACCATAATAACGACATAAGTTTGTAATATACTAAAGCAAAAAATCTTAACATTTCCAAACAGTAAATACCTCACCAATCATGGGCGTATATAAGGGGGGGGCTGAGCTGCAGTCCCCCCCCCCCCCCGAAATTTTGATTTGATCGGTAAAAATTTCATAAAACCCTTAAAAATAAATTAAATAAGATCATTTAAAAACAATAAACATAATCTATTTTGGGTGTAATAGCGTTTAAGTTGGCTAAAACTCTTCCAAGATCTAAATTGTTAGTATTCCATACTCCGGAAATGGTCTCAGCCCCCCCCCCCCCGAAATTTTCCCAGCCCCCTCCGAAATTATTTTCTATATACGCCCATGTCACCAATGTAATCACCACAGATTTATCTAATAAAATAAAATAATGGTTTTGTTCCTTCATTGTATGAAATCAACCCACATCCTGATACTCTTCTGTTTCATACATATAATACATGGAAACTTCCCTAACAGACATTTCTATCAGCTTATCTATCAAATTTTGTGTGCTATAGGCTCAGCTGTGGTCAATATTTCCAAGTACTCTTGGGTTAAAATAAAAGCTTTAAATGAAAACAAAATATCGAGTAGAGCTAAAGTTATGAGAGCTAGAATAATTTGAAAGGATAAACTTGACTGGCGACGGTCATAGACTATTGTGGTTAGTGAATATAAAAGAAAGCTTAACTTTCAGAGTGTGAACGTTTGTGATGGACAAGGAACTGGAAAAGTGTTTTATTGAATTAATAATAAATTGGTTAGAGTACAAATTTTCTGTTCGCTCAATTTTTCTTTGCCTATCCATCAACAATATGTAATGCATCTATACAGAGAGAAATTTTGAAGGCAGCAGGATCATCTTCAGAACATTTTACTTGAGCGAACTCACTCTTTGAAGAAGTGAGTTCAGTAACCATCCACAACACACTGGAGATGAGGCTTTATCCTTCTAAAGCATGCTCTGTATAGTTAAATCTGTCATGGAGACATACATTGTAAATTTAATTACACTTCATTGGACCTCCAACACTCAGCGACTCGACAAGTATCCGTTATTTAACGTTTTCACTTTGTTTGCAGATCATGGCCAGATAGCAGAACGAATTGGAGCGGCATGCCCCGCAGCTTCCGGAAAAAAGTGATTATCCTAATCTGTTCTTTATCAGCCCTTATTGCGCTATGGGTCTTATTGATACAGAGAGACGCAGCTTCCATGGTGTCCCGGGAGCCTGTAGGAGTGAGACTTCTTCATGAGCCCACATACCCACAAAAGGAGCAGAGGAATGGTGAGAACTAATTATAAAGAAAACTAACCATATTTTTTATTACATTTATTTGATTGGTTGCTTTAACATGTTATTTTATCCCATTGTTTTGCTGTCTTTTGGCTTAGCCGTTATCATCTAAATGTTTTGTTGCCTCATTTACTAGTATGGACTTTGACTACACTTATCTCGTATCTAGTTAACATTAACCCTAAACAAAATTAATATACAATAATTTAATTACATAATGTTATTTCAAACTTTTGCAAAAGAAAACAATCACAGACTTATAGTCCATTTTCTGCTCTGGATTTTATTTTTATTTATTTTTACTAATGGAATTGTTTATTTTTCAGGGTTCACCGAAGACTCATATCGAGTCGTTCACCTTGACTTCAAAGGAGGGCCTCCGAGAATGGAGTACCTCCGAAAACTCCTCTCATTACTTGCTGAACAGGGCTGTGACGCACTTCTGATCGAGTATGAAGACATGTTCCCGTTCACAGATTCCCTTGTTAACATCTCAGCAAAGAATGCCTACACTAGGCACGAGGTAAGGATTTTATTGAATAAGATTCTGGGGATTATTATAAAGATATTTTTATTAAAAGTTTGGTGAAAAACTAGAGAACAGAGAGAATTTATTTATCTCCAAAATGCTTGTGGCAATGAATCATTGCTTCTTGAAGCATTCTAGCATCCATTGAAAACCCAGAAAACGGAGAAACCCTGCAACCATAATAAATAAATATAAATATAATAATAATATAATAAATATTATTTTAAATAAATTAGTCAGTTGCTTAGAACATATTTATTTTATTTTTACGTCATAGTTCTAGTGAGTAGGGGATTTTTTTATTTTAGATTCAGAAAAAAAAGCCCTAATAAATGAATCTATTTTAATAACCATCCTCTCTTTTTATTGATTAGGTAAGAAAGTTACTCTCTTGGGCCCATGATCTTGGAATGGAAGTGATCCCGCTCGTCCAAACATTCGGACATCTCGAGTACATTCTCAAACTGAAGGATTGGCAGGACTTGAGAGAACTTCCCGATTTTCCTGGAGAAGTTTGTCCTTCGAAAAGCCGATCCCTCAAGCTAGTCGAAGAGATGCTAACCCAAGTTATAGGCCTTCATAAGGGGCTTAGGTATATTCATCTTGGAGCAGATGAAGTCTTCCACATTGGTGCCTGTGGTCAGTGCTCACAGTCTAATCCCAGGTTTGACTAGAAAAGCAATATAATTTTTAAAATATTATGATTCATTAGTAAAGCCTAAACTCAATCTTTTTCTCAAATAAATACAATAATTTTTAACCCTCCGTCGACCAGGTGGGGTCTAGGCGGACCCCACACACACTATTTCCCCCCTCCCTTACTGCCACCGTATCTCTTCCTGGTGGACCCACGTGGGTGACGGTGTAACTCTCTCACATGGTTGACGGAGGGTTAATGATGTATAGATAGAAACAGACTAAAGTGTGTATTCAATAAAAAATGAACTATCGTTACATTCAAAATGAGGTTACATTATTATCAAATTTACAAAGGTAGATTTAGCCAGGGTTGGTTTTGGTAACCCAATAAAACTACAATTTTTATAAGAAAATATGTAGTTTATTTTTACTGATGTTTCGGCTTGAAATTTGAGCCTTCATTGGTATGATAAGAAGAGGGAGAACGCTATAAAATTGAACATGGTACATCCCACTTGCAATGAATTCAAATAATAAATTCACTATTTACACATATTAGGGAAACAATTTTTAATCATAATTACAGATAAATGTTGTGTTTGTCTAAGTCTAAAAAACAGATTTATACTCTCTACAGGAACCTCTGGATTGTCTTATTAAGTAAATGGCTAACGGTACCCCTTGTTGACGAGTGTATAAAGAAAGTGTGTACACTTGCCAACATTATCTGTAAACACATTGGTCAGAATGTAAAAATTAAAAATTTGAGCACCCTGACCAACTTATTCATACTTTAAGTAACAGAAATAAGCACAAGTTTTGGTTGCTAGTAATAGAGCTTTCTGAGCAATAGTCAAAGAGGCTAAGTGAGTAATTTCTGTTACTGTAAGGTTTCAGTAAATAATAGCGCCTGAATGTCACTTATCTTCAAGACTTTGTGAGAGTAGGTTTTAAAGTTTTTATAAAATACTAAGTACACTTATTTCATGCTTTCCTAATGACATCAGGGATAAGAAGTTATGAGAACATGCTAAGTTCCTGCGAGTTGGACATTTAAAAAAAAAATAATATTGTCAAATAACTCGACATTGGTACAATGTGTACAGAGCATGATCTCTATGTACTCGTCAACTGATAAACAGAAATAAGGCCCTTCAGAGGGACATGAACTATGCAAAGGACCCTCATTTAATAGGCCCCAACTGCTAATGCTGTTTTATAAACTCCAGTGGATACAACAGTGACTAAAGCTTACAATACTTACCGTTAGATATCACAAAAGTAGCTATCAGTCTTGAGGTGAGTGCGGTGCCTCTAATGCTTTAATAGAAAATTGTAATGAAATGGGTTGATTCTAAACAATCTAGAGACAACGCCTTTATTTTATATACATATTGATTAAACTTTGACTGTTTGATCTTATTTCAGGGAGCTGTTCACCAGGTATGTAACAGAGGTTGCTCAGATTGTCCATAGAAAATTTCCTGGGGTTACACCCATCATCTGGGATGACATGATGCGCAGCTGGGTACCAAACTTTCTTACCTCAAGTCCTCTTGTATCACTAATCGAACCGATGGTATGGGCGTACTCAGAAGAAGTGACTGATCTGATACCGCACTACATTTGGTATTGGTATTCGAAGACTTTCAAGAGAGTTTGGATTGCAGGAGCATACAAGGGAGCCAATCTTCCTACTTCTGATATCCCAGATATAAGAGTTCGGTACAAAAACACTAAAAGCTGGCTCAAACTTGCTCAGGATGCGCAGATGGCCATAGCAGGATTTGTTCTCACGGGATGGTCTAGGTAAGAAAAATCATGTATTCGATCACACCTCTTCAAGATTCCTACTTACGAAGTATAGACTCATCCATCACCTGGTTTGAGAAACTTTTCAGTGAGATCCCTGAACAGGTGATTGATTTATGGGTAAAAAGATCTATTTGCTTTTATTATATTTGAAAAAAGAACATCATAAAAAATAGATCTATCACATAAATACTCCAACAATGAACAGGAAATATACAGATATTTCTTTTTTCATTAGGTTTGATCACTTTGCTGTTATGTGTGAACTATTGCCTACGTCGGTTCCATCCCTACTTCTGAACTTGGTCGTTATATCTAGACAACATGTACATGAACGGGAGGAGCAGCAATGGAAATCTTGGAGAAATGCATTACAATGTCCATCTGCTGTGGAATTTTCTGTGTACACTTTTGAAGAGACTCCCCAAGATGTAAGGATGCATATAATGAATACTTTTATCTTTGAATTTAGTTCCTTTTTTTTAAGTTGTTATTATATAAAATTGGTTTTATTATTTTATAGTTATGGTTTATTAATTTAGTATATTATTTATTTTTGAACTTTGCATCCTAGTCAATAAGCTCATAAGATTTTAATATATCTGTCCATTAGCAACATAATCAAGATATTCAAGTGGTGCAGTAGATGGGGTATCATCTTCTGACTCACTTGGGCTACTAAGTTGTAATGTCTGATTCGATTTGATACCAAGTACTTTTGTTTCGATATTGAGTAAGTATTGCATTTGATTCGATGCTATTAGTATCGAATCAAAAGTATCGAGTATCTACTCGTTTTTAATAGTATCGAAACGCCCCTAATAGAGCGATAAAATGTCAATGGAAAGCTTATTTACTTGGGCGACCGACATAATTGTAAGTGGCCGGTAGTGCAGGTGATTTATCAGTCCACAGGCTGAGCCAAGCTAAATAATCCCCTCTCCTGTGGTACATTGCAGTTCTACCAAATTCATTACAGAAAGGGTGAAAAATTGTAAAATCAACTTTATTTCTTGTCAGCAGGTATCGAATTGTGAATTCCCTGGAGCCGATTTATACAGCATCGTTTTCAACTACATCCTCCTCAGGGTGAAGACTGACAGCCTTTTTTCGACGATGACACAGAACAAAGGATGGATGACCAAATATAACGTCCGCCATAACTTCACAAGTTCTTGGAGGCTCATAGAAGACTACACGGCCTTCGGAACTCACGGATTGTATACTGAAATTCAGAAGTTTAAGAATATCACAAGAAAAGTATTAATAAATTATCTTGATTCGTACGGGACTGACGAGTGGATAGAGCAAAGAATCCAGCCTTTGGAAGAGAAAGTTAGGGACATAAGCAAGACGATAGAAAGTCTTATCAATAGACAAACTTGGCCGAGAAGGCCTTTGGTGTGATCAATTTTTAGAAATCAACTACCTCGGAAATAAGTACCTCTTTGAACATGTTAACATTCCAGTTTTTAATGTTTTTGTCCATCTGTTAATTTCTGTGTGATTTTGTTTATATTACTATATGGCAATAGCATTTATTAACGTTTTTAGGGGACTTTTATTATTTTAAAACCCACATTCTTCCGTATTTTATCTTTCAAATTATTACCTTCATCAAAAACAAATAAAAATACTAGTTTTAATTATCAGTATTAATTTTTGAATAAATAAAATTTCTCAATTCTTTATGTTGAGTATTATTTATTTAAGGTAAGAGGAGATTGATATTTCTGGATCTCAAATGATAACTCAATGAAATATCAATAATAATAATACTTATTTAGTATTAAGTATAATGAAGTTAATGGAAATGTACTGATTGGAAGTGAAGAGAACTTCAACTCTTTTTAGGGTGGTTCCTCCCTCCCTCCATAGGGAGGAAACCTGCTTATGAGGTTGACCTCATGACAAAATCCGGAAGTGCCGACACGAAAATTTCACATTTCAGATACCATAGATCTTATTGGACACACCTTACTTACCCATTCCTACCTACTAGACAGAAAGGACAGACCAACTTGTAGATTGTGTAACGAGACTCTGACCGTTAAACATATACTTACCAACTGCAGACAACGCAATAACTTGACCATACCCTACCACTTACGCGACATACAGAAGGTAGCCCACACATCAATGCATTACTCAAACATTTAAAAAACTCTTCATTATACACAAAAATGTAATTTATTAAATTTTGTTCGTTTGATTATTTTATTGATTTTTTGTTTGTTTTTTATTCTCTTAATTCTTCTTTCTTCTTCAAGTTTATTTCTTCATATATTTGTATACACATATAATTTTTTTTCACATTTAAAGTTTACGACTAACGTTTAAAGAGTTTTTCGCCTGTGTTGCAGAACTCTATAAATTAAATAAATAGATCACTAATATAATGGTGGTTCAAATTTATATATATGTATATATAAATATTTATTCATTTGTCTGTTCACTCTCCCATCGGCTCACAAATGGTCTGATTTTGATGAAATTTGGTACAAAAATCTTTCGTCTAATTTGAAAGGTCAAGTTCGTTAACCAGCAGTGGGAGTATGGGCAGGATTTTTTTTAAACAGAAAGAACCAAGAGATGTGGATAATCATTCTATTTTGATTACAAATAACAATTTACATCAAATGTAAATGCATTAAATATTTTATTTTACAATATCACTTTACAGTAACAGTATATAGTACATAATTTTGCTAAATAACTAAAATGAACTTTTAAAACGACCATAATTGATATAAACTTTATAATAGTAAAAACTTTCTAGTTTTATTCTAATAAAACATTTGTCATAGTGCCTTTATATTTAATGGCATCGACATTTTTTCAATATAACAATTTAATCTAAAGAAATATTTTTAAACATTAATTTGAGCAAGATATAGAAATATAAAATATTCAATATAAAATATACTTGCAGTACAATATGTTGTAAGAAATCAGAACTATATTCATAATAAAATATACCAACTAAAGAGAGCTTGAGTGTTCTCACAACTAGCACAACCCTGGTGTATATCCAACAGCTTTTAACAAGTATACTTTAGTTATCAAGGAAACGATCACAACGTAATAAAAAAATAACTTCATTTGATAATAGTTGGAAAATTTGGTAAGTCATTTTTCATTACTTACTCTTTATTCCTAATTGTAATTCTTTAAAAGAGATTTATACTTATACATGCATATACATTTTTAAGATGAGATCACAAAAATTGAAACGAGTGGGTATTCAGATAATTAGGTCTTATTTTCATATTTTTAAAATTACATTTTTAAACCATCAAAGGATAATGGAGATTGAGACGAGATTCAGTGGTAACATTTAAAATTTTAACTGATTACCAGTCAAAATTTGAGATAAATAAAAAAGGATTGCTGTAATCTTAATCTTGAATTCATTATTTTATAAAGAAATTGCACCATTAATTCATATTAAAAATATTTTTTTGTTTTTGTTGAGATAACACCGGCTCAACATTTTAATTTTTTCAAGTAAATGAAAAATATAAGATCTCTGAAGACAAATGTTACAGTTGTACCTAAATATAACAAATTCCTCAAATTTTTGACAACCCTTTGAGTCAGCCATAGCATTCAATGAAAAATATCTGACCAATAACAGGCCATGAGGAGGCCCAGAGATAGCAGATTCAACAGGTATCTAATCTTCGACAGTTCAGTACTCTAGAGGGATAATGTGGACAGTGCTATGCTGCCTGACTTTTTCCTTTGTAGGCTCCCATGAAATGCTGGGTGGGCCTAGGGGACCTATTTAATTCCAAAATACAATACTATAAAATAAAATTCTTAAGGTACGTCTGGATTTCGAACTCAGGTCCTCCAGAACATGTTGTGTTAGGTACCAATGAGCTAAACTTGTCCCTCAATATAAAATATTCCTCTATAATAAACAAGTCTGAACGTAATTATTGAAAACCCTTTCAGAAAAAAAAAGAAAATTATCTTAGAATAACAAAGTTTTGTGAAAAGGAACTGTCTGCAAGCCCTTTCCCAAAATTTCTGATGCTCCTTACTAAACCTGTTTAATTAGGAACAAATTTGTAACCATCCAAACCTTGTTTTAGTAGCAAACCTCAATATAAATGTTCTCAAAGCCGTTCAGATTACTTATTGAGATTCAACTTTGTCGTAATAGTGCCATGATAATGTTAATGCTTAGCAAAACGTCAACAGAGAGGAAATACAGTTGTGGAATCTGCTGGTCTTATTTTTATACCAAACAACACAAATGAATGAACTGTATTGAAAATTAGTGAGCGTATCCATTTAAAAAAAAAAAAAAAAAAAAATGGAAACAACATGTCGAGGAATTTAAGGAAATATTGCACTGGTCCTCTTCGAGCCTTACATAGTTTTAATAAAAATAATTTCAAACTTTTTTTTTTTTTAATGAAAGCAAAGATAACATTAGATCCAATTTATATTAGTCAGGAGCTGTATTAAAATATCTAATTGTGCTTTGGTATTAGTCTCTTTAAGACAATGGAAGTCCACAAGACTCCACATTCTTTCAGTTTATAAACAAAAAAAAAAAAAAAAAAAACTAATACTGTGAAGAAAAAAAAAAGAGATAATACGTATTAGAAATAAATGCATTTTATTTTTTAGAACAGTGAGTAAGGTTCACAGTTCAGTACATTAACTGCCATTACATTGTTATAGAAAAGCTCCTAACAGAAAACTCGGTTACCAAGAAAGATATAAAGAATAAAATATATTTAGCAAGCTGTTTGCCAAAAAGGCAACCAGCATGATCCATTTATGAATTGTCAAATATCTTATCAGGCATCTTGTATCTCTAACATTAATATTAAGAAGTAATGCTTAAGTGGCAACAATTCAGGATGGAATATTGGAGTCCAAACTTATTTTGACAACAAAAAAAGTAAATTTGAGAAAGAAACTGGTATAAAAATATTTTAAACTGTGACCTTCATGTTATTAATGAGTACTCTAAAAATAGTCATAGAATAATACTATGCCTACTCATCGAACCATAAATGAAAATATAACTAGTTTTTTAGTCTGAGATTATCGAAGAACAGCTGTTCATTATTTGAGCTATACAAGAGAAACAGACTCTCGACACCGCAGACTTTATTTCTACCACATATATTATTCTAGATGTGAGAATCATTGTTTACATCAATGTAGGATTTTGCAAAAATTACAAATAATCCTTACATAAAACAAGCCAAGAATACAGCGAGATTTTTAATTTTTATGGAATTAAAATATAAACAAATATTTCTCTTATAACTCCTCACAATAAAATTAATTTGTACATAAATATACTGCAGAAAATTTTAATTCCCAAGAAATTAATCGATAGGCCATGAAAGTCAGTAAGAAATTTTGTACATTAAACGGGAAATTTCTGGAAATATTATATATGAAAAAAATAATTGAGGAAAAAATTGATTACTGTTTCATAATTATTTTTCTTCACTTGTAGTATGCAATGCAGATCCCTTTACACTTTTTGATTTAATATTAGAGTCCTGGACGGTACCATCATTATAAACTCACATTTTCATCACTTATTTATTTTCTATATTGGAAAAAAAATTAAGAAACTTTATTTTGAATACTTATAATTATAAATGTATGTACATATATTTATATGTATTGGAGTATATATAATGAAAATATCTGACAACTAAAAAACACAAATGATGATAGTCCAGAAACAAATGGTTCTACAATTTTAATTTTACCTTCCTTTTAATTTAATGTTTAAATATTCATATATTTATAAATTATTCTTCTTATTCTACTAATATTTATTTTAATATAGCCTGTTAAAATTTTTAATATAGCCTATTTTTAATATAGCCTGTTGGGGTCTCCCGTGGTCTAGTGGGTAGCGCGCTAGATTCATAAGCGGGAGATGGTGGGTTCGATCCCCACCGGCGCCAGAAATTTTCTCATCTCAGGGCTCGCTGAGAAAATTCCTGGTTGCACCCTGGATCTGAGCGCTAATGGCCAAGAATTATGTCGATGCACCGTAAAAAAATAAAAAAAAAAAAAAAAAAAAAAAAAAAAAAAAAAAAAAAAAAAAAAAAAAAAAGCCTGTTCAGATAAGTCCATTGAGGAGTTCAATTGTGCATGCGTGAACGTCGGCACGAATTTCTCCCAGCACTCTACCTTCTGTTCCGCCATTTGTAAAGCCTCTTAATGACCAAACACTTAACGTGAATTACTATAAAAACTGATTATGTCTCGTTTAAGACTAAGAAACTCTTTGAGAAGTTAAATAAGGAAGACACTGTTTAATATTTAGCAATACTTAGCCAAAGCTAAGGCTGAAAATTTTTTAAATTTCCTAGTGATAAGGCTAAGACTGAGAGAATTTTTACCGCCAATTTTCTACCGGGAATATAGACCATAGCCTTTTCCCTCCCTCTAAACATCTATTTGAACAGGCAACGTTATAGTCCAAATTGATTTCAGCCTTTGCTTTGGCTAAGTATTCAACACTATCTCCTTTGCCTGACCCCTCAAAGCCTTCCCTGGTCCTAAACTAAATCATTAGGAAGCTGCAGATAAAATTTGAAGTTCATCGGCCAAAAATTGAAGACTCCCGAGTATCATCCGATTTGAAAAACATAGTTTTGAGAAAACGTTTTTAAAGTTTAATGTTCATTTTTTCCTATTTAATTTTTTATAATTTCTTCTAATAAAGATAATAAAAATTACGATTAAAAAAGGACCAATCGATGCTCACTTAAAAAATTATCTTCAAATCAGCATCCCGTTCACTCGGCATCGGGACTTCACTCGGAAAATCATATTTTTTGCCCATTTAAAAAATATTTCTTCACATAAACACTCTTGGATATCATTTTTGAGTAGTTAAGGAAGACTTTTAGCCCTTACAAAAATGCTAAAAAAAAATGTACAAGGTATTAAGCATTTTATGGACTGAATATATAGTAGAATAAGAAGAAATAATAATAAAGAGCCAAGTGAAATTAATTTATAAATTAATCAAAAGTTTTTGTTATCCATAAGTCAGTGGCTAAGAAGAGAATTTTACAAGGGTGGCAAAAGAATAACTAAAAAACTGATACTAAATGGAATTCTATGAATTCTAATAGCAACAGATACACTAAACACAGAAATATTCATAACCTTCTTAATTTTATTGTACTTGAAGATTGTTTTGAAATAAAATACAATCAACTAAGTAACTCTAATATCACAAAGTAACTGTTTCATTAATAAAATGATAATTCAGGAGAAATATACAAATCCATACAATAAGGCCACAATTTCATTAGGACGATTACACTTAATGGCACAACTCAATAATGTCTTAAAATCTAAAATGTAGATGGAAACCTAATATTAATGGATATAAATTTATACCATTGCACTTTATTCATGGTCAAACTTAATTCATGTTCTAAAATAAAACTAATAATATAATAAAAATATATAGGTATATGTTTAATCTATTGATAATCTCATAAATTCAATAATTTAATTTAATAACCAATATAAATATAAGTAGATAAACTTTGGTAAACAATGTGATTTTCCTATTCTAAGATTTCAATTATTTTTTGTTTCTTGGACGGCGGCAAACAGATAATAATTTTGTAGGTTAAGACTGATCCAATAATTATCTTATAAATAAAACACGAATGTTTGACATCTAATATTAAAAACATAAATATTCTCATACAAAAACCAATGAATAAATACAACGGAATGTTTACATTTTGCTTTGTTTAAAATCATCATTATTTTTTCTCAATCCGGAAACCTAAAACAAAATATAGTGTGCGTTAAAAACTCGTAAAAAAAAAGAGAGAAAAACAAGAATTAACCGTTTACTAAACATTATTCCCATTTGGGAACATCGATACCAAAATTGAAGGATGTGCAGCAATAAAGAAGCAGCTCCTTCTTTCACATTTTTGAGCAAATTAAAAAAAAACAAGTTTTTAAATTTAGTTTCTTGATATTTTTTCCATTTTCTTTTTCTTATCATAACATAGCCACCTATTTATGAAAGTAAGTCCATTAGAACCCTATCCTACCGTTTTTTGAATAGTGGTGTCAGGTTTACTTGAAATCCGATTTTCTTTTTTTTTTTTTTCTTTTTTTTTTTTTTTTTTTTTTTTTTTTTTTTTTTTTTTTTTTTTTTTTTTTTTTTTTTTTTTTTTTTTTTTTTTTTGTGAGTAATTTAAAAGACATTTTGGAACACATTCGGAACAATAATCATTTTTAAAATATAATAGCACAAAAATGAAAAAGGAACTCTGGTACATTTATCGAGAGCCACAAATTATCCTTCAAAGAGCCGCATGTGGCTTGCAAGCCGCAAGGTGGCACCCTTTGATTAATAATTTACTAGTAAATTTATTTCCTAAATTGTTATGTGTGTGAAACAGAGATCTTCGCATTTGGGAACAATGGCCTGTTTGGCTTACAAGCCCTGGAGATGAGAAGAGGAAACAGGAATCCGTCAATATTTTCTACCTTTTAGAGTATTGTCTATTGTGTTTTCATTTTTATTTTCCATTCTGCCTTTGAACTAGATAGTAGAGCTTCTTGTATTTCTAGTCGTGTACGTACGTTCTTCCGTAAAATAATTTTGTTAAATGGACATAAGTGTTCCGAACTGTAGAGTTATCAGTTGATTGTTTACATTATATGCTGTAAAATGTGATCACATTAGTACAGTGTCGTGAAAATAGTACAAACCTATACTGCTAAGATATTTTCATTCAACCGGATTGACATAACTGATTCTGATCCAAGGCTCAAACTTTGCCCAAAAATACAAAGAGACAAATATATACCTATATATTTGTCTGTTCGCTCTCAGAAAAATTTAAAAGCAGTATAGGTTTGTACCAATTTCATCACACTGTACTAGTGTGATCACATTTTAGGGTACACCAAATGCATGAATTAACTAATAGTTCTTGTGACAGAATTGGCATCTGCCAGTTATCACCAGATTTTAATGATTTTCAATTTAAATTACCTTATGAAGTAGTATGAGTATAAGACTGCAAGATAGACGAAAAGGACTGTTTTCCAATGGACATTCTTACTGAGGAAATGGCTGAAAATAGTTTTATTGGACAAAGGTCTGGGAGCCTTGTTAGGTACTGGGATCCATTCAGGAAGTCCATAGTCATTAGTTGTTCTTCGCAAACTTTCAGCACACCTATGGAACAATACAAAAAATTCTCAATTAGTGTGTTTATAGTATTTGTAATATATATACATATGTGTGTGTGTGTGTTCAAAGCACATAAAGTTATATTACACATCAGCTTTGGATCCTCATCATAAAATATTTTAAAAAAATCAATAAATCAGTTAAAGGATCTGTAGTGTAAATAAACAAGTTATGAAGTAAATATTTTCAAATCTAATAGATATGCAAATATTATTATATTAAAAAAAAAAAAAAATCAGTCCAGTAACAGGCCACGAGGGCCCAAGGGGGAAGATACTGTAGAAGTCTCTGATTCTTGACCATACGGCTCACTAGGGAGATAGCATGGTCAGTACTATGCTCCGGCCGCCTAATTTTTTTCCTTTGCAGGTACCCATTAATTAATTTAAGGCTGGGTGAGCCTAGGTACGATCTGGGAGCCCAAATCCAACCTGGGTCCTCCAGTTCATTAGTCGAGTGCTCTAGCACTGAGCTAACCTCGCCCCCAAATATTATTATATTAATCAGAATAATATAAACATTAACTAAGGAGAGTTTTTATCTATTTTTTTATTTATTGACTACAGACTATTTCTCTACAGAATTTTCCTCTTTTTTTCAGTTCTTGCCTTTAAAAAAATAATAATAAAAAAAAAATGAAATTTTTAATTTCCCTGATTTCCTTTCATAATTAAATTCCCTGAAATTTCCCTGTTGGTGGGAACCCTGTACATAAAATATGTTATATATTGCTGAAATATTTTGGCTAATATTCAAGCCTCCATCAGGGTTTCGGAGAAGAGGGAGAACTGTCCTGGGTGAACTGGCCACTACATTTCCCAGACTTTGACATTTGAGAAATGTAGCGGCCAGTTCATGTCCTCCACAGGCCTGTAACAGTTTTCCCTCTTCTCCATAGCCCTGATGAAGCCTTCAATATCAAGCTGAAACATCAGCAATAATATGAATAATTTTATATAAAAAAGATAGTTTTATTAACTATACGAGCAAACTACGACTATCTTCAGTTTCAGAATCTCAAAGGTCAATGATCTATTTTCACTAATGAAGTAAAGAATACAAAAAATATGCTAATTGGGAACATACCAATAGCTGCACGAAAGATGAATTCATCACCATCTCGAAGAAATACATCCCATATTCTAGAAGCGAGGTCTATATTCATTGCTTTAGCAAATACTGTATACACCCAATCAAGCAGGTAAAGGTCCGGGCTTAAGTTGCATGATTCCAGGTGTTCACAGAGCTTGGGGAGATTCTCCTTTAGTAAGTCTCGATATGTAGCGTAATATCCCTCCATCTGAAAGAGCAAGATAGTTTATATAATTGAAAAGATTGTCTTATTAGGTTTTCTATAAGGTATTTTTTTTTATTAAGAATAGAGTTCCATAGCAAACCACAAAAGTGTGAGTCGCGAGAACTGCGCCATCTTAGCGTGGTCCCGTTCTTATCCTTAGTTTCATTTGGAAAGCTTGAAATAGAAACAGTTATAATTGCGGTTAGATCTTTCATGAAATACTTTTATGGCCCCAGATACATCACAGATGGCAAGAGCACCTACCTTACTACCTGACATGGAAAAATGACTCCCTGGCCTTGTCAAGGTTCGCTCTAGGAAAACACTACTACTGTTTCTCTTTTTTTTTTGCCTTCTTTATATATATATTGCGAATACTATAAACACACTAATTGAGAATTTTTTGTATTGTGCACCACTTTTTAATTGGTTGGTTTTTTTTTTTTTACACAAACAGACATGTATACATATATATGTGTGTGCGTGCGTGCGTGTGTGTGTGTGTGTGCGTGTGTGTGTCTGTGTGCGTGTGTGTGTGTGTGTGCATAAACACCGCTGTAAAAGTAAATAGGAATGGATTCTATTTACTAAGCGACAAGTAAGCTCCCACACCACCATTCTATTATGCAGTTGTACATAATACAACACACTCTTGGATATAATTTTTGATTAGTTAAGGAAGAATTTTAGCCCATAAAAAAATGGTAAAAAAAAGTTAAAAGGTAGTATTACCCCTTAAGGTCATAATATAAAAGATTATATCTTTACCTTGGAACAAAAAGGGCCAATTTCCAAACCTCTAAAGTTTGTGTAAATAGCATGAGTGACATCAGGATGGGATAAACATCAATTGTTAAAAGGGCCAATGTCTTCCCATTGTTAGTTATTGAGGAAAAGGATATTTTTCTTTAACAGTGGGCCTTTCAACAGTTAATTTTTATTCTACCCTGATGTCACTCGTTGTACTCAAATTTCAGAGGTTTGGACATAGGAATTTTTTGTTCCAAGGTACAGATATATTTAAAGTATTTTTTAACTTTATTGAACTAAAATTCGAATATTTGCCATAAATGAACTCAATGCTTGTCACGAATTAAGAACAATTACAATTAAGAACAGAATAATCGAATACTTAATAGTTCGAATAATATCAATTTTGAATTGTTACTACGAGATTCCAAGATGAATTTTGTAATTTAATTCCGAAATCAGACGCGGGAGCGCTGCTCTCACTCAGAGAGCCAACGCGTTCCCGAACGACAAAACGGGGAGGTTACACTCCTCTCGTTTTTCGTTGTTTTTATTCATTCAAAACACAACAATGACAAAACGGCGGCAAGATCTTCAAATTCCCGTGGAAGAATCAGATCTTCTCTCAATTACACCGTTAGGAGCAGGCCAAGAAGTCGGGCGATCATGTATTATGCTAGAATACAAAGGAAAGAAAATAATGCTGGATTGTGGTATCCACCCAGGACTAAATGGTATGGATGCTCTACCTTTTGTGGATATTGTTGATACAGATGAAATAGACCTACTACTGGTATCCCATTTTCACTTAGACCACTGTGGAGCACTTCCTTGGTTCCTACTAAAAACTAGCTTCAAAGGTAGATGTTTCATGACCCATGCAACTAAAGCTATTTACAGATGGTTAGTTTCTGACTACATAAAAGTAAGTAATATATCTACAGAACAAATGCTTTATACAGAAAGTGACCTAGAAGCCAGTATGGACAGAATAGAAACAATTAATTTTCATGAAGAAAAGGAAGTAGGTGGAATTAAGTTCTGGGCATATAATGCAGGGCATGTACTTGGTGCAGCAATGTTTATGATAGAAATATCTGGAGTGAAAATTTTGTATACTGGAGATTTTTCAAGGCAAGAAGATAGGCATTTAATGGCAGCAGAAATACCTTCAGTTAAACCTGATATTTTAATAACAGAAGCAACTTATGGAACACATATTCATGAAAAGCGTGAAGAAAGAGAGGCAAGATTTACAACGCTTGTACATGATATAGTAAACAGAGGTGGGAGATGCTTGATTCCAGTATTTGCTCTTGGAAGGGCTCAGGAACTCCTCTTAATTCTAGACGAATATTGGAGTCTTCATCCAGAACTTCACGACATTCCGATATACTATGCTTCCTCTTTAGCAAAGAAATGTATGGCAGTCTATCAGACTTATATCAATGCAATGAATGAAAACATAAAGCGACAAATTGCTGTAAAAAACCCATTTGTATTTACTCATATCTCAAATTTAAAAGGAATTGATCAGTTTGACGATATAGGGCCTTGCGTTGTAATGGCTTCTCCTGGTATGATGCAAAGTGGTCTTTCAAGAGAACTTTTTGAATTGTGGTGTACAGATGCTAAGAACGGTGTCATCATAGCTGGTTATTGTGTGGAAGGTACACTTGCAAAAACAATTCTCTCAGAACCTGAAGAAATTGTAACACTAAATGGACAGAAATTACGTTTGAATATGTCAGTCGCTTATATTTCATTTTCTGCTCACACTGATTATCAACAAACAAGTGATTTTATTCGCCAGCTGAAGCCTCCTCATATTGTATTAGTACATGGTGAGCAAAATGAAATGAGTCGCTTAAAGTCAGCCTTGCAACGAGAATATGAAGGTGATCCAGATAACAACATAAAAATTTATAACCCAAGAAATACTGAACCTGTAGAATTATATTTCCGTGGAGAAAAAATAGCAAAAGTAATGGGAGCATTGGCTGTCGATCCTCCTAAAGCCGGCGAGAAACTTTCTGGAATTCTTGTTAAAAGAGATTTTAACTATCATATCGTTTCAGCAAAAGATCTATCAAAGTATACAAACTTGAGTATAAGCTCAGTCGTTCAGCAACAGCACATTCCATATACCGGTTCGTTCACAATACTCCGTGCAATGCTTCAACATATAGCGTCGCCATTACTTCCAGTAGATATGAAGAAATTAATTGCATTTGATGCAGTAGAAATAACGCTTAATAAGAAATCAGTTACAATTCAATGGATCGCCAACCCAGTCAATGACATGTTTGCTGACAGCATCGTGTCAACAATTTTGGAATCCGAAACGATCAACCCTAGAATCGTTCCAGCGAACATACACATGAAAATGGACAGAATGCACTTCAAAGAATGCGTCATAGAGATGCTACAAGATATGTTCGGAGAAGAATGCGTCCCTAAAATATTTAAAGGAGACAAACTTCATGTTACCGTAGATGGTAAAAAGGCTAATATAGATTTGCTCCAGCTCGAAGTAAAATGTAAGGAAGATCCCAATCTACAGCAAGTAGTGCAAACAGCTATTGTCAAGCTTTATGACGCGCTAACTCCAACCTCAACTCATCTCAAGTCACAGCAAGAGAATAGTTCACAAGCTGATGATGATGTTAAAATATCATAATTTTTCAGCTAATATCGAAACAACAGTTATAACATGCTGTTTCTGTAAAGTAAAAAACAAAAATGTATATTTTACTGTGATATAAAAGCCTGTGTGTGTTAATTTATGTCAGAAATTAGCTCTTAATAATTATGTAAATAGATTTTGTAATAGTCAAGTCAAATGTTTGTAAATTTGTTGTTGTACATTAAAAATTCTCAGCAATTTTTATTAAAACTTATTGCTAATAAAAAATAATTAGAATGGAACTCTTTTAATAAAAGCCCTTTGAATAAAAATTATGTATTTTAATATGTTGTAAGGACTATCTGGTATAGTTTCATCAAAGAGTATTTGGATAATTTTGCAAATATGAAGTAAAGCATTAATTAGTTGTAAAAATAAATTTTAAATTTATTTTTTCCAGAAAAATCCTAAGCATTATTCAAATGTTTCGAATGTTTTGAATTATCAAATTCAAATGTTTTTATGGATAGTATCTTTTAAAAAGAAAATTATTGATAAAACATGCAAGACTGACAACATGATCCATCCACTGATCAAAGTATTGTTGAATGTAAAAAATTTAATAATAATACAACCATCCCCTTGTCTTGGTTTGTCAATCATTTTATCAATGTAAACTAAAATGACAATATAATATAAAACTGGCCTATTTATTTTTTAATGAAAAAGGAACCAATAATAAACATTTGTTAAAAGTTAAAGAGCTAAAATAACAGAAGCAGTTGCTTCCTGTGCAACTTGCAACCTTTGAGGATAATGGGTTGGCATGTAGCTATTTAATTCAGCTTAGAATATATACAGTAAGAAACCAAATACCACATTCTGATCAAGAGAAAAATAATATATTTTTTTTGTTTGTAATTAAGAGTCGCACCTACATGAGAGCTGTGAATTGGTGCCTAATAAACACTTGCAGAAGTTCTACCTGACTCTATTTCGTACACTATGTTTGTGAAAGAGAGGATGGATGTTGAACAATTATCACAAGATGAATTATTTGTTATATAAGACATCTCAGGGGAAATAATAGTTTTGGAGTCGGCTATTTAGAATGGTATTGATGCATAATTGCAATAATAATAATCAAATTTTTTTTTGGACAATAAAATTCTTTTACCTCTAACTAATCAAATTTGAATTTAAAAAATAGTTTTAATAACAGGTATATGAGTTATACAAAATTTCTTGTAATAACCCTTAGCTTACAGCGAGTAGTGCTGGCTGGCCGACACTGAAGTACGGCGATGTCTCTACCTGGCCAGGTCCTTGTTGCTATTCTCGGCCTCCTCTCTACGCGTGTTGAAGTATGTAATTATATGCTCCAATAAATTTGTTTATAGTCTAAAATGTTTAATACAAAAACTTTTTTTTTTATGGCGTAGATACTAACCAATAAAGCTAAATAAATAAATAACCTCTTTTATATTAAAACAAAAAAAATCCTTTTCGATTTAGGGCTTTGGATATAACTTTTTCGAGCCCGGCCTAGGTATCCCTAATCCCTAGCTTCCTCATCACAAATAGTTAATTCCTCCGACAACTAGTGGTGAAAGAAATAGCTAAACCTTCCCTCAGTCCTTGTTTAATAGCCCCAAGGACGAACTCCTGGAAAAGTCAGCCATAGGGAGCCGATAAACGAGAGAGGAGGGTTAAACTGCTGTACGAGGCCTTTGTGCTGAGGGCCAAGCAGCTCTTGACTGCTATTTAAGTCCTTCATTCCAGGGGCACGGCGTGCCTCTATTTCTACAGAAGTCTATAGTAAGGAAGGGGTTAAAAAAGCTGATTTGTCTCCTTACGATGAATTATTTTTTGACAGAAAGAAGCTTAATTAATAATTACTGTATCCAAACTGCAATCATAGAATTTAAAGCACTAAATGAACTCAGAAAATAATAATAATAAATTAATTTACCAGGCATTGGTCAAGGCTGTAGAACGCTCTATGGCAAGGTCGATTGAGGAGATTGGCAAAACAGATAAAGGCATCAGGCGGGTCCATGTTGAGGATGAGCACAGCAGCAATAAAAGACATTCCTTGGACATAACCGACATCAGGCCGATAGCAAGCATATGCTGCAAGGAGGCTGTGCAGCATCTCGTAGTATGGACCTTTCTATAAATAATTAAAAACAATTTTAGTTATAAAACATAAAATAATGAACTGAAATAGAAAACAACAACTTACGCAAATAATTGGAAACTCATATTTTTAATAACACAAGCACACACACTCCCAGCCCAAACCATTGGCCAGTAGTTAGTTTATGGAAATGGGCTAGTGTCTTTCTTATCAAAATAACATAACAAAATATATGGATAAATGAATTAGGAATCAGTTTCAACCCCAAAGTAAATTTGAAAGAGTGATCTGGCTTAGACATTTTTTTTTTTGCCTGTGTGTGGCTGTTTGGCTTTTTTTTTTGCCTGTGATTAGAAAGTTTTTATACTTTACAAAAAATGATATACGATATACATAAGAAATCACCATTGATTCAGCTATTGGTTTCAAACCGAGTTTTAATTCAGAGGACGAAGGCATCTGGAAAAGAAGGAGTATTAGGAAAGGAAAATAAACCAGGTAGCTTGGTAATACCTAAAACAAAAGAAAAACAATCTCTTACTTTTTGGAAAATGCAGAGGTGAGGGAAGGTACGGCTGATATCTAACTGGATTAGCTCCATACTGCTCTCACGATCTGAATCTATCGTAGGAGGTTCGTCCAAAGTCTCAGTGCTACCACATGCACTTTGTAATCTCTCTTGGGCTCTGAAGATGAAAGAATTATGAATCTTAAGAAAATAAAAAAACAATAATCTAACTCGTAGACTTCCACAGTCCAAGTCCTCACAAACATTAGAGTCTTTGGGTATTGACCGTCTCACCATCTTCATTACTGAAATTTCGCTAGTTATGCTGCCAGCTTCTTCAGGGTTAATTCTCTGAGTTAATGAGGGTTAACATCCTCATTCCCAGACTTAACAATAGTCAATACCTGGAACCTATAATGTTTGTAGAAAACATTAAGTTACAAACTAACCAAAACTATTAATACCTTTGAACGCATATTTCATAGAGATCATGAGTAATATTCAAATCATTTCCAATCGCCAACCTCCAAAGTCGGCCTCTAACACAGGGTGGAACGCCTTGCCACCATAAGTCCAGGGTCTTCTTATGGGTCCTCCTTTAATGAAAATAAATAAATAAAATTAAAAGTTAGTTAATTTTCCATAATGAAATCACCTGGTAATATTTATTATGATCCCAGTTCTTAACACTAGTAAATCAAGCAAACCATAAAAAATTTACCATCACAAGACGGCAACCTGCATAATCTGAGATGCCCATGGAGCGGAGCCCTTTTCACCTTCCTGGGTTCATAGTATGACATTAACCCTTAGCTTACGGCGGGTAGTGTGGGCTGGCCGGCCCTGCAGTACAGCCATCTCTCTACCTGGCCAGGCCCCAGTTACAAAGCTATTCTCGCTCTCCTCTCTATGTGCGTGAACACTTTCATATAATTTTCTCCCTTAAAATTTCCAATTGTAGGAAAACTTTATTTTATTATTTATTTAATTTTACCTTTATCTCTAAATATTTAGTTTGAATTATGTAATTATATGCTCCAATACATTTTTTTATCGACTATATTTTTTAATATGAAAAATATATTTTTTTTATGATGTAGGTACTAATCAATGAAGCAAAATAAGTAAATAACTTATTTTTTATTAAAACAAAAAAAAAACCTCCTCCTTTTCGATTCACGATTTTTGGTTTTAACACTGGCGGAGTTAATTTTTTCGAGTCCGGCCAGGTATCCCTAATCCCTAGCTACTCATCACAAATAGTTAATTCCCCCGGCAGCTAGTGGTGAAAGAAATAGCTAAAGATTCCCTCAGTCCTTGCTTAATAGCTCTAAGGTCGAACTCCAGGAAAAGTCAGCTGTAGGGAGCTGGTAAACGAGAGAGGAGGGTCAGATTGCTGTACAAGTCCTTTCGTGCTGGGGGCCCGGTGTGCCTCAATTGCTGGTCAAGTCCTTTGTTCCAGGGGTAAGGCGCGCCTCGACTTGAATAGCAATCTACAGTATGGAAAGGGTTAAAATAGCAAAGCCTCCACCGCCTATGTCTTCTCATTTCTCCTAATAGGGTTTCTTTATTTCTTTCTTTAAAATATGTCCCATCAACATTTTATCATTCGAGCTTTGGACCAGTCAACAACATGCAAAAAACGTTTTTTTTTTTATTCATTTCTTAATTTTGTTTTTCTTTTTTTGAAATTCAAAACATGTTAAATAGTAAAGAAATATGCAGAGCAAAAATAATTCACTTTACCATTTTAATCAAATTTAATAATAATAATGTGACCTAATTTAGAGAATAAAAACACTGATTCTTCTCCTAGTTATAACTATCCATTAATTAAAAAAACAGAACTGTAGTGTAGAAACAAGTGATAATACAGAATGTAATGCCTACCACAAAATCTAAGAAAAAAAAAAAAAAAAGAGAGAGAAAACAGCTATATCTTGATTTCATAGCATAAAAGAAAAACTGAATAATAACAGAAAATAGCTGGGAAAACCATACCCAAATAATATCAATTAGATTTAACCTTCAGTTTTAATCCTTGAAATCAATTATGGTTCATTAAGGAATAAATCCGTCCATTGTTCCGGCCACAACAGATGGGAAAATATTTTAAATGGGATTAGACAATTTTTGAACTGCTTTCAAGAAAAATTCAAAACCCTTTTAAATTTCTTAACCTAATTTTTTACAACTGGTTTTATGTAATGAAAAATAAACTGTAGATAATTCATCCCAATACCAGCAGTTTCTGGGGATGTGAGATCTTCAGGTAAAAATATAACATTTTATATATATGTAGCTATTTTCCTTGTTGAGAAATTAGTTTTAAAAAAAGGATGAAATAATTACATTTGGGCCCATTTTGGGAGAATTTCTTGGAGCCAAACTCTGGTGGCATTTGCTAATTCATCTTCTGCTTTAAGTTGATTTTGAAGAAGCTTTTTTCTGTGCTTTGCTTCTTTTAGTTCTGTGAAAAGAGAAAAAGGAATTTTAAAAAATATACAAAAAACAATGAGAAAAATATAATAATAAATATATCTTGCCATAAAAAGATATAAGAAGAAAAGAAAAATATATTTATACACGCAAATTAGATCTACCGTTATTTTTGTTAACTTTGCGTTCTGAAATGTGAAACATCCCCTACGGAAGGAGGGAGGCAATGCACTATGTTAGGCTTTTTTTTTCATTCCTTCATAATATTTAGGATGCTTTTAGGCAACCGTTTAATACAAAATACCCACAAGTAATTGTAAAGATGCCCAAGATAATTTACCTACCTCTTTTTCTAATGGCTTGCAGTATCTTGTCATGCTCTTGAGAGTGAGCTCTATGTTCCTGCTTTGGTTTAGCTGGAAGCCATGATGGCCGCTCGAGCTGAATTAATCCAGTACTCCCAAGAACAGAATCACTGCCTAATGACCGGCGATCCTGTATAAATAAATAAGAAATATCAGAAAAATATTCAAATTCTGGAACAGGTTTAGACTTCTATTTTAGCAAGTAGAAAATGTTTCATTTAAAAGCTGGAAGAATATTATTCAGGAAAGAAGATCTCCAGAAACCAAAATTTAACAAAAATTTCATTTTTTCAAATGACAAGTTTAATAGGACTGACAATAAAACTTTACATATTGAATGAAATTTTGAATTGTGATTCAAACATTTTTAAAATTGAATGGATAAAAGAGGAATAAATTTGCACATTTTTCAAAGTACCTGATTGCTTATGTTCAGGAGAAATGAAAATTGTTACTAGTAACTTGGATAAAAAACAGAACAAACACCTCCACTTTATATTTATTTTATACGACAGAATGTTATCGAGAATTACAAAGTTAATCAGTAGTTGGATATTATTGTGAATTTACAAGAAATTTATAAAATAGTTCATCAGAAATTAATATTTGAGGAAGCGAGGGGAACCTGCAGGTCATATATATTTCATATTCAGTAGACTCTCAGGCCATTTTTCATAATTTCTTCATATTCAGGCGTTCTCTTATCCGTCGCTCTCTCTAATCCAGATCTTGGAACTCGCCGAAGCTAGACTGGCTCAATGGCTCCTAGAAAACCATCCCTTCCAAGTAGCCAAACATTTGGTTCATGTTATTGCATTGAATAGAAGTCAAAGAAATCATATATGTTTCGTTTTAGAGGCAGGAACTTGTGTATGTACTAAGAAAATAAATGTTTCTACTGAGGCACCTGCGGCTGGAAAGACTGATTTTAGTCAAAGTTCGAACATTCATTGCAGGTGTCCTGTTCTGCCAGTATAATGTCCCAGTGTTTTTCCCACAAGTGCAAGTTTTAAAAGACATTTTAATAATATGTACCATTTTAAACATGCAATATTAAAAATGGTACATATTATTATATCCTCAAATAATAAGATTTTTCAAATATATATCTGCTTCTAACTGAATTCTCTAATCAAGCTGTACCCCAGTCCCGACGACGCCGGATTAGGGAGAGTATACTGTATATTTCGGTTTCATAATGGTTAAAAAAAAAAAATCACGCAAAGAGAGGATCTCTTTAAGTGTTTTTATTTATAATATATAACCATAATGAAATAAATATTGTAATTTTAATATAATAAAAACAACTATTTGAAGAAACTGCATTTAACATAATCTAAAAAAGTAATGCTAGCACTAGGTAATTTGAATGAGACAATAATAAAAATATTAATATTTTACTGACCTCTGATAGGCCTGATGAAGGACGACTACCTTCACTATCACTACCCTTTCCGAAAAGGCTCCAACTGTCTCCAGATTCACTCCGCCCTTTCCATGCAAACACACCTCTGTGGAAAAAAAATTATCATTACCTTCAAATTTAATTAAATGGAATAAAAACATTGAATTGCGGAGATTACTTTAATAACATCATTTTATGACTGAGTTGTGTAGCCCTAGATAATAATATCTAAATATCAGGCTTGTAACAGACTGTTTTTTTTTTACGTAGACATATTTTTTATTGAATAAGAAAGGATTGCTCAAAAATTGTTCAAGATAATTAAATTCTAATTATGCCATAATAAAATAGACAAACTTTTCTTTAAGAAAACAGTGATTTAATTCACTAAACCCATTGACAGAAGATACTTTCTGGGTGTCCAATAACACATTTCTGTTTTCCTCGACGAATCAGAGTGTTTTCGCGAATTATTTCCTTAGACCTCTAACGGACAACAGATTCACTACTTACAGGAAAACTTCTACATTTAGTAAGCATTGAATCGCTGCAAATGAAGTGAAAGTTTATTAAGGGATAGGTTGAACGATTAACTCCCTTTTGTCAAAAAATATAAAATGAAGTTTTGAAGGTAGGAATTGTCAGGGTTTGGTCATTGTGTCTTAACAAAACTACATTTTTTTTGTGAAAATGGGTTTTATTGTTTGATGACGTTTCGGCTTGAAATTCAAGCGTTCATCAGGGCTGTAAAATAAGTAGTATATGCAAACTCAGATATATAAATTTTGGTAATGTTTGGAAAAGATGAGGCACAAAAAAACATTAACATTCATGAGCAGTTATGGACTTTTTGTATATTTTGTTAAGTATTTTGAAAACATATTGTAAATCATAAATATTAAATTTCCTAAACAAAATAAGTTCAGGAGAAAATGTTGATAGGATCGCCTCAGACAGAGAAAACATTACTTGGTTTATTTCAATTAAAGGCAAAATATAAAGGGTTTTTTATATTTATTAAATTACACCAGAGATAAGCATTAAATGGAAAAATGCTAAGATGATGCAGTTCTTTTAAGTAAGAATTTTTACTTGCTAAAAATATATGACCTACCTTCTGTCAGGTAGAGAAGCCATTCAGTCTCACAGTCACTTAAAGTAGTAAACCAAAAACAATTAAATTTAAGTGTTTACATTCCTTATCAGTCCTTGTTTGAAAATACAGATCTATCTCAAAATTGTAAATAAATTATACTTAACGCACAATTACTGATTACAGGAAGATATTTTAGGTGAGATTATACCATTACCCCCTTCAATTTTCAAAGCAAGTATCTACCTACGGCCACTACCTCATCGGTAGGCATCACCCAATGTGTAATCATTGTGGCAATGTACTTACAGTGGATCGTATTTTGGTGGAGTGTTCCCAATTGCAAAGAGGCAGAAATATAAATTTTTTAAAGCGTATATGCATATTTTAAAATGTAACTATCCGTAAAAATAGAGAGATTATCTAGATTAAAAAATAATAAACATTATTAAAGATTCTAAATTTCAAATATTAAATAATAATTTTACATTTTTGGGCTAATTTAAAACAATAGGGTATAGTGGTAATGATCTTGTAGTCCAAGCACAATAAATTATAATAAAAAAAAGTAACCACCTCACCTCCATTTTTCATATTTGAAATTCTACTTCTTAAATACACTAGGATATGAATTATTATACTTCATAATAAGTGCAAATTTTTGAGAAAAATTGTAAACCTTAGCCACATCTCCTAATCAAATATTTTAAATTGGTTTTGAACAACCAACTCTTATGCAGAAAAACATCGTATCAGGAGACCGAAGAGTCACACTGTGTATATGATAAAAGATTAATTTTTAGAAAAGCACAAACAAAACAACAGCTGATTGCGCCAAAACTTGTCACTGAAATCTCGAGAATCATCAGACTGAACTTGAGTAGCAGTACAGTAAGAAATGACCTCAGGAAATATGGATTACGCGGTCGAACAGCACCAACATAATTCTTTGTAAGTAAAGTTAACAAAAAGGGAAGACTTTGTTATGCCAAATAAAGTTAACCATCCTGCCGAATACTGGAAGTGGATTTAATTTATTCACGAGTACAAAATAGAACTTTTTAGCCAATGAGGTTGACAAAATGCATGGAGGAGAACGAATGCAGAGCTTAATTCTCGGGACTTGAAGTCTGCTGTAAAATACTGGGAAGGGATAGGGATGTTTGGCTGCAAATGACGTGAGGTAACTAAAAGTCTTTGAGAGGATCATGAACAACAATTTTTACTCAGGACAATGATCTGAAAGAAACAGCCTGGAAATCAATGTGGTTGCTTTATAATACTCAAAAATGGATTCAAACTCCACTACAAAGTATGGATCTGAACCCAATATAAAAAAAAAATAAGTGCAAGTCATTAAATTTAAATTAATAAAAAAATGTGATTCAAGAAAAATAGTATGCCATTTTGCCTGTTACTACTAATGATTCACTAGCATCAATGCCGAGAATACTTTAATCCATTATAAAACATACAGGTAGACCCTACCAAACATTAATTTATCTTATTTTGGAAAAAAAAAATATAATGTAACATTAATCATCTGATGTAAAAAGTTACAAAACCTATAAGTGTCCCAATACTTTTTATGCATAGAATATTGCATTTAATTGCTAATAACATAAATTAGTTATATAATTGCTATTGTTTATTGTTGACTTTCAATGAATATTTAAAGTATAGTTATAACCACACTATTGGTGCCTTCTATTTGAACCCCTAATTTAGTCATAATTGTTGAAAAAGTAAAATATTTATGGGTGTTCCAATACTAATAATAATATATATAAATAATGTTAAAAGAGTATCTAAATAAATGTTTAAATAAATTCACTAATTCAATAAATTAAATTTACTATTTAGGAAAAAGAATTTGGATCAATTACATTAATTGAGCTCAATCAAAAAATGATTAAGACTGGAAGAGCGCAACGACACAATCAACTTGAACTTTTGCAATCAGAGTTGCCCCATTAAATAGAGATATTAACTCGAATCAACCAAAACCAAAGCAAAATTCATAGAAGTTGTAAAAATTCTTTGTATTAAAACACAACCCAGTGCTGGTTTCAGATGAACACAAGCAGAATTTCTTCATTCTTCTCGGGCAGTTCACAAATTTGAGTTATATTTATAACGGAACCTATGGGAGAACTCAAACTGAAAAATACATATCCATTAACCGTGTTATGAGTATACGTCATTACAAGTCTCTGATTCAATTCACCAATCAGTCCAACTGTTCAAATATTTATAGAGAAATGGGTTAGGTAATAACGCTGCTATCCAAGCAGGGTATTCCTGGATGCATGAGTTCAAGCTGAGCTAAAAAATATCACTTATTAACTTTGTTACTGTCAAATGAAATTAACTATTAAATCAAATAAAATGTAATTTTTGTTCAATGAGTATACATTTATTTATTCAGCATATTAGCAAATCAGAAGCCATAGGTTTGGTGTTCATAGTCAATTATTTATTAAAAAATAACTTTTCTACCCTCACAGCACTGTTAATTTTCATATATATATATATATATATATATATATATATATATATATATATATAAAAATATTAAAAAGAAATTAAAAAACTGTTTATTTATAATAATTTAATTTTTAAATAAAAAAATTATTAAGTAAATAATGAAAAACTAAGAAAATATACATTAAAATTAATATAATTTAATTGATGGATATAATATAAATAAAAGTAGTTAATTAATAACACTAACTCATCGGTTTGCTGGACGGAAGTACTTCTTTATAAAGAAAGATAAATAAGTGTACAGGGTGTCCCAAAAATAATGGTCATCCGTTTGCCAGATGATTCTCCAATGTGAAATAGGAAAAAATAACCCCCATATTGGCCCCTGCAAAATTGACCTTGAAATGTTATTCAAGGTCAATTTTTTTTATTGTATATTTTGAACCTACGAGTCAAGAGGAAGAAAAAAGGCAATGTCACTATAGGTCAGAAATGACTCCTTAGGGTCAAAATAACCATTAACAGCGTATACCTGGGCCATTCCATTCCAATCGACAAATGGTGGCCGATTTTGCTTATTTCTTTTTTTAAAGTTTCTAGTAACTTCGCCTTATGCAAAAATACCTCCTTTGAATTTTTTTAAAAAGCATCTTTCAGTATAAAAAATTATGAGTGTATTGTAAAACGGCCCTCTCAGCGCCATTCATTCAAGAACCATTACTCACATTTTACATTAGACAGGAATCGTTTCTTGAGGTTATTCTCGAAGATCATCAAGAGCTCTTTTCCTTAAGCTTTCAATCGCTGAAATTACTCATTAGGGATTTCACAGGTTATGTAGGAATTTCATGAGCCTTCGAGTCCCTCCCAGAAAAGAGGATAGAATAATTGCCATCGCCCGAACCAGGCCTACTATGGAGCTGAGAAGATTGGCCCAGCTACGGGAGTCACGAGGATGACGGTCCGCCGGACCCTTCGGGAAGAACGTCTCCCTTCAGATTACAGCAAGTTCAGGAGTTGAGGCCCGAGGTTCAGGAGTTGAGGCCCGAGGACCAGGAGCATAGAGCATTGTTTTGCAGGTGGGGGGGGGGGGGTTCTGGACACGTTGGGACATTATCCACACTTCCTCCAGCGGGTATTGTGGACTGACAAAAGTTGGTTTTCCAGCGTCGTGTAAGGCAATGCTAATAGAACATGTAAAAAAAAAAAAAATAAAAATCTAAATCTGCCACCATTTGTCTATTGGAATGGAATGGCCCACATGTACGCTGTTAACGGTCATTTTGACCATAAGGAGTCATTTCTGACCTATGGTGCCGTTGACTTTTTTCATCCTCATGACTCGTAGATTCGAAATATGCAATAAAAACATTTGACCTTTGTGAGAAAGGCAATTGCTTAATGTTTGTAGAAGTTAATTGCTTTGTACATAAGAAAGAAGTGGACTGAAGCATATTTGTAAAACAGGTGTAGGAATAAAATTATAAAACATATTGAAATAATTTAGCTGCATAAATGTTCCAAATTCAGGTTATGACATCTTCTCCCCCCCGCCGATAAGCGCTTCTGCTCTATGATTGCTAATCGAAGCTGGTCCGCATGCTTCTTCTTAATTCTGCCATAGTAAGAGTATGGGGAAGTTTTGTCAAATATTTTTCCTTCTGTAAACCCTTGTCCGTGTGTGTTCCTTATCCATACTTAACACCAAAATCTTGAGATTTAGACTTCCGGGCCTGATACAGCTTCTGCTTGTCTGGTGCCTTGTCAATGTCCCGAGATAAATCAGGTTTTAGTAAACCAAAAGAAGTTCTGAGTCTTCTACCATGAAGAACTTCTCCTGGCGTCCTACTGGTTGTTTGTTCAGACGAACACCGGTAAGTAAAATCTAACTGCTGCAGTCGAGTTTCCTGGAAGTTTGTCTTGGTTAACGGTGTATCGTCTAACCGTAGGTTCAATAAATTCCCCCTTTTTGGATGGCCTGCATGTTCCACATTTGAAGCGTCTGTTGAAAGCAAAGTACATAAAGTGGCTCCTGGTGGTAATGGAAGACGAAAAGCGAGAACCCAATCCAGCCCAAATAGTGGATCATCTTCGCCTTTTATAATATAGACGGGTAGCATTTTAATTTGGTCAAAAGCTGTAACCTGTACTTTTGTTGCCCCTAATACCGTAACTGTGTGCCCAGTGTATGCTGTCAGGTCGGTTGCTGGCTTTAACTCAGGAGAGCCTAAAGCTTTCCAAATAGATTCACTAATGATAGAGTGACATGCTCCTGGATCGTTAACCATGTTAATAACTTTCTTATTTAACCTAACCTTAAGCATAACCTTAGACGTCTTAGTCATCTTTTCTTTCAAAGAGTGAATGTATGATTCGAAAGATTGTGAACTGATGCTTTCTTCATCCGAAGAATTGGAGCTAGATTTTGAACGAGCGATCAACCGTGGAAATAACTTTGATACTGCTCCTCGTTCGATAATAGCATTTCCTGAAACTAAACAAGCTTTTGCGAAATGATTAGGCCTTTGGCATGCCCTACAAATTTTTTTCCTGGCAGGACAGTCTGAATTCTGATGCAATTTGTTTCCACATCTGAAACAGTGGACTCCCTTTTTTAATTTAAACACCCTCTTACTGTGTTTGTTATAGTTAACTTTATTTGATTTTTCTGACCTATGTTAAGAATTTGCAATTATGTTATGTTTTTGTTGCATGTCAACATTTTCTGAAAGTATTGCAGTTTTCTGGATGTCTGCGAAAACCGCTGTTGTAGTAGAATGTTATGTAATCATCTCCCGCTGCCAAAACTCATTATTAATGCCAATAATGAGCTGGTCCCTCATGTGCTCGTCCAGGGTACTCTAAAATTTACAAGAAGAAAATAAGCTTCTTAAATTGTCAATTAAATGTTGTTCGGTCTCTCCCTCATGCCTATACTTGTGAGCAAACTTTATACGCGCAATAAGAGGGTTATCTAATTTATAAAAGCGCTTCTTTAGGACATCAATGATGCTATCCAGACATTGTTCACTTACATCTTCTGGATAAAAATAGTCAACCAATACCTTGAATGGCTCTGAACCCATATGAGATAGCAGAATATCTCTTTGTAAGCTGTCATCTTTAATCCCGGATGTTCTCACAGAGATCTTAAAGCGTTGGAGCCAGTATTTCAGTTCTTCACCTTCAGATCCATTAAATGAATCGAGTTTAGGGTAATTATGATAAATCGATCTTACTGTAGCCTCCTGTATTGGTCCCTGAGAAGATCGCAAGACTGAGTGACAATCTTCATCGATGTTTCTGTGTGTTCCTCTTCTCCTAGGCATTGCTTTGTGTATGTTTAAAACTTTATCCTCGTCGCCAATGTGAGAAAGGCAATTGCTTAATGTTTGTAGAAGTTTATTGCTTTGTACATAAGAAAGAAGTGGACTGAAGCATATTTGTAAAACAGGTGTAGGAATAAAATTATAAAACATATTGAAATAATTTAGCTGCATAAATGTTCCAAATTCAGGTTATGACAACCTTGAATAACATTTCAAGGTCAATTTTGCGGCGGTTATTTTTTCCGATCTCACATTGGAGAATCATCTGGCAAACGGATGACCATTATTTTTGGGACACCCTGTACAACATACAATCCAAACAAAAGATTTATTAATGTCGATAGGAGTATGCTTTCGAATTTTGTACCTTCATCTTAAGAGTCTATGAGGTCAAAGGAACAAAATCTTAATATGACAGGTTTTATAATATTTTTATCTTTAGCATTTATTAAGATTTTATTATTTTTACCACAGATGCTCTGAAGATGAAGTTGCAGCCTTTGAAAGCACGCTGAATGGTCCTTAATAAATCCGTGATGGAGACGTAAATTGCACATTTATTTATCCTTCATAGTGAATTAACACTATGAAAAAAAAAATATTTAAAAAATATATATATTTTATTAAAAAAAAAAAAAAAAAAAAAAACCTAGTATTTCTAGAGCTGTAAACAAGCTTTAATGAACCTTTTCTAGCATCCTCATACTGTAAACAATTCATGGGGACACGTTCGGTTGACTCAATTCGACGACCGGTAGAATTAGGGAGATCTCTTATCGAGCCAGGTCTCCAGCACCTGTTAACTATTTACTCGGCTGGGACTCAGTTTAATCTTCCTGTAGTTTTGCCTTTCCCTGATTTTTTTGTAACTGCCCCTTTTTCCGTCTGCTGTCATGTTGTTTCACGTACCTATATACAACTTTTTTTTTTTAAAGCTTTTCTTTATTAATGAGAAGAAAACGCTCTTGTTTATAGTCATATACATGGATCCTAATGTGGGAAAATATGGTCATTTATTTTTTCTCAATTGAATGTCTTGCCAGAAATTACCTTGTGAGATTTTTAAAAGTTGTAATAATAAAACTACCTCTTACCATGAATTGTATTCATTTTAGTGAAAATAAATCTCAAATTCTATCAACAAAATAGTTCAAAAGAAAGCCATATTAGAATATCTATGAAAATGACGTGAGGATAAAATTATGTTTGGGAACTTTCTATTGTAGATGCATGTAAATTAGTTCTCGTGCTATCCGTGAAATTGAAGGTCAGCAAAGAAAACGTGCCCTCCAAACTTCCTTCAATAACAAAACAGCTACATAAAAAGCATATTATATAATTTGCAGAAAGTATATATTTTATATTATATATACTCTACAAAGAATGGACCTTTATATAATCTATATTTTTCCTGATATACTAAAACATAATTTAATGCATATAAAAGAGTATAATTCTTATATTTTTAATTTTTAGGTTTCAAAACCAAGAAGTTAGTTTTTACAAAAGGAACCTATTTTTTCTCACAATGTATAAGTCAGAAATATTGAAGGATTTTCTCTAATCTTGTTATGGATCATTCAATTATATTGCTAAAAAAGATTTAATAAAACTCATTTTCCTATAATAAAAAAATATAGTTTTATTCAGATACCACGACCGAACTCTGACAAATTCTAACTTCGCATCACCAACGGTCAACAATCTCCTCCCAATGAAAAAGATTTAATTTTGATTAAAAAAAAAGTCTGCCATAGAAAGAAGGTACATAACAAAGGACATTTATCAGCAAGTTGGTTAGTGGTTACATAGCTTTACTGAAGGATTTTTTAAAAATATAACTATAAGCCTATATGAATATAAAATAAAGAAATAATTTTGATTATATCTGTAATGAACTGCTGACTCATTATTGTGATTAAATGGTAAGCACAATGTATGCCGAGTTTAGTTACAATTCAACAAAGTCTCGACTGCTAAGGGTTTATTACTAATTTGTGTACCGAGTAAACTCCTCTCAGATAGACCAGTAATTTTAAGGCTAATGAACTCATCCAATTGTTTGGTTTTTCTTCTTTTTTTTTTATTTATTTTTTTTTTACGGCGCTTTGACGTCTAGGCCTGTTTGATAATGTTTGTCTTTTAACACTACTCAAGTTGAGGAATATCCCTTCAGAATTCTCTAAGAACTTAATTTCTTTATTCTAGTTTGTTTTTTTTTTGTTTTTTTGTTTTTTTTTAAATTGAAACTTTTTTTTGGGATTCTTTAACATCCCATATAAAACGTTTGACTATTAACTTCAAAACAGATGTTAAAGGAATAAGAGAACATTATGTTGACATGAACAGATCCAGATGCATTACATTACATAGTCATCAAATATTAGTTTTATTAAGTATGTCAACATAATGTCTTATTCCTTTAACATCTTAATGGCAATCAATATAGTACTGTTTAAAAGGTTGTTGCTACATTATCTAATAATAAATGTAGCATTCCTGAAGATGGACAAGTAGTCAGAAACATAGGAATAAAGTTCTTCGAAAATTCCGAAGGGATATTTCTTGACTTGAGTAGTGTTATTAGTATTTTTTTTAAAGAAAAACATTTTTTAACTATGAAGTACCCTTTTATTTTTTCAGAAGAAAATATAAAGCTCATCAGCTCTGTCCTCACTATTAAAGGGTGACAACCTGTAGATAACTGTTCCAGAAACTGTGTTACGTATATATATGGACGTTAAAAAATTGATTAAATAGATTAGCAAAATAAGATATAATATATATATATATATATATATATATATATATATATATATATATATATATATATATATATATATGTGTGTGTATGTGTGTGTGAGTATTTAATAATTAAATATTTTGAAGTATTTGTTTGATAAGCAGCAAAACAAGATAAAAATAAATTAAAAAAAAAATCATTTTTATAAAACTGCTATTTGTTTGGAGTGAATAAGCAGAGGTAGTTTGAAAGGAATTCCTAAAATGCATTGTCCCGAGATAATAGAAAAGATTATGATCAGGATTTTCCCCCTATAACAAAAGAATCTATGCTGCATTATGAGGTCATTTACTCCATTAAATCTGTTTCTTTTTGTCCTCAACCTCAAATGACTCACAGTTTATCACAAACTAATCAAGGAGAGGGACCTTGAATTTATTAAATAATAGCAATTGTGGTTAGCTGTAGATTGGCACCTCCTGTAAAACTCAACGACATTCATTATGCCAAATAAAAAGTTAATACAAATTTATTAAAATGAGATTTTAATGTTTCAATATTGAATGAATGAACAATCATGTCCAACTGATAACTGATCATATTTGGTGACAGCTTTCTTATCATTCCAAGGATCATTTTTATTTGTTTATTATCTTGAATAAATTCATTCTCTTTTTCATGATAACATGCTTATGGCTACGTATGTATTTACCATCAGTTGCTTTCATTTTTTTATTTTTTTTTTTGTAATAAAATATATTTTTTATGTAAACTTTCTCTTTTATATTCATGACTTTTACTTCTTATTTCAGCATTATAGGTGGTTATTTATGATCCTTAAGAGATTTTTTTAAGATTGATTGTGCAACCAAATTATTTATTTATTTATAGATGAATAAATAATTTGCTCGCACTACCAAACTTAAAGTTATAATAAATAGATTTTAGTAAAATATACTCCAAATGTTTCTTTATCAATAAAGCATTGTTATTAGTAGGCAAACAACTTTGTTTCTGCAATTTTTTTTTAAATTGAAATCTTTATTGTAAAAAAAATATTTTACAAACCCAATAAGTTGTTATTGTCTTCATTGAGCAAATGCTCTAATTCTTCATCTTCAAAAACGTTTGATCTTCCACCACTATGCCGGTTTTCTACGCAAAAATCACTGCTCTTGAAACCACCCATGACATATTCTTTCACTCATAGCAGCTTTACCATAAGCATCTGAGAGCATTCGGTGAGCCGCAAATGATGAGAATTCGGCTCATAAGTTGACATATTTATTGGAGAATAACTATACGGTATAAACACAAATCAACAACTGGTGCTATCAGGTTATGTTCACAAGATCCTAAGGATTATTGAACTATAATGTATGAAAAACTGTGGGAGCAATGTTATATACCTAATATTATCATAAGTGACAACTTAATTTTATGAAGAGGCCCGATGGCCGTTAGTGCTAAGGCGTATGCATTCGTTGTCTAAGGTTGTGGGCTCGATTCCCACTAGGGGTGGTGGCTATTCTTTCCAAAAAAGGAGAGGCATCAGCCCTATCCTGGCAAGCAAAAGGTGGTAACCTATAGATAACCTGTCCTAAAATTCTTAGTTAATAATAAATGGACGTTAAAATTTAAATAAATAATAAATTTTTAGTTTTTTTTTTTTTTTTTTACAGCGCTTCTAGGCCTTAAGCGCTGGGCTATTTACAGATTCCCACCTGCCTAAGGTGGAGCAGGGATTTTTTTCCCCAGGGACTTCATCAATGTAAAAAATCAACCACCACAAGCAGGACACAGCTGATTTCCTTAAAATTTACATCACTTATTCTTTATTATATTTTTTAAGTTGCAAGAAAATTTGGGTACTTACGTATTAGCTCCATCACATCTAGGTCAGAGATCTGGGTTATCAGTGCAGGTACATAACTACTTAAAATTTTAGGCAATATGGCCATTTTCCATTGAAAAATCAGTGATATATATATATATATATATATATATATATATATATATATATATATATATATATGTATATATATATATTTCGTGTTTAACGGCGTATCAACAATTAGGCTATTAACGCTGAGTGATCTATATTATCAACAAGTTGGATTGACTGGAGGTCCGACATAACCTTGAGCGAGCGAAGCAAGCGGAAACGCACGCTTTGCTCGTTCAAGGCTATATTGAAACTCGTAGTCAACCAAAATCGTTGATAATATACATAAACGGTCTTTCTCTGGCCATATTGGCAAAAATTCAATTGACTTTTCCGCCTGGGCTGATGATCCAGATCTCTGACCTAGATGTGATGGAACTAATACGCCCCAAAGCAGAACCTTTTTAACCTTTCTGCAACGGAGTTTGAAAAACCGAAAAATTTTCTGTAGCCCCATACGGTTCAAGTTGCGCGTAATATGAACCGCGAGAAAGATATTCTTGAAGAATAATCAGAAATAAATAAGTGCTTGTAATATAATTAAAGTAAATTTAATAATACAATAGATAGATAGATAGATATAATCGGGGCCCCTAGGGGGGAAAGCAGCTCGACCTCAAAGATCTATTGTGCCCCTGACAACCTGCTGGGTCACTTATAGCAGCCCTGCGTCCCTGACAAACCCTCTGATCCTCTGAGGTGTGAGCTCAGAATCTCTTCCTGGGTCAGTTATTTTTGCAGATCCTAGGCACATAAAGCGCCTGCGTGAGAGTACCGTGCAATCACAGATTATGTGTGCGGGTGTTTCCTCCTCTATCCCACATAACCTACATAGAGAGGTTGTAGCCAGGCCCATATTGTGTAGATGTTTATTCATCTTAGCATGACCTGTGTAGAGAGCCACAGTCTCCTTCATAGTTTCCTATTTAGGGACAGAAACATCTTTGTACGTTTCCTGTCAATTTGGTTTAGGAAACGCTTTGACTGTCTTTGCGTTTGAACTCTTTGCCAGACGCCTAGATGTTGTAACCTCGCCCAGTCATCAATGATACCTTTTGCTAGGATTAGGGATATTCCGCAAGCTGGTTCTGGCCCACAAAAGGACTCCTTGGCCCCTTGTCTTGCCAGCTCATCAGCTTCATCATTCCCGAGTATGTCTGAGTGTCCTGGCACCCAGCGTAACTTGACCCGGTTACTGACAGCTAAACGATTTAGCATCTTCCTGCATTCATCCACAATCTTGGACTTAATGCAGGTGCTCTCGATGGCTGATATTGCTGCCTGGCTGTCAGTGTATGTTGACCCTTGCAAGAGAAATTCCACTTCTCAGCAGCATCTCTGCGCAGGTCCTTATGCCAATGACTTCAGCCTGGAAGACCATAGGATATTTCCCCAACAGGATTGATATCCTCATTTCTTTTCTGCTTGCCACCCATATTCCGGCTCCAACTCCTTCCGGAGTCTTGGAGCCGTCGGTGAAGCAGTGAATTTCCCCAACCGGGAGATTAGACTGCCAGGTTTGGGCAGTATTTCTGTCTGCTTTAATTACCTCGAACCTCCTGTCCAGTCTAAAGACGGGTAACATGTAGTCCGAGGGCATTTGTAGCATACACAGTCCATCATTTTCTGCGAGGATTTGCTTAAAACCTCCACAAGGTGTCATGCTTGAAAGGTTCTGCGCTTGAAACTTATATGCAGAAATTCTGGCCAACCTCTCCACTTCTAAATGCAGAGGCCGCAGATCTAGTATTACCTCCATCGCCCTGGAGTGGGTGTGGTTCTCATCGCTCCAGTGACTAGTGAGCAACCTAGTCTCTGTATTTTATCCAATTCTTTTTTGTGAAGTTCCACTTTACACCTATGCCACCATACTAGTGCCGCATGGGTGACTGTGGGTCTTACCACCATGGGGTATATCCAGTACGCCACCGATGGTCTGATCCCCCAGGACCAGAGCACCCGTTTGGCCTTTTCACAGTCATACATTATGTGTTCATCCACTTGAGTTTTGAGTTTAATATCACTCCCAAGTGTTTGACTTTCTTGACAAAAGGTACCCTTGTCCCAGAAATTACTGGTTCTAGGAGACCGTCAAGTTTCCTCTTGTTCGTGAAGGTGACTATCGCCATTTTGGACGGATTGATTTTAAGTCCCCTTCTGTCACACCACTGCGTAGATCTACGCAGTGCTGCACCAAGTAACTCTGATATGACATTCAGGAATTTGCCACTGATCAGGATCACTATGTCGTCAGCATAAGCCTACGCATAGAAACCATGACCCTGTAGATCGCCCAATAATGAGTCTATCACTAGACTCCACAATAGGGGCGAAAGTACACCTCCCTCCAGCAACAGGTCTCACCCTTGCCGTGGATCCCCCCAGGGATGATTCCAGGACTCTAGAGCTCAGGAATGTTTCCATCCAGACCTCGAGAGTTCTTTGTAGCCCAAACCACTGTACCGATTCCACGATGGCCTGAGTTGAGGTCCTATCGAAGGCACCTTCAATGTCAATGAAGGCGCCAAGAGTGACCTACCTGTGAATACAATAGTTATTTAATATTTCTGCAAAAAATAATTTTATCGGCCGGTCAGACTGATCTTTCTGCAGCCCTTGTCGTATTTCTGCGACAATGTCGCGCTGTCGCCCGTAGTTCTGCTATGGGGCTAATACGTAAGTACTGGAATTTGGTTTTTAGATAGGACAGCTGTTAGAAAAAACCCTCTAATTGTTAGTTTAAAAAATTTACAATTTAGGAACATTAAAACCCAATAAAAAAATACTGGTTAACGCCTTACACAAAGGATATACGTTGTAAATTTTAACAAATTAGTTGAGTAGACAGATCTTAAGGCACCTTAGAAAAAGTTAGTTTCGAGAATGCAATGGTTAGATTTTTAAAATTTTGCTAAATGTATGTTGCCAAAAAAAGAAAAAAAAAAGATTTTATGAAAACCTCAGGGTAGTGCAATCTCTTAATCTGTCATTAAAAATTCATATATATATATATTTAAGAAGAAAGTGATATAGCACAAAATCAATCGTTTTTAAATCAATTTTTTTTTACAATTTTAAATGTAGGTATATGGAATATTTTGGAATAATGACTTCTATAGAGTCGAGTATGTAAAACAATTTTTTATTTAAAAACGGATGTCAGATTCGTTCTTAGCACATTGAAACGAATTTTAAAACGTCACATTACTTTTTCGCTTACAAATTTTTAGTCTCTTCCAGACTGGGAAAAATCATTATTTTTTGTTTTCAATAATATTCACCATATTTGTGTTTCTTGGGGTGCTGATCTTAAATCTGCTATTATTTTTGGTGTAAAAAAATTTATAATACTAGTTTACTTGAAAACGTAAGCATATTTTTGGATATATTTGACGAAATATAAATTATTGTTTAACGATTATATTTTTCTTTTAATCTACTCTATAAAACAGATAAATTGGTGAAAGAATCATTTCGATATCATTGTCTAAACTCGATATAAAAAATAAAGCACTTATAACCTATTTTATTTTATTTCTCGGCTCCTAAGGCGCATTGGACGGAACGCTCGGACACGTGTCAACTATTTTTCAATGTAGAATCACGAGAAAAAAATTGGTCAAGATCGGTGACCCCATCGCTGTATACTCCCCTTGTCAGTAACAAATATTATAAATCAAATTGACACTCGCAAAATGACGCAAAACAAGCATCTTTAAACACTCATACAATGCCCTTAATAAAATAAATAATTTTAGAGGAGAAAGCAAACTATTTATTACACAGAAATACATAAACAAAATAAAAAATAGTCTTCCCTGAAGAAACAAGTACTCTTAATTTTTTATTATTAATTAAAATGTATGTTTAAATTGCTAAAAATCATCAACAATACTTCAAACCAAAGAACGAGAATTTAATCTTCATTCATGATGAAAAGAGACATCCAAGGAAAACTCAACGCTAAATCAAAAATAGGAACAAGTCTCATTGAATAAAATGCTCATTAGTGGGAGCAGGTCACAACCAGGTGTAGTATAAATACATTAGGCAATATTTTCATCACCAGAGTGTTGCTGTTTATAAATAATAAGTTTTCATAACACAATTTGTATTTATTACTCCACACTTTAGAGCCACAGTAATGGAGACTTTAGAGTCAAAGAAATGGACTTGTTTGAAAAACAATGTTGAAGAGATATCAGAGGTATACAATAAAATGTACTACAGTAAACTAACCTTGTTTACTGTTAAACTTGATGGAATGTAGAAGAATGATTCTATTTAACTATCTAGGTTGTTTAAAGAAGCCAGTAAACCCGAGATTAGTAGCTAAAGATTGTAAACACAAAAAGCCTAATTTGTTGTACTTTTTTTTTTTTTTTTTTTTTTTATAATGGCGTAGTATACATTACATTCAGGAATGGTAAAATCAGTTCAAATAAGTAATAACATTTTAAATCATTCAATATTCACAAAACTAGCTTGTTATCACAATAACAAAGGAGTAAACAATTTTGTGAGGTTAATAGGGAGTGAAAAGTAAAGGAACCTACCTCGTAAAAAATCCTGAAATTCCCTTCCTTTTAGATTTACATGCACCAGAATCATCTGAGACTATGCTGCAATTGCCCAGAGAGAGAAGAGAGCAGCTGTCACCGTTGTCAAAGAGGCTCCCCAACGCAGAATCTCCATTTGTTGATGGTGAGACATCACTTAAACTTGATACAGTACTAGAAAATGAACTAACTTCCGTATTAATACGCTGTAGAAAGGAATCACTATCTGAACACTTCACATCACCATCTTCTACAGTTATTGTTCGGTTCACTACATTATCACAGCTGTTAGCACTGTTAATCAAATGTATCTGCTTTGTTATAGGACTGTATGCAATAGGTAAATTATCTAAAAGATTGTCTATGGGTATTGCTGTATTTCGTTTCGCTAAATTAACATTATCACAGACAGATTTACCCGGTTGAGTTACCTCAACAGTTATACTGTATCGACCATGACCATTTGAGCTAGTATTACTTTTGGGGTCTTGAGGTGCCTCAATGTCCGGAACTACTCCATTTTTTGGTTTCTCAATGCCACATTCAGGCCAAGTTTTGTACCACCCATTTGCCTCTTTATCAATAGATTTTAATTCATTTGATTCACAGAGTAATGAAGATGGTAGTGTTGCATCAGAAGAATCACTCACCTCAGCTTCTTGAACATTGTTGTTTGACTTACTTTTATCCAAACTAGGAACACTCTGACTTTTCAATTTATACAAAAACACTTTCTGCAAATAATGCCCGGGCTTCAGACGATTTCTTGAGAGCTTTACTTCTTGGAAACTGGAGGCTAACTGAGAATCACAAATTATTAAATTGTCACTTTCTTGCAATCCTGGAGCAGGGAGAGTTTCACTCGAATTATCTTGACTATATTCACCTTCAACGGGCGAATATTTTATATCAACGCCATTGCGATCTTTTGTTGAAGAGACAGTCTTCATTTTATATAAAATAAGTTCCGTCAAAACGATATCTTAGACATCGCAAAGTAATGTGTTGACAATTCGAGGTTAGACACTCCTCTCAGACAACAGTATGCCAATAACCAGCCATTCTCGACTGAACCTTGAAGTCGTTGCCAACCTTAGAATCATGAAACTCTTCAGGAGTGTCTAATTACAGCCCCCCTCTCCATTTCTTCCTGAATTAACGACCTTTCGATAAGCATACTCACTGATGATTAAATACATTTTCTCCTTTCTTTCTAAGACTATAATATTGTAATGTTACTACAATAAATAAGACAAATTTTCATTAAAATATAATGTTATAATACCACTATCTCTTTTGCCAATCATGACGTCATGAAAACACATGCTGACCAATTATTTTACGTGATTATTATAGACTAACAAATTGCTTTAAAAAAGTCTAGATCGTCAGTTCCTTATATTCCATTTTATTCTTAACTCATGCTGCTTATGCTTTATACTGCCACTCTTGAGTGGAGCGCTTGCGTCTACATAGAAATGGAGTATAAAAGGGTTGCCCACGCCTTTATGCATTAATCTTAAAGGTAGTAAAAAAACTAATACCCATCAGCAATTTGATAAGCCGCATTAATAGAAAAAATAACGTTGATATATTTTACTGTAAAAATTACACGAATTGCTGCATAACTTACTTTATTATGTACACTTCCTCATAAAGCATGTTCTATGTCGATGACATCCTTGTGGTATCAAAGAGTCGTTATTTATTTATTTTATTTTATGCAATAACCGTAGGTGGTGGTTTAGCCATTTGACACCGAGCCTCCCACTATCGTGTCGTGAGGTCAGGAAAGTGGTTGAGTTCTGTACAGACGATGCGTTTACTTCCCACCATCCTTCCGGTTGAACATAAGGGCAAATGTCTGCGTCTGCTTAGCCAAGGCGGTGGGGGTGGGCCTGCAGATAGTCGTGTCCAATTTCCGGGTGGAATCTTGCAACAGCTTCGCTTCTGTTCAGATTGTCAGGGATGAGACCTGGGGTTGCTAGGTTTTCCTACATTTTTCCTGTGCTGGGGCTTTTTAGGAGGGTTTTAGTATGCCTGGATATTGCAGTGTCAATTTGGATTCTTGCTGCTTGCCAAGATTGGAAAGCCTCACGTCCGCTTTATGAATAAAGCTTTTTGGTGAAAACCTGGAAAATTTTAACAAAATATTATTTAACTTTTTCCTTATCAACTTTTGCCCTACACCTTTTGATGCTTTGTGTAAGGCGTTCCATTAATGGCTGATTCCTTTACATAAAGCCGTCAAACCATTCCAATCTGGGCTTGTTGTCTTAAAATCCTGCGATTTTTTTCCTGACCAATCCAAATATGTTTTTACGATTTGGGGGAATATCTTAATCGAGTTAATGGAAAGCCCCATTCAGCTGCGGTTAAAATTCCCTTTGATATATTTTTTTTCTTCGTGACTCAATTTTGTTTGGCCACTAGTTTTTTTTTTTTTTTTTTTTTTTTATTTGCATTCCTCTAACTTTATCATTTAAAGTCGATGTAGGTAATTTGTTGTACAAGAAAATACCTAAATCGATCCGCTCTCTCTCTCTCAGTCTTCTTCTTGGATTTGACATCGTCTATCAACTTTTTCAAAGCCTCTTTGGAATAAATACTGTTTTTCTTTAAGCCAAAAGGACGCGGGTATAAAGGGGCCCATAGACGACCAGCTTGCTTGTCAACCTTGTTGCCAACTTGCCATGTAGGAGGAGATGTTGCACGTCTGTGGGCAGTTTGGCGGTTGGAGTAAACGGTTGGTACAACAAAAGATTGGCGGTTGGTGTAGATCAAATCCGTTTTGATTTTCGGTAGGCGGAGCCTCATGTTGGCGACCTAGTTGAAGCGTCTGTGGGGAAGTTGACAACACTGTTCACAACCTCAATAGTGAACTGTCCTTTGGTTGTCAATGTGCGGTTGCTTTTCGTTTTTTTACTACTCTTGTATTTAAGTATTTTTGCGAAAAGAGGGTATACAAGTAGATTATCTGTTCGGTAAATATAATAGGTGTGTACAATGTCTATACAAAACACGCCTACTTGGACTGAATTTTTCGAAAACTTCAAAGAACTGCACGAGCTTTGGGAAGTTAAATCAGAAGTGCTTAAAGACCGAAATAAGAAGAAGAATGCTTGGCTGAAGCTGTTGGAAATTTACCAAAGAATTGAACCGCATGCGAATGTTAACAGTTTGAAGAAAAGAGTTTGGAACATAAAAACATGTTATCGCGGGGAGCTGAAAAAGGTTGAACAATGTTTACGATCTGGTCGTGTGGCTGAAGAAGAGTTTTTCAATGAACGGGCCGAATTTATTTTTTAATATCAGGGACCGAAAATAACTATTAATTTTTATTTCAAATGTGTTTCACTTAACCTTTAATTTCTATTATTGGAAAATAAAAATTCCATCGTAATTGATATATTTTACTATTTTTTTAAAATAAAATTCTAATAATTTTTATTTCAAAAACTTAAAAATAAAAATTATTTGAATAATGTTATTTCAAATTTTTTTTAATAAAATTTTTTTTTACTTTAACTTTAAACATTATTTTAAATAATAAAAAAAAATATTAGTGTCATAATGAATAGAAAGTAATACACAAAAACGAAGTCTAGAATATACAATATATACTCATACAAATCAATTGGATTTAGACGAACTTTGATTCACTGACATAAACAAATAACTTCTAATAAACAAAAGGTTCCAAATCCATATTTATTTATTTATTCCGAGGATAAGATATATTTAATAAATGAGTTTCACTTTACCTTTAATTTTTATTGTTGGGAATTAAAAATAAAAAATCCATCGTAATTGATTTATTTCTTTATTTTTTTAAAACAATTTTCTAATAATTTTTACTTTAAAAACTTAAAAATATAAATTATGAAGTAGTTTTTTTGTTATCATTTTTAGGAAACATTTAATTTTTATTTCGGTCCTTGCTTAATATATTTGAATGAGAAAACTCAGGACGTTGTAAGGACCGCTCTTTTGACCACAATTTTCTTCTTCTTTTTTTTTTTTTTTGGAAGAAACACTTCCCCATCACACAATTCTTTTAGAACTATAAAAGACAACAAGGGATCGTAACTCATTTTCTTCCAAGCTTGTGTTCGCATCAGAACTGATCAGCAAATGCAAGTTGGCAACAACAAGTTGATCGTCTGTGGGCAACCAAGTTGGCAACAAGGTTGACAACCAAGTTGGTCGTCTATGGGCCCCTTAATTGATGTATGTCCGAACTCACCCCATGGTCTGCAAGTTTTTTACTTAAACGAGAAAAAAATGCTTTTGAACCAAAAAAATAAATATATTTATTTATGTATCATAAGACAACATGTAAACCTACTATAAAATATGAAAAAGTAGGGTTTAATTACTTACACAGATGTTTGTTTCTAGCATTTCGAAAATCATGGAAATTACAACTCACATTAAAATATTCTTTACTCACTTCAAAGTGTTCTCACTGCGATTTTGCCTTAACTATATGGAAAAAATGTAACATCGATCGTATTTGTAAAGCCAATTATGTTCCTAATGAAAAACTTGCTCAAGGTCAGATGATTTCCTGCGCCATGCACTATTGTCCGAACTCACCCCAAATGACGGTCCTTCTGAAATGAGGGATTTGGGACCTCTACAGTATAGTTTGTGGATAGAATTCAAGCAGAAAAATGAAACATCACGACAAAATATGCCATGTATATTGATTAATTGCTAAGAAAATAGAATATGGAAGAGTGCAATTTTAGGACGACTCCAATGATACCTGGTATCAAACTCGAGCAGAATTCAGAAAGAATGCTTCAACATTTTATAGGGGCACTCCTTTATCATTCAATCGGTACAAGACCATATATTCCAGGAAGTTTTTTTTTAACCAGTACCACACTCACATTAGGGAAATTAGCAGTGGATGGCAGCAAAAAGAAATCTCCGTTATCTCAAAGGGACCCAAAAAGCAGAGTACATATTTTTACTGAGGCAGGAAAAGAGGTCATGCCTTTAAGCAAACTTATTAATTACTTAGGAAAAACCTCAAGAGGCCGTTCAAATGTTTAATGGCAACATTACATCTCAGGACTTAACAAAAAATGCTATCATCAAGGTTCAAACATATTAACGTAAAAGAACATTTCATAAGCGATAAAGTTGCGAATGGAGATACAGTAGTTACATACAACGACAATGGAGGGTGATGTCCTTACAAGAGAAATATCTAATTCAGGAATTATTGGGGCCAACGGACTTCTCTAGAGTGAGGGAGAGTGTTGAAAATAAAAATTTCTTTATTCGTCATCTCCAAATTATTTTAATTATTAAAACAGTATGTTGATTTAATTTAATACAACCTCTATGGGAGATTAATTTTCTTTCGAAAAAATAGAAGGGATCGAAGAAAGAGAAGCTCCATCCTGGCTAGAAAAGGGTGGTCAACTGTAGAAAAGTCATCCCAAAAACTTTGTCATGTATAAGTTGATGTTAAAATTTAATATAATAATATGGGTGAAACATTAGAATAAATCTAAACAATATATTATTCCTGTATAATCCCTCGACACTTTTATAAAAACGGCACAAGAATGAAGAACGCGATTTATATAGAAACAAATTTGTGGATACTAATTATATTAGTACCTGAATGGGTGACCGACCACGTGCTGTTGGTATTAGAAAAGGGTGGCAACCTGTAGATAGCCCGGCGCTAATAGCCAAACAGTTGATGCGCAGTAAAAAAAAAAAAAAACTAATTATATTAAAATAGGTAACCACTTATATAGTTGGAGCCTACATTATGGAAATTACCAATAGCTAAAGTAACTACGAAAGAAATACGATCGATTGATTGAATTTGTACGTAAGTAGAACGATGCCACTGATCTAATCCATAATATTGATCGGTTACCAAATTGAGTTCTCGAGAAATATATGCATATTTTATGGCGTTGGTCGTATTTTACAATGGGTAGTCCTTGGCTTTGCTAATTTTTGTGACATGTCAATTTCGTCTCCAAGAGCGTATCTTTATTTGTTTGCGTCTATATTCCTCCTGTATTCAACTCCTAGGCGAGGAAGTGTTCCTGCCTGGAGCCACCTTGTTAGACGTATCTTTTCATTTCGCATTCACAGTGGCATTATGCTACATGGAGTGATTTTGCATTGGTCACTTCTCTAAAGGGCAGAAAGTTGGATAGTAAATTTTATTTATCATTTCAAAACTTCTGTTGCCAGCCAATTGGAGTGTTGTGTTGGGGGACACACTGCTGTATACAATAACTCTCGCCTCTTTCACTATTTCTATGGCGAGATCTATGAGCAAGCTTCTTGGCTTTTGATCTCGATCGGTCCAGCCTAAGCATGAGCGTATATAGGTAATAGTTTCGCGGGGGGGGGGGGGGTGCTGGGAGAATTTGGGGGGAGTATGGAATACTAACAATCTAGTACTTGGAATAGTTTTGCAACTAGAACGCTATTACACCCAAAAATAATTATTTTCACTGAACAAGTGATCTTATTTATTTTAAAGGTTTTTATGACACATTGTTACCGATTAAATAAAACTTTCGGGGGGGGGGGGCTGCAGACCCCTCAGTCCCCCCTATATACGCCAATGTGCCTAAGCCAGACTGTCCATAGCTTTCCGAACACTTTCATATTCTCCTTGACCGATACTCAACTGAGTTATACAGGAGAGGAATCAATATTTATCCACCTTTAAAATAAACCAGTAAATGACAAAATTGATAAAGAAGACATCTCATCTACCTACTCCAAAATTTTCCATTTATTAAAAACATCTTGCTAAAACACTATATCGCCTGCAATAATAACCCTTCATACCTCCCTCCCTTCCATTATCACCACACTTTTATGATACCATCTCGCATCCTTTGATCCTCTATTACCACCCCCAGCTTTATGGGTGGTCAAAAACTCCTCCTCCCCTACCCACTCCTTTCCCCAAACTTACCTTGATAAACCACAGTCAGAAATGATTTCGCATCCGTGAGACATAGTTCTCCGCCTTCTCATCGGTAAGCCTATTTTCATAATCTATTTGTTCATTTTATATCTGTATCCATGTTACCCATCAAGTACTTAAACCTGTATTTATAAATCTCTAATTTAAGCTCTCGCTATAGCACGTACTTACGAATGTTTTTCTATATTTTTGTACATATGTATATATATATACATGCGGGGGCGAGGTTAGCTCAGTGGTAGAGCACTCGACTAATGAACTGGAGGACCAGGTTCAAAACCCGAGCGCGCACTAAAGATTTTTTCTTCTAGTGCTGCCGTTCGAGAGTTGGATTTGGGGTCCCAGATCGTCCCTAGGCTCACCCAGCCTTTAATTAATTTAATTAATAATGGGTACCTTGGGTGCTAATGACTCCAGAAGTCGAAGCAGCCAAGGGGAAAATCAGGCGGCCGGAGCATAGTATTGACCACACTATCTCCCTAGTGTGCCGTATGGTCAAGAATCAGATACCTCTACAGTATCTGCCCCTCTGGGCCCTTGTGGCCTGTTACGGGACTGATTTTTTTTTTATATATACATGCATATATATAAATTAGTATTAACTCTGTCCTACTTGTTTTACAGGCCTGATGAAGGCTTGAATTTCAAGCAGAAACGTCGGCAAACAATAAAACCCATTTTAACATAAAAAATGTAGCATAGTAACATTGTATGCATACACTCATATTATTCATTTCTGGATGACAGACTATTAGCTATTAAAGTCATATTAGGTTAGCAATAGTAAGTATCACAAGATTGATTCAATGCTATTAGTACTTGGTATTGAATCAAAAGTATCGAGTACCTATTGTATTAGTATTGGAACATTCCTAGAAAGGCAAAGAGCTCTGCTCCACTGCTTAGGATGAGGGCATTTGTAGGAGGGGAGATAAAAGGTATTAGATGACATATTATATTATTTTATTGGGAGGAGGGTGAATCCTTCCTGGAAACCTTTTTTATTTTTTGATTTTGCTCTTATGACAGATGGTTTGCCATGCTCCTCTTGTTCTTTTAGGTGAACAAATTAAGGAAGAATTTTTCTTAAATAAACCAATAATTCCGGCATTCACAGTCACTATCATTTTACTAACTTAGATCTAAGTACTTCAATATCACAAATAAGGGCATGAGATACCTAACTTCATGACTCTCACAGTTTATATCCTCGATGAACAATATGGCTGCTGATAAAATAAGCACACGGACATGAGTCAAAATGACAATTTTTATAAATGTTACAGGTTGAAAAAAAAAAAAACATTTTAAAAATAAAATTTATAATTTAGGCCATTAATGACTGTATTTTAATTGAAAACCATAGCATTAAAATCACTTATATAAAAAACCAACAACATAAAATTACTGTAACAAATGTCTAAATCATTTTCTATAAAGAATAGACTGTGGACTGTAAACAAAATGCATAACACCTTCATTTTCTTATCTGACAAGTCACTAAGAAGAAGTTCAATCAATGCAGTTTTATATTAAAATTCCATTTCCATATTTAGATTCCTAAACAATAGAGAATGTATTAAAACAGTATAATGTTAATTGCATTTAAAGTATTATAATTGAAAAAAAAAATTAATTGCCAGGCTGGGAATCAATGCTAGACTTACAGTTTCTTTTACTCTTGATAATATGTGTGTCTCAATAATTCTAAGTAGTCCTAAAACCTAACCAACCCTCACGATGCTTGATATAATGTAATATAATTTAACACACACACATATATATATATATAGTTCATGAAAGAAGTTGTTTCAAATAAGCAGACATTTAATATAAGTATTATCTAATTAATATGAGTATCTAACCTACTCAAAGAATAACACAAAGAAAAAAAAAACATAAAATTCTCTTACAGACAATTGAAAAGTCTTCAAGGAATATTAAAATTCTTTGAAGTATGTGAACAAAATGGAGGAAGTTCCTATTATAAGATTTCATGGACAAACAAATCATGACAAATCAAATAAGACACATGGTCAAGATAAATCTGCAATACAAGGTTGCATCAGAAAACATTGTGAAGTGAAAGAATTTTGATACTGTTTACTACAGATCATAACCATAAATTGCCAAATTTAGCATCCTTAGAAATGGTTGTTGTTGGGGGGGAAAAAGTAGGTTATGGCATTTTATCGAACAATATTTTTAAGAAGTAGGATACAAGGACAAAAATTACTAGATTTTATATAGACCAAAGAGTGAGGAAATATTCACTCATATTCAAACTTTGCAAATGGCCAAACAGAGGAGAGAGAGAGAATTGGAGTATTTCCCTCGGAAGTTTGCACATGTGCAATTGACCTTTTCTGTCTATTTGAATAGACTATAAATGAAATTTTGAATACTTTCGACAGCCGAAGAGGGTACACTATATATTCACTCATTGGTCAGCAACTCTTATAAGATAAGAGCACTTAGAAAGGGGAAATTTTCCCCAAAAAAAAACAAAACAAAACAGACATTTCTGAACAATTACATACAGAAGGACAGATAGAATCAGGGCAACTCGATCTAAAAGATCTATTGTGCCCACATCCAGAAGGAATAAAGCTGGTAGGTCTGAAAAAATCCACTGAAATTTGTTTGAAAATTCAACCAAACCAACAACTACCAGAAAAAAAAACTCAGACAAACGAGAAAGCAAATTATAATATTTTGTTTAATTTATTAACATGAAATTAAAAAAAAAGCTTATCACACTTACTTATTTTCACAGGAAGTAAATTTTTATGCTTCCTCTGTGCTCTCTGGCAGGAAATAAAAGAAAAGGTTATTTCAGAGAAATATTTTGAACTCCATCTGCAAGACCAGTATCTTTTGAAGTTTTCACTCGATGACCAAAAATTGAAGTGCCTACACGAACACTGGTACTCCCTAATTCAATCTGGAAGAATTATCATAAACGTTCATTTAATTATGTAATTCTTTGTAAATGAGTATTCATTTATTTTTAGTATACATACTGCGTGTTCATAATCATTAGACATCCCCATTGAGAGCTCTACATCTTTTTTGTTTAAGTTAAGTTCACCACAGACATCGTCCCTACATTTCCTGAGGCACTACACATATAATTAACAACTGTAACCAATATATTTGAAATTTTAAACATATTATTAAGGTTCTATCACTTTAATGGAATGGAAAATTAATTGTAAAGGTTTTCCTAATCAGAAAATGTCCCTGTCTTCTTTAACCCATTTGCTACTGAGCAGTGCAAAGCTTGACCTTGAGTTGAAAGAAAAATTAATTTACTTAATTTTAATACATTTAATTAATTTATAATAATATAAATTTAATTATATTAATAATAGAAGCCACTGTTTTGATTTTCTCAAAGCCTCATACCTCTAGATTTTTATAAATTAAATATTGGTAACATTTAATAGTATAATATATCAAATTGTTATAAATTTAATTACCAAAAAGTCCGGATTAGGGCCAAGTGATGAATCGTAGCCATATTTTCCTATTGTCATGAGACCAATAAATTTCAGGTGAACACATTTTTTTAATACATGATCAACTAATGTCGCACAAGTGTCTGGTTCACAACCACCTTTCTCTGTAAGATAAACATAATATAAGTAAAGCAACAATTAACAAGTACATGCACTTGAATGTATTAATGTACCTTCTTCATTACTAGTATTCACCTGCACCATAACTTTTAGCGGTTCTGCCTTCTCCAATTTTTCCCAAGCGTTGTTGAGTGCAGAAGCAAGCTTTTCAGAATCTACAGTTTCGACAACATAGAGATTAGGGGCAGAAATCAATTTTTTGACTTTGTTTCTCTGGAGGTTACCAATAAAATGCCACCTAATATCTTTGCATTTCTCTAAAATCTAAAATGAAATACAAAATTCATTGATACTCTGATCATTTGAGCAAAAATAATTTGTTGAAATTATATTTATACAACATTGTGACAAGTATACAACAAATAAAAAACATAAAAATATTGTTATGGTGTAATTTCATCATCAAAGTCTAATATACATATACAATTGAATCACAAAACTCATTTTCACTAATATGTGACAAAAAATATAGTAACTATTAAGGATAAAGGCTTGCCAGATACTGCTTTTATCTGAGCCATTTTTAATTTCCAGTGTTTGTATATTTGTTTACGTGCATCTGCTACTGAGGCCATTAGCACCAAAGCTGTTAATTTCCAGTGATTCATTTTTTTATTTTGGTGCTGTTGTAGAGAAGATTCAGCTCAGTCAGTATTTCATCTAGAGGCAACTTAAATGGGCGGAAAAGTTCAATTGTGCATACACAAACTTCTGTGGGAAATATTCACTTAAATTGTTTTCAGCCTAAGCTTTGGGTAAGAATTAATAAACACTAAACATTATCTCCCTTGCCTGACCTCTCAAAGCTTTGTCTGGTCCTAAACTAAATATAATCAGTTTTTATAGTGTTTCGGGGGCGCTGACAGAAGCTCTATGCTCACTTTCTATAGAGCATACACCAGGTCACTTCTGGATTATGGCTGTCAAGCATATTCATCTGGCAATAAAATATCATTACAAATGTTAGACCCGATACATAAAGCAGGAATCAGAATAGCGACTGGTGCATTCAGATCAAGCCCTTGTGCCAGCTTAAATGTCGAAGCGGGTGAGCTGCCATTGGAGTACAGGCGTCAAGAATTTTGTTTAAAATTTTACACAAAAATCAAGTTTCTCAATAAGCCATGCACACAAACATTAGAACAAAGCCCATTCACAGCTACATAAAACCAGACTTACAGATTTACAATACAGACCATTCCGACGTACTCACAACGCCAGCAGACTTACTTACCGTGGAGAATAAATAACTTAGAAATTAAAACAAAATTAACAAAATTTAATAAAAATACTTCTCTTTCCAGAGAGTTTTAGAATAATGAGCTTAATTATTATCTATCGCTGTATCCAGATGCACTCCTAGGATTCACAGATGGATCAAAATCTAGAGAAGGCACTGGATCCGCAGCTATCATAGGGAATTCTAAATTTTTTATTTAATTAAATTCGAAATCAACCGTTTTTTCATCAGAATTGCAGGGAATACTTTTGGCATTAAAAAATACAACTATAGTTCCAAAAAAGAAAATTATTATATGTTCTGATTCACTAAGTACTCTACTCTCCCTCACTAATGTAAATGAGACGCACACACTTATGACAGAGATATTTTAAGAAATACAAGACCTACAAACTTACAGCATAAAAGTAGTGCTTCTGTGGATACTCGGACACAAGGACAATTATTTGTCAGTGGTTTCTTTCCTTCAACATTTGGAAAAGAGTGAATCGCCACTTTCGCGAGCTCTTAAATATTTGCAAATGGTGAAACAGAGGAGAGAGTGAATTGGAGTATTTCCCCCAGAAGTTTGCGCATGTGCAATTGACCTCCTTTTCTGTCTATTTGAATGGACTATAAATGAAATTTTGAATACCTTCGACAGCCGAAGAGGGTACACTGGATGTGTTTTGCCTAAATATTATCTGTAGCAGTACTCTAGGTTTCAATCTGATTTAGAAAAATTATAATAATAATGAAAAACAAAAAAAAAAAAAAAAAAAAAAAAAAAAACTATAGACTAAGCAGTAATAATTTGTCGGAAAATAAGCAAACAAAAACACCTAAAAAAGCAGATCAATCAAATACAGAGTAAAAAATCAAATTAATCCGTAAAATCCCGTTAATAAAACTGTCTAATCTGAAGCAAAGTGAAGAATGAGTAAAGAAAAAGAAGTCACAACAATAAGTTAACTTTAATTCTCAAAAGGTTTATGTTTAACTCTTTCTCTTCGGTTGGCTTATGAGATCAGACTGGTGTCATTTCAAGTTTGATAATTTAAAAATGCTTGTTGTTGCAAACAATTTTCCAAAATAATGTTCATCTGTAGACATTTTCAACTTCTTTTTTTCCCTTTTAAAATGAGTTCCTAATATTTATTTTTCAATATGTTAAAGAGTTTTAGTCATTATTTTCTTTCCATTTATAATAAAGTTTGTATTAATTATTTATGCTTTTCTTTTCAATATTTTATAGTGTTTTAGATATTTTTTTACTACATATTTTCAATTGTTTAGTACATATTTCATTATGTGTAGTTAAATATATGTGTACATATTTTGAATTTTATTTTACATGAACATCCGTTCCCTATTCATAACATATAGGACAAGTGGTACAGAGAAAAACTTTTCTTTCCTTTTTTACACACATACAATATAACTTTCTTTTAATTTATTAAACTTAAAAATAATACAAACTCAAAATTAATTCAAGATAAATAAAAATTAATAATGATAGTAAATAAAATCAAAATGATAAAAGACGAGTTTTAATTTGGTGATGGGATCATTCAAAGTGAAGGTACTATGACCGAGAGTGACCAAAATATCCCATACAGGAGCCAAAGGCTGGGTGCAAGAATCCCGTACAGGAGAACCCTTAACCGTACGGAAAGGTTAACATTTTATTTTAATTATAGGTTTTACTGAACTTGATTTTATTTACTTTTTTTAACTTTACGAAACAGCTTTTATTTTAAAACAACTCATGTTTTTAAACTGAACCAACAATTTGTTGTAACAGTTCAGAAAAACCTCATTATTACTTTCTTACTCCTAACAAATAGTAGGCAAACACTCCTGCAATGACATAAAAAAAAGTGTGTGTACGAGGTCATTCAATTTCTTCAACGGCCTTACTAAATAGGTTAAGTGGAAGATAAATTACCATAGCCTACTGTAACTAAAATCCCTTAGTTGTGGGTTCAAATTCAGGTTTGATTCATAAAGAAATGACGCAATGGTTGCTCGATCAATTCCTAAGGTAGCAAGTTCGATTCTCAAAGAAATGAGCTCGTAGTAGGCCACAACTTAATTTAGACATTTTGTTTCTAATAATAATTGCTTGATTCCCAAAATAGCTGGTTTGATTTTCAAGGCAATCAGCTAATCGACAATAAGCAGAGCCTTTGTATGTCCTATGGATGACTTTGATTCACTACACTAAACATTTTAAATTTAGAAGCAGTTAGAAGACACAAACTAACCTCTGAATCATTACTCTTTTCTACCAGTTCTTGAATATAGTTTTCACCAAAATGTCTTTGTCCTTCATTGTATAATGTAATAATCATATCCTTGGGCTTTGTTTTGCTTACTGCAACAAGTCTTGGTTTAATTTCCTAAAAAGGTAGAGTGAGTTGAGGATTTATTACAATGGAATATATATGAGATATGAAAATAAGTTTAAAAGATATTTTGAGTGATTATAAAATATTAAATATCTTTATATTTAACATGACCTCTCGGATTTCCACGTGGTTCTATGGCTAACTCCTTGGATTAACATGCGGGAGATGTGGGTTCGTGTCCTGCCCTGCAGCAGGTTGAATTTTTTCAATTCAGGGCCCGTTGAAGAAGTTCCCCACTGCACCATGGGGGTCTAGGAAGAGTGGCGACCTATAGATGCTCCTGGTGCTAATAGCCAAGAAGTTGGTGAGCCGTAAAAAAAGCCAAACGTTCTTTCTTGCACTACTTGAAGAAATTTATGAACATTTTATTTTGACAGAAAGGTAAAATAAATCAGTGAAGCGGTAAACAAGGTGGACAGATGGTCTTGATCATTTGGCCATGATGCCTATACCATATGTTTTCATTGGCGAGTTGTATAAATAATATAAATCATGGCCTTCTGAATCTTTGTGGTGTTCCATCACTCTGACCTGCAAGACTATCTAAAAGCTCCCCTTAAGAAATGTGCGTCTCTATGCTAATATATGTATAATATTTGAATGAATATTCCTGTTTAGTAACCCGATCTCTGCAACAGTGTGAGGACTATGTTATTTCACCCTCTTCAACTTTTCTTTCAGTATTTATAAAATGAATAATATGACAAATCAACTTTTGAAAATTTATGAGCAAAATATGATTTAATAAACTTTTAGAACTGATAAAATAATTATACGCAAAGAAACATTTGAATGTTTAAATGATTTTTAGTTTTAGTTGTGTTCAAAGAACAAAGATTATGATTGCTATCCACAAATACACCTACACAAATGAACGAGGTTCATTTTTGGTACCCAGAGATGAGAAAGACGAAGCAATTTTTACATACAATACATTTATATATTGGACAAAGTAAACATTACTAGCTTCAATACAGAATATGATAAAAGTAAAAAATACTTGCTGCATTGAAAAGAAAAAAAACTGCTTAAATTATAAAGGTAAAATTAGAAAGAAAATATTAATTAAAAAATAAGGAAGTTTAATGATACATTAAAAAATTACTGTAATTTTAACTAAAATTTAAAGGCACTGTTACCAATTTATGTTTCAGGCACACGGCGTTTATCCTCTGGCATACAGATGACAAGCCTTTTACAATGTCGAATTCTGCCATTGAAATCATTTACTGAACAGACCGACGTGAACAAAAAACATCCTAACAGTGGAACACAACTACTGGCAGCACATCAGAGCTCTATCTGATAGCAAGTGTCTTACCTTATCAATATCCAAAGAGGAATATCTTAGAGGTTCAAATTTAACCATTCTGGTACAGGAACTTATTGTAGTTTTTCTTCTGTAGATCGTACTAGTTATAAAATATTATTATTATTATTATATATATATATATATATATATATATATATATATATATATTAATTGTGGTTTGTGAAAGAAGTAAGTACTTCAGTAGCCCAAATTGATGGTGAGTAATCTAATCATGGTTCTTGCTTTGCCTTTAAAGCGTTAATCCGGTCTCGAAAGCGGCGATTTTTAACAATAGCCCAGTGTTCGCAGTGGATTATCAAATTTCGTACATATTAAAATACGATAGTCATTCGAAAATAAAGCTCATACGTTAGCTCTTTTTATGCCAAATTTTGTCGTTTAAAGGAAATAATTCTTTATTTAATGAAGCGTGCGCCCCCAATAGCAGATATTTCTGTCCAACACAGAACCACCACTATGATTACAACTCTAAATACAGCTGAAATCACTTTGTACAGTTATAAAGTAACTTCGTACAAACATTTCTTATGTTCAGTATGCGTCAAATTCTAAGGCCTTAAGTCACAATGAAAGACAACGGAGATACTAACAGCATTGGCATAAATAAGAAATAAATTTGTCCTGTAGAAAAGTAGGATGATTCTAATTCCAGGTACTGGCTTTAATGAACTAATATATAATCAAATGCCTAGAACTTCTATCACGGCGCTATATGCACTACCTCCAGTGCCTGTCAAGACAATCGAATTCATTAACTACCTTCAAGATAGATAATAACCCGTGAACTCATGATCGAACAAACGGTTGGAGCTGAGATTTTTTTGGAAAAGTTTTAAGATCTAATTCTTTTAGGACTCAGCATGGCGTGTTAGTAAACGGCAGCCGAAAAAAAACTCTGTTAGTTTTTATTACATAGGCAATACCGAACCATGGACGTATATAGAAAATAATTTCGGGAGGGGCTGGTAGAATTTCGGAGGGGGGGGGCTGAGAACATTTGGGAGGTATGGAATACTAACAAGCTAGAACTTGGAATAGTTAGCCAATTAAAACGCTATTACACCCAAAAAAACTATTTTTTCTGAACTAAGTGTTGTTTTTTTTTTTTGTTTTTTTTCCTTTACGGCGCATCTACATCTAGGTCATTAGCGCCGACATCCAGGGTGCAACGTGGATTTTTACCAGCGAGCCATGGGATGATAAAATTCCTGCCGGAGGTTGGAATGATAAAATTCCTGCCATCTCCCGCTTATGAATCCAAGGCGCTCGCCATTAGACCATGGGAGACCCCAAAAGTGTTCTTATTTAATTTATTTTTAAGGTTTTTATGATAAATTTTTACGGCCTCCTCAGCCCCCGCCTTGTATACGCCCAAGATCTGAGGCACTGCAAATTTTTGTAAAGATAGACCTAGGCTTGACAGTTTTGCAAATGGCGGTCGCTTGGTTAAATGGCGGCGGATCTGCCAAGAATCTTGCAGTGCCTTAGATAGAATCAAAACATCTGGCTTTTGGAAATAACTTTATATAGTAGGCAAAGATTGTTTACGACCAATTTTACATAGGCTTTCGATCATGTCTCAGGGCATCCATTTTCTGACATACTTTCTCAACTCTCTTGCTCCTCATTGTCCCGAGAAAATCTCGTGGATTAATTTCTCTGTTATCCTTAAATAAAAGTAAAGCTATATATAAACTTTGAGATGGGTGTTCGGTCATTCCCCGGTATATAAAATTAATCGAGGCTTTTCCGGCTGTCATTTCCGAACGACCCAGGCTCACTATCAAGGGATGCGATTTCTGTCGCCAGCAAATAAAGTTCCCTAAAATATCTTGAATCTAGCCGGGTTTTCGATCATATCCACTTTTTCCTGCAAGCCATTGGACCAATAACCCATCATTAAGAGGGAGTTTTAATGGATGATCAAGGAAGGTGTCTCAATAACTCAAGAGCAGTAGGTAGCTCTCTTCAAGTCTTCACCTAGACACAAGGCTACACAGTCTCAGCTACCCTGGAATAAGGGGACGAGATGGACATCTCTGATTGAGGTGTTCCTTGATGAAATATACATAGCAATTTTGTTCTTCTGTGATTAGGCCTTAAGCCTGGGCTTAATTCGTTGTAGTCATGGGCGTATATAGAAAATAATTTCGGGAGGGGCTGGGAAAATTTCGGGGGGGGGGGGGCTGAGACCATTTCCGGGGTATGGAATACTAACAATTTAGAACTTGGAATAGTTTTAAACAACTAAAACGCTATTACTCCAAAATAAAATATTTTTTATGGACATAGTGATCTTATTTAATTTATTTTTAAGGGTTTATGACACATTTTTACCGATCAACTAAAAATTTCGGGGGGGGGGCTGCAGCCCCCCCTTATATACGCCCATGGTAGTAGTGCTTGCTACTTTTTTAAACTCAGGGATAGCATATACAACTTTGGCGAGAAAAGGAAGTATTCTATAGATAACCAAAACAGGAATTACAAATATCATAAACTAAACATAAAGGATACAACAAATGTAATATTAATAATTATAATCCCGTTTTCAATATTTATTTATTTAGATTTTAATGTCCATTATTATTAACTAATAATTTTGGGAAAGGTTACCACCCTTTCCTAGCCAGAATAGGGCTGATGCCTTTTCTTTCTTCTAAAGAAAAGACACCACCCCATAGTGGGAATCGAACCCACGACCTTTGGCATGGAGTGTTAAGCGCTCACGCCTTAACACTCATAGCCACCGGGCCTCCTTTTTTTGTTGTTTTGTTTTCAATATTCAAAATATTTTATTTTTTCAATAAATTTTTTTTTTAAAGGTAATAGACTGGTAACTATGGTAACTAACCAAACAAGTTTTTCACTGGATTTTGAATCTAAAAAGTTCTAAGACTTAACTGAGGATAAAAATGTTACACATTAAAAAATCTCCTTTCCTCCTCAAAAATATAGTGGCAGGAATAACTACAGAATGCTTCATTAAAGGATTTAATGTTTCGCCAAAGACAGTTGAGCTTGTGGTTTGTTAATGAGTCCTATTATTTCGTTATTAGCCTTTGCTTCAGTTGTGTAGTAGAAATCACAATACAAGTCTCATTAATTTTATTATACATCCCTATCGTTAAATAAATGTTATTTGGTTTTCTAATAAAATGCTTGTTCTTTTGTCATAAACAGGTACGAAACAATTTGTACAATCCTGATATTACAATTTCCTATAATATGGAGAATCGAAAGAAAGAACTGAAGGAATTATCGGATGCTTGTGTAGCTCAGCTTTGCTCTAAAGATCAACTTTTGCAAAAACTTTTGGCTGTTCAAACTTGTTATCTATCAGACTGTGGTGGAGAGGGTACTGAATCTATGTTCAGCTAGTCTTAAGTCATGATTATAAGTAGTTCACAATTATGAATTTGTTATATATGATCATCCAGCACTGAGCGGAAGTCAGAAAAATTGGTAAAGTCTCACTTGTGTAGTTTTACTGGTATTGACATCCTAATAGCTTACTAAAAATTTAAAATATTATAAATTGGAAGAACTGCAATGGGCAAAAAGAGAAGGGGGAAAAATATATATATTAATCTAATCTGTAAAATTGTTATTATTGATCATTCAAAGAATACACCGTACAATTATTTGGGATTAATTTCTTTTGAGTATCAAATCCTTCATCATTAATAATAATGCCATTATTATTGAATCTAGAAATATGAATAACTATTTTGAGTTCTCAAATATTTATTTATTTTTTCCTGTCTTCCACGTTGGAGTAACCCTCCATCGAGGGAGTTTATTTTGAAGTATGAATGCCATCCTATCAGGATACTACACATATTTTGATTCCATACATACAAGTATGAGTAATCAGTTCACAAATATTAAATTTAATGCTTTTATGTAATATATCAATCATTCCAGAGATGCTAATATACTGTTAAAAAAATATTTATGAAAAAAAACTTATTTTCTTTACAGCTCATATATTGAAACAGTATGACACACTCATGGATTTTTATCTGGAGCCCCTGGTAAGGCTAATAATTTCTATGAGACCAGATAGCCGTCAAGATGTTGACAAATTGCATGACCTTATTGTTAAGTATGCAGTAATTTCTACAGGAGTTGGGCATCCAAATGACATTAAAACATTTCAGGAAGCTGAAGGTAATTCATTCAACCAGAAAAAGGAAGGTTATCTCTTTCTAATGGCAAAAATAAATATTGTAAAACAGTGACCAATATACTCATTTATGAGAGAGTAGACCAATACATTTTTTTTTATTTATTTAAATTTTATCGTTCTCTTAAAAATAATTCCTTGTAATGCCTCTTTTTACATTAAAATTAAAAGCAGAAAATTATATCAATTTCTCGATTCATACGTTTATAAATATTTACTTTTTGGAAATAGCAATTCCTCCATTGCGTACTTGAGCGAATTTAATAAATCCCACTTCAAAAGCTCTACAAACTTCTTTACAGGATTTTCCTTAAGAAATTATTTTCTATACTGATTCAGTTGTCCGTCGATGTGGAGGTTACCACCCTATTATAGCCAGGATAGGGCTGATGCCTTTTCTTTTTTCGATAGAAAAGCCATCACCCCTAGTGGGAATCGATTCCACTTTAGCTTATTCAACCTGAATGGACACTTTAAATCCATGAACTTTTGCAATGCACAGCTATAGACGTTGGCATTGTGACATGTACTACCCTCACTTCAACTATAATTATTTGTATATAAATTTAGGAGGCTTGGTGGTCGTGAGTGTTAAGGTGTGAGCACTCCATGCCTAACGCTCAAAATGAGGAATTTTATTTTTTTAAAATATATATATATATATATATATATATATATATATATATATATATATATATACACATTTCTTATTTCTTTCCAATGGTAGGGGTTCATTAAAGTAGTACACCATTCGTTTACATTGATTACTTTATTTTATGTCTTTTGGCCAACATATTTCTTGCTTTGTGCTGTTCAGGGGCTTTCCTTGTCCTCATGTTCCCTCACTAGAGTCAGGTATAATTCAGTATTATGCCTTATTCAAGCAAGGGAACATGATGAGAGGATTTCCTCACAAGGAATGTCCCTAAAGGTGTGTGACGAAGTAAGAAATACGTCGGGTAAAATACGTAAACTAAAGTAGTCATTGCAAACGAATGGTATACTGAATTGTAATAAAAATGTATACGAGGAATTAAAGTACCTTAAGAAAATAACCTTTTTTGTATTGCTGTTTCTACTTATATTGTGTAAGCCTCTTATGCTGACTATCTACATTTACAGTCCTACCTATATTCTTTTGAAGGAAGATATTGGCCATGGGAAGTTATCATTCTACTTTTAAGAGTGCACATTTATGTAAGCGGAACAGGACACTGATAATTTTTTTTCTTTGGTGGATTTTTTCCAGCGGCATTGCTAAGTGTCTTCTCTTATCAAGACCTTCAGAGATTTTATATTGATAAGCCAGAAGTGAAGAGGGAGATATTGTACCAAATAGCTCATATAACTACTGGCGTGAAACTTTTTAATAAAAGTCGTGGAAAATCTGATTGTCACATAGAAGACTGTAAGCATCTGGGGTAATTCTCGAACATAAGGAATTGTAATAAATTTATATCATTTTATCATAGAACTTTAAAAATGTTGTGCCTTTTTTTGGAATTTCAGATGAGGAGTACATGCAAATGTATTTTTACAGAGAACTACTTGACGCATGGAAATCCCATTTGCATGATTCTTCCTTGTTTTGTTAGCACATTTTAAAAAAATAATGCAAAATATGGGTAAAGAGGGAACCCTTACCTTCAAAGGTCTATTTGAGCCCTTAGAAGTGTTATTTTCTCATTTCCAAGAACACCATTTTATGGATCTCGACAAGAACTACAACTTTGCCCCTATGAAAAATGTTGATATCTCAAACCGTTTAGTAGTTATTTCTCTTGTGGCCCACTTATCTCGGCCACCCTGTGTGTGTGTGTGTGTGTGTATATATATATATATATATACTAGCTGAATACCCGTGCTTCGTCACGGCAGATAAGTAGTTATTTTATTGCGTTAAATAATGTTTCATTAAAATTACGTTACTATACAATTTTGTGCAGTTTATTATAGCACGGTTCCCGTCATACTATATGTTATTCAATGGGTGTTAAAATTTAAAAGTTTATCTTTACAAAAAGTTATTTGGAAACACCCATTATATTTGCGAGCATTACCAAGGTTATAGGCGGGGAGGCTGTGCAAGGGTTCAGGATATTATTACCTCACCTAGAAAACTCTAGATCCATACATCTAAAGGAAGGATATGCTTGCCATACATCACGGTTTGACCGGGACTGTCCCGGTATTTTGCAATTGTTTCGGTGTCCCGCCCGGTTTTATCAATGTCCCGGAAAAGGCTGTAAGATGTAAAAAGTAATGAATTCATGTTTATAAATCGGTTACTTTTCTACAATAAACATTTTTACTACTGCTCACAGTGTCAAAGATATGAGAAGTAATCTAACTGTAAAACGTTGGAACTACCTGCACAGCGCTGCCAGCTGCCAGACACTACTATTTGGCTGAGAGATTGTTTAAAGAAAATCAAGTATCAAAAAAAGTTCCGTTCTTATTTTTAAGGTTTGGGTAGACTAACAGTTCAGGATCCCCCCTTCCCGTTACTTGCTAGGCTTAAAACTCACCATTTTGCTTATAATTTGTACTGTTTTTATTCCCAACCCCCCCTGGTATGTCCATCCCATATTAATGTGTCACGGTTTAACTCTCCAAAAATATGGTAAGCCTATCTGACGGGCACAGGCAGAAAAGAAACGCAATTAAAACTCTATGAGTGACAGTTTATTTCTAGTAATTCAAGGTCTGCAATCATAGTTGAAATTAACCTCAATTAGAAAGAAAACTATGAGATAGATAATGTAAGGTAACAGCTGTTCTTTATCGTCCTAGCAACGCAGGCTGCCTAGGCTTGCCTTCTCTAACCAACTCAAACTTTAAGCCCCCCTAAAAATGCTTAAAAATTCAAATATCAAAAAATCCTTTCTTAGCGAGTGCCTACGTTATATAGGGAGTGTCCATGCAAAATTTCAAAATTTTCTGTCGAGCGGTTTGGGCTGGGCGTTGATAGATGAGTGAGTGAGTGAGTGAGTGAGTGAGTGAGTGAGTGAGTGAGTGAGTGGTATTTGACAAATATATAGTAGATATATTTTTTTTATGGTACATCGACATCCAAGGGGCAGTGAGGAATTTTCTCAACGAGTCATGAGGTGAGAAAATTCCTGCTGCCAGTGGGAATCGAACCCACCGCCTTTCTTGTCGAGAAAATCTCCTCAGCACAACCTATCCCCGTCACAACCAACCCTGCAATTACCTAATAAAAATATATTATATAATATTTTTTTGTTATTCAAATGATCTATAGTACTTGATAAAAAATGCATAAGAATATTTTTTAAAACAATTTAAAGTTAGTTCCATTGAATTTCAACAACTTTATAATGCCATTACATCAAAAAATTATGTTCATTTTAAGTATGAAGATTACAAAAAAATAAAAATAAAAATAAAAAATCAGTCCCGTAACAGGCCACAAGGGCCCTGAGGGGCAGATACTATAGAGGTATCTGATTCATGACCATACGACACACTAGAGAGATAGTGTGGTCAGTACTATGCTCCGGCCGCCTGATTTTTCCCTTGGCTGCCTCGACTGCTAGAGTCATTAGCACCCAAGGTACCCATTGATAAATTTATTGAAGGCTGGGTTGGCCTAGGGTCGGTCAGGGAGCCAAATTCAACCCATGAACGAAGACACTAGAAGAAAAAATCTTTAGTACTTGCTCGGGATTTGAACTCAGGTCCTCCAGCTTATTAGTCCAGTGCTCTACCACTGAGCTAACCTCACCCCTTACAAAAAAATAAATTTTCCTAATTAAGTAAATAGATATTAGAAGAAACTATTTCACAATTCAAACTAAATACTTTTTATTTTGAACTCAGAGAGTACTAAAAAATTTTGATTAAAAAAAATAATAAAAATCAAATATTAAAGATAGTGACTCTTTTTTTTTTTTTTTTTTATAGTTCCAACACTTCTAAGTGATTGCCTTCAAGCAACATCATGTATCTTCTTGCTTCACATTGAACATTGTCGGCAAAGGATAAGAATGCTTCATAAATTAATGGATGGGTGTGTAGTATTTTTTCCAACAGAAGGGACTCCGTCTGTTCAGCTTCAGAGGCCACAAGAACTCTCTGAGGATGAGTATCATTACGCTTTCTGGATGCTACTTGTCCAACAGCAAGTAATATCTTATTTAAGGTATTACTGTTCACTTATTCTTAGTGATATCACTTTTGCTGCTTTTAAAAATTAAAATGTTCCCCTTTCTGAATGTAGAATATACATTAATTGTTTGAAAGAAGGACAAAATTAATTTTGATTGGTTGAGTTGAGACAGATCTTGTTGTTGTCATTTCTTTGGCCATGGTAAGTTTTTTCTTCAAACTTTAATTATTTATGTCTGTGGTTCTTTGTGTTCTATCTGATCGCAGCCATCAATTGGAGCAGATGTGAGCTTGATATAAACTGATCTAATTTATTATATTTTATGAAATATTATGAGAAAATCTCATCCTTGAAGAAAGTTCAAGATAATTTCATGAGACTGTTAATGTTTCTAAGCCCACCAATATTTGTAAATATTTGTAAAATAATTATTTATTAATTAAAAGAGAAACTATAAGTTCATTTGAGAATTGTTCATTACACAGGTGCATGTATTGTGATATAAAAGGACTTGTGAGTCGTTTTGAAACTTGGCTGAGTGAATATACAAAAATTCTTGTAAATATTCATGAAGTTGTTCACAATAAGATAGCAGTTCCAACAAAAGTCATATATGTAAGATTGATCTTCTTTTAGGTTTTATCCTAAAATACAAAAAGTTAATAACACAGTTTAATATATTTTTCAGCCAATGTTTGTGTCTCTTACGCTGGCCTACAAACAATTTTACAAGGGAATTGTTGTTCTCAGTAACTACGAGAAAACGCTGTATCAAATCACACAATTTTTTAAGGTAATGAACTTTGACTTGCTTTAGGAAACCTTTAAAATAGACAGTAATACTTGTTCATTTCAATTTTGAAGAAAGTTGAGACAATTATAATATGTAATTTAATAATGGGAAAAAACATAGATGTTACATTACTGCTGAACATTTGGATGGAGGTATGCTTTGTTTTCAGCTGTAAGAAAAGAATAAGCCACAACCCCTTGTGGGAATAGAACTCATGACCATAGGCATGGAGTTGAATTAAAATGTCTAGTACGTTAACCAGGAGAATCCGCCTACTGGAACATGATTTTATGAGTGAAATTCATGTAAAAAAAAAAAAAAAAAAAAAAAAAAATTGTTGCACTTAGGGCATTGCATTTGTACAGGTTTACTTTTTATTGGTTCTTTAACGTGGATAAACGAATGAAACCATTAAAAGGCGATATTTGTAACCGTTTTTCAGAAATGTGGAAAAACTAATTCTTTTTTTAACTAATTTTCGCTTTGGGTACTTAGAATTGTGAGATTCAGTTTTTTTTTTTTTTTTTTGTTTTTTTTATTGAAAAAATATTAACAGATTAAAATACATATTACTTAAAAATAGTGCACCTACAGATCACTACACTATAATTTTAGTGCTATAATGATGGAAGAACAAGATTGTTTATACGGGAGATAAAATAGTTCTGCTTGCCCGTCCACTGGTGAGATTCAGTTGAAATATTTTCTACATGTTTGAAATTCATCAAAACTAAGTTGTTTACATTTTGAGTTAAAGAACTATTTGGGATATTCGTATATTTTCCTTAATTTTTTTTCGTTTGTTTAACGGTGTATCAACAATTGGGCTATTAACGCCTATTTTCATTAATATCTTGAAAAAAGTTGGAAAATTGTGGTTAGTGAAAGGTGACCATACAAATGCTAACTAATTTCTCTATTAAGAAGATTCTGAAGCATTTTTCGATGGATAGTCAGTCAGAGAAATAAGTGACTAAAACCTCGAAAGTGTTAATTTTTTCCTTTTGAATGGGTTTTTGTCTGTTTACCTCACTTTTTTAATTTTTTAAAGTATTTTTTTAAGTGCATTTAACAGTAAAGTGAGTATTTTAGTAAAGATAAGAAAATTAGAAACATATTGGTAATAGTGTTTTCCTAGAGCAAACATTGAGAAAGAGGATGCATTAATTTCTGTTTGTCAGTTTCCTTTTGTGGCGCCTAAAGTCATTTATTTCAAGAAAGATCAAAACTTATCAATAACTGCTTCTATTCCTTTAATAATGGAACAAGGGATATGAACAGAAATGTGCTAAGATAATGCTGCGAGTTGGACATTTTTTAATAGATAAATGTATTCTGTTTCTGCAGTTTGACGATATACCCGAAAAGCTGCAAGAACTTTTGAAAGAGGACAATGCTGATGGTATGGCTTGGGATGCTTTCAACTTTCAAGAAGAATTAGAACTAAAAGATGAGGAAATGAAGAACTTCATGAGTTCTATTGCAACAAGCAAATATACTCCGCATCTTGAAGAGATAAATGCAGGACCGAACGAAAGGTTTTCTCCGGGAAAAATAAATCCTGAGAAAGTATCTTGCGAAGTAGTGTTCCCCAACATGAAAGATATTGATGATTATGATATTATGGTAACTATTTAAATACAAATTATTTTTACTTTAAAGATGTTTACATTATTTAATATATTCTACATTCTTTTTTGTGAAAGCCTAATTAAATTATTTCTATTCTCCTAGTAACCACTGGCCCTATAGCCCGTTCAGGTAGATGGAATAGTTCTAATCCCATTCCGCATTTTCCATTACAATGAGCACGCTACTTTAACCTCAAAAACAACTGATTATGTCTCGTTTAAGACTAGAAAAGGCTTTGAGAGGTCAGGCAAGAGACACGTATTTATCAATACTCACCCAAAACTAAGACTAAAAACAATTTAAGCTATAGCCCATTCAAATAGAAGTTGGAAGGAAAAGGCCGTGACCTATATTCCCCGTGCAAGAAATATAAAACTTCTCTCTGTTATAACCTTATAACTAGGAGGTTTGAAACGTTTTTAGTCTTAGCTTTGGCTAAGTATTGACAAATGTTAGACACTTTTTCCTTTGCCTGACCTCACAAAGCCTTCCCTAGTCTTAAACGAGACATAATCAGTTTTTATAATGTTTCACATGTGTTGTTTCTTGAAGTGGGAGTTTGCAAATGGTTCAACTGTAGGGAATATTTCCCTCAAAATTTTGCGCACGAGGTTCCCTCATCCTATAAAGGTGCTTATTCAGTTAGCAGTGTCCCGTAATTATTCCAATTGCTTCTCTGAGTTCCGTTCTGTTTAGGAGCTTCAGCTCCTTCCAGGGTTCTCCAGAGGGCTTTTGAATAAAGCATTTGGTGTGCCTCAAAGTCTGGTTCTCCCAAAGGTTTTGCTGCTTCCCACGCAGCCAATGGTGAATTATCCGTTTGAATAATGATGGTGGTGCCCCACAAAAGGGAACAGGGCCAATTGGTACAGTAGTGGCACCTCTTCCTGCAAGTAGGTCCGCTCTTTCATTGCCAGGGATTCCACTGTGCCCAGGTATCCAGTGGATCTCAACACGGTTTCTGTTCTTGGCCAATTCATTTAGTTCCATTCTACATTCTCTGACCAGTTTAGATTTAGTCATTGGGTTGTTTAAAGCTTTACAGGCAGCCAGGCTATCCGTTAGAATATTAATCCTTTTCTGGCTGTGTTGTGTTCCTCTCAACTGAATTGCGGCAGCAAGGATTGCATATACCTCAGCCTGGAAGACCGATGGCTCTCTTCCTAAGGCAATGTGGGTGCCCCCCCTTGACACCCCCTGTACCATATTCCTGAGCCAGTCCCCTCTGAGGTCTTCGATCCATCTGTGTAGACGTTGAATCCATTGGGTATGTTCACCGGTGTGGGCACCAGAGATTTCCGCTCCACTCCAGTGTTGACTCTGAAGATTCTTTTGAAACCATATTCAGGGATGATTGCATCCGACGGAATACCCAATTCCGGGATACTTTCAATAATCCTGAAGATTCTTGAATGTCCTCCCTGCGCCTGAGGTGCTCTAATCACGTTTTGCGAGGTCAGCCTAAGAGCTGTAGTCATGGCCATTCTTGCTACATGCAAATGTAACGGTGGTATATCCAGGAGTGCTTCCAGGGCGAGAGTGGGCGTTGATCTCATTGCTCCACCTATAAGGAGGCATCCTTGTCTTTGTATTTTATTTACCATGGCTTTCATATGTTTGGTGTCCAATCGGTGCCACCAAACTAATGCACCATAGGCAACAATTGGCCTGATTACATTCAAGTATAGCCATCTGGCAATGTGTGGTTTGAGACCCCAGGTTCTACCACACAGCCTCTTACATGTCCACAGAGCAAACGTGGCCTTGTTCCTTACATGTTCCAGGTGTATTTTCCATGTTAGTTTCTTGTCCAATAGTACCCCTAAGTACTTCACCGAATTGCTCAGAGGAATAATATTCTCTTGAATTCTTAGGATGCCGTATACCAGTCGTCGCTTTTTTGTAAAAGGGACTATGACCGTCTTACGTGCATTAAACGAGTCACAAGGTGGTGCATTAGAGCACCACCTTGTGACTCGTTTAAGTGCTTCGTTCATAAGGTCCGTTATCACCGTGGGTACAGTACCTCTAATTAGAATGACAAGGTCATCAGCATAGCCCTGTGTATAGAAGCCTGCATTATTTAGCTCCTTGATAATGGAATTGACTACCAGGCACCACAGCAGTGGTGATAAAACCCCTCCTTGTGGACATCCCCTTGTAGCCTTGACATGTATTTTAGCCTTCCCCAGGTTGGCACAAATTGTTCATTCACTCAGCATTGCCAGTGTCCACCTGGTTGTGCTAAGATCGATGTTAAAACTCCCCATAGCTTCTGCTATTGTGTTTAGTGGGGTATTGTCGAAAGCTCCCACAATGTCTAGAAATGCTCCCAGAGCAATTTCCTTATTATTGATAGATTCTTCTACTTTCTGTACTAGACAGTGCAGTGCACTTTCGCATGATTTGCCAGATTGATAGGCATACTGCGTTGTTTCTAGTGGTACATGCCTAAGTATATTATCCCTTATGTGCCTGTCCACCAACTTCTCTAGTGTCTTCATTAGGAAAGATTTCAGGCATATTGGTCTATAAGCTTTAGGGTGATCGTGGTGGTTCTTACCTTGCTTTGGTATAAACACAACCCATACTTCTCTCCAATTCGTTGGTATGTAACCGTAGGCAAGACTTTCTCTCAGTAGGTTAACAATCCTAGAGAGCAAACTGCCCAGGCCTTTTTGTAAAAGGCAAGGGTAAATATTGTCCATTCCTGGTGACTTGTAGGGATGAAAGGACCTAATGGCCCATCTCAATGATTCAGCTGTTACCAGTTCTTTAGCTAGAGTCCAGTCTGGGGCTCTCAAAGGTTGTCTAATCTCTGTAGTGAGTTGACTGTGTGTTAGGCCTTCCTCGTTGTTTGGGAAGTGAGTATCCAGAAGGAGCCGAAGGGACTCTCTTTCCTTCGTTGTCCTTCCATTAGGACCTGTCATATCGCCAATCATGCCGTTGCAGTTCGACTTTGATATGACTTTGCTTAACCTACAGCTCGTGGTGGTATCATTAATTTCTTCACAGAAGTTCCTCCAGGTATCCCTTTTGGTTTTCCTAAGAGTATTGTTATATTCTGTTAGGGACCTTTTGTATAGGTCCCACGATCCAGTTCTCTTTGCTTTGTTGAAGAGTTTCCTAGTTCTCTTCCTCATTGCGTCTAGTGTGGAATTCCACCATGGAACAGCTCTAGGCGTTCTCTTGGTGGTGAGTTTACAATTCTCCTCAAAGGCCGTGGTAATGGCCTTTGTGAGTTCACAGTTAAGAAGCTCAACTTCAAGAGGATGACTTGCGTGGCTTGGACAACACTGTAGTTTTTCACTCAGAGAGACCGTATAGCCTTGCCAGTCTGTCCCCTTGGGGTTTCTATAACTGAGAAGTACTGGTTTTTGGTACTCTAGGTCAAACCTAATATACTTATGGTCAGAGCCTGTAAATTCATCTACAACATGCCAGTTATGGGTGTTGAGGAGATTTTTGTCATCAATAGTTATTGTTATGTCAAGAACTTCTTGTCTAATAGCATTCTCAAAAGTGGGCTTATTACCTATGTTATTAATTTCTATATTATTAACAAGAAAATAATCAAGCAATGTCTCACCTCTGCTGTTGGTGTTGGAGCTCCCCCATATCAGGTTATGTGCGTTGGCTTCCATACCTATGATGCCACCAAGATGGTGACATTTAAGGTATTGCACCATGGTTTCAAGTCCGGGGGTCACCGTCGGCTCGTCACCTGGGAGATAGATGGAGCCAAGGATGATCCCCGTCCCAAAAGGTATCCTTACTGCTGCAGAGTCCCTAGAACAGAGAGACCATAAAGGAAAACTGTCAAATTTATTGCTAAGCAGAATGCAGGCCCGCGCAGCATCACACGGGTGACTGAGCAGCTGAAATCCAGCTGTCTTAAGGCCTGCAATCTGCTTTTTATGTATCCAGGGTTCCTGGATTAAAATGATATCAATGTTTTTACTCACCACATACTGGAGGAGCGAGCTGGTTGCCGTCCTGCAGTGATGTAGGTTGATCTGCAGCACGGAGATCATTGTTGTTGCCGACCAGCGTCCCGTGCCAGAGCCGGGGAATCCCCGACTCCACCACGGCCACCCTGCGAAGCAACGGGAGCCACACCCCCAACCGACCCCGCCAGACCACCCACGGCCCCGCCCCCATCCCCCCGAGCCGGATCCTCAGGATCCACACTCAGGGGACTAGGCGCGGGTGCCACAGGGTCACCCACGGCCCCACCTCGCCCCCCAGAGCCGGATTCTCATCCACGCTCAGGGGGCTGGACACGGGTACCACAGGCCCATCGCAAGACGGACCGGCAAGAGGCGCCCCCCCGCATCTCCCAGTTGGTCAACGGCCGTTGAACTCCCTCCTGGTCCCTCCTCTTGCTCGTCCTCCTTGGGTGGTTTCCTGTGATCCACCCTCTTGGCTACCACGATGTCGCAGCCATGGCGGATTCGAAGGTTCCTCTCCTGGAGGGTCAGGAATTGTGAATTCGGGATTGAAGCCACAACAAATCTTCCGGTGGGATAATCCTTTTGACCTAGGATTCTCCATTTTGAAGTTTTGATCCCTATATTTTGTTTCTGCACCATCTCCAGAAACAGGGGGGTATCTCTGCAGGGCGCAGGGAAAAAGGCAGCGATCCTTTGGATCGCACGTCTTGAGCGCCGACCCTTCCCATGGCGTGCAATTTTCTATCCAGGAGGTGAGCCATTTGTTGGTTGCCTCATCCTCGCAGCTTACGATTAGTGCGCCTTCTTTCAGTACCCTTCCGCAGAAGTTTATGTGCGCTTCACTGTCACTCCTCTCCATCAATCCATCCTGTATACTGATCAGTATCAGGTTGGCTTCTTTTGAGGTTAAAAATTCTTCAGGGTAGGCCTCCTTTATTATGGCAACCTTGCTGCGGTAGGCCGCCAGGCTGTATTGTAGTCTGCCCTGACTGTTGGAAAGCCTGGGTCTTTTGCTGTTTCCCTGGTTGGGTGAGTCGGTATTGCTAGTGGCCTCTCTTGGCCTCTTAGCTGTTTCCTTTGGGTTAGCGGACAACTCCCGTGTCTCTTTCTTCACCCTTTTCGCGTAATTCCTCCTTTGGCGGTGAGTCATTTTGTCCCACACATCCTTAGGAAGTCTATTTCCCGAGATGGCTTCATTGGAGGGGATGCTACTAGGCATCTGCATCGCTCCACTAGTACCTGCAACATCGGGAGCGGATGTTTCCACCTCATGCTCCTTTGTGTTGCTCATAACTAGATCTAGGCTTGCCATCAGTTCTATGACTGACTGGCTGGTTTCAGACGTTTTGCTCTCGAGTGATTCGCAAGAATCCTCGTTGAGCGAAATTTCCTCTAAGGGTTTGTTTTTATTTTTATTTTGTTTATTAGGATTCATATGATTCCTATTACGAGTATGGGGGTGGTAAAATTACACTACAGGTACTACCCCCTCTCCCTGCAGCGGGCTACAATGCAATGGGGGGTCGCCTGGTGCCCCAAGGAGGTCGATAAAGACAGAAATATTTAGACACCTACTGCCATCCAGCCCTGGCTCGAGCACTCTTCACCTTGGCTTGGGTGTATGTCCTCCTAGGAAAGGTGCTCCTAGGGTGTGTATTGTAGATGTCCTTTGTCTGTATGTGTGGGGTGCATGTAGTTTGCTGAACATTGTGTACTGTGTGTGTGTCAGTGTGCTTGTTCCCCCAACCTGGAGGGCCTAAATGTAGCAGGACTAGGCATTCCAGCTCGTACTAAACGTGGATGGAGTTGCAAGTCCTGCATTAGTCTAGCACATGATCTGTAAGAAGAAGCTATAAAGAGCTTAATCTTTAGGACTGCCATGTGCATTACCACAATATAACATAATAATATATTATTGGTCTTTTGATGAGAGGTATGAATATAGTGCTTCTTTTTTTTTTAGTATGGAGGATTTGACCCAGTTTGTCTCGTAGAAGGAGAAGGCTTAGTTTTAGAAGTTGAACCTGAAATTGGTCTTCTTAAATACAAAGGAATGTATTTTGGGTTTACTTGCAACCTTTCTGCCTACATATTCGGGAAAGACCCAAAGAAGTGAGTTGGATCAACAATATTCTAGTTCTAGATTTTAAAAAGCCTCTTTTTTCTCTCTCCACTCGTCTACACTTCTTAGAGTCATATTGGTCCAGGCCCTTCCATATCAGTCCTCTAATGCCCTTTACGTATTTAAATCTTATACAGTTGATAACAAATGTATCAGATTAAATTGGTACAAGACAATTATTTTAATTGAATTATAATAAATAAAGGAGGCGAGTTTGGCTCAGTAGTAGAGCACTCGACTTATGTCTTGGAGGATTCAAGTAACAAACTTGGACTTGACCTAAATATTTTATCTTCAAATGTTGAAGGTTGAAGTCAGGGTCCCAGACTGTCCCTACGCTCATCCATCCTTTAATGGGTACACGCAAAGGGGAAAATCAGGAAGCCAGAGCATAGCACTGACCACACTAGCATCAAAGTGTGTCGTAAAATCAAAAATCAGGCACCTCTATAATACCTGTCCCTCTCTTCATATAGATTAATTAGGTAGTCCTTTTTTTTACTTTAAAAGTATACTTGTGAACTAAATTCGTTATGCCCCTTAATAAATATATGTTTTAATATCTTTAAAGCTTGATATTTGTTTACAGATATTTTGGGAAAGTTCTAGACTTTGTCAGACTTAATCCTGTCTACACAGAAATACTTCACATGAGGCGCTATTTAGACTATTTCTTAGGATATGGAAGGTAATAATTGTTACACTCCATGTCTTTAAATGTGAATTCTATATAAAAAAAATCTGTTTCATTGAATTAAAACTGAAATTATTATTTATTTATTTAAATTTTAATGTCCACTTATACATTATTACTGAAATTATTAGATTATACAAAGAAGATGATAGAGTTGTCACTAGACTTGACCAAGGAGTACAAACTGTAACACATCTCTACGAATACTGTATTGATGAATTTTATGAACACAGTAAATGGACAATCAATAAAACTGCTTGTAAATTGGTGAGCAGCTTGTTTCTTTATTTATTAATAATAATAATATTTTATTTTTAATCAAACATATAGTTCTTACAAATTGAGATTGGAGTATGAAAATTTAGACTTGCAATATTTTAACTTTTGTATTTTTCTTTTTGAACTTTTTTTTTATTTAACCAAAACACTTTTTTTTTGAGAAAGTATACATGCTATAATGTGGCACTTACAGTGAACATAAAGCTTTATATTTGGTTTATTGAATATTTGTCTCATATCAAACTGCATCAATATATTCGCCATTTGGACAACTCTATAGACTGTTGAACCGCAAATCACATTTAAGTACTGAAAACAAACTGATCGTTTACAAATCACTACTGCAACCCATTTGGACATACGGTTCAGAACTATGGGGAACTGCGAAAACATCAAACATCAGACGTATTCAAACATTCCTATCCAAGGTCCTAAGAACAATAGTCGATGCTCCTTTTTTTGTTTCCAATCTCAACCTCCATAAAGACCTCAACATCCCACTCGTTAATGATGTTGTATTATCCAGATTCCAACGTTTTCATCCTAAACTTTCCGCTCATCAAAATCCTGAAGTCCTCTCCCTATCAAGTGCCACCCACCCACTCTCTCCACCGAGGCGACTCAAAAGGCATTGGCCTAGAGATCTGCTGCAGTGACCAAGTGAAGTGTTAGCAATGGCTTTCTCTTTGTTCAAGTGCAACAATTTTCTGTGGCTCACCAATCTCTCTTCGACTCCAGCCACTGGTCGGAGCAGAAGGGAGCTTGTGTAGGCCCCTCTCAACGTCATCTGAGCATCTTTCTGGCGTTAATCGAGGATGAAGTTGGAAGGCCTTGAGCACAGAACCTCCATATTGTATCATTCATCATATTACCAGATGTATTTATATACAGGATGTAATAATCAATAAAGAAATATATATTGTAATGATATATTACATTCACGAAAATATTTTTAAAATTCAAATAACCATCGATAGTTTGAAATGCCCGCGCAAAACACAAACCATAAAATACAAATAACATCGTATTATATACATTTTAAATTAATAATATTTTTGGACAATACTGATGTACAATATACATATATTAAATGTACATTCAGATGATAATAAATTAATTATTTGGTATTAAAAAAATATAATTATTATTTCTATATAAAAACCAGCAAAAATGCGGAAGTTTGGAAAGAAAGGACGCCAACTTTCCCGCTAGCAAGGCGTCAGTCTATAGCTATCCTCCGAGGAGTACGGAGTCAAGTCTATTCCTAGCAGTTGTAGAGTACAGTGGTCAGTCTATAGCTATACTCCGTGGAGTACGGAGTCAAGTCTATTCCTAGCAGTTGTAGAGTAAAGTGGTCAGTCTATAGCTATCCTCTGAGGAGCACGGAGTCAAGTCTATTCCTAGCAGTCGTAGAGTAAAGTGGTCAGTCTATAGCTATCCTCCGAGGAGCACGGAGTCAAGTCTATTCCTAGCAGTCGTAGAGTGCAGTGTTCAGTCCATTGCTGTCTATAATAAAGGACGGTTTGAGAAAACGGCGGAGTCCGGAACATCAGATATCCATTCTATGCACGAGACCTAGCAAGAAAGCGAAAGCATATCACCTTGAAGAAGAAATTACTGAAGCACAGTATATTGGGGTTTTATTGAAAGTGAGTTGGTTCAGAGGTAAAATTATTTTTTTGTAATTGTTAATTCTTTTATTATTATTTGTATGTATTTTAATATTGTTTTGTATTTCGGAATTGTCTAAAAATAAATATTATATTATTCATTCACTCGGAACTTCTATCCCTGAGATTAAATCAATTTAATAAAATAAAACTTATTAAAGTAATGAAAATCGTTTTTATTTTAAATAATAAATAATCACAACAATATATATATATATATATATATATATATATATATATATATATATATATATATTCACCATAGTTCAAAATCATAAGGGTATAATTTTAAAAATCTGGTTGCACGTTGGACGGTGAGGGTTCAGATGTACAGACACTGTATAGGTATCTGATTATTGAATGTATGTACAAGCTCATTTACAATCCTGAAATGATAAAAGATTAAGCTAAATCTTTAGTGCGTGCCTGAGTTTAAGAATCAGGTCCTCCAGTACACGAGTTGAGAGCTGTACCACTTGATCCACACCCAACCACAATTAACAGTGGATCAGATGGCAGAAAGGGTGGATTCATCTCATGGACTAAAAACCACTCACAAATGTTGAATGCCACCAAAGTGTTGTTTTATGATGAGAATGCTAGTCCACTTACGGCTCGAACCACACTACAATAGTTGAATATATTTCAAAGCTATAGCTGCAGCCTGCTTACTCTCTGACATTGCCCCAAGATATTTTCCCTTATTCCATGCCTCGTAATATTTTTTACTAGGGAAAAAGTTAAATTCTAAACAGTATATACTAAATGAACTTTCATTTTTTTTACATTAAAACTGAAGACTTTCTACAGCACTGACATTCAAAAGCTACCTGTAAGATTGTGTGAAATTGTAAATAGTGAAGAAAAATACATAATTGAATAAAATGTTAAATTGTATTTTGTTTATACTAAATAAAAAATGCTTGTGCACGAACTTTTTGACTGACCTGATATATTGAGGAGGGAAGAGGAGAAACAGAAGCCCTTGAGGCCCTATGACAGAACAAGAGTAATGGGGTAAAGAAGTACTTATTTGTCTTATAATATAATTTTTAATTATACTTTAAGTTTTCAAATAATTTTTATTATATATTTTTATTTTGATGTCTATTATTTCAGGCAGATTTGGTGAATAGAAGAACAGTGTCTTGTCAAACGAGGAACTATTTCCGCGAGGACTCTAATAACCAGACCTATCCAAAGAAAGATACAGGCGTGGTAACAATGAGAGACGGCTGGTGTAATACTGCTACTCCTGCGCTCTTCAGGTTACAAACACCTAACAACTAGCAATAGGCCACTCAAAATCAAAATGGGTTGGAGGAAACTATAAAAAAACTTCAAACAGCTTCTTCCTAAAAGTATTGTAATGTCGATCTCTGTTTTAGTGTGTTTCTCCCTCTCCCCACCGGGAGGAGGAAGCCCACTTATGACTTCAATGCGATGGCACAATCCGGATGTGCCAACTAAAAGATTTAATGTTTCCCCATAGATACAGAAAATAACAGTGGTTCAAATTTATATATATATATTTTTTTTCAAATTTCTTGCTATTTTTGTAGGACTCTTAAATATATTGTAATGATATTTTACATTACATATTTAAAATTTTTAAATTCGAATAACCGTTAAAGGTGAAAAAAGGCGGGAAAAGACGAATGCAAGGTTTGTGGAAAATCAAAGGACAAATAAATTTTTTCTTATATTAACGTTCATCAAAAATTAAAAGTTTTAAATTAAAAACTAACACAGAAAATTCTGAAAATCTAAAAAGCTCATTGATATGTTGGATTCAATGGGATAAACGATTATTATTTGTTATATTAGTCTAGCAGTGGATACAGGTAGCAGTGGAGACCGGTATGACGCTCCCGCCATGAAAGCGTCAGTCCGCCAGGAGAGAGGCAGTTCAGTCGGTTACATCGGTCTGTTACAATCAGTCCGTGATGAGAGTCCATTAAGGTTGGGCTAGTCTGTTATAAAATGAGTTCAGTTGTTGTTAGAGCAATGGAAGATACGGACACACATGAGAGTTGAGTTCAGTCGGTTATGGGAGTCTGTTGTAAGCAGTCTGTTACAGTTCAAGTCTGTGAAAAGGTGGCTCCAGTTTCACATGAGAGTCGGTTACAAGAGACAGTTACAGTTTGTTGTACAGTGGTCCAGTCTTTTTGAAAGCAGTGCAGGCTGTTGAGTTAAAAGGAAGCTGTTTTTGTAACGAAGATCCTGTTCTCTGAGGTTGGTTCCAGATTTGGCTTTTATATCAGGTAATGCTTGTTTGTCTAATTCGAAATTTAACTTATCTATGAGTTTTTTCTTATGTAAAATGGTTTTTTGTGTTACTTTACTGAAAATCGAACTCTAACCCTGAGATAAAGAGTTTCTAACATCAATTATTATAAAATCTTCTTTATTTTTTTCAATATTATAACATTTTGACGCAACCAACGTGTGGCTACAATTAATTTTATAACATTTTGGCGCCCAACGTGGGGCAATTATCTATTCAAATCGTATAAATATAAATAATTTCTTCTTTATTTTTTATTTTATAACATTTTGGCGTCCAACTTGTTGGCTAAGTAAAGAAATAATAAGTGAATTAAAATGGCGGAAAATAGTATTCTAGGTATTTCGAATGGAAGCCAGAACGCGTCTGGCGATGACGTCATCCAATGCGAGGAAGTTGAATTCTCAGAAACGGCCGATGTTGCGAGTGGCGAGTTCCTACAACTAATGGATAATACTATGGAACCAATGACTAATACTATGGGCGAGGTCCTGCAAATATTACTAAGCCAAATTAACGATATAAAAACAGGACAAGCCAGCCAAATTAACCAATTCAACGATTTTAAAACATCATTCGATAATTTTGAAAAGAAAATATCTAAAGATATAGACATTAAAATCGAGTTGCTAAAACAAGGTATAAATGGGCATGATAAAAAATCAGAATATGAAAAATGTGATGACATTCTAAATAAAATTAATGAGAAAAGTGATGAAAATTTAATTGAATGTAATGATAATTTAAGTGAATTAATAAAAAATAATTTAAATTATGATTGTAGTATTAATGATCAAAAATTTGAGGAAAATAAAATATTTGTTGAAACTGAAGATGGAAGTGAGTATGTTTGTTTAGTGAATGAAGATGGTAAAAGTAAAGAAATATTATTGAGTAGTTTGAATATTAAAAATGAGAAAATAAATCAAATAATTAAAAATAAAATAACTAATGATAATTTAAAAAATGAAATAAGTACAGACGTTATGGAAGAGATTTTGAAACAAAATAACATTAAAAAATTAGTTGATGATCATATAATTAATTTTAAAATAATGAGTTATAATAAAAAAAATGGCAATAATCAAAATAATATAATGAATAAAAATGTTGACAACAGTGATCATCTGAAAAATTTGGACATCAAATTTGGAAATAAAGTAAAATTTCTTTTTGAGTATCAATGTCAAAATGGGATAGTAAAAATTGCAAAATTAAATCGACCCCCAAGAAAGAGAATAAAACAAATCCTTAGAAATAATTCGGACAGATGCAAAAAACAAAAATATTAATGATAAATAGTGGATCCAGGACAATTTTTAAATTTAGAATTAGTTTAGTATAAGATTTAATCGATAATAATAATATTTAAAAATTTATCATACATTTAATAATCATATTACTTTAGGATAAGATAGTTTTGGTAATGATAATGTTTAAAAATGAACAATGAAAAATTATAATTTAAATTGAGAAATGATAATGAATAAAAATTATGTAACAAAATAAGTTATTGAAAATTTGAATAAATAATAACAAGCTGACCAATAGTTCTAATCTCGATAACCAAATTTTAAATTCTATTTTTTATTTTAATACCGAGCACAAATCATTTTTTTTATTATTTTTTTTTTTTGACAGAAGTGCAAATGTAATGATATTTTACATTACATATTTAAAATTTTTAAATTCGAATAACCGTTAAAGGTGAAAAAAGGCGGGAAAAGACGAATGCAAGGTTTGTGGAAAATCAAAGGACAAATAAATTTTTTCTTATATTAACGTTCATCAAAAATTAAAAGTTTTAAATTAAAAACTAACACAGAAAATTCTGAAAATCTAAAAAGCTCATTGATATGTTGGATTCAATGGGATAAACGATTATTATTTGTTATATTAGTCTAGCAGTGGATACAGGTAGCAGTGGAGACCGGTATGACGCTCCCGCCATGAAAGCGTCAGTCCGCCAGGAGAGAGGCAGTTCAGTCGGTTACATCGGTCTGTTACAATCAGTCCGTGATGAGAGTCCATTAAGGTTGGGCTAGTCTGTTATAAAATGAGTTCAGTTGTTGTTAGAGCAATGGAAGATACGGACACACATGAGAGTTGAGTTCAGTCGGTTATGGGAGTCTGTTGTAAGCAGTCTGTTACAGTTCAAGTCTGTGAAAAGGTGGCTCCAGTTTCACATGAGAGTCGGTTACAAGAGACAGTTACAGTTTGTTGTACAGTGGTCCAGTCTTTTTGAAAGCAGTGCAGGCTGTTGAGTTAAAAGGAAGCTGTTTTTGTAACGAAGATCCTGTTCTCTGAGGTTGGTTCCAGATTTGGCTTTTATATCAGGTAATGCTTGTTTGTCTAATTCGAAATTTAACTTATCTATGAGTTTTTTCTTATGTAAAATGGTTTTTTGTGTTACTTTACTGAAAATCGAACTCTAACCCTGAGATAAAGAGTTTCTAACATCAATTATTATAAAATCTTCTTTATTTTTTTCAATATTATAACATTTTGACGCAACCAACGTGTGGCTACAATTAATTTTATAACAATATATAAAGTAATTTTACAATTAATAAAATTCTACTTCAACGAAATCTCTAAGTAAGATTTTAGGTATTTAAAAACCACAATGAACACATCTTTCATTAAATGGCTTCAACTTCGAACGTAAGCAGTATTTACACATCTTCTCTTGGATGATTTTCAAACTAGAAAAAAATTGTAAACTGAATCCGTCATTTTGGAGTTACCAAGACCAAAATTCTATTTTTATCCACTTTTCTCGAATATGGTTATAGATGTTTTGAAAGTGGTTTTGTTTGAATTCCACTAAAATAAAACAGAGTTCCAGTAGGTCGATTCTGATTATTATGAAACTTGATCTATTGAATCAGACAAAGTATTTTTGTACCAAATTTCAACAAAATCAGACCTTTCAAGCAGCTAGAGAATAAACAGACAAATTTTTATAATTTGGGTAATCTACTCATACATTAGTTACTTTCTGTTAGGTATTATTTTGCTTTCTAATTCTTTATTTTAATACGCATTTGTCATAAGGTATGGACTTAGAGGACGAGCAGATGATATACATTCAAGTGTTTCCCTAATGAAGCCTATCAAGGAGCCTCATCTGACAGTAATAAAGCCAAATAAATTAAAAAAAGAAGAACAGGCAATACAAACTCTAGAAGTCGATTACTTTGAAAAATGCTGCGAAACTAAAATTAACCCAAATCCACCAATGTTTTATTCATGGTAGTGTGCTGAATTCTAATAAATAAATTCTGTAATCTTGTATCATTAACATTTGGATACACTAATACTAAATACAAGGCTTAAAGAGTACAATTGTATTATTATCTTCGTTATTAAGTTTTATTAAACTAGCCAAGTCTAAAAGCGGTTTGTTTTGTTTGCGCCTAATGATGTGTTGAATAGCATTCTTCATCGCAGAGCTCCATAACTAAGCACATTCCTGAATAAGATGTTTAAAATAACCTATATAATTAATATAATATATAATAATAATAATAATAAAAAAAAAAATTTGGTCTTTTATATTTTTAATGAAAAGCTGACTCAATTATTGATTTTTTAATTACTTTTCTTCCAGAGTGTTGTGTATGTGATGTACTGTACTTCTTAATAAATACACAAAAACTTTAAATTTTTTTAATTGATGTTAATGAATAATAAAAATGTCCACATGTACAGAGAATCAACCCGTAATCATGATGTCGCACTATACCGGATACAGCTGTTCTATACAGCGGCGTGTTTGGTGTTTGCATACGGTGGTGGGCCTTAACGATCAAAGACAAAGTTTGGTGTGTACAGCAAACTCCAACGTCTAATAAAGGCATTTTAGAAATGAATAAATATAGGCTTCTAGTGTAATGAATCAGAAATATTATCTAAATTTTTAGTTTGGATTTTTGTAATATTCAATTGTATTTTTAGCAAATTTAATTTCTCAATTTTGGGTCTTGGGCTCGATTCCCTCTATGGGTGGTGGCTTTTCTTTGGAAAAAAGAAAAGGCATCAGCCCTATCCTGGCTAGAAAAGGGTGGTGACCTATAGATAACCCGTCCTAAAATTCTGAGTTACTAATAATGGACGTTAAAATTTAAATAAGTAAATTTCTCAAATTGCGAAATACTCTCAACGTACGAACAGATCAAGAAGCTAATTCTGCTTGAACAGAGAATGACAAAGTCAATGACACTTGAAAAATGGAGCCTTCACATGGTTTGGAACTCAGCATACCCACATTATAAGAATATATATATATATATATATATATATATATATATATATATATATATATATATATATATATATATATGAAAGAGTCTACAGATGTTTGGACACATCTACTAAGAAACCTTCATCGCCCAACGTGCAACATATGCAACCTAAAAAAACTCTATAGAACAAATACTAATAAACTGTCATAAATAAGACCGGATGCACCGGAAACAGTCGATGCACTTAAAAAAAAAGAAGTCATCAGGCAAATACTTAAGATACCAAAGACACAACAAGATGTTCTAGAAGATGACCTGACAGTCTAAAATGTCCTCACTTTTATTTGACAAATAAATATCTACAAAGAGATATATAGAGGGCTGCACTGCCAATGACTCGGTAGTATAGAGACAATATAATTTTTATTTTTTTTATTTTTTTTTTAAATTAAAAGCATAGGATAAATTGTTATTTTAATCTATTTTTATGAAATTTCATTTCTTTTATGGTTGTTTTGTGTTAAAAGATTAATTGCATTTCATTGCTCTATTCTTAAAATAAAAGTGTTGTTAATTTAATGATTTTTTTTAAGCTTGTATTATATGTTTATATTTTATTAAGCTTAAAGCTCATTTTCAATTGGTATATTGTTAAAATATATTAAATAAACCAATTTTTTATCTCAATGCCTACTTTTTTTCTTTTCAACTTTAAAATTGTAAATGTCTTTAAAAGTAAAATCAGAATTAGTTAGTGTCTTTTTCTTTATAAGCGGAAGGCCAAAAAATAAAAACTTCATGAAAGAGTTTCAATAACTTTATTTTTTCCTACATGTTTCAAAATCTTTTGGAGCCTCTTCAGGGATCATATTAGAAACTAGCTGTGCCCGTGACTTCGTCCCAGAGGAATAGTGACTTTCGGCAGCATTTCTTTTGAAGTATCTTTTGGTTTATTTTAGATTATAAACACCGTCTTTTGGGTATTTGAAAATCATCTACTTTACAGTAATGCTTCTCTATACACAATATTAGATGTATAGCCATCTGAGAACAAAGCATAACCACTTCTTGGATTCCTAACACCTGACAGAGCCAAAAAATCTGAACCCTTAGGGATTGTTAACCCCTGTTGTGTATAGAGTGTCAGACAGACAGAAGGGAATTTTAGTGAAGTATGTTGGCAGCAGTGAGCATCTAGAATCTAGATGCTCACTACTGCTGAACATACTTCACAGCAATTTCCCCTGCAAAACATAATTTAATTGTCATAGCAAAACATAATTGTTTGGAATGAGAGGAATAACAAAAGATTTTGTAAAAATAAACTATATTTCTTTGTAGATGATCACAACGAATACCGAGTTTCGTTGAAATATAACAAAAATTACGGCTGGCAGTGACAAATTGGTAATTTAGGTCCAAAGTAAACCCCCCCTCCTAATGAACCGATTCAGTTTTTCTATTCATAACATTTTAGCACTTTCCTCCGAAGGAAAGTAGCTATTGAGGTTGCACTCATGACGGAATTTTTGAAAAATTTCTTCAAATCTTTATCGATCCTGCCTAGTAGACATCGAAAATGACCCCCGTTAAAATTTATATATATATATATATATATATATATATATATATATATATATATATATATATATATATGTGTGTGTGTGTGTGTCTGTTAACACGATAACGGGCAGAGTTTTTGTTTTTTCGTCACGAAACTTGGTATTTAGAATTCAATTAGCAAACGATTGAACGTGTTCGTTAACCACCAAAATCGGTCCACCGGAAGGGGGGGGGGGGTTTATCCCGAACCTTAAAAACTAATTTGACCATGCCAGCCGTAATATTTGTTATATTTCAACGAAACTTGGTACTCGTAGTGGTAATCTAGAGAGAAAAGTGCGATGTAAAAATAAACTAAATCGGTTCATTAGAGGGGGGGGGGGGGGGTTACATCGGACCCACAGTACCAATTCGCCACTACCAGCCGTGATTTTTGTTATATTTCGACGAAACTCGGTATTCGTAGTGGTTATCTACAGGTAAAAATGTGTTGTAAAAATAAACTAAATCGGTTCATTAGGAGGTGGGGTTTACTCCGGACCCATATTACTAATATCCTCATACCGGTCATAATTACTGCTGTATTGTAACGAAACGCGGTATAGGTCGTGGATAACTCATGAGAAGGAAGTGTTGTAAAAATGAGCTAAATCTGTCAATCAGAAAGGGGGGTTTTCTTTGTAATATATTTCAATAGAATTATCTGGCCAGACGTAGGTTCGCAAGGCCGCCGCGAGGAGCGCTCTCTAGCACTAGAGGGACTGTTCCTGCGTCAGATCAAAAGACGAAAATATGAAGTTTTTTGTATGTATTAAGCAGTGTAGTAGGTACCATCTGTAAACATAATTCTGGAAGCAAATTAATTACAAAATTAATAATTGAACAGTTACTCATAACAAAATTAAAAGGGAAGTATTCATGTTTTTATTTTAATTATGTAGGATTTTTTAAGCAAATTGTTCTAGAAGCCAGTCTACACTACCCGAATTCTGAGGAAAGTGTTTAGTTAAGCAGCTTCTGCGTGACGGACTTTTTTCTATTCAGATGAGCACAACGAATACAGAGTTCCTTCGTTGCAATACAACAAAAATTGCGGCCAGTTCGGGCAAATAACTACTTTGGGTCCGGAGTACCCCCCCCCCTCTAGATGGAACGATTTTGCTGGTTAACGAACTCGTTCAATCATTTGCTAGGGGAATACTATATACCAAGTTCGTGACAAAACAACAAAAACTCTGGTGTGTATCGTGTTAACGATAGTTCCTCAAATGGTTGACGTGATTGTTTACATTGGCCTTACTTTTTTATTTATGAACCGATTGACATAAAACAAACACTAAATTTTAAGTGAAGCTTACCACAATAAATTAGTGAATACCCGGCGCTAATGGCCAAGTTGTAGATGCGCCGTAAAAAAAAAAAAAAAAAAAAAAAAAAAAATTAGTGAATACCGCATCTAAAATATGATAAGTCGTTTCTGAGATTAGCATGTGCAATCGCACAGACAAAAATTCTATTGTGTTGATAAAGGCTCCCAAGAGAAGTTTCCCCCATATATCTTCCATGTACAGACAGTGGTCCGTTACAATTTTATTATATGTATAGATATAAACTTACAGCTTCAACTTGAGGAGGAGAATTTCCTTCCTGGCACTTGTAGGGCCAGACTCCAATATGGTTGGCCTAAAAGAATCCAATATGGTGGAAAATATTCATCTGTTTGAGAATCGGTATGTCATTTGTTTAAAATAAATTTCGAGAAGAAATATAGTCTTAAAAATTATACATCTCTTTTTTTCCTCCAATTCCAATTCATTTTGTTTTTTATGTTAATAAGTTCATAAAAATATTATTCAGATGTATTTCAGTTTTTTTTTATTTACCATTTTTTTTCTATTTTTTATGATGTGGATATTTTCGGGAAGAATGATTAATAAAGTTATTGAAACTCTTTATTTTATGACCTTCGGCCTATAAAGAATGTAATTTGAGGATTGAGGAGTCAGCTTAGTAAGTATTAATAGGAAGTGGTTAGTTACATTAGAGTTTAATTTCATTTAAATGAAAAAAAAAAAAAAAAATTTTAAATGAAAAAAAAATGTATGTGTGTATGTGTAGGTATGTGTGTGTTAGTGTATGTGTATGTATGTATGTATATATGTAGGTATGTGTGTATATGTATACATATTCTATTTAGTTTCAAAAACAAATAACTAATCCGAGAAAATCAATAAATAAACAAACACTTCATTACTAAAAAATTGCTTCATTATTCGCGAATCTTAAAATTAAAAACTAGTGCACTAATTACTAATTTACAAGAATAAATAAACAAATAAATTAAATTAGATAATGTCTTTAAAAAATAAATAAAATAAATAAAAGAGCTCGGGGAATGATGACCTCGCAGTTTTTTCCCCTTAAGCATAAGTAAACAAACAAACAACTAATTACTAATACAGCTCCAAGCTCTTAAAACATGTGTTTAATGACCGCTTGGTGGTTGACAACACATTAAATAAAAAGTTTAATGAGTTTAATTTCATAGCCAACTATCTAATTCTTTCAAGTAGCTCAGAATTTATTTGCAACGGGGGGATTTAAACTAGATTACTAATTTACTGTTTGACCCAATATTCTGTAGCGCCATGGATATCAGCGCCAATGGCGTAAAAGTCGATGAGCCGTTAAAACGTACACACACACACACACACACACACACACAAAGACCTGGGGACCCATTACGAGATATCCGCGTGCGAAACAATTTTTTATTTTTTGAATTCTCCTAATAAAAATGTTATCTATAAATGTGCAGGACTATTTATTAAAATATCTTCTTCTTCATCCAACGCCCATCCTTGGCTGTTCAGTCATTCGTCGCCCAGTAAAGCCGCGCGTGTCTATATTAAAATATCCGGGGATACATTTTTACAGAGAGTTACAGCAAAAAAAGGAATTATGGTCAGGAGGAGGTCCCTGGACAAGAGAAGTTTAAGAATCCCTGCGTTATATGATAAACGAAGACGCAGTCCTTACGAGTAGGACTTTTTAACAGTGTAATCAGTTTTTAGGCCCTTTTTAATTAAGTTTATAGGGAATCACTGTTCTTTAAAAAAAAACACCATTCACTAGTATTTTAACAATCCTATCCCCCAACTATTATGTTTTAATTAATTAATAAATGTTTTAATAATATTCCAAAGCTTCAGAGCCTTTATACGATCTTGGCTCAAATGTTTTATTAAGGAATGAGTCCAAAGTAAGCCAATTTCTGTGAGACTTATCAGGTTAATCTTAAAATTTTAATAAGCCCCAACAATCCGCACTAAGGAATAATGTATTTGCCGCGAACTTAGAAAATTGAAGCTTGCACACTAGTACGCCCTTCTAAAGAATGCTTTATTATATATTTACCCCTAGCTATTCATGGTAATTTGTGTTTAGAAAGTAATTTGGACGATTTTTCCATTTGCTTCTGCGTTCGAGAAGTTGTTAACAAGCGTTGCCTGGAAGTTTTCTTTCGCATTAATACAGGATTAGATTCCATCGCTTCTTTGTATTTTGTATTGATGATCAAGAAGTTCTCAACGAACGAGTGAGACAGTACAGAGTTCCTTAAGGAAGATCCTGTGAAGAAGAGCTTTTGTCGCTATAATATTATATATTAAAGTGGGCTTCATTATAGGAACTCAAGTAGGCAATGGAGCAACTGCTAATTTCCAAAAAGGAATTATTAATAAAGGTTTGAATGAAGAAATTGATAATTTTCTGGTTTTATTTTTCCATCTAGATGCGTTGTTTTTTTGTTTGTTTTGTTATCAATTTAACCATAGAGCTCCTGTTATAATTTGTCAAGTACGTTAGTCTTCTGCAGGTAGTTAAATATTTGTCCTATATATTGGCTCCTATCACCGAGTAGGTCTGTCATTTTGTATGGTAAGTCATAATTTTGTCTAAGTATACATTCTGTCAGTAGGTGTTATATGGTCATTGGTGAGTCGCGATGTTCACATTTCGGTCTATCCCATGGGCGTATATAGAAAATAATTTGGGGGTTTGAGGCCATTTCCAACTGAAACGCTATTACACTCAAAATAAAATATTTTTTTTATGAACTAAGTGATCTTATTTAATTTATTTTAAGGGTTTTATGACACATTTTTACCTATCAAATCAAAATTTCGGGGGGGGGGGCTGCAAAATGTATTTATACATTTTAACCATAAAATGTAGCTTTTATATAATAAAAAAAGACCGAACACCTGTAGATTAATATATGACTCAAACATACCTGAAAATATAAACAGATCTTCACATTATATAATTTACCGTTCGTCATATCATAATTACAGCATAGAAAGCAGGATTCACCGATATGGCTATAAATGCAAAACTCGTTTTGTGGTGTGACCAGCAGGTCACTGTAGTAAAACTACAAGTTTACTTTACTATTGTTGATCTCTCATTATCAATTTATTTTCAAAGATTCCTTCTTATTTTCCCACTTCTATTGGAGGAACAACCAATAAGACAACCTGCCCCCTTCTTCTTTCAATTCAGGACACCTTTCCCCATTGTAACTGAAGTACCATAATTCCAGTCACAAAATGCTAAGTGCAGTGGTTTAATTTATGATATTACATTTTTCAATTATAAAATTATTGTGATTTCTTTCCTTTTCAATTATACAAATAGAATTTTAATTTACTTGTTTCAGGAAGCGAGTAAACGAGAAAAACCATTTGACTTCTTAAGGAAGGGTTTAGTCTTAATTGGAGTCAGTGAATTTCCATGTGGTCCATTTAAAAATGTTTTGACGATAACTGGTACCATCCTTCAAGTCTATATTGTGTTTGCAGCCTTGGGAGCACTTACTGAAGACATAACATTCGCCGAGAAGGCGGAGTGTATCCTTATTTTCAGCTGTAATTTTCACGTTTTAGTTAAGTGTTTGGTCCTTCCTAGGAGAAGGAGACTCCTGAGCCAGCTAATGGAAATGTTGGAAGAATTGGACGAAGAGAGCTCTAGAGAGCCTGAAATAAGGAAGGAGAGCGAGAGAAACATTTTTATAACAAAGTGTGTCTCCTATGTCGTTTTTGGTGAGCATACAACAAAATTTCCCTCTTTCAGGACCTTTGTTGTTATGTTTGCTCCCGTGAAAGATTTTTTTTTTTATAAAGTATTGAAATATTTATCGAGCTTGGATTGACTGACAATAAGTTACGTGATGCTATAATTGATGGAAGAATTTGCCTAATGGCAAGAAATTATTTTTTGTTTATCCGTTCCAGCAGAGGAAATTCGTTTCAATACACCAACCTCAAGCCGATTTTCTAGCATGAGAGATTTTGTACAAGCCAAATCCTTGTGTTCACAAGCTACGATTTACTTGAGCAAACTGGCTTGAGCCAATTTGCGCAAATATCTTGTGCGCGTGAACACGCCTGTAGCAAGTCAGTTGATCTATTCGTCAACCTGTTCCTGACGTGCTTCATCAACTCCTAGCACCGCACTCATCCGTTTTATCAATCACAATAGGAGTTATGGCTAATGTGAGCCAGCACTACAACCCTCGGCAGTGTACTATTTTGTGTGATAATGATCAAACAGACTTCTGGTTTGTTCGCATTGAATATATGTATAAGCCTCTCGGTACTTACCCTCTTTATTGTAGCTTAAAATTTCATTGTGTCTTGGTTGGTAAATTAAGTTAGTTTATTTTAGTTGTGTTTCTATCAATAAATAAAAGTATCTTGAAGTAAGTAAAACCTATTTATTAAGCACCACTAGTCATAACATGTTTATCAATATTAACTTATACTTTTGCATATAAAACAATTAAAATATTGATAAAAATGTTTGTAGGAAGCTTCACAGTTATGCACGTCGGAGCAGCGGTTCTAGCAATCATGAAACATTTAAGAAATATTGACAGTATGCCATTCCAATTCTACGTCCCATTCGCTAAGTATGAACACTTCTACCTTACATGCATCTATGTGTATGCAATATCCTTCTATGCTCTTCTCTTCCTGGGCTGCAATCAAGCTTTATTGAGCTGTTTTACTCTCAATATATCAACGCAATTGTCATATCTCCACAAGAAGTTGGAAAAAATTGGCTCTGCCGATCTGAAAGATAATGAAGATTCCTATTTGAACAAATGCATTCAACTTCATCAACAATTGTTACGGTAATATTTTAGTTATTTTATCCAACGCCCATCGCACAGCGGTAACTGATATAGTTAACTGATATAGTTGGAAAAATTTCGAAAAATTCATGTATACAAACCCCTAATTGACATTGCAATATTTTCTTAGATATGTAGTATATAGATTACCAACAAGAATAAGTGGACTCAAATAAAATTTAGGTATTACGCATTGTTTATATATATATATATATATATATATATATATATATATATATATATATATATATATATATATGGGTGTGCCATGCCAAAAAGTTCATTACTCCATCTTTGATGATTGAGAAGATAAGGTCGACCGTTTAAATGTAGAAGGTGTTAATCGTCGGGGTTTCGGTCTTTTTTTTTCTCAATAGAACCACATTGTATAGTTAAAATGTATGTAGAGGGAGAACTGTCCAGTTTCATGTAGGCTACAGAGAAATGTAGCCTACATGAAACTGACCATTTACTCCATCTTTGAATGAATATTGCAGCTAAAAAAGTGATTTGTCAGTACTACAAATTTATTTCCTATTTCAAAAAGGTAGGTATGATCTTCTTTCATTATTTATCATAATAGATTTCCATTAATTTTAGCACTTTCCTCCGAAGGAAAGTAGCTATTAAGGTTGCACTCATGACGGAATTTTTGAAAAATGTCTTCAAATCTTTATCGATCCTACCTAGTAGACACCGAAAATGACCCCCGTTAAAATTTATGTATATCTATATATATATATATATATATATATGCATATTTATATATATACATATATATATATATATATATGCATATTTATATATATATATATATATATATATATATATATATATATATATATATATATATGTGTGTGTGTTTGTTAAAACGATAGCGGCCAGAGTTTTTGTTTTTTCTTCACGAAACTTGGTATATAGCATTCAATTAGCAAACGATTGGACGAGTTCGTTAACCACCAAAATCGGCCACCGGAGGGGGGGGGGGGGGTTTACCCCGAAACCCAAAACACTAATTTGACCATGCCAGCCGTAATATTTGTTATATTTCAACGAAACTTGGTATTCGTAGTGGTAATGTACAGGTAAATATGTGTTGTAAAAATAAACTAAATCGGTTCATTAGGAGGGTGGGTTTACTCTGGACCTAAATCACTAATATACTCATACCGGTCGTAATTTCTACTGTATTGTAACGAAACGCGGTATTCGTCATGGGTAACTCATGAGAAAGAAATGTTTTAAAAATGGGCTGAATCGGTCAATCAGAAAGGGGGGTTTTCTTTGTAATATATTTCAATAGAAAAGCCCGCCAGACGTAGATTCACAAAGCCGCCGCAAGAAGCGCTTTCTACCACTAGAGGGACTGTATCCTGTTCCTGCGTTAGATCAAAATACGATAATATGAGGTTTTTTGTATTTATTACGTAGTGTAGTACCATGTGTAAACAAAACCCTGGAAGCAAATTAATAATTGATCAGTTACTCATTACCAAATTAAAAGAGAACTATTCATATTTTTATTTTATTTATGTAGGATATTTTAAGCAAATTATTCTGGGAAGCAGTCTACACTACCCAAATTCTGAGGAAAGTGCTTAGTTATGCAGCTCCTGCGTGACGGACGTTTTGCTTTACGCGATGCAATTTGTTATAGTTGCAATTGGTACGTTATTATGGGACAGAACTTCTTCTGTCCGGCCTCGTCCGGCACAGTTTTAATTTTTTCTCATTTTTCAGTTAAGTTTTGACATGGAAATGCAAGAATTCGCTGCCCGAATCTGTCAACTGAATAATGATAACTCATGTCGTATCGTTGCGCTTACGTCATATGCTTGTATGTACTTGTTTTATAGGCTTCTTGGCCTAGGAAAACGAATGAAACCATTTTTAAGGCAATAGATTTTGTTTTTCCACTTTTCGAGAAAAGTGAAAAAATAGTTGTTCAATCAAGTTTTTGGTTTGGGTACTTAGAATCATGGGATTCATTTAAAATATTTTCTGCATGTTTGAAATTCATATAAACAAAGATGTTTTAAATTTGTTTACGTTTGGAGTGAAGGAAGGATTAGAATAAACTATTTTATTTATAAACATGAAAAGTTTTGGGAACTTCGTATATTTTCCTTAATATCTCGAAAACAGTTGGGAATCTTGGTAAGCGGAAGGTTACCATTCGAAAGCATACTAAATGCTCTACAAAAAAAAAAAAATGCTGAAGCAATTTTCGATTAGGCGATGTTTATCGGAGAAATAAGTGCTTAAAACTTCAAATGTGTTTGTTTTGTTCTTTTGAATGTTTTTTTTTCGGCCCACATCGGGGGGGGGGGGGGGGGGGGGGCATGCCATCCATGCCATCCGTAGTTTTTGTTATATTTCAACGAAACTTGGTATTCGTAGTGGTAATGTACAGGTAAATATGTGTTGTAAACATAGGCGGCTCTAGATCAAATTTTTATTACCAGGTCCCGGGAAAACATTAAGGAAGTATTTGATAAACTAAGAACATACATTAATTAGACCTTATTACTATTAATTTGCCTAAAAAAATTATTTGTCTAACTTAATCGAAAAAGATTTTGAATTTTCATTCTAGGGGGCTAAGCCCCCCCCAAGCCCGCCACTTTAGCCACCACTGGTTGTAAATATAAACTAAATCGGTTCATTAGGAGGGGGGGGGGGGGTTACTCCGGACCCACCTTACCAATTCGGTACTACCACCGTAATTTTTGTTATATTTCGACGAAACTCGGTATACGTAGTGGTAATCTACAGGGAAAAATGGGTTGTAAAAATAAACTAAATCGGTTCATTAGGAGGGGGGGGGGGGTTACTTCGGACCCGCATTACCAATTCGCCACTACCAGCCGTAATTTTTGTTATATATCGACGAAACTCGGTATTCGTAGTGGCAATCTACAGAGAAAAAGAGAAGTAGACTCTTCTACGAATGCAATTAAACAAAATAAAATTGTACAAGAAAATGAGAAAGTAGTGTTATTTTTTAATGAAGTACGGCCACATACAACCACAAAATATAATTATATTTCTAGTATAGCATTTAGCTGCATGACTTACTACAGGTAAAGGTAACTGTCACCTGTCCTAGAATGCTTGTTGAGAACAATGAATCTTGATTTATGAAGTGCAATAAAAGCCTACCTGAAGCCTGCTTACCACCTCGACCCGGACAGATGTCTGACTCTATACGGAGAATATTTACGTTTTCAGTTCTGTTACAGGTTCATAGAATTTGTATTTATTCCCCTGTTTTATTGAGAAATACATCCTCCTACTAGAAGAAATAACAAGAAATAAAAACAGACAAAAAGAACCGTTTAAATAAACGAAATCAATTATCGTTTATCAAACTTCTAAGTTTTAGGCACTTATTTCTCCGTTTGACATCGCCTAATCAAAACTTTCTTCAGGCCCTTTTAGCGCGGTTCCTCCCTCCCCCATAGGGAGGAACCCCGCTTATAAGGTTGATACAATGAAACAATCCGGAAGTGCCGGCAAGAAAATTTCGCGTTTCAGAACCCCTAGAGACCGAAAATAACGGTGGTTCAAATTTGTATATATATATATATATATGTATATATTTATTTATATATATATATATATATATATTTGTCTGTTCGCTCATTTCTGGCTTCCCTTATGGTCCGATTTTGATGAAATTTGGTACAAAAATCAGTCGTCCAATTTGAAAGGTCAAGTTCGTTAACCAGCAAAATCCGCCCACTGGAAGATGGCGTTTGGGGCGAAATTCGCGCAGAAAAAATCGTAACGCTTACGTTTTTGAGTTCATAAGCTTGTAAGTACTCTTTTTATAGGCTTCTTGGGCTAGGAAAACGAATGAAACCATTTTCAAGGCGATAGTTTTAACCGTTTTCGAGAAAATTGGAACAATAGTTTTTGAATACCTTTTTTGGTTTGGGTACTTAGAATCACGGGATTCAGTTGAAACATTATCTGCATGTTCTACTTTCATTAAAACTAATATGTTGAAAGTTATGTTACGTTTGGAGTTAAGGAAGGGTTAGAATAAAATATTTTATTAACAGACATGAAAAGTTTTGGGAACTTTGTATACTTTCCTTAATATCTCGAAAAAGGTTGAGAATCTTGGTAAACGGAAGAATACCATTAGAAAGCTTACTAAATGCTCTACAAAAAAGGTTCTAATGAAAGTTTTGATTAGACGATGTCAATCGGAGAAATAAGTGCTTAAAACTTTAAAGTAATTGATTTCGCTGATTCGAACTGTTCTTTTTGTCTGTTTTTATTCCTTGTTATTTTTTGACTGCTTATAGTTGGATAATGTATTTGATGATAAATCAGGTTAAGAAAAATAAGAAAAACAATTTAATCTTAGAGATATGGATTTCCAAGATATAGTTTTTCAAATGCCTAGCGGGGTCCTTCCTAGGGCGGGAACCCATGCAGGTAAGATCGTAAATAAGACCTTTCTTGAAAGTAAAGATGGAACTGTCAACTTTGGTCCTCCTCTGCCTCCCGGCACTTTCATTGCTGAACAAGGCTACCAATGAGTAGCCAAAACGTCCTAAATATAGATTTTTTAACAAAAATCGTATTGAGGTTTCTTTAGCCGAATCCCAACCATTCCATCTTTACTTATCACCTCGACGGCTAACTATCTAATCTTCATGCTTTCTAGAAATGTGGACCCAAAATAATAACAGCTTCTATTTTAATCATTTTAAATGAGTCTAGATATAAGAACGGAACCGCGCAAAGATGATGCAGTTCCTGCGAGTCGGACTTTTTTTCTAGAGCATTTAGTAAGCTTTCGAATGGTAACCTTCCGTTTACCCAGATTCTCAACCGTTTTCGAGATATTAAGGAAAGTATACGAAGTTTCCAAAGCTTTTCATCTCTATTGATAAATTATTTTAATCTAACCCTTCCTTAACTCCAATCGTAACCAACTTTTCAACATACTAGTTTTGATGAAATTAGAACATGCAGAAAATGTTTCAACTGAATCCCATGATTCTAAGTACCCAAACCAAAAACGTTATTCAACAACTATTTTTCCAATTTTCTCGAAAACGGTTAAAGATATCGCCTTATAAATGGTTTCATTCGTTTTCTTAGGCCATGAAGTCTATAAAACGAGTACTTGCTAGCATATGAAGTAAGTGGAACGATTTTTTTCACGCGAATTTCGCTCCAAAAACCATGCTCCGATGGGCGGATTCTGCTGGTTAACGAACTTGACCTTTCAAATTAGACGAAAGATTTTTGTACCAAATTTCACCAAAATCGGACCATTCGTCTAGGAGCTAGAGAGCGAACAGACAAATATATGTGTGTATATATATATATATATATACAAATTTGAACCACCGTCATTTTCGGTCTCTAGGGGTTCTGAAACGCAAAATTTTCTAGTTGGCACTTCCGGATTGTTTCATGAGATCAACCTTATAAGCGGGGTTCCTCCCTATGAAGGGAGGGAGGAACCGCGCTAAAATGGGTTGTAAAAATAAACTAAATCGGTTTATTAGTAGGGGGGTTTACTCCAGATCCAAATTACTAAAATACTCTTACCGGTCGTAATTTCTGTTGTATTGTAACGAAACATGGTATACGTAGTTGGTAACTCATGAGAAAGAAGTGTTGTAAAAATGAACTAAATTACTTACTTTGTACTGTATTTCAATAGAAATAGCCCGCCACACGTAGGTTCGCAATGCCGCCTTAAGCCACTAGGGAGACGGTGTCCTGTCCTGCGTCAGATAGAAAGACAAAAATATGAAGTTTTTTTTGTATTTATTAAGTAGTGTATTATCATGTATAAACATAACTCTGGAAGCAAATTAATTACAAAATTAATAATTGAACAGTTACTCATTACAAAATTAAAAGAGAACTATTCATGTTTTTATTTTTTTTATATGGGATATTTTAAGGAAATTATTCAGGAATGCAGTCTATGCTACCCAAACTGTGAGAAAATTGCTTAGTTGTGCAGTTCCTGCGTGACGGACTTTTTTTATTTTGTGTGCCTATGTTATTTAACATTGAAACTGATTTTGCCTATGTAACTAAGCTCCACTTTTCTTCAATTATTTCGGGCCATTCCCCCTCTCTCTTTCTGATTAACTTTCTGAAATAAAATTAAGTTACAAATTGTGCAACTAATTTAATTTATTAGAGTTACAGGAAATCTGAATGATCTTTACTCTGATTTACTTTACCTCGAGTACTTAATATCATCATTGCAGTGCTGTCTAGCAGGATATCAGATAATTGTGGTCAGTTACTTGAGGCTTTGTAAATATTGCATATTCAAATATATCTCAGAACTTTTGATGGACATTAATTTTATATTTCTCAGGCAAGAAGGGAACAGGATCCTAAAGAAAGGGTCTACTATATTATTTTTATGTTGACATTGTTTGTACCAGTTTTCTTCAGTATTTGCGGAAATCAGATAAAGATACAGGTAAATTATTTTATGCTGTGTAATTTAATGCTTTCCAGCCTCACCACTAGTGACAACTCCTAAGGCAAGCAACAAAGCACATTTTAAAAACAAACCTCATCTCCTTTACGCCAAGAGAATGGTTCCTGGGCACGAAGTGACGAGGAAAAAGCAACATTATTAGCCGACCATCTCCAATCCGTATTCTCTCCAAATCCTGAAACTAATCCCACACTCTCAACCAAAATCCTGAGCTCTCTCTATGAACCCCTTCCTCTTTCCGTACCAACTAAATCCATCAGTCCCGCAGATGTCAAGCATACAATTCACCATCTCCCTCGTAAGACATCTCCTGGTCCTGATCTGATAACTGCCAATATCCTTCGACACCTGCCACACAAAACCCTGATGTCTCTCACCCTAATATTTAAAAGCATCCTCTGTACTACTCGATTTCCAACATCTTGGAAACATTCCGAAGTAATCCTTATTCCAAAACCCCTTAAATCTCCAATACTTTCCAGCTCCTATCGTCCTTGTAGCCTACTCCCAATAATTTCAGAAGTATTTGAAAAAATCCTTTACAAAAGACTCCTACCCATAGAAAATCAAACCATAAAATTCCTGATCACCAGTTTGGCTTCCGAACCCAACATTCCACCACCTAACAAGTCTTCCGTGTAATAGCTAAGCTTTGAAAAATGTAGGGAGGGTGGAACCGCGCTAAAATAAAAACTATTTATAATTAAGGCCATAAAAATATCAATAAGACCCGTCAGTTTTTTTTAATTCATGCTAAAAAAAATATTTTTAAAAACTTCATGTATTAATTAAAAGGATAAATTTTCAGAGTGAAAAAATTTTTGAAGCAGCGTATAACAATTATTGGTACAAATTGAGTCTGTCAAACAAAAGAAAACTTCAATTAATTCTTTGTTTGTCAAAACAAACATTGACAATATCTTATAAACAACTAATAACATTTGACTTGGAACAATACAGTTTGGTAAGTAAAACTTTTTTTTTGATTATTATTTTTATTTCTTTATTTGTTTTTAACAATAAAGATGTTATGTGATACAGACCAAAAACAATAATGTAAAAATAGGTAATACAGTATATATAAGGTTAAAACCAATCAATAAGAAATAAATGTTTGAAACTGGTTGGATTAAGGCATCTCCTTGGGGTACTCCATTTGCCTGTTTAAATGTTTTGGTAATTTGTTATTTATTCTGAATGATCTTAGGAAAACCTAATTTCATGATGCTTTTTAGGAGGCACCATTTTATTACAAATTTGGGAAAATGCTAGACTCCTCCAGAAATTGTTTGGTATTTTCTGTATCTAAACCTTATTTATTATATAAAAAAATATCTAGATGAGTATTTGTTATCGTTATTTTTTTTATTTTGCACATAATACTTGAATAAAATACGCACACCGCACTCTTTATAGAATTGTTCTATCAGGCTGTACCGTATGAAATGTCAGTTTTGTTTACTTTGCGATTTAATCCTTTCCCTTTTTTATTTCATTATTCACAAACATCATTGTTATTGATATAGAATTAAAGCTCTTTTATTCCTATTATTTAATCAGTAACTTGCGTACTGTGTTGTGAGAACGATCCTCTGAGAAAAAATAAAACTTAAATTATGACTTCAACGGAAATCCGTATTATTTTTCATTATGAATTTAAGCTCGGTCATAGCGCTGCTGAGGCGTGTATGAACATTAATACGGCGTTCGGGGAGGGAACGGTGAATGAAAGAACTGTTTACCGGTGGTTTTCCAGGTTTCTAAGTGGAAATTTTGACCTTGACAACGAGGAGCGAGGAAGGCCAGAAACCAAGCTTGACAATGACCACCTGAAAGAAAGAGTTGAAAAAGCTTGTCCCTCAAAAAGCACTAGGGAATATGCCAAAGAACTCGGAGTCGGAGCCACGACAGTTTGAAGACATTTGAAGGAAATCGGCAAGTCCAAAACTGACATTTCATACGGTACAGCCTGATACTTCCTTAACCAGAGTCTACTTTGTCATAGTTTTTGTCGATATTCAATGAATTACTTTTATTGGAAAAAAACTCGTTAGGTGAGTTAAAGTAGTACAACCTTAATTATAGAGCACCAAGAGGCCCAGTGGCGTGGGTTCAATTACCATTTATTGTTTTAAAAAAGAAAATGCATAACCCCATCCATTCTAGGAAAGAGTGGTAACCTACAAGTATGCTGTCCCAAAAGTCTGTGTTATATATAAGTGGACGTTTAAAGTTTAAATAAAAGAGAGAAATGATGAATACCGTTAATGAACCTTTTTAATGCTTTCAGATGGTGAAAAGTGCATATTCCCTAATTGCTGTAATTCAGACCATGGAGACATAATGATAATAAAGAAATAGAAATGCAAATAAAAATGAATTGTAGCTATATCTTCATAAAGTGTAGAATATTAGTGCAAGAAAATATATTTTTTCTGCTGTGTTGAGAAAAAATATTTTTTTAATATTATAATTGGATTACCTACTTTTCCTAGCAAGATTATAGAATCAGTTAACTATAGCATATTTTTGAGACCTTCAAGTGGACGGGGCAATGATGGCAGGAGGTGGCGTGAGAGGTTTGGCATTCTGAGGATAAATATGGATCAGCAGGTGGTTTGGGAGATGTCATTTTTTTACAAGGGGGCGAGGTTAGCTCAGCGGTAGAACACTCGTCTAATATGCTGGAGGACCTGAGTTATAACATGCTGGAAAACTCGAATGCACTGAAGATTTTATCTTCTATTGTTGACATGCGAGGGCTGGATTCGGGATCCTAGAACGACCCTAGGCCCACCCAGCCTCTAATTAATTTACTAATGGATACCTCCAATGGGGAAAATCAGGCGGCCAGAGAATAGTTTATGCCCATGTGTTTCGGGTGTGGCGTATGTTCAAGAATCAGAGACCTCTGGGCCATCATGGCCTGTTACGAGATTTTTTTAAAATAGTTTTTATAATTCATTTTTTTTTTTTTTAAGAAAAGCGGGCAGTAGAACTTATGAGGGATTGAGAACCTATTAAAATGGATTTGTTTTTGCCAATGTTCATGGGAAATATATCCATCTACTGATGTTATTGTGATCAACTTGCAGCTCATCAATAGCATCATGTAGATGATTATTTAAAACGCTGAAACTAAAGTTCTGGTTCTTGGGCAAATAAAAAAAACATTACTGAATTGATTTTATTTAAAGAAAAATATTAAACAATGACCATGTCCTCTTAGTTACCCTGTTAAGGAAAATTTATGAAATTATCAGGAAAAAGGAGGTTATCCATCTCAAAAGTGCTCAATATCCCATGTAGAGACTTGAGAGAGTGTGTTAATTTCTTCCATTAATGAAGCCTTTATAGTTGAGATTTTGAATTTTTTCTTCCATACATTTCATCAAGTACAGCAAAAATCACATCATTCAAATAATAGAAGGATTAATAATAATAATAAACGTCCAGCTCAGAAAGTTACCTTAAATAATTTTTATTCAATTTAACATTATCACAAGATTATAATTTCCATAATAAATAAAATATATTGACTTGCAGAATGTTACAATTGTACGAAGACACAAAATAAATATTCCTACTGAGTGATTTTCTTCCACCATTTATTACAAAGTCCCCATTTTATAAGTTATTCAAACCCACTTAATATTTATAAAGAAAATTTACTTACATAGTAAGTAATAATTCAAGCAATATTTATATTATTCCAGAAAACCACTAGCTAAAGTTATTATTAAGTTGCTATCTTATACAATAAATAAACTTAAAAATTCTGCCCGACACTAAATTATTTAATAAGCTAAAGAAGGAAAGTAGATAAATTTAAGCGAATATTTTATTTCATAACCATTTATTAGTCTTCTAGCTCGACATTTTATTTAATATATCTTCAGGGGCATTTAACTTAAATTAAATAAAGTAAAATAAAAAACCGTTGGAGCTGTTTAATTTTTATATTTTACTTTATTTTAATATAAGTGAATACTCTCGAAGATTCATTAAATAAAGTTTGAAACTAGTAGAGCAAAGTAAAATATTCTAATATTTAATGACCTTCCACCTTTACCTCATGAAATACACCACTGAAAAAAAAAACAATAAGTGCTATTGGACCAACTATTAGATCCATTAATTTTCATATTTACAGTTTCACAAATCTTACAAAAATATTATTTACAAAAAATATATCTTTTAAAAAGAAACCCAAAAATAAAAGGAAAATGTTTTATAGAAAAAAACTCCTTAATAATCTAGGATCTAGGATTGTTCAGTGCGAGAGTGAATTCAGTTTTCATTTTTGATGATATTTTTCAATGTACACAATATTGCAAGAACTTCTTGTGATCTTGCTTAAAAGAAAAATTGAATTAAGTAGAAAAAAATAGTTTGTTCATATTCTTGATGCATTTTAACAAAAATATTATTAATTAAAATATAATTTAATTATATTTTAATTAACACAGTGAACAATTTGTAAATGCAAAACACAGATAAATATCTTCTGTTTTTTTGCTACAGAAAATATATTGTCTGTAATTTAACCCTCCTCTTTTTCTTGATTTTGTTTAATATTGAAAAAAAAGTAGCAAATATCATGCGGAAAATAACACGTATTTGAATAATATTTAGCAGTTAATGTAAATATAGGGACAGATTAGTCTTGATAACATTCTGTTCTGTATTATTCCCTTTGCAATAACTTAAGGAAATTTAATCAAAAAGGTAGATAAATGATGTAAGTAAAGCTACATATATATTACTTTATGTAAAACATTTATAAACTGTAGGCACTAAAGACATTTACAATTTACTTAGAGCCTTTGCGAGTTGATATTATTTAAGTTTTGAAAAGGTGGATGATTCACCACAAAATTTATACAATGTATCTATTATTAATTTATGTTTTACCATGGCGGGCCAGTTTATTCTCTGCCTTTTATAGTAGTCTGTTTGTTTTCTTCAATTTATTCAATCAATGAAAATACTTAATTAAAATATGATTTACATTATTTTCTTTTACTGTTATCTGATATCTTTCATGATATCCAAGCGTTTCCAAAGAAGTCAACTATTTTTCAGAACTTAATTAATTAATAAATACTAAAAGATGTTTCAATGTTAAAACAAAAATAAAATATACTTTTTTTCTCAAGTGTCCATCTTTTTTATGATACATAAGGTCCACCTCCTGCTATAATAGAAAACCTGACCAACTACTTCTCAAATGATTCTTAAAAAATGAAAAATTTAGGAGCATTTCCTAGAGCTTAGAGGATTATATTGTAATGATTGAACTTTTTTAAATTATATGTACTGCACTGGACGGCAGATCACTTACATGTATTCAGGGACATGTACCCCAAAGGGCGGCAGATTGCTTACACGTCTCCGAGGATATATACCGCACCAAATTTTATCTGCAGGTAACAGCTTGTTAAACCCTTAAAAGTCTTTAGTTTTCTTCGAATCCTGTAATCTTTTGAAGTCAAATACTGTGGCCTGTTTCAAAATCATTCCTCTTTGGAGCCATCCAAGTCCCTCTTGCCGTATGTATATGTCGGAGCAGTTTGGGCTACAGTGGAATGGTGATGATGCTCGTGATCGTAGTAGTGCGCAGGTGCCGTGGCGTATGCTACAGGCTTGCTGATGATCTCGTACTGCGTCACCCTCCCGCTGGGACTGGCGAAGGCTGCTGCTGGCGAACCAAACCCACCACCGCCTGCTCGGAGTGCTACAAGAGCAGAGAGTGCCAGTGCGAGCATGGATGCCATCAGCGCTTTCCCGCAGAGTGCGGCGAGGAGAGCGAAAGCCACTGCTGCTACAGTTCCTATGGCGTACCAACCACTCTTGTGCTTAGATCGACCTGCAAACAGCCAAGCTACAGAAAGTGTGAACAGAAAATATCTATTTGTGTGAGACATATCTCATTATATACACCTGTTTGGTACAAACTTTAAAGTGCGCAAACATTTATGATGCAGCCCATAATAGTTTTAGTATCAACCATGCGGAAATATTCTTATTTTGTGCTACCTATCAAATTCATGCATTGCAAAAAACTAATTATATGGAAACATTATGTTTGCTTTAAAAATATTAAGTAGCATTGCTTTTATATTAATTAGCGTTTGTAGATGAACTAAAAAATGTTGTACCAAATTTCAGTAAAATCGCTCCATTTTTGATCCAGCTACGGAGCGTAAGACAAATATATATATACACATATATGTAGAAATTATTATTTTTGTGATCTATGGGTTCTGAAACGTGAAATTTTCTAGTCGGCACTTCCGGATTGCGCCATGGAGTCAACCTCATTAGTAGGTTTCCTATATAGAGGGGAAGGGAGGAAACGCCGTAAAACTGAATTTTGATAGGTATCTTAGCACACGTTGCGAGTTATCTAGTCTTAATGGTAGTCAATAGACCGAGAGCTGGCAACGCACTTTTCATGAAGTGTTTTATGCACCCTGAAATTTTGCTATAATGTACCTCTTAGGTAGATAAGAAGGTAAATATGTGTTTCCTGGACATACCTTGGAACACCAGGTACTGCGCATAGGGGAAAGGTTCAAAACAATATTGCCCAAAAGTAGAGTTTTATTTAGAAGCCAACTATTATTAATGAAAAAAAATGGCAAATTAAGGCAATTTTCAAATTAGTAATAAATAAGGCAGGCACTTTTAAGGAGGTTAAAATGATAATAATAATAAAAAAACTAAGTACCTAGTTTTTACTTTTAATATTAAATTAAGTGCATTATTCACACTGCGATTTAAACAGCGTCTTTAGTAAACATATTTGAAAATAATTACAATAGGGCAGACACTTTTGTGGGACACAATTATCAGGAAACATAAAAATAAATGTTGAATATGATAGACTGCAATACACTGCGCGTAACCGTAAGAGTGAATGACAGCACCGCGCAGTTGTGGTTATTCTTTGCACTCTCATTGGTTCTTGCTCATATGATCTTGTACAGCTGTTCCAGTTTAAATGGCAGCGCGAATATAACTCTCATTTAATATGAGAATAAAAACAATTAAGTGTTTTTTTTTTTTTTTTTTTTGTTTTTTTTATGTGTTATACCCCTTAAAAGTGCCTGCCATATTTATTAATCATTGTAAAATTGTCTTAATTTTACATTAAAGATAGTTGGCTTCTGATTAAAACTCTATTTTTCCGAAATATTGTTTTGCACCTTTCCCCTATGCGCAGTACCTGGTGTTCCAAGGTATGCCCAGGAAACACATACATACCTTCTTATCTACCTAAGAGGTATATTATAGGAAAATTTCAAGGTGCATAAAACTCTTCATGAAAAGTGCGTTGCCAGCTCTTGGACTACAATTTGTTACTAGTGTCACCGTGAGGTCGATAAATCGATTAATACAAATGCATCATAATTACCTACGAATGAGGAATTCCTTGTCGTCGCAGCCCACAATTGCTGGCCGAACTGCTTGAACTGCTGAAGTAGGTTGGATTCTCTCACCTGCAAGGTCAGGTTAAGACTTCCCAGATATTCGGCTATCAGATCCCTGAGGAATGGTTCCAGGGGTTCGCTCGAAACTGCCAAGGGGTAGAGCTTGAAGGCTACCTGTGTAGTCCTCTCCGTTCCGACCAGGGCTATACCGGGTCCTAGTGGTATTCTCGTAGTGTTGCCGAGGCGGTTGATCAGTCGAAGGAGGTCCAACTTGAGGCAGGAAGTTCCGGTAGTGCATTTCGCGCTCACGATATCTGATGAATTCTGAAAAATTAAAAAAAAAAAAAAATAATAAAATAATTAAATTTGTCAATTCAAAGTGACAAAATGTGAAAAATTATTTAAAATGGACTCTACCTCAGCTGCGAAAAAGTCGGCGGAAGTCTGGAAACTATTTTATTTATTCCAATAGGTCTCAAATATTAATAATATAGATTATGTGGGGAAAACCTATCAATTTTCAGACTTTTCAAGGTTTTTCTAAAATATCATTAAATTCTGCGTCGATTAAGAGCCAAAACGTTTTAATTCGACCATAACACCAATTTTTTTACTAAAAATGGTAAATATAGTGTTATTTTTTTGTGTGTTTGGTTAAGGGCGTATTAACGATTGGGCTCTTAACGCCGGGCTATCTATAGGTTGCCACCCACTTATAATGCCAACTGCACGTGCTTGGTCACCCATTCAGGTACTGGCCACGCCCGATGCTGCTTAACTTTGGTGATCAACGGGAACCGGTGTATTCAACGTGGCTATGGACGTTTGCATATAGTGTTATTGTGTCGAAATCTAAATTTGGTGTTTTATTTTCGTAACTTTTTTACGTACTATCAATGCACGATATTACTAGCATCTAAACATAAACAATACAGACATACTACAACATTATATATATATATTTTTTACGAACAATTTGTCGGGTAAAACACTCACTAATAAGTGATTCGCTTCGCAGCGAAAAACATAAATGAATAAAATATTATGAAATATAATATTATATACACAATGTAAATATATTCACAATAATAATGTAATAATATACACTCGTACATAATGTACTCATTACACAGGTAATAAAGAAGAACACCAACAAATAAATAAATAAGAAGAAAATATATATTATCAAGTAGGGGCTAACTATTGCATCTCATTAAAAATTCTGTCGTGTGCAACCCCATTTGGTCACATTCCTTCGAAATTAGCTAAAATAAATGAAATAAAGTAATAAATAACGAAGAAAGTATAAATGCCCTGTAAAAAGCATTAAATAGTGCATCCATTTGACCTTAAAAAAGAAGCTTTGGAAGAGGAATGTAGAGTGTCTTCATTGATGCGTATGGTTGATTATCAAGTTCTTTTCATGGGGCTGATGTTATAGGGAACCAGTGTTCCAGAAGATTAGGAACAACCAGTCTATGACAATGCTTATTCTTCGTTATTTGTTCTTCATCTATCTCTGATTTGTCAGATTAATTATATCAAATATGTTTTCTTGGGGAATTCAAATAATGAATTTGATGTATTCTAGTATTACCTCGGTCAAAAGGCTCGTGTGTATTTTTGGGAAATTCTTAAATATTGTGAATTTAATAAAATTTAATTTAAGCCATTTTACAGCTAGCTATTAAATTCCTTTCCCTTAAAAAAATTCTGGTTTTGGTGCCAACAAGTTTGAAAGTTAAATTTTGTACATCCTATTAAGAATTTAATTTTTTCCCTAATAAAACATTCTGTAAGACACAAAATAAGTGAAAATATTTTGGGAGTAAGCAGGATGAGGCAAAACCTCTCAAATAATTCCAATAAATTTTTGAAGCGTTGTTCCAGCAATAAGTGGTCTTGCATTATCGTGATAAAACAAAACTTTGTTGATATTCAAGCATTTATTAGCATATATTTGATGTTTGAGACGAATCCATCCTTTCTGCCATCTGATCCACTCTTAATTATGACTCTGACTCCACCAGATGTATAAGAACGTCGCTATTAAAATTAACTGCACGTGCTGAACGGGGTTCATCGTAAATGCTTCTTTTTCCAACTTTTCTAGGCAGTTCTTGCACCAATAGTACGTTCGCCATGTATACTATTGATTTTTGTCGTGGCAGATCGCACAAAAATAAAAATGAAGCAAAGGCTCGATTGATTATCGATAAAATTTTCTACGGCTACTAATAAGTATCCGATATTTACGAAAATTGAAGGCTGATTAACTAATACATTACTTAAGCGAAGGTAAGTGTCAGAAGGTACGAAATCTCATTGGTCTAGTAGTGATTCATAACAATAAAATTGTATGTTTTTAATGTGCACGAACTTATTGAATTGATACATTTGGAAACACGCGTCTTATGGGTGAAACTGTTAACATGGATATTTAATCTCAAAATTAAACTATTGGAAAATCGAAGTATAATATTGATATAAAAATAGCTATATTAATAATTTGAAATATTATTTACATGAGTTTCGTATCGTGGACGGCAAGATAAGTCTTCTAAGAAACCAGACATCTTTTAAATGGATTTTGTATAATACTTTTATTGAATAAAAATGGGATTTATTTATATACATTTTACGTAAAAGTATTAATGAAAAAAATACTTAACATTTTAACTTTATGCCTTAATTGTTCATGAAATAAAAATGTAAATACTGTGTCAGTTCACGTCGAATTACCCAATTTTAATATTTTCCCGTGCTACCACATCTCAGATATATTTTCTCCTAAAAATATGTAGATATAAGATAATATAAAATCAATTGTTCCTAATTTCTTTTTATCAAAAATTGAAATAGGGGAATATTTTGAAATTTATGTTTTTTGCATGATTTTAGCTATTGTACTTGTGATATCAGTTTTGTAAAATGTTCGAATGTTTTTTTTTTCAATCGATTCAGCTTTTTATTTCATATTTACATTATTTCTTGTGTTTTTTGTATTCGGCATAATTCTATTTCTAGTTTATAATTAAAGGTATATGCAAGATTGTATAAATGTTTAAGAGTATATATATATATATATATATATATATATAACATAGTTATATAGATGTATAACTATTTTTCATGTTGAATATATATCATAATTCCAACAGTATATTTGTGTTAATGATTGAATGTATAAGTAAAAATTGTATACAGCGTGTTCGTAGCGGATGCTCTTCAATAAATAAATAGTCAAATAGGATTGGTCCTGTGTATTCTAGTGCCTATTATGCAAAAGAATTTTTCCTTACTCCTTCATGACCAGGTAGGCAATAAAATAGCATAGGTATGTGTGTGAAGATAGTGTTTTAAGAATATTAACACATTCTTTCACTTATCTTCCGCATGAAAATTGTTGTCTTCACAATAACTATCGCTGGCCCTCCCTAAATCTAAATTCGCCATAAAAACCGGTGGCTTGCCGATAGCTAAACAAACGGTATAATGTATAGAGGTCAATGGATCCGATAAATCTAGCCGTGATAGTTAATGAGTCCTGATCCTGAACCGTACTGGGTCAAAGGCCTCACGAGCAAAAAGTGTGGTGATCCGCTTTAGGCGAGTTAACTCTTGCCAGGAAGTGGAGCCTGGAGTGTAGGGTTAGTCTCGGTATCACGGATGGCAGTATTAATATGATATAATGCTATATATATAAACACACACACACACACACACACAAATCACGTGTCTGTTAGTGTATCTGCCTGTTTGTTCCTTATAAAAATCCTCACAGTTCGACCGATTTTGATCAACCTTTGCCCACATGTAGGTCTTGATTCGGGGAGAGTCATAGGCTAGGTACAAAACGTCTACCAGCTGTTTGTATCTATGATTGTTTGTTATACAAATCCACACGGTTTGAGAGATTTTGACCCAACGTGTCACATAGGTAGGTCTTGATAAGATGAGTGTCATAGACTAGGTCAAAAACGTCTACCAGCTGTCTGTCTGTATGATTGTTCGTTATACAAATCCACACGATTTGACCGATTTTGAACAAACGTGTCACGTAGGTAGGTCTTGATACGACGAGTGTCATAGCCTAGGTCAAAAACGACTGCTAACTGTCCGTTTGTATGTTTGTTCCTTACACAAATCCACATAAAGCAAACATCGACCGATTTTGGTCACACTAAGCAAACACGTAGGTATTGATACGACGAGTGTCATAGGCTAGGTTAAAACGTCTACGACTCACAGTTCGTAGGTCACGGGTTCGATACTATGAACCCAAGTAGTTACAGATTTGCGTTATTAGATTTTAATATTAATTATTTGGTTTCTAATTTATTTTTACTTTTATAGATGCAGGAAGTAGATTTAGCATGGCACGCCGCGTAACAGCTTATGCTAAAAACACAATTTCATAAATACATAACAATATTAAAAATACCAGCTATGCTTACAAAAGATCCAATAAATAATTTTCTACCTATTTGAGTAAGACGGAAAGCCGCAGACCTTCAGTTTCATAAAGCACTTATATTTACGTGCAATAATAATTCGATCAATCTTCTCATTTAAATAGTTCTATGTTTTCTCCGGTTCTTACTGTCAAGAGATTGAAATGATTTCGGCCTTAGTAATGCAACCACACACTAGCTCTCTCTTGCCGGACTCGAGTCTTACTAAATGACGAAACGCAGCCAGTTTTGTCCCTGTCAAGAGAAAGTCCGACGCGTAGGAACTGCGTTTCCATAACTTTCTTATCCCTGGTGTCATTTGAAAAGCCTGAAATCAATGTAGTTCATTTATTTTTATTTTATTTATTTTTTTTTTTAACGGCGCATCGACAAATCTGGGCCATTAACACCGACATCCAGGGTGCAGCGAGGAATTTTCTCAGCCCTGAGATGAGAAAATTCCTGCCGCCGCGGCGGGAGATGGTGGGGACCCACCATCTCCCGCTTATGAATCTAAGGCGCTAGCCAATAGACCACGGAAGACCCTTGTAGTTCATATTTCGTGAAATATTGAAACACCTAATCCATTGAAATCTAGAAGAAAAATCAATTTTTAGCGCGGTTCCTCCCTCCCCCATAGGGAAGAACCCCGCTTATAAGGTTGATACAATGAAACAATCCGGAAGTGCCGAATACGGTGGTTCAAATTTGTATATATATATATATATATATATATATATATATATATATATCTATATATATATAGATATATGTATATATATATATATATATATATATATATATATATAAATATCTATATATATATATATATTTATATATCTATATATATATATATATATATATATATATATATATATATATACAAATTTGAACGGATAAATATATATATTTATCTATATATATATTTGTCTGTTCGCTCATTTCTGGCTTCCCTAATGGTCCGATTGTGATGAAATTTGGTACAAAAATCCGTCGTCCAATTTAAAAGGTCAAGTTCGTTAACCAGCAGAATCCGCCCACTGGAAGACGGCGTTTGGGGCGAAATTCGTGCAAAAAAAAATCGTAACGCTTACGTTTTTGAGTTCATAAGCTTGTAAGTACTCGTTTTATAGGCTTCTTGGGCTAGGAAAACGAATGAAACCATTTTCAAGGCGATAGCTTTAACCGTTTTCGAGAAAATTGGAAAAATAGTTTTTGAATACCGTTTTTGGTTTGGGTACTTAGAATCATGGGATTCAGTTGAAACATTTTCTGCATGTTCTACTTTCATTAAAACTAATATGTTGAAATTTTTGTTACGTTTGGAGTTTAGGAAGGGTTAGAATAAAATATTTTATTAACAGACATAAAAAGTTTTGGTAACTTTATATACTTTCCTTAATATCTCGAAAAAGTTGAGAATCTTGGGGAACGGAAGATGACCATTAGAAAGCTCACTAAATGCTCTACAAAAATAGTTCTGATGAAAATTTTGATTAGGCGATGTCAATCGGAGAAATAAGTGCTTAAAACTCTAAAGTAATTGATTTCGCTTATTCGAACTGTTCTTTTTGTCTTTGATTTTGGTACTTAGAATTATGGGATTCAGTTGAAACATTTTCTGCATGTTCGAATTTTATCAACACTAATATGTTGAAATTTTGGTTACGTTTGGAGTAAAGGAAGGGTTAGAATAAAATATTTTATTAACTGACAAGAAAAGTTTTGGTAACCTTTTATACTTTCGCTAGTATCTCGAAAACCGTTGGCAATCTTGGGAAGCGAAAGGTTACCATTCGAAAGCTTACTAAATGGTCTACAAAAAAGGTTCTAAAGGAAGTTTTGAATAAGCGATGTCAATCGGATAAATAAGTGCTTAAACTTTGAAGTAATTGATTTCGTTTATTCGAATGGTTCTTTTTGCCTGTTTTTATTCCTTGTTTTGTTTTTTTTAATTGCTTATAGTTGGGCAATGTATTTGACAATAAAACAGATTAATTAAAATAAGAAAAACAATTCATTGTTAGAAATATAGCTTGCCAAGAGAAAGAGATTTTTTTTATCTCTGTTTACCTTTGTTCTTAATTGTTTTTTTTTTCTTGGTTTGCCTTAGTTTTTAATATCTTACTGTTATTTTGATTGCATTTTTTTCAATAAAACATGACAAGTAATTGAGAAGCGTGTTTGTATTTTGAATTGACTTTGAGAGTCTTGCTTTAGATTGAGGAATTTCCGCTTCTAACCTGTGGGTGTTAACAGTTTTTATGAAATAATAATAATAAAAAAAAAAAAGATTAGTTCTATTTTAAACTTTCGAAATGACAAAATGGATGAGAATGGATACGTCTTAAAATGACGCAGTTCCTGCAGAAAGAGAATCTTTAGACTCTGTGTAGGGCCAGACATTTGCCCGGGTCGAGCTACTAGGCAGGCTTCAGGTAGTTTTATTGCACTTCATAAATCAAGATGCATCCTAGGAGACATGACAGATATTGTACCTGTGTAGGAAGCCATAAAGCCAAATGCTATAGTAGAAATATAATTATATTTTGTGGTTGTATGTGGCGTAATACATTAATCAATAACATAATAATACTTTCCCATTTTCTTGTACAATTTTATTTTGTTTAAATGCATTTAACAGTAAAATGAGTAGTTTATTGTTTTTAATTGCATTTAACACTAAAATGGATATGTTAGTAAAGCAAGTTAAGTCAATTAGAAACAAATTCGTAGTAGAGTCTTCGTTCTTTGGAATATGTGTTTACATTAAGAATGATCTAAACAAAGTAATAACTGTTTCTATTCTAAGTATACAAAATTACACTAGGGATATGAATGGAACCGCGCTAAGATGATGCAGTTCCTGCGAGTCGGACTTTTTTTTAGACGCAGCCACTAGCTTACAGTAGGGCAAAATGCCCACTTGGCCTCCTCGGCTTTAGCTCAGAAAGATTAATGACAAACAACCAAATTTTGTTTCCCATTTTATTTATTTTCTTTTACTGACAATTTAATATTACTCAAAAAATCCATTAAAAAAAACCCAAAAAAACAAAACAACAAGCAATAAAAGGCCGAGAAAATTAAACACTAAGAACCGTATTAAGGGACGAAATTAATACTTTAAAAGTTTTAAGCACTTATTTCCTCCCATAATTGAGACCGTCCCATTGAACAACACTGCGGAACCTTTTATGTAGACGATTTACCAAGCTTTCGAATGGTCACCATTCGCGTACCAAGAATCGTTTTTCGAGAAAATTAAGAAAATATACGGATCTCAAAACTTTTCAAGTATGGTAAAACATTTTTTGCCAATACTTCCTCAACTCCGAACGCAACCAAAATTTAAATATCTTAGTTTGGAACAATTTCAAACGTCCGGAATAATTTTCAACTGAATCAATCGTTTCTAAAAACCCAAACCAAAAATTAATTAGAAAAACAAGCTTTATCTATGTTTCTCTTAAACGTTTACAGATATCGCTTTAAAAACGGTTTCATGTGTTTTCCTATGTTAGAAAACCGGTAAAAAGTGTAACTTAAAGTATAACCTTATAACCTTTCAAATTAGACGAAAGATTTTTGTATAAAGGACGTGGCAATAATAATTTTTTTGTTTCTTTTTTTTTTTTTTTTTTTTTTTTTTTTTTTTTTTTTTTTTGCGTTTAACGGCTTATCAACAATTTGGCTACTAACGCCGGGCTGTCTACAGGTTGCCACCCTTTTTTTAATGCCAACGGCACGTGGTCGGTCACCCATTCAGATACCGGCCACGCCCGTTGTATTTATTATTGTCACATTCTAATGAGCTCCAGATAGAATAATAATAATTTATTCTCCGAGAGATTTCGTTCGGAGAAATCCTTAAAATGCGAAAGTGTCAAATCTATTCTTTTGAACATTTTTTTTTTGTCTCGGTTTGCCTCAATTTTTAATTGTTTTTTTTTTCATTGTATTTAACAGTAAAAAGATTAATTCAGTAAAACAAGAAGTGTAATAGGGAGACATATTTGTAATAGTGATTTTCTAGAGTGAAGTTGAGATGGACAGAGGGCGTATATATCCGCGTAGGATAGTGTCAGATTCCTGTTGTGGCGCCTAAAATCTAGATTTTCAGATTTTATTTTACACTTTTACACGTGTTCACATTTTTCTCGAAAGATCATAACATAAAATGTAATGTTTCTTTTCTCAGTTTTTCAAATGGCTCTAGGGGGAGGAACAAAATGCGCGAAGATGACGTAGTTCTGGGAGTCGGATTTTTTTTCATGGTTATTAAAATGCTCCGCTGTCAAGGCGATTAGAATTTTGTCAAGTATGCATTACTTATGTTATTATAAGTGTTTAGCTTAAATTGAATAGTGTTAAAAATAAATTATTAAATTAATAGAGTTTAAAATTGGAATGGTGTTAATTGGAGTTTTAGATTAAATAGAGTACTATTAGTTAGTCCAGAAAATAGGACTATTAGAAGTAGTAAAAAATTAAAAAAAATATTAGAGGGAAGTGTTAAATTTTGCTGTAGATGTTAATAGTTTTAAAATACATGAGGATTGTTACAATGTATTGACTGCTTGTCCAGATTTTGACGTATGTGTTTTACCGTTAGTTCACTGTTACATATTTATCCTTTAGGGTTTTCCTTTTTAGCAGTTAAGTACTCCTGGGTTTTTTTGTTTGTGTCCAATGGCAAGGACACGAACAAAAACCCCATAAGACTAGTTATTATTCCTTCTTCCCTTCTACTTTGACTGGTAAAGCATTCAGCTTTCGTTTTATATGTCGCAGTTCATTATCAGTCGTCAACTTTGCCCAGTCATTTTGCCATTTGTTTGGGATTTGATGTTTATCTTTTATCGTAAGGTCTTGGTAAAATATGTGTAAAGTTAGGATTGTGAAGTTGTGCTGAGTCCCAGGTCTTTGTGTCCTGGTGAGAGTTTTACTTGATTTGAATTGCTTTTGGATGTTGAGTATAGATGTTCACTAAACATATTACAGAACATCTATACTCAACCTTAGAAGGTGCCATTTTGTATTGTTTTTCTTATATCTCGGAAACCCTGTGTCCTAGTTACATGGACATTCTTCCACAACAAATAAAAGCTAATTAAATTTGCTACAAGTCCTGCTTAATCAAGTTTTTCGAAATATCTTTATTTTTCGAGATATCCGCTCTTGAAAGTCATCATCATTTTGGGAAAAAACACTTTGTCGCACATTTTTTCCCCTTTGCAGAAAAAAATAAATGCGAGTTATAGGGTTGAGGAGCATAACATTCCCTTCAATAATATTTGTTACTTTACTATTTTATGTATTTTCCTTTAAACTTTAAAACAATTTCAGTGATCATCGTGAAATCTGAAATGCGGCGACAACTGTAGACTAATAGTCCAGGCGACGAGGAGTTGTAGAGGGAAATGTTTGGAACACAATTTTTGACTTCGTAACTTTGTTTGGGCTAGTTAGGAGGTGAACATATAAAAAGTCCCCACCCGTAGTCGGAAGGAGGGGGGGAGGGGGGTTAGAAGGTCCCGTTTTTCGGGAATTCGATTATATCTCGGTAACCATGCGTCATAGCGACATGACCATTCCATAACAAATGAAAGCTAATTAAATATGCTACAAGTTCTACTCAATCAAGTTTTTCGAAATATGCGCTGTTGACCTCATAATTAGCCCAAACAAAGTTACGAAGTCAAAAATTGTGTTCCAAACATTTCCCTCTACAACTCCTCGTCGCCTGGACTATTAGTCTACAGTTGTTGCCACATTTCAGATTTCACGATGAACACTGAAATTGTTTTAAAGTTTAAAGGAAAATACATAAAATAGTAAAGTAACAAATATTATTGAAGGGAATGTTATGCTCCTCAACCCTATAACTCGCATTTATTTTTTTGTGCAAAGGGGAAAAAATGTGCGACAAAAGTGTTTTTTCCCAAAATGATGATGACTTTCAAGAGCGGATATCTCGAAAACTAAAGATATCTCGAAAAACTTGATTAAGCAGGACTTGTAGCAAAAATTAGCTTTTATTTGTTGTAGAATGGCCATGTCACTAGGACACAGGGTTTCCGAGATATAAGAAAAACAACCAAAAATGGCACCTTCTAAACCCTCCCTCCCCACCGGATCGAAGGTTACGAGCGGGGACTTTTGATATGTTGACCTCCTAACTAGTACAAACAAAGTTACGAAGTTCAAAAATTGTGTTCCAAGCATTTCCATCTATATATTCTATCTATTTTTGAGCATTGATTGCCTGGACTGTAAGAGAGTCTGTAAGGATGATCATATTTGTCTGTTGTGAAGGAGGTTTAGTGACAGCAAGAAATATTGCTTGAAGTTCAGCTTCTTGTATATTCTGCAGCGCAACGAGTGTTTGCTTTTAAATAGTGCCATATCCAGTAGCTGGTGATGCAATACATTTTTTTGTAGTTTGTCCAATAGTTTGTATAGTTTTACATAAAATAAACCATACTTAGATGGGTGACCGACCGTAAAAACTGTTGGCAAATAGAAGGGTTGCAACCTATAACATATTCCAGTGCTAATAACCCAGCAGTAGATATGTCGTTATAATAAAATAATTAGTATTTAATAAAAACCTACAGGTGATTACTTACTTTATCCAAGTTTCTGTCCGACCTATGCGCAGTGGCGAAGAAGATGATGAAGACTAGAGAGAGAAGATGACAGCTGATCCTGAGACACCACATGTTGAAGAGTGCTGGAGCCGCCTCCAGAAGCTGGGATATATACCACCCCCGCCAACTTCTGCCCCCGCTCCAAAGGCCGATACACTAGTTACACTGTCAAGGATCGATTAGGCTGCACACAGATATGGAGTAAATGCGTCACCTTGGCGTGTTTCCATATATTTATCCCTCGTGTTTAACGTCACAACTTACAGGAAATCTTCAGGAAATTAAAACACTTCAAAAGTCCCTCTAGCAGGAGTTGCGTCATCTTAACGCCTTTCCAGTAAATTATTATAACAAGTGTCATTGGCAAACTTGGAATAGAAACATTAATATTTTGTGTTATTACGCTTTTAGCGCGGTTCCTCCCTCCTTTCATGGGGAGGAAACACGCTTAGACTAGAAACTTTTACGTTTAAGAACCCATAGATCTCGAAAATAATGGTGGCTCGAATAGATATATGTAAGTTTATGTATATATGTGTGTAAGCAATGTTCGATGGGGTGATGTCATTCGGAGGAATAAGTGCTTAAAACTTCAAAAGTTTTAGTTTTGTTCTTTTGAACAGATTTTTGTTTTTGGTTAACTCGCTTTTTAACTGGTTGTTTTTTGTTCTAAATTGCATTTATCTATAAAATCAGTAGTACAGTAAAAAAATAAATAAATAAATAATAAAAAAATAAAAAATAATAATAATAAGAAACAGTAAGCAGGTTTCTAGAGCGAACCTTTTCTGTCAGGTAGTGTATGTATCCTTACTACCATGACCTATTTGGGGTCATAAATTATTTCATGAAATGTCTAACCAAAATTATAACTGTTTCTATTTCAACCTTCCTAAATGACATTAGGGATAAGAATGGAACCGCGTTAAAATGATGCAGTTCCTGCGAGTCAGGCTTTTTTTTTTACTTAAGCTTCGTGAACTCCAAACGTTACAAAAGCAACATTAAATCCAAGTTTAATGAAGAAACGGCAATATACCAGAAACACTTTCAATTCCCTCCGTAGTTTCGGAGTTTGTTTGTTTGGATAATATGGGGCGAAAAACCTCACGGTCGTCAGTGCCCTACCATGTTATTGTAACGCGCAACCACACATCCCATGTTCCTGGTGAAGGGCGTGCTTTCCTTAGGAAGTCAGGATTTTTTTTTTTTTTTTTTAAATTTGACCTTGTACTGTATATATATTTTTTCGATATTATTTTACTATTATTCATTTAGGGTATTTTTTTTTTTTATTAGTTTCGGAGTGACCAAATCGAGAATTCTTTATCTACTTTTATCCAGTTTTCTTGAAAATGGTATTCAAAAGGGGTTTATCCGAGTTTCGACATCAGAAAATTTGTAAAGAGTGTACTTAGAAGTCTTTAAACGCAAGGTGATCCAAATGTTCTACGATGTATAGGGTTTTTCGATATATTTTGAAAAGCCAAAAAACATTTGTAGCCTCCTTTGGTATTATCCAGAAAAATATTTATAAATACGAAAGTTTAATTCAGATTTTCTTTCAATTATTCGCATTTTATCATTAAATAAATAATTTACATCTATTACAGTCCTGTCATGTAAAAGCAGTTCCTTTATTTATCAAAGCTAAAGCCGTCTTGGAAGAACCTTTTTTTGACACATTCCTGACAATATAGCCCCTATTTTTCTTTTGAATTATTCTTAAGTGGTAATTTGACCTGAACTAACGTCACTGATTTTCTTTTTTTTTCGCATTTTCTTCACAGATGAAGGGAACTCTTGGTTAGATTATATTTAAGTTGAATTCCACCACTTCTTATGGCCTACAAATATTCTAAATGCTATGCTAGATATTTGGTAGAATAATATGCTGTCTTATTCATTATTTAATCCTATAATTGTGCTAATAATAACATCCCTGATGAAGATTAAAAAATCCGAATAAATAAAAGTCTTCAATTGGTGATAGAAAAACTCTCTTTTTAAAAACGAGTACCTACTAGTCAAGTTTTGATACTGAAACCCAAATTTTTCTTCTGAGCTCTGAAGATAAATTGATAGTGTAACTAGATATTAAATAAATAGTAATATCTACTTGTTAAATTAAAATATAAATTATTCCAATTGTTATTTTAGACAAATACCGAACTTATCAATGAAGGTCAATAACAAGTTAGTTGGTTATTTTGATAAAAGCCCTCTTGAAGAAAATGTTAAGAAAAACCTATTAGGTTTTTATAAAGGCTTAGACCTTACCACTTTTTTATTTATTCCTGATGGTTACTTTGCATGAACGGAAGCTCTCATTACGTTCAGCCTTTCATTGTAGGCAACCTCTAATTTTCAAGGATAAAAATATTCCATTTCTTCTGATTTAAATATTATTTTGAAAGTCTTCAAACTTTCCAGCTTTCCAAAGGAGAAGTTATTAATGTGTATATTTCCAGATACATTTAGAACTCCCGTGGCGTAGAATTTCCAAAAATCATGTGTGACTCAATGCACACAATTCCTGGGATATATATATATATATACATATACATACATACACACACAGAGTGTCTCGTACATGCTGTTTACCATTAAAATATCTTTTAAACGTTAGGGGGGCGAGGTTAGCTCAGTGGTAGAGCACTCGACTAATGAACTGGAGGACCAGGTTCAAAACCCGAGCGCGCACTAAAGATTTTTTCTTCTAGTGCTGCAGTTCGAGGGTTGGATTTGGGGTCCCTAGGCTCACCCCGCCTTTAATTAATTTAAGTAATAATGGGTACCTTGGGTGCTAATGATTCTAGCAGTCGAAGCAGCCAAGGGGAAAATCAGGCGGCCGGAGCATAGTATTGACCACACTATCTCACTAGTGTGCCGTATGGTCAAGAATTAGATACCTCTACAGTATCTGCCCCTCTGGGCCCTCGTGGTCTGTTACGGGACTGATTTTTTTTTTTTAAACCGTTAGAGATATCGCAAAGGACCAAAGTTGTAAGGTCATTGTTAATACCCCAAAAAATATTTTTAACTATTAAGCGCAGGCACAAAAGTTGGCGTTTCCTCTTAATCGTACATATTTAATACAGCCAGAACATGGGGCTTTTGGAGCGAACTTCGCGCGAAAAAAATCGGAACGCATTCGAGACTTCGGATCGAATTTTTCGGATACTTGCAGCTACTCGTTTTATATGTTTCTTAACATAGGGCAACGAATGAAACCATTTTTAAAGTGATACCTGTAACGGCTTACGAGAAAAAAATTAACAAATAATTTTTCAAACTAATTTTCAGTTTGGGTATTCGGAAACGATTGATTCAGATAAAAATTGCTCCATAATTTTGAGATCCATCTAATCAAACATAGTTAAATTTTTGTTCCGTTTGGAGTTACGAAAGTACTAGAAATAAAATATTTCATTAACAGGCATGAAAAGTTTTGGGATTTTCGTATATTTTCTAAAATATCTCGATTACTGTTGGAACCACCACCACTAATCGTGATAAGTGGAAAGTAAGTATACGAAAGCTTACTAAATTCTCTACAAAAAATGTTCTAATGTAATTTTCGATGGGGCGATGTCAATCAGAGAAATAAGGACTTGAAACTTCGAAATTGTTAGTTTTGCTGTTTTAAACTTTTTTTTAAATTATTTTATTTGTTTACCTATCGTTAATTGATTGTAGCTTAATTTAATTGAATGTAACAGTGAAATGAGTATTTTAGTAAAACAAGGTAAGAAAATGTGAAACAGTGTTATAGTGTTTCCAAAAGCGAACGTTGAGAAAGTGGGAAGAGTCGTGTATAATACTGTCAGTTTCCTGTTGTGGTGCTTTTAATCTATTTTCTCTTTGAGGTTTTATTGTATATTTTTCCCGAAAGATGAACCCCCCCCCCAATAACTAATTGCACTTGAGATTTGAGCGGAACCGCGCTAAAATGACGCAGTTTCCCTTCGAGTCGGACTTTTTTAATCTTCGTTTTACACCCAACTTGAACACCTTTTATCATTATAATATTTGTGATTTTACACCGTAGTTGCATTTATCTTAATTCATGTTTATATTAAATGTCAATTGGCTATTATAATTTTTAATTACCAACCGGAAGGATTCCGACAGTGTCTTTCTGAATCCGTGTTAATTGCAGGGTCTCGTGTTTTGTCCAAGGCTGGCCTGATAAGAATGCTGTAGAGCTCAAATGAAGTAATACCGCAATTCTAATGATTTTTTTTTTTAATGATTTGTTCTGTTGCAGCTGTAACTATGTTCAGTGTAAAGATGTTTTGTTTTTTATTTTACTATTAGCTTTAATGCCTAACTAGACTCAGATGGAGAGTAATGTTCCTTATTCGTACTAAATCATGCAAGAAACCAAGAATAGTGTGATCTTTGTATGGGTTCATTGTGTAAACCAAAAAAAAAAGTCCGACTCGCAGAAACTGCGTCATCTTAGGGTGGTTCCAGTTTTTTTTTTTTTTTTTTTTTTTTTTTTTTTTTTTTTTTTTTTTTTTTTTTTTTTTTTTCTTTTTTTTAGGCACATCTACATCTAGGTCATTAGCGCCGACATCCAGGGTGTAGCGAGGAATTTCACCAGCGAGCCGTGGGATGATAAAATTCCTGCCGGAGGTTGGGAATCGAACCCACCATCTCCCGCTTATGAATCCAAGGCGCTAGCCATTAGACCACGGGAGACCCCGGTTCCTGTTCATATCCCTATTCTCATTTGAAAAGCATAGAATAGAAACAGATAATATTTTCCTCGGCCTTTGTTCAAAGGGTTTTATGGCCGGCTATACCTGGGGTCAGGTCCGCAAGACCCTAGAATCCTCTTCTACCGATACTTCATTTCATACGTTTCAATGAATTGGAAAATATCAAATATTTTCACTCATTCCTGTGTTCTTTTACTATAGTAATAATTCTACAGATAAAATCAATTAAAAAATAAAATAAAAAAACCAACAGCATAAAGGCAATTGAAAATATTCAAAAGACGTCAACGAATCTTTTTCTCTTGGCAAGCTATATTTCTAACAATGAATTGTTTTTCTTATTTTGCCTAATCTGTTTTATTGTAAAATACATTATCCAACTATAAGCAATTAAAAAATAACCAGGAATAAAAACAGACAAAAAGAACAGTTCGAATAAGCAAAATCAATTACTTTAATGTTTTAAGCACTTATTTCTCCGATTGACATCGCCTAATCAAAACTTTCATCTGAACCTTTTTTGTAGAGCATTTAGTAAGCTTTCTAATGGTATTCTTTCGTTTACCAAATTCTTAACCTTTTTCGAGATATTAAGGAAAATATACAAAGTTACCAAAACTTTTTATGTCTGTTAATAAAAGATTTTATTCTATCCCTTCCTTAACTCCAAACGTAACCAACATTTCAACATATTAGTTTTAATGAAATAGAACATGCAGAAAATGTTTCAACTGAATCCCATGATTCTAAGTACCCAAATCAAAAACGGTATTCAAAAACTATTTTTCCAATTTTCTCGAAAACGGTTAAAGCTATCGCCTTGAAAATGGTTTCATTCGTTTTCCTAGCCCACGAAGCCTATGAAAAGAGTACTCACAAGCTTATGAACTCAAAAACGTAAGCGTTACGATTTTTTTTGCGCGAATTTCGCCCCAAACTCCATCTTCCAGTGGGCGGATTTTGCTGGTTAACGAACTTGACCTTTCATATTGGACGACTGATTTTTGTACCAAATTTCATCAAAATCGGACCATTCGTCTTCGACCTAGAGAGCGAACAGACAAATATATATATATATATATATAAATATATACATATATATATATATATATACAAATTTGAACCACCGTTATTTTCGGTCTCTAGGGGTTCTGAAACGCGAAATTTTCTTGTCGGCACTTCCGGATTGTTTCATTGTATCAACCTTATAAGCGGGGTTCCTCCCTATGGGGGAGGAAGGAACCGCGCTAAAAGTCCGACTCGCAGGAACTGCATCATCTTAGCGCGGTTCCGTTCTTATCCGAAGTGCGATTAGTAAAGGAATAGTAGCAGCTATCGGTAGGTTTTGATCTGTCGTTAAAAATATAAAATAAAATCTCAAAGAGAAGGAAGCTTAAAGAGCCACATATGGAAACTGACAGTTTTCTAAACGGATGGGACTCTCCCGTCATCGCGACGCTCACTCTAGGAAAACTCTATTACCAATATGATTCTTATTTTCTCAGCTTTAATGAAATACTCATTTCACCGTTAAATAAACTTAAAAAACAAAAGTGAGGTAAACAGTGACAAAAACCCGTTTAAAATAACAAAACTAACACTTTCGTAGTTTTAAGCACTTACTTCTCCGACTGACATTGCCCCATCGAAATTTGCTTCAGAATCTTTTTTTTTAGAGAATTTAGTAAGCTTTTGAATGGTTAAATCGTACTTCCCACGATTTCTTAACTGTTTTGAAGATATTAAGGGGGGAAAATGGTGCTAATACCTACCGATAGCTGCTATATTCCTTCACTAATCGCACTTGAGATAAGAACGGAACCGCGCTAAGATGAATCAGTTCCTACGGGTCGGACTTTTTTTTTGTCAGACAAATTAATGTATTATGTTTATATTATAATATAAATATTATGTTTATAAGAAGAGCAAATCACTTTAATTGCGGTGTAAAATATTGTTGCTAGCTAAATCTAAGTATTATATAAGCTCATAAGGAAAAAATGGTGCTAATGACTCAGATTTCGATACACTAAAAAAGAAAAAAAAATTAAGGACAATATACAAAGATTCCGAATTATTTCATGTCTGTTAATAAAATATTTTATTCTAATCCCAATAACGCAACACTTATACACAAATAAACTTTTTTTAGGTACCTATTTAATACGTATAAAATAAGGTTATAATGAGCGATCCGCTGTGGCATACATCAAGTACTACCACCGTGTGGAGTGCAACTAGTATAGACCGGTACGTCTGTACCACTGTGGTATGTAAAGAGCGGCTGTTCTGATACTGGCAAAAATTAGAAATCCTACATTCCTAAAGTTGTTTGGAGGCTTATCTTTATGACTCTAGACAAAGACTTGAAGATGACGAGGGTACACAGGGAGACGAGAGTACCTGGGGACAGGGAAAACGCCCCCCACCCTAAGCCTCCTAGCTCCTCACCTTCGAATTCATATGATTTCGTTCAATGAATTTAAAAAAAAAATTAATAAATAGATAAAAACTTCTGAAAATAGGGAATACCAAAAACAATTCTAAAGAACGAAATCAACACCAGTACAGTCATCTAGATATTCATAGGGCATCTTCGAATTCCAAGATACCGTTGAAACAAAATATTGTTTCTATATATACGTATCCTGTTTTATTGACTAATACATTTGACTACTATAAGCAATCACAAAAATAACGAGCAGTGAAAAAAAAAACTGTAGGAAACACACGAAAAGATTCGTTCAAATGAACGAAATTACCTATGTTTTAATCACTTATTTCTCCAAATATGACCATCCCATCGCAAATGTCTTCAAAACATTTTTTGTAGAAAATTTAGTAACCTTTCGAATGGTAATCTTTTGCTTGCCAAGATTCAAAACCGTTTTCGTGATATTAATGAAAATATACGAAGTTCCCAAAACTTTTCATGTCTAAAAATGAAATATTTTATTTTAATCCTTCCTTTACTCCAAACGTAACCAAATTTTCAACATATTAGTTTTGATAAAATTCAAACATGGAGAAAATGTTTCAACTGAAGCCCATCATTCTAAGTACCAAAATCAAAGACAAAAAGAACAGTTCGAATAAGCGAAATCAATTACTTTAAAGTTTTAAGCACTTATTTCTCCGATTGACATCGCCTAATCAAAACTTTCATTAGAACCTTTTTTGTAGAGCATTTAGTAATCATTCTAATGGTAATCTTTTATTTCACAAGATTCTCAACCTTTTTCGAGATATTAAGGAAAGTATACAAAGTTACCAAAACTTTTCATGTCTGTTCATAAAATATTTTATTCTAACCCTTCCTTAACTCCAAACGTAACATAACTTTCTACATATTAGTTTTAATGAAAGTAGAACATGCAGATAATGTTTCAACTGAATCCCGTGATTCTAAGTACCCAAACCAAAAACAGTATTCAAAAACTATTTTTCCAATTTTCTCGAAAACGGTTAAAGCTATCGCCTTGAAAATGGTTTCATTCGTTTTCCTAGCCCAACAAGCCTATAAAAAGAGTACTTACAAGCTTATGAACTCAAAAACGTAAGCGTTACGATTTTTCCGCGCGAATTTCGCCCCAAACGCCATCTTCCAGTGGGCGGATTTTGCTGGTTAACGAACTTGACCTTTTAAATTGGACGACTGATTTTTGTACCAAATTTCATCAAAATCGGACCATCAGGGAAGCCAGAAATGAGCGAACAGACAAATATATATATATATATATATATATATATATATATATATATATATATATATATATAAATATATACATATATATATATAAAAATTTGAACCACCGTTATTTTCGGTCTCTAGGGGTTCTGAAACGCGAAATTTTCTTCTCGGCACTTCCGGATTGTTTCATTGTATCAACCTTATAAGCGGGGTTCCTCCCTATTGGGGAGGGAGGAACCGCGCTAAAAAGTTTCATGTATGAAATTATTTTTTTATTTTATTTATTTATTTCCCCTCTATTCTGTAGCATCATTGGCAATTAAAAAATAAGAAAATAAATGCGTATAAACATATATGATAATATAGTGATAATGAAAAAATAATGACGAGTTAAGAGCTAATGGCAGAAGAAGTTAGAATAAAATAGCATTTTAAAAAAACGTAATAATAATAATCATAATAAATAATTAAAATATATTAAAAATATAAATAAAAATATTTTTTTTTTTTCTCAAAAACAAAATCCTTGATTAGTATTGCTTCCCGTCTCATCCTTAAGTTATATTTGTAATATGTTCTTTATATGAAGTTAACTTTTATATTGAGTTAATTAATTATTTTGTTTTATATTGAGCTAATAATTTAAACTGTGTGAATAAGTATGTTATAATAAGTATATGTACTGTGATAAGTATATGATGTTGCATTAGATGTTATAATTTCAATATTGTCGTTGTATATATCGTCGATACAAAAGCAAATTAACGAATATGAAAATCACCACTTTTCAGAGTGGAAAAGTATTTATTCATAACTTTTTTTTGGACAGTCAAATATTCGGCAGATTTGACCTTTTGATAGTGGAATACTTTCCCTTTAATAGAGTGAAGTCAGATTGAAGAATTTGCCGTAAATAAGTCCAGCAGAAATTATTAAAGATGGACAATGAAAGATGCATTTTTTCATATTCATTAGTTTGCATTTGTATCGACGATATGTTATGGTTATATTGGGTGAGTCGCCTTTGTTGCGTAAGCTCAAGAATAAATAAATAATCAAAAAATATATCAAGGAGAAGAGTCGTGGGAGAGCGAGCGGTGGGTTGTTTATATTATGTAACACCTAACAAAAACAGAAGTTTTACATGTAAATAGCCACTAAAGTTGTTGATTGATATAACAATAATAATAATAATTGGGGTCTCCCGTGGTCTAGTGGCTAGCGCGCTAGATTCATAAGCGGGAGATGGTGGGTTCGATCCCCACCGGCGCCAGAAATTTTCTCATCTCAGGGCTCGCTGAGAAAATTCCTGGCTGCACCCTGGGTGTCGGCGCTAATAACCAAATAGTTGATGCGCCGTTAAAAACGAAAAAAAGTAAAAACATAAAACTGATTTAATAGACTGGATACACCCATAGTGCAGTCAGCGAGTGTATTACCTGGCCACCAAATTCGGACTAGTAACAGCTGTACAGCTTGATGTTGAGATAATCGTCGTACTTCTTAAATATCCAGTAAATGTACATACACAAATTATTTATTTCGGTTGGCTTGAAATCCCCCCCCCCAAGTAAATTGAGTCTCCCGGGAACGGATGGAACCCAACCCGATTTTAATAAAATAAAGAAAACAAAAAAAGAAAAATTTACAACTGCAAATAAAAATCAACATTTAATATTAAGTAATCCGTTTTTTGCTCTGTTTTCTCTTATTAAGCATTATTGTAGTACTCATTACAACGTAGTAATGAAGTTTTATTATATATTTAGTAGTTGTGTGTAAATCTTCCTTAAATTTAATGCTCAGAAAAACGTACTTCTTTTTAGTTAAATTTTATTATTTCATACTGTTTTATATTCAAACCAGCGACTCATGTAAATAAAAAATATGTGGATAAGTTTTTGTGTGTGTCGTCTATGTATGTAAATAAATATAATACTAACATCGGACTAAAATCATTATGTAAGACCACCACCTTGCAATGGGGAAACCATTTATGCAATAAATAAATAAAGTATTAAAAAATATTGAAAGTAAAAAATATATAATAATAATTTTAATGGATTTAAATTTTAAATAATAATGAAATTATAAAAGAGCAAAACTATTCACTTTATTTTGTAGTTGTGCACAACTAAGGCGGGTTTATTCATTAAGTAGGAGTGTGTATATATGGTGTGTCTGATTCTCAAACGTCATAAAACAACTTCATCTCATCCCACAACCTGTGAGCTTCATGACCAAGCTTGAAGCTAGGTCGTTTTTTCTGAGATTGTTGTCTCGTGTATGTAGCCAATATTGCTGGCAGATGTTTAAAATTGTATTCCCTGTTAATTTTTAGAGAGCAATAAAAGAGAGCAGCTGCAAAACCAGATCTCTAGTAGACTATGACATTGTTACTATGTCGATTGCCAGTACTGAAAGGTGAACTTACCCTGGTAAATTAAAAAGGTGAACTTACCCTGATTGGCTACCCTGTTAGTAGGGTAGCCAATCAGTCATTTGAAAAGAATTTCAGGTCATATGAAAACTCAAATAAATTTTATACTTTATTAATAAATAATTAAATAAATAAAACACAATAAATATTTTAAAAAATAATATAAATTAACGAAAACTCCATAAATTACATCACAATTTTCTTAAATTCTACAAAAGCTGCTCAACATAACCTGCATACATGTTTTCTTAATCTCAGAATTATTCTCTACAAAGGTTTTTTTTTTTAAGACAAAGGTTCAAAATGTCTGGAAATCGTCGTAGAATTATATCTTGACACATAGCATTATGTGTATGTTCATAAACATTGAGGATTTAAATTCAATTTATCATGAAAGTCTACGTTTTAGCGGGGTTCCTCCCTCCCTTATATATATATATATATATATATATATATATATATATATATATATTTTTGTCTGTTCGCTGTCCCACTGGCTCAAAAATGGTCCTATTTTGATGAAATTTGGTAAAAAATACTTTGTATAATTTAAAAGATCAAAGTTTTTTAACCTGCAGAATCCGCCTACCGGAACACGGTTTTATAGGCGAAATTCGCGCGACAAAAATTGTTAAGCTTAGGGCTTTTCGAATATAGACTTGCAAGTACACTTTTCTAAAACACTGGAAAACGAATGAAACTATTTCCAAGGCGATATCTCTACCCTCTCTCTTTAAAATAAAATTATTTTTGGAATTGACTGAATAAATAAATAAGTGTTAGCAATTTTCCTGAAGCTTAATTATACTTGAAGCTTTATCACATTTTTAAAATGAATATTTGATATAATTTTTACTACCTCCTTTAATTGAAGAGATTTTTCCCTTAAGATTTTCCTTATAAGAATATAATCTTCACCTTGAGTGCCATATATTTTTGATTTCTGCAAAGAACTTGTACTGCACTGTTTCTCCTAGGTCATTTAAAAAATTTTCTTATTATCCCTGAATGAAGTTTGATGGCTGCAAAATGTCGATCGTCTTTAACCTGAGTTGTTTTGGGCAGAAAACGTTAGGAGCCGGAAAGCATTACTGTAATGTTCATCTTCATACGATTTCGAGGTTCCCAACCTTTTTATGACTTGGGCCATATTATGATTATGAGCAAGTAGCGTGCCTTATGCCTGTAGTCGTTTACTTCAATTTGGATCATAAATTTACACGTTTTTAGGCAATTGCTTTAATAAAGGAGGCAATTTATTTATGGATGTAATAATGTTTTCATTCTGCCGATAAATATTTATTTCTTTTGGATTCTCAGAACTTTGTAAAGAATGGTGGCGAGAAGATCTATTTCTTGATTTTTTTCACGCTAATTTCGGCCAAAAAAAAATATGTTTCGATGGACGGATTGCACTGGTTAAAACACTCACAAAAATAATTTTGTACCTACTTTTATTAAATTTGGACCACTTTTAAGGCAGCTAAATATATATATATATATATATATATATATATATATATATATATATATATATAGGGACTGGATTCTTAGGTTTTCACCTATTTTTTTCCTTTCTCCTAAACATGATATTGATCGATTTTTTATATGATTCGCGTGTTGTAGTATTATTCATGCAAATTTGGAAGAACCGAAAAAAAAAACCTATTCGGGATGATATCACCTAAAATCCCCTAAAAAACGATGGAATGACCTAGACAGACCTAATCTTTGAAATATAAAATAAAATTCAATGAACTCATTTCCTCAGATGTTCAGGGAAATTTTACTAGGAGTGTCGCTTCCACCAGAACACTCTGGGGAAAAAAATAATAACATTTGTTGACGCTTTGGATATGAATGAAGCAACTGACATTTCTAAAGCTTCGATATTTCTCCAGACCAACGAGATTCATGGCGCACTCACATTCCTAAGATTATATTTCTCAGATCTTCCAAATCTCATCGGAAAATTGGAATCGTCAGCACTGGAGTTAAAAGATGCAATGAAATACTCCCGTATGACGTCTTGTGACGTAAACGGGCGCTTTCTCCGCTTTTAAGTCAGTTCTCTAAGACTGCAGGAAGAATTTCACCGTCGAAAACCTAGGCACTTATTTTTCGAACCTATTGAAACATGTTTATCACCAAAAAAAATCTAAAATGGATTTTTAAATAAAAACGTAAAAATACCTATTTTTTGAACCTATTCAAAACCTTTTGATCACCTAAAAAAACTTAAAATGAATTTTTAAATAAAAACCTAAATAGACCTATTATGCATGTTGCAAAAACCTAATTGGGTGCTTATTTTATCCTAAAAATCCGGTCCCTATATATACAATATATATATATATATATATATATATATATATATATATATACATACATACCTACACACATTTGCAAATTTGAAGCACGGTTATTTTCTTTAATTTTCTAGACTACACATTTTCTAGGATTAGCTTCATCACGGATTTATTTTTAAATTAATAGATAGTCATAAATAAATGGGAGTAATTCATAACTATGACTGAGTAAGAATGAGATCTTGAATGAGCTGTCTGTTGAGAGCCTAGAATGTTGCTGGGAAACCATATGCTCTGTAGGGATCCAAGCCAAATCCGAAGTTTGCAGTGTCGCTTCCGAGTCTTCTCCACCACTGCTCTTGTGGGCTGCCGGGGATCTTGGCGACGATCACGTTGTGGGCTGATTTTTCGTCGTGGGATTTACCTGCAAATCATAAAGAAATATTTGATATAAAAAACTAATATGTATCTATATTTGATAGTGACTCAATCTTCTTTAATCGAATATTGTATTAATTGCAGTGGCGGTGTCACCAATTTGGTCCATTTTTTTCTGGCAATTCTACATCGAAAAATAGTCGAAATGTGTCCGAGCGTTCCGTCCAATACGCCTCAAGAGCTGAGAAATAAAATAAAATAGGTTGAAAATGCTTTATTTTATATATGGAGTTTAGAAAATGATATCGACATGATTCTTTCGCCAATTCATTTGTTTTAGAGAGTAGATTAAAGAACAAAAACAATCGTTGAACAATAATGTAACGCCCCCAATAATATCGACACGTGTCGACTATTTTTCGATGTAGAATCACCAGAAAAAAAAAATGGACCAAATCAGTGACCCAACCACTGTCTACTTCCCTTGTTAGAATATTTGAAGTGTACTTCGGAAGGGTGCTTTTACCCCTTAAACGTGCGATATTAAAAATTACGTATCGATTAATTTCACGTGTTGAATAAATATACAAAGTTTCATCAAAATCGGCTACAGACGCTTGGGGATGTCCCCTTGTAAGGTATTTAAATTTTGGTTGCGTTTGGAGTTAAGGAATTAATAAAAAAATATATATATATTAAGTCATTAAGGGTTTTAAGATATTTGTATATTTTTTTATAAGGTTCGGCTCCTTAAATATTCCAATGAACTAGAGTACAAGTAGACATTACAGTATAAAAGCATAATTTATAATTTTTGATGTATGAATAACCATATATTGCAATCATATGAGATGTAAATCAATTGAGGATATGATAAGAATGAAGGAATGATTCGGGAATGCGGCAGACTGCAAAAAGGTGAGGAAAGCAGAGTAATTCATTTGAACTAGTCGATCGCGAATTTGGCGGTGGATTTGACTATGAGGGCGGGAGATGAGCTTGCCAAATCGGGAGTAGCCGAGTCAAACCGTTCTATCCGTGTTTGTGGATCGGGTTAACGGGTTCTCGACTATCCGTTCTATCTTCCTCAAAATCCCAGGGAACTTGTAAATAGAGAGATGTTTTTCTTTTAAATATACACAGCACTTTCGATTATATGAAACACTAGCTGTGCCCGCGACTTCTTCCGCGTGGATAGTCACTTAGGGCAGCATTATTGGATATATCTTTTGGTTTATTTTGGATTCTAAGCACTGTCGTGTGGGTATTTAAAAAAAAAAAAAACAAACAAAAAACTCTGGTGTGAATCGTGTTAACGATAGTTCATGAAATGATCGACGTGATTCTTTACATTGGCATAACTTTATTATCTATGAACCGATTGACAAGAAAGAAACACATAATGTTAAGTGAAGCTTACCACAATATATTAGTGAAACCCACAACTAAATCGGATGAGCCGTTTCTAAGATTTGCGTGCACAGACAAACAGACAAAAATTCTAAAAATCATTGTTTTGGATACTATTGCATTGATAAAGGCCCCCAATAGTATTTTTTCGCATATATCTTCCATGTACAGACAGCGATCCGTTAGAATTTAATTATATGTATAAATAACATTACATAATATTAAATGTTTGAGTTCAAGCTGAAATACTTCAGCAGCGTTTTTGTAGGGCAATTAATAAGACCTCGGAACAATTCTCTCGTACAGAGAAGTAATTTTATCCAGGCTTCGGATAGGACACACCCTACTTACCCATTCGTATTTACTAGACAATAAAGAAAGACCCCTTTGTCGACAGTGCAACAAAACTCTAACTGTCTAACTTATACTGACAGACTGTACACAACGCAGCAACTTGACAATTCATTACGATTTTCATGACTTACTGACAGAGGGTAGCCAATACATTGACATACATCTTACACATCTCAAATCAACACTCATTTACTCGAAGATATAAGTTATACGTGTATAGTTACGTAGTAAGGTTCATAAGGTTCCGGCCTGTCCTGCTTCCCCTCCTTCAAACGTGCCGGGACCTGCAAGCCTATGCAGGTCCATGCCTGCTCTCTCCATACCCATCGCGCGCAGTTCCTCAGTCTTGTCAGTTTCCAGCCTTGAAGGAAACTCCCCATTTTTACAATGTTCGAGTACCGTGCGGTAATTAAATTCTTTTGTAAAGAGGGTCTTACTCCTGCGCAAATTAAAGAGCGCTTGGATTGTGTATACGGGCAGTCCTACCTCTCGTATTCCACAGTGAAAGAATGGGCAAAATTATTTAAGTTAGGGAGAGAAAGTCTAGAAGATGACCTACGTCCCGGTCGCCCATTGGAAGCTGTCACTTCTGAAACAATCCAACTTGTGGAATCTGAATTGCTGTCTGACCGGCGACTAAAAACCAAGGAAATAGCAGCGAGGTCAGGGCTTTCAAAAACAAGTGTTTTGGGGATCATCAAAGAACATTTGCATATGAACAAGGTTACAAGATGGCTTCCAAAAATTCTTTCAGCTGCTCAAAAACAGGAACGAGTTCACTGCTGCAATGAATTTGTACGCGAGTATAATGCCGACCCAAGGAATTTTTTGGACTCAATTGTAACTGGGGATGAGACAATGGTTCTATATTATGACCCACTCAGCAAAAGAGAGTCCATGGAATGGAGAAAATCAGGAGAAGCGCCTCCTTTAAAGGCAAAAGTCACGCAGTCAACAAAAAAGGTAATGGCCACAATTTTTTGGGACTGTAAAGGAATACTACTGATAGATTTTAAAGAAAGGAATACCACAATGAATGGTGAGTATTATGCAGCCCTACTTCACCGGTAACGAGACGCCATTAAAGAGAAGAGGCGAGGGAAGTTAAGCAGAGGTGTCCGCCTCCTTCACGACAATGCCTCTGTCCACACAGCATTGATTTCCAAGGCCGCTGTGAAGGACTGTGGATTCTAAGAAATCTCTCATCCACCCTTCAGCCCAGACTTGGCCCCTAGCGATTTCTACCTTTTATCAAAGTTAAAATCTGACCTTCGTGGAAGGCGATTTAACACCGACGAAGAGCTCCAAGCAGCAGTAGAAGAACATTTTTTTAACAAAGAAGAAAATTATTTTTTTCATGGTATAGAAATGTTGCCAAAGCGTTGTATTAAGTGTGTTGAACTTAGAGGAGAATAGATTGAAAAACAGTAAAACCAGTTTTTTTCATTCTCCTTTCCTTCTATCCCAGGCCGGAAACTTTTGGACCTTACCTCGTATATCTTATAACTATATGATATACATATAGTTACATCTTATAACTATTTGTAATCTTCAAAGGAAATAATTGATTTTATTCTGTTTTATTCTACATGAACATTGTTGTTATATTATAATTTCTTATTGGCTTACTTTTTTCTTGTGTCTTTTTTTTTAATTTTACTTGTGTTTGCTTTTTATTACAATTTGATGCTACTTTAACAAACTTTATTCTGCTGTCCCGATGTGCGAGTACGAGTTAATCGCTACAGTCGCGGAACTCATAATAAATTAAATAAATAAATAATAATACTTTGAATGATTTCGGTTTATTTACCACGATTCCCAACCGTTTTAGAGAAATTTAAGAACAAATAAGAAAATCCTAAAACTTGGAAACATTACAACAATGGCTCATTTTCTTATCTTGTTTTGCAAATTCTTTAAGCTTTTGAATGGCAACCTTCTATGATGATCATCGCCGGTGGGAATCGAACCCACCATCTCCTGCTTATGAATCTAAGGCGCTGGCCACTAGACCACGGGAGACCCCCAATTTTTGTTTTTTAGATTTGCCCAACATTGTCGACGAGTTGATTCTTAAAAAGATTTTAAAGAAATAAATTGAATATTAATGGAGTTCATGATTTTGATAAGACATGTTGTATTTATACTGACAGTAGAGTTACATTAGACAGACTTAAGAATATAGACATACACGATACATTGACTGAAACAATTAGGCAGGAACTCATCAAAAGCTTCCCATGCAAAATTTAAATGGGTTCGAGCCCACCAGGATAATGTTGGAAATAATAAAGCAGACGAAGAGGCAAAATCAGCAACTAATGATGAGGGCCTGCCTGTTGTGTACGAAAAAACTCCTAAAAATACTATAAAACGCATACTAAGAACGGAAACAAATAGACAATTGGAACCAACATTGGACACAGACAACCAAAGGACGACACCTATACGATTACATACGTACTATAGAGGACGTGAAGAAAATACCAAGACTTAATTATAAACTCACTCAAATACTAACTGGTCACGGACCAACAAGAAGTTGCTTACACAGATTTAAAATCATTGAAGACAAAAACTGCAAATATGACTCTCGTACTGAACAGACTTACGACCATTTAATCTTTGACTGCAGACTACTTGACAAGGAAAGAATCAGATTCATCAAGTCTGTAATATTAAAATGAGGAAACTGGCCGGTTTCTAAGAGGGAGATTCTTATCAAACACTTTGATGAATTGGATACATTCATGGGTACAATAGATTATGACGAACTTTAATAAATAAGCTGTATTTTTCCATTAATTGTATACATTTAATTATATATATTTTTTTATCTTTATATTTTATATCATTCATATTTGGATTTCTTTTATATTCATGTAAATTCTCTATCATTTATTTATGCAAAATTTTATACATTTTATTAGTTCTTAGTATTATTATATTATTATAGTTTTAGTCTTATTTCTGTTAATTTTATTGTCGTACCTTTAATTACTTTAATTATAAATTGTTAAGTTTTTCATAACTAATATTCTCATGTTACTTAAATATGAAACATACATGTAGTATTTTTAAAATGGCACATGTAGAAAATAAATTCCCACATCGCAGGGTTACTGCAGTGTGGAAAAAAGAAAAAAAAGAAAAAAAAAAAGCTATTCGCTTGGACAAGATCGTTAGCAGCCTAGCTAGGTGAGGAGCTTCGTCATCCTTCTTGGTCCATGACACTACCTCTGTGTCCGATTGCCAACATGCCACAACCATCCTTAAAGCGTTCACTGTCTTAGTATTTCTTAGGATGCCGATATATACAGTATATATATTTGTGATCTAATTGGCTTCCTATGAATACTTACTGAGTGATAGGCTATTCTCGAATATGAATCGATCTTTTGAATCGAAATGAAAAGATCGATCCACAAAAAAAGATCAGCGAGTTTATATCGATATTCTAGGCTCAGAAGATCTATCTACGATATTGATCAATTTTCGATAAGGGTCGATTTCACGATGTCTTACAAGTACCTAAGAAATTCTCATTCGAGAATCACCCTTCACTACTACGAATCGAGCTAAATAAGTCGATTTGAATACTTGAGAATATAAAAAATATATCTATAATCTAAAAGTAAAAAAAAAAGCAAGATCATTTTTCATAAAAAATAATATAGAATGAATGTACAACTGTTACATCATGTTAAAATATATTGGTATTATTGAATATATATGTTTATCAAATGAGAAAAAAAATAGAATAAAATAATAATAAAAGAGAAAAATGGTTAATCAAATTAAGAGCACAGTTTGAAACCTTATTTTTATTATATTACCTTCTTCCCTCTAGTTGGAGAAACGGAAAGTATTGAGTCGTTGTATAATGTAATTGTTGTATTTAAAATCTGTTACTGGACATACGACACTGTTATGTAACTTTTTAAAGTATTAAGGTTAAGTATTTGAAATAAAAAAAAACAACAACTTTATTTTACGATATTCTAACTAGATTGATTATTTAAAAGATCGGCCTTGGATATTAATTCTTTGAAATGATCGGCCCTTGGAGATCGATCCAAAAAATTGATTTATCAAAAATTAAAAAATTTGAACCACCGTGAAACTTCTTTGTAGGACATTTATTAATCTTTCGAATGCTTATTCGATTTTGCACCCGGGGTTTGAAATATTTAAGAAAATATACAAACTTTTTTTTTTTTTTTTTTTTTACTGCGCATCGTCATCTGGGCCATTAGCGCCGACATCCAAGGCGTACGAGAAATTTTCTCAACGAGACGTGAGATGATTAAATTCCTTCCGCAGGAATGGAGTGAGATAGAAATGTGTCGTTTGTGGTGGTTTTGAACTGCATTTTTCGTCTAGCTTCGCCTCCTGGAGTATTGTAATTAACTTGCGATACACCCTGTATACTTTAAAAAAAATTAATTTTAATTAGGCGAATCACCGTTGTTACGGAAGCTCATAAATAAATTAAATATAAATAAATAAAATATATCAAAATTAAGAATGAAACGCCTTTCCTAGAAATATCTTTCCTTTAAATGATATTAGCCCAAAAATACACTTCCGTATTAGTCTTTCGTCTAAGTACCTAGCGTCACCAGCAACCCTTTGATCTAAATAAAGATAGGCAGGGGTTGATCGATTTCTTGTAGGGTCCGAGCTTAATGCGTTTCAATCACGCACTTCGTCTATCAATACGATATTGCTTTACCTATTTACAGAATCACATAGGGGAAGAATTTCAAAAAGGAATAAAATAAGGTAAACACTTTTCTATTTCTGTATTTTTTCTGACCTTTATTTGTTTGTTGTTGCTTCATAATAATTATTTATTCAGCTTAAGCATAGGTTGTTTACCTCGGATTAATTATAAACATTTTTAATTATATATCTTGGCAGTAATATTATACAGTTTACTGAAAACTTAATTAGTTTTACTCACGCACTAAGTATCAGTTTGATACTCATTTTTTCCGGAGTTATGGGGGCAAACGTTTTTTCTGGGACCGATAAAACGATTTTTATAAAATCTAGTCAAAAATAAATAATGTATATATATATATATATATATATATATATATATATATATATATGATGTTTATATTAAAAATGAAAATATGCACATACATACACATACGTGTATGTAAAAAAAATATATTGTAAAAATAAATAAATATATTGCATTGTATTGAATATAAGAAATAAAAAAATAAATAAATTAACATATATAAAAATAAAGAATTACCTAACAAAAATATTATACAGATAAAAATTTATTATTTTAAGAACATATTCAAAGGTTAATATTCTTTTAAAACCAGCGTTCACATCGCCGAATCGGAAGAACAATGACGCAAGAGCAAAAAAGTGTCAAATGCAAATAAGTCCATAGACAATATCAGAAAAACATCTCATACACATAGTTCCACTCAGAACCACTAGAGAAAATTCGAGAGAACAACAGACTGATTTTACTTCAAGAACAATAAACAATTTTTAGAGAAACAATGACGCAAGAGCAAAAAAGTGTCAAATGCAAATAAGTCCATAGACAATATCAGAAACACATCCCATACACATAGTTCCACTGAGAACCACTAGAGAAAATTCGAGAGAACAACAGACTGATTTTACTTCTAGAACAATAAACAATTTTTAGAGAAACAATGACGCAAGAGCAAAAAAGTGTCAAATGCAAATAAGTCCATAGACAATATCAGAAACACATCCCATACACATATTTCCACTGAGAACCGCTAGAGAAAATTCGAGAGAACAACAGACTGATTTTACTTGAAGAACAATAAACAATTTTTAGAGAAACAATGACGCAAGAGCAAAAAAGTGTCAAATGCAAATAAGTCCATAGACAATATCAGAAACACATCCCATACACATAGTTCCACTCAGAGCCACTAGAGAAAATTCGAGAGAACAACAGACTGATTTTACTTCAAGAACAATAAACAATTTTTAGAGAAACAATGACGCAAGAGCAAAAAAGTGTCTAATGCAAATAAGTCCATAGACAATATCAGAAACACATCCCATACACATAGTTCCACTGAGAACCGCTAGAGAAAATTCGAGAGAACAACAGACTGATTTTACTTCTAGAACAATAAACAATTTTTAGAGAAACAATGACGCAAGAGCAAAAAAGTGTCAAATGCAAATAAGTCCATAGACAATATCAGAAACACATCCCATACACATATTTCCACTGAGAACCGCTAGAGAAAATTCGAGAGAACAACAGACTGATTTTACTTGAAGAACAATAAACAATTTTTAGAGAAACAATGACGCAAGAGCAAAAAAGTGTCAAATGCAAATAAGTCCATAGACAATATCAGAAACACATCCCATACACATAGTTCCACTCAGAGCCACTAGAGAAAATTCGAGAGAACAACAGACTGATTTTACTTCAAGAACAATAAACAATTTTTAGAGAAACAATGACGCAAGAGCAAAAAAGTGTCTAATGCAAATAAGTCCATAGACAATATCAGAAACACATCCCATACACATAGTTCCACTGAGAACCGCTAGAGAAAATTCGAGAGAACAACAGACTGATTTTACTTCTAGAACAATAAACAATTTTTAGAGAAACAATGACGTAACTGCACCTAAGGGTTGATTAAGATGATTCTAATCCTTGGTAAATGATAGTAAAGTATATATTCTACATACTCTCAATATACCATTATTTTCTCTCACTTATACCCTATTTAATTATACGTTTTGTACAAGTGAAAATCGTTTTTTTACTCTGCTGTAAAACTGAAGTTCTTACATTTACGCCACTCTTCTTCCGGCAGGGCGATATATTTTTAATGTTTCACTATTATCTCTACTAAAGCGGCAAACATGTAAAACAATCAAACATATCTCACTAGTATTTTTAAAGTGACACAACTCAACAATCGGCTTCATTCACGCAGCCAAAGTTATGGCTGTGAAAGACATGGTAAATATATCTTTATCAACCATCAAAACTGTATGTACCTAGCTTCAGAGGTTGTACACCAGAGGGCACTTGTGTCACCCTTCCAGTGTTAATCCTAAGACCCCTACATCAGCAAGAGTGACACATTTTCAGTTGAATTTTATTTTGAGTTGTGTCACTTTAGAAATACTAGTGCGATATATTAAATAAAAAAAAATACAAAACAAAAACTCGGGCAATTATAACCTTGTAGTATTTTTCTGTTAAACACAAATACGAATGCTATATATATATATATATATATATATATATATATATATATATATATATATACCTTAATGATGGTCATTTCGGGAACCTAGTAGGATCGATGAATATTTGAAGAATGTATTCAAATAGATAGTAAGTACTTTACATCACTTCTCATTTTAATAATCTGATTTTCATAATTGAAAACAGGACTCTAGGAATGAAAAGGCGAATAAAAAAATTCTACGAAAAACACATATTTCTGGAAAAAGCGTCATTATCTGAGAATAGGAAGGTATAAGGCGTTCATAGAATACCGTAATAGTTCAAATTTAATGTGAAGAATGTGAAAAGTATGCGAGGGCATTAATAGTACGCCCACACTAGACACTAGTTAGGTGTAATAAACCGCGGTTTGTCACGTGAAGTACACGCGTGGGTGGCTGAGACACTCACTATAAGTGCCGAGATACATGTATGGTTCATCACGCTCAGTTTCTTTTTAAACTTAATGAGTATTTAAACCACAAATTATTTTATTAATTTTTTACTTTCAGTATTAAAATTTGTTTTGGTTTAATTTATTATTATTTCTTTACATCATATTTAACGCTTAGTAGGGATTTCTATTGTTTTTTAAGCGATTTATTGATAATTATGCATTACGTATGTTTTATTATATCTTTTTAATATTTTCTAAAATATATATTATTTTTATTTTATTTTACTTGATTTTTTCTTAAATTAGTGTGTTATCTTTCATGAAAATGATATTTAACATTCAATACATGAAAAATCCTTAAATATAAATTTCGTCTATATTATTTTGTTTCACATTTACTAAAAAAAAGATGTATCATTTTTAAACTGTACTGGACCAACCAAAAAAATAAAACATATTATAGTTAAATGTTTACGGGCTCACATTTAATATATAGACAATAAATCTCTCAGACAGAAAGCACAACAAACTCCATTCAATAAATTAGTTTCATACCAGTAAGCTATGAAAAACGTATATATATATATATATATATATATATATATATATATATATATATATATATATATATATATATATTCCTTTTAAATTCATTAATTTTGAATGATTCAAACTTTGATTTTATTATTACTCCACAGATAATCTATAGAACTAATTCATAGACTTGGAAATATTCAGGTTGAAACAAGTTTATTTTGAGGGCTATTATTAAGGAAGAGTTTATTCTGGGAAGGTTTATCAAGACATTTGTTTAAGCCGATAAGAGTTGAGACAATTTCTCAACGAGGCTGCATATTCATCAACTTCACTATGCATTCTAGTCGCCATTGTTATATTAAAATTACCTGTTAAAATTAATCTTTTTTTTGGAGGTAAATGTTATAAGAAAATTCTGACTGGCATGAACTGTCATAGAATCAAATTGTTTTTTTAAAATATTCTTCGTTTTAGTGCGTTTCAGTCCTCTCTCTATCGGGAGGAAACCGGCTTATGAGGTTGACCTTATGGCACAAACCAGACTTGCCAATAAGAAATGTCCATGTTTCAGACCCCATAGGGCAAGAAAATACCGATGGTTCAAATTTTTATTTGTGTGTGTGTGTGTGCTCTACCACTGAGCTAACCTCGCCCCCTAACGGTTTAAAAGATATTTTAATTGTAAACAGCATGTACGAGACACTCTGTGTATGTATGTATATATATATATATATATATATATATATATATACACATATATATATATATATATATATATATATATATATATGTCTGCTCTGTAACTGCCCAAAACAATGGTCCGATTTTGATGGAATTTAGTACAAAAATCTTTCGTCTAATTTGAAACGTCAAGTTCGTTAATCAGCAGAGTCCCTCTCCGGAACATCGTTTTTAGAACGAACTTTAAGCAAAAAAAAAAAAAAAAAAAAAAAAAAATCGTAACGCTTACGTTTTCTGGTTATTAATCAAGCAGGCTTGCAGGTACGGAAACTTAAGAATTAATTTTCAAGGTGATATCAGTAACCCCTTTCGAGAAAAGTGGACAAAAATAGTTTTTCAAACTAATTTCCGGTTTGGATACTTAAAATTGTTTGGATTCAATTGGAATATTTTCTGCATGTTTGTAATTTATCAAAACTAGATATTTAAATTTTTGTTACACTTGGAGTTAAGGACAAGAAGAACAGTTTTGGTATCTTGTTATATTTACTTGAATACGCCGAAAACTCTTAGATAATCGTAGTAGTGGAAGGTGACCATTTGGAAGCCTACTAAATTCTATACAAAAACGTTTGCGAAGCAATTGTCAATAGGGCGATGTCAATCGAAGAAAAAACCTCGAAAGTGTTGGTAAAGTTTTTTTGAACGGGCTTTTGTCCCAAAAAAAGTCCATCTCCCTGGAGCTGCGTTGTTTTTAACGAGATTTCGTTGTTATCCCTTTCTTAAGCAAAGCTCAGAATAGAAACAGGTAATGCTTTGTCTTAATCATTCGTGAAGATATTAGGCACCAAATCAAGAAACTGGCCAGTCAAACACATCTAATTAGCGATTTCTCCAAATAAGCTTGCCCTATCAAAACTAAAGCTATCTTATAGATGCTTTACATTCACTACCATTCACCAACCGGTTTAGAGGTATATAAGAATATATAATTTGTTCCATTTCCATCGACAACGGTTATAGATGTGGCATTGGAAAGGTTTCATCATATTACCAACACATAACCATTTGATTTATGCCATTTTGTGCCATTTTTATTTATGAAACATGTGCTGGAATCAAACATGAATAACTAGAGTTAACAATCAAAAAACGAACGGAGATGACCTTTTATCACCTAAAACCAAATCAAATCTACATAGAAGAATTTCCTAGGAAAAAGCATCAGTTGACCCGCAAGACTCAAAAGTATTGCTGGTTCAAATGCCTTTGTTACTTAATTTCCTTAAATACTGTTTCTTTATATTCACTGAAATCGTAGTTAATAATAAATGGAAGTTAAAATTTACATAAATAATATTTACCAACCACCACCATTATGAAGGTGTAAAATTCTTTTTGGGCGTGTGGATTCAAATGAAACCATTTTCAAGTCCATATTTTCGAGGAATGCAGGAAAAACGTGTATTGTTTGTAGATTTTTGTACATTTCCTCGAATATTTCGAAACCGGTTAGAAAATTGTGGTAAGTATAAGGCAGAGATGGGCATAATTTTATTTATAAATAAAAATACGAATTTATTCGTACTTTATACATTTGTGAATACGAATATAAATAAATTCGTACTTCATATATTTGTGAATAAGAATATAAATAAATTCGTATTCATAAGTGTGAATACGAATTTATTTTTATTCACATATATTAAATATAAAAATACAAATAAAATTTTATTCGCAAATTTTTCTGCGAATAAAAATAAATTCACAGAAAAAATTGTAAATAATCACAAAAAATGTGAATATTTACAAAAAGTCAAGCGATTACATAAAAAATCACATTAAAATATACGAATAAAAATTTATTCACATTATAATGTGTGAATAAAAATTTATTCACAATAAAATTCGCAAATAAATCATGAATTTATTCGTATTAAGATGATATTACAAAAGTTATTGAAGGTGATTTTTTTTTTTGATGGAGGTACAGATGACAAACTGTGTCCCTGCAGCATGGCTGGTGGTCCCGCGGCGGCGCGGCGGACTCGGGGTAAACAAAAAATCTAGGCGCTAATAACCTAGACGTTAAATGCCTTAAAAAAAAAAAAATTACCTTCAATAACTTTCGTAATATCATCTTAATACGAATAAATTCATGATTTATTTGCGAATTTTATTGTGAATAAATTTTTATTCACAAATTATAATGTGAATAAATTTTTATTCGTATATTTTAATGTGATTTTTTTTGTAATCGCTTGATTTTTTGTAAATATTCACATTTTTTGTGATTATTTACAATTTTTTCTGTGAATTTATTTTTATTCGCAGAAAAATTTGCGAATAAAATTTTATTTGTATTTTTATATTTAATATATGTGAATAAAAATAAATTCGTATTCACACTTATGAATACGAATTTATTTATATTCGTATTCACAAATATATGAAGTACGAATTTATTTATATTCGTATTCACAAATGTATAAAGTACGAATAAATTCGTATTTTTATTTATAAATAAAATTATGCCCATCTCTGGTATAAGGCACCTATTAGAAAGCTAAATAAATTATGCCCATCTCTGGTATAAGGCACCTATTAGAAAGCTAAATAAATTATGCCTATCTCTGGTATAAGGCACCTATTAGAAAGCTAAATAAATTATGCCCATCTCTGGTATAAGGCACCTATTAGAAAGCTAAATAAATTATGCCCATCTCTGGTATAAGGCACCTATTAGAAAGCTAAATAAATTATGCCCATCTCTGGTATAAGGCACCTATTAGAAAGCTAAATAAATTATGCCCATCTCTGGTATAAGGCACCTATTAGAAAGCTAAATAAATTATGCCCATCTCTGGTATAAGGCACCTATTAGAAAGCTAAATAAATTATGCCCATCTCTGGTATAAGGTACCTATTAGAAAGCTAAATAAATTATGCCCATCTCTGGTATAAGGCACCTATTAGAAAGCTAAATAAATTATGCTTATCTCTGGTATAAGGCACCTATTAGAAAGCTAAATAAATTATGCCCATCTCTGGTATAAGGCACCTATTAGAAAGGTAAATAAATTATGCCCATCTCTGGTATAAGGCACCTATTAGAAAGCTAAATAAATTATGCCCATCTCTGGTATAAGGCACCTATTAGAAAGGTAAATAAATTATGCCCATCTCTGGTATAAGGCACCTATTAGAAAGCTAAATAAATTATGCCCATCTCTGGTATAAGGCACCTATTAGAAAGCTAAATAAATTATGCCCATCTCTGGTATAAGGCACCTATTAGAAAGCTAAATAAATTATGCCCATCTCTGGTATAAGGCACCTATTAGAAAGCTAAATAAATTATGCCCATCTCTGGTATAAGGCACCTATTAGAAAGCTAAATAAATTATGCCCATCTCTGGTATAAGGCACCTATTAGAAAGCTAAATAAATTATGCCCATCTCTGGTATAAGGCACCTATTAGAAAGCTAAATAAATTATGCCCATCTCTGGTATAAGGCACCTATTAGAAAGCTAAATAAATTGACTACTTGAACATTTCTTCACTAAATTTTCGATGAAACAATCTCGTTCCGAGAAATCTATGCTTACATTCTGTAGTGTTGGTTTCATTTTTTTGAAGGTTTTTTTTTTTGTCTCTTGCCAAATTTTTAATTCGTTGTTTATTTGGTTTAAATTGAATTTTTACAGTAAACCACATTAAGCAATTGGAAAACATTTCTGAATTAATCGTTGTTTGTAATAGGGTTTTATTTAGAATAGACGTAAGAAGAGGAGTTTTTTCTTCATCAAGTCATAAGTTGGAAACCATGAGCGTGCTAACATGTTTGGATATTATGTTTCAATATTTTAGAATTGAATATTTCTTTATATGTGTTAGGATACACACGTTACTGTTAATAATGATGAAATAAGAAAAATGTAAAGTGTTTAAGGGGTATACTACGTTGTAATTTTTTTTTTACCATTTTTTTAAGTGGTAAAATTCTTCCTTAACTAATCAAAAATGATATCCAAGAGTGTTTTTGTAAAGAAATTTTTTTAATAGGTAAAAATTTTCCGAGGGAAGTCCCGATGCCGAGTGACCGAAATACTGATTTGAAGATAATTTTTTGAGCGAGCTTCGATTAATCCCTTATTAAGTTTTTTTTCCCTCCTTTAATAAATTTCAAAATTAAAACCCATTTTTTTAATCTTTATTACAAGAAAGTATGAAAAAAAACCACAATTAAATAGGAAGAAAATGAACATTTCAGATCATTAAACGTTAAAGCCGTTTTCTCAAAACTATGTTTGAGATTAACTTCAAATTTTAACTGCAGCTTCCTAATGATATTTGCTAGTAAAGTACGAAGGATTTTTTCGATTCATTGAATTATAACGATTTAATGATCGATGTTCGATGGATATTTTAATAGAAAAGGAATAATTGTTCAATATTTTCGAAAAAATTAATATTTCTTAAAACGTCTACGTTCTTTTATAAATTTAACCTTCTTCATTCGATAAAAATTTAGTTTTTCGTTCTAGATTAAAAAATGCCGTCAGACACAGCGCCGCCATTTTTTTTTTAAATTAGTGAAACTTATTTTTATGGGTGTAATTTAACATCCCATATAAAACGTTTGATATAAAGAATTGAAAAATATTGATTCATTTGTTAATTATACATTCAAGAGAAACCTTTGATTATGATGACACAAGGTGTATTATCCCTGAATAGTCCGAGAGCCAGCAACGCACTTTTCATGAAGTGTTTTATGAATCTTGAAATTTTGCTATAATGTACATCTTGGATATATAAGAAGGTATATATGTGTTTCCTGGACATACCTTGGAACACCAGGTACTGCACATGGGGGAAAGGTACAAAAAAATATTTCCCAAAAATAGAGTTTTATTTAGAAGCCAACTATCTTTAATGTAAAATTAAGACAATTTTACAATGAATAATAAATATGACAGACACCTTTAAGGGTATAACACGTAAAAAAAAAAAAAAAAAAAAAAATTAATGGTTTTTATTCTAATATTAAATGAGAGTTTTATTCGCGCTGCCGGAAAATCGGAACAGCTGTACAAGATCATGTGAGCAAGAACCAATGAGAGCACAGAAAACAACCAACACTGCGCAGTGTATTTCAGTCTATCATAGGCAACATTTATTTTCATGTTTCCTGATAATTAAACCCCACAAAAGTGTCTGGCCTTTTGCAATTATTTTCAAATATGTTTATTGAAGACGCTGTTTAAATCGCAGCGTGAATAAAGCACTTCATTTAATATTAAAAGTAAAAAGTCCGACTCGCAGGAACTGCATCATCTTAGCGCGGTTCCGTTCTTATCCCTAGTCTAATTTGGAAAGATTAAAATAGAATCAGTTATTATTTTGGTTCCACCAGTCTTGAAAGGTCTCGATTTATGGTCTTACCTGTATGGGTCGGCCAACCCATAAGTCGGCCAGAAAGGCCTCCGCTCAGAGGCATTTGGAAAGCCTTGGAATCTCTCTTTGAACGCTACATTTTTAACAATAAATTGATCTTCTTATTTTACTTAATCTGTTTTATTGTCAAATACATTATCCGACTATAAGCAATTAAAAAATAACAAGGAATAAAACAGACAAAAAGAACCGTTCGAATAAACGAAATCAATTACTTTAAAGTTTTAAGCACTTATTTCTCCGATTGAAATCGCCTAATTAAGACTTTCTTCAGAACCTTTTTTGTAGAGCATTTAGTAATCTTTCTAATGGTAATCTTCCGTTTACCAAGATTCTCAACCTTTTTCGAGATATTAAGGAAAGTATACAAAGTTACCAAAACTTTTTATGTCTGTTAATAAAATATTTTATTCTAACCCTTCAATACTCCAAACGTAACAAAAATTTCAACATATTAGTTTTAATGAAAGTAGAACATGCAGAAAATGTTTCAACAGAATCCCATGATTTTAAGTACCCAAACCAAAAACGGTATTCAAAAACTAGTTTTCCAATTTTCTGGAAAACGGTTAAAGCTATCGCCTTGAAAATGGTTTCATTCGTTTTCCTAGCCCAAGAAGCCTATAAAACGAGTACTTACAAGCTTATGAACTCAAAAACGTAAGAGTTACGATTTTTTTGCGCGTGAATTTCGCCCCAAATGCGCAGTACCTGGTGTTCCAAGGTATGTCCAGGAAACCCATACTTACCTTCTTATCTACCCAAGAGGTACATTATAGCAAAATTTCAAGATGCATAAAACACTTCATGAAAAGTGCGTTGCTGGCTCTCGGACTATTCAGGGATAATACACCTTGTGTCATCAAAATCAAAGGTATTTTCTTGAATGTATAATTAACAAATGAACCAATATTTTTCAATTCTTTATATCAAACGTTTTATATGGGATGTTAAATTATCCCCATAAAAATAAGTGAATAGTTTCTTAAAATGGTTTAGTCTCCGCCATTTTAGACAATCTATCTTCTGAGATGAAGAAGCCCATCATTACTAGTGATGAGACTTCACTACTATTCTTCCCTCACTGTTCACTGACGTTTTCAGCGATCTTACTTTCTCATTTATCTTCTTTCTTTCTCATTAATCTTACATATGTTTTGCCGAGGAGTTGGTTTCTGTGATTGAGCGTAAGGTTAAATAAAAGTCTGACTCGCAGGAACTGCGTTATCCTTGCGCGGTTCCGTTCTTATCTCTTGTGTCATTTGGAAAGCTTGATTTAGAAACAGTTATTATTTTGGTCAGTCCTTTCATGAAAAATTTTAACATCTATTCAAATGAAATCTCAAAGAAAAGCAAGATTGTCGGCAAGGCACAGGAAACAGTATTCTAAGCAGTTGAGAAGATATGGTCGACCGTTCGGAAGTAGGAAGCGTTGATCGTCGGGGTTTCGGTCAGTGTTCTTATTCAATAAAACACATTTTATTTGCTAAAATGTATATTTATTGCCGCCTATAAATAAAATGTGTTTTATTGAATAAGAACACTGACCGAAACCCCGACGATCAACGCTTCCGTATTCTAAGCAGGAATTATTTCCTCCGCCTACCTCAAGGAAAACAGTGTTACGTATGCGTTTCTCATTTTCTTACCTTGTTTTACTAAAATACTCATTTTACTGTTCTATGCAATTAAATAAAAGAAAATTAAAAACTAAGGCCTGCAGGCTTAAAAGAACGAAACGGACAGTTTTAGGCACTTATTTCTCTGTTTGACATCGTCCCAACGACACGATTTTCCAATAATTTTTGAGGTCTTTAAGAAATTACACGAAAATCCGTTGCTTTCGAGATCTATGGGCTCTGAAACGTGACGTTTTCTTGTCGGATCTTCCGGATTACGTCATGCGGGGTTTCTACCTATGGGGGGGGGGGAGGGAGGAACCGTGCTTAAACGCATAATATAGACTTCATACATGAGTAGTGTAATCATGCGATTTTATTACCTGGCCACGAAAAGTGGACTAGAAAACAACACATTGTTGTGTTGTATGCAGCGAGTTTATATATGTACGTATATGTATTATTTCGATTTATTTATTTAGTTATTTAAATTGTAACGTTCATTTTTCATTGACCCAGAATTTTAGGACGGGTCTATAGGTTACCACCCTTTTTCTAGCCAGGATAGAGCTGATATATTTTCTATTTTCTAAAGAAAAGCCACCACCCCTAGTGGGAATCGAACCCACGACCTTAGGCATGGAGTGTTAACGCTTTAGCACTCACGGATACCAGGGAACTTTATTATACTTTAAATAAATTGAGCTCCCCTGGAAAGAGAAAACTAGTTCCCATAATAATTATAATAATTATTTGAACTTTCGATTTTTTCTTGACGAATATTTTACTAAACGTTGACATTTCTGTTCCGCAATTACAGATAAAAGGTTATAACGGAGATTTTTTCTGAATACTGAGGAACAAAAAAATCGAAAATAAAAATGATGCTTTCCTCTTCCAACATTCGAACCGGCATCAGGATTATTACTTCCTGTCCTTATTTTTATGGGTAAAAGTTCTCTATGAAGGTTCTCTTTTAATCAAGAATATTCTGCGGTCGGCCGAGTGAAACAGTATTTATTATTTATATATTTTATTTATGGTTTGAAATCAATAAGAAATATTTGATTGATAAGTAAATGCAGTAAATGTCACGAGGGCTGGCGCAGGTATCTCTCAGACAATAGACATAAACATACCTTATGTATTAATAAAAAAATGTCCGACACGAAGAAATTGCTCATATATGTAATGCTATGTAACATGATAGCTGGTATAATTTTTGTTTTTGCCATGAATCTTGGTATATAACAAACGATGGAAGAGTCCGTTCACCAGCAAAATCGGTCAATAAACTTTACACCGGACCCAAGTTAACTGCTGAAAATCTAGACCAAATGAAGCTGTCTATTATGTTATAATAAGAGATCGGATGTTCATGTAAAATAAAATCCAAAATATGTACATATATGTTTAACTATTTATAATGAAATATGTAATATGAAATTGAAAATATTTAGTAAACAAATACCTAAAACACTATAAAATATTGAAGAAAAAAGCATAAATAATAAGTAGGAACTCTATTATTATAAATGAAAGAACAAAATTTGAAAATGTAAAAAAGAACAAAATGACTACAACTCTATAACATATTAAAAAATAAAGCATATATAAAAATTTGGAAGTTATTATAAAGAGGGGGATTGAAAATTTCTAAAGATTAATATTATTTTGGAAAATTGTTTGCAACAACATGAATTATTAAATTGTCAAACATGAAATGATCCCGGTCTAATCTCAGTATGTTTTTTCCTTGACAGTCTTTTAACTTTCTTTTTAATTAATTCCCATTATCTCCTTCTAAAACCTGGATTTTCTCTATTACTCCCTGTATGATTGCAATGCCGTTGATTCTATCCGTTAACAACATGCCTTTTGTCTCTAATCTTGATAAAGTATATATACACTTGTACAGCCACCTTGGCTTATTGGAATCAGTAAAGACACAGGTAACAAGAGTCAATGGGTGAACTATTATTATCTTTCTCGGTTTCCCCTTTATTTATTTAATTAAAAAGTAAAAAAAAAAAATCGAAATATGTATTTATGGCAGAATATGTAAAAATATGGAGTTTTGACAAAATATGTGAAATAAAACACTGATTAAATGTTTTAAAATCAGTTCGCGCAGAATCGTATCAACACTTACGTTTTACGAATCAGAAAAAAATATGTAAATACAATAGCAGTCGTTCCCTTAGTCATAATCATGTTTTGGTGGTTTCTTATAAAATCAAAATTCAAGTTTTATTATCAAAGTGTTATTGGAGAAGATAGCCACATATTCTGATGTTGAAAAAAAACAACAAAAAAACACTTTAATCTTAATTTCTGTTTATATATTTATTTTGTTGATGCACTGCAGTGTAATACTCGCACATCATTAATTCAATTTATGAGCAAATTGTCCCTACCATGTCCAACTATCGAATATGAAAATCGGAGCTAACTAGCGAACGAGTATATCATGAGCGTATAAAGCAAATAATTTCGGGAGGGGCTGGGAAAATTTCGCGGGGGGCTGAGACCATTTCCGGAGTATAGAATAATAACAATTTAGAACTTGGAATAGTTTTAGGTAACTAAAACGCTATTACACCTAAAAAAAAAACGCTATTATTTTTTATGAATTATGTGATGTTATTTAATTTATTTTTAAGGGTTTTATGACACATTTTTACCATCAAATGAAAAATTCGGGGCTGCAGCCCCCTCAGCCCCCCCCCCTTATATACGCCCATGGAGCATATTCGATACATTGACGAAGTAATATATTGAAAAATGGCCTTATTCAATACTTTATTTAAGGCCTTTCCGGTTAGAAATCAAAATAAAATAAATACACTTATTTTTCTAAAACAGCAAGGTACCATTTTAAAGCGTATTAAATAAGGCAACCCAATAAGTATACAAATAGCGCATGTAGAAAAGATTGAAGAATTTAAGAAAACATTAATATCATAAGTTAACATCCATATGACTTTTAGTATAGCTCTTAATTTACATGGTAATACTTTAATAACGGGTGTTTCTTATTGATAATTTAATGTAGATTTTGAAAATGTGGTCGTTTTTTACGATACATTAATCGGACATCCCGAAAATAAGAGTTTTTAGCTTATATATATATATATATATATATATATATATATTCAAAGCCAAGAATTAGTTTGACATTCTTAATGAATAAAACTCAAATTAATAAGAGAAGCTTAAATTGCAATAAATAAACTAGACAAGTAATTTGTCCTATATCGATATTTACTGACTGATGAGACTCTTGATTCCTACGATGGATGCTATCATGAATGCCAGAAGACTGATGGTGACTCCCTTCCATGCCGAGTAGAGGGCCAAGGCTATGATGAGAGGTATAGCCACAGAGAGGCCTAGAAGTTTCAAGCCGAGAAGGAGGGACAGGAGCAGTTTACCCTTCTTCTTCATCTTACCACGTCCTAGGAAGATTAACAAAAACACTTCAAGTAAGTATTACACGATTGTGAACCTTTATTAAATAGGCAGAATATCATACAAATAAAAACTTATATGGAAACTTCAACATTTTATCGATATACTTTTATTTTGTGCTCTACATGTTTCAAGTCACATAAGGAACTTAACTAACACATTTAAATTAAGGCTGCACCTACATTGGACCCTTATTTCTCCCCATCCAATCTATTTCGTTTGACCGACTACGGCCGACGTGACCGCCTACATTGGTCCCGACCCGATCCGATCCGATTAATCACAGCTCGTCAGTAATGACCTCACAGTGAAGTGAAAATGAGTGATTAATTTAAGAAATACCACCTAAGTAGCATAGAAACCTTCGATTAGGTTGAATGTTGGAGGTATAAAGTAAGAGTTGAGAGGCGAATCAATCTTCCGAAAGTATGTAAGTCCCGAAAAAATAAATCTTATTGCAACAGTTAATTTTTTACTATTACAGTACGATAGGAGAAGTATTAGTATTAATTTTAAAATTATTTATAAGAAAGGTAACTAGAAGGTTATAAACATTAGAAGGTTATAAACATTGGAAAGTTGTAAACATCTTTCCACGTAATTGAGTAAAAAGGAAAAAAAAAAACAAGAATAGGAATTGACAAAGTTGTTCTAATTTTTTTAGCTTTCATTTAAAAAGTGCATTGAAATCGGTTAAGATGAAGAGCCTGTAGACATTTTTGAAACACAATATGTCGTTTGGCGCTATTTTTCGTCGTCGGTCCGAATTCGGTCTAGGAACGAACAAGTTAGAACGGCCGAGAAACGGTGGCCATCGGATCGGATCAAGTCTGGTCGAGACCAATGTAGGCACCACCATTGAGATGCATGTGTTTGTTTTTCTTCCCACAGCCGGTGGCTATCGGATCGGGACCATTAAAGGCGCCCCCTAAGGCTTAACTTAGGAAGCCTTCTACAGATATGGCCATATCTAAACTATTAAGATAAAATAAAATAAAGATGGCCGTTGTCAAAGACCTGTTTAAAATTGATAGTGTCATGGATAAAGCCATATTTCAGGGATAGCTTTCGTAAATAAATAAATATTAAAATAAAAAAAAAAAGAAAATCATTATTTTTAAATATCGTTTATTATATTGAAAATATAATATTTAAACATTTTATCTCTGTTTTTCTATTTACCGATTTGTTTCCTATTTTTAATGAGGTGTATATTTTCTTTTCTTTATCCAGTATTTTAACATTTTCAAAGTCAAATTTTTGTTTAAGATAGATTGCATCATACGCTAAAGCAGTTTGTTGTAAGTCACTTCTATATTATGTTACCATTTTTTTTAGTAGAGCATCAAATAATAATTCAAAAGTTGAAGTTTTTTTTATACGTATGATGTTCTATCAATTCAAAATACATTTATAGTAAGTTATTATGATACTATAAAACATAATTAGTTATTTATACGTATTATTAATAAGTGTTTACCTTTTATGGCAATCTATTTATTCAAGATGGTGCCTTTATGATTTAATGACCAGCATTGTGATCAAAATTGAATTCCTTTATTCCCCAAAACAGAGATATGAAATTTCGGTAATATACTTGAAAAATCACTGGTTATTCACCACATGTCTTCAAATGAGATTGTATGTTTTTATGTTCACAAAGAATATTGTGTTCATGTACTGGCTGATCGCAATCAAAAATTCGTTCATGTTTTGTGGGATATTTAATTCGTATGATCTGCTATTCTCTTAGTCGGTTTGTTAAGTCCTGTCATGAAATATTCGTGCGTTAGTCTTGTGTGGCCAATTCTGAATTTCTTCTCGTCTGTTATCACGGTTGTTCGATGACCTGAGATGTATTTTCGATAGTGAGTGTTAGTCGAGTCCAGCTTTTTGCCAATAATTTATGATATATATATATATATATATATATATATATATATATATATATATATATATATATATTATGTATTAGTCATATCTTGTTGTGTGATCAGTTTACAAACGGATCTGCAAGGGAGATATTTCTCAATACTAAATTTTAGTTACGAATTTACGGGTCCCTATGTTAGTCGAGTGGATGGCATATTGCCCTGAAAATTGGAAACGCTGTCTTAAATTTAGTTTAAAATTTAGTTTAGTAAAATTTAGTTGTAGTCGATTTTCACTGTTTCTGAGCCTGTAAAAATGCAGTTTCACGCCCTCCCAACCGATTTCTTTCAAATTTTGTACAATAACGTATTTTGATGCACTAAACACGAATACGATAAAAAAACACGTCGGATTTAACTAGGAAAGAAGTTATTAAGCACTAAAGTTCACTGTTATACAGGTTATGAGATCTATTAATTATAGCGAGTTGGATTGACTGGGGTTTTGTTATCTTCTTGAGCGAGCGGAAACGCATAGCACGTATGCCCTTAAGCGACTGGTGAGGATGCCCTTAAAATTAACAATATTTTCGAATAAATGGTTTCTGAACATTTCAAATGAGAGTTCTCTGTTTCCCAATGTTACATATCTGCGCATGCGCGTGTTTACAAATACGCTGATGACGCCTAGTTTTATAACCTTCCTAACTTTAGTGCTTAATATTATATTCTATTAATTTTAGCGAGTTGGATTGACTGGGGTTTTGTTATCTTCTTGAGCGAGCGGAAACGCATAGCATGTATGCCTTAAAGTCGTCATTTATGCCTTAAAGTCGTCACAAATTTAGAGACGACTTTAAATTAATTTACATTAGCTCTCATAACCTGCATAACAGTGAACTTAAGTGTTTAATAACTTCTTTCCTAGTTAAATCCGACATTTTTTTTTTTTTTTTTTATCGTATTCGTGTTTAGTGCATCAAAATACGTTATTGAGCAAAATTTGAAAGAAATCGGTTTGGAGGGCGTGAAACTGCATTTTTACCAAAAAAAAACAAACACAACTCCGAGGCTTGAATTTCAAGCCAAAACGTTGGCAAACAATAGAACTCATTTTTCTATAAAAAGTGAAATTTTATTTAGATACTACGACCAAAACCTGAAAAATTCTACCTTCGCATTGCTAACGGTCAACGATCACCTCTCAATTAATTAAGTGTTTCATAGTTCTTTTAGCGTTCCAAAAACGTATACTCCTCTTTTAAAACAAGGAACTGTTCAATCAAAATTATCTTACATCCTGAATTTCATCGGCATCAGTCATAAAAGGCATTTAATTGATATATGACAATGACGATAAAATATGGTAATTTCTTAAACTTACCTTCCTCCACCGATAAGCCCACCTCCTGTAGACATGTCACCTCCGTATCCTCTGCACCATCTCCCTTCTCCAGGTAGCCAGGATGGGAGTAAACGCTGCCCATTAGGAATGATAGTAGGAACACTAGGAGTACCGTTGGAACACCCATGGTTAGTCACACACTTGGTCTGGTCTGTCTGACTTGGTCACGGCTTCTCTTATACCAAGCCTTCCCCTCCCCACATGCGGGGGTGAAAGTATCCGCATCCCATACAGCCCTCATCAAGTCCTAAAAATTATTGTGTTATTTTTATTTATTGAAATAATTTAAGCATTAATAACATCTAAGGGAGTCCTCGTCAGAAGGAAAGCACGTTGGATATATACTTAGGTTATATATATGTGTGTATATATATATATATATATATATATGTGTATATATATATATATATATATATACCGGGTGGCCCAGATAAGCGGGCCACAAGAGAAATAACTACTAAACGGTTTGAGATACCAAAATTTGTCAAAAGGGCAAAGATGTAGTTCTCGTTGAGCTCTTGAACACATTCTCCTATGCTGAATTGCACCTCCCTCAACAAAAACAGTATTTAAATAAATTCAAGTGCTTTTTTTTTTGGAATTTCAGACGAGGAATACATGCAAATGAAAACGTATTTTTTAAGAGAATTACTTGACTTATCGAAACCCTGTTTGCACGGTTCTTCCTTGTTTTGTAAGTACATTTTAAAAATATAATGCGAAATATGGGTAAAGAGGAAACCCTTCCTTTCAAAGGTCTATTTGAGACCTTAAAAGTGGTATTTTCTCAATTCCGGGAGCACCATTTTATAGATCTCGACGAGAACTACTTTGGCCCTTTAAAAAATGTTGACATCTCAAACCATTTAGTAGTTATTTCTCTTGTGGCCCGCTTATCTGAGCCACCCTGTATATATATATAAGGCTGGCGAATTTTATTTAAAAGTTTAATATGTTTTTCGTTATTTTGTGTTACTTTATGAACTTTTTATTAAAGAAAAGATGTAATTTGTTAAAATCAAAATAAGAAATATTCCCTTGAAAACAGATAGAAACGCCCCAACAAAATAAAGAATGCAATAAAAAGATATCTAAAATGTGTTGACCTATAAGGCCTTTACAAAAAGAAAACCATTATGGAAGAGCTCAATCTATATATATAAAAATCACGTGTCTGTTTGTTTGTTCCTTATACAAATCCACACCGTTTGACCGTTTTTGACCAAACTTGGAATAATGGTAGGTCTTGATACGAGAAATCTCCTAGGCTAGGTCAAAAAAATCTAGCAGCTGTCTGTCTGTATGTTTGTCCCTTATACAAATCCATACCGTTCATCCGATTTTGACTAAACTCGGTACACATGTAGATCTTAATCTGGGGAGAGTCGAAGGCTAAGTCAAAAACGTCTACCAGCTGTCTGTCTGTATGTTTGTCCCTTATACAACTCCACACCGGTCGTCGGATTTTGACTGAACTCGGTACACATGTAGATCTTAATCTGGGGAGAGTCGTAGGCTAAGTCAAAAACGTCTACCAGCTGTCTGTCTGTATGTTTGTTCTTTATACAGACCCACACCGTTTGACGGATTTTGATCAAACTGGGCACACAGGTTGGTCTTGATCAGGGGATTGTCATAGGCCAGGTCAAAAACGTCTACCAGCTGCTGTCTGTATGTTGTTGTTTCTTTTTATAAGCAAGACCTATTTTTACCAAACTTGGCATACATGTATGTCTTGATACGGGGGGAGTTATAGGTTATGTCGAAGCCGTCTAGGACTTACAGTTGAGAGGTCACGGGTTCGAAACAGTTACAGATTCATGTTATTAGATTTTAATAATACTTATTTGGTTTCTAATTTATTTAGGCTTTTCTATATGCAGAAAGTAGGTGTAGCATGGCACGCCGGGTAACAGCTAGTTTACTATAAAACATGCATAGCTCCTACAGACGGAAAATATTTATTTGTATTTATTTACATACTTTCTTTTTAAGACATTACCCTATACAAAGAGATGTGTGCTTACTATTTATACATATATAATACAGCTATTAATAGATTAATGCAAAATAACAACTTACAGAAATAACAAAAATAACAAAAGCGTAATCACTCACAGAAGTTAATCAAAATACAATATAAAAGTATTATACTAATAACATATGCCATAGTTAGTGCCTGTTATATCTTACATTTTCACGATTCAGAACGGAACACGCAAAATTAGAAAATATTTTTATGCCTTATTTTAAAAAAGTAAGTATACGGGACCTGCAATAGCTGGAGAATGTTATTTAAAACTATAATGTGTTTTTTGCTCTTTTTTGTTAGTTTAGGGATGTTTTATTTAAAAGAATACATAATTTCTTAAAATCTTAAAACGCGCCAAGAAAATATGTTTCAACATAGGTATTGTATTTTATTCTAAAGGTTTTCTTACTTATATTCCCATTACTTTACACTTAGGCCACTGTGCTTATCAAATTGATTAACAGTGTGGGTTCAATAAGACGCCTTGTGTACAAAATTGTTACGCAGTATAGGGGTTGGGTTGTCACCCAAATTGGTACACATGGCAGCCTGGAAAAGCAATGGTAAGAAAACTTACCAACTGGCCGTTTGAATAAAAATGTTATATGCATGCCATTTTTCTTTTTTTTTCTTTTTTTTTTTTCTTCTTTTTTAACTATTCCGTGAAAAATTTCACCAACTCCAATGACACGTCGAAGAATCGAAGAAAACCTATCTCGAAAACGCCTAAGAAACCACGGTAAGTGGAAGGTGACCCTTCGAAAGCATAATAATAATATTTCCTTCGAAAAAGATTAGCTTAAATTAGATTCTCATTCGAGAGATGTGGGTTCGAGTTCCTCCTAGGGCAGGTTGAGTTTTTTTACATTTCAGAGCTTCAGTTTAGAATAGTGGCAACCTAACCTGGCTGGTGCTATTAAGTTTTTTGTTTTTCTTATTAAAATTTTCTACAGCAGTGTAGCATAAACTAATCACATCACTTAGAAATTTGCTTAGTTATGCAGCTCCCGCGTGACAGGCTTTTTGTGTTATATCGCGTGTAACTAAAAAAGCATAATGAACTTAAATCATTATACAGGAGACAAGGACTATTTGATTTCATGAAGCAAGGAAATCATTTAGATAAGCATAAATGCTAGATCAATTAGCCGATAAAACCGGACAAGATAAAATTCTAAATATTGAATGTACTATCAGAATGGAGGTGTCACCACTCTCCAGCCAGTCAATGGAGTATGGACAAATCGTTTTAGTTCTGTTGTCAGTTTATTTTTTGCCAACGTTACTAGCTTTTGGGAGCAATTTTGTAAGTGGATTTTATGTCTTAATCGTGTTTTAGCGCGGTTCCTCCCTATGAATGGAGGGAGGAACCCCGTTTATAAGGTTGATCTCATGAAACAATCCGGAAGTGCCGACTAGAATATTTCGCGTTTCAGAACCCCTAGAGACCGAAAATAACGGTGGTTCAAATTTGTATATATATATATGTATACTTGTCTGTTTGCGGATTTACGGCATCCCTGATGGTCCGATTTTGATGAAATTTGGTGTAAAAATCCGTCGTCCAATTTGAAAGGTCAAGTTCGTTAACCAGCAAAATCTGCCCACTGGAAGATGGCGTTTGGGGCAAAATTCGCGCAAAAAAAAAATCGTAACGCTTACTTTTTGAGTTCATATGCTTGTAAGTACTCGTTTTATAGGCTTCTTGGGTTAGTAAAACGAACGAAACAATTTTTAAGGCGATAGCTTTAACCGTTTCTGAGAAAATCGGAAAAAAAGTTGTTAAATCAAGTTTTTGGTTTGGTTACTTAGAATCTTGGGATTCAGTTAAAACATTTTTTGCATGATTGAATTTCATCAAAACTAACATGTTAAACTTTTTGTTACGTTTGGAGTTAAGGAAGGGTTAGAATAAAATATTTTATGAACAGACATGAAAAGTTTTGGGAACTTCGTATAATTTCATTAATATCTGGACACACGGTTGGGAAATCGTGATAAGTGGATAGAAAATATTTGAAAGCTTTATAAATTCTCTACAAAAAAGATTCTGAAACAATTTTTGATTAGGTGATGTCAATCGGAGAAATAAGTGCTTAAACTTTGAAGTAATTGATTTCGTTTATTCGAACGGTTCTTTTTGTCTGTTTTTATTCCTTGTTATTTTTTAATTGCTTATAGTTGGAAAATGTATTTGACAATAAAACAGATTAGGTAAAATAAGAAAAACAATTCATTGTTAGAAACATAGCTTGCCAAGAGAAAGAGATTCGATGACGTCTTTTGAATATTTTCAATTGCCTTCATGCTGTTGGTTTTTTTATTTTATTTTTTAATTGATTTTATTTGTAGATTTATTACTATAGTAAAAGAACACAGGAATATGTGAAAAATTTTGATATTTTCCAATTCATTGAAACGTATGAAATGAAGTATCGGTAGAAGAGGATTCTAGGGTCTGGCGGACCCGACCAGGTAATGCCATAAAGCCCTTTGAACAAAGGCCGAGGAAAATATTATTTGTTTCTATTCTAAGCTTTTCAAATGACAATAGGGATATGAACAGGAACCGCGCTAAGATGAAGCAGTTCCTGCGAGTCGGACTTGTTTTATTTAACCTCTTGGGTTCATTTGACATCTGCCACTCGTCATGTATTTGTTTTCTCTATGTTACGGATGACGGCTGAGATTCGTCTTGTACTTTTTCTGTGCGTGTGCAGATGATGAGCCGTTGTACAAACGTATGTAATATTTTACTCGGAATAGGATCGTTAATTTTAAATACAAAATTATTACTATTTTATTATTCTTACCCCTTTTAGCGCGTTGCCTCCATTCCTACCGAGTTAAACCGCTATCCGGAAGAGCCGACTAGAAAAGCTGAACCCACAGACCACGAAAGTAACGGTGGTTCAAACGTGTACACACACACACACACACACACACACATATATATATATATATATATATATGTGTGTGTGTGTGTGTGTTCGTTACTAGCTGACTCAGAAATTGACCGTTTTGAATTAAATGTTAAAAAACCTCTAGAACTTGATTTTTTAGGCGATTTTCGCGAGAGAAAAATAGTAACCGTTGTCCGGAAAAATGGAAATAACTAGATGTTACTTGGAAACCGGGTTGGAAATCGTAGCATTTAATGCATGTATTCAAAAGCTTATTAAATTTTCATTCTACATTTTTCTGGAACAATTAAGAAGAACATTAATTGTTTCTATTAGCTAAACGCGAGTCAAAAAGTTTTTTAAATGGGCTTTAAAATTGAAATGAATAAAAAAAAAAAAAAAAATCCTTCAAAAACATGAAAAAAATAACTTCAAGGGTGTGTGAATATATGTATATGTATATATATATATATATATATATATATATATATATATATATATATATATGTATATATATTACACCCTTCTATAATATCTATGATAAATCATAGATAGCCCAATAGTAATAACCTAAATCCATATACCTTAAACAAATTATAATATTAAATATATATTTTTATTTATTTAAATATTTTATTAAGGTTTGCTGTTCCCGGGACAATGTTATATATTTCTATAAGTATGTCAATTCTGATAATAGCTTCTTTAATTTCGCAGGGACCATTCAACGCAGAGATATTATACATAAAACAATGCCCATATATGAAGGAACCAAAAATCATTCTAGACATAAAGGTGAAGAGGATCAACAGAAATAATTTAGCTTACGATGTTAACATTACAAATGCACACACAATTGATGACAATTTGTTGGTAATATCGATTATAATAATTACTTAAATAAATACTATTGTTCTTTTAGCGAATTCTGCATAGCACCCACACTTTTCGCTTTTTAGCCATTACACTTGTTATAGAATATTCAAAATAAAGGCTTGGAAAATTCTGTTAAGTCTAATTAAATAAAAAACTGTGGTGGCTTAGCCCCCCTAGAATTAACCTAGAAAAGTAAATTTTTTAGGCAAATTAATAGTAATAAGTTGTAATTAATGTATTTTCTTAGTTTATCAAATACTTCCTTAATGACTTCCAGGTGCCTGCTTATAAACATTTGATAATACCCCCAAGGCACGGCAGTAAGCCCATTCTAAATTAGCCCCCCCCCCCCCAGAAATGTTTGTCTAGAGCCACCTATGATAACAAATATTTTATTACGCTTAATTATGCATACAATGTCTGAGAATTAAAAGAATTAATCTATATATAAACCTGTGTCACAAAGTGCATTATGTATTATATATTAGCATACTAATAGTAATATTCTAATAGTAATTAATTTAAAAATATAAAAAATAAATCAGAAATAAATAAAAAGGTAATCTTAATTAATATAGTATTCGAGAAAATACTGTAAGCGAATAGCGTGAAAATGATGTAAAACGAATTAATATTTAAATAAAATGTAACAGTTGTAATAGATGTTTTTGCTATAGACTTTAAAGCTACAACAACTGAAGAAAAATTAAACCCTAACTCAACATACGAGACTCAGTTCTTATTAATGAACCTTGTCTTATCAATTGTTTCAGGCGATAACAAAAATGGCTCAGATGACTAATGGTGGCTATAAAAGCAACTTTTTTTCTAAAGAATTTCCTAAACCTTGCCAACTGCTAAAAAAGTATCATCCAGAGCTTTACAAAAAAATGACATCCGCAATTAAAACAGGAAATGCTGTTCTTTGCCCGATTCCTACGGTATTTTTCAATTTATTGAGTTTTAATTCAGTGCTTTTCTTGTCATTTATATTATCCTTGGGATATATATATATATATATATATATATATATATATATATATATATATTAATTTTATAAGTTAATATAATTCAGGACAGATCCCAGGTACTGAAATACAATCTTTTAAGGTACTTTTGTGTGAAATGTACAGCTCTGCTATCGTTCATTGTTTAGCATCGTATCCTTTTGAACAATCAATTTTTGTTTCAGGGAAAATGGAAAATACAAAATCTAGTTATCAATTCAGGTCCAACATTCCCAGCCTTTTTCTACAACAAATACCGTATGCAGATTGAATTCATGAAGAAAGGAATAATGCTTGGGTGCTTGGAATTCGAAGTGAATGTCACCCCCAAAAATGAGAAACGAAATTGAGAAATACTTTTTTAAACTGCATTAACGTTTTTCTTTGTATGAGCAAAATACGCATAAGCCTGCACAAACATGTATGTGTATACAGGGTTTCCCCAAAATAATCGGCCAAACATCGGGAATCGTTGCACGCTGAAAAAAGAAAGAAAAAAAGTCCTTTGGCATATGTTTCGTTTTTACTTCGTTTACTTCCTATTCAATTGTGAATAGGTGTTCTTTCATAATGCTTATATAAAAATCATTAAAAGTATGTGTTTTATCCCCTCCCGCTCCACCTACCATCCATACGCCAAAGGACTTTTTTTCTTTCTTTTTCTATCCTGCATCGATTCCCGAAGTTTGGCCGTTTATTTTGAGGACACCCTGTATATATATATATATATATATATATATATATATATATATATATATATATGCGATAAAGAATTTATCCCTTGTTCACACAACATTTGTTCTTGATGCTATAGAAATCATAAAATATAGATACTCTACATTTAATTAAAATTAAAATATTAAAATTTAATAAGGTACTGAGTTTATTAATAAGCTTTATTTATTTATTATTATTTTTTTTTTTTTTTTTTTTTTTGGTATATTCCTAGCACCCTTTACCTAATCCTTCCCTCCAAACTGTCTCATGGGCCTCCAGTCCACATGGCTAGTTGCAGGCTTTGTTTGGCTGGAGTAAGGTCGTCATAGAATCATTCCTAACGAGGATGTTACTTATCTTTGGTGATCAATGAGAACCGGTGCATTCAACGTGGATATGGCCGTTGGCTACGCATAATAATAAACCCACATTTAAAGTAAGAAGAGTTGGCATTAATTCACATTGTAATAATTTCCGGGATTTATGAAAATTGTTATTACGGACAAACCCCTGATGAGGCGCACTCATAATAATAAAATAACTAATGTCAAAATGGAAAGTTTTCATTTCACCAGAATTATGAAGGAAAGGTAGATTTATTTATAAAGGACCTTCATTTGATTATTTATATTATATTTACTTTTGAAATGATTAATTTAGTAATCTACTATATGTATATTGGTCAAATATCACTCACTCACTCACTCACTGACCTATACATCCCCCAGCCCAAACCACTCAACAGAAAATTTTGAAATTTTGCATGGGCACTCCCTACATAACGTAGGCACTCACTAAGAAAGGATTTTTTGATATTCGAATTTTTAAGTATTTTTAGAGGGGTTTAAAGTTTGAGTTGGTTAGAGCATGCAAGCCTAGGCAGCAAGCGTTGCTAGGACGATAACAGAACAGCTGTTACCGTACATTATCTATTTCATAGTATTATTTTAAATTGAGGTTAATTTCAACTATGATAGCAGACCTTGAATTACTAGAAATAAACTGTGATTTTGTCACTGATAGAGTTTACGCCCTGGTGATGCTCCATCCGAGGAAATAATATCCCGAACCACTTGACACAAAAATTTGAAATTTTGCATGGACAATCAGTTTAGAATGTAAACACTCGCTAAGAAAGGGTTTTTTTGATATACAAATGTTTAAGTACTTTTAGGGGGGCATGAATTATTAAGAAGTTCCTCATCGGCTCGAAAATGGTTCGATTTTGATAACATTTGTTACAAAAATCTTTCTTCTCATTATAAAGGTCAAGTTCATTAACTAGTTGAATCCGTTTACTGGAACATGGTTTTTGGAGCGAAATTTGTGCGAAAGATTCCTTAACGTAGGAAAACGAATGAAACCATTTTTTAAGCGAGTTCTGTAGCCATACCAGAAGAATTGATAGAAATACTTTTCAAAACTAATTTTCTGTTTGGGTATTCAGAAACGAAGTATTTGGGAAAAAATTGTATGAATGGTGATACAAAGTTTTCGGATCTCAGTATATTTTCTAAAATATCTCGAAAACGGTTGGGAACTCGTAGTAAGTGGAAGGCAGCTATTCGAAAGGTTACTAAATTCTCTACAATAAGATTCTGTTGTAATGTCCGGTGGGGCAATGTCAATCGAAGAGATAAGTGCTAAAAACCTCAAATTTGATGTTTTTTTTTTTGTTTTTGTTTTTTTTTAACGCACGGTTAACTCCACATAGTGTTTTCAGGGTGACTTTCCCCGTGCAATTTAATTTTAAAGTCCGTGCAATAATAAGCCGTACAAAATTATGTAGTAGCGTTAATTTTGATCATATCTTATTTAACTCAATATAAAAAATACTTATCGGCCGTGGTGAAGCACAGGTATTCAGCTAGTCCTTAATAGAATCAATAAATAACCAAGATTCTAATTGTATAAATACCGTAACAAAAGTTTGATATTAAAGTTCATGAACCATTACTAGTAGACGGTGGTTCTTCCTCACGATTCCGCATGTCCCATTCATAAAGCCGCTCCCAAGGTTCATTAATAAATCATTAAACCTCTTCCAATTTACACTACGGTAAATGTAGATTGGTTTTAGATTAGAGTGTATGCATTTTTCATGCATTGATTGCACTGTGTTCGTTTCGAAGCAGTAGAACTGATTTTACCACATTTCAACTGTATGATTATAACAGTCTAGAAATTGAAAAAATATAACCGTAAGGCCTGTTTAAATTTTGAAACAATTCTAGATAGATCGATTCTTTAAAAGATCTTCCTTGAAGATCGATTCGTTAAAAGATCGACCCTTGGATTAAAAAAACGATATATCGTGTTAAAAAGGATCTTTTAAAAGATCGATTCAGATCGCCCATCTCTACCTTTCAACCGTAGTATAGAAAAAGGCGTATATTTCCTCATCCCTATCAGAGCTAGGCAAAAAGAAAATCAATACCATATCTTCACAATAACAAATGTAGAACCCCCCCCCCCAATTTAACGGCGTTAATGGCTAATAAGCTGACACGACAAAAAAAAATTGAGTAATAAAAAAGAGGTTTTAATAAAGCTTGAAAAATACCTGAATATGAAAAATACATTTTCTTCTTTTAAATCTGAATGCGTCTTCAGTCGAGTGAGAAAAGTAAAAGCTACATTAGTGGGATTGAAGATTATGACACTAATGAAGATGACTGGTTGCCTTCAGTAGTGCCTTCAAAGGATTGAATACAACAGGTGTTAACGATCCAAGACATTGTCTTGGAAATTCCTTCAGTTTCGTCGGTGAAGAACTAGAACAGGGCTGGGGAATGACCCGGCAGAGTCACTTTCAGCTCTTTTTTTGAGGAATCAGTACTATGACAGGTAGAAAAAACATTTTAGCGCGGTTCCGCCCTCCCCCATAGGGAGGAACCCCGCTTATAAGGTTGATCTCATGACGCAATCCAGAAGTGCCGACTAGAAAATTTTGCGATTCAGAACCCCTAGAAACCGAAAATGATGGTGGTTCAAATTTGTATATAAAATGTAAGCTAAACAACTACGAAAACCCGGCCAAAAGAACAAAACAAACACATTTGAAGTTTTAAGCACTTACTTCTCCGTTTGAAAATTCCTAATCAAAAATTTCTTTAGAATCTTTTTCGTAGAGAATTTAGTAAGCTTTCGAATGGTAAACTTCCGCTTCCCAAGATTCTCAACCGCTTTGGAGGTATTAAGGAAAATTTACAAAGTTACCAAAACGTTTCATGTCTATTAATAAAATATTTTATTCTAACCCTTCCTTAACTCCAAACGTAACCAAAATTTCAGCATATTAGTTTTGATGAAAGTTGAACATGCAGAAAATGTTTCAACTGAATCCCATGATTCCAAGTACCCAAACCAAAATCGGTATTCAACAACTATTTTTCCGATTTTCTCGAAAACGGTTAAAACTATCGCCTTGAAAATGGTTTCATTCGTTTTCCTTGGCCAAGAAGCCTATAAAACGAGTACTTACAAGCATACGAACTCAAAAACGTAAGCGTTACGATTTTTTTTTGCGCGAATTTCGCCCCAAACGCCATCTTCCAGTGGGTGGATTTTGCTGGTTAACGAACTTGACCTTTGAAATTGGACGACGGATTTTTGTACCAAATTTCATCAATATCGGACTATCAGGGAAGCCAAGAAGTCCGTCACGCAGGAGCTGCATAACTAAGCACTTTCCTCAGAATTTGGGTAGTGTAGAATGCTTTCCAGAACAATTTCCTTAACATATCCTACATAAATAAAATAAAAAACATGAATAGTTCTCTTTTAAATTTGTAATGAGTAACTGATCAATTATTAATTTGCTTCCAGAGTTATGTTTACACATGGTACCTATTACACTACGTAATAAATACAAAAAACCTCATATTATCGTATTTTGATCTAACGCAGAAACAGGATAGTCACTCTAGTGGTAGAAAGCGCTCCTTGCGGCGGCTTTGTGAACCTACTTCTGGCGGGCTTTTCTATTGAAATATATTACAAATTAAACCCCCGCTTTCCGATTGACCGATTCAGCTCATTTTTACAACACATCTTTCTCATGAGTTACCCACGACGTATACCGCGTTTCGTTACAATACAGCAGAAATTACGACCGATATGAGGTTACGACCGGTATATTAGGAATTTGGGTCCGGAGTAAACCCCCCCCCCTTCTAATGAACCGATTTAGTTTATTTTTACAACACATATTTACCTGTAGATTACCACTACGAATACCGATTTTCGTCGAAATATACCAAAAATCACGTCTGGTAGTGGCGAATTGGTATTGTGGGTCCGGAGTAAACCCCCCCTCCTAATGAACCGATTTAGTTTATTTTTACAACAAATATTTACCTGTGGATTACCACTACGAATACCGAGTTTCGTCAAAATATACCAAAAATCACGGCTGGTAGTGGCGAATTAATATTGTGGGTCCGGAGTAAACCCCCCCTTCTAATGAACCGATTTAGTTCATTTTTATATCTCACTTTTCTCTCTATATTACCACTACGAATACCAAGTTTCGTTGAAATATAACAAATATTACGGCTGACATAGACTAATTAGTGTTTTGGGTTCGGGGTAAACCCCCCCCCTTCCGGTGGACCGACTTTGGTGGTTAACGAACTCGTTCAATCGTTTACTAATTGAATGCTATATACCAAGTTTCGTGACGAAAAAACAAAAACTCTGGCCGCTATCGTGTTAACAGACATATATATATATATATATATATATATATATATATATATATATATATATATATATATATATATATATATATATATATATATAAATTTTAACGGGGGTCATTTTCGGTGTCTACTAGGTAGGATCGATAAAGATTTGAAGAAATTTTTCAAAAATTCCGTCATGAGTCTAACCTCAATAGCTACTTTCCTTCGGAGGAAAGTGCTAAAATGAGCGAGCAGACAAATATATATATATATATATATATATATACAAATTTGAACCACCGTTATTTTCGGTCTTTATGGGTTCTATGGAGGGAGGAACCTCGCTAAAAAGGTTGAGAATCTTGGGAAACGGAAGAATACCATTAGAAAGCTTACTAAATGCTCTACAAAAAGGTTCTGATAAAAGTTTTGATTAGGCGATGTCAATCGGAGAAATAAGTGCTTAAAACTTTAAAGTAATTGATTTCGCTTATTCGAACTGATCTTTTTGTCTGTTTTTATTCCTTGTTATTTTTTAATTGCTTATAGTTGGATAATGTATTTGATAATAAATCAGGTTAAGAAAAATAAGAAAAACAATTTAATGTTAGAGATATGGATTTCCAAGATATAGCTTTTCAACTGCCTTGTGGGGGCCTTCCTAGGGAGGGTTGGCCGACTCATCCAAGTAAGATCGTAAATAAGACCTTTCTAAAAATGTGGACCCAAAATAATAACAGCTTCTATTTTAATTATTCTAAATGAGTCTAGGGATAACAACGGAACCGCGCTAAGATGCTGCAGTTCCTGCGGGTCGGACTTTTTTAATTAATTTTGTTGTTTGAATTATTTTCGTGAAAGATATTATGTCGCTGGTAACTAATCTAATACCCTAGATTAGGCGTAGGAACGTGCACTAACGTTAAGTAGTAATGGGGTTTCTGAAGAATCTCAAGAATGAATTTTTAAGAAAAAAAAGTTCAAAATTGTTTTCGCTCCAAGTAAATTAGAGGTACCAAAGATTACCCAGATACAAGTGGGATAGATAACGATATATTTATTTAAATTGTAACTATAAATTATAAGTTAAATGAATATAATATAAAAATATACTTCGTTTTCACAGCTAATTTTTGGATTGGGTATCTAGGAACAATATATTCAGTTAAAAATTGTTAAATATGTTTGACATTCATCAAAACTAAGGTCATTTAATTTTTGTTAGGTTTAGGTTAAGTAATTTGGAGGCACACTTGGGGTTCGCATATTTTCTTAAGGCTGCATTTACATTGGACCCTTATTTCTCCCAATCCGATTTTGTTCGACCGAATACGGCCGTCAGCGGCCGACGTGAGTTCCTACATTGGTCCCGACCCGATTCGACCGTAGTAATTGGAAATGAATGATTAAGCAATACCACCTAATAAGCATAGAAACCTCCGATTTCGTTGAATGTTGGAGGTAAGAAAAGCATTAGTATTCATATTTTAAAATAATAAGAAAGGTAGCTAGAAGGTTATAAGCATTGCGTGGTTATAAACATCTTTCCACGTAATTAAATAAACAAGGGAAACAAAAACAAAAATGTGAATTAATGAAAAACTTGTTCTAAATTTTATTAGCTGTCATTTTAATTTAATTTAAATTTTAACGTCCATTTATTATTAACTAGGAATTTTAGGACGAGTTATCTATAGGTTACCACCCTTCTGTCATTTAAAAAAAAAAAGCATTTTAAAGCATTTTTTTAAAAAAAAGCATTGAAATAGGTTAAGATGTTTTGGAAGCACAATATGTCGTGTAGCGCCATTGTGAAGTCGGTCTAGAAACAAACAAGTTTGAACGGCTGAGAATCGACAGTCGGTGGCTATCGGATCGGATCGGGTCCAATGTAGGTAACCCCTAAATATCTGAAAACGGTTAGGAAATATTGGGATGTAGAATGTAATTATTCGAAAGCTTACTAAACTCTTTACAAAAATGATCTTGAAGTAATTATGTTTGCCAAAACGATCTCAGTCAAAGAAATAGTCTTTAAAACTTCTAAAAGGTTTATTACGTTGCTTTGAACTATTCCTTGTGTTTGCTTTTGTTAATTTTTTATTACTTATTGTTTTTGTAATTTTTTTTTCGAAATAAAATTGAACTCTCTAGTAAAACAAGACACGTAAAATGAGAAACAATTTTGAGTTGTTTCTAATAGAGCTTTCCGATTGGAATTCGAAGAACCAGAAAGAGGAATTTCTGCAACTGTTAGTTTCCTGTGAATATTGGCATCTGAAATATTACTTTTCTTCAAGATTTCGCAAGATTAAGTATTTAAGGTTTATACGAAAATGTAACCTATATCCCTTCCAAGCTCTCCGATTTACACTAGTGATAAGAACTTTCTAGAAACACGCTAGATGCTTCAGTTCCTGCGGGCCAGACATTTTTCTTTCTATTTTTGCAACGAATTAGTTATCTCCATAAAATGGTCACAGCGTCATTATGTCCTTAAAGCGAAAATACGCTGGTCAAGGCTTCTGAAATATAGTCATTACACAATAGAAACTACACTAGGACTGACTGACCATCGTTGATTCCATTACTGTCCAAATGACCAAAAGGAAGTTTTCACCTATCGAAAGTCCTTCGGCCTCGAAATGGCCAGCAATGATGTGCATCTTTATATGGTGATCGAACCTCCCTTTTGGACATCGAAAGTTCTTGGGTATTATCTCTTCCGAGATAGAGCAGAGAAGATGATAAGACAAGAAATATGATGATTCCAGGCTGTCCATTTCATTTGAACAAACTCTGTAGGGTCTCCCCATGGGTAACACCTTGGATATATATGCGGGTTCGGGTCACGCCTGCAATAGGTTGAGTTTTTCATTTCAGAGCCCATTGAAAAAATTCCCTGCTCCATTAGGGATGTTGAGAGAGTTTGGCAACCTAAAGACTTTCCGGCGTAAAAGGCCTAGACGTTGATGCGCATTAAAAAAAAAAAAAAAAAAAAAAAAAAAAAAAAAACCTAGCATTGGCATTAGCACTTGAATCTTCGCTTGATAGGCGATCCAAGCGGTCGATGCAATTCGAGGCTAACAAAACCAAACAAAAAGTTTCCTGTTATCATTTCATTAAATTTGTTATTATGTAATGTAAGAATTAAACGAAAAATCAGAAGGTAGTAGCAGGAATGTGAAAGGTTAACTCGCAATCGGTGCGTCAGCTCAGCGTGTTCGCTATGTTGGAAAGCTTAGAAATAACGTTAACAGTTAAGATGTGAAATAAAATATATGAAGATTCTCTCCCAAAAATTAAAAGAACAAAAACACCATTAGCCTAGCCTAAGGATGGTTAGGTATGGTTCGGTAAGGGTAGGTGTGGTTCGCTATGGTTAGGGATGGTTCGGTATGGTTAGGGATGGTTCGGTATGGTTAGGGATGGTTCAGTATGGTTCGGTGTGGTCCGGTATGGTTTGGTATGGTTAAGGATGGTTAGGTATGGTTCGGTATGGTTAGGTGTGGTTCGGTATGGTTAAGGATGATTCGTTATGGTTAGGGATGGATCGGTAAAGTTAGGGATGGTTCGGTATGGTTAGGTGTGGTTCGGTATGGTTAGGCGTGGTTCGCTTTGGTTAGGTTTGGTTCGGTTTGGTTAGGTGTGGTTCGGTATGGTAAGGTGTGGTTCAGTATGGTTGAGGATGGTTAGGTATGGTTTGGTATGGTTAGTTGTGGTTCGGTATGGTTAGGGATGGTTCGGTATGGTTAGGTGTGGTTCGGTATGGTTAGGTGTGGTTCGGTATGGTTAGGTGTGGTTCGGAATGGTTCGGTGTGGTTCGGTATGGTTAGGGATGGCTCTCTTCACTTTTTTGTAACCCTTCTTTCAGTTTAGTCATCGTTAAAGCATATTTATGCTAAAAATGTTAGTTCAAATGCGATTGAAAAACTTCGGTTTGGTTAGGGATGGTTCGGAATGGTTCGGTGTGGTTCGGTATGGTTAGGGATGGCTCTCTTCACTTTTTTGTAACCCTTCTTTCAGTTTAGTCATCGTTAAAGCATATTTATGCTAAAAATGTTAGTTCAAATGCGATTGAAAAACTTCGGTTTTGGAGGTTTTTTCCTCCTGCACCAATGTGCAGCGCCCCAGAGTTTGATGACACGTATTTGCTGCTTTCTTCCCTATACAGGTCTGCGAGGCAACTATTTTTTATTTTTAAATTTGTTTAAATTTATATAAGTGAATTATAACGTTGTCAAGGTATCTTCTCGCTGGAATAAACTATATTATTTCATTTGGCATAGTTACAGTTGAAGAAACACGCTTAAACATTTTAGTTCCTCTGAATTTTGTAGATGTCCTTCATAATTATTTAGCACCAGTTCAGTTATACATTACATATAAATTTTTCTTATTTCATTCACTCAGATATATGAACGTTTTGCCCTTTTCATAACCACAAGCGCATTATGGGATAATAGCTCTTTGTCCCCTCTTGTAAAAGGAGCAGAATCCAATTTCTTCCGCTGGGATTTGATAACTTCCGGAGTTTCTTGGGTGCTAGTCGGAGGCCGCGTGCTTCAACGTCCAGAAATAATCGCTCCACAGATTTTTATTTGCTACTGCTGCTTCAAACGTTAAAAAAAGTTTTAAACGAACATTTCATGTTCCTTTTAGTCTTTTTATGTTTACATCTCCTTGCAGAGGAATGTCTCAGGTTTACATATATATATATTTTTTTTATTTTGGATGATAAAAATAGTTTTCGTTACCAACCCTCTAGTATTATAGTCCATTAAAATTACGGCATTTAATTTCTTATCACCAGCTGCCTTGATTATTAAAAAGAAAAAAAGTTCGTACATTCCCACTGCGCATGCTCGAACGTCTCTGCGCATGCTCGAACGTCTCTGCGCATGCCCGAACGCCTCTGCGCATGCTCGAACGCCACTGCCATGCGTGAACGCCGCTGCGCGTGCGCAAACACTACTGCCATGCACGAACAATATTGAGCATGCGTGAACGCTAGCGGACACTTTTTTGTAACAGTTTTTTGCAGTTTGGTCACCGCTAAAGCATATTTATGCTAAAATAGGATTTAACGTTCCTATTTTTCCAAATGACTCTAGGGATAAGCAAGATATGGAATCACGCCGATCTAAGTCGGACGTTGAATACTAGCTTATATTATGGGCTTGCAGTACCTATGAAGTTCTGGTGCTTGTTGAAATATTATTACTTACAGTACAATTATCTGACTATGGACATTTCTAAAGTGCATTTCGGATATTTCGAGTGCTAACCTCGCTCCCTCTCACATGTCTTACTCGATTTGGTCAGAGTAGACCGTAAATTTACACTTAACCGCACTTTCTTAGAAATGGGTTACTTTCTAAAATATAATTTATTATATTTAAATAGTGAAAGAAAAATCAATATTGCACGTTTATGTTTAGGAAACTTCAAAAAAATAAAAATAAAATCAGTCCCGTAACAGGCCACGAGGACCCTGAGGGGCAGATACTATAGAGGTATCTTATTCATGACCATACCTCACACTAGGGAGATAGTGTGGTCAGTACTATGCATTAGGAAACTTCAATATAGAAAATAAATGCATAAACTCATAGAAACGAGTGCATTCATTTATTTTATATTATTTTTGTTATTTATTTTATCAAACGAGAGTATTATCCTTAGTCTCCTGTGATAAATTCTTGCGGGGGCTGTTGCGAATATTTTTATTATTATTATCATTTAATGTTATTCTTTATTATTAATTTTATTTTTTCTATTATTTCCTTAATTTGTTTTAATGTTATTCTTTTTATGTTATGTATTTACATATTTTATTCATACGTTTTTTGCAATTTTGTTAACATCTAATATTAATTGTTTTTTTCTTGTTTCAGCTTTCCACCACCTCGTTCAAATTGTTTACTGTAATTTATTTTCTGTTATTTCATGAATGCATCTTTTGATAAATGAAAGGATAAATCGCCTGTGTTGCGATGCCCAAAATTAGATCAAATAATTATAAAATACAATTTATTAAAGTGAGAGGAATGTGGTTTTATTGACTTTCCGTCTATTTTTGTCCGGGTCTGCATATAATTGAAATAACCACTATTTTTTAAAACAACTACTTGCAATCCAAAACCTTGCAGACTCGTTCCCTTGACATTTTTGAGTACTATATTATATCCCTGTTAGCCAGGAGAAGAATCGCTCTTCTACTGTGAAGTGATCGGTGAAAGGTCCCTGATTGTGGAAGGATGTGAACCTTGAAGAGTCTTGGATACATTCTACCGATCTCCCCGTTTATCTCAACAAATGGAGCTCATCGCCTTCTCTAGTTATCATTAAGTAGAAAACTAAACCAACTTGTCATTTTGACTAAACATCTACAAGTTACAACGGTGGAATTTCTTTATTTTATTCCTAGGTGTTCTCTACGAAGGTCAGTCACCGTGTGAGAAGTCGGAAAGTATCCAGCAGGGCCTCCGAGAAGAATTACGGGCCCCTGAACAAATAACTTCACGGGCCCCTTAATCCCCTCCATTAACACTACCTAAAACTATTGATGAAATTCCTAAAAACTGAAATTCCTCTGAAATAAAATTAAATATTCGTATTTTCGTGCTTGGCGGCTGGTCAAATAATAAAAACTTCACCACACAGTTTCACCAAATTCATTACGTCCCTACATGTTTCACACATTTTTGTTGCCTCTTCAGGGGAAAAAGTTACAAATATAAAACTTACAGCCTCAACCTAGCCTAGACGTGAACGTACTGGTGGAAGGTTATCCTCCTCAGGTTGAGGCCGAATACGAAGATTAAGAAAAGGGTTAGTTGAATAATAATTATAAAATTAAATACATTTGTAATTGAACGGAGTGTAAACTTCACGTGTTGTCTACTACATTGGCACTTCCTGGGGCCACAAATTTTTGGATTGACAATATTTAAAAACTATTTCATATATCGTCGATACAAATGCAAACTAACGAATATGAAAATCACCACTTTCAAGAGTGAAAATACTTTTATTTATTACTCTGCTTTTGGGCAGTCAAATAGTAGGCAGATTCAACCTTTTGACGGTGGTAACATCCACCTTTCACTGTGTGAACTTAGATTCGAGAGTTTGTCATTCATCAGTCCAACAGCAATCAGTAAAGATTTAAAATGAAAGATGCGTTTTTCACATTCGATACTTTGCATTTGTATCGACGATATTACAATTAGGGAATTTTAAAAATCATCCATTGGTTGTTCTAAATAATAATTTTGTTATAGGTATATAATTTTGTTATTTCAAATTATAATACGAGTAAAAAAAACCCTGAGACCACGTGCCTCTGACCAATTGTCCACCGTGCCTCCCCACTAAACGTGAGCCCTGGTATACATGTAGTATTTTCTAATTTTTCTTGTCAAAGAATCAATAAAAAGTGGCACACAATTTTATTTAATTTTTCTCACTTTATTGTGCTAAAAAAATGTTGTTATATGAAATTGCCCCACACTAGTTTTTGTGAATACATATTTTTGTCAAGGAGATTAAAATGAGAATGATAATAATCATTTAAATAATAAAATATGCCAGTGTCAGATTTTATTTATTGTTTCCTCCAGCCTTTTTATAATTACTCATTAACTGACAGGTCTCATCGATAACTTTCAAACCAAGTTTGGCTGTCATCTCCTTGTTAGCTTTGTAAAACACGCAAACCTCAAAGACAATAAGCCGATGAGACCCCAGCACGAATGTGCCTTGAGAAAGCCACTGTATTCCCTAAGACAACACACCCAAGGTCTAACTCAGGAGTTGACTTTAGCCAGAGTAAACACTTTCAATCAAGGCCGATACATTATTAACAACTCTTCAAGGCTATGTAATAATTAATAAATTCCATACAAACCAAATTTCAAGACGTTTTAGTTAGTTGAGCTTGTTCCCATGGAAGATTTTTTCATTAATGTCTTGCTCATAGTCTAACTCAATGCAGACTTATATAAAATTTTCTTTTTTTCATAATTTTTTTTTTATAATGGCGTGTAAACCCTTAAGGTCATTAACGCCATTACTTTGTGTGTTCATTTTTATTATAATTCTGTAATAAGTATTAATTAAATTCAATTGTAATAATTAGGGAACGGATGTTATTCTATTTACATATTTTTTTCTAATTCTTAATCGTAATTTTTGATGTAATTCTGCACGTTTTAAGTGATTTTGAAGCATTTAAACAGGCTTTTATATTACATATTTTGTCGAAAATCCATATTTGTACATATTCTGCCATAAATACATATTTTTGCTACATATTTTTATATTCTTTTTTTTTGTAATTGTAAAAATAAAGGGGAAACCGAGAAAGAAAAAAAAATACTTACCCCAATGACTCTCACTGTGTCTTTTTTAATTGCAAGAAGCAAAGGGGGGTGTCCCGTGGTCTAGTGGCTAGCGCGCTAGATTCATAAGCGGGAGACGGGGGGTTCGATCCCCACCGGCGCCAGAAATTGTCTCATCTCAGGGCTCGTATGTTTGAATTGAATTGAAACAGGTGTTCATAACCAATTCAAAAGAGCAGAACTATTAATGTTTTTATTTTATTTATCTATATAGGTTATTTTAAGCAAATTATTTAGGAATGCACTCGCCACTACCCAATTCTGAGAAAAGTGCTTAGTTTTTTACTTTATGCTTAGAAAATTTCATGTTACCGATGTATATGTAATTAGCCAATTGAAGTGTAGTTTACCATATGATCAATTTCAAGAACTCTCATTAGAAAATGAGGCTGACGATACTGACTCGTCAGAACAAAATGCTGAAGGATATAGCAGTATTGAATCAGACGATGGTTGACGGATAATTCGTTTTTAGTGCCTAATATAATTGTATATATTTGTTATTATTAAAAAAAAAAGTCAGTACAATTACTTTTTTCTTAAGTTGCTAGTCTATTTTTGTTAATTATTTTCGCGTTATAGCCTCTGTATTATTTTTTATGAATATATGTATTAGGTTTATGTAAATAATAGATGCAACAAATTACTACTTAAATGTTCCAAAGATTTAAAAAATGTTATCCCAATTTTTATCTATTATGCCCAAGTATTTGTGTGTCTACAACATTTGTTTGTTGGATATACTAAAAACTATGGGTCAACGATTTTTTAAAATATTTTTCCCTATCACAGTGACCTTAAAAAATATTGAAAAACAGAAAAAAATAATTTTGTTGCCCTAAAAGTGGATTTTTGCCCACTGTGCGGCGTCATTACACGTTCGACAAGTTAAAATCATGTTGTTGGTAACAATTTTCCAAAATAATGTTCATCTGAAGAAATTCCCAACTTTTTTTTTTGCCCTCTTAAAATTAGTTCGTAATTTTTATTTATGCTTAATTTTTTAATATGTTATGAGTTTTAGTCATTTTGTTTTATATATTTCCAACCTTTGTTCTTTCCATTTATAATAACAGAGTTCGTACTAATTATTTCTTCTTTTCTTTTCAATAATTTATAGTTTTTGGTATTTTTTTGCTACATATTTTCAATTTTTTATTAAATATTTCATTATAAATAGTTAAATATATATGTACATATTTTGAATTTTATTTTACATGAACTTCAGTGCCCTAGTATTATTGATTGTTTTATTTGCCCACATTTAGTTCAAAAGAGAAATGCTCAATTGCTTGTAAAAAAAATTAATAAAAATAGACCAAGAAAAATAAAAACAATAAAGAATAAAATAAATAATAATGACATAATATATAAAAATAATAAATAAAATAAATAAATGAGCATTCCATTTCTGTATGTTCTATCTAGAATTTGTCTATCAACTTGACTTTGACTACAATGTAAAACCTTTGACTTGCCCGACTGACTTACATAATAATGGTGTCCAAAATATAAAAATCACTTTACAATAATTGTAAAGTGATTTTTATATTTTGGTCACCATTATTATGTAAGTCAGTCAGGCATGTCAAGGTTTTTACATTCAGAGATTATTTCTGAAATAAATCAGACTATATGGGCATTCTCGTAAAACAACTAAATTCTTAATTGAATACAAATAATAACTAATAATTTTTGTAGTTTTTTTTCTCCTATTCTTTAAGAATTTTTAACATTGTAATCAAGGTAATATTATAGATATGAAATAAAGTTAACCTGTAAAGCTGTAATTAATAATGTGTACGTTTTGTTTTGTAATGGAATTATATTTTAACAATATAAGAACGTGCTAATGACCTCAGCAGTCACATATAAATAAAACCAGCTATAATAAATAAGACCATCTATAGTAAATAAATAAAAAATGTTAAGAATGTCTTAATTGTCCAGCTGTTCAGTGACTTAAAGAGCTCTCTCTAAATATTTCATGCAATCAATTTCGAAGCAAAAATCATTTTGAAGAAGAGGGTGAAGACTGAAGATAAAACTCATCGTCTAACCCCTGACCTCCAAAAATCGTTAGCAGCTGCTATTTTGGTTGTGTTTCATTAGAGTCCTAATTTAAAAAGGGGGACAGATGAAGAGAAAGCGAATTTGTCAATTTGCGGGGGGAGTGTCGCTTTTTAAGTGCCACCTCTTAATTATAGCTTAGAGGTGGAGGAATTTGTCGTGAACTATTACAAAGCTTATTTTTAAAGTAATGTTTACAGCCTAGAAGGCTGTTCTCCTTTGCAGTCTGTCGTGGAGTTGGTAAGAGGAAGGAACTAAACGTTACTTGAGTACAAATATATGAAAGTTGAGTCTAGCTTTGGGCGATGCCGTGAATATAAGTGTAAATGTTCGTAGTTTTTTTTTTTAAAATAGGGTTTAAATGGCAGACTGAATGGATAACTTCGAACGATAACAAGCTTCGGAAGATAAAGGAATTCATAAAACAATAGAAGTCCAGCTATAGAAGCTGCCGGAAAGAAGTAGTCCTTACAAGATTTCGAATTGGACATACTCTACTAACCCACTCTCACTTAATGACAATATAATACATACCACGATGTACCGAATGCAATAACACATCAACTGTAAAACACTTACTAACAGACTGCAGAAAACATGAACATACCACATGACATGTGTATGAACTCTAGACATACCACGATGTACCGAATGCAATAACACATCAACTGTAAAACACTTACTAACAGACTGCAGAAAACATGAACATACCACATGACATGTGTATGAACTCTAGACATACCACGATGTACCGAATGCAATAACACATCAACTGTAAAACACTTACTAACAGACTGCAGAAAACATGAACATACCACATGACATGTGTATGAACTCTAGACATACCACGATGTACCGAATGCAATAACACATCAACTGTAAAACACTTACTAACAGACTGCAGAAAACATGAACATACCACACGACATGTGTATGAACTCTAGACATACCACGATGTACCGAATGCAATAACACATCAACTGTAAAACACTTACTAACAGACTGCAGAAAACATGAACATACCACATGACATGTGTATGAACTCTAGACAGATGGTAGCCCCACACTTACCTGTATTCAAAAAATAAAAATGTACGAAAATATTTTATATTTTCAACCATTTTTTAAATTAAATATTATTTGTACAAAATTGAGCGAAAAGACTCCGTGTTTAGTTTTTTGAAAATAATTGATTAAATTTATCACTTTCTTGTTTTTAATGTTATAGTTGAACTTTTATGTTTTTATTCTTTTTTACTTTCTTTTTTTTTCTCCATGTTTGAAACACAATTTTTGTCTTCGTAACCTTGTTTGGGCTAGTTAGGAGTTGAACATATCCCGGCCGTAGCCTTTGAGCCGGAGGCACTAGGGCGTATAGAAAATAATTTCGGGGAGGGAGGCTGGGCTGTGAGCATCTAGGCATTTCTGGTGTAGGGAAAATTTTAAATATTTTAGTGTAAAATGGTGAGTTTGAAGGTCCTTAGTAGACCAGGGTAAATGTAGAAGACATTTTTCTTTGTTATAGGCTTTTTTTTACATGAAATATTCTCACCAAAACAAAATTACCCCTTATGTACGCCCATGCCCGGAGTGGGGGGGGGGGTGAAGGGCCCATTTTCGATTAAATCTTAAACCCATGCATCCTAGCGCCATGACCATACTATATCAAATGAATATTAAATTAAATGAATATTTAATTTAGATTAAATTTGCTACAAGTTTTATTCGATTAGGTTTTTCGATATATTTTAGTTCTCCAGATATTCACTCTTGAAAGTCTGTAATTTTGGGAAAAAACACATTTGTCACATATTATTTGCTCTTTTTCACCGGATAACTCTTCAAAGATGCACTCAAAAAATAAATGCCGGTTATAGGGCAGTAGACCATTACATCGTCGATACAAAAGCAAACTAACGAATATGAAAATCACCACTTTTCAGAGTGGAAAAGTATTTATTCATAACTTTTTTTTGGACAGTCAAATATTCGGCAGATTTGACCTTTTGATAGTGGAATACTTTCCCTTTAATAGAGTGAAGATTGACGAATTTGCCGTAAATAAGTCCAGCAGAAATTATTAAAGATGGACAATGAAAGATGCATTTTTTCATATTCGTTAGTTTGCTTTTGTATCGACCATATTCCCTTCAATAATATATATTACTTAACTGTTTTATGTATTTTCCTTCAAAAGTTAAAACAATTTCAGTGTTATCCGGAAATCTGATATCACGCGACAACTGTCGACTAATATTATTGTTGTTTAATTGTATATTTAAATGTTTTAATTTTTTGGTTTCATGGATCTTTTATTTATTTATTTTTTGTGTACCCTACATGATTGTAGAGAAATCATAATAAATTAAAATAAATGAATACAACAATCTCAGGGCATTCATAAAATAGTGGAAACTAAAAATAACTAGTTTTTTAGATGTGACGTTGAAAAAACTCCAAATCGTTTAGAGTCTTTTGCTCAAATTCCAGGATCATAAATATGCTTTAGGACCACCCGACAAACCTACAGTATGTAATGTACTTTATAACATACAGTCTTCTTTTTCGTACATGGCCACCGAGCGTGCGTGAACGCCAGCGGACACTTTTTTGTAACGTTTTTTTTCAGTTTAGTCATCGCTAAAGAATATTTATGTTAAAAGCGATATTTATCAATGTATTTAAGGTAGGGGTGGTCCCTCCAGAAGTGGTAATGTAAAGAAACGAAACACGTTGGGCAGAACCAATTTTTTAAGTGGTTTAAAAAATCATGTTGTGTGCCACCATCACGAAGCAGCGCCACCTCCACCTGATCCCCACCGCTCCCAGCTCACAGTCCACTTCCTCTGCTAAGCGTCGACGGAAGGAGGCCACCACCTCTGGCTATATAGCCACCGGGGGCGGCTAAGCAGACGTCACAACCATGGCATCCATCTCCAGGGCAATACTACTACAGCTATGCAAGACCCTGCTTCTTCAGGTCCTCTTGCTTCAAGGAGTTCTGGCTGGACCGCTACAGTCTACGGATACACCAGAAGTCATGAATCGGCAGGTAAACATTTTGCGGTTTCCGTATCGAATCGCGAGGGCAGTTTGGGGCGTCGTTTTGGATGGGCTAGTTTATATGGAAGAGACTTTAGAGTCGTTCACTAATATGCTTGATACTTTTTAAATAGTATTTTATAAAATATCGTTTGTTATTAAAATATTTTTATTTTGACCACCCTCTCTTTTTTTAATTATAATTTTTTTTTGTAATAGGTTAGCTTAAGTATATTTTCTAGCCAGTAGCCAGATAAAACGTTAATATAAGAACGAAGTTTTCTTTTCTTTCTTTTTTTTTTTTTAAGTAGACAATCAAACACTGTTCAAGATAATTAAATTCTAATTATGTCATCATAAAATAGACAAAATAACGGGAGATTCAAAAATCACACGAAAACTTCAACATTTAGTAAGCATTAAATCTCTGGAAATGCATCCATAATTTCCTTAAACAAGGAAAAACAACGAAAAAGTCCATTTTATGTTTTTTTTTACAAAAGGGGTCAATCGTTCATCCTATCCCTAAATAAACTTCCACTTAATTTGCAGAGATTTAATACTTACTAAATGTATAAGTTTTCCTGTAATTTGAGAATCTGTAGTCCGTTAGGGGGCTGAGGAAAAAATTCGAGAAACACAGAATTGCATTATCAGACATGTCCATAGAGCATCTTCTATCAATGGGTTTAGTGAAGTTAATGACGGTTTACTTAAATGAGATTTTGTCTATTTTATGATGGCGTAATTAGAATTTTATTATCTTGAACAGTTTTTGTGCAATCCTTTCATATTCAATAAAAAATGTATCTACGTTAAAAAAACATAAAATTGGACATAACTCATTTTCCCTTTGGAAACGGACCATACTTTAAATGGACTTTTTTGTTGGAAATTATGCCTAGAATCACCTCCTAGAGTTTGGCTACTTACACCTCATTTTGATAAAATTTGGTATGAAAATCTGTCGTGTAAATTGAAAGCTCAAGTTCGTTAACCAGCAAAATCCGTTTGCCTGATCATTTTGTAAATCCTGATTAGAATTTAATTTTTTTCCCTAGTAACAAAATCTTTACGGCACGAAATAAGTGAAAATCTCTTGAAGAATGTTGAGGGAATAAGCGGAATGCGGTTTAATCTCACAAATAATTCCAATAATTGTAATTGTAGGGTTGTTTGAGCCTTAAATGTTTTAGAATTATCACGATGAAACAACACTTTATAGACATTCACTATTCGTGAATGCTTTTAATCCATGAGTTGAATACATCCTTTCTGCCATCTGACCACTGTTAATTGTGGCTCTGACTCCACAAGATTTTAAGGATTTCGTTATCAAAATTAAATCCTGCTTTCTTCTCTTTTAAAGTGTTTATACCATTTCTTGGTCCAGTCGTTAGCCATAGAGAATCTCATGCATCCTTTTGATCGGCATGAAATTCTTGACTGACCTAGCACAATAGAGGAAGAGAAACTTATAAGATAAAATTAATGAAAGTGACGGCTCCACTTCCCTGATCAGCTGGTGACATTTTGACCGCATCACTTTCTACAATTAGGATTAACTTCTTTCTAGGTTAATTAAACCAAACTAGTAGGGCGGAGAGGGGCCATTTTTTTGGTTGCCTATTCTAGGAAGTATCTGTAATCAGCACTAGTTTTTTTTTCTTTTTTCCGTGTTTTAAGTATGCCGTAGATGTCTTTCAACGAATCGGATGGTTGCGGTGAATGTATGCGATGAGCTCACCTTTCCTCTAAGAAATATATGCGATATATGATGAACAAAAAAATCAGTACCGTAACAGGCCAAAAGGGTCTAGAGGGGGAGATACTCTAAAGGTGACCGCACTAGCATACTAGAGAGATGTTGTGGTTAGTACTATTCTCCAGCCGCCTGATTTTCCCATATCAGGTACTCATTAATGAATTAATTAAAGGCTGGGTTGGCCTAGGGGCGGCCTGGGGCTCCGAATCCAACCCTCGAACGACGACACTAGAAGATACAATCTAAAGTGAGCACCCGAGTTTTGAAATTATGTCCTCCAGAACATTAGGAGAGTGTTCCATCACTGAGATAATCTCGCCCTTCATTTCATATAAAATCACTTGACATTTTCATATTTGCCTTTATTTAGATGCTAATATCCTAAACACGACTGGCGTATGGCAAAAAAGTCTCTTAGATTCATAATCAAAAGGTGAGTTCTTTTTTCATTTTCCATTAATAATTTTCATATTTATTTAAATTTTTAATGTCTATTATAATTAACTCCGAATTTTCGGACGGGTTTTCTATAGGTCACCGCCCTTTCTCAGCCACGACCTTTGGCACGGAGTGTTAAGTGCTCACGCCTTAATACTCACGGCCACCCGGTCTCCAAATATCAATTCACATTTTTGTTTTTTGTTTTCCTTCTATATTTTGTGTTTAACCTTCTATCGACCTTTCTTATAAATAATTTTAAAATATGAATACTAATGCTTCTCTTATGATTGTGTAACAATTAAAAATTAAATGTTATCCTAAGATTTATTTTTTCGAGGCTGACATACTTCCGGTAGATTGATTGGCCTCTCAACTCTTCCTTTATACCTCCAACATTCAACCTAATCGAAGGTTTCTATGCTTATTAGGTGGTATTTCTACTTAATCACTCATTTTTACTATGAGGTCATTAGTGACGAGCTGTGACTAAATCGGATCGGATTAGGTCGGGACCAATGTAGGCACTCACGTTGGCCGCTGTTCTCGTTGTCGGTCAAATGCAATCTGATTGGATCGGATTGGGTGAAATACGAGTCCAATTTAGGTGCAGCCTTAGATTGGTGCGTCCAATTCATATTCTCGATAGAACCACATCATGCCTTGTGTTTTGAGATGAGGTTATCCGTGCCGAGGTAGTGGATTTAAACCCCCTTAGCTTATTTTATTAATCTCGAAACCATTCATATTGCCATTTTAAGAGTATCACATATTTTAGATGGGCTACAGCATCTTACGGTAGAAATGTTTATTTCATTCCGCTGACGGCGAAATATTAGCAGTTTATATCTTTCCTTATGGCTTGGGCTACAAGCTTTGTATGGAAGCAAGCTAAGGTTACTGTGTCGGACGTTTTAGCTTGTTTTTAAATAACTGTCATCGCCCTTTTAGGATAAATAAAAGGAGCCCATTTGCTTATTAATTGGTTAATTGGTCACTCATTCTTTGTCCGAAGAGAATAATTATTAGTTTCGGCAACATTAACAACCTCGATACTTCCTCTTATATTCCTTATTCGATGGGTATAATTGCAGAATTCGCCTATAAAACGCCACCTTTGATTGTTCAGGATATGCTGGGCCAAATGAGAAAGCTAAGAAGAAACGCACGTTTGATGGGGAGATAATTCCCCCGGAGATGACTAAAGCTTCTGATGAATTCTTTCCGAATGCTTTCTAATTAATTAGGCGGGTTACTAATCTTGCACAAAAATAAGAAAAAAAAAGTCTGGCTCAAAGGAACTGCGTCATCTTAGCGCGTTTCTGTTCTTATTCCCAGTGTCATTTGGAAAGCTGAAAATAGAAAAAGTTAATGTTTTCGTGAAAGATGTAAACACATGTAAAATGAAATCTCAAATCGAAGCAGTATCTTAAGCGCACTACTTAAAACAGACAGTATTCTAAGCAGTAATTACTCTCTTAACCCTTTCGAGACCGATTGTACACAGTGTGTGCAATTGATTTCCGAGGCCATAAGACGGCTTGCACATCGTGTGCAATAACAGTTATGAGCAATTATCAGTTACTCAGAGTAAAAATATGATTTTTCTTGGAATAATATGATTTTTCAGGAAAAGAAAATTTAGCATTGGTTTTACCGTAAACCAAAAAACCTAAAAATGATCTGCATTTTCATTTTACCTTACATTGCGCACGTGCCCAATCCGTTGTCAAAAAAAATTCAAAAAATGTTTTCCGGGGAGCGAGTTGCACACCTGGTGTGCAATGATCTTATTTATCTGAATTCACTTCCGAATTGGGAGATTTCCATAGTAAACATGTTTTGTTTTTTTTATATATATATTAAAATGAACAATATAAAGAAGAGAGCTTCTGGGGGCCGTGTTTGAAAAAAATCGTCGTCTCAAATGGGTTAAGCACGAGTTCCTCCAAATGAGATCTTTCTATCATCAATCATAAGCTTTCGAATGTGTTATTTACATTTGCTATGATTTCCAACCAGTTTCCAGATACTATATAAGAATACCAGCTGTGCCCGCAACGTCGTCCGCGTGGTGTAACTTTGGGCAGGATTTTTTGGCCATATCTTTTGGTTACAAACACCGTCTTCTCGGTTTTTAAATAAAAATATAACTTAGAGTAATGTTTCTCTATACAGAATATTAGACATATAGCCACCGGGGATCAAAGCATACAGGCCGCTAGGATTGCTATCATGTGACGGAGCCTCAAAGTTGACCGTCCGAAAAACAGGTAATACTTAGGGTTCGTTTACATCTGACACTTCTCGCAGGAAATATATCTCAGGTGTAGGATTGATAATTATCATAATTATTATACCCGACACCTGAGATATATTTCCTGCGAGAAGTGTCAGATGTAAACGCACCCTTATTGCTCATGATAGAAATATATATCTCAGACATAAATTGTTAGCAGTTTACATTAGTTACAATTTCTGCCTGACAAAACTATCAGATGTAAACGCACCCTTTGATCCCCGCTAACACCTTTTAGCGCCTGACCTTGGGCTTAATTAATTGTCATCACTAAACAAGGGTCACTAACAATGGAATGGTATAAGCAGTGGCGAATCTCTCAGCTACAACCTACAAACGTCGACGTGATTCTTTACATTTGCATAACTTTTTTATTTATAAATGGATTGACATGAAACAAACAAATATATATTAGTGAAACCCGTATCTAAATCGGATAAGCCGTTTCTAAGTTTAGCCTGCACAAAAGCCTAGTCAAACAAACTAAAATTCTAACAATCATTGTTTTGGGTGCTATTTCGTTGATAAATTCCACCAATAATATCTTTTGTCATTTATCTTCCATGTAAAGACAGCGATCCGTTACATTCTTATTATATGTACTGATATCCGAAAATTCCAAGAAAAACCAAGTTGTTTCTACTTTTCTCAAAAACGCTTATAGATTTGGCCTTGAAATCTTTTAGTATGCCTGTTTTGTCGGTCATCGGAATTGAACACAAACCTCCAGCGAACAGAAGGATCATTGCATAGATACCCTGTGGCCGCTCCAGACTTAATTTTGTATTGTTCCTATTCGCCTTTCTAAACATTTAATGCCCACAGGAATTTTGTCGGAACGGTTCCTGCCTGACAGAGATCTTCACCCGTCTACAAGGTAACTTCCAGGTACTCCCAGGATTCAACATATCCACCACTGGAAAGCTTCCGGATCAAAATGCTACACATTTCTCCGACATTATAAACTCCTACGTGAAGTCACTCACACTCCACGTCGCTGTCTACAATGAACCCATTCTCAGTGTCATGGAGACAGCTGGTGCAGGTAAAAACCAACATCTTTTGTAAATGATTAGTTAGTTTGTTTTAACTAATTATGGATGTATGAATTATGGCCGGCTTCAACAGTTCAATTCTGCGTTCGCAAAATTCTTACAACACGCTAGCTGAAGCTCATTTAAAACTGATTGTGCATTTTTTAGGGCCAGTGAAGGCTTTGAGAGGTCGGGCAAGGGAGAGAGTGTTTAATGTTTATCAATACTTAGCCAAAGCTAAGGCTGAAAACAATTAAAACTATAACGTCGCCTGTTCAAATAGATGGTTTAGTAAAGCAGGCCATTCACGTTCCGATTTGCAAACCGACTTGTGGTCCAACTTCCGAAGTTGGTTGGATTGTTGGAAGTCTAGTTGGACGATTCGGAACATTTAGAGGGACGACTCGAAGGTCCGATATCCGACTGGCGACGGAATTGGAGCGTGAGTGGGGGAGTCCTCTTCGGGCAAGTTCGGTCTGCACTCGATACATTTTTCGACTCTTGAGCAAGGTACACGTCCTGAAAACAGGCTGGCGCAAATTGGGTAGCAAGTCGGAGTGTGACTGGAGTCAACTATCCAACTAGTAGTCCTACTTAGTTGGACGACAAATCGGGACGTGAATAGCCTGTTTTAGTTGGAGAAAGGCGTCGCCTACATTCGCCGTGCATAGAATTGACGGCAAAAATTCCCTCTCTTATAACCTTGTCTCTAGGAAGTTTAAAACTTTTTTAAGCCACACCTTTGGTTAAGAATTGATAAATTGGAAATACTACCTTCTTGTCTGATTTCTTAAATTCTTTCCTAGTCCTAAACGAAAGATGTGTTTTAAGTATCCTTGTTGTTGCTTTAAATGGCGGAGCAGTTGGTAATATTTTCCTCAAAATATAGCGTAACAGAGAAAGAGAAAGAGAGAGAGAGTGAGTGTATGAAAAATCACATATCAGATTTATAGGGCCCTTTGATGAAAATAGTGCCTCACTCGTTTCTCGGTCGAAAGATTTATTTATTTTCGTAATTTAATGAAACTATGTATTCTTTTTTATTTCATAAAGAGGATAATCGTATGCTGTCATTTTTATTAGTTTCAAAAAACAATCACCACGGAGGTCCTTCCAGTAACGCCTTGGATTCTCATATGGGAGATGGGGGTTCGAGTCCCGCCTGAAGCAGGGATTTTTCTCATTGCAGGGCCCGTTGAGAAAATTCCCGGCTGCACCTTGAATGTCGGCGCTAATGGCCCAGATGTCGGATCGCCGTAACAAACAAAACGAAACACCGAAAATATCCTTGGACGAACTCATGAACTGTTATCGTGCTAAAATTCTTAAAAAAGTATGCTATTCTTTGTTTCAGCTGCCAGCGAAGTTGTATCGGGGAGGGCGAAAAAGAAACGCCAGAGATTCCAGTTTTTGTCAGTCTACACGGTGTTCGCCATAGCCTTCGCGCTCCTCTCAGCACTTGTAGGAAAGGCTATGACTATCTCGATAGTATCGCTAGTGATAACCCTTATCATAGGCAGAGCTGTCAACAGGGGAGATCCCAATGCCAGCCCTAGTTCCAACTCCCCTGTTTACGATATCGTAAGGAGGCCGCAGATTCAAGTACAGCATACCCATTCTTCTGAAGATGTCTACGAAGTACCAGCAGGTAATGTAAACAACATTCATTATATGCATCACTAATAATATGTCCGTCCTATTGTATATCTTCAATGTATGAAACAGGACTGACAGCGTAAAACACATAGTTTCTAAGCAATGTCCAGATGAAACTCATTATTTTATTTTATTTATACTGTTTTTTTACAGTATTCTGAACAATTTTTATGGCATTATTAATCTATTCTACCATTTGTGTGTTTCTATTTGTCCTAGGAGGTTCGGCCGGTGGAACAGTGAGCTATGTCTACGCCTCATCGCCACATAGAGGAAGAACAGCTATAGCCGACCCGTATTCACCATTCGCACCGAATGCAGTCCATATTAGCAGTCTTCCAGATCCCCAACCCGATTCGGGAGGATCAATACGCAATCATCATACGTCTGAAAGGGTTCAGTGAAAATCATATCAAATGAGGTAAATCAAGTGATCAAAAAGAAAAAAAAAAACTAAGTTTTAAGGATTGTTGGTGTGCTCGGATAGATCCTTCTCTGTAAATTATAATATTTGAGATATAGCATTAAATCAGGAACTGGAAGATCCAAAACATCAATTGCCCTCTAATGGTTATTAGATTTTGGGATCAGAGCCGCCTTAGAAGATTCCTTTGTTGGTGTAAGAGCTGGTTTGTGGTGTAAGAAGTCTATCCAACACGATTTATAATAGAAATTTGTTGCTAAGTGCTAAGAGTAAAATAATTCGTTTAACTCAAATCTATGAAAAACATTACACAAAATTCGTTTTTTTAAAAAAGAAAAATGTTATTGTATATATAGGTCCCACCAAAACGCGGTGTCCTTGGCGTTTCCCCCTGGCCATTCCCTAGCTCGGTTTATAATAGGAGATTTTAATTTTATTGCTGGTTGCAATATAATATTTGAACGTTAAAGTCAATGGCATAAAAAAAAATTGAAATATTCATTAATTTATTTTTATTTTAAGTTATTTATTTATTCATATTGAAATATTTATTAGGGTCTCCCGTGGTCTAGTGGCTAGCGCGCTAGATTCATAAGCGGGAGATGGTGGGTTCGATCCCCACCGGCGGCAGGGGGCCCTGAGATGAGAAAATTCTCATCTCAGGGCTCGCTGAGAAAATTCCTGGCTGCACCCTGGATGTCGGCGCTAATGGCCAAGATTTGTCGATGCGACGTAATAAAAAAAATATTTGTATGCATTACTAATAAGATTAGCAATAATTAACAGTGTTATGAACTCTTTTTGCTTTTATTTTCTAAAATATTATTGGAAATGTTTAAACTAAATGGTGAGTCATTAAAGCAAAGTTGAAAATAATTTAATAAATATTAAAGCACGAGAAGAATAATATTACATCAAAACCTTGATTCACATGTTAGTAAAATATAGGCATAATTTTTTGTACATTAATTACAACTAAAAATAAAGATTTTGGGAATTCTTAAAAATAATTTAAATATCTAACGGTCATAATACGTTGAATACATTGGTTCTCGTTGATCAACGAAAGGCATCATAAGGGCTTAGATGGATGACCGCTTGCGAAGACTATGTGTAATTGTTATTGTACAAATACCTATTCTTGAAGTCAAGAAAGCAAACAAAAATCCCTTTCATATTCTGTCCAGAGAGAGTATTATTCAGTTTCATTAAATAGTGAAACAAACTTTGATTTGGGTGCATTTACAATGTCTATTATTATCTTTTATTTGTCTGACTAATAAATACTCTGTAAAAGTTTTTACAATCGAATTCATGATTTTACTAATATTTGTTTAAGAATTAATATTTCAAAATATTTACTAATATGTACTTCTAAAGGGCGGTAATATAATACATTTATGTAATAAAACAATCAACAATGCCTTGTACTCGTTATTTAGTTTTATTAGTGATAACGTATTTTGTTTGTATTACTTGAGCAGATATAATGTATAAATAAATGTTGACATTTTTATTTATTTTCAAATAGTATTTAATATCAATTTTAAATAGTTGTTAAGTTAATTTATTTTTTGTTTAAGATTACGTTTATGTCTTTATATTTTCTTTTAACTGTAGCGGCCGCTGCAACAATTTAATTTTAGCTTAAGAATACAACTGTATTTCTGAAGACATTTAATGACAGATATTTTATGCTTGAAGGCTATATTGTAAAGTAGTTCTCAGAAAAACATTATAATTTTTTTTTTTATGCTTTGTATCAACTGGTGTGTCAATTTAATGTTTACATGTAACTAATTATTTAAACTGAGGCCAATTGTTGATATTTATGCTAAATCAATATTGGCTATATGCTATTTGATAGTCATATTTTATTAAAAAGTTGTAACAAGAAAAAGTATAAAGTTGTTTGTGTCAACACCTGAGTCAGTAATTCAATGTATTTATGAATTTTTAAGTCTTGAAAACCAGAGGAATGTAACATATCGTCGATACAAATGCAAAGTATCGAATGTGAAAAGATGTTTGGTACCTTATACATAACTCTATATAATTTGTTTCGTATTATATATCTTAATTAGCACATTCGTTAGTTTGATTTTCAGTAATTAATAATTATTTTTCTTTAATTTTCGAGAGTTTGCCACAACTTACATCAGTTCTACAGCAATCAGTATAGATAGAAAATAAAAAATGCATTTTTTCACATTCGATACTTTGCATTTATATCGACGATATTAAGGACAATTTAAACAAAAAATTATACCATGATAATTTATTTTTATTTTTCTATTTATTAAATAAATATTTATTAGTTTTAATAATTGATAAAAAATAAACAATTTTAGTAAATTTAATAGTATTATTTGTATCTAATTGATTATGTTTTGCTATTTTTTTTTTCTATTCTCTGAAGTTAGAAAAGGTATAATGTATACTTTGGTTACCTTCTCCCTGTCACATTTTGTCGTAACATTTGATTTACCAATTTTGCAGGAAATTTTACATGATACATAGTACATATGTATGTATATAAATATATATATATATATATATATATATATATATATATATATATATATATATATTCTCTTCATAGTATCCCTATGAAGAGTGCATTTATTTTGAATATATATATATATATATATATATATATATATATATATATATATATCACAAAAGCGTTTGCTCTGCCAGTGGATGTAGCAGGAACAACTTTCTAATTGTTTTATTTTAAAAAGACAAAATATTGCACTTGGCAATATGTAGATACATATACAACGGGAGTAAAAAGTAAGCTGCATATATTTTCTTTTAGAAAATGCTATATGATTGTAGAAAGTGTTATTTTTTGATAACAAAAACATTTTTTTTTGTTCCAATACTCTTTTAGAATAGAAAAATGGGAATAAATGAAGAAGAAATATTAAAAAGCGTTTTATTTCGGATATGTGTGTGTGTATAGATGATGATATATCGTCGCAATAAGAAATCGGCAATTTTAATGTAAGAATATTTTTGCTATACCCCCCCCCCCAAAAAAAAATTTAGCATAGTAATAATACATATAGCATATAGTAATAAGACACATCTTTTTAAAATACTTCTAAAATTGCATTCAGATAAAACGGTATCCTCTTGGCAGAAAATTAGCTATCATTTTCGCATCATTTCTACCTCTTTGGAGTGAGTGTATGCAATCAGGAGCCCCTTGTCAAGTACACAAATGCAAGGATTAGAGCGAAATCTGCTTGGTAAGCCATTTAAAATTTGCCTTCTTGTCTCTCATTTCAATAGATAAAGGTCTTGAGCTCTCGCGTAGAAAATAACAGAACGAGATTGAAACCTTCTCATATAATATTGATCAGCACATGGCCAGACAATAAAAGTTTGATTGATGATCCGGATGGCCGTGAACGGGAAAAAAGTCCTGACCTACAAATGCATCATTCTCTAGATGTATTTCCTGTAATCTTAAGGAAGATTGTCATTTTAGCGAATTCACTCCTTCCCTCCATAGGGAGGAAACGCGCTTATGAGGTTGACCTCATGACGCTATCCGGAAGCACCGACTAGACAATTTCACGTTTCAGAATCCACAGATCACGAAAAGAAGTGTGCGTGTGTGTATGTGTTTATATATATATGCATATATATGACTGTTCGCTCTCTCGCTGGCTGAATAATGGTCCCCTTTTTATGAAATTTGGTAAAATAATCTTTCGTCCGATTTGAAAGGCCAAGTTCGTTAATCAGCAGAATGCGTCAATCGGAACATGGTTTTGGGCCGAAATTCGCACAAAAAAAATCTTAAGGCTCAAGTTTTTTAGTTAATATGCTTGCAGGCGCTCTTTTTATAGGTTTTCTTACGTGGAAAAACGAATTCAATTATTTTAAAGCGATATCAGTAACCGTTGCAAAAAACGTTAATACAACTTGTTTACCTACCTATCTATTTTTTGGTTTAGGTATTGAGAAACGATTGATTCAGTTGAAAATTGTTCCACATTTATCAAACTATGATTATTAAATTTTGGCTGCTTTCGGAGTAACGGAAGTATCAGATAAAAAGTATTTTAATAACATACATAAAACGTTTTGGTATATTCGTATGTTTTCTTTAATATGTCGAAAACGATAGAAATCGTTGTATTTCAAAGGTGACCATTCGAAAGCTTACTAAATTTTCTAAAAAAAGGTCTAGAAGTAATTTTCGATGGGGTGCACTCAATCGAAGAAATAAGTACTTAAAACATTTAGTTTCGTTGCTTTGAACGGGGGTTTTCAGTGTTTTATGCTCGTCTTATTTTTAATTTTTTTTAGCAGTAATATTATTTGCCAGTAAACAAAGATGAGAATCGAGAAACTTTCTCATAGATCTTTCTGAGCGGAAACCGAAGAGGCAGAGTGAGAAATTTACGCTATTGTAAATTAATGGCTTCTAAAATCTAACTTTTCTTCAAAATTTCAATGGAGTAGGTGTTTTAAATGTTCACAAAATGTTAAATATTTTTATTCCAGACTTTCTAAATCCTTCGAGTCAGACATTTATTTTTTGTAGAGGTTTCTACATACATACGCTGGCATATGCTGCCCATATTTCTGAGTTATGCCGAACCTGTGTGAAGGAATTTTTGTATAACAATATTATAATGTAGTTAAAGACAACAAGACTCTAAGGTTCTCCGCGCAGTCCAGTTGGTAACGCCTTGAATCTTCATGCGGGAGATGAGGGTTCGAATCCCACCTCAGTAGGTTGAGTTCTTTCATCTACGGGTCCGCTGGAAGAGTTCCCTTCTTCACCATGAATGTTCAGGAAGGGGGGAAACCTATAGAAAGCCCGCCGTTAATGGCCTACGTGCACATGCACCATTAGAAAAAAAAAACAAGGTAAGTTGGTAAAAATAATAAAAAGCAATTGTCATTTGTGTACAAAATACATTTATGTAGGTAATACATTCAGGTGAAGAAACGCTAACCTTTAACCCTATCGTATGCAGTTGAAGGATAATTGGAGTAGAACTATCGAACATGCATGGCTATTCGTTATATCAGATCGTTGGAACAACACACCAGCTTAGATAATTCATGTATTTATCAAGTAGTGTGCACGCACACATCGTCCTTGAATCTATGTTTTCATAAGTACACTTCGGAGAATACGTGTTTCCTGTGTATACGCCAGAGTTTTTGTTTTTTTCACGACAAAACTTGGTATATAACATTCCACTAGCCAACGATAGAACGACCACCAAAATTGGTCCATCTTTAGGGGAGTTTACTCCGGATCCAAAGTACTAATTTGCCCAAACCAGCCGAATTATTTTTATATTATAAGTAAACGCAGTATAGGTCTTTTCTAAAGAGAAAGATGTGTTTTAAAAATAAACTCCGATGTCGATCGATGTAAGTCGGAGAAATAAGTGTTTAAAACTTTGAAATTGTTAGTTTCGTTGCTTTGAAAGGTTGTTTCATTTCTTTAATATTTTATTGTTGTTTTTAAATTGATTTTATCAGTAATATTAATTTCCTAGTAAAAAAATAATTTCCTTTAGAGCCTTCAGCTCAAATTCAGGAACATAAATATGCTTTAGGTCCATCCGACTACCCTATGTACTGTATAACATACAGTCTTCTTTTTGGTAGGTGGTTACCGTGTATGCGTTATCGCCAGCAGACACTTTTTTGTAATTTTTTTTCAGTTTAGTCATCGCTAAAGCATAATTATGCTAAAATACGTAGAGTGAGGAACAATTTTTGGTTGTTTTTAATAAATCTTTCCAAACGGAAATTGAATAGGCTGCGAACAGTATCAGCTACTGTAATTTAGTGGAGCCTAAAATCTTAGGGTGGCCATACGCGTATGGTTCAAATCTCAAGCCGAAAGCTGCACAGTTTGGCCTCAATGTTTGCACTAGCACAATCGCGATAAGTTAATAAACCTCAAGGCAGGGACTTCACAGCCAGAGGAAATTTGAAGCAAATATCCCCTTGTCCATACAAGACGGGCCTGGCCTGCACATTCCTGGCCTCAAGGCAGGGACTTCACAGCCAGAGGAAATTTGAAGCAAATATCCCCTTGTCTATACAAGACAGGCCTGGCCTGTACATTCCTGGCCTCAAGGCAGGGACTTCACAGCCAGAGGAAATTTGAAGCAAATATCCCCTTGTCCATACAAAACAGGCCTGGCCTGCACATTCCTGGCCTCAAGGCAGGGACTTCACAGCCAGAGGAAATTTGAAGCAAATATCCCCTTGTCCATACAAGACGGGCCTGGCCTGCACATTCCTGGCCTCAAGGCAGGGACTTCACAGCCAGAGGAAATTTGAAGCAAATATCCCCTTGTCTATACAAGACAGGCCTGGCCTGTACATTCCTGGCCTCAAGGCAGGGACTTCACAGCCAGAGGAAATTTGAAGCAAATATCCCCTTGTCCATACAAAACAGGCCTGGCCTGCACATTCCTGGCCTCAAGGCAGGGACTTCACAGCCAGAGGAAATTTGAAGCAAATATCCCCTTGTCCATATAAGACAGGCCTGGCCTGTACATTCCTGGCCTCTTTGGACTGTGCAGTTAATCTATTTGTTTAATCATTCTAATTCTATGGATTGTACAGTTCAACCCTGGCCTCAAGGATGTCACCAAACACGACGAGGAATCTCTCAAGATTTAAAATGCTCAGTCAAATTTTGAGATATTAATCACCGTGTATGGGCATCCTAACTTATATCTTACTTATCGCTGTTCAAATCCTATATAAAAGACCACAACTATTCATGTTTATTTGGCACTTATATAGGTTACTTTGAGAACATTCTTCATGTATGCGATTTACAATGTATTTAGGTATCATGTGGTCGGCGCTAATGGCCAAGATTTGTCGATGCGCCGTAAAAAAAAATGAGGTATCATGTGTAAAACATAACCTTGCTTCATAGTCAATCAGTCATTATTAATATTTTTGAAATGTGGAATAACGCCATTTTAGTTGTGAGTTTTGTGATCAGTGCCGCTGTTATTGCAAATGCACAATACCAGAAAAGACAATACTATTCGACGGTTGTTAACATAATGAATTCCACTCCCTGTATGATAGTAATGTATTTCCAACTTGTAGTGTTTATCGTGTTTGTTGGACATGAACTCAGAAGATTTTTTTTCGGTATTCTGACTTCGGATGAGATGGGTCGTGTTCAGGTAAAATTACGATACGCCTTCATTGATGCCTGTTTTATATTTGCTGGTCTCAGGAAGGATTTAAGTCCTACGTTCTTAATTTCATTTTTGATACTTTTAATCATCAAATCATTCCATTGGCTTGTCGAGAGTAGAATGAAGTTGGTTGAAAGAAGTGCTGTTGTTAGAAGTATTTCTAAAATGAGAACCATTTTTATATTATTTTTGTTGGGTTTTATTGATCTGGCATTTATGAAATCTGCTTATTCGTCGTTGCTAAGAAACGACCTTTTGGTGCCAAAAGTCATTTTGTCATTCGAATATGCTGAGCTGCTCATAATAATTTTGAAATTAGCTCTAAAATCTGTTCATCATTGGAATACAATTCGTCAAAATGGTCCTTGGGAAAATAGAACAACAATCGCACTTGCCCTGAAGGTAATAATGAAGTTTTTAAAAGTATTTTTAAAAGCAGCATTTGTATTCCTAATGCTGAAAAGTTATATTATACCATTGTTCTCATTCCAGTCTATTTACCAGTCTGTAAAAAACATTAAAAATATAATACGGAATATATTTTTGTCGAGGAGAGCCGTGCGGATTTTGAACAGTTTCTGTCCGGATGCGACGCACGAAGAACTGTCGGCATTCGATAACGTGTGTATAATCTGTCGGGAGGGTTTCGATAGTAACCAATCTTCGAAAAAGCTTCCTTGCAGGCACATTTTCCACACTTCTTGTTTGATCGGATGGTTCCAAAGGCGGCAGAGCTGTCCAACCTGTAGAACGGTTCTCTTCAGAGCTGTTCCTCGGCAGAATCAAACGGACCAAAGCGGAATTAACGCTGCAAATCCACCGAATGTAGATAATACAACCGGAACTTCAAGAAACGCGGCGAACAGCGCAACCCGAAGTCCATTAGCAACGTCAGAGTCAATCGGAGTTGAACCTCATCGTCAGTTCTATCCATTCTACGGTAATGTTCCTATGCATCTTCCAATGCCTCCAATATTTCAAGGCCTTTCAGAAGAGGAACTAAAACAGCTAAGAAATCCAACTTCAACGGGCGTGAAAGCTAGAATCAGATGTTTGCAGAATTCTCAAACACTAATTGACTCGGCAGTGCTCATGTTGCATCAGTATCAAGCAGCATTCTCGTTTAGTAACAATATTCACAAGGAAAATAAAGAAACACAAACTTCTTAAGACAAACAAAGAACTAAAACTAAAAACCGTTATAAATCTTATAGTGAATTTACAATGTAATCACAAACTAATGTGTTAACTAGAAACATATGAAAAATTCATACGTTTTGGTCCTAAATAAATTGTTTTAAGAAGTAAAAATATATTATTTGTGTGTACATATAAGTTAGATATTTATGTGTGCATTTCACCAATTTTCGGGTTTGGTTATCTTGAATTTACCATCATTTTTTAGCCATAATAGAGTTAATTCGGTAAAAATGCAGTTTCCAGCCCTCCAAACCGATTTCTTTCAAACTTTGCACAATAACGTATTTTGATGTACTAAACACGAATACGATAAAAAAAAAAGTCGGATTTAACTAGGAAAGAAGTTATTAAGCACTTAAGTTCACTGTTGTGCAGGTTATGAGAGCTAGTGTAAACAACTAAATTTGTCAACATACGCATGCGCGAGTTTAAATTTACCATAAATTATCGAAATTCATGCAGTTATTTATTTACAATCATTTTTTTAAATAATGAAACACTCTTCACATTTCTTGTTTCATTCATGAAAAGTATTATATATCAGAAATCCCTTAATAATTAGCTAATGCCTTTATAATTATCGTTCTAATTCGCGCCTACCGAAAATTGTCTAAGCTAAGAGAGATATCTTGGAGGATTAGAAGAATGTCTAGGACGACTTTAAGGGCATACATGCTATGCGTTTCCGCTCGCTCAAAAAGATAACAAAACCCCAGTCAATCCAACTCGCTAAAATTAATAGAATTCTATTAATTTTAGCGAGTTGGATTGACTGGGGTTTTGTTATTTTCTTGAGCGAGCGGAAACGCATAGCACGTATGCCCTTAAGCGACAGGTGACGACGGGTGAGGATGCCCTTAAAATTAACAATATCTTTGAATAAATGGTTTCTGAACATTACAAATGACAGTTCTCTGTTTCCCAATGTTACATATCTGCGCATGCGCGTGTTTACAAATACGCTGATGACGCCTAGTTTTATAACCTTCCTTACTTTAGTGCTTAATATTATAGTCTATTAATTTTAGCGAGTTGGATTGACTGGGGTTTCGTTATTTTTTTGAGCGAGCGTAGCGAGCTGAAACGCATAGCATGTATGCCTTAAAGTTGTCATTTATTTCCTTAAAGTCATGTATGCCTTAAGTGAACTTAAGTGCTTAATAACTTCTTTCCTAGTTAAATCCGACGTTTTTTTTTTATTGTATTCGTGTTTAGTGCATCAAAATACGTTATTGTGCAAAGTTTGAAAGAAATCGGTTTGGAGGGCTGGAAACTGCATTTTTACCGTTAATTCTTTCGAAAGAAAAAACACCATTTTCGCACTAGGGGTATTGAATTTTATTTCGTTACTTACGTATTAGCTTCAATGCAGGTTAAAAAACCGGCTCTCAGAGATCTAGATGATCATCGGGTCAAGGCGTCAATTGAGTTTTTGCCAATATGGCGACGGGATTATCAACGATTTCGGTTGACATTGGGCGAGCAAAAACGCGAAGCATTTATGTTAATGGCACAATTGCTATGTGTTTCCGCTCGCTCAAGGTTATATCGAAACTCTAGTCAATCCAACTCGTTGATAATATAGATCAAGGATGGTTTTGCGGTGGATAATGTACCGATATCCAATTTAACAGTGTTTCCTTTGTTTCGGCAAAATAAACAACAAACTAGAAAATCGCATAACAACAAACAAAGAAACACCAATCGCGTTAAAAACACCAACGTACAAATGAATTGCTTTCTAAAAAGAAAGGGAACCAGACGGTTACTATAACCAAAATGGCCAATAGAATTGCTCGTAGGAAAAGACCAGTAGAAATGCGTTATCCATGATCCAGATTACCTTTCTTTTCACAAAGAAGAAAAGGAATCAGCACTTTCCTGGCTAAAAAGTATTTACCTGTGGCTAACACCTCCTACAAATCAGTGTTATAGATAAATAATTTATTCTTTACATAAACCATCGGTTAGGAATATTTCTGCTTTAACTCTTATACTCATTTAGACCAGACGGGCTTCAGTGGTTTATCATTTAGTTAATCAGTCAGAATGTGTTTTACATTAAGAGTCATATATAATAGAAAGAGAAAGATCGAATCTCGAAATCCGGATGTTGGGAAATCGAAGTCAAAGTTCTAGAAGTTCATCAGGATAGCAAAGGCGAATGTTTACTCTATATAATGCTCATTCATAAAACTGATTGGAAAAGTATGCAAAGAAATTAAATTCATTGTTTTAAATAGGAATTATTTGTGGGTGACAAAATGCTAGGGGTTTCAGACACGGGGTTCGCCCTTGCTTGACATTAAATTTTCAAAAGTGTGGGTGCCATAAATACATATTTTTGCAATTTATTTATTTTATTTTTTTTTTGTAATAAAGAGGAAACGGAGAACGAAAACAATACTTTACCTATTGAGCCTATGTATGTATACTGTATGAAGGTTAGAGACAACATTTATGGTGTTAGTGGATGGCATTGCAATCATACAGGGAGTAATAGAGAAAATCGAGGTTTTTGGTGGAGATACTGGGAATAAATTCAAAATAATGTTTATTATTTTATTTAAATTTTAACGTCCATTTATTATTAACTACGAATTTTAGGGCGGGTTATCTATAGGTAAAATAATGTTAAAAGTCTATCTAGGAAAAAACCCAGCGTGGCTCAAGAGCTACTCCTATCCAGCACTGGACGACTTCTCGTTTGTTACACCTGCTGCTTGACAACTCTTAACGAGTAAATAGCACAAAAAAAAACGAAAACAATATGGGGGAATAAGTACATAAGCAAAGCGATAAAAAAGAACACAAAAAAAATGCCTAATGGGGTCACTTAAGGACATAGATATGACTTTTATGATTACTATATTGAAATTATTAGTCATTATCGATGTCCAATTAGGAATATAGTTGTATTTAGAGAATGTCTTACAGTCCCTGATGATGGGCTTCAAAAAATGTTAGATCTATTACTTAGATCTAAGAAGTAGCTAACAGCCAACAACTCTTCAGAAGCGATTTTCCTTACATATTGTCTAGAAAAGTGGGAATTATTGTCTTTACTTTCGAAGTCGATTCATCTTAAGAGGTCCCAGATGATGGGACATCAACCTAACAGCTGTTTGCCTTTTTAGAGAAAGGACTCTCACGTCACATGAGAAAGCATATGAAGTTATTAGATGTGTTTATATTTTCAGCTAGTATTTTCTTGTTTACAGCTTACGGTTTGCACACAGAATGGATTAGACGACGGCAACTAAACATAGCCCACGGCTTTTTAAGCTGAAGGTACCCAAAACATCATTATTACTGGTACTTAAGAATTAGCTTCAACGCAGGTTAAGATGTGAGTCTCGTTCAGAGATCTGAATCATGGATAACGCATTTCTATTGGTCTATTCCTATGAGAAATTCTATTGGCCATTGTGTTTATAGTAAGTCTTATTCCCTTTCTATTTAGAAAGCAATTAACGTTGGTGTTTTTAAGCGATTGATGTTTCTTTGTTTGTTGTTACGCGATTTTCTAGTTTGTTCTTTGTTTTACCGAAACAAAGGAAGCACTATTAAATTGCTTATCGGTCCATTATCCAACGAAAAACCAGCCTTGATAATGAAATATGATCTTCAGCCAGATAAAATACATTGTGAAACGGTCACCATCTTCTAATATATTCTACAATAATCTAATGTAAATCTATATACATAAAGTAAGGTGTAGGTACATCAGCATGAAGCGGAGCAGGCTTACGCCCTCAGAAACGGCCAAGTCATAAATCTCTGCCTAAGGCTAGGTTTTTCATGGTTTCATTCATTAATATTGTATTTTAAGAAGAGGCGTGGCCTGGAATTAGAGGTTCGCATGCCTGCCCCGCCTGCTAATGTGTCAGCCTTACCTAGGTGTCGTGCAATGTCCTATCCGTTATCATTAGTGTCCAGTATAGTCACTAGGAGCTAGGATTTAAGGCTCTTCGGTTGTATAAATTATTACATGAATCACTTACATAAAGTCCTTTAATTATTTTAGATAGATTTAGTTTATACAGGGTGATTCAGGTCTAAGTAGCCAAACTCTAGGAAGTGATTGTAGACATAATTTCCAACAAAAAAGTTCATTTGAAATTTGTTCCGGTTCCGTAAGGAAAAGAAGTTATTTCCAATTTTCTGTTTATTTTAACGTTGACATATTTTTTATTGAATAAGAAACAATTGCTCAAAAACTGTGCAAGATAAATAAAAACTAATTATGCCATCAGAAAATAGACAAAATTTCCTTTAAGAAAACACTAATTAAATTCACAAAACCCATTGATAAAAAATACTTCCTGGACGTCTAGTAACGCACTTCTGTTTTTCTCGACGAATCAGAGTTTTTTCGCAATTTTTTTCCTGGGCCTCCTAAAGGACAACAGATTCACTACTTACAGGAAAACTTCTACATTTAGTAAGCATTAAATCTCTGCAAATGAAGTGGAAAATTATTGTGGGACAGGTTGAACAATTGGCTTCCTTTTGTCAAAAAATGTGGAATGGAGATTTTTTATTTTTTTTCATTGCAATACGTATATTGTCGGGAATGCTCTTAAATTGTAATTTTATATAATTTTCAAAAGTTTTTATATTTGTTCTGAAACTAATAGGCTAATCTTGAATATTCCTTATTCTCGGTATTTGCCGAATTTCCTATTTCACTCCTTTTTTCACGCAGACATTGTAAACAGGCCTAATTTGTTACTCTATGAACTGGCACATTCCAATGTATTTTGTCTACCATTCTTAAGAGTTCACAATGTATTTGTTTAATTACAACTGGAAATGTATCTGTATAATTGTTTTGAGCGAGTCGCCTTCGTTGCGAGTGATCATAAATAAATGAATTTAAAAAAAATCGAATAACTTGTGTGAAGAAATTATGGTTTACTCATTTTTATTGGCCAAACTGCGTGAATCCTTTGTTCAGTCTGGAAGCAATAAAAAGTAACTGAAAGAAATTGTTGACAAAGATCAGAGATAAGTCACATTTTGTATTTTCCAAATTATCATTGATTAATCTTTTGCGTGATGTAGTTGGCCAACTTGTACAGTGGACCAGCACCTGTCTAACAGCACTGCTGCTGTGTGTCGAATAGCAATCAACCTGGAACCGTGAGGTCCCCATGCCTAAGGTCTGAAGATCCAGCCACTGTCTAACAGCACTGCTGCTGTGTGTCGAATAGCAATCAACCTGGAACCGTGAGGTCCCCATGCCTAAGGTCTGAAGATCGAGCCGATGGATAGCTAGTGTCCAACGAATTTCGGACGGCTCTCTCGTGGTGCACTGAACAACCGTCGACTTGGAACCAGTTTCTCAATCTCTATGCCAAAAGGACTTACTCCAAGAACAACAACAGTTTATTATCGAGGAATGCGTGGAAAGACTCTGCGTTAAGTCGGGGGTTCAAAAAATGGGAACCTATTATTTTTTATTTTTTTTTTTACGGCGCATCAACAAATCGTAGCTATTAGCGCCGACATCCAGGGTGCAACCAGGAATTTTCTCAGCGAGCCCTGAGATGAGAAAATTTCTGGCGCCGGAGGGGATCGAACCCACCGTCTCCCGCTTATGAATCCAGCGCGCTAGCCACTAGACCACGGGAGACCCCGGGGCCTTTTATTCTACACAAAATCAGAGGCATACGCTCTCCTATAATTTTGGGCTGTGGAAACATTATGCTTTTAACATGTAAACATTTTATACATGCCTTTGAAAGACTGCCTTTTCATAATTTCTCTTAGTTTTTTAGCCTTTCCGAAAATGTTCGAACGAAGCAAAAACGAGATATATAGGTACCAAAGGACATTTTTTATTTATTTTTTCATACTGCATCGGTTCCCAAGGCATTATTATAAATATTGCCAGTCTAACTTTTCAATATTTAATACAACATAAACTGCACTTAGCTCTATGAATAGATCAAGGTTAGATTTTATGCAATTTCCTCCAGTTTCATTCTGATGAAAACGAATAGGTGACTGCTAATTGTGCTAAAAGGTGCTTGCGGGGTAACCACAGGAAATTAATACAAATGGAGACGTCAGGTTGGTTTTCTTAGCCCGGCATCGCTGGCGGTATCGGATATTGGCAAACTTACACGAACAGCCATTGCCCAATAGATTCGGCCTTGGGTTGTCCAAGACTTTGCTTATAATTTAATTATTTATGCTTTTAATTGTTTTATTTCCTTGGCAATTATATATTAACACATTCCGAAGTACCTATTGAAATTGCATTCACGAAATAATCTGTACGAAATATCTTCATCGATCCTTAATAATCCCCAAAAAATAGCAATGGTACGCCGTACCAGGTGCTATAAAAACAAAAATTAATGATACATAAATGTTCGGCAAAAATCGATAAAAAAATCGCAGCGTTTACATTTCAGCTGGTACACTTTTAATATAATGTGCAGCGTAGGAAAACGAATGAAAACCTTTTTCATGAGATATCTGTAAGTATTTTTGAGTAAAGTGAATGAAACCAGTTTTTTGACCTAGAAGGTTGACGCACCTTAGAAAACAACCAAAAAGCACTGATTTTCCTAGCTAATTTGGATTTTGGGAACTTACAATCCATAGAGTCAGTTGAAAATTGTTTCTGATGTTTGTCATTTGTCTGTAAAATCTATGATATGTGAATTCTGGTTACGTATAGAGTAAAAAAAGTATTAAAAAAAAAGTATTTTATTAGTCGGTAAATTGCCAATATCTCAAAAACGGTTGGCAAATTGTTCATTCAGCAAAGATCATTCAAAAGCTTAATAACTTCCCTACAAATTTGATTCTCAAAAAATTTTCGATTAGACAACCTCAGTCTGAGAAATAAATGCTTAAGACTTCGAAAGTGTTGGTGTCGTTGATTTAAACTGCTTTTGTTGTGTCTGTTTTCTTCATTTTTTTATTGCTTGTAGTTATTGTAATTGCTTTTAGTGGTAAAATTAATTTCTCTGTAAAACAATATACTTAAAGTGAGATAGTATTTTTTCTAGTTTGTAATCAAGCTTTCCGACCTGAAGTCGAGGTGGTAAGGGTGAGTAATTTCCGTGGTTTCTGTAATCTGCGACGCCTAAAATCTCGTTTTCTTTTCACTATTTTGGGGCAAGGTTAGCTCAGTGGTAGAGTACTGGACTATATATATGCTGAAGAACCTGAGTTCAAATCTCGAGTACGCAGTAAAGATTTTTATCCTCTAGTGTCTTCGTCGTGGGTTGGATTCGACCTCCCTGATCGTTCCTACACCAATCCATTCTTTAATTAATTTATTAATGAGTACCTGCAACTTCTCAATTCACAGCTGAAAACGTGCTCTGCTGTTGTCTTTATTTGTAAATATTTATCTGTAAAATTAGAGGAAGTAACTTTCATTAGAGGAATTTCGTTTCAAAAAATGTTGGTGTCAAAGGTCACTCGTTAATTAGTTGACCTTCAAGAGTAACACTCCTAGTGAGAAATTATTTTTATCGCCTACTGGGCATTCCGATAGCAAACTCTCATAAAATAGGCGACACGGGACCTATTATATGTTATCTAACAGGTGTTTAATGACATTCGAGTATATTGCTGTTATGAAGGTTTATCAATCTTCTTAAAGCTGGACACGCCACGCTTACTGTAGTTGTTCGATCTCAAACAATTATCAAAAGGCAAAGGGAAACAGATAATGTCTAGCAGAACACTTAATTAAAGGCAATAATTCAAGTACTATTGATTTTTGGTAACCTATTTATTAGTCTATTAGATAATATAAAAGGTTAAAGTGTTTGTTTAAAGCTCACCTCTCTTGGCCTCCAACTGCCGATTTAGGAGGGAATGAAGGAAACATATTTGCTGTCATCCTGAAGGAGAACCACTCGTAGAAAAAACTGACGTGAACTACCACTTTATTAGTATTTTCTCCTCGGTTTTAAGCTCCATCTACCGAGAGAAGTGAAGAATTACGAGGAGGATGCTATTTGAAGTGTGTATTTGAAGTGGTCACTTCACGGGAATCTTCATCATCACATTACGACATTTGACCTCGGCCGCCTCTGATGTTGGATATACAGCGTTCTCTTGGCCTTATTCACCTGTCCTCAACCCAAGGGGCTTACACTTTTTTTTTTTTTTTTTTTTTTTTTTTTTTTTTTTTTTTCTTTTTTTTTTTTTTTTTTTTTTTTTACGGCTTGTTGGGGTTAATTAATTGTCTGTATATTGGTCAGAAGGTCCCAACAAAGAATAAATAAATAATAGGCGTGCTCATAAAATAATAAATATATTCCTCTTGAATCAATAAAATAATAAAACTTAATTTCAATAAATAAATAAAATTATAAGACGACTGTCAATAAACAAATGAAATAAATAATTGTTCATAAATAGAAAGTGTTCATAAACTAGAATCAGAGTTCAATGGTACGGTATGACGTCACTGGAGATGATGTGCGGATCTCCATGAGGAGAGTTGGTAGCCGGGAGCTTGGATCTCGCTGGTACTGCTTGAACTGAGAAGGTAACCTAGGGTTATCGCAAGCTGCCTTAAATCTAGTAAAAAGTTCAGTACATGCGGATAAATCCTAGAGCACCGAGATGTAGGGCTGGTTTTGGTGGATCTCTCGGAGCAGGCAGCAGGATACAAATTGCTAGGAGAACGACACTTGGCTTAATCTGCTGAGATGCCGAATCCTCCGGTTATCTGCTCACTATCTGGATACTAACTCCTTAACTAACGGTAAAAATTATTCCCGCGGGAAAGCTCCATTAAAACTTTAGTGCAGCGGGCTTTTCTCCCGCGGAAAAATATAATTTAAAACAAGCTCCGCTACAGGCTTATCAACAACTTGGCCAGCGCCGGGCTATCTACAGATTGCCTCCCTTTTATAATGCCAACACGCCCGACGTTGCTTAACTTCGGTGATCTACGGGAACCGGTATATTCAACGTGGGTATGGCCGTTGGCGCTTACACTATTATTGTCCCTTTAGCACAGGCCAACGTCTTGCTAGTTACATTTAACAAGTTCGGGCCCAGCGTCGTGGCATATTCGTCAGAGAGACGTGGTATGCGGACCCGACGTCGTGGCGTGTGCGTCAGCAGATACCTTGGCTTTATTTCTATACCCTCTACTCCGGGCCTTGTCCTATACCATTCGTATGTGGTTTGGGACATCATTACGTTCTTCCCGCTTAGGTTTGCGGGTCTGGTATCGTATGATACTGAATCCACCGGAACAATTCCATCAGCGGTGTCGCTGTCGTGGGATATTTGACACTTAACTAAATTGTAGTTATTCCCCAAAAGTACATCATTTCAGAAGTTCCTTCACTTAATTACTTTTTTTCGACATATATGTTGGCCGAAATAACAATACAAAAGGAAGACTTGGGCCCGATGGAAATTGTTTTCGAATCCATCGGTCCTGAAAATTTTCTGTTAGAAAACCTCCAGATTATTTTGTCAGACTTGAAAGTACTATCCAATGGAGGCCCCTATTTCCAATCTATGTGGAACATTGATGTGAAAACTGTGGAGAGATTTTCATTATTTCCGGAACTGTAAAATGAAAGCCATCCTTGTATTTTAGCGCGGTTCCTCCCTCCCCCATAGGGAGGAACCCCGCTTATAAGGTTGATACAATGAAACGATCCGAAAGTGCCGACTAGAAAATTTCGCGTTTCAGAACCCCTAGAGACCGAAAATAACGGTGGTTCAAATTTGTATATATATATATATATATATGTATATATTTATTTATATATATATGTATATATATATATATATATATATATATATATATATATATATATATATATATTTGTCTGTTCGCTCATTTCTGGCTTCCCTAATGGTCCGATTGTGATGAAATTTGGTACAAAAATCCGTCGTCCAATTTGAAAGGTCAAGTTCGTTAACCAGCAAAATCCGCCTACTGGAAGATGGCGTTTGGGGCGAAATTCGCGCAAAAAAAATCGTAACGCTTACGTTTTTGAGTTCATAAGCTTCTAAGTACTCGTTTTATATGATTCCTGAGCTAGGAAAACGAATGAAACCATTTTCAAGGCGATAGCTTTAACCGTTTTCGAGAAAATTGGAAAAATATTTTTTGAATACCGTTTTTGGTTTGGGTACTTAGAATCATGGGATTCAGTTGAAACATTTTCTTCATGTTCTACTTTCATCAAAACTAATATGTTGAAATTTTGGTTACGTTTGGAGTTAAGGAAGGCTTAGAATAAAATATTTTATTAACAGACATAAAAAGTTTTAGTAACTTTGTTTACTTTCCTTAATATCTCGAAAAAGTTTGAGAATCTTGGTAAACAAAAGAATACCATTAGAAAGCTTATTAAATGCTCTAAAAAAAAGGTTCTAATGAAAGTTTTGATTAGGCGATGTCAATCGGAGAAATAAGAGCTTAAAACTTTAAAGTAATTGATTTCGCTTATTCGAACTGTTCTTTTTGTCTGTTTTTTATTCCTTGTTATTTTTTAATTGCTTATTGTTGGATAATGTATTTGAAAATAAAACAGGTTAAGAAAAATAAGAAAAACAATTTAATGTTAGAGATATGGATTTCCAAGATATATAGCTTTTCAACTGCCTAGCGTCCTTCCTAGGGAGGGTTCTTTGTCTTTGATTTTGGTACTTAGAATTATGGGATACAGTTGAAACATTTTCTGCATGTTTGAGTTTCATCAACACTAATATGTTGACATTTTTGTTACGTTTAGAGTAAAGGAAGGGTTAGAATAAAATATTTTATTAACAGACAAAAAAAGTTTTGGTAACTTTGTATAATTTCGTTAGTATCTCGAAAACCGTTGACAATCTTGTGAAGCGGAAGATTACCATTCGGAAGCTTACTAAATGGTCTACAAAAAAGGTTCTAATGAAAGTTTTAATTTGGCGATGTCAATCGGAGAAAAAAGTACTTCAAGCTTTAAATTAATTGATTTCGTTTATTCCAATGGTTCTTTTTGTCTGTTTTATTTCTTGTTATTTTTTAATTGCTTATAGTTGGATAATGTATTTGACAATAAAACTGGTTAAGTAAAATAACAAAACAATTTATTATTAGAAATATAGATTTCCAAGATTCCAAGATCTTGTCACTAGCGGGTCAGTTTCTAGTGTAGCAGACCCTTCCAGGTAAGATTGTAAATCATGACCTTTCAAGACTTTACTACTCACAGGAATGGCGTTAGTGACCTTAAGGGTTGACACGCCATTATAATAATTAATTAAAAAAAAAAAAGACTGGTGGAACCAAAATTATAACTGCTTCTATTTTAATCTTTCCAAATTAGACTAGGGATATGAACGGAACCGCGCTAAGATGATGCAGTCCTGCGAGACAGACTTTTTTGCTCTTCCTCATGGTAATCTCAACTGATTAACACCACCAGACTTATATTTCCAGTTACTTTCAAATAATTTTATTCCAGAATTCTTCCCAATCAATATCATCACAGCCGAGAGACAAGCAATGAAACAATTACTGATTCTGAGATAGAGGAAACAGGTGTCAAGCCTGATATCGACCGGGCAGAGGTTGGCAGCACCGGGTATATAAGGGAGGCGGAGCTGTGTTCTGGCGGCAGTCCATGACAGACACAGGGAAGCAGGTGGAAAACTTGTACGCAGCAGAGGAGCTACGCATAAAGGCCAGGCTTGCAGCATTGTGAGTAACATTCATCCTCTATTATCCATTTCAAAAAAGGTTGATAGCCTTTAAACAACCTTGTAAAAAAAATAACTTCTCGGATGTACCAGTTTTACATAAAAACATCTAGACATTATCAAATAGTAAAGTCTTTAAAAAATAATTTTTGTATTATAATTACCTATTTATTTTAATTTTATTTATTTATTTATTTTATTATTATTCAAAACTGATCCAAAATATTTTATAAGAACGTAGAATGGTGGTGAGGGAGCTTACTAGTCTCTTGGTATATAAGATCCAACCCTTTTACAGCGGCTTTAATTACTTGTAACTTGCCACTAAAAAAAGACCGGTTTATAAAAATTTACAAGTGCATAGGTGACAAACACTAATGTGAAGTACTAGGCTTATATAAATTAGGCAATATAAATAAGCAGAAGGTCAACCTAAAGAAATAAAAACACGTTTACTAAAATGACACCAGGTGCACCGAAACTGGTTACAAGTTAATTATACAGCCTTATCAAAGAAATGTCAACCTTCTGCCTTTATAGCAGCAGTGAGCAATGATTAGTAAGTAAAAGTGTTTTTAATTTATTTATTGACATTCTGCTTATTTTATAAAAATAAAAAAGATATTTACTTTAGTTTCTGGCAAACTATGGTGGTGGGTCTCCCCGTGGTCTAGTGGCTAACGCCTTAGATACCTAAGCGGGAGATGGTGGGTTCGATTCCCACCGGCGGCAGACATTTTCTCACTTCGCGGCTCGTTGAGAAATTCCTCGCTGCACCAGGATGTCGGTGCTAATGGTCGTGATGCCGATGCGCCGTAAAAAAAAAAAAAATCTGTGGTGATTTAACGGTCATTAGTTTTAGGCACCTAATGATTATTACCTATGTGTAAACAATAGCAACTTAAGTTACAAATATTAGTAAATGCTCCTTGAGGGTAATTTACTAATTGTAATATACGTGAATGGACCACAATTACGAAAAGTTAATATGGCAATTTCATTTTATCTCAATTTCAGGCATGTACAATCCGAGCAAAGGGTTGTGGGTAGGGTGCACACTGAGGCAGTGGATTTTTTTTCGATATATATATATATATATATATATATATATATATATATATATCAACGACATCTGGGCCCCATGCCTGCTACAGCAAAGAATTTTCTCAATGTGCCGTGAGATGAGAAAATTCCTGCCGCTGGTGGGACTCGAACTCACCATCTCCCGCATAAGAATCTAAGGCGTTAACCAATAGGCCACAAGGAGACCCCTATTTCGAAATAAATAAATGGAAAAACTATATACTGGCTGGAACAGATTGGAAACTTAAACGTAACTCGGTCCGAAATTCTGAGTTATTTATAAAGGAACGTTAAAATTTAATTTTAATAATTTTAATGTCCTTGCATTATTCATAGATTTTTTGAGAAGAATTGTGTACGTAGTACGTCCACAAATCTCAAAAAAACGTACTACGTACATATGATGTACTTTTTGAAAGTACATATTCAAGTGAATCTTAAAAAATTCAATTGTTTCACCATACATATATATATATATATTTATAAACTTAAAACTGCATAAAAAAAAATTAATAGTCCCACGACAGGCCAAAAGGGACCAGAGGGGCAGATACTGTAGAGGTATCTGATTCTTGACTATAAAGAACACTAGGGAGATAGTGTGGTCAGTAATATGCCCCGGGCGCCTCATTTTTCTCTTTACGGATACCTTATAATTAATTTATTAACTTCTGAATGGGCCAAGGGACGTTCTGAGACCCCCCCCCCTCCACCCAAACCACGAACGAAGACACTAGAAGATAAAATCTTTAGTGCGCGTGAGTTTTGAAGTCAGCATATTAATCGAATGCTCTACCACTGAGCTACTAGCCTCACCTCCATTAATGCATAAAATCATTAATATAGTTAACATTTAAAACATAATTTTTTTATACATGACAGTTGACGTCAACGTAATTGCATCAAAAACATTTACTTTAACATACTTTCTGTTTACCTACCATAAACAGCATGCAACATATCCTCACGATATCACGAAATCTTACATAATAACCTATCAACTTCACAATGAGGCTAAACATTCCTGCAACTTAAACTAATCATTACGTATATATATATATATATATATATATATATATATATATATATATATATATATATATATATATATATACGTAATGATTAGTTTAAGTTGCAGGAATGTTTGGCCTCATTGTGAAGTTGATATATATATATATATATATATATAATTATATATACTATGGGATCTGCATTCGGCGCTAATAGCCACGATTTGTTGATGCGCCGTAAAAAAAAAAAAAAAAAAAAAAAAAAAAAAAAAAAAAAAAAAAAAAAAACTATGGGATCTGAAACGTGAACTTTTCTAGTCGGGACTTCCAGATTGTGTCATAAGGTCTACCTCATAAGCGGGTTTCCTCCCTATGGAGGGAGGGAGGAGCCTCGCTATAATCCTGCTTAGTTTTTCAGACATGGTGAAAAACGATAGGTAGAAAAACTGATATCCCATTTGGAACATCACGTATATTATTCATTTCAAGAGTAAAATCGATAATTTGAATAATAGATGTTACTATGTTTCGCATGGATGTATTTATTCCTATATCTCTTCCTCATTCACTTTCTTATATACTATCGCAAGATTTCTCTTAGTCATTCTAATGATTTACAGTATTTTCCAGAAAGAAATATTCGATAACAATTTTTATTTTTTAATGTATTTATTCATTTTAGGTCGGCGTGTAATGGCCACATTGTAAACAAGTGAAGAAAACATATAACATATTTATTTATGTTGGTTGCTAGGTTCTACGAGGGGCAATGCCAATTTATTTAAAATTTATGTTATTTTTAACAAAACTTTCCAAGACCTTTAATGACACGCTCAAAATGTCTCTCTTTCCGTTATATCATAAAATTGTTACTCCTTCATCCAGTGTTGGACAATTACTCGAGTAAATGAACAAGAGTAAGTGAATTATATTAAAAAAAATATTTCATTTTGATAAAAATATATTTAGCAAAAAAAAAATAAAATTATTTCTTCACATAAATTAAAAAAAAAAAATCCTACTAATTTGTAGTACAATACTATTAAAAAATTAATGAATAAAACCGTTTCTCATAGTTCCCAATAAGAAAAAATAATGAATAATGAAATTTACTTGCTACTTATTAAAACAAATTAAAAGAAAATAAAACTAGAGACAGGAATAGACATTAACAACTTAAGAAAAAGAAAAAAAAATACAACCCGAGGGGCAGATACTGTAGAGGTATATGATTCTTGACAATACGACATAACAGAGAAATAGTTTGGTCAGTATTATTTTTCGGCCGCCTGATTCTTCCCTTTGCGAGAATCCATAATAGATTTTTTTTTCTTTTTTGATTTACAGTAGTTAGTCTCTTTTTAATCGTTGTTTATCTTAATGTTGACCATGCTATAACATTTTCAAAATATCTCAACATCAAAACATCTCTTTTGTAATTTGTAAAACTGAAATTTCAACGAGCAAATATATTAGCAAATCGGCTAGATGCGAACTTCCTAAAGTAAAATGAATTTTAAAAAATACCTATGGAAGGCAGGTTGGGCCTAGGGACGTCCTGGGACCCCAATTTCAGTCCACGAAGGACGACTCTAGAAAAATTATTCCAGTGCACGTTCGAGTTTCGAGCTCACATTCTCCAAAGCACGAGTCAAGTGTTTTACCACTGGGCCTAACTCCCTCCCTAATGATTAAATACTTTGATACAAATATAATGGCCTTGATAGAGAACTTATTTATACAAAAAATTAGGTTTTAACAAGTTTAAAATCCAAACGCCTGAATTATTTAGACAATAAAAAAGATATTTTAATTTGATTTTAATTATTAATATGCTTCTAATTCTTAGCGTCGATAATAAGCTAACATGTTACTCGTTTATAGATCTCAAAGAACCCTTCCTGAAACAGAACGAGAAATTCAAGAACTTCAGAAGGCCCGAGAAAAAGAGAGGCGTAGAATAATCAAAAGGAATCAAGATGTGCTTAAGGTTATTAATTATAATTTATCTCATAATTATTAGTTGGCTTATTTATTAATTTTTTTTACTTACACAATTAATTCTTCAATGTACAAGCATTGCCATTTAAGGAACGCATGCAAGCTTTAGAAATCATACAATCTTGTAGGTCGTCTACACGGTACCTAACACATTAATTACTCAAAACGTATTTAGAGTAACTTGCACCAGTTTATTCTAGCCAGCTCAATTGTGAACAATTAATTATCTTCATAAGGTGTGATTAAAGACGGGAAAAGGCGGACATTGATATAAATAGGACAGTACAGTAGTACATGGTAGGTGTTTTCTTGAACTGCATTATTGCATAAGAGACTGAGGTTGAATTGTATATTTAATGGCTTTCGAGGACAATCTGACGGCATATTTTCTGAATATTCATAGTTGAGAAATTATTAAATATAAAGTCAGTTTATAATGAATGTTTTGTTTTTAGGATTTAGAACTTACCGTAGGTCGTTTAAGAACAAGATCCTTGTACTCGCCGACAGATGAGGCATTGAAGTCAGCCAAAGCTAAATATTTAAGACAGATTCGAATACTGAAAGAAGAAAACCTTCCTCATGACTGAAGGGGAACTACACAGAGGGGTAAAGGTTTTTACTAAAATATTTACTTTATTAAAAACAATATTAATTTTTGTGGTCTCCCAGTGGTCTAGTGGATAACGCCTTGCCAGATGTCGGTGTGCCGTGTTAAAAAAACAAAAACGTTTTTTATGAATAACCTCTAATTTATATTTGATCAACAATTTTTACCAATTTTCTGCTATAGATATTATGATCTTAACTTTTCGCTGACCCATTTGTTTGTCATCTACTTAATATTTACCTGTCTGGACTACGTAAAGACGAAACATTGTAAATTATATGGAGAGAATATAAAGTGTAAATACCTGAGCAAGTTAATGTTGTTATTATTAAGATTTGGACTTCTAATATTTAGAAAAACAATTATTCCACAAGATAAAATATTAAGTTGCTATATACTTTGCAAGCTATTTAACATTTTTGGTGATGGCAAGGTAATTAAGGACATTTTAAACATTTGAAAGCCTACTAAATTCTCTACAAAAAAGATTCTAATGTAATTTTAGATGGGGCAATATCAATCAAAATTTGAAATTGCTAGTTTTGCTCTTTTGAACGGGTTTTGTTTCTGTTTACACCAGCCCTGGTCCTAATTGCCGACGGGTCAATCTGTAATATCAATTACTTCCATCTTTTAAAACAAAATACACATTAAAAGAGGCAGAACACTCTTTTAATGTGTATCCAGTTTTTCAATTTAAGTCCATAGGTTTAGAAGTAGTAGGGATTATTTTTTTAAAGAGGCCGAAGCAATGAGGAAGAAAAACGAGGAAAAAAATTTAGGCAAAATGTTGATATCAAAACATTTCTTTTCTGAAACTATTGATAAGATATATTCGCTTCTGTAGATACGATTGGCCAATCTTGCCTTACATATGCCTGTTTATTCTCTAAAGAGAAACCAGTATGACGACTGTGCAATACAATACTTAAACCATAAAATAAGAATTAGCAACAGTTCTAATAATAATGATCACCGAACGGCACTGCATCTGACTTTTCCATTAAACTGAATGCACCGTTTAGTCTTATGAAGGATATAAATTATACCAAGATATATGCTGTTAAATGGAAGATAAATTTTAAATAAATAAATAATAATATTTATGAGTTCTCTCAGGTTATTAACTCCTCATCCATTGGATCTAACTAGAAAAAGAAGTTCTTAGAGGTATGCAAAATAACTATGTGAATTTCTGGAATACGCCCAGTTTCATCTCACTTTACCAAGTAGGTTTAATTTACCAAGGACAAATGTCATTTGTGGCATGAAGTAGTCAAGAAAGTTATTGTTTATCATTGGTGTCACTTGTATGTGTACAATCTTAAAGTGTCGAGTTTTTAAGTGTTGAGCGTTTTTCACATTTAGCAGTGCTGAAAAATTATGCAATATTTTCTTTTTCTTGTTTGAGTCGTGCACAAGCAGATAAATTTAGAGGGTTTTTTCACACAATCTTAAGATTCGTAAAAAACCCTGAGTGTGACACAATCTTCAGATCCTTATTTTTCTGTAATATATTATACAGGGTGTCCGCAAAATAAATGGCCGAACTTTTCGGGAAACGATGCAGGATGAAAAAAAGAAACCCCTTTGGCACATATCTCGTTTTTGCTTCGTTTCCGAGAAAAATGCAAAAAACTAAAACGCAATAGTGAAAAGGCATTCTTTCATGATGCCTATGTATGAATCATTAAAATTATATGTTTTATCTTCTACCCCCGCTACCCACCCACCTCCTCCCCCCAAAAAACAACAAAAAATCTTCTTGGTCGAAAATATTAACTGACGCCTTGTAAAGCTGCAAGTTCAACATAATTTAAAATAGCTACTTTCCTTCAGAGGAAAGTGCTAAAACACAAAACAAAAAAATAAACTTTCAATTATTAAAACATTTTAAATTTAACACTGGTCGCATAGATAATTATAAAATAAAAATGTATTCTTCTATTAATTCCTAATAATCAATTTAAAAACTGATCGATACGGGCACACGTCGCACATTGACAGACTGGATGCCATGGCATTTGTGCATTGCTCTCCTGTAACCTGTTCCTAGGCCCATCTGATGCGACGGATAAGCAAATGGGCTCCCTGTAGACTAAATCTTTAATGTGTCCCCATGAGAAGAAATTCAAGGGGTGTGTTTTGGTGATCGAGTCGGCCAAGATACCGGCCCACCACGTCCTATCTAACGTCGTGAATAGTTAGCGTCTAACCAATGTTTGACAGCCCTCACGTAGTGGGCTGGACAACCGTCGACTTGGTACAGGCTTCCCAGTCTCTATGCCAAAAGGACTTACTCCAAGAACAACGATAGTGTATTATCAAGTAATGGGTGGAATGACTCTGCATTAATCCGAGGAGTCAACAAATTGCGTTTTTCTCGGAAACGAACCAAAAACGAGAAATATGCCGAAGGACTTTTTTTTTCTTTCTTCTTCCATCCTGCATCGATTTCCAAAGTTTGGCCGTTTATTTTGGCCTGGTGTAAGGGAAAAAACAATTTATTAACAGACATGAAAAGTTTTGGGATCTTCGTCTATTTACTTAAATATCTCGAAAACGGCTAGGAAATCGTGGTAATTGGAAAGTAGCCATTCGAAAGCTTACTAAATTCTCTACAAAAAAGTCCGACTCGCAGGAACTGCGTCATCTTAGCGCGGTTCCAGTTTTTTTTTTTTTTTTTTTTTTTTTTTTTTTTTTTTTTTTTTTTCTACGGCACATCTACATCTAGGTCATTAGCGACGACATCCAGGGTGTAGCGAGGAATTTCACCAGCGAGCCGTGGGATGATAAAATTCCTGCCGGAGGTTGGGAATCGAACCCACCATCTCCCGCTTATGAATCCAAGGCGCTAGCCATTAGACCACGGGAGACCCCGGTTCCTGTTCATATCCCTATTCTCATTTGAAAAGCATAGAATAGAAACAGATAATATTTTCCTCGGCCTTTGTTCAAAGGGTTTTATGGCTGGCTATACCTGGGGTCAGGTCCGCAAGACCCAAGAATCCTCTTCTACCGATACTTCATTTCATACGTTTCAATGAATTGGAAAATATCAAATATTTTCACACATTTCTGTGTTCTTTTACTATAGTAATAATTCTACAGATAAAATCAATTAAAAAATAAAATAAAAAAACCAACAGCATAAAGGCAATTGAAAATATTCAAAAGACGTCAACGAATCTTTTTCTCTTGGCAAGCTATATTTCTAACAATGAATTGTTTTTCTTATTTTGCCTAATCTGTTTTATTGTAAAATACATTATCCAACTATAAGCAATTAAAAAATAACAAGGAATAAAAACAGACAAAAAGAACAGTTCGAATAAGCAAAATCAATTACTTTAATGTTTTAAGCACTTATTTCTCCGATTGACATCGCCTAATCAAAACTTTCATCAGAGCCTTTTTTGTAGAGCATTTAGTAAGCTTTCTAATGGTATTCTTTCGTTTACCAAGATTCTCAACCTTTTTCGAGATATTAAGGAAAATATACAAAGTTACCAAAACTTTTTAAGTCTGTTAATAAAATATTTTATTCTAACCCTTCCTTAACTCCAAACGTAACCAAAATTTCAACATATTAGTTTTGATGAAAGTAGAACATGCAGAAAATGTTTCAACTGAATCCCATGATTCTAAGTACCCAAACCAAAAACGGTATTCAAAAAATATTTTTCCAATTTTCTCGAAAATGGTTAAAGCTATCGCCTTGAAAATGGTTTCATTCGTTTTCCTAGCCCAGGAATCATATAAAACGAGTACAATCTCAATCGGTGAAATAAGTGCTTAAATTGTGCTAATGACCCTAGCAGTCGAAGCACCCTAAAAAAAGTGCTATTGATTTTAGAAGTAATAATAAACAATTTTTGGTTGCTTGTCATAGATTTTCCATGCCAAAGTCAAAGAGCCTTAGAGAGCAATTTCTGCTACTGTAAATTAATGGCTTCTAAAATCTACCTTTTTTTAAAGATTTTCTTGGAGTAGGTGTTTTAATTTTCTACTCAATATTAAATATATTTATTCCAGGTTTTCCAAAGGACACTAGGGATCATTAAGAAAACGCGCTAAGATGACGCAGTTCCTGCGAGTCGGACTTTTTTTAAATTATTGGTTGCTATGTATATGCGTTATTCATGTTTAAACTCAAAATTATGCACAAAGAAGTATCCGTTCATGTTTCATTTGTGAAATGTTTCATGTTTTCGTGTTCTTTTTTTTTTTTTTTTTTTGTTGGTTTATTTGTCAAAAATGTACTTTTAACTGTTTATTCCTATCTTTATAGAAATTAATATAATAAATTTCACAGCAAGAGGGCCGTAAAGGACTGGTAAATGAGAATAAAGCCCCTGCTTTGGACTTCTCCTTCAAGAGCCTATCTTCCATTGAAAGTTTGAAGACAGAAAAACCCCGGAAATCCGTCAAGAACTACAAGAAAACCGAAGAGGGACGATATGTTTGCAGTTCCCTCCGGTTGAACAACAATATGCTTTCCGATATTACTGGCATACATTCACTAGTCATCGAAGTAAGATTAATCACACTTATTTAAAATGCTTTATAAACATTAATGATAGGTTATAATTAACAAAACTACGAATAAAATTGTGTATATTTCTTATAAACTGCATATACCACATAAAATAGATCACACATTAAAGTGTTTCATAGTAATATTTTTTTAGATCCTGGATTCTCCAGAAAAGTTAACCTGGCTGGATCTATCCTTTAATCGGCTTGTTTCTATTCCTCCTGAATTCGCATCGCTGTCGTCATTAAAGATTGTATACCTCCATGGAAATCATCTGGTCGATCTGCATGAAATAATTAAGCCCTTAAAGTGAGTTCACAAGATTTTCTATTTGTATTAACATTCTTTATAATATTCTGTTACTAATAATAACCATTTGTAGACGTAGTCCATGAGCTGGTAACCGCACGTCACATGAAGTGTTTTATGCACATTGAAATGTTGCTATAATGTACCTCATAGGTAGATAAGAAGGTAAATATGTGTTGGCTAGACTTACCGTGGAACACCATGTACTGCGCATAGGGGAAAGGTGCAAAAAAATATTGCCCAAAAATAGAGTTTTATTCAGAAGCCAGCTATCTTAATTAAGACAATTTTACAATGAATAATAAATTAGGCAGACACTTTTAAGGGGGATAACATACATGTAAAAAAATAAAATAAATTGTTTTTTATTCTAATATTAAATGAGAGTTTTATTCACGCTTCTATTTTAACCGGTACAGCTGCACAGCTCATTCTTTCGCAGTGTAGAGAATTTTTAATTACGTTTATTTAAAACGCTGTTTAAACCGCAGCATGAATACAGCACTTCATTTAATATGTTTTTTTTTTTAAAAAAACTAGGTACCTACGTTGTTTTTCTTTTATTTACATTTTAACCCCCTTAAAAGTGTCTGCGTTATTTATTATTCTTTGTAAAATTGCCTTAATTTGCAGGGTTTTTTTACACTAAAGATAGTTGGCTTCTGAATAAAACACTATTTTTGGGCAATATTTTGTTTAACTTTCCCCTGGTGTTCCACGGTAACTCTAGCCAACACATATATACTTTCTTATCTACCCAAGAGGTACATTATAGCAAAATTTCAAGGTGCATAAAACACTTCATGAAAAGTGGGTTACCAGCTCTCCGACTAATATTTTTTTTAAAGGGCGTGAGAACAATATAGTCTAAAATAAGAAGAGGTATTTAGAAGACCCCACATATGCACGGTGTTCCTTACATGCGGGGGCCATAATTGAAATATCTTTTAAATGAAAGTTATACCTCTCTTCGAGACCTTTCAGATGCGTTATTATTAAATCCCAAAGACCTTTTAACTATAAAAAGTTTTAATTATCAAGCGCGCGCTTAAATTTCGGTGTTACCTCCTTATCACACATTTTTATTACATTTTTTGAATCTACTAAAAAAATAAATAAACATAATTATGATTCAGCTGACACTTTACTTCTACGAATATTCGTACTAGGCGGAAGGTCAAATAATAACTTCACTAGATATTTACACTAAGTGTATTTCATCCCTACATGTTTCACATCTTTTTGGTGCCTGTTCAGGGGATAAAGCTACAAATATAAATCTTCCAGAATCCAATATGGTGGAATACAACGAGCTGATCTATAATCGATATGTCACATGTTTTAAAATTCATTTCCAACAAAAGAAGACATAAGTAAAGATGGAATGGTTGGGATTCGGCTAAATAAACCTCAATATGATTTTGTTTTAAAAAATCTATATTTCGGACGTTTCGGCTACTCATTGGTAGCCTTCGTCAGCTAAAATTACAAAAAAAGAAATTAATACAGAAACAAAAAAAAGTTTATAATTGTGATAGGTAACAGAACTATAAATACAATAAACTTATAAAAGAACATACCGTCTTAAATTCTTAGATTCTTTTATAAGTTAATTGTATTTATAGTTCTGTTACCTATCACAATTATAAACTTTTTTTTGTTTCTGTATTAATTTCTTTTTTTGTCATTTTAGCTGACGAAGGCTACCAATGAGTAGCCGAAACGTCCGAAATATAGATTTTTTAAAACAAAATCATATTGAGGTTTATTTAGCCGAATCCCAACCATTCCATCTTTACTTATCACCTCGACGGCTAACTATCTAATCATCAAAAAGAAGACATATACGTGAACATATTGGTAGGATATCTTGGAAATATGACAACAAAGATAAAAATAACTTTATTCACATGCGTGTTTATTTTTATTTGTCGACCTATCTAAGAAATGAAAATAATCGATTTAGTGACGATTTTATTTTTTGACCTTCCGCCTATTTCGGTAATTTGTTATGTTCTGTTGTTTCGATTTCAATTAACGAATTTTATCTAATTATTAAAAAGAGCACTAGAAGGCCTCTACGCTTTGACGCTTCACGGGAATCCAGTAGAAGAACGGAAAAACTACAGGGCAAAAGTCATATCATCACTTCCTCATTTGAAGACTCTTGACTTCAATAATGTCACCCCAGGTGATCGGAAAAAGGTAGAATCTTTAAAAAAGAAACATTAGGCGTATCTTCATTAATTTAGACCAAATATATTAATCCTAACACAATGTGATATATAATTGTGTGATATTTTGCCTAATTTAGAGATAGCAGTTAGCTTATAATGAATAAATAAGTGAATTATATTTTGTAAATTAGTATAAGTATTGTATTATAATCTAAAAGTATAGTCATAGTTTACTTTATTTTTATGCATTTAAATGTTTTAATTCTTAAGTATTTTTTTGTAAAAAATTAAGTAATTTAGTAAGTTTTAAGTAATTAAAACTGCTAGCAAGATAAAACCAAATTTACCCAACACACAGTTTATGTTTTACTTTTGAGTGTTTTCAACAAAAAATAATATTTCATAATATTTATTTTGAGCTCATCTAAAATATTAAAAATTTACTTCTCTTACTAGTTAAAAGGTTTAATTTAATTTCTCATAACATAATATAAATATTTCACTCTACTCTATTTATTTCTAGCCAAAATAATAAAAAACGACCATATTAGGTACTATTATTATTGCGCTTACTTTTAAAGTAAATCTTAGTTTTAATTAGATTTATATATTTAAATACGCTTATTTATGTAACATAGACGTATCATGTATGCAACTGAATTTATCTGGAAATAAATGTAAAAGAAGAAAAATAAATAATTTAATTTTTTTTTTTTACCTCCAAGAAAATTTAGGGAGAGAGAGAGTTTGTACCGCTTGTTTGAAAGTAGAGTGCCCCAAGGAGGTGTTCTGAGTACAACGTTATTCAATAATGCTATGAATTATGTTCATTAGTGTATCAATCCAGGAGTAACATACTAGAAGAAATAAATACTATACCAGAATAAATACTATACCAGAATTTCCTTGTGTGTTCATTCTTCCCGCTTTCCTTAACTCTAATTATTTTATTTCTGATTCCTAATTTTCAGTTTTACAATTCTTTAGCTGATTATTATTACAATGGATGTAACTCTTCAAAGCTTTATTTTATTATTATTAAGTGTTAATCCAAACCACTCTTTTCAAATATGTAACTAAAATGTATCAATTATTTCGCTGTAATATTTATTGTTCCACTAGTTTTTGGTTAGATTTAAAACTCATTCATAAAAATCAATAAAATAAAAATTGCAAAAATGTGATGGTTCGGTATGCTTAGGGATGGTTCGGTATGGTTAGGTGTGGTTCGGTATGGTTAGGTGTGGTTCGGTATGGTTGGGTGTGGTTCGGTATGGTTAGGTGTGGTTCGGTATGGTTAGGTGTGGTTCTGTATGGTTAGTGACGGTTCGGTATGGTAGGTATGGTTAGGGATGGTTGGGATGGTTATGTATGGTTTTACATTTACGAATTTCGTTTAGAGCCTTCTACTCAAATTCAGGAACATAAATACGCTATAAGTCCACCCGACAAACCTATTTAATGTACTGTATAACACACAGTCTTCTTTTTCGTACATGGCTAACGCGCATGTGCGAACGTTAGCGGACACTTTTTTGTAACGCTTTTTTTCAGTTTGTCATCGCTAAAGCTGTTTTAATTATGCTTGGATTAATATTTTCTCTGATTTTGTGTAGAAATGAGAATATTTACACAAAATCTTCTTTAAGTGTTTTCTACAGTAGATCATTTCTTAAAATTTAATTATAGTTATTCTTAATTTTAAGACGCCCTTATTGATAATTTCAGTTATTCATAGTTTCTGAGAATGATTCGCTCGGCTGGGTATTTCCATAAATTTAGCGTGAGCTGTCTGATATAAAGTGTAGGTCGAATATATAAATTATTTAAACTTCTATTAATAGATTTAAGGCTTTATTCGAATAATTGGATAGTTTATCAGCCAATTCAAGTTCATCATTATTCACACTCTTTATTCATCACGAAAGAATGTTTCTTTATTATTGCTTTGTTTAGTATTTATTCTGCTTGTCAATTTATTTATAACAAAAATGATTCTATTCAATAAACTGTAAATTTTATTTTGAATGCCATTTTTTTTTATCTCTCTGTGAGAAATATTATGAAACGTGTTCCTGTAACTCCACAATCACAAAACTGTCAACGATACGATTGTACTTATTTCATCATGAAATTGGTTGACCACTTTGTTGTAGCCAAAGTATTTTCGGACCCAATCTCATAGAAATCGGACAACTCAATAGTTTTCGAGATTGTTCAAGCCCAAAATTTTCAAATTTGTTTATAAAATAATACATTCTTTTCTCCCAGTGGGTGAGGTTAGCTCTGTGGTAGAACACTGGACGACCTGAGTTCAAAACCCGAGTGCACTAAAGAGTTTATCTTCTGGTGTCTTCAGTCGTGGGTTAATGGGGTACCTGCAAAACATCAGGCGGCTGGAGCATAGTACTGAACATCATATCTTCCTAGAATGCCGTAGAGGGTTGCTCATTATTCAAAAAACATTTATTGAATAAAAAAATATTTAATTTATTCAATTATTCATTGACTGATTTTTTATTTATTTAATGAATAATTAATTATTTTTTATTCTTCATTCATTATTATTATTTATTTAAAATAATGTGGTTCATGGAACAACAAATTCAGATTCTTTAAGTTCAGTACACAATATCATATAAATAATGTTCATTGAAAGTAAGAAAAAGTTTAATGAACATAGAATCTTTCACAAATCACTTTGTTTAGCGAAAAATTCCAGACATTAAATCAATTTCATTCAAAAAATTGTTTCATTCGAATAAATAACTTTCATTAAATAAAACATTTTATTCAATAAATCATTTTTATTTAATAAAAATGTTCATTCAATAAATCGTTGTTATTCAATAATGAATAAAAATAACAAGTTACGTTATTCATTGAATTGGCTGAATAATGAATGAAAAATTATTCATTATTCAGCATGAAATAACAGATTTAATTTTCTTTCGTCATTCTGAATGATTTTTGCCCAACGCTGCATCCAATCTTCATCTACCGGGAACCAAAAATGGCCCTTCTTTAGCCTTCTTAATGTTAAGTATAACATAAATATGAATATAATTTGGCCTTGGTTTAAAAAAAAAACTAGGTTTCTCAAAATAAGTATATTGTTTAATTTGTACAAGACCTTGTTATTCATGAATACATTAAGTAGAAATAGTGAAATGCTTAAATAAATAGTGAACATCTCAATATTGTTTTTTAAGAAGCTAGAAGGTCAATAAATAACATTCAAAATTAAAATAACCGTCAAATTATCAAAAATGGCTCTACACGTTTTACATTATCAGATGCCTCTTGAAGAAAAAATTACAGCCTCATGGAACGAAGATGAACCTTCCGCTAGAATGGCCAGTCATAACACAAGATCTTCTACATAGTAACTATCAGCTGTGTTTGTAGTCAGCTGTTTAAAATGTCGATAGAGTCCGAACATAAATGACGTGGCCATTCTAGCGGAAGATTCGCCTACGTTCCGTGACACTATAATTATTTTTTAGGCTCCTGGTGAGGCACCTGATGATGCAAAACACGTAGATCCATTTTTAATAAATCTAAAATTATGATAATTTGGGATTTTATTCATTGAGCTTCTGCCTACACAAGATATATTGTTGTAATAATGTAAAGCCTTACACTGTACACCTTTCTTGAGTTACTCTTCATTTTGTTTTAACAAATCATAAGTGCATTAATTAAACTTACATACTAAAATACTCATTAATACAACCAATCTAAGCCCTTTTCATTAAGGATTAGAAGTATTAATGATATAAATAAAGGCAATGAATATTGGTAAACAAAAACAATTTCTCAACTTTAGTGCCTCATTTTTTAGAATAAGTTTCTTTTTGGGGGGTTCGTCAATTTCTACTGCACGCATTAAAAAGTCTTCCACTTGGGAATAGCCCCAATATTGTGCAATCATTACAGGAGTCATGTGGTCAGTAGTTTTAGAATCCAGTTTTGCGCCATTACTTACTAAAAGACGGACAGTTTCTAGGCGGCCGTACTGAGCAGCTCTGTGCAACGGAGTCCAGCCATCTTTGTCCTGTGCGTCTAGCGATGCGCCCATTTGAAGCAATAGGAAAACAGATCCTAGATGACCCTTTTCTGCTGCCCAATGAAGGGGGCTAGAGAAAAAATCGCTCCGCACATTTGCGTTAGCTCCGTTCCTCAATAGTATTTCTAGTGTTTTGGTGTTTCCGTAAAACGCCGCCCAGTGCAAAGGAGTCCAGCCGTCGCATTCTCTCGCTTCCAAATCCACCTTCATTTCCGCCAACCAAGACACCGCTTCGTCGTTTCCTGTGATGGCTGCTTCGTGTAGTAGAGTCCTCTTCCGGCCCACACATCCCTCTCTAGTTTCGTTGATATCGGCACCAAATTCGTACAACACTTTCAGAGAAGCGACGTTACCTTTCGATGCTGCAACCCACATAGCAGTTCTTCCCTTCCCGTCTTTCAGATCAACTTCAACGCCTTTCCCAAGAAGAGCTATCAGACTCTCAGTGCTCCCTTTGTAGACTGCATGATGCAAAATTGTGTCACCATTCGGAATCTTCAGGTTTACTGCTTTCAGATTTATTGATTGAAGAATAAAGTTATAGTCATTACTATTTACTACGTCAAATACGTTTCTGTTTTCATCGATTGATGTAGTAACATTTCCAACAGTTTTGTTTCTTGTCACCTTAAGGGGCTGAAAAATAAGATACTAATAATTTATTGATAACGTGAAATTTTATAAAAACATAAAGGTTCCATTTGATTGGCATTGCCTATGAAGAATTCTTATTGTACGGATTTACCATAGACATGGGGCCCATAATTAATTTTATTCAAGTTTTATGTATTTATTTGATTTTTTTTTATGGGTGATATGCTATAATAAACAAGTAGGGTACAAGAAAAATTATTGTCCATCAAAATTAAATAACTTAAAATGTATAGATGCAATTCAAAAATTAAAGGATAAGTAAAAAATTCACTCTATAAAATTTAAAAAGCTACAAAAAATGAAAATCTATTATATAAAAATGAATCACTAAATGTGTTGGCAAGCGCAAATCTCGAGAACAACTGAACCGATTTCGCTAATTCTTTTTTTATAATATTCCTTGAACTACGAGGATGGTTCTTACGGAGAGAAAAATTAAAAAAATTACCTGAAAAAGTCTAAAAACAACACTTTTCGGGTCTTTTTCACTTCCTTAACGCAAATTCATTTTTAAATAAAAACATATGTTCTCAATTATAATATTTTTAACAGTTAACGTATTAGGTTATTTGTGTATAGGCAAAAAAAAAATAAAATAAAAAAATAAGAACAAGTAATCACTAGGTGACAATAGAATCACATGTTAATAATGCAATTTAAATTAATTTATATATGCGTTAACGAATTGAAAAATACCCCACTTTTCTATATTCCCACACAAAAGATTCGTAATAATACTTAAAGGTCAATTTGAACTTTAATACCATACCATAAAGTGTTAGTGGAGAGGTTCTGGGAAGGCAAAACAATTGAGTGACATTAGTATTGTATAAATATTAATGTCAATATTTCTCAAATTTTATACGATGGTAACATTACTCAAAAACAAATTGTCGTTGGTAAAATGTAAATTGTCTGTGGTAAAATGTCACTTGAAATTTAAAAATCTCTTTGCTGTGCATCTATAATATTACTAAATCTAAAAGCCACAAATTTCTATAAAATTACTAAAGTGTTGTGTGTTTGTGACTTACTAAATATGCCTCCTATAAGGTGGCGAACAAATTAGGCAGAACAACCCGAAATTCAAAGAATCAAAAAAAAAAGAAGAAATTAATTATCAATCTAATTGTACTGCCGAGGAACGGCTTGCTGTAACATGCCTGCTACAGCAAGGAATTTTCTCAATGGGCCGTGAGATGAGAAAATTCCTGCCGCTGGTGGGACTCGAACTCACCATCTCCCGCATAAGAATCTAAGGCGTTAGCCTCTAGACCACGGGGAGACCCTTATTTCGAAATAAATAAATGGAAAAAGTATATACTGGCTGGAACAGATTGGAAACTTTTTTTTTTTTTTTTTTTTTTTTTTTTTTTTTTTTTTTTTTTTTTTTTTTTTTTTTTTTTTTTTTTTACGGCGCATCTACTTCTAGGTCATTAGCGCCGACATCCAGGGTGCAGCGAGGAATTTTCCCAGCGAGCCTTGAGATGAGAAAATTCCTGCCGGAGGTGGGAATCGAACCCACCATCTCCCGCTTATGAATCCAGCGCGCTAGCCACTAGACTACGGGAGACCCCTCGACTAATAATGGTGCAAGTTTGAATCGAGCTGCTGTCAATTGATTACAGTGCCTACTGCTGTGTTGCTATTAACACATATGTTAATTGAAACATGTTCTGCTACAGACCTATGAACTCAGTTCGACTATAAACAAATCCCAGGGGCAGTCATTATGTGTTTGCGGTATTAATCTAGAAAACCCATGTTTCTCGCATGGTCAATTGTATGATGCCTGTTGGAAAACCATCTGCTCTGTTTATTTACGCGTCAGGTAATGAAACAAAAAATATCGTGTACCATTAAGTACTACAATAAAAATGAAACTTAATTTAGAATAAGTAAAAGTAAAATGAAATATAATAAGAAAGGTATCATAATAAGAAATATGATATTGTAATTTTCATTGTGATTTTTAGTGACTATTAAAAGAATTTTAAGTGTTTTATAATTTTAATTTTTTGACAAAATGTAATTGAATTAAGTTTCTTTTTTTTTTTTATCTTACTAGCTGTCCCGGTGTCCCAAATAGCAGAATAAGTATTAAAACAAATTAAAGAATCTACTGTTAGGCGGTACGAAGTTCGCCGGGTCAGCTAGTAATTACTATAAAATTTGAAATAAAAACTGGATAAATATAATAAAAGCTAAAAACAATGTTTTGCTTTGTCTTGTTCTGGCGTTAATCAAGGATGAAGTTGGGAGGCCTTGATCACAGATACCTCATATTGTATCATACATAATATTACCAGATGAATTATATACAGGATGTAATAATCAATAAAGAAATATATAAGAAATAAATATAAAAATAAATCGGATGCTCAAATTATGTTGTCTCTGCTAGTTTCTGAGAAAATGTTTGATCATAAGTTCTGTGTTCCCCATAATGAAAATAGGCTCATGTTGTTTGTTATATGCTATTCCTTAATTAGTTGTGTATGTACAATTCTTAGTCGTGTATTATTTTTCATGTCTGTCATTTCCATGACTATATTGTGAGTTATAACTTGTCACTTGGAGAAAGCCTAGAGGAGGTTGCTCTCAACTTATTATATATATATATATATATATATATATATATATATATATATATATATATATATATATACAGGGTGTCCCGTAAATGTCTAGTCATATTGTGAGGGGTGATAGAGGACCCTTAGGGGAACAAAAAATGTTCTATGACGATTTCCCGAATTCCCGCCCATAAGGGAGAAAACGTCGTTTTATTGTTTTTTCGAGACAAACGTACTTTTTAGAAGAATAATCGTTGTAGCTCCGTCCCAGGTGATACTACTAAAACGGGTGTGAAACCAATCGAAAGCTGAGTAAATTTACTATAAGACTAGTTGAGAGTAAACGTAAAAATGAATTAATGTAAGTATGTATATCTTACCAAAAGAAGGCAATTCTAAATTTCCTGACATTTTATTGATATTTCTTTCCAGCGTTACTCCTCAATAAGGAGGATCTGAGATTTCCGGGTTTCAGAAAAACTTTCTCATTTAACTAGCTTTCCATTCATGTATCACAACCCTGGGTTATTGAAGTATTTGAACGATTTAAGAACAAAAGTTTTAAAAAAAACATGGATCTGAGAAAAGAAAATTATATTTTTTTCTTCAATTTATTCAAAAAGCTGAAGGGAAATATTTTTTTTTATAAATGTTTACATAAATATTAAGTAAATATTTACTTATAAGAATAAAAAAAAATACTTCCACGGATATAAAAAAAAATCTTAAAACATTAAATAAATAAAATACACATTTATTTTGAATTTATTAATTCAGGTAACTAATACTGGGTCCAGGAGGCGGCCATTAAGGAACCCCAACCATACATTAACCTCAAAAATTACTATTTTTACCTAAATCACGCATTTGAACACATTTTTACAGGACTATGTACATATTATTTATGAGGGATAGAATTTTTAATTACCAAAACAAAAACGCATGGGCTCAGAATCTCAGTGAGTTTCACAAGCGTAGCCATCAGTATTAATTTAAGGTAAAGCATTTGTTTTCTAAATATAAGTACCTGTAAAAATGTGTTCAAATGTGTGATCTAGGTAAAAATAATAATTTTTGAGATTAATGTATGGTTGGGGTTCCTTAATGGCCGCCTCCTGGACCAAGTATTAGTTACCTGAATTAACAAATTCAAAATAAATGTGTATTTTATTTATTTACTGTTTTAGGAATTTTTTTTATATTCGTGGAAGTAATTTTTTTTATTGTTTTAAGTAAATATTTACTTAATATTTATAAAAATAAATATTTCCCTTCAGCTTTTTGAATAAACTGAAGAAAAAAATATAATTTTCTTTTCTCAGATCCATGTTTTTTTTTAAAACTTTTGTTCTTAAATCGTTCAAATACTTCAATAACCCAGGGTTGTGATACATGAATGGAAAGCTAGTTAAATGAGGAAGTTTTTCTGAAACCCGGAAATCTCAGATCCTCCTTATTGAGGAGTAACGCTGGAAAGAAATATCAATAAAATGTCAGGAAATTTAGAATTGCCTTCTTTTGGTAAGATATACATACTTACATTTATTCATTTTTACGTTTACTCCCAACTAGTCTTATAGTAAATTTACTCAGCTTTCGATTGGTTTCACTCCCTTTCTAGTAGTACCACTTGGGACGGAGCTACAAAGATTATGTTTCTAAAAACCACGTTTGTCTCGATAAAACAATAAAACGACGTTTTCTCCCTTATGGGTGAGAATTCGGGAAATCGTCATAGAACATTTTTTGTTCCCCTAAGGGTCCTCTATCACCCCTCTCAATATGACTAGACATTTACGGGACACCCTGTATATATATATATATATATATATATATATATATATATATATATATATATATATATATATATATATTAGCTTATTATTGTCCGAAGCTTACTGTCAACTATCCTTTTGTAATTCCAATGTTGTTTTATTCTGTGTTTTTCCAGTTTTCACCAAACATAAAATAGGGACATTTTATTTTAACTTATGGATAACCTTTCCAACCAACCGTAGAACGGGAAGAATTGTCGGGAGGGGGCTAAAGGACATTTACACAGTATTTTGTTGAAGACACCAGATGACAAGCCAGGATATTCTAAATGCACCTTTTTCAATACCATCACCTGGTAGGCTCAGAGATATTAAAATATGTTCTTGATTACCTAGACATTTTCAGTCTTTGTATAGGATTTGAAAACAGGTCTATCAATTCAGACCAAGTACAGCCACTTTAGGCTAGTGAAGAAAAAACTGTATCTCATCTAGCAATTGTTTTTTATTTTGAACATCATTATGAAATATTATTTCCAAAATAATAAAAAGGAGCCAACCATATAATACAAATCAATGTTTCAAACATGAATAAATAATGAAATATTAATTATAATAATAGCATTATCCTCCAAAATATACTTACAACATATTTGATATTTTCTTCTGCTAACACACCAAATTGTATTACAGCTAACCAAACTATAAAAAAAAAAAAAGAAATATTACTTGGAATATCAAATCAAATACATACATCGCACTAGTATTTTAAAGTGACACAACTCAAAAATCGGTGTTTTTCAGTTATAGCTATGAAAGACATGATAAATATCTATTTATCCAAATTTTAGGACAGGTTATCCATAGATTACCACTCTTTTCTAGCCAGGATAGGGCTTTTCTTTCTTTGTAGGAAAACCCATCACCCCTAGTGAGAATCGAACCCACAACCTTAGGCAAAGAGTGCAAACGCTTTAGTACACATGGCCACCAGGCCTCCAAAGTATTTGTCATACCCATAACTGTTTAAAGAACCACTGCAAGCCTTGGAGAAGCCGAACATTTGGGCAGGAATATAACTCATTTTAGTTATAAAATGTAGTTTTATTCAATATATGACTGAACCACAATTAGCTATGGTCCCTATATCTTCTCATTTAAGATAAATATGGTAAATTCTTAAGTTCACTTTGGTAAAATGGTAATTTTACAATATTTGGCTTTTAGAGGTAGTGCAATAGTAAATTATTGTTTCTCATCTCTTAGCATGAATGGAGGAATATAAAGTAAATTTTAAATTTTTATAAATTACTAGAAGTTTACAAAGGAGCCAAAACACACTTTATTACTGAAACGGAAAACCAACTTGCTAACGCTGAACTAAGGCCAAGGAACAAAAAATAAATAACAAAATTAAGAAATATTTTCTTGTTAAAGATTTATAAAGGAAATTTCTGAGGTTTCAATTATTTAACACATTCTTACTTGTATAAGATCTTTATCTCAAACCATATTCATTTATTGTTTGTAATTTTTTACATTATTTTTTTTTAATATAAAAAATATTGTAATTTTTGTAATTTTAACGTCCGTTTATTATTAACATTATAAAAAAAAAATTATAATAAACAATAAATAAATATATAGTTTGAGGTGAAGATCTTATACAAGTAAGAATGTGTTAAGAAATATTGTTATTTGAATAAAAACAAAAATGTCTACATTAACAAGTTAAGATTATTAAATTTTGAAGAATAAAAAGTAAACTAAAATTTGATAATATATTTTTCTTTAATACCATCATGACTTCAAGCAGAATCAAATTAAATTTGAGCTATAAAATAAAATAAATAAGTCAGATGGGGTCATTGACCAGGAGATTGAGTGAGGGAAGATAATAAAATGCATTTAAAAAAAAATACATTTTAATTTATTTTTTTTTCAACTAGACTTTCAAGCCTTCATCAGGGCTACTTGTGGAGATAGAACTGTTACACATGGGTGGCTTATATATAGGAAATCATTTCGGGAGGGGGAGGCTGGGAGCATTTAGGGGGTATCGAAAACTAACAACTTGGAATAGTATACAACTAAAACGCTAATGCGCCCAAAAAACATTATTTTTTTCTGAACCAAGTGATCATTTAATTTATTATATGACACATTTAACCGATGAAATCAAAATTTCGGCTGGGCTGGAGCTCCCTCAGCCCCGCCCCCCTTATTGACGCCTATACTGTTCCATAAGGATGTAATGTAGCCCCTTACAGGGATGTTTAATTATTTAAGTGCTTCACATCTATAGCTATGCATATAGAGATAAATCTTCTAAAAAACAAAAAAATAATTCTTCTTTGAATAATGTTATTGTAGATTCCAATAAAATTAAACTGTTTATTTATTATGTATTTATTTGATGTGTTCTGACTCATTGGAAATCAACACAAAGAATTAAATTGTTTAAAAAGCATAACAAGCTATGAATAAAGATAATTAAAATACAATTTGAGTTGATACAATTAAGTGTCTATTATTCATGGAATGAGAATGTAGATTCATTAACCCTTTACATTCAAAACCTTTTTTCTTATAAAAAAAGTTTTTTTTTTTTTTTTTTTTTTTTTTGTTCTGCTTTAGGGTATAGCAAAACAACTGGATTAAACTGGGTTCAAGATCTTTTTACAGTGATACAGCAACTTCTATTAGAAACAGTTCTTATTCTTCTTTCTGTCACTTATGACGCATTGAAAATCAAGTTAAACGAACTCGTTGTTTAAGCCATTGGGACCGAACACCAACTATCTGTATTATTATAAAATAAATAACTGCTAGTGGCATTAATAAATATTTATCAATCATTATTACAAATTATATTCTATTTTTTGTATCTTAATTTGTACTTACAAAGAAATAACATGGAGTTCTAGTAGCTATATAGTAGAAGTTAAGTAGCATTCAATAAAATCTGAAATATAAAATAATAAATATGCGATGAACCTGCTAATGCAGTTGATGAACCTTAATGGATAAATTTAAAAAAACAAAAATAAAGATGTGAATATTAATGATGCTACGGCGTTCAAGGCTCTATGGGCCTGTGAAAGGGGGTGAGCCGTGGAGGATCAGGAGCAACCAAGAGCTGTGGGATCTTTATGGAGAGCAGGACATAGTGGCTCACATAAAGATAGGGGCGGCTGCGATGGCTTGGCCGTGTAGAAAGGATGGGACCTACACGACTCCCCCGGAAGGAGACGTGGGAAGCCCCATCTTCGCTGGCTGGATGATGTTGATAAAGACCTGAAGGACCTGGGGATTAGTCGTTGGAGGAGATTCCCTGCTGATCGGGGAGAATGGAAGAAGCTGCTAGCAGAGGCCATGGACTCTAGCGTCCACCAGTAAGAAAGTAAGTATTAATGATGCTCCTGAATGTTTATACATAACATTTAAAAATATATTTTATTTTATTTACTAATTTTCTTCATAATTAGATATTTATGCAGACCGAGTTTATTCTTATTCTGTAGAGTTCTAGTAATTACAAGTATATAATCATGCAAAGAAAAATGAATTAAGTCAGTCACATAGGATCAGCATAAGTGAGCAAATTCCCCAGAAGGTGTGTATTGTGCAATACATTCCTGAATTATTTGCTTAAAATAACCTCTCTCTCTCTCTCTCTCTCTCTATATATATATATATATATATATATATATATATATATATATATATATATATATATATATCTTTTAAATTACTGCGCTGGGGTTCACATGTTTGGTTTGTGAAATGGCTTCTCTCTCCAGCGGTGCTGCTCCTCTCCATATAGCAATATTTCGTCGTTTCATCTCTGTGATTATCTCGAGTGGAATACCACGTTGCATGCCTAATCAGCAAATCGTCTGTTATTTTTATCTCTTGGTCTTTAACAGTAAGTAATTACTGTTCGGGTGGCTTCTTGTAGGGCCATTCCATATCAAGTGATCCTAAGTTTTTTCCCTCACATTTTTTGATTTTTTTTTTAATTTAGCTCATCAATAGTATTTCATACAACAATTAAAAATCCAAATTTTTAGAAATATATCTTTATTAGTTTTCGAGTTATAAAACTTTAAGCTTTTTTTTAAAAAATAACACATTTTTTGACAGACACTTGATCATAAAATTGACCATAACTCCCAAACAAATAGAGCTAAAAAGGTGTGGTAAAAATCATTCGTTAGTGTATTAAATGCCGATTAATATGATATATATCGTGACTTATTTATACAAATTAAAATTTTAAAGTAATTTTTAAAACTTTAAAATTTAAATGTCTCCTAAAACGTACGTTTAAAAATTTTCAAAAAAAAAATTTTTTCTTTCGTATATTATCTCAGTTTTGTGTACATTTCAAGCTGGGATCTCAATGGGATCATATTTATTTTAATTATTACCTTTATGTTGGGTATTTCAAAAAATTGAAATTTATCAGAAAATGAAACGAAATCCATCTAATATATATGTATACACGGTGCCCCCCCCCCAAAACGGCCTAATTTCGAGAATTGAAGCACAATGAAAAAAGAAAGAAAAAAAGTCTTTTAACATTTATCTCGTTTTTGCTTCCTTTTCGTGAAAAACGTAAAAAACTAAAATTTAATTGAGAAAAGGCACTCTTTCATAATTCCCAAATAGAAATCATTAAAAGTATATGTTTTATCTTCCACCCTCTGTACCCTCCCACCTCCCCCCCCCCCCCCCCAAAAAAAAACTCTTCTTGCTCGAAAAAATTAACTGACGCCTTGTAAAGCTGTAAGTTCAACATAATTTAAAATAGCTACTTTCCTTCAGAGGAAAGTGCTAAAACACAAAACAAAAAAAACTTTGAATCTACTATATATTTGTCAAATACCACTCACTCACTCACTGACCTATCATCGCCCAGCCCAAACCGCTCGACAGAAAAATTTGAAATTTTGCACGGACACTCCCTATATAACGTAGGCACACACTAAGAAAGGATTTTTTCATATTCGAATTTTTAAGTATTTTTAGAGGGGTTTAAAGTTTTAGTTGGTTAGAGCAGGCAAGCCTAGGCAGCATGCGTTGCTAGGACGATAACAGAACAGCTGTTACCATACAGTATCTATTTCATAGTATTATTTTTAATTGACGTTAATTTCAACTATGATGGCAGTCCTTGAATTACTAGAAATAAACTGTTATTTTGTCCCTCCTAGAGTTTACGCCCTGGTGATGGCCCATCCGAGGTAATTATATCCAGAACCACTTGACACAAAAATTTGAAATTTTGCACGGACAATCCTTGTAGAATGTAAACACTCGCTAAGAAAGGTTTTTTTTATATTCAAATGTTTAAGTACTTTTAGGGGGGTTTGAATTATTAAGAAGTTCCTCATCGGCTCAAAAATGGTTCGATTTTGATAACATTTGCTACAAAAATCTTTGTTCTAATTTAAAAGGTCAAGTTCATTAACCAGTTGAATCCGTATACTGGAACTTGGTTTTTGGAGCGAAATTTGTGCGAAAGATTTCTTAACGTAGGAAAACGAATGAAACCATTTTTTAAGCGAGTTCTGTAGCCATTTACCAAAAATATTGATAAAAACGAAGTATATGGAAAAAAATTGTATGAATGGTGATACAAAGTTTTCGGATCCTAGTATATTTTCTAAAATATCTCGAAAACGGTTGGGAACTCCTAGTAAGTAGATGGCGGCTATTCGAAAGGTTACTAAATTCTCTACAATAAGATTCTGTTGTAATGTTCGGTGGGGCGATGTCAATCGAAGAGATAAGTGCTTAAATCTTCAAATTTGTTAGTTTTATGCTTTTCTACGTGTATTTGTCTCTGTTTACCTACATTTTTAAGCGTTTTTTTTTTTTTGTTTTTTTTTTTACTCTCCAACGGAAACAAGCACGGTTACCTCCACATGGTGTTTCCTGGGTAACTTTAAAGTCCGTGCAATAATAAGCCGTACAAAATTATGTAGTAGCGTTAATTTTGGTCATATCTTATTTAACATAATATAAAAAATACTTATCGGCCATGGTGAAGCACGGGTATTCAGCTAGGGCTTAATAAAAATAAATGTTCAATTCTTAAAACATTTTAAATTTAACGTTTGACGCATTCATAATTATAAAATAACAATTTCTTCTTCTAATAATTCTCAATAATCAATTTAAATACTGTTCAAAGGTTTGGCACCTTGCAGCAATACGGCATCAGATCGCACATTGATAGACTGGATGGAATTTGTGCATTGCTCTGCTGTAATCTGTTCCCGGGCCCATCTGATGCGACGGATGAGTTGCTCCCTGTAGACCAAATCTTTAATGTCTCCCCATGCTAAGAAATCCAAGAGCTTAAGGGCTGAAGATCGAGCCTTATTTTATTTAGTTTCAGCTCTATTGCATTTTGATCTGCCGCAGGAATGGGATACAGTCCCCCTAGTGGTAGGAAGAGCTCCTAGCGGCAGCTTTGCGAACCTACGTCTGGCGGTATTCCTATAGAAACTTTGTACAAAGTAAACCCTCCTTTTCGATAGACCAATTTAGTTCATGTTTACAAGCCTTATTCCTCATCAGATTACACGTTTCGTTACAAAACTGCAGAAATTACCACAGGTATGAGTACATTAGTAGTTTGGGTCCAGAGTAACCCCCCCCCCCTCCTAATGAACCAAATTAGTTTATTGTTAAAACCAATTTTTCTCTTTAGATTACCACTACGAGTACTGAGTTTTGTTGAAATATAACCAAAATTACGGCTAGTAGTGGCGAATTGGCAATGTAAGTCCGGAGTACCCCCCACCCCTTCTAATGGACCGATGTAGTTTGAAGTATATTTTCCTCTATAGATTACCACTACGAATACCAACACACACACACACACACACACATATATATATACGTGTTAAGGCCCATAAGTTTCCGGCCTGGGATAGAAGGAAAGGTGAAAGAAAAAAACTGGTTTTACTGTATTTCAATATATTCTCCTCTAAGTTCAACACACTTGTTAAAGTTATAAAACGCTTTGGCAACATTTCTATACCATGAAAAAAATAATTTTCTTCTTTGTTAAAAAAATGTTCTTCCGCTGCTGCTTGGAGCTCTTCGTCGGTGTTAAATCGCCTTCCACGAAGGTCAGATTTTAACTTTGAGAAAAGGTAGAAATCGCTAGGGGCCAAGTCTGGGCTGTAGGGTGGATGAGAGATTTCTTGGAATCCACAGTCCTTCACAGCGGCCTTGGAAATCAATGCTGTGTGGACAGAGGCATTGTCGTGAAGGAGGCGGACACCTCTGCGTAACTTCCTTTGCCTCTTCTCTTTAATGGCGTCTTTTAACCGGTGAAGTAAGGCTGCATTATACTCACCATTCATTGTGGTATTCCTTTCTTTAAAATCTATCAGTAGTATTCCTTTACAGTCCCAAAAAATTGTGGCCATTACCTTTTTTGTTGACCGCGTGACTTTTGCCTTTAAAGGAGGCGCTTCTCCTGGTCTTCTCCATTCCATGGACTCTCTTTTGCTGAGTGGGTCATAATATAGAACCATTGTCTCATCCCCAGTTACAATTGAGCAGCTGAAAGAATTTTTGGAACCCAACTTGCACTAAGCTTGTTCATATGCAAATGTTCTTTGATGATCCTCAAAACACTTGATTTTGAAAGCCCTAACCTCGTTGCTATTTCCTTGGTTTTTAGTCGCCGGTCAGACAGCAATTCAGATTCCAGAAGTTGGATTGTTTCAGAAGTTACAGCTTCCAATGGGCGACCGGGACGTGGGTCATCTTCTAGACTTTCTCTCCCTAACTTAAATAATTTTGCCCATTCTTTCACTGTGGAATACGAGGGGAAGGACTGCCCGTATACACAATCCAAGCGCTCTTTAATTTGCGTCGGAGTAAGACCCTCTTTACAAAAGAATTTAATTACCGCACGGTACTCGAGTTTGAACATTGTAAAAATGGGGAGTTTCCTTCAAGGCTGGACACTGACTGACAAGACTGAGGAAGTGCGGGCGATGGGTATGGAGTGAGCAGGCATGGACCTGCATAGGCGTGCAGGTCCCGGCACGTTTGAAGGAGGGGAAGCAGGACAGGCCGGAAACTTATGGGCCTTACCTCGTATATATATATATATATATATATATATATGTATATATATATATATATATATATATATATATATATATATATATATATTGGCACGAAACAAGTCGGGCAAAATAGAGAGAATAAAGTAGTTGAATAAAAACGAATGGTGTTCTGCTTTATCGACCCTCTGCCATAAAAGAAAAAAGAACAAGAAAAAAATATATATTGGGTCATATTCAGAAGAATTAATATATATATATATATATATATCCCAAAAGGTGAAACAAAATTCAGTCTTCCCACTTTTTATTTTTTATTTTGCACTAGGCCTTTCAGCACAAATGTGCCATCATTAGGTGCTAACAACAAATAGAACCATGCATTACTATTACAGTAAAAGGGCAGTAATTAATGATCAGAATTTATAAACCTAACGGTGATATTATAAATTGGAACATGGAATAGTTTAAATTGGAGCATAACTTAATGGAATGGAAACTATATAGGCTTAAGGAACTGTCTAATTACAGTTTTTAATATATAATTACAAATTTATAAACTTAAGGTGTCTAAATGAAGTTTAAAATAATAGAACATTATATACTATTATTACTCTAGCTATAATACCATATATGTATATATGTATCTACATATATACGCGCGCGCGCACACACGCACACACACATACTCACATACATACATATACATAAAAGGAAATATTAATGTATATGTATGTAAGTGAGTATGTGTGCGTATATATGTAGATACATATACACACATATGGTATTATAGCTATAGTAATAATAGAATATTATAGTACCAGAAAACATTAAAAAAATATTGTAAGACAGTGACCCTATTTTTCCAATATATTCGTCTGTGTCCAGACGTGGCCCTACCTGCGGAAGGTTCTGGATAGGCTGTACCCATATTTTATTTTATTTATATTAAGTGCTCCTGAAGAGGCGACACAGCGACGTGAAACATGTAGAGCCTAATAAAAGAGTACAGAAGAAAGTAAGTGTGTTTTTATAAAATTGACCTTCTGCCACAGACGAATATATTAAAAAAATTATATATATATATATATATATATATATATATATATATATATATATACATATATATATATATTTATATATTCAACTTCTTTATTTTCTCTATTTTGCCCGACATGTTTCGTGCCGTTGTTCGCACCTCTTAAAGGGTTTTCCTATGCAAAAATATTTTTTTGTAAATCCCAAAATCAAATTTTGTACAATAATAAACATTTATCGATCCTCTAAATTACTTTACTTTTAAACAAATATTATTTTACGAAGTACTTTCCATTACCACCCTTTAAGTGCTAATAGACTGAAACTAATATGTAAAGAAGTTGGCAAAATAGGTTGGAAATTTCGTAATGAAATTGAAAATAATTATAGCAATATTAAGGACAATGTTAAACCGACAGCCACAAAAAACAATATATACAAAATTCGTTGTAACGATCGCAACTCATGCTATATAGAGGAATCAGAACAACTATTGCAAAAACGAATTGTACAACATGCTAGTATAGACACAAACGAGAACTGGACGACATTGACGGAACACGCAATAATTAATAAACATAATTTTAACTATACAGACGTTGATATTTTAAATAGAGAAAGGAACACGTTAAGAAGGAAGAACAAAGAAAACCTTTCCATAATTAAAAACAGCAGTAATTAAAAAAAATACGATTTGAAAAATATCCATCAACATAGAATTAAGGCAATCACAACAATTACACAAACATTTCACTTCGACCCCTTTTTGAGTGCCGTTTGACTGGGCTAGTAGGCAAAAAGTCGCGGAGACATGTTTTGTTGCACCGGCCGGCCGGTGCGACATTTTTGTCGCAGCGACATGTGCTGCGACTTGTTGCAAAGTGTTTCCATTCTGCGACATGTTGCGGCGACATGTCGTGCGACATGTTGCAAGGAGATTTGTAGTAATGGAAACGGACCTTTAGGAACGAGTCTCTGCAACATGTATTCTTGCACGGCCGACTGCGACATTTTTTGTCGCAGCGACATGTTGCAAAGTGTTTCCATTCTGCGACTTGTTGCGGCGACATGTTGAGCGACATGTCGCAGGGCAGTTTTGTAGTAATGGAAACGGAACTTTAGCAAGTTTTGCATGTTCCTCCGCTATTTTATTCGTTTGTCCGATGCTTTCATGACCAGGAACCCACGTCATTGTTACCATTGTTTTTTCACCTAATATAAAAGATTGTAAACGGGATTGCAAAACCAAGCGCTCACATGAAAGGCCGACTCATCGTCATCTTATCATGATTCCTTATAATGCTTATCCCTGGTATGCTTTGAAAGCTTAGAATAGATATTAGATTCTATTCTAATAATATCTATTTATTGCCTTCAATGAAACGAAATCAACAATAGCGAAACTTTGAGCACCGTTTCTCTCACTACAAGAGCCTTATCTATACACAAGGGAATCTTTTGAATACGAAATTAATTAAGCCTCCGAATGGCCTCCTTGCACTGAGCACGATTTCCTAAATATTTTCGAGATATTTACAAAATTTCAGAAAATGCAAGAACTAGTTATTCATACTTGGTTGTATATTAAACCTGTAAAAAATGTTCAATTCAAAAAGTCATTTTGGAATACCCTAAACCTAATCTCTACTTGCTTTCGGTTGCTTTGGAAAACGGTTCTACATAAAACCTTTGGAATGGGGTTTTATTAAATTTCCTACTTAAAAATTTCTGCAAAACGTTAACTTGGACACCTATAGATACAACTCGTAACCTTTCAGATAATGACAATATAACGCAACAAAAATATACGCACCTTACTCTCCTTTGGAGTGGAACACTAGGAAAAATGTTGAAATCCTTCAGTAATACTTGAGCACACAAAAAAAAAAAAAATATTCCCCGCGTCAAAATACCTATATATAATGTACATGGAAGTCTATTTTGCACCCAAAAAGTGATTATTTGGGTGATTAACGAGTTTGATATTTAGACAACATATTTTTCGTCAATATCTTCCCGTTTTTGTAGACGGTAGAGCACGATAAAACAAAACAAATTTGACCTACCGGTTTTTTGTGATCTACGAAATGCAGGACTTCCAGATGTCTGTCAGTTTGACGTAATAATCGGGCTTTCCCCCTAAAGCTTTAAATTCATAAAGCCCATAGAGATGTTTTAAACATATTTTTCAACTATATTACCGACAGCAGCACCTAAGCAGGATTCCCTCACTTAAAAAATAATTAAACAAAGATTAATTTGAAACGAGTACTTACTGTTGGCGACATAAATAGAGATCTTGACTGTAATGAATAAGAGCGAAAACTGAGAAGGAACGTGGCGAATCTGTTACAGCGCCTCTTGTTGAGATATGTGCACAAACTTGACTCAGAGCGATAACAATGATAAACAAAAATATCACACCTTGGAGGAAAATATCTCTCATATCAAGCTTCCATTTGACTTATCATTCATCCGTAGCTCGCTAAATGTGCATGCGTTAACGTTTGTTTGCTTTCTCAAAATAAATCATGAGTCATAAGTAAGTGCATTGATTAAAATGGAAAGTCCGACTCGCAGGATAGGCGTCATCTTGGCGCGTTTACATAACGTTCGTTTCCCTAGTTTGTTTTAGAAAGCCTGGAATATATTCTAATGAAATTTTGAATAAAGTTGAGAGTTTAGGCGCTATAATGTGCAGAAAACACAGTAGTGGAAATAAGTCACTTGGCCTCTTTAACATCCGTTCGGAAAGCTCTATTACAAAGAATCAAACGTTGTTTTACTGACAAATTTTACTGCTAGAAACAATGAACCTTTCAATTAAGTTTTAATTATCTGTTAATAAACTTTTTTCCTAATGCTTCCTCAACTCTAACTGCAGCATTTGGGGGGGGGGGGCTGGCAGGATTTGGGGAAGAGGATCTGGCAGCATTTGGGGGGAGGAGGGTTTGGCAGCTTCTCGGGGGTATGTAATACTTACAATCTAGAAGTTGGAATAGTTAGCCAACTAAAACGCTATTACACCCACAAAAAAATATTTTTCCTGAACTCTCATTTAATCATTTAATTTATTTTTAAGCTTATTCGATTACATCAACTTTTTTTGCGGGGGGGGGACTGCAGCCCCCTCTGCCCCCTTTTTAAGCCCATGTTACAAACAGAAAAATTGATGATATATTGTCTTACTTCCACTAGTCAGCGAAACTTCACAATGTAAAGTTCACACGCGGCTCCGTAAAGTTCAAGTTTTATTTTATTTTAATTAAAAAGAAAGCTCCTTAAGAAACATTAAATACAAATGCCAATGAGACTGTAAGGCAAAATAGCAATACAGATTCGTGTACCTTTGAACCGTATCGTATTTGTGATCATTCCTAATTCCTAATTAGGAATTAGGAATTAGGAATGATCACAAAACGATTTTTGTCATTGACATTTAACCGTTGTTCGGCCATTGACCCATTACTTACGTCAGCTTTTTTCCATAAATAACTTTCTTATCATTTAACAAATCTTATCAGTCGAAGCTCGGGATAAATAAAAGTTCATATCTGATTTTCTATCGTTGCGCCCCCTAAAGAATTTGCTATAAAAACCTATCAATAACGTTCCTGCATCAAACTTTGCATGTCCGCTTCTCATGCAAGAAAATCTATAGGTTTACAAAGTATCACATTTACTATCAAATTAGAATATTGAAAACGTATATCGACTGAACGTTATAAATTTATGTTTGCTTAAGAACGAAGGTGATGTCATTCAGAACAAACTACATATTTCCTTTTGTAATACTGTCATAAAAATTATATTTTACTGCCCCTTTCCTTTAACAATAGTTAAAAATTGCCTTTGCCGAAATATTTAGTTCATATTTGAAATCAGAGGTCATGATGACAACCATTGTTTCAAAAATTAGATAAAAAACTGTTTTGTTTTCCCAATAGCACTTTTAGAAAGAATGTAGTTTTTGAAATATGTCTTCAAATTTTCATCGATCCTACCTTCTACACACCTAAAACCGATATATATATATATATATATATATATATATATATATGTTGTTCATTCGGCATCTGTCTCCAGCGGTCTTGCTCCTCCTGTCATCGCAATATTTCGCCGGATTCCTCTCCGGCTTCTTCAGGCAATCATTCATCCTTGCTGGTTGGTAAGGGAATGAGCTCGTCAGCGGTTTGGGCCTTTCTTATCCTTCTTGGTCGGAGACTATGCGAGCCAATGAACTGGGGAGGCTCTGGGCCAATCGGGTTCCGTCTGTCTATGTTAACTTCCTCGGTCGTCCGTTCGGGGCGCTGGTGGTCCTGTATGAGTGGATTGTCTCCAGTCTTCTTCAGGATGGCCCGCCAGGTGTTGGAGAGGATGATAACACCTGGCGGGCCATCCTGAAGAACACTGGAGACAATCCACTCATACAGGACCACCAGCGCACCGAACGGACGACCGAGGAAGTTAACATAGACAGACGGAACCCGATTGGCCCAGAGCCTCCCCAGTTCATTGGCTCGCATAGTCTCCGACCAAGAAGGATAAGAAGGGCCCAAACCGCTGACGAGCTCATTCCCTTACCAACCAGCAAGGATGAATGATTGCCTGAAGAAGCCGGAGAGGAATCCGGCGAAATATTGCGATGACAGGAGGAGCAAGACCGCTGGAGACAGATGCCGAATGAACAACACATTTAATTCCCAGCGAAGTAGCTTGAAAAATAGCATATATATATATATATATATATATATATATATATATATATATATATATATATCATATCATATACTAGCTGTGCCCGCGACTTCGTCCGCGTGGATAGTGACTAAGGTCAACATTTTTGGATATATCTTTTGGTTTATTTTGGATTATAAAAACCGTCGTATGGGTATTAAAAAAAAAAAAAATCTACTTTACAGTAATGCTTCTCTATACGCGATTTTAGACTTATAGCCATCGGGGATCAAGCATACAGGCTGCTAGGATTGCTTAAACGTTACAGAGCCACTGAGCTGACCTCTTAGGGATTGTTAAACCCTAGTGTGTAAAGAGTGACTGACAGACAGCAGTCATACAGACAAAAATTCTAAAAATCATTGTTTTGGGTACTATTGCGTTGATAAAGGCCCCCAATAGTATTTTTTACCTCATATCTTCCATGTATAGACAGCGATCCGTTAGAATTTTATTATAAATATATATAACCCGACGCCTAGAGAAGAGTTAAGCCGTTTAAAAAAAATACAGGAATTAGAACCAAAGGTTGTTGCACAGGAATTGATGTACCAAGATTACTGATGACAATGAGCACTGATAAACAACTGATGTTGCCACAAGTGTTTCATATTGATTCATATATAGTAAATGGCCTGGAATGGTAAAATCTATTCTATTGGCAAGCTCGTTTTATCCAATAATGTCGCTACTTTCCTCTTGTTTCCTTGTACATTTTAGCGCGTTTCCTTCCTCTCTCCAAAGGGAGGAAACCCGTTTATGAGGTTAACCTCATGACGCAATCCGGAAGTGCCAACTAGAGAATTTAAGGTTTCAGATCCCATAGATCACCAACATAACGGTGGTTCATAACGGTTAAACAAACACATATTTGTCTGTTCGCTCTCTCAGTCCGATTTTTATGAAATTAGGTACAAAAATCATTCTTCTAATGTTAATGGTCAAGTTCGTTAACTAGCAGAATCCGCCCTTCGCAACATGGATTTTGGAGCGGATTTCGCGCAAAATAAATCATGACGCTTATGCTTTAGAGTTCATATGCTAGCAGGTACTCGTATTAAAGGTTCCTTAACTTACGAAAACGAATTAAACCATTTTTAAAGCTATACCTGTAACCGTTTACGAGAAAATTTTATACAAGTACCTTTCTAAACTAATTTTCAGTTTGGATATTCTGAAAAAATTGAGGTAAAAATGCAGTTTCCAGCCCTCCAAACCGATTTCTTTCAAACTTTGCACAATAACGTATTTTGATGCACTAAACACGAATACGATAAAAAAAAACCGTCGGATTTAACTAGGAAAGAAATTATTAAGCACTTAAGTTCACTGTTGTGCAGGTTATGAGAGCTAATGTAAACAACTAAATTTGTGACGACTTTAAGGCATACACGACTTTAAGGCATAAATGACGACTTTAAGGCATACATGCGATGTCGGCATCTTTTTGAGCGAGCGGAAACGCATCGCATGTATGCCTTAAAGTCGTCATTTATGCCTTAAAGTCGTGTATGCCTTAAAGTCGTCACAAATTTAGTTGTTTACATTAGCTCTCATAACCTGCACAACAGTGAACTTAAGTGCTTAATAACTTCTTTCCTAGTTAAATCCGACGTTTTTTTTAATCGTATTCGTGTTTAGTGCATCAAAATACGTTATTGTGCAAAGTTTGAAAGAAATCGGTTTGGAGGGCTGGAAACTGCATTTTTACCAAAATTGATTCAGTTGAAACGTGTTCCAGATGTTTGAAATTCGTCTATTCTACTATATATTTGCCAAATACCACTCACTGACTGACTCACTGACCTATCATCGCCCAGCCCAAACCACTTGACGGAAAATATTGAAATTTTGCATGGTTAAAGTTTTAGTTGGTTAGAGCATGCACGCCTAGGCAGCATGGGTTGCTAGGACGATAACAGAACAGCTGTTACCGTATTGTATCTATTTCAAAGTAGATCTATTTCATAGTATTATTATATTTTATTTTATTTTATTTTTGGTTGATTTTAAGACGCGTCAACCGTTGGGGTCATTAACGCCAGATAGTATTATTTTTAATTAAGGTTAATTTCAGCTATTATGGCAAACCTTGAATTACTAGAAATAAACTGTCCCTCATATAGTTTACGCTTTGAGGGACAAAATCACCATTTTAATTGCGGTTCATTTCAAATAGAGTTTTCGCTACACCTGGTGATGGTCCATCTGAAGTAATAATATCCCGAACCCTTGCACAGCCTCCTCAACCATCAGCATCCCAAGTCAGAACACCTCTTGGTCATGCTCGCAAATATAATGGGTGTTTCCAAATGACACGTGAGAAATATAAGTTTTTAAATTTGAACGTACATTTATTATTGACAACGAAATTTAACCTGTATTGGTTACACTGCTGTTACTGATAACCATGGGCGTAGATAAGAAATAATTTGGAGGGGATGGGGAAATTTGGGAGGGGGACTGGTTCCGTTTCCGGGGTATGGAATAGTAACAATTTAGAACTTGGAATAGTTTTAGGCAAATAAAACGCTATTACAACTTAAATGAAATATTTTTTATGAACTAAGTGATCTTATTTAATTTATTTTTAAGGGTTTTAAGACACATTTTTACCATCAAATTAAAATTTCGGGGGGGGGGGGAGACCCCCCTCATATACGCCCATGCTGGTAACCTATAGATAACGGTTATCTGTATCTTGATACTGGTCCGGAGCGCCCCAGTGTCAAGAAACATTATACTTTGATTACTTATCAATTGATGTATAACATATAGTATGACGGATACCATGCTATAATAATCTAAAAAAATTACATACTAGCGTTAATTTTGCTGATAGATTAGTTAACGCAATAAAATAACTACTTGGGGTCTCCCGTAGTCTAGTGGCTAGCGCGCTGGATTCATGAGCGGGAGATGGTGGGTTCGATCCCCACCGGCGCCAGAAATTTTCTCATTTCAGGGCTCGCTGAGAAAATTCCTGGTTGCACTCTGGATGTCGGCGCTAATAGCCACGATTTGTTGATGCGCCGTAAAAAAAAAAAAAAAAAAAAAAAAAAAACTACTTATCTGCCGTGACGAAGCACGGGCATTCGGTGTAATTCCCGCTTACTATACAATCAGTTTCCTGTCGTGGTGCGTAAAATAAAATCTTATATTACTTCCCTTTGAGATTTCATAGTATATTTTTCACGAATGATCAAAACGTTTAATAACTGCTTCTATTCCTTTACTAATGGCACTAGGGATATAAACGGAATCGCGCAAAGATGACGCAGTTCTGCGAGTCCTTTTTACATTTGGTCCCTTAATAAACCTGAACAAATTATGGCAATTTCATTGTACAACTTCCTTCTCTAAAATGTTAATTGTAAGGGCACTGTTATCTGCTTTGAAGCTTTGCTTTTTCAATTAATGTCAACTTGACGAAATTTCTGAATTTATTCCTCACACATTAAAGTTTCTAAACGACTGGTACAATACTTCCAAGAGGAATCATACTAATTGCGGACGGAAAGTTTTAAATTATTTGAGTTAATTATTAGTTTGATATATTAGAGAAAAGAAAAAGGATTATAGAATAAAATCTCTGAGGAAATGGATCACAAATGCTTTGATTGGTGATGATTCATGGTTTCTTTCTACTAGTCATCTTCGCTCTGATATACGCAATAAAACGTTTTACAATATAATATGACATATTATATAAATTATATTACATTATTATTATATTATATTGCAATTAAATTTAAATATAAATTGCGGTTTTTATGACGTCACGTTTTATATCGTCAGAACAATAATACCTAAAAGTACCTGTTTTGGTATTTATTGATTCATAATTCAATGATTAGCTTCAAATTTTATAAATACTAGGTTAGTGTACTTCAGTACACAAATTTATCTTGGGAAAGATGGGATGTAAATTGTTCTTTAACATTACATCAGCTGATAAGCCCTACTGCTTCAAGGTCACCCAACAAAACATTGCCTATTGCTAACTTTAGCTGTCACTATTGCACTTTCTATCATCGCTTAAAAGCAGAGTCCAGAATGGATTTTTTTGACGCATTTAGAGGATTCTTTGGGCTTCCATTTAGAAATCATGGGTAAGTTAGTCATTCTTTAATTTACATGATTGTTTCAAAGTACCTGAACTTAATTTTTTTGATTTTATGTTCGTATAAACACTGTGAATGTCAAATTTTATTGTGATTTTAGCCTATAGATGTTTTACTTTATTTATTTATTGAAAATCTTCTTGGGCTCTTAAATAACGGATGTTCAAATATTAAAATAGGGGCTTTAAATATAACGAAAAGAAAATGTTTTATTCAATTCAATAAAACCTACAATATCATAAGACCTCTATCTATAAAGCAAGGCCTTTCAGACTTGTAGGTTGCCATGTCATAATGTTTTTTAAAGATTGATAACATCTCAAAAATGTTTAGTCCCATTGGATCATCATCCCAGGGGATGGATAGACTAAAATACATAGAAAAACTATTGAAGAAAAACCTGTTGTAGAACCCATTCTAAAAGAAAGGGGAGTAGCCTGTAGGTAGGTCTCCCTTAATGTTGTTATGCAAACTGGCTGAAAAATGTAGTTTCTTATAGTCCTCTTTGTAGCCATAGTTATTTTAAATATGTTTCCAAAGTTGTAGTGTGTTTGTGCCTGAGAAATAGACTTTATAACACTCTTAATACATCTTTTGTTAGAAGTTAGGCTCATTTGGGACATATAGAGCAGTGTATTAAGGTATATAAACTTTGTACGTAATTTTAGTTAATTCCTTTGTTCCTATTTGAATATGACTTGAACCCTCCATCTCCCGCATGAGAATCTAAGGCGTTAGCCACTATACACGGGGAGACCCTATCACTATTATACTTAAGTATTTCTTCCAAAATGTATTAAATTAAAACATTGAATATTAATCCGTTTTTACATGTAAAATAAAAAATAACTCAATTAATGTTGATTATATTAATCAGCATTGTTTGTTGTTAACTCGCATTAATTCCCATATTTATGTACAGAGCATTTTCAGACCTGAAGTCAAATTTTTTGTAATCTGATATTTAAGAGACTGACAAAAAATTAATAATTTACCTTGATATATTGACCCCCCCCCCAAAAAAACAACTAACGATGAATAAAAGAGACCCTTGCCGTTGAGTTTAAAGCGCTTAATACCTTCTCAAGAACCTATTAATACCCTCTCACTTATTTGTCTAGTTTTCGTTAAATGATGGCCGTTATAACGATCGGAATTATTAAAAATTGTCTGGCATTTTAAGATTGAGGCTCTTAGCGTAACGATTCAGGGTTATTAGAAACTCTCTGGTGACTTAAATTGATCGGGGTTGTACAAACTCTATGTAAGTTAAAAGGGTCATGAAAACTGGCCATTTTGGAAACGCACAAATAAATGAGAGGGTATTATTAGGTTCTTGACAAGGTATTAAAAGCCTAAAACTTGGCCCTATACTATGACATCATAACTTTCATAGGCAGGCTGCTTTTAGGAGGGGCCTGGAACTTGGCCTTTTTTTTTTTTCAATGTTAGTTTTTTTTGGGAATCGAACCCACGACCATGCCAAAGGGGCGGTGGCTTTTCTTTCGAAAAAAGAAAAGGCATCACCCCTATCCTGGCTAGAAAAGGGTGGTAACCTATAGATAACCCGTCCTAAAGTTCGTAGTTAATAATAAATGGACGTTAAAATTTCAATAATTTTGGAGGGATATCAATACTTTTTGTAAGTGAATTTTCAGTTGGCAATGTCGACATTTGGGTTGAGGAGGATTACGTAGGGACATGACGCTTGATAGTGTGTCAAGCTATTTGTCGGGTATTTTCCAGGGAGTATTGTCCGGGTCCCTCGGGGGCCTGGGGAAAGGCCTTAACTCAACATTTCTGTATTTTCGGATTTTCACCTTTAGTTTTAGGTTCTCCTTACCGAGATGATTCATTTGATTCCCCAAATGATGGGTTTCCAAAGAAACAATGAGTACAAAACGGGCACCTCCCCTTCGGAGCTGAGTCCAACACAACTTTTCAGGATTTTTCAATTTTTGTCATTAATAACACCGATGTCTATTACCCTGCAAAATTTCAAGTATCTAGCTTTTCAGGAAGTGCCTAATAATTTTAATGAGTGAGCCGTACAAATTCTGATCTTCCATCGCCTATATCTCAGAATTGCTGCAATGTAGAATTATGAAACTTTCCAATTTTACTCTACTCGCATCTATTAGTGTAATACCTGCTTAAAATTTCATTAGTTTATCTTGTTCTGGTTCAAAGTTATGAGAGGGTAAAAATTGGCTCTAATACTTCTTGAAATATACACACACTGTGTATACACAGGCTGGAACTTTGTCTGGCGCACTACTGTGCGCCTAGATATATGTTGAATTGTAGGTTACTGTCTTTCAACATTCTTCAACTTTGAAGATACTGAAGAGGAACTATTTTGTGACACTAACTATGTACTTAAGATATAAATGTTTTGCGTTTTTTAGTCAAAACACAACAAACACTGTTTTATTATTAATTACTTCTGTTCTAGGAATCCTGGTCAGCCTGGTTTTAGGAATCCTATAATGGGAGAGGATAGCGATGATGATGATGATGATGACATTTTAGATGATTATCGGTTTAATAATAGGTAAAGTTTGTTGTAAAAAATGATTTTAAATTGTATTATGAAACCATGAATGTTTATATGTTCTAATCTCTGGAAAATATGCATATATGCTTCACACAAAAATATGTTACATTTTCTACCATTAAATTTAATTGTTAAATGAAACCTAAAAAAAAATCCCTCCATTCCATTAAATCCCACTTACCCAGAAGTTACATTTCAGAACCATTTCCTATTATATATATATATATATATATATATATATATATATATATATATATATATATATATATATATATATTAGAAAATACACAAAAGTCCAAAACTGTTCATGCCTGTTGATAATTTTTGTTATTATTACTTCCTCTACTACGAATGTTACCAAAATGTATATGTATTAGTTCAGTAGTTATATGACATTTGAAAGATGTTCTAAGTCGCCATGGCGTATTTGAGTTCCTGAAATAATAAAGTCTAGTTTCTCTAAAACGGTTAAGATATCTCTATGAAAGTGATTTTACTTGGTTCCACACATCAAAATACCTATATAAACTGTACCTAGCAGCTAACTTATTTTTAACATTATGCCTTAAGTGCTACAATTTTTTTCATACAACTTTTTTCTATAAAACAGTGTTCCGGTGAGCAGATTCTGCTGGTTAATGACCTTATATATTTTCAAGCGTACATTGACTAACATAAAAATTTGAATAACCTTTTGTTTAGAAAAGATTTTATATATAATGTATAATTTTTCATATTTTGCTTTTATCAGTTGTTTTTCTTCTAGGCAAAACCAATTCGGCTTTAACATATTCTCTGGTGACATTTTAGAAATGCATCGATTTTTTGAACAACAATTTGATGAAATAATAAAGAATTTCCAATCAAACTGGACTTTTGCTGGAATAGAGGGTATGTACTCATGAGTTTTTTTAAAGACCACAAGTACTATAACCCGTTCAGTTAGATGGAATAGTTCTAATTCCGCATGCTCAAAATTCTGAGGGAAATATTCCCGACGGTTCCACCTTTTGAAATTCCATTACAATTAACAACATTCTACTTTAAACTCAATAAAAACTGATTATGTCTCTTTTAGGACCAGGGAAGGCTTTGAGAGGTCAGGCAAAAGAGATTGTGTCTAATATTTATCAATACTTAGCCAAAGATAAGGCTAAAAACAATTTAAGCTATAGCCTGTTCAAATAGATGGTTTAGTTGGAAAGAAAACGGGGTGGCCCATATTTCTTGTTCAAGAAATTGGCGGTAAAACTTCTCTTCGTGTTAGCCTTATAACTAGGAGGTTTAAAACGTTTTTAGTCTTAGCTTTGGCTAAGTTTTGATAAATATTAGACACTATTTCCTTTGTCTCACCTCTCAAAGCCTTCCGGTCTTAAACGAGACATAATCAGTTTTTATAATGTTTCACGTATTATGATGTTTCTTGAAATGGGAGTTTTCTAATGGTGGAACCGTCGGGAATATTTCCTTCAAAATTTTGCGCATGCAGTATTGAACTTTTCTGTTTATCTGAACCAGCTATAGGCAATCTTCTGATTTCCATACTTAACCCTCCGTCGACCACGTGAGAGAGAGTTACACTGTCGCCCACGTGGGGTCCACCAGGACCCCACTTACATTTATGGTAGTAACGTGCTAATAGTCCATAAGACTACCTTCAAAAAATATTCAATCAATTTGTAGGTGCCTGTGAAGATACCCTCCAAATATGGAGTCTCAGGTTCCAAAATTGTGGTTGTAGGATTTGAAATTGCATTACAGAAAGACAATAACACAGGAAAATGGAATAATAGTCTCTGAAATGTTAAATACCTTTTTATTTGAACAAAAGAAGGAACTTGAGTTACAAAAGAACAGCTTTTTTTGAAAAACCATTACTTCATAATCTTCACATTAGCTAAACCTCCTTCTCATATGAGGCTCAGCAAAGCTGAATGCAAGATTTTTCAAAAAATCTTATCAAAATTATTGTTTTCCTGCTATGATGTATAAAACCCAGCTGTCAACTCCCATTATGTCAAGCATCCCATAGAAATATCTCATAGTACCTCTTTGTTGCGTAAGCGTTACACATTCTTACTAAACAATCAACTCTTTTCGTCAGATTGTAAAATTTGACGAATTCAGTTGTATCTTGATAGCAGCTACTACCATGATGCAAACTAATGAAAATGGGGGAAAAAATATCCTAAAAAAAACTATATGTAAATATCCTGAAAAAAACTTATCACGGAAGCCCACGTGGGGTCCGCTCAGACCCCAAAGCCGTTTTTCAACAAAAAATAATCAATTTGAGGCACGGACTATTCTTTATGAGCGATTTGACGCTGCCGATCTCCGGAGCACTACTGATTATGAAGCTACTCAAAGAACAGGAAGGTAGAGATACGGTGGCTAGAAGGGAGGGGGTACAGTGTGCGTGGGGTCCGCCTAGACCCCACGTGGTCGACGGAGGGTTAAGAGAGCTTTGGTAGAAGAAACTACTTGGGATATTACAAGAGAAGTTGGTATTGACTAGTGAATAGTTGTTCGCCATCTGGAACAAAATGATCATATAAAATTTATTGTTTTTTCACCAACCCAATAGTTTTATACAAAACGATTAACCGGTGGAATTTTTCAAAACTACCCAAGAAATACTCTATTTATTATATTATATTCCTAATAGAGTACTGACCATCTTTGTAATCCTATTAATTTTTTATTAATTAATAGAGAAGTAATAATTTGTTATCCTACTTTATTTTTCAGGCCCTGATAGAATTCCTGCATTAGAACAGCCTGAGGTATTTGATGATAATCCAAGAAGTAAGTTTGTAAAGCCAGAATACTTAGAGCCACCAGCCGATTCCAAGCCAGATAATGATAGAAATGTTATTGAGAGTTCACCTAGACACCGTTTTCTGAGGCCTGCCTATGTGGAGCCTCCAATAGATCCAGATGCAAAGAAAGACAGCGACATTGATAACAAGTATGTTGTAGATGAAATATGACTTGCTTAAATAATGCGAGCCTATCAATTTTTTTTTATTCTTAAACTTCTTAATTATAATATATTTTAATTTCTAGATTAGACCCATCTCAAGTTTTGGATTTTTTCCCTGACAAAAATAGTGGCCGACAGCAAACAGAACGATATTCAAGCAAAAGACAAAGTCATTTTTCATCTCAAGTTATTATGAAAAAAATGCTTCCCAATGGGGTAAGTTTATGTTAATTATGTTTTTGTTCCCACTATTTGTAAACTTATTATTAAATATATTTAAACTGTTAGATATTTATATGAAGAAAGCTGCCTCCCAGGAAACAGAGCACATTCATCTGCTGGGCATTCATGTCAATAAACACAAAACGCTTTGCTCTTTTTGTTATATTTTGTTTAACTATCTCTGTGGTTATTTTTGACGATGTGAAGACACGGTGCCTAAGGTATGAGTTCAATTCCCAATAGGGTTAACACTCTCGGTGCTGACGTCTTTTTCTGGGAATACCCCGCTGATGAATTTTTTTGTTGAATTTTTCATGGATACATTCTTTTTTAATCATGTCTGATGTGTTTAATAGTAATGCAACAAAGAAAACTAGCCGGAATTGCTTTTTCGGAAGTGTCCTTCAGGAGGGACATCAGTACGCGAGGAATTCCAGCTGCTTTGCGGGCTAGTATCAATAGACACCCATTAGTCAGACACGCTACACCTACACCTAATGTTTATTTATTTTAAAAGAAAACTCAATAATTTTTGACAATTTTTATTAGAATAACAAATAACAATAACCAATCATATATAATTATTGGTTTAAATATTATTTTGTTGGACGTTTTCAATTATTTTAACATTAACGTTGAACACCATTTGCAAATATAATAATTTTAATTGTTATTTTAAATTTGTGGGATTCAGCTGAATTATATTGGTATGAGATCAGTGAAAAGTGTGAATTTTCTTCAGTTGCTTCTGGCCCAAAAATTTCAGTTCTCACGTCTTCGTAGTCGAAGTCCGAGTCAGGGTCAAGTTCATCGGCCGATACTTCTTCCAGCAGTTTGTAGACATCCTCAGATGTCAAATTGGAAATAAAATATTTCTCTACCCTTTTCTTGTTACCCGCAGACGTATCTGTGATATAAAAAAATAATTATTAGGGAAATGTAAAAAAAAAAAAAAAAAAAAAAATTTCAGATCAATCAAAAAGAATCTTTATCAATTTCCCTTTTCTTCCCACCAGCAGATAACGACGAAACGGGTGATGCCATTTTGTTTTTGTTTTTTAATCCTAAAAAATAAAGTAAAACATATTTATTTATTTATTTTATTTTTATTTTTTTTTTTTGTAATTAATTAATTATTAATTATTTAACATAAATAAATATTAAATGGAGGGGATACAATAATAAATAAATAATTTAACATAATAAAACAGCGATGGCTTCTCTTTAGAAAAAAGAAAAGGCATCAGCCCTATCCTGGCTAGAAAAAGGTGGAAACCTATAGATATCCCGTCCTAAAATTCATATTAATAATAAATGAACGTTAAAATTTAACTTATTTTAAAATTTTAAATTTAATAATAATAATAATTTACAACAATAAATGTGATAAATTAAAAGCAAAAATTACCCTGTAACTACCAAATTTCGATGCCAAACGATAATATTTTTAAAAATATCCTTCGTTGCCAATCAATATCTGCAACAACAATTTAGTGAATTGTATTTAAATATATTAAATCAGGAAGTAAATATCCATTATATAATAAATTGTACTTACTTATAAACAATTTATCGAAGAAAAAGTTTAAAAATTCATAAAAACTCTCCCGGTCAGCCAATTTGAAAACGGATAACACTGCTAGAAAGCCCAAACAATACTGAAGACAACTGCGTTTACCTGGAGTCGTAAAAGTGAACCCCCTCCATTTGCGAGCCTTTTGAACCTCAAGTGAAAAGTAACGCAGGAGTGTCCTTCCGAAAGGACACCCGGCCGCGGGGACGGTCGCTACTGTCCTTCCCAAAGGACGTCAACACCGAGAGTGTTAATGGCTTTGCTTTCGGGAAAAAAAAAAATAAAGGCATCAGCCCTATCCTGGCTAGATTAGGGTGGTAATGTGTAGATATCCCATCCCAAAAATCTGCTTTATGTATAAAAGGATGTTAACGATGAATTAATTACAATTTACTTAAGTGTCAAATATGCGATGACAGCGGGTCCGCTGAAGGAATGTTTCTGGCGGATTCAGTATCATACGATACCAGACCCACAAACCTAACAGCCAGGAGCCTAAAAACTAAATACAGCCTAATAGAACGTAGACAAACCTTCCGCTAGAATGGCCACGTCTGAACTGAAGATAATCTAGATAGTAACAATCAGCTGTGTTTGTAGTTAGCTGTTTAAAAATCGACTGTGTCCATAGGAAGTTTGGTCATTGAATTAAAAACTATTTTTGTTACTTTTAGATTAAAATATTTATTCATTGCCCAATATATTTAAAAAATATATATTATTGAAATATTTCATTTCTGTTGCTTATTCACCACTATTTCCCTATTCTTTATGTGTATATTTTCTTTTCTTTTTTTGAAATTTATTGGACAATGAATAAATCTTTTTATCTACAATTAACAAAAATAGTTTGTAATTCATGACCAAACTTCCTCTGGATAATTGATGTTTTGGACGCTATCGATTTTTAAACAGCTGACTGATTAACAGCTGATCGCTGCTATGTAGATGGTCTTCACTTGAGACAAGGCCATTCTAGCGGAAAGTTTGCCTATGTTCTATTAGGCTGTAATTAGTTTTTAGGCTCCTGAAGAGGCATCAGATGATGCGAAACATGTAGAGCTATTTCAATAAATATACTTTTATGTTTATTTCAAATTTTTTTCAATGACCTTCTGCCAACCCATGAAACATTTTTGAGATTTGGATTTTTATCTATTTCAATTATAATAATATTCTTCTATCATTTTGGGTTTTGTAGTAATACAACAAAAATTACATTCGCTAGGAGCCCATTAATAATTTGGGCATGGTGCAAACTCCCTCTCCTAATCGGCCAATTTGACTTTTTTTTCTTTGACACTTTCAATAATTATGTTGTTGAATAGTGAGTTCTCTTGCAATGTAGCGAACATTTCAACCATTGGGGCGTATTAATAATGTTATTATGATGGACAAATTTTGCTAGTTAAAAAACTCACCTAATTGTATGTTATAGGAAGGCTCTATACTAAGTTTCATGGTGTAAAAATTAAAATAGTGGCTGTATCTCACACATACACACACGTATTGTAAGGAATAAAAATAAACAAGCAAATTCAATACGTGTTCTAATTTGGTTTATTCAAATATATTTTGGAAGCAAAGTGTCTTGATGTAACAGGACAAAAAATATTTTTTAAATTCAAAGCATTACATTTTTATTATTTAATTTTTTTGTGTAGGGTGTAGAAGAAGAAAGAAAACGAATTACAAATGGCACAGAGGAAGTGAGCGTTTCTCGCCAATTGGGAGACATGAAACATGTTACCACTACTATTAAACACCCAGATGGAACTACCGAAAGGAAGGAAGAGTTCATTAATTTTGATGAAGGTACTTTATTACGTTTAATTAATTCCCTATTAAAGTACTTATATGCCTAGATTTGTTGCAGTGCACTATTTATGAGCAAAGCAGAGGGTTAATCAAAATAGAATTAACACCTCAATTTATTTATTTAAACAAGCTCTACATGTTTTTGATCATTCTAGGTGTCTCTAGAAGCCCAAAAAACTCGCTACAATACAAATACAGCCTAATTGTAAACAGGCAAACCTTCCCCTAAAATGGCCGTATCATGAGTGATATTATTTCAGAGTGTGTTCTGAATGTAAAGCGCATGATTGTACTGTGGCACCATTATCCATCGCAGCGTGTATACGATTTTTAAATTTTATTCCTTTACAGATAAGTTAGCTGATTTCAACAAGGCTTGGGGGTCATCTACATCAGGCTCATCACAGAATTTGGATAAGTTCAATAGAAGTGGCGAAATCATGATTCCAGAGCGAAATAGCCTCTTTGATATTTTTTCTAAATTCATACCATGAATCAATTATTATAAGCTTGAAACCTTTGTAAATTAAATAGGTTTAACGATATTTGGTTGTTAACTTATTGTATATATGTGTTGTTATTATAATTGATGTATCCTGCCTTCTAGAGTAAATTCGAATATTTTTATGTTCTTCACGATCATACAGAACCTTCCAAATTAAATTATGAAAAACCAATCCATCAATTCTATGATACTTAGAACAAATGGTATACAATTTCGTTATATTTTTTTATTGTTATTATTCTTACTTGCTAATTATACTTTTCATATTTAGGAATATAAGGTAAGCAAAGTAATTTTTCACCAGCTTAATATAATCAGAAGGAAATTAAATAACAATAGTAAACCTTAATATATTTTTGTGTCAGGTTTTGACATCTATAGTAAGATTGTTTTTTTTTTTTTTTTACTCTACAAAATTAAATCATCTAGGGTTTCCTTCTATTTCTGTATTATTAAGAGTATTTTTTGAATTTGGTGATCTGGTTGGCCTGAACAATCTGCTTACTTCCTTAGCCTTTTTCAAACTAAATTGTCTAATGACAGGACAGTCTTATTATGAAGAGTGTACCGTGTACCCGTTTGGGGTAAGTTCGGACACATTTTCAAGGTTTTCTCGTAATTAAAAAAGACAGAATTTTTGTAAAAATCTGGAAAAATTAATTTATGAACCCTTAACAATCCTCTATCGAATAGTGTATTTTGTTTTTTGGAATATCTCAAAAATTTTCAATTTTTCTTATAGCTAAAATGTGTCCGAACTCACCCCTACGTGTGGGGTGAGTTCGGACAGCCTTTAATTTCTGTAAAAATCTTAACTTAACCTATAGTTGGAGTGAGCTCGGTCATAATTGACGATATTCTAAAGAGAAATATTTTCTATAATATTTTTTAGATTAACAAAATATTCTTTCACTTTTTCCTTATCAACTTGTGCTCTACACATTTTGATGCTTTGTGAAAGGCGTTCCATTAATGGCTGATTCCTTTTCATAAAGCCTTAAAACCATTCCAGTCTGAGCTTGCTTTAAAATCCTGCGAATTTTTTCCTGACCTATCCAAATATGTTTTTACGATTTGGGGAATATCTTAATCGAGTTAATGGAAAATAACATTCAGCTGCAGCTTAAATTCCCTTTGATATTTTTTCTTCTTCTTGACTCAATTTTGTTCGGCCGCCACTTTTTTTTTGGTGTGCATTCCTCTAAGTTTATCATTTATAGGTATTTCGTTGTACATCGAAACACCTAAATCGATCCGTTGCCTCTCTGAGTGTCTTCTTCTTGGTTTTGGCATCGTCAACCACATTTTTCAAAGCGTCTTTGGAATAAATACTGTTTTCCTTTAAACCAAGAGGACGCGGGTATATTGATGCATGTCCGAACTCACCCCATGGTATGCGAGTTATTTACTTCACAAAGAAAAAAAGCTTTTGAACCAAAAAAATTAATATATTTATTTATGTCTCATTAGCCAACATATAAACCTACTATAAAATATAAAAAATTAGGATTTAATTACTTCTAGAGCCTCTACACAGACGTTTGTTTCTAGCATTTCGAAAATCATGGATATTACAACTCACATTAAAATATTCGTTACTCACTTCAAAGTGTTCTCGATAGTATTTGTCATGCCAATTATGACCCTAATGAAAAAGTTTGCTCCAGGTCACGTGATTTCCTGCGCCATGCACTATTGTCCGAACTCATACTACCTGTCCGAATTCACCCCAAAATACGGTATCTGTATGGAATTTTTGATATCTATCTATCGTAAAAAATATATGTCTTTACTGCATTATGCTTTATATCAAGAATATTGTGAAAGATTTCTCTTAAGGTAAGTTACAATTATAATTGTTGATTAATGTTTGAAATTAGAGTGAAATATTTAAATGTAGCTTGTTGTATTAAATATTTTGTAAAAATGGATTATAAATTATTTATTGATACTAGGCTTAATTTGTATGTAAATAAAGAAGTAGTTATAAATTATGTTTAATTTTACATGCCCTTTTTATCTCTACCTTTTGAATTGAATTAACACAATAAATGAAGAGATTTGAGAATTTATGTTACACATTTTAATTATGGCAAGAACATAGCCTGCCTCCTGTGTCGACACCCACCACTGCAAGCCATAAGGAAAGGCTTAAAATTAAATTTGTTAACCTAGCTAGTGTATTCACTCTTTTGTGGTTTCTTACATTGTAAACATACTTGTAAACCAATGAATGTTAATATATAGAAAATAAATCTTTAGGTTCTCTTCTTTGAGACATTGTCTGCTCAATAATGCAGTCACATGTTTTATGTTTTTCTTCAGTCACAATAAAGCTTATGCTGTTAAGCTTTTGTAATGCCCATTTTTTGATATATTTACAAAGTCACTTAATATCAAATTCCATTTTTAAGTATTGTGATTGCTTTCAATGCAGAAAATTTGTCTGTTATGTAAAGTAAGGTAGTATTTAAAATTGTTGAAAATAAAAAATACACACATAGTACATATATATAATACATAAAAAATAAATTAATCTCCTTTCTTGAAGGAATTGAATTTGCTTCATTCGAACCAATTGGGATTGGATTTAAAAAATATAGTATAGTAAGAAACAAAGGTCTTTATTGATATATTAACAATGAAAGTACTAACAACATATATAAAAATATTTTATTTATAATAAATAAAAGCTCATTCTGGCCTCCTTTCCTGAAGAACATCTTTGAGAATTGATCCAGGATTTCTACCAACAGGAAAATGTGGAAGAGCTGGAACTTCATGGGTGAGTAGTGAGCTTTTCCTTGACTAGAAACAAAAAGAGAACATTTATTGAGATGTAGAGGCAATATAATTACTTTATTATATTATTGCGTGTTTAGCAATAATTATTTCATTCGGTGCTAATGATCCTGGAAATAGATGCACCAAAAAAAAAAAAAAAAAAAAAAAAAAAAAAAAAAAATTATTTCATTCTTTCCTCGATCATGAACGTCTGTGTTCCGGCTACCCTCTGACTCGCAGGAAGCAGGAATTGCAAGTCCTCATATGAAAACCACGTAGACTATTTTGGACCACTCGTCGGAGTATTTTTTTTTTTTTCTCCCGGTTAAAATTTTTTTTTCAAATTATGTATTTCTTTCTACATCCTCCACTAGTAAATTATTAATGGAACATATAGTATTTTAAAATTTCAAGAAACTAATTTTCTATAAAAGTTTCTATATGTTACTTTAATAAAATATTGAATTTAAAAAAGATATGGATTCTGAACATTTTTATGTATGAAGAACACAGAATCAAAATCAACTTTATCCTTTTTTATCATAACCATGGTGCAAAACCAACATTATCTGCTTCATGATTAGATTCAAAACTCAATCCTTCGTAATTTGTATCAATTTTTAATTTTGATTCTCAGTTCCTCATTTATATTTTAGAAAGCATAACTATTAATACACGGTAGGTATTTATCTTTTCTGTATAAAAAAGGAATTGTCATGAAATGATACAGACCAATATTTTAAATACAACAGTGCTAATGAACTTAGCAGTCGGAACACCTATAGTATATAAATAAATAAAATAGAAAAATTAAGTACAAAGTGCAGCATAAACAAGAGTTTGCTGTAATAAATACCTACGTATATTACTAATATATTAATTATTAAATGGGGAAAATAAATTGACCAGGCGTTGAGTTCGCCCTTCTTATCCGCAACACCTCAATTGTTCTTAGTCTCAGTATAATATTGGTATATGTCTAATAGCTTGTAGACAGTCTACATTTTATATAATTGAAATTAAAACCAATCCAGATTATGATATAAACTTACTGGAGGTCGTTCTGAAGGTACTTGAAGGGGAAGAATCACTTCTGGTCGAGGTTGAGACTCGGACTGAAGAAACTTGATAAAAGCTTCTGACAACGTCTGTCATGTGAAAAAAAAAATCATAAGATCTTGGAAAGAAGAAATATGTCTAGAAAAATCAAAAGAATAAAAAGACAGCTCATTGTGCTAAGTATTCAACATGACACTTAATAGCTACTGAATGTCATTAATGTTTTTGTTATATTAAGTCATGTAATATGTTAAATATATAAGTAGAAAAATTGAAATAATACATTTTTTTATGTTCTATTTATTCCTTAGAAGAAAACAATTAATAGTGCCCTCGATTAATCTTACCGGTTGCCTTCCACCAGGTTCCAATCCAACTTTCTGTCTTTCTTCCTTCGATAATGATAAAACTTGGCTAATAACACCAAGTACTTTTGATTTTGAATCCAGAGGAGATGTAACATAGCCAACAAGTAAATTTTTCATAAGTGTCCTGTGGACAAGTATCAATTAAGTATTAATTCAACTAAAAGAAAATTAATTAAGAATTCTGTGCCAAATACTTAAAAGTCTTGAAACAAAAAATCACACAATTGAAAAAAAGTTGAAGAAACAATTCACATAGCTATGCTGATAAAAGGCAGGATCTGAGGATAGAATATATTAAGCAGATTCTCCCACTGATCTATGTATAAAAACTTGGATATCTAAAAATATAAAAAATTTGATTTCATGATAATTTAAAATTATCATGCAACTACATCTTAGTTGTAGTTAACTGTCTAACATAAAAAAACAACTGGACAGAATGTGGGGGAATATACATAATATAAAAATGTCTGATTCATAGGAACTACTTTCCTTAATTTAATTACACAGGTCTACAACCAAAAATTTGATTTGATGATTTTGGCTAATCTCTGTGTTTCTCGGTGTGCTGAGGCCGAGAATGAAGTCCGTTTTTCTCTATCACGTACAGATTTTTTTCAAATCCACAGAACATAATATACCTGCTATACACATAAATTTGGTAAGAAGTAGGTTTTTTTTTTTTTTTTCCCAAACGATTTCTCTTTTTATAAACAGACATCTTTCACTAGGTGGTGTAGGCAATTATTAATTATTTTGTATGGCAAAAAACAATTGTTATCTTTATATATATAATCCGGCAAAAAAATTATAGACTCCCTCAGTAGATGTTGTAATCATTGACTCCCTCAGTAGATGTTGTAGGCCTGAGAGTGTCTAGGCACGACCTGTTCAGACAGGAACGTACTTGTTTGGTTTTAGATGTCACCGTCTGAAGCTAAACGAGATTGAACCTGTTGTATCAGGAACTTGGAGCTAAATTTCTGTTCATTCTCTCAGTTCAGTAGTATCAACTGAAGTGAACACATTCACTGAGGTCTCTCAGTTGTTTCAAAGTGATTAAGAACGTATTTTAAGGTTTGAAAGTGTATTTAGACAAAATGCCTCATCGTCGTTGTGTTACCAGTCCAGACTACTTCTGTTTTATCTGTGGTGAGTACACAGTTAAGAAATACCAACGAAATATAACAGGTTTTGTCAAAAATGTATATTATGCATATTTTGGCTTGAGAATAGGAGATCAAGATAAAGTGTGGGCTCCTCACAAAGTATGCCATAGCTGCGTAGAAAAACTTCGCTTATGGTACAAAGGAGAGTTAAAATCTTTCGGATTTGCTATCCCAATGATGTGGAGGGAGCAAACAAACCACGTTAATGACTGTTACTTTTGTAATTGTCATGTTCAAGGCTATAATTCCAAAAATCATAAGCTCATTAACTACCCTAATGTGGAATCTGCTAGTCGTCCGGTACCACACGGTCCTGGATTGACAGTTCCTCAGCCCCCTCGTGACTTGGGCAGTATAGATAGGGAAGCTAATAGAGAAGACTGTATGTCGTAGAGCGATGAAGTACACAGTGAGTTCAAAGCAAGCAGTTCAGAAGATGAACCTCAGCTTATTTCTCAACAGGAGTTGAACGACTTAGTGAGAGATCTTGGAGTTCCAAAAGATGCAGCTCAGTTACTTGGCTCCCGTCTTAAAAACAAAAATTTATTACAGCCAGGCACTTCTTTTTCATGGTATCGACACCGTGAAGCAGTTTTTGTTCCTTACTTTGCTCTGGATGAGAATCTTATTTATTGCAAAGACATTCTTGGTCTGATGGGTCAATTTGGTATACAATATGACCCGATTCATTGGCGTCAATTCATAGACTCATCAAAGCGAAGTCTAAAGGCTGTTTTGTTGCACAATGGCAATACTTATGCTTCAGTTCCAGTTGGCCATTCGGTACATTTAAAAGAAACATACGAAAATTTGTCATTAGTTCTCGAACGAATTCATTATAATGAGCATAACTGGTTGATATGTGGAGACTTGAAAGTACTTACTATGCTCTTAGGTCAGCAATCAGGGTACACCAAGTTCCCTTGTTTTTTATGTTTATGGGATAGCCGAGACAGAAATTCCCATTGGAACAACAAAGACTGGCCATCACGAGGAGCTCTGTCGCCAGGCCAAAAAAATGTAATTAGGAGAAGTTTGGTTCCTTCTGACAAAATCCTGCTACCTCCTCTACACAAAGCTAGGGCTGATAAAACAATTCGTAAAGTCTCTCAATAAAGAAGGTGAATGTTTTAAGTACTTATGCTCCAAGTTCCCATGATTAAGTGATGCAAAGCTAAAAGAGGGGATCTTTGTAGGCCCAGATATTCGGAAACTTTTCACAGATCCACATTTCACTCAGACCATGAATGAGAAGGAGAAGGAAGCTTGGAATTCTTTTAAAGATGTTGTTGAGAAGTTCCTTGGTAACGTGAAGGATCCCAACTACAGAAGTATCGTGGAAGGCATGTTGAAGCCATTTCAATTACAAGATTGCAACATGAGTTTGAAGGTTCACTTCTTACATTCGCATGTGGACTATTTTCCGGAAAACTTAGGGGAAGTAAGTGAAGAACAAGGGGAAAGGTTCCATGAGGACATCCAGGAAATGGAACGTAGGTATCAGGGCAAATGGAACGTAAACATGATGGCTGACTATTGTTGGATGCTGCAGCGTGAATCATCTGAAGAGTCCTACAGCTGGAAACGAACACGGAGAAATTTTCAAGAGAAAAAAATACGTTTTCATAAAAATAATAACTAAATATGCCACTGTTAATTCTGAAGCTGTTATTTTTACACATTTATGTATTTTGTACAGTAAACAACATTGAAGTAACTAAAAGATCATGGAAATAAATGAAAACTCTTATTCGCCAATTCTGTTTTCTTTTATGGTAGTACCTCTGCCCTTACTTGAGATTGAACAATTTCCTTACGTGATAGAGAGAGACTGACCTCATGTTCGGCTTCAGCACGCCAAGGAGCATAGAGATTGACCAAAATCATCAAATCAAATTTCAGAAAGATTATTTTTGAAGACCTGTGTTATTAAGAAAATATTACTCTCTATATACAGGGTGTCCCAGTCTTTAACCGACAGACTTCGAATATTAACGGGGAATCGAAAAACTAATTCAAAAAGACATGTGACGATTTTCTCGTTTTTGAGAAAAACACAAAATAAACTGTGTTTTTTTTTAAAATCCCGATTTATTGCTTAAACTAAGTGTTGTAAAAAAATACACCTCAATAAAAACTACAATACAAACAAAAACTATAAATTATTTTGTAAAGAAACACTCAGAGAGAGAAAAACTTTATTTCAGAAAAGTTTGGTTGCCCAACTAAATTGGATTGCTCCACTAAAGGGTAAATAAAAGAATTTACTTTTAAATAAATGAGGAACCCCATTTACTTACCTATCAACTTTATTGTCTGAATTGAGGTCATTCATTTTCTCTTCTTTCATTCTAAGCTTCTCCTTCAGCTCAAATACTGCCAACAAAGAATAAAAAAAAAATTAGTGAATGCAAAAATCAATAATTTTAATTTCACAAAGAATTGTTTCTCCATTGAATCTAACAAAAGTTTTTTTTTTTTCTTTTATAAACATGAAAAGAAATTTTTCAAATAAAAATTTTGTTTTTGTCAACATGTAATCTGAATTTGTGAAAAAAAATAAAAATAGACATGTTCCGTTTGATAAAATTACTTTGGGTCTGAATCAGCCATTTTCTATACCAACGTTGATTTTATGAACGTTCTTTAGCTACCTCATTTACCTATAAAGACAAAAATATATCTGTCACTTCTTAGGAAGGGGGGAGTTGGTTTTGGACACCCTTTATACTAAAATGATCTATATGTCATTATATATATTAATTTTGCTCTATATTACTATAAGTAAAGTAAATAATAATATAAATGTGTTATGTAATATGTAATAAACAATTGCAATTGATAACCCTGCAAAAGAGTGTGTACTCTTGTTTTCATGTGTGGATATGTGCAGAGATGGGAATAATTTGATTTATAAATAAAAATACGAATTTATTCGTACTTCATATATTTGTAAATACGAATATAAGTAAATTCGTATTCATAAGTGTGAATATGAATTTATTTTTATTCACGTATATTAAATATAAAAATACCAATAAAATTTTATTAAAAAAAAAAAAAAAAAAAAAAAAAAAAAAAAATCACCTTCAATAACTTTTGTATTCACAAATTCTAATGCGAATAAATTTGTATTAGTATATTTTAATGTGATTTTTTTTAATCACTTGATTTTTTGTAAATATTCACATTTTTTGTGATTATTTACAATTTTTTCTGTGAATTTATTTGTATTCGCAGGAAAATTTGCGAATAAAATTTTATTTGTATTTTTACATTTAATATATGTGAATAAAAATAAATTCGTATTCACACTTATGAATACGGATTTATTTATATTCGTATTTACAAATATATGAAGTATGAATAAATTCGTATCTTTATTGATAAATAAAATTATGCCCATCACTGGATCTGTGTATGCTTAAGAGTATAAGGAATTCCAAATATAAAAACTTCAAACATGCTAATAAGATAATCATGATAATGGCATGCATTTTTTTTTTAAACATAGAAAAAATAATAAGTATAAAACCTTACATGCTGGTAGCTGGCGTGATGATGCTGTTTAGGAGAATTAGCAATTTCAGGCAAAAGTATTACCCAAGCACTGACCAAGAAAACTAGGAGAGCCAGTACCTGATGTAATACTCAAGCCTAAAGTTACTACTCTTGTGATCTGCATTCAATAACATTCCTCTACAGACAACTAATTACTATAATTCAATAAAAAAAAATATCAAGCAATCATAGCAGTGAATTTCTAAATAAAAACTTTAACAAAGAATAACAATAAAGTATTTATTTTTTTTTTTTTATTATGGTGCGTCAACTGCTAAAGTATTTATTAAACCACAGGACAGTATGCACTATGAGTGATTTAATTTTCAAATCTTTATGTATTAGAAAATTTAGCTCGCAAGGCTGTGATTAGTACTAGAAATCTTTATGCTTGGATGCTTTACCAATCACGCTACTGGGCTTAATATCACAGCTTGGAGAGTTAATTCGTCTAATGAAGCCAATTGCTTCATACTTAATTGAAGCCAGAGAGTGTTATTATCATAAAAGGCTCAGAGTAAGTACTCCTAAGAGGCTTTCAATTTATTAAACCTCATTGCAACACACAAGGCGGGATACAACATCAGTGACTTCATTTTTAAATATTTATTTTGGGAAATAAAACGGACAAGGTTTAATTGTATTCAGTGAGCTTGATCAGCAATAATGGCCTAGTTGCAGAAAAATAGTGCAAATAAAAAAAATAAGCTTAAAAATCAATCAGAAGAGTTCTGATCTCACTTTTCATAATATGTAATTTTGCTTTAAGCAACAGTTGTACTCAAAATACATAATTTGAATCCTAATGATTTTAAAATACTAAATAAATTTGTTAGTTAACCAGCAAAATCAGTCCATTCGGAGGGGGTTTGCTTTAGATATAAATTATTAATATAGCCTGAATGGTCTAAACCTTTGTTATATCGGTCCATTAGAGATGAGGGTTTACAGTGGAACCAAATTATTAATCTGCCTTTACTAGCCATGATTTTCACTCCCTTGCAATGAAACTAAGTAGATATCATGCCCAACTAATAATAAGGAATATGTGTTGTATAAAAAACAACAAAATCTGTCCATTAGAAGTTTACTCAAGAACAAAATTAAATAAATAACTAATAATTAAATCAGATGTTCTGTGTAAATAAATAATGGGGCCTGTGGCCATGCGAGTTAATGTGTAAGGGTTGTGGGTTCAATTCCCACTAGAGGTGGCATTTCTTTGTAAAAAAGAAAAGGCATCACCCCTAGCCTGCCTAGAAAAGGGGGGTGACCTAAAGATAACCCATCCTAAAATTCTGAGTTAATTATAATGGATGTTAAAATTTAAATAAATTATGCCAATGGCCATAGCCATTGTTGAGTGCACCGCTTCCCGTTGATCACCAAAGTTAAGCCACGTCGGGCATGGCCAGTACCTGAATGGGTGACGGACCCATGTACCGTTGGCATTATAAAAGGGTGGCAACCCGTAGATAGCCCAGCATTAATAGCCTTGATACGCCGTTAAACACAAAAGAGAAAAACTATTTATGATTATTTTGTATTTACATAGGTTAGCTTATGCATATTCTTCAGTGAAGTTGAGTAAATTAACCCACTTTCTGAGGAAAGTGGGTTGATTATGTAGCTCCTTTGTGACAGACTTTTTTTAATTGCCAAGTGAATATTTTGACTTCAACTTAATACAAAATATATTTTTCTGTAATATATTCAGAAAACTAACACCTTATCATCGTTCTATTTTGATTTTATATAATTTTCAAATAAATTTTGGAGTGGAAAAAATGAGTTCAATGCACTTCTACACATTGAATAGGTAGGTTTATTTCTATATATTGGTAGGTTTATCCTATCATTCATCTAATAATAGAAAAGAAAAATAAAGACATGATGTTATTTAATGTGAAATAAATAAAATATTTGAGCTTATCGTTTGAGAAGTTTCATATTTAATTGGATTTGATCAGTAGCATAAACCAGTCAAAAACTTCTGAAATATTAACAAAGCATTATTGAATTGTTTTTTTCTTTCTTTTTTTTTTTTTCTATGCCTCTGAAACTAGGCCGAAGCAAGACATTTTTTTCACCCAGCTTATCTTAGAAAAAAAATGTCAATCTGCCACAAGCAGGGCTCAAACTAGCAACTCATACTTGAGAATCTAGCCACTGGACCACGATAAGACCCTATTATTGAATTTTTATAGCAAAAATTGTTCTATGAATGAGGACCAAGTAATTGAGCTAATTACCTGCTCTAACTTTGTGACTGATTTTGTTTTTACTGACTCATATCTCAACGGAACATTTATAAACAGCATAGTTACGGTCAACATTTAAAGGAAAAAGAAAGAATTACTCCAACACCTAACAAAATTAAACAAACAAGATATCCAATGAGCTTTTTGTTTTGGCCAAAAAAGTAATATTTTATAAAAGAGAGGAAGATAAGAGTTTAATTATTCTCCAATTTTATAATATTTCTTTTCTGATTGTCTTTTTCTGAACTTTCCACACATTTGATTACTAATTTTACTTATTTAAATCAAACTCGTATAATAGGGCCCCAGAAGTCAAGGGGTATAAGTGACATTTTTGGAAAAAATGAGTTAGATACAGAAATGGGTTGTGAACACCGTAACCTTGAGGGTAGTAAAGAGATCCAAGTGATTTTCTTGACAGTTGCTACCACCTAGCTTGTGTTCTCTTGAGTATTGCCACTTTTTTAATATTAAATCCAGAAGGAAGGAAATTAAGGGGTCTATGTGTGGATTCTCCAATTCTTTTGCATATTAATCATAAACCAGACGATGAAACTATTATGTATTTTTGATAATAAGCAGCTAAGGACCTGAGGATTCGTCTAGTATAATCGGAACTGTAAAAATCTAGTTTTTGCTATTACCACATATGATCAACTTTGACTTCATTTTCCTCAAAACATTGCATGCGATTGACTGCCTCATTCTTAGACCAATTAGTCAATCTGCCACTAATTTAATAAACTTTAGGCTCATATTAGTCCTCAGAAAATGAATATTGATAATCAATATGAACATGCTGTTTTTATTTTTGTATTGCAAATCTGCCAGATCTGCATTGATAAAAATTAATAGTGTACATGGGGAACATACTATCAGTGTAAGGACTATCATGTTCAAACAAAGCTACAAATAAATATGGAATTCGAGAGCTTTTGCCGAATCCTGATTACTCCCGGACATTGACTTATTTCGTGCCTTAAAACATTTTTACTAACGAAAAAGTTACATAATTAAACTGGCTTTACTACTGGTAGCATCATTGGGTCAAATAAAAAATTATCCTACAAGAATTAGACAAAATAAACACGCACATCAACTGGTCTTATTTAGCTGGTTTTCAGAATAAATCTTTCACATTAATATAAAATAAGTTTTGTTCTGAGCAAATATCATTTCTTTTTTTTTTTAATGTGTTGTTAACAGGTACATATAAAAGATTAAGTTTTTATGTCCATTTTTGGTTCTAGTAGAAAAATTAAAACAATTTTTCAAAAATTCTTTCATGAGTACAACCTCAACATTAAATACATAATCAGTGTTAAATTAGTTAAATTATTAATGAGGTTATAATTCATATTGAAGACCTGTCAATATTAACTAAAAAAAAAACATCTCATAAAAACACATACAAAATAAAAAATATTTTTCTATTAACAAGAAATAATGTGGTGAGTTTAAAAAAACAAAACAACACATGCAGAGTATTAAAACATATAATTCAGCTCTAGAATTAGTAAAAAATGACAAAGAAAATCAAAGTAATAAGTAAATCATTTCATTCTAATAAACTCGCCAGAAATATTACAACCATTTATTTAAAAATAAACAGCAAACAAGTACAAATAAATAAATGCTTCACAAAGAGTATAAAAAATGAATCACTAAAATCATCCATTGTACAAATAAGTATAGAATTTTCCAGCATGCATAAGTAAAAATTATAAATCAAATTACATCAAATAGAGAAGGAAAAATAAATACTTAATTTTTGATAAGAACTTTGGATCCATTATGATCAAAATAAAATTCATAAACAAAAGGTCCCAATTTGATTACAATTTATTATTATAGCAGATGTTATTTCTTTGTTTATACAAAATTAAAAAGAGATCAGCAATGGTATGAGCTCAGATTCCCAACTTCCATATAAAATAGGGTACAAAATTATATATGGACCCTATATAAATCAGTCGGGACTGTTATGGGACCATAACAGGCCACAAGGCCCCAGATGGGCAGATACTGTAGAGGTTTATGATTCTTGACCATACGGCACACTAGATAGTTTGGTCAGTACTATGCTCCGGGCTACTGATTTTTCCCTTTGCAGGTATCCATTAATTAATTAAGGCTGGGTGAGGCTAGGGAATATCTGGGACCCCAAATCAAACCCACGAACGACGACATCAGAAGATAAAAATCTTTAGTGTGCGCTCAGGTTTTGAACTCGGGTCCTCCAGTTCATTAGTCGAGTGCTCTTCAACTGAGCTAACCTCGCCTCTAGGGTACATTTGGAATATAATAAAAAGAAAAAAAAAAGGCTTTCTTTAAAATAAAGCCATTATTAAAATATTTGGAATGTCAAAATTCAGACATCACTTTAGTGAAACTTTTAGTAAATGTGTAATGTAAATCTCCGCCATTGTATTACTCTCCTTCGATATGTGGGGATATTGCCCTCTCTATAAGTGTTACTCCTGTTGTTATGCTTAAAGTGAGCCTCCCTCTACCCTGTTTGGACATCATAGCAAAATACCCTAGCCTTTGGCAAAAATAGCCCCCCCCCTTCCTCGAGAGAATAAGTAAAGTGCAAAAAATCAATCCCCAATGATTCAGTTTTAGTTTTGAGATCAACTTATATCCATTAGTTAATTTAATTATTATAGTTTTAGTTTTTTTTTCAAGTTGCAATTTATAGTTTAGATTTAGTTTATCTAAAAAGTGAATGTAGATTTAATTTTAATTTTGCCCAACATTGCCTACACACTCCTGAAGTTTTGCCATTTAAATTCGGGACACCCTGTATAATACACAGGATGTTAAATACCATGAGTGATTTAATTTTCAATTCTGACTCACAAAGAAGAAACATCTAAATATATTGAGTCTTAGAGAAGCATTATACAAAGTATTCAAAAATTCATTCTCCACATGACAGTATAAGTAATTTACAAGTGAATAACATTAAAATTATTTAAATGTGCAAAAATTAACTACAAATTAAAAAGTGCAATACTTTTTGGTACATTGCTAGAAGCAGCATGCCAAAAATCAGTAACATGAAAATGTATATTAACATGTTTATTCAACAGAAATGCATAGGAAAATGTTAGTTCAAAAGCTATATATAAGAATTTAAAAGTGACAAGTTTTAGCATTGATGCTGGTAATGACTGATGCCTGGACCTCATTGTTTGAAAGTAATATTTATTTAATTATTTATAGGTTTTTTTTAAAAATTGACCTAAAATGTTCAATGTTTTTTTAATATAAAATAGGCATAAGGTTAATAAATAAAACAATTTTTAATGCTATATATTTTATGAAAACTGACTAGCCATTTTCATATCCTTGATTCTGATATTGATGGCTCATCAGGGGCGCTAAGAATAGGAAGGTTTGTCTTCCTATGGTTAGGCTGAATCAGAGTTGGGCATAATTTTATTTATAAATAAAAATACGAATTTATTCGTACTTCATATATTTGTGAATACGAATATAAATAAATTCGTACTTCATATATTTGTGAATACGAATATAAATAAATTCGTATTCATAAGTGTGAATACGAATTTATTTGTATTCACATATATTAAATATAAAAATAGAAATAAAATTTTATTCACAAATTTTTCTGCGAATAAAAATAAATTCACAGAAAAAATTGTAAATAATCACAAAAAATGTGAATATTTACAAAAAAACAAGGGATTAAAAAAAAATCACATTAAAATATACGAATAAAAAATTATTCACATTATAATTTGTGAATAAAAATTTATTCACAATAAAATTCGCAAATACATTATGAATTTATTCGTATTAAGATGATATTACGAAAGTTATTGAAGATGTTTTTTTTTTTTTTTTTTTTTTTTTTTTTTTTATGGAGGTACAGATGACTGTGTCCCTGCAGTATGGCTGGTGGTCCCGTTGCGGACTCGGGGTAAACAAAAAATCTAGGCGCTAATAACCTAGACGTTAAACGCCTTAAAAAAAAAAAAAAAAAAAAATCACCAATAACTTCCGTAATATGAATAAATTCATGATTTATTTGCGAATTTTATTGTGAATAAATTTTTATTCACAAATTATAATGTGAATAAATTTTTATTCGTATATTTTAATGTGATTTTTTTTGGAATCACTCGTTTTCTTGTAAATATTCACATTTTTTGTGATTATTTACAATTTTTTCTGTGAATTTATTTTTATTCACAGAAAAATATGCGAATAAAATTTTATTTGTATTTTTATATTTAATATATGTGAATACAAATAAATTCGTATTCACACTTATGAATACGAATTTATTTATATTCGTATTCACAAATATATGAAGTACGAATTTATTTATATTCGTATTCACAAATATATGAAGTACGAATAAATTCGTAATCGTTATTCGTATTTTTATTTATAAATAAAATTATGCCCATCTCTGGGCTGAATAATTGAGTTTTAACTAGACTTACTGCCCCTGAAGAGGGCATCATTGGATGAGATACCCTTCCTTTCTAAATCTGTATTTATCCCTCTAGAAAATAATCCGATTAATGATAAAATGGATAAGGAAGTCATCTCCTCAACCTATTCCAACATTTTCCATTACATAATTAAAAACATCCCGCTTAAAACCTATATGCCTTCTGTAAAATAAAACCTTTCATTCCTGCCTCCCTTCCATTAACACTTCATTTTTACGACACCTTCTCCATGCCCCGGACCGCTCTTTTCCTGAAACATAACGGGATCTACCAGATTCAGAAATGATTCCACATCAGTGAGGCATAATTCTCCCTCTTCTCATCGGTAAGCAACTTATCATACTGTACTTATTCCTTTTATATATATTCCTGTGTTACTCATATTTTAAATCTGTATCAATCTACCTTTAATTTAAGCTCTAGCTATAATTATGTGTAATGTTTTCCTTCATATCATCTGTATATAAATTATTATTAACACGTTCGGCCCTGTGTCATGGCATATGCATCAGAGAGACGTGTTCTACGGACCCAGCGCTGTGGCCTGTGCATCAACAGATGGCTTGGCTTTCTTTCTATCCCCACTACCCCGGGCCTTGTCCTATACCCTTCGTATCTTGTTTGGGACCTCATTACGTTATTCCCGGTTAGGTTTGTGGGTCTGGCCGCATGATACTGAATCCGCCAGAAGAATTCCTTCAGCTGGCCCGCTGTCATGGCAAATTTGACTCTTAGCTAAATTGTAATTAATCCACGAAAATTAAATCATTCAACATTTTCTTCACTTATTCATTTATTTTTTATATGTTTGCCGAAATAACTATACAAAAGGAAGACTTGGGCCCTGATGGAAATTTTGTTCGAAGGAGTCGATCCAGAAAGTGTTAACTCTATCTTTCCTTGTTTTACAGCACTGATGAAGGCTTGTATTTCAAGTTGAAACGTCGACAAAAATAAAAGGCATTTTCTTATAAAAAATGTAGTTTTATTAAGATACCACAACCGAAGCCTGACTATATCTACCTTCACAATATCAATAGTCAACGGTCCCCTCTCAACAAAAAAGTCTATTTATTTTATTGATTGGCCTTCTCCCTATTTCATTGGGAAAAAAAATCAATACTAAATTATTTCTTATAAGTTTCAGCTTATTAAAAAGGGATAGAACATTAGCACACTGAAGCAATTAATGAAGAAGATCAAAAACAATATTTAATATTTAATCATTTCTGTTGAATAATGCCGAATAACTCAAACATAATAAAAAAATAAATTGAAAAGGAGCAAGCTCACACGTAGACAAATCTTTGTGATGGATAAGCATAAAGGATGCTGAAGTGTAAGAAGAAGATTAGTGAAGGCCCATGTGGTAATCTGAGAAACATACTTTCTCACAGTTACCGCATGAGATTACACCACCCCTCTCCCTTGCTTTATGCCATTTATTCTCTTTCTTCATACAATTGTTAACTGTATGCTCTGAAGCAACTCCTTTAGGTAAGCAAATATTTTAACTCTCTATTTTTTTATTTTGTAATAGTCAAAATTATTAAAATTACTTTGTATTAAGAGACTCTGCCATATGTGAATATTTTTTATAAGCATTCTATTTACTCATAATTTTATTCGGACTGACAAATAACACTACCCAACTGTCCCTCACTCAATCCAATGTAACTGCATACAAGTATAACATCGATACCCATAAACATTAGAACATTATACCTGTATAATTTTATATTTGCCCTAATTCAGTTTTAAAAGTTAAAGCTACCCCTTGACATAGGGGTAGCAATCAGCAAATGGAGAGTCCATATGACAATATTTTTTAAACAGCTTTTATAATCCTCTATCGAATTTTTAAAATCTAACTAAAGTACACTTCATTTTAGGAAGTATTTCTGACGAACGTTGACATTATAATGAACATCAGAACAAAAATTCCCAATATTGAAAAAAATAAAATGATTTAAAAAGAAAAATTACTTGATCTCGACATTACCATGAATGTAATTGTCAGAGTCTAAATATGAACATATCTGTAAATAAAAATGACCTTGTCTTCATTTGTAGATATAAAACAAGAGACATTTCTATTAAAATAATTAAATTGACCATGAAATAACCATGCAGCTTATTGTCCATTAAAATTATATTTACAAGTTACTTTATGAGGCACTTTAACTTTTCTGAAAAAAAAGTACTTTGGAAACTTGTAGGCTTTTCTGTCAGTTTATCAGAGCATCTGAGAGGAATTATGGGCCCCTGTCTAGATAAATTGACATGCCCCTTAAGCCCCATCCCACCTCAATTAACATTACCAACAACTATTAATGGAATTATTTAAAACCGACAATGCTCTGAAAATAAAATAAAATACATTTGTAATTGAACGAAGAGGAAAATGGTAGGTATAACGGCGCATCTCCATCTAGGTCATTAGCGTCGACATCCAGGGGGCAGCGAAGAATTTTCTCAGCGAGCCCTGCCGAAGGTGGGAATCGAACCCAACATCTCCCACTTATGAGTCTAAGGCGCTAGCCACTAGACCACGGGAGACCCCTATAACTTTTTTTATTTCAAATTATAATGTGAGTACAAAAAAAAAAAAATTACACCCGGCCCCCTGAGACCATGGACCCCACCCAGACCAATTGTCCTCCTTACCTCTCCTCTCTTCGAGGCCCTGCTGTTTGTTGAAGCCCCTATGTTGCACCATCAAGGAGGGTAAAACAATTTAATCAGAGCAGATATAAAAAATACAGGTGAAAGGCCCCAGTAGCAAAATGTTTTTAGCTTGTTGTTCTTTAAAGTTTGTTAGCTTTAAGAGGGAAGAAGCGAGAGCAGTGCAGCGAGAACGGATTTTTCCGCGACCTCTGTCGATGTCTGAGAGGCAGGGCAATGAAATGTGGATTTTGAGTGAGTGGAGATGAATGGATACCAACTGATTTTGGACCTTTTAGACTAACTATTTGGAGTAAGTACATTTTGTGATCTTCTAAATGCCATGTGACTCTAAAGATGTTATTTATAGGTATATCAAAAATCTGCTATTATTATCTATTATGTGTTAATTTTTCTATTCTATGGCATATTTGTATGAATTGTATAAAACCTTTGCAACCTTACAGGGGTATAATATTTGATTTTTGGTGAGTGATAGTTGGTAGTCTTACTTGTGAAATAAATATGGCACAATTCATAAACTCAATAAAGGCTTATGCAAATAGCAATTATGCAAATATTTAATTAAACCTGCCACCAGCAATTGCAATATGATTCTTCTTTTTCTTTTCTTTTTTTTTTTTTTTTTTTCACTTAAACTAAACAAATATTTTCTATAGTATTCTGGAAATCTAATAAGAAGCAATAAAAGATGTTGATAAACATATATTTTAGTGTTAAAGCATGAAAGTGCTTTCAAAATTAAACAAAGTTATGGAAATACCTCTCCATTTTTTTAAAAAGAAGCAATTCATGCAAAAAATAAGCCCACCAGTATCAGCAAAAAAAGTGCTAAACAACGTCAGCAGTTTAAATCTAAAACAAATAAAGCCAGTCTACACTTGTGATATTCCATCACTTTGATTTTTAATGATGACTAACCTAGTATTTAATATTGCATTTAAAGTTGTTTCCTTAATTTTTCAAAACAAGAAAAAATATCAATTTTTTATATTATATGCTTTTTTACAATAATTTTTAAGACTATTACAAGAATAAAAAATTATACAAAAAATTTGTTTTCTTACACTTTTTGTTCAATATAAAGCATACAGTCTTTTTTTTCTTTTTTTTACGGCACTTCGACAACTAGGCCATTAGCACCGCATACAGTCTTATACTTTTTACAATCAAATGAGCTGCCTCAGAGAACATGGTAGGATGCAAAATTTAAAAAAAAAAACACGAAGAAGAACCAAGAGAGGTTGAAATATCGATTCAGCTGACGGTTGATGAGTTGATCATGTCTGGTAGGCAGCCTCATACCAGCAAGCAACCTGGGCACAATTCATGCAGGCTCAGAATTACCAGCTGATATTTGGCTGTCAACCAGATCTCCTTTTAATTGTTTTTTTTTTTTCAATTGTTCTGATTTCTTGTAATCTAATTCATGCTTATTTTTTCTAATATTTAGGCTACCATTTATTTTAATAATGTAAAGAATAAATCTAGATTGGAAATACATGCATTTTATGAAATTTATGTAAATTTGAATGCAAAACTACGTCTAAAAAATATATAATTATGAACAAGCAAAATTTTACAGTTTAATGACTTATAACAACAAACTTTTCAAAAATCTCTATTGTTTAATCCATGCATGAACTTGATGAGAATAGCTTGGTATTTTTTTTCATTAACCATTAAAGTTGTAATATAATTATAATAATATATTTATTTTGTGTTCCCATGATCAAAAGTACTCTTTGGCAATTTCTTTCAGATCTAAAGTTTTTCCCCTCTCACTAAAATTCAACTTTTTCTTATTAATAATTTTTGAATGACAATTAACTATGGGGTTCTGTCTAAAAAACGAAACTTAAGTCAACGATATAAGAGGCCCCCAGTAATATCTTTTATTTGTTAAAATGTTTCTATATGTCAGCCATGTGCATTGCTAAAAATAAAATAAATAAAAATAAGCCCCTACCTTTCCATAATCATTTTATTTGATATCTATAATTCCATAATAAGTCTCCACAAGTAATAATTATGAACCCATAATTTCTTATCTAAGAAGAAAAACCTTAACAAAAATGACCAGTCACAAAGTAAGAAAGGTAATTCTGTTGAATAGTAGAATCTAGGTTTATAGCTTCTTATAAATATATTATAAATTATGATTTGAATTTAAGGGAATACTGGAAGAATTAATTCTGTAAGCTATTTATTGAACAGAAGACCAGCATTGGTTCTCAATCTGGCAAGTAAACGTTCCAAAACACAAGAATAAATATTAAACAATAGAATATTTTGAAAAATTAAGAATCAACAGAAATTAATTTTACAACATTATTCATTTAAAAATAAGAAATTTGACATTTTTTGCAGAATAAGGTATTAATTTCATGAAGGGCTGTTCACACTTTTTCAATTTTACTAAAAAAAATCAATGACCTTAAATGTTTTGTTGATAATAAATAACTTGAGAGAAAAAATACTTGATTTAGGCAAGTGGAATAAATACTTCAAAAAATATCCTGATAAAGTTCAGCATGAGCTTATTTAAATGAACGAAGTAATAAAAAAATTTTGATTAGTTTGGACAATGATCATTTGCATTATTTAATAAAAAATAATAATACTATTAATGCCTTCATTCTCATTTAACTAATAAACTCAATTTCTCCCTCTTTATATCTCTTCAGGAATCCAACGTATTCACTAAATCGTGCAATTAGACAGTTAAAACATAAGATGGACTCTAAAGAGGCACAAAGAAACAAGCAAAAATATCTAAAAATTGTACAAAATGAATAACAAGTATATATGGCTCCTCGCCTGAAAGAACATGAAAAGTAAAGGGTCAATACTTTTAAGAAAAAATACTGCTCTATATCAAAGTGCTGATTTTGAAATCTTAAACATGGCAAAACGTTAAAAATGAAATAAAGCACCTACCTTCTGATTTGAGTTGATTAATAAATTCAGATTGGATAAGTAACTCCTCACTGCGTTTTTGTCCTGCAACTAGACCCTTCTGAGCTTCAGCCAACTGTTCCTATAAAATTGTAAATACAGAATGACAGCTTTGTGGTTGCAATCAGCATAATTACAGAGTGTATTGGTTAAAATAAGTAATGAAACCAAAACTGAGATTAACAGACTAGCAAAGGAAGACTAAATCTTCTAAATAAGGGTTTGAACATCTAAAACAATTATTTTATACAATTCATTGACATCATAGTACCTGAAGAATTTTTATCTCTGACTCAAGCACTTCATTTTTCTTTTCAGAAGCTTTCAAATCCCTCCTGATCCTTTCGGTTTCAAAATCAATATCTTTCTGTTTGTCTGGAAAAATGGAAAAAGCAAACAATGAAAAATTATTAATCCATTTATACAAGATAAAACTACTATGACTGGTGGAAACAAGAAAAAACAATCTGACTCGAAGAAACTGTGTCATTTCAGCATATTTCTATATCGTTTTGGGCCCATTTGGAAGTCCTGGAATAGATATACAGTACAACTTCTGTATATCAAAATTCACGGTTCCACAAGTAAAATTCGATATAAGGAACTTTCGAAATATGGAAACACAAGTACATTTAGCGCATTTCTTCCCTCCCTCATAGGGAGAAAACCCACTTATGAGGTTAACCTCATCACGCAATCCAAAGTTTTAGTTAACACTGGGTATTTGCACATTATCAGTCTGATAAATAAAGAACAAAGGGATGTACTTTTGCATGAGTAACTAATATACAAATTACGAATAAAAAATTAACTGTATGTATTCATGGGAATGTATAAGATAAGATTCCTCTTTAATAGGAAATTTATTAGGCTCCAATTACCATGATTTCCCAACTGCTTTTGATGTATTTAAGATAACATAAGACTAAAAAATCTTCTTACCAACATGGAACTGATGAAGAACTGCTTGTAGCCTCGTTACAGCTGCTGATTGTTTCAAAGCCGCATCATCAGCCTGGGAAACTTGTTGCTCTAACTTCTCCTTATGCTCAGTTAAAAGACGAAGCTGCTCTCTGAGGGCCTCAACCTGTTGATTAGCTCGAATGCTAGAAGACATTAAAATTATGATAAATTAAATTAATAATATAAAATCTTATGAACTTATGGTAGACATTCTATTTCTTTTCTATTGTGGAATTTAGTTTTAACAAATTGGCTACCACAGAATTTGGGAGTTGAGACTGGTGTTGTGAATTAAGCCATGAATTGACATTCTATGTAACAACAAAACTTACTATGTGTTATTTTATAGTTCAGAGGTGCAATTAACACTTTGTTGATCAGTGCCGTCGAAAACCAGCACTGAAATAGTTTAATGACCGCCTAGTGGCGTAAAAAATACTACGGCAACACGTTGGTATCACCAATCATCAAAGTGTTAATAAAAGCTATCAACCTATCTTGTATTAGGATGTATTGTAGAAACAAAATTTATAGGGCACCTGGCTTTCAATTGACACAAATAAATTTCAGCATGATAAATTTTAGCGCAGTTCCTCCTTCCCTCATAGGAACGAAACCCACTTAAGAGGTCGACCACATGAGGTTATCCGACTTCTCTTTTGAATAGAGAATTTCATGATTCAATATCCATAGACCACGAAAATAACATTGGTTAATAAAAAAAAAAAAAAAAAAAAAAAAACAAAAAAAAAAAAAAAACAAACTAGTTTTCCTAATTAAGTTTTGGTTGAGGCACTTCGAAACGATGGATTCAGGTGAAACTTTTTCTAGATGTTAGAAATTCGTCCAAACTAAGATATTTAAATTTTGTTTCAATTTGGAGTTAGGGAGGTAGTGATTAACAGACATGAACACTTTTAGCAATCTTGAATATATTTTCATAATTATCTCTACAATGGCTGGGAAACCATGGTAAATTGACGGTAACCATTTAAAGGCTTATTAAATTTCCTACAAAAACGTTTCTAAGTTACTTTTTGATGGGACAATCTCATTCGGAAACATTGGTGCTTAAAATTCGAAAAAGCCGGTTTCGTTCATTTGAACGTTTTTTTGGCTCTATTTACCTCACTTTTTAATTGGTTGTAGTTTTTTTTTTTTTTTTTTTTTTTTTTTTTTTTTTTTTTTTTTTTTTTTTTTTTTAAATTGCATCTAACAGTAAAATGAGTATTTTAGAAAACCAGGGTAAGAAAATTGCAAACTTTAATAGTGTTTTCTAGAGCCATGAGAAGGCGGAAAGAGTTTCCTGTTCTCTTTGAGATTTAATTATATATTTTTAAATGTGTTTACATGTTACAAGAAAAATCAAAACAAACTAATAACTGTTTCTATTCCTTTACAAATGTCACTAAGGAAAAGAACGGAAACATGCTAAGATGACGCAAATTCCTGCGAGTCAGACTTAAAATTCAGACTGAATTAAGTAAGGTAATTAAAAAAATTAATTCTTAAAAATTTGTAATTTTTACAAACAGATAAAAAATAATGCATTAGATTAATCATTCACTACAGTATAAATAATGCAATGATATTGTAAAAAAAAACAACTAAATTTTAGATAAAACTAATACCTTGCAGATGTATAAGCTGTGGATGATGTGCGGGCCCTCTCTTCAGCAGCCACAAGCTGGGCTTGGGTTTCCCTTAATTTTTCCTCAGCAGCTGAAAGTTCAGAGCTATAGCTATCTTGGATTTCAACAAGGTGGATCTTCAAAGTTCTCAACTGATTTTCAGCTTTCTCTAATTTTTCTTTCGTATCTTCAAGCTTTTAAAATAAAATAGAAACAAATTATGTATCCTATCCCTTAAATCATAAATTCCTAATTGTATAAGCATTATATCTGACAGGTGGGAGCCTTTTCAGATAATGAAAAAAAATTAAATGTTCATAAACAGACTTCATACTTTTTAAAACATTTATTTGTGGCGGTTTCACACCTCTACAAACATTCGGCCATATAAATTAGCTAAAGTAACTCAATTTTACAGTAATTGCTTAAAGCATAATTCTATGTTATAGTACATACATTTTCCAGGTGCTTGAAATAATCTAATGGCTTTGAACAAAAATTAAATTTTAATAGACAAACTCCATACTTTTTAAACCCAAGTGTCTGTTTTACACCTGTCTAACCAGTCTGGAGTTAATTCTATTGGAAATTCCTTTAGTTTCAGAATTTATCCTCTAGAAATACATCATGTTCATGGTTATTACATTCAAGGATCAAGGATTCCTTTTTATAAAATATTGAAATAAATTGTCAAAATGGCCATAGACATTGATGCATCAAAAAATAAGTAAATAAAACTGAGATAAATACCTGATTTTTTAGAAGCTTACAATCAGTCTGTTCCTTCAAGAGAGCAGCTGATAACCTTGTGACCTCTTCTTGAATTTCAGTACTAGCTTTCTGAAAAAAATAAACAAAAATTTTATTCATGAAAAGAAGTTTATCAAATAACACCAAAATATATTGAATATATCTTCTAAATATCGAACCCACCATCTCCCTAAGGCGTTAGCCACTGGACCACGGGGAGACCCTAGGATAGAAATAAGTAAAAATCGAATGAAGATAAAAAAGCAAGTGTGGCTCAAGAGGTACCTTACTCGACTATTGTATCGGAATACATGAGTTCAAAAATCAGACTCACAATAAAGATTTTTATCTTCTTATGTCGTCATTCGGAAGTTGGAATTTTTATCCCAAACTGTCCTAAGGCCCATCTTAATTTTTAGATGTCCTTCTTTTGGCAATCTATGATGTGAGCAGGTTGCATACAATTTTTATCCTATACCTATTTAGGAAGTGTATAAATTCAACCAATTTTCCAACTTCTTAATATTTTAAGAATCACTCATTTGTCTCACTGAGCCTCTCGAATGCTCAATCATAAAGTAAAAAGTAACATGACTTCATTTCCTATAGACGTTTATCAACAATTTCAGTACCATACACATAAATGCACAACAATTCCATTATAAGTCTAATCTTTCTGAAAGCCTTGCAAACAAAAACAGCGATTAAGATTACAGCAAATGCTTAAAAATCATTTGACTATCCAGGAGCTGCTTTTGAACCTACTTTAAAATCATTTTTGAAGATCTTTACCACACAAGCCATACTTATCTCTGAGAGCTCTGATATAAATACATCAAATATTGATGGATAGTTGTCCGTTGCCAATTTTGTGCAGAATCCAAGAAGAAACACTTTGTTTAATCATTTATCTAGATTAAGATTGTACAGCCCGACGGAAACTGTAAATTAATTTTTCTGTTTATTTGCATGAATAAAAGAAACAACATCAAAAGTTCTGTTAGTTTTTGGATAATTTTGTACTCGATAACCAAACATTAACATTTATGTTTAGTTTTATGAAGGAATATTTTATTCACTGTTTCATATATGCAGATGCATTGGCAGATTGGAAAAATTGGTGAAACTACATTTTCATCAAAATATTATATTTTCAAGGTATTTATGGGATTTAATATTTCAGAAAAACTGTTATATCTCAAAAATTAGATACATTTTTTTAGGTATTCTTTAATATTTTTATTTTCCTAAAACATTTTTTGATTAAAAAGTAACCTTTGAGTTCCATGTTTTAAAAAAATATTTTTTTTAAGTGAAATATTTTCAGGAATATCTTTAAGGATACTATAAGTAAATAATATTATTAATACATCCAATGTTTCTTTTCTGTAAATTAAAACATTTTTTATTTCAAAAATTATTTTTTTAAATGAACCATTGATATTACACATAACAAATATTTAAACATACAAAAATCATTAAAAAGAAAATCACTTCGTCTTTTAATATACATGTTTGTTTGCCTCTTGCCGCCAGTGGTAGTAACAATTTTTCTTCTATATTACAACAGATTTGTCAAAGTGCTGAACAGGTGAATGATCTGACAAAATTTTTGGAATGCAGAAGACATTTAATCAAAACCACTGGGGGCAGAAGCCTAACAAATATGGACATTGAACCAACCCAGAGAGGACATATAAAAAGTAATTTATCTTTTAAGAAATACACAAAACAAACAAATTTAATGAAATAGTCTAGCATCTATAATCATAAAATGAAGAATTGTAAAACCCAAAGAATAAGATTCACCGACACCAAACCAAAAAATCTAGCCAGATTCAAAAATATGTGGATCAATATCATTAAACTTTTTTTTAATGAGATCAGTATTTTTAAGAATTGTTTTCTCCTGGACAGAGGGTGAATCAGTATTTCTACCTGGACCTGTAGAGAAGAACTCATGAAAGAGTGCGAAGAAAACACGAAGTGTTGTGGGCAAGTGTTGATAGTTTTTTTCACCATGCCCCCGCCCTCCTCGTCCAGTCTTCATTCATACTGGAAGAATGAACTGTCTATCAAGCAAAATGTTTCATCAAAATAGCCCAAGTGATTTCAAAGTTTAACACAAATAAACAGGAATAGAAATAAATCTTATAAACCAAATTATGGTTAAACAAGAGCAGCTTAGATGTTTTTTAAGTTTAGGAATTATATTCAGTTACCTGAGAATTAGTTTCCCCAGAAGGCTGTCCCTCGCCATCTTGCCTTTCGACATCCTGAAGCAGCTGAGAAGCATATTCTAGTTGAGTTTTGAGATTTTCAACTTCCTGTTTCAAACTCTCTATTTCCTTTGATTTCACTTTTTCTATATCTTCCATACTTGCCATTTTTCCCTAATAGAAAAGTAAAAATACTTGACTGACAGACAACATGAAGAAATAAAATTGTCATAATAAACCTTCAAGCATATTTGAAAATCAAGACAGTCATGATGGTAGTCTATAGGAAATACATACAAAACAAGATTTAGTTACCAAGATGACAAATCAGGGTTCAGTCATAATATTTTCATTTTTTTTTTTTTTTTTGGTACATCGACTGCTGAGGTCATTAGCACGTATAATATTATTTTAATAAAACTACATATTTTTTTATAAACATATTTTTTAATAAATTAGTAAACAAATTTTTTAATTTTATTCAACTATTATGATCGAACCCTATCTGTTTTCAAATTTCATCTCCACCGTCAATGATCCCTACAGAATACTTTAGTTTTGTTAATTATTCCTTAGATCTCTGAGCACAGAGTGAACATATAAAAAATAATTTTGGAAACGTGAAATTCTTAAGCAAGATGTGGGAGCTCCCTAAAGAGATACAATAAAAAATGAGAGGATTGGTGAAACACTTTCAACTGGACCCTTTTCTACCCAGGATTGGGCTGGTACCGTTTTTCTTTTTTTTTTTTCTTTCTTTTTTTCCTTTTTTTTTTAAAGAAATGCCACCATCCTTAGTGGGAATCGAACCCATGACACCTTAGGCATTGAGTGATCACACCTTAGCACTCACTATAATTAGCCACCCAAATAATTATAAATATGTATTTGAGGCACCAACAGTTAAAAAATATCCAGCATGTTAAAAAAAATGCAAAGTCCTTTACAAAGCCAAGAATTCTGGCATTAATGACCCCAACGGTCGACACGCCTTAAATTCAACCAAAAAAACCAAGAAGAGTTTTATATTATAAAACCTATTCATTTGTCACAAGGTTTACAATTAGTGACCAAACCAGCTTATAATAAAAATCATGGAAAATAATAATAGAATTGGTTTAATAGATAAAACGGAAATAAATAGATGGGCGAAGATTATACTAATTAAACAAAACTAATTTGACTAAGAACATGTTCAGAATTTAATATAAATAAAAATAATATGAAAAAAAAGGAAATGAAAAAGAAAAAAATAATACTTGAATTTGTATGTGGAGTTGTTCACATTTCTGTAGAAGTTCGACTTTTTCTTTGTATAGAGATTCATTATTACTTAGCTGAACAGATAGAGCATTATTCAGTCTCTTAATTTCATTTTGAAGAGAGACATTCTCTGTATACTTCATCTAAAAATAAATTAAAGCACTCAGATAATTAAAAGTTTATTAGCAAAGTATTTGAGTAATTCCCTTATTTGCTATTGTGGTTTTTAATACATTTTTTCTTATATGCATCTGAATGAAAGTTTAGAATGTTGATTTACTATAAATAATTTAATTCAAAATATCTCAAAAATTGATTATTGTTGGAATATTCACAGTAAACCCATTTTTCAGTTTCAAGGTATTTGGAAAAACAATTTTCTTAAGACTTATTTTCTTTTTATGAAAATATTTCTGAAAGTAATGACTGATTTTGAACTTAATATTTGAAGAAACAACCAAAGGAAATATTTAATATATAATATATAATCCATGTCCAATTGTATTTCCCAACAGAACACTAGATGAAAAAATATCTACACAATTTATTAAGGAAATTTAAGATCAATGTTATTATGATAATACGTACATTAGATGAAGATCTTTTTGAGATAAATATGAAAAAATAGCCAAAAAAATAAAGGAACCCTTTTAGAAGCTTTATATTAAAAAAAATAAAAGAAAAGTCTGTCATGGTTTAATGGAAAACTAATTTGCATACCTGTAAAGAATGTTTGAGATTCTCAACGTCCTGCTTGAGAATAACAATGTTATCTAGCTCTCTCCTCAATATTTCAATTTGTTCAAGAAGTTGATTTTTCTCAGCAGAGATGGACGAAAGTTCAGTGAATAGCCTAGTTTTTTCGTCATAAGCTTCTGTTAATTCATTTTTAAAGTGATCGACTTGTTGAATTAGGGACTTCTGATGTTCTTCATGCATGTTTAATTTCTGTAAAACCCCTTCGACACCACCATAGGAATTCAGTTGTTCTAAGCAAGTACTCCTAAAATGATCAGCAGACTTGAGGCTTTCGAATAAATTACACTTCTCTGTCGACAAATCATTCAAATTAGTTTCTAACTTTTCCACTTGTTTCGTCAGGTCCTCATTTCTATTCGTCAATAATGAGATTTCAGACAAAAGTGTTCCATTTGCTTTTTCTACGTTCCATTTTTCTTCCTTGGTCTTTTCTTTTTCATCGGCAATATTTTTAATCACTTCTTCAAGATCCTTTTTCTCATTACTTGTCTTTTCCTGTTGAATAATGAGATTATTCAGTTGGTCTTTTAAATTACTGATTTCTTTCAAAAGGGATGCATTTTCAGTCTGCAGTACGTCTTTCTTCTGAAGGTTACATTCCTCAATACCAGCAAGCTTTGTTTCCAAATCTTTTATTACTCTCTTATAATTATCCATTTCACTTTGTAGAGCATCTACTGTCAGCCTTTCATGAGACGATTCAGCCGAAACATCATTTCCCCCTTTTAAGTTGTCAATCTGTTCAAGGAGATTTCTGTTTTCATTCTTTTGATCCTCAACAATTTGTTTGTACCTGAAAAGGAAGAGGAAACAGAAATGAACAATATTTTTAATTTAGTATAGGTGATGATGATGTAAATAGGAAATTTATTAACTTTTCGACACGGGTTTATCTTACGTTTGGGGACATGTGGAAAATTTGTTCACTCTGATCGATACCAGGGTGTCAACTACTTTTATGAAAGCAAATTTCAGGACTTTTTTACGGCACTTTCATGACTTGAAATACAAATTTCATACCCATTAAAAAGAAAATAATTGCAATTTGAAAGGAAACCTTTAACTATTAACTTAAAATTATTTGGAAGGGGGTAGGGGAGGTAGATAGACTTGCGTCGCTGTACGAAAACAGAGACAATTACAAATGCGCAGAAGTTGTTAGACTACAGCAAAACTGAAATTTCATGCAGTAGACATCTTGGATACCAAATCTATTTAAACATTTTTTTTTCCTCTAATAGACAATGAATATTTATAAGAGAGAACCCAAAATATTCAGGATTTATCTAAGAATAAGAGAAATCTAAATTTTACTTCATAAGCCCAAGTTACAATAACCCCAAGGCAAACCATTTTTCTTGAGAATCTCACATGAGGCGAGGTTTTACATCCATCTGAATAAAACAATTTTATTAGAGCCTTCTGAAAAATAGCTGACTAACAATACGATTTTCATATGACCTCGACTCCAGTAAATCCAATTTTTTTATGAAATTAAATTTGAATTTCACTCATTTAAAAAGATCGACAGAAAGACATTTTTTTAAGGGTGGATTTGGTGACTCCAATGTTTTCAGGGGAAAGATTTCATGAAATGGAATGATTCTGAGCAAATTAGATAAAAAATCATTTATTTTATAAATATAGATATTTCTGTCTATATAGGATCAATTTTGACAAAACTTGATCACCATAATACTCATTACATGAGAAATATTACTCGCTGGAAATAGTGATTAATGTCCAGTTTTTGCCCCTCTAAAGCTCCGATAGAGTTTTTGATAGGCTTAAATAATGTGTTATACGAAGAAGTGTACCATTTCTTATGAAAAAAAAAAAATCATTTTTGAATATTAGAACAATTTTCATTAGAACTTTAGCACTCCTTGTCCTAAGGCTGAGAGCCTTGAGCTTTATTCTATGAAGAAAAGGAAAGCATTATTCTCAGAAATAGGACTACCCTTGCATCATAGGTTACTAACTTGCATCATCTGACCCAAGCAGCTCCAGGTACAACTGCAAGATGAAAAATACAAATACATTAACAAACTGCATTAAAAAAAAATATATACCTTAGAATTTCTTCGTGTTTTTCATCAAAGGATTTAACTTTCAAAATTAACAAATCATTTTCTTCCTGAATTTTAGTATGTTGAAGTTTAACATCATTTACTTCCTTTTCTGCCTCGCTGAGTTGAGAATGTACTGTAGATAATTCACTCTCCGCTGTTGCTAATTGTCTTTTTAATTCGTTTTCCTTCTCCTTAAAAATATCCTTCTGTATGTCGTATTTTCTTTGAATGTCCCTGAGGACATCCAGTTCACTTTCTAAGTTTTGGCGTTCAATATCAAATTCAGTCTTGCATCTTTCAGTTTCTGTTTTTGAATCATTCAAGTTTTTGCCAAGGGTAGACATCTTATCTTGGAGAGCCTAAAAAATGAACATAAGTTTAACTCTTAAGAACTATTTTCATAGATTTTAATGTCAGTCCAGTCAACGAACAGTTATAGATTGAAATTTTTGGAACACAATTTTTGACTTCGTAACTTTGTTTCGGCTAGTTAGGTGGTCAACATATCAAAAGTCCTCACCCGTTGCCTTTGAGCAAAATTTCATTTCTATAACAAAAGAAAGCTTATTAAATTTCCTACAAGTTCTTAAAAGTCTGGCATTTTGGGAATAAACACACTTTTTTCTATTTTCGACCGGATATCTCTTGAACGATGAACCCAAGAAATAAATTGCGGCTACAGGGTTGCTGGACATTCCATTCGCTTCAATAATATATATAACTTTACTATTTTATGTATTTTCTTTCAAACGTTATATACGCACTCACTTGGTCTTAACAAAACCATTGCCAATATAATGGTCAAGATGTTATATAATTGAGTGTGAATAACTGGTCAGAGGCCCAATATTATATATTTTGTACTATTTATACGTCCAGTACTACCTATATTTACATAATGGAGTATATTTTGGACAATACAATGACTGGAAATGGTGAGAAATTGAACGGTTCATTGGTCGACAGTTGTTGCAAGATATCACGATGAACACTACAACTGTTTTCACAGTTGAAGGAAAATACATAAAATAGTAAAGTTATATATATTATTGAAGCGAATGGAATGTCCAGCAACCCTGTAGCCGCAATTTATTTTTTGGGTTCATCGTTCAAGAGATATCTGGTCGAAAATAGAAAAAAGTGTGTTTTTTCCCAAAACGACAGACTTTCAAGAGCGGATATTTCGAAAACTAAAGATATCTCGAAAAACTTTATAGAGTAGAACTTGTAGGAAATTTAATAAGCTTTTATTTGTTATAGAATGGCCATGTCGCTAGGACGCAGGGTTTCCGAGATATTAGTGAAAACCTGAAAAATGGGACCTTCTAAACCCCCCCTTCTCCCCGGCAGAAAGGCTACGGACAAGGACTTTTGATATGTTGACCCCCTAACTAGCCGAAACAAAGTTATGAAGACAAAAATTGTGTTCCAAACACTTCCACCTATAACTCTTAGTTTCCTGGGCTGTTAGTCGCTAGATTTCTGATTTCACGATGAACACTGAAATTATTTTCACGTTTGAAGGAAAATACATAAAATAGCAAAGTAATATATATTATTGAAGGGAATACAATACTCTACAATCCTATGGCCGTTATTTATTTTTCGGGTTCATCGTTGAAGAGTTATCCCGTCAAAATGGGGAGAAAATTTGCGTTAAAAGTGTTTTTCCCCAAAACGACAGACTTTCAAGAGCGGATATTTCGAAAACTAAAGATGTCTCAAAAAACTTTATAGAGTAGAACTTGTAGGAAATTTAATCAGTTTTTATTTGTTATAGAATAGTCATGTCACTAGGACGCAGGGTTTCCGAGATATAAGTGAAAACCCGAAAAATGGGACCTTCTAAACCCCCCCTCCCCCCGGCTTAATGGCTATGGGCAAGGACTTTTGATATGTTCACCTCCTATCCAGCCCAAACAAAGTTACGAAGTCAAAAATTGTGTTCCAAAAATTTCCACCCATAGCTGTTTTCAAGCATTCGTTGCCTGGACTGTGTAATTTCAAAAGAACAAAATTTATAATGAAACACGTAAAAGAAAAAAGAAAGCAAGTAAAAATAATAAAATAATCATTTAAGAAAATCATATAATAACTAAAATTACTATTACAGAAAACAGAACTTTTATAATCACAATCACATATCTGGGGACAAGGTTAGCTCAGAGGTAGAGGACTTGCCTAATGCGCTGGAAGACCAGAGTGCAAAGTTCAAGCACAATAAGGGTTTTATCTTTTAGTGTCTTCGTTAATGGATTGCATTAGGAGTCCCAGACCGTCCCTAGGTCCACCCAGCCTTTAATTCATTTATTAATGGGTATCTGAAAAGGAGAAAATCAGGTACCCGGAGTATAGTACTGACCAGACTATCTCCCTAGCTCACCGTATGGTCAATAATCAGATAACTCTATAGAATCTGTCCCTCTGAGGCCTTGTGGCCTTTAGGGGATCTGAAAATATTACAAATGACAGATTTCAGGAGAACCACTAAACAGGACTTTCTTTTCTTTTCAAGTAATAGTTTTCGAGTTTTTTACATAAATCTGGATGATGATTTACTCAAGTAATCATCCTAAATTGTCACTTCTTGTTGCCTTGTTCTTAACTAATTAGGTTTAAATTGGATTTTAATCTTCAAACAAAAGCATAAAAGGTCTCATAGTTTATAAGAAAACTGAACTGTTTACACAGGCCCCAAGTAAGGTAGCCCCCTAGAATAGGAATAGTTTGTTTCCTCCTTAAACAAAAATTAAAATTAAAATTGATGAATAATTAATTTTAATGAATACCTCTATTTTTGACATTGCTTCTTCCAATTCTTTTCTTGTTTTTTCAAGATCCTTACAGTCCCGCTGTGCTTTTGCTTCCCCACCATCTAATTCTTCTTTTAGAGATTCTAATTCTGCTTTAAGTGTTTCACTTTCATCTTTTGCTAAGTTAGTTTCTCTCTTTGAAGATTCAAGATTAGTTTTCAAAGAACCATTTTCCATTAAAGCTTCTTCCAAGTTAGTGCGGAGTGAAGAGTTTTCTTGTTGGACAGATACAACTAGTTTTTCTAGATTGTCTACTTTTTCCGTACTGGTTTTTAACTCTTCTCTAAGGGAATTGCATTCAAATACTATTTGAGTCATTTCTCTTTCCTTAATTTCCTTTTCTTTAGTGACTTCTTCCAATTTGGCATCCAACTGAAACATGGAATAAAAATTGAAAAACTTGTAAACAAATATTTTATAAGTCAAGCTAATTTTTAAAAAGTGCTATTTCAGATATACAAAGAAGAACACAAAAATAAATATTCACCTGACGTAAACTGGTATCTCTTTGCCGAACTTGAGACAGGAGAGAAGCAGTCTCGCGTTCCAAATTGTCCCTCGACTCTCTTAATGCAGCAACCTGAAATTAAATTAGTATCTTATTCATTTTATAGATAAAATAATTGATACTTAAATTATTAAACATACACAATGATAAAAATTATATTTATTTGTTTAAATATTTTGTACCGTTGGCAATAAACACACCTGTTTGCAATTATTTAAGAAAAGAAACCAGTTTTTTTTTTATTGAATTGTCTTATATATTATTTTTTTGTTTCTATTTTATCGACTGCTGAGGACATCAGTACCATATATATTAAAGTGTATGAAAATGGAATGAACTTATTCATAATTTATGTAAAAGTATTAATAAAATAAAAATAATTAAAATAAATTTTAACTTTGTGTCATAATGCAAATGACGTGCATGAGATTGTGCATTAAAAGTTTCACATGAAGGTTTTTCCTGTCTTATCATTAAGTACTGGCATGTAAGCCTTGAATGGCTCAAAAATATGTCGAGCTATTACAACGTCTTCCCTAGTTTGCCCCTCTTTGAAGATATATAGTCCATAGTTTGTTGTAGTGTGTAAGGGTTGGCCAAAAGTTTTCTCTGTATTCCAAAATAAATTTTAACCATTTCTAAGTCTCCGAATGAAAAATCTAGTGAGGCTTATTAATATTTTATTGATAAGAACAATACACAATCACACAAAAGCTAGTATCCATAAAGGAATAGGATTTACCTCAACTTCCAAAGATCTGACATGTTCTTCTGCAGCTGATTGTTCTGAAATAGCTGGAAGTTCAGCTTTTACCAATTCTCCTATTCTTTCTCTCAGATGGGCATTTTCTTGAGCTAATGTCTCACAACCCATATGCTCTAAGTTTGCCATTTCAAGCTGTAAAATATAATACATTTAAATTTCCAAGGTCATATTTTTCACAAGATTTATTGCATCAAAAGTAAACAGAAAAGCTTTATTTTCAACAATTTTAAATAAAATTTATCTTGAAAAATGTTTTCCTAGGAAGCGAAACCCAAGAAGTTTGTTGGGGCACATTGCCTAGTTATGTGCCACCTTCAGTATCCGGAGAAATAATTTTGATTAGCAGAGAAATAAATGAAGGGCCCATAATAATCAAGAGAAATAATAATCAGGGGCCCAGCGTCATTTTTTTATGCACATTATAATTTGAAATAACAAAATTATATACTTAAGTATAGTTCACATAATTATTATTGAGAACAACCAATGGATAATTTTCTAAATTCTCTATTTCCAATATATATACAAGCTTTTAAATATTGTCAGTCCAATAATTTGTAGCCCCAGGAAGTGCCAATGTATGTTAGACAATACGTAAATTTTCCACTCCGTTCAATCGCAAATGTATTTAATTTTGTTTTCAGAGAAATAATTCCAGTAATAGTTTTTGGTAATGTTAATGGGGGGGGGGGTTAAGGGGCTTGTGAAGTTATTGAGGCAGGGGCCCATAATTCCTCTTGGAGGCCCTATATATATATATATATATATATATATATATATATATATATATATATATATATATATATAAAGGTTACTAATCTTTTTTAACTAGGATAAGGTTGTTGCATCACCTTTTTTCATAAGAAAAACCACCACCTCTTGTGGGAATTGATCCCACAAACTCATGGAATGTTCACACATTAACAATCCTGGCTATCGGGCCTCCAAATATTTTTTAAATACATATTATTCTGAAATATAGAAAGTAGAAAAATATTACATCAACAAAATTAGGGAATCATTGGGTTCAGATTTGAAAAATGTCCGCCATCTGTTAATCAGACCTGAATATTCAGATGTTATTGAATGCTTGTCAAGGTGTACTTAAATCTACAGCATCATAAATTTAACCTATTTCCTAAATGAAACAAAGTATACTCACGTCCTTCTTCAGGGTTTCATTTGTTTCTAAAAGCCTTCTATATTCATCGTTCATTATTTGAAACTGTTCTTTCATTTGCTCTAATTCTTTTTGTGTTTCATCTTTTACAGTCAAAATTCGTTCTATAAAACAGAAAAAAATTATAAAAGGAATTTTGGTTATGCATAATTGTAAATAAGTTATTATTATGTTTGAGGTATTTTCCCATACAACTGCTTAAACAATAATTACCTATAGCCTCTTGGTGCTGAATGTCTAGCTCTTCTAATCCCGTTGAGAGATTTGCATTCTCATCTTGACTTGAAGCGATTTGTGATTCTAATTCTCGTACAGCTCTCCTTAGAGACTCTACCTCAGAAAATAGCTGTGCCTATAAGTAAATTTTAAAAAAAAATTGTGATCTTAACCCTTGGTGTGAATAAAGTGTCTGACAGACAAGAGGGAAATTTCAGTAAAGTAGGTTGGCAGCAGTGAGGATCTGGAGTCTAGATGCTCACTTCTATCAACATATTTCATTGAAATTTTCCTTGGGTCTGTCTGACACTTTATACACACCAGGGTATAAATGCAAGCCATAAAAACAATTTTTAGTATTGACATCTTGTTAGCCTAATGTAGACAGATTACTATTTTTAAGTTACATTTTATTTGTTGTCAGTTTTTTCTTCTATTCTTTTATTTAATTTCCTTGTGTTTTTCCACCTCCTATTATGATTGTTATATATTTATAGGTATTCATCATTTTATCATCATCAATAGATAAAATAATTAGGTGGCTAGAGGCTAACTGTGGCTATTTTATACTTGGTGTCAAAAGATTTTATGGTCCGCTCATTGTGTTTTTCTTAGGTACAAGAGTTATGGAAATCTGTAGAAGAGCATTAGAATAAAAATTAGGTTATGAATAATGTTGGTTTCAAAGTGACCAGATAAAATGAAAAGAGTGTTTAAAATAACACTGTTTTTTAAAGATGGGATTTTTGTGCCGTAAGACTTCTTCGTGGTAAAAATAAGAAATAACTCATGGGTTGAAATAAGAAAAAAGTATTCAAACTTTGCACTAATTGTTCCAGGGCTTTAACCACTTAACAACAGCATCCGATATATCCGAGATATTGATGTCAATTTGATTTTTAAAAGAGTTTTTAATAAAAGAGTTAAATCTTTTCGTGTAAAAGAGTTAACTCTGGTGCTGAATATCGTACAGATATTTAATGCTATCATCCGTAAATGCATTTACTTGATTTTTAAATTAGCTCTATTTTTTTTCATTTTACTGTTGTTGATTTTTTTTAATGGCATATCAACAATTGGGCTATTAACACCCATTAGCTCTTATTACCTATTATTATCTAGACCACCTTTTTGTATTACTTTTAGCTAAATTGTGTGTGTTTTTTGTTTACTTCATAAAGCCCAGGTTAAATCGAGTTATATCATGAACCATAATTAATATCTTGTGTTTTTTTTTTGTTTTGTTTTTTTTAAGGTGCATCGACATCTGGGCCATTTGCACCTTTTTAGCTCTTAGTACCTATTATTATCAAGACCACAGTTTTGTGTTACTTTCAGCTAAAGTATTTTTGTTATTTCATTAAAGCCCAGGTTAACTCAGGTAATATCATGAACCATAATTAATATCTTGTGGGTTTTTTTTTTGTGCCTTAAAAAGCTACAGCAGGTATGAAAAATGGTATAAAATTCAGTCATTAAGTGGTTAAGTAAACTTTTCACTGTTATGTGTTGTACTTGAAGCAACATTCTTAACGAGAATGCATTAAATCTAAATAAAACAAAATATTGTAACATGCGAAATAACTTGTACTTAATATAAAATTTTATTTCCATAAATTATTCAAAGAGCTATTAGCAACTGGTTTATTCTAGAATAGTTTCCCAGCCCTTTTAGATATTCAAGATAAGATATAATTTTTAAATATTCTTACATTCTGCTCTCTCAGCTGTGTCTGAATAATTTCTTCATTGGTAACATCAAAAGCTAAATCTGTTTGGACTTCTTGATCAATTCTATTGAGACCTAAACAAAAAATGTGTTTTAGTAATTATTGCTTCTCGCTAGGTAATCTAATTATTTTTTTTAAGAAATTTTAGGTTAAGAGGATGAGAAAAAATATCCTGATGTGCGACAAAATCTAGTAACCAGGATTAAATAATGATAAATTAGTTTATTCATACTTTATTTTTGTTTATTTTTCCTTTGCTTGTAAATAAGACACTGCTTACATCATGAAGGAATGTGAAAATTGCTTGTTTTCTCCTTAAAAAAATCAAAGAGAAAAAGTGTTTGCATTAACTTATAGGATAATTATAGACCGTGAATAATGAGTAGAAAAAACATTAACAATTAATTAATCTTGGTATTCTATTTCTTATTGAGGAATTGCTTGACGAAGAAGATATAATCATTCGTGTCCCATTTACTGTTTGAAAATCTAGATAATCCAGGTAAATGATTTAGTTAAAATAACATTAACTTTGAAAATTTATTATTTATTTATTTTATTTTAAGATGCTCAACTTCTGGAGTGAACGACATCGAATCAATTATCTGTTGTTAAGTACTCTTCATAGGTATTTATCACATGAATAATCTAAAATACAAGTAAACTAAGAGTAATAGAAATAAAACAATGAAACAAAATAAAAAAAGCAAAATGAAATTTAAAAAAAAAAATAAGTAAACAATTGTTAAATTAAAAAATCACAGAAATATCTGGTGTCTATAATAATGTATTTTGTTGTATATGATTATATTTTTTAAATATGAAATTTGGTGACTGGGGTCAGTAAGTAGGTTGGTAATGTCCTGAAGAATATCCTGTCTGTATTGCAGATTTGACCGGTGGGTTGGTCAGTAGATTCCTATCCAAATTATTCAACAAAGGTTTTTGTTTTTCTCTGTGGTAATTAAAGATTCATTGAAATAATAGAATTCATAACGGAAATACAAATATATGAGTCGCTATCTAAAGAGGAAAATATGAGAGGTAAGCTTTTAATGATAATGTTTCTTTTTTAACATGAGTAATAGGTACAATTGAAAAAAATGAATGAAGGCTGTTGAGCCATTTGTGTAACGAATAGAATTCTTGTTGACAATGTAGATACAAAAAAATTAAATTATGATAAAAAAAAATATCAGTATACTGCATCATGGAGTTCTTAGTTCTTTAATTTCAGAAGATTGAAGTAAATAACTCGATCAAGGTGAAACTGAGTTATATACATTCATTCAAAAATGTTTTTATACATCTAGATATAATAGAATATATGCAAATAAAGGAATTCAAGAAATATGCAAAAGTATTATTTGTATAGAATTATTTATTTTTAACATATACACATGCATTTAACGCAATTTTTAAAAAAGTTTGAGTAAATTCAATGATCATGGAAATAAGAAATTAAACCAAATAAAATCACTTACGTTTTTGTTCTGAAGAGGGAAGAGTTGCTCCCCCAATTTGATGAAAGAATTGAGCAATTCCCTTTGGGATCATGGCGGCCATTTCCTTTTCCACCTGAAATAAAAGTTTGACTTTCATGTTATGATATATTTATATTCCCAATAAATTGTACATGAATAAAGCATTTTTAATATATCTTTCACTGGAAAATAAAGTTATAGTTTTATGAATGTCTATTTATTAGTTTTGATGAATGTCTATTTATTGGTTTAACTTTTTTTTTCGTCCCTGGTCGTACGAAACATTGGATTCGATATTTCAAACCTGGGCCTTTCGATCAATCTAAATTTATAAAAGACTTTCATCATTTACCTTTTCAAGGCATGTTGTAGCTTAATTAAAAGGACAGCATATTACGAAAAAGTTTACAAAATATAAATAAGAACAAAACATATATATATATATATATATATATATATATATATATTATTGTTTTTAAGAGTTTCATTTAGATTTGGAATTATAAATTTACTCTTCTCCATTCATTTATTTTGATTTAATAACTCCAAAAGGGTCCCTCTATGGTCTAGTGGCTGACACCTTAGATTCTCATGCGGGAGATGGGGGTTGGTTCCTTGCTGCACCATGGATGTTGGTGGTAATAGCCTAGTTGTCTGTGCGCAGTAAAAAAAAAAAAAAAAAAAAAAAAAAAAAAAGAAGAAGAAGAAAAGAAAGAGAAAAAAAAGAAAGTCTAATAGATGGAGTCCCACCTGTGGCAGGTTGACTTTTTGACTTTGTTCAGTGATGGGCTCGCTGAAAACATTCCTTGCTATACCATGGTTATTTATAAAGGGTGGGAACCTGTAGATAGCTCGGCACTGTTGGCCTTGAAGCAGATGCGCCGTAAAAAAAAAATAAGCCTAATAATTTGAGTTCCTGATATTAAGCTTAACAATTATAAAAGAATAAAGAATATGAAATAAGGAATTGAATTTGAAATGTGACTAATGGGAGTCAAGAAATGATACAGACAAATATTATAACTGTTTTAACTCATACAAATATTATATAATGTTATAACTCACTAATGTTTTATTGGGGCGTATATAGGAAATTATTTCGGGAGGGGGGGGCTAGGAGCATTTGGGTATTATGGAATACTAACAATTTAGAAACTTTCTGTTCACTTTCTGATCTAAGTGATTTTATATAATTTATTTTTAATGTTTTTATGACACATTTTTACTGATACTTACACCCTCCTAAGCCCCCCTTCTATATGCCCAATGAATGTACAAGACTCCAGATTGTGAGAAATGAATTGTAAACGAGTCACAATTAATGCTAATACTTCCACACAATTAATAACTGATCCGGCAAATAAAATTATTGATAGCCTAAAAGTTTTGAATAATGATGACATGAAAACAAAATTATTCCTTTAGTTAAAACAGGAAAATATACTTAACTCTCATTATGTGAAGACTAAGTAGCTCGATTATGCGTACTTAAAGTGACGAATAGCGACTAACGAACACCGCTAGGTGATTCAAAAAAACAAATATGACTCCAGGATATGTCGGGTGCTGTCAACTACATGACTAGGCCTGTCAAAACTATGAAGCCATAGGCAAATTCTAAACAATGCTGAAAGAGAAAACTCTGTCCAGAAGCATTTGCTTCTTTAACAGGTCTAAGTTGGTCATGATTTGAATAATTTATTATGTTTCACTGAGCTGCACATGCATTACTTGCTTTTAAAGTGTTGAATGCATTTAGCTTAAGTCATGACCATCAGTTGTTATATTGTTCTTCTTTCAGGACAACTATTGATGTTTCACCTAAGCTCAGGAGATTAGTAGGTGAAGACATTCTCAAACCACTTTCCAAAGTGGGAACACTCCCCCCTTCCAAGCAGTTTAGGTTGCACCAACAGATTACTCTAAGAAGCGGGCTATAAGTTTTCAATTTCTATTCCCATGAGGGGAGACCCGGTGGCCGTGATTGCGAAGGCGTATGCACTTCGTGCCTAAGGTCGTGGGCTCGATTCCCACAAGGGGTGGTGGCTTTTCTTTTGAAAAAAGAGTCAAGGTGGCCTATTGATACTTCCAGACTAAAACATATGTGCGAGCCAGGGCCGCCACATCTCAGAGCCGGGCCCAGGACCAGATCACGGGCCCCCACGTCTCAGAGCCGGACCCCCACTTCTCAGAGCCAGACTGAAAATTCTAGTACTTTGCTATAGGACTTTGGACATTTTAAAATTATTTTCATCTTGAGTTTTGAGCGAAATGAGAATAAAAGCCAACAATCGGTGCAGCAAAAGAAACTGCTTTTAGTTTAGGTACTTGTAGTTTTATTACGACTCCAAATGAAATATACTATTCTGGGACTGCAGTTGTTTTGTCGTTTATGTACATTAAAAACAATATGGATCCATTCCAATAATTTAATAATAATTCAATATGGATCCATTCCATTAATAATTTCGGGAGAGGCTGGGAATTTTTGAGGGGTATGGAATATTAACAATCTATGGTAGAGCTTGGAATATTGAGCATTAGCAACTAAAACACGCTATGACATCCAAAAAATAATTCCAGGATCTCTAAAAATACAACAATGGATCCATTCCAATAATTTAATAATAATTCAATATGGATCCATTCCAATAATAATTTCGGGAGAGGTTGGGAATTTTTGAGGGGTATGGAATATTAACAATCTAGAGCTTGGAATATTGAGCTATGACATCCAAAAAATAATTCCAGGATCTCTAAAAATACAACAATGAAATAACATAATAAAAATGTTGGTGTTGGGGAGAAATTTGGGGATCGGTTTTAATATAACTACATGTTTATATAAAAAACTAGTTTTATTAAGTGTTACAATTGAACCCCTTGGCAATCTCTACGGTCAATGATGATAAGGATATTCTTCTAACATCGGCAAGATCTATGTATGTAAATTATGCGGTACATGTGCCGACCCCTCATATTTTGCAAGATAACATTTTTTTTCTTTTCTTTTCTTTTTTTTTTTTTCTTTTTTGGCAGTCTTTTGTAATTACAAAATTCTGAAAGTGGCACTCATTCAAATATGACGCGTCGAGGCAAACATTTTTGCAGTGAGCCCGCTAGACAATAGTATCAAGAGGACAAGAAAAGAGATGGCGGGGAGTAAAAAAAGACAAACTGTAGGACAGTGAAGAAAGAGCACGTGTAAACAAAAGGACAGCTGTGTCAGTAGAAATGAAACGAGCACAGTCCCAGGAGTGACTCAGGCGACAAGGTTCTTCGAGTACTGTTCAATTCACTCTAACCACATCCATTTTTAGCTTTTAGTATCGATGTAACCTGTCAAAGATGTACGATTATTCATGTCAAAAAGGTATTTATGGAAAGTGATAACATCCCAGCAAGATTTTTTTTTTTTTTAGCATAAATATGCTTTAGCGGTGATTAAACTGAAGAAAAAAACGGTACAAAAATGTGTCACAAAAAAAGTGTCTGCTGGCGTTCGCGCATGCGCAGTGGCCATGTACGAAAAAGAAGACTAAATGTTATACAGTACATTACATAGGTTTGTCGGGTGACCTAAAGCATATTTATGTTCCTGAGCAGAAGGCTCTAAACGAATTTAGTTTTTTAAATTTGGACCGAATAGAATGATCAATATGTACAAGTAATCATTAAAAATATTAATGAGAAATTTTTAATAACTTTAGCAACAAAATACATAGGTATTTCTTCTTTTTTTCAGTCCCCTAACAGGCCACGAGGGGCCTAGAGGCGAGATGCCAGATTATTGACCATACGGATCACTAGGGAGATCAGTACTATGCTCCGGCCGCCTGATTGACCCCCTTGAAGATACCCATTTAATGAAATTTAAGGCTGAATGGGCCTAGAGACGATGTGAGTTGCCAAATTAAACCTTTGAACGTTTTAACAAGAAGATAAAATCTTTAGTACGCGTCCGAGTTTTGAACTCAGAACCCCAGAACATACGTAAAGTGCTCTACAACTTAGACAATCTCGCCCCCCCCCCTCAAAAAAAAAACAATTATAGGAATGGTAATATAAAAATGTAAAATATGCAGTAGACCAATAGAGTTGGCATAACTCCTACAACCGTATATGACGTACACAGGTGTAGATGGTCTACTCCGTAAGTAGGTGGCCACATCTTCAGCGGATGTAGATGGCCACTTCTTATAGGTATAGGTATAGATAGCCATTCATACAGGTGTAGATGGCAAAGTTTTAAGCGCATATAGGTGGTCACTCCTTCAGCAGATTTAGATGACCACTTCTTAGACAGGTGTTGGCCACAGGGCCGTAACGATAGATTGTAGCGCCCGGGGCGAAGTCTAACGCAACGCCCCTTCAGGGGGGGAGGTCCGGGCCCCTCAGAAAATTTTGAAAACTCAGACCTTTAATCACGCTTTTTTATGCTAAGCTGAGCCTTTAATGGTTTAATGGTTTTTCCAAATAATTCCTCCAAAACCGTGTTTTGGTTTCTATTATTATCCATTTAAGCTCTAATTCTTTATTTATTTATTTGCTAAGGGCGAGCAGCAAGTGTTGCCGAGGCGCACTCTGTTCTCTATTTTATTATACAACAACAGCCGGCGAGCCAAAAGAGTACTAAAGTTTGAGCTGATGTAAATGGCCACTTCGTACAAAGGTATAGATGACCGATCCTTACTCACACAATCAGCCAGTGCTTACGTTCGTGTTAGTGACTAATCTTCACAAGCGCTTAGCTAGCCAAACCTTAGTCGGAAGTACGTGATCAGTCATAACACAGATGTATGTTTACATACTAAACCTGACACCGTTCCAGAAAACTCAATGAAATAGAAGAACGCCGAATTTAAATCAAATGTTGATTCCTCGAATCCCTTGTCCTTCTCAATCTATATTTACACAACTTGAAGAGGCTGAATGAATTCGAAATGAAGTATTCGAGCATTTCAAGGCAGTTTCCATTTAGTTCCAACTCAATCAATTATGTAAATTCTCATGACTCCACAGATTTCTCTCCGTTCCATTTCTTCCTGTTAGTTTTTCTTATATTTGTTTTTATTTTTTACAATGCATCGATTTCTTTGATCAAAAGCACTTAATGTCTATATACATGATTACAAATATATATATATATGTATATATATATATATATATATATATATATATATATATATATATATATATATATATATGCATTTGTATCGACGAAATCTTCATTTACTATATACTTTTTAATACTTTTTCCTTAATCCACTAAGAATTAAATTCTATTTGGTTATGTTCAGTAACTGTCTTCCAATTCTTTTCAGTTAGTGCCGAATGTTTTGAATTTTCTATTTCATGAACCCAACAATAATGAAGAATGTATTTTTGTTTGATCAATTAAAGAAAAATCACTTTCACCAAATGGCTGTGGTTATCTTTTCTTTTTTTTTTTTTTTAATACTCTTCTATAAATGGGTATGTATTAGGCATTTAATAAGTTCATCAATATACTGACTACCATCAGAAAATAAGTCAGCCAATTACAATGTTTAAAGATGTTTTCTAAATTACGCTAGACCACTCGAGGTCTAGCCCAGGTAGTATTTACCATCAGCAATTTGAAATAATTTCTTGATTTTTAAATGAATAAAAACGTTTTTACTGATTAGTCTTTTGTAATAAAAATGCTAGTTTTACGGATACCGGTAGCCGAATGTTCGCCTTCCGATGGTTAATCTGTCGAATTGGCACTTAATTAGTTTTGGTGGTCCTGAAGAGGATTTTTCTGATTTGAATCCACAACAGCATTTTTTATTTAAGAGAGTAATTTAAAAACATTTACTGATTTCCCTTCAGCCCATATAACATTAAAAAAATAGTATGGTAAAAGATAATTAGAATAAGACATGACAACTTACATGGGGCTTTCCAGTTTGTCCTGAGGTGCTTGGAAGAGATGTTTGTGCATCAGCTTTATTTTCCGAGTCCTTTTCGACGCCAACATCTGTAAAAGATAATTATTATTATTATCTTAAAACACAATCCTCACCTTCGGGGCGAATTGAATCGAATGACGTGTTTATGTTCTGGTCATAGGAATATTGAATGTCCTACGCCAATGAAGAGTTTTACAAAATATATTAATAGTATAAAATAAAAATTAAAAAGCATGAATAAAAACAAATAATAAAAAAATAAGACACAAACCCAAAATATCCATAAAAAGAACTAAACAAATAAAATAAAATGAAATATTAAATTAATTAAATGTTAACTATTTATTTCTAAAATAAAAGAAGTATAATACAGAATAAGAAGTGTAATACATATTAATCCTTTTTTTTTTTTTTTTTTCTTTTTCTTTTAAGGCACTTCAACCACTTATTAATCCTTGTTTCTACCTTACAGATTTCCTCATTCTAAAAATATTAAAAAATAATCGACAACTTTAAAAATTAAAGGAAATATCAAATACACTTGTACAACATAAAAACAGGTGAAAGGAATCTACATCGCCATTAATTTTAATGTAACGCAATGAATAGTGAAGTTCCCATCTTTTCTCAACATTTTCTTTCTCTATACACCATAGAATTACGGTCTAGGATTTCCCCACTATAAATAATCGCGAACTTATTAATGCCGCTGCTTATGTTAAAAAAGAATGAAAATAATGGATACAGGGTCTCCCCGAGGTCTAGTGGCTCATGTGGGAGACGGGGTTCGAGTAAAGCCAATACTTCCAATCACCTATTTTATTATCCTCAAATCGTACCTTTCAAACAGATCATGTCAAGTCAAACAAGGAGCAGCCTTTTCCCCGACCTGTTCCATAAATGCTGGCGTCCCCCAAGGGAGTATTATTGGTCCTCTCCTTTTCCTTCTTTACACTGTGGATATCTCGACACACTCCCAAACCCTACTGACCACCTACGCAGATGATACTGCCATCCTATCAATCTCTCCTGAACCTTCAGTTGGTTGCATCCCAACACCTGCAGGAACATCTCACCGCAATAGAACATTGGAGCGACAAGTGGATAAAAGTCAATTCAATTCAGAAAAATGCAAACAGGTAACCTTCACTCTCAAACGGAGATCATGCCCTTCTGTCTACCTCAAAAACACTCCACTACCAGAATCTAACAAGTTTGATATATAGGATTACACCTTGATAGCCGACTTACATAGAACCCTAACAAGAGACTGAAAATACAAGAACTGACCAAAAGATACGAACTACTTAGACGTCTTCTCTGACCCTCATCTAAGTTATCGACACAGAACAAACTTACGATCTACAAAACAATCATGCCACCCATATGGAGATAGTTACTTGAACTCTGGGGTACTGCAAAAACATCAAGCATTAATAGAATACAGGAATTCTCATCGAAAGTTCTTCGGAAAAATGTTTAATGCCCTCTTCTATGTATCCAACAAAACTCTTTACAACGTTCTTAACATCCCATTTGTCTTTGACTTTGCTAAAATCCGTTTCCAAACGTTAATCCTGAAGGTCTATCCTTATCTTCCCAATACCATCCAGACAATCCTCTCAGGCGAGTTAAGAGACAGTGGCCCCGCGATACAGTTACATAGTGTAGCGTGATCAATTTGTGATCATTGAAATATTTGTTTACCCACCTCTGGAAGTACCAACAATAGGTGGCTTCTTCCAAATACTGTATTATTTTATTTTGTTTTACTTTTCCTGTTTTAATCAACTTGTGTATAATTTATTTATTTAAATTTTAACGTCCATTATAATTAACTGAGACTTTTAGGATGGGTTATCTATAGGTCACCACCCTTTTCCAGGATAGGGCTGATACCATTTCTTTTTTCCAAAGAAAAGCCACCATCCCTAGTGGGAATCGAACCCGGTCCCTTGTCACGCCTTAACACTCATGGCCACCGGGCCTCCACTATAATATAATCGATAATTATCTGTGTCAAAAAACTTGATGATTTTACATCAGATATATGTACAGATTTTAAATAAACAAATAACAACGAAAAAATATTATAACTTCTGTTGAAAGAGCTCAAGACTTTTAGAGCCAGAGGAAGCCAAGACGTTTTGTATCAAACCTGTTTTTAGGCTGGGGATTCAGAAAATCTCTTACGACTTTTTAACTCAAAAAGCGAAATAAAAAAAAAAAAGAAAGAAAGAGATAAGTTTTATCTAAGCTTAGAAAAGAATGCCTCCTATACAAGGCGCTGTTGTGAACTGAGACGTCAGACTGTAGACGATACTAGACCTTGTAAGGTACACACACCTGCACACCGGTACGTTCTACTCGTCAATAGGACGACTGTTTTATACCTTGCACCGTAAGGCAACGGAACCTTAGTCATATAGACACTATTCTCAATACTACTAGCAGGCCTATTCTTCTTGTGTGCCAAAACATTCAAAGACTGTCCGAAGTTAAGTCACTATTATAGTGACATTCGAATGTGATCAAATATATGAATGTTTTTATTTTTAGCGCATTTCCTCCCTTCCTCCATAGGGAGGAAACCCGCTTGCGCCAGGAACGGCGTCATCTTAGCGCTTTCCCCAAGGCTGGTGATGTTCCTTTTAGATTTAAAAAACTATTAATTTATTATTTTTATTTTTAATTTTGGCTTGGTTATTAAATGATGACTACTATGTATATGAAAAGTTTGTCTTTTAAAGAGAGGCTAAGTGTCAGAAACTTGTCGACATACATATATAAAATAAAATGGTATAAATATATATATAAATTTAAAACAGTTTTTTGACCTATAAGGCTTTTATTAAAAGAAGAAGAAAATTTATGTGGAAGAGGTCACATATATGTATATATGTAAATATATAGGTATACACACACACACACACACACACACATATATATATATATATATATATATATATATATATATATATATATATATATATATATATGGGGGCGAGGTTAGCTCAGTGTTAGAGCACTGGACTAATATGCTGGAGGACCTGAGTTAAAATCATGAGCAAGCACTAAAGGTATTTTCTTCTAGTGTCTTCGTTCATGGGCTAGATTCGGCCTCCATGACCGTCCCTAGGCCAAACCAGTCTTTAATTAATTTAATAATGGGTACCTTGGTGCTAATGACTCTAGAAATTGAAGCAGCAAGGGGAAACTCAGGCGGCTGGAGCACAGTACTGACCAAACTATCTCCCTAGTGTGCCGTTTGGTCATGAATCATATATCTCTGTAGTATCTGCCCCTCAAGGGCCTCGTGATCTGTTACGGGACTGATTTTTCTGATATATATATATATATATATATATATATATATATATATATATATATATATAATAGCGGAACCTATTTCGGTTGGATCAATGTTATTTTGAAGAAATGATTCAAAAATTCTTTATTGGTGCAATGGAATGCACCTAAAACAAAAAATAGTGCAATGAAAACAGTCACTAAGTCCCTTGGAACGTTCTAATGTTCTAAAACAGGAGATCAGTATTAATACAGGTGAGGGGTATTAAAAATCTTTTTTATTTTTCTGATTTTATTAATTTGTTAAGGAGTATAAGATGAAACGTTATATTGACAAACAAATGTTAAATCTTGAGGCATTTTTCACTAAAAATGTTAATAACACAAGGAAATTCTATCCATGCCATTATGCGCTAGCTGGGAATCCCAAAGGACTCTTGATGACAGTCCGAACGAAGATAAATTCCTAACACACGGATTGTAATAGTAAAACAGTATTCTACAATAATGCCACAAGAAATATTTTTTACTCCAACATACCATTCGTAAGGAGTAGAGACAATACATTTTTAAGTTTTATATATTTTTATTCGCCAATTATACAATTCATCGAGTATTTATATGGGGGAATAATGCCTTGAGGGACCTATAGGAAAAAAAGGCCCATTGGCCAATACCTATTAGCTTGAACTTTTAACAGAGGTTTACATTTTGTTTTAGGGTAGCTATTTACAACATTTACAGTATTTTACATGTTTTTTTTTTCAGTAAATCTCTAGGGCATTTGCACTTAAGGTGGCGTTAAGGGTTACCGGGAATGGAGGATGAGGATAACTTATTGATTAGGGGATTGTCCTCACCAGGCGAACGGGAGCGGAAGTTAAGGTTTTGGACAGGGTTTGGACAAAAGGGATTTTTAGGTACTTATGGATAGTGAAGTTTGAGACATAGAGCGGAGCATTGTCTATTTTGCGGAATATTTAGGATTGGAGAGATTGGGTTCTGAGGATATCGGATCGCTTGGCATACCCCCAAAACTTCCAATAAATTTTTTATGTCAATTTCCTTCGCCAGGAATCGTTTGATAATGAAATTCTATTAACATAAATTATTACTTTAATAATTTACGATTCAAACTTTTTTTCTTTGCTTAATGGGGACGGACCCTATTCCTCACCACGAAGGACGAAGAAAACATCGGATTGCAGAAAACTAAGCAAAAACTGGTGCAGAACAAATGCAAATAGGGAGAGGACCAATTCCATATGCAGACATAAACAGAATCACTCAGAATTTTATTTTTGAATACTGGGAACACATTTGGACGCTACTTAAGGACATCAAACTACGGACTATGGAGCATACCATCAAAGATTGGCCATCCAGATATCGAACTAATAGAAGAGACGAGGTTGTATTGGCTCGACTTAGGATTGGCCATTCGAGACTTACTCACCAGTAGTTAATTACAAGACAAGAAAGACAATCGTGTGATATGTTTAATAGTGATTCATAGAAAATATTCCATTTTGAGTGTAGTAGCGTTTTAGTTGGCTAAAACTCTTCCAAGATCTAAATTGTTAGTATTCCATACACCGAAAATGGTCTCACCCCCCCCCCCGAAATTTTCCCAGCCCCCTCCGAAATTATTTTCTATATACGCCCATGCACTACGTATACCGAGTTTTGTTTCAATGACTGGGCAAATTAATAATTTGGATCCTACGAACCCCCCCCCCCTCCTCCAGATGGAACGATTTCGCAGATTAACTAAGTCGTTTTATTGTTATGGAAAAGCTGTATACCGAGTTTCGTGGCGAAAACACAAAATAATAGCAGCGACATTGTTGACACTAACACACACCCACATATATATATATATATATATATATATATATATATATATATATATATATATATATATATATATATATACATATATATATATATATATATATATATATATATATATATATATATATATATATATATATATATGGACGGGGATCATTTTCAGTATGTAGTAGGTAGGAGATCGGTGAGAACTTTTGAGTAGGTTTTTTAAAACTTCTTTCATGAAGTTGGATTATTTATAGTTAAGGAAGCTATGTGATAGTGTAATTCGCTGAACACCTGTATGACAAGGCAGCGGAGATTAACTTTCTTATCTTAAGCCATGACTGTATCCTATTAAGATAGGAGCTTCTGTACTTGCTATGGAATCTTGTTTTCTAAACATTCAAACGGAATTAAAACCAGCAAAATGTCAAGTCTATACGCTTAAAACAGCCTATATAAATATATACATATAATAAAAATGTAACGGATCGCTGTCGGTACATGGAAGCTATTTAAGAAAAAAATATTATTGGGGGCCTTTATTAACGCAATAGCACCCAAAGCGATGATTGTTAGAATTTTTGTCTGTGAGTTATCTCAGAAACGGCTTACCCGATTTAGATGGTATGGTTTTTACTAATCCAATCAAATCAAAATTTCGGGGGTGGGGGCTGCAGATCCCTTAGTTCCCCTTAAATACGCACATGCTGGTAACATGTAGATAACGGGTTATCTCTACGTTATCTGTTTTTTGATACTGGTGCGGAGAATATAATGCCAAGAAACATTATACTTTGATTACCTATAAACTGATGACTAACTTATACCTAGTATGACGGGAACCGTGCTATAATAAACTGCACAAAATTATGTAGGAGCGTTAATTTTGATGATACATCACTTAACGCAATAAAATAACTACTTATCTGCCGTGACGAAGCACGGGGGTATTCAGCCAGTCAAAAATAAAACAAAAGATATATCCAAAAAATGCTGCCCAAAATCACTATTCCACGCGTACGAAGTCACGAACACAGCAGTGTGTGTGAGTGTGAGTGTGTGAGTGTGTGAGTGTGAGAGTGTGTGAGTGTGTGTGTGTGTGTGTGTGAGTGTGTGTGTGTGTGTGAGTGTGAGAGTGTGTGAGTGTGTGAGAGTGTGTGTGAGTGTGAGTGTGTGAGTGTGTGAGTGTGAGTGTGTGTGTGTGTGTGTGTGTGTGTGTGTGTGTGTGTGTGTGTGTGTGTGTGTGTGTGTGTGTGTGTGTGTGTGTGTGTGTGTGTGTGTGTGTGTGTGTGTGTGTGGGTATTATTCGTTACCGGGGTGCAAAAATGTTAATGGGTGTCATTTTCGGTATCTAGAAGTTAGGATCGACAAAGATTTGAAGAAAGTTTTCATGAATGCAATTTCAATACTGCTAAAATTACATCCACCTAGGAAAAGAGCTGATCGAATGAAGCTAACATTAGATTCATCGTTGCAACGAATACAACGACCCAGATGCACTAATACTACTGTCAGTAATAGCGGCAGTCAAGGATCGTGTTGAACCTGTTACAGGGGTTAGTCGGGTCAATGAGTGATATTTCCAGCCAATGGAGTTAACTCAAACGCCGGAGTATCTCCTTTTTAGTATTCTGATTTTATCGTTATAACGCTACGACGAACGGCTATTGATTAGGAAATCGCCCAGCAGGTATAAGGTCGAGGAAAAAGTTATTTTTGCTTCTTATCCATCTAACTGATAACTATCAAGCCTGGCAATATATACAACTCCACTTCACAAGAGTCACATGATGGTCAATCCATATCAAGTAATCCAAAGTTAGTTGCTTGGCCATTTTAGAAAAAATTGATATTTTTTACCATCAATTACATATGAAATAAGTACATCAAAACAATTTTTAAAAAACCTTTAGAGTCAACCGTTTGAAAATGGCGGCCATCTTTGTTTCACAGCGCATGCTGATTTTTGAGTTGGTAAGCTCTTACGAAGTACTACTTTTCACAGGTCTGGTAAGTCATAGAGTAATAATTCAAACACTATTGTTTTCCTTGCAATGTGCTCTATATTTTATTTCCTATTCACCACTTGAATATTTTGAATTCCAATACTTGAAAACTGCTATTGAAAACAACTGTTTTCATTTCTCAAGAGGCCGCTTATAAAAAAATAAGGTAACAAATATTTGGGTTAAGAGTAGTTTTAATACAAGCTACTTCGTTTATGATCATGCCAAAATCAACTTTGATCTACATCCTCTTATGCTCAAAAGCGGCCTCTTGAGAAATAAAAACAGTTGTTTTCAAAAGCAGTTTTCAAGTATTGGACTTCAAAATATTTAAACAATGAATACCACATAAAAGGTAGACCAGACTGTAAGAAAAAAAAAGTCCGTCACGCAGGAGCTGCATAACTAAGCACTTTCCTCAGAATTGGGTAGTGTCGAGTGCATTCATGAATAATTTGCTTAAAATAACCAGGAACTGCGTCATCTTAGCGCGGTTACATACATCTCGAAGAAATGGAATAGATTAGCATCACAAATCACAGGAAACTGACAGTAGTCAACTTACACAGAAGCGGATAATTCTTAATCTGTATAAGTCAATACAATTATGTACTGAAAACGTACTTACTCTTTGGCTACTGCTAAGAAGGCTCTATTCTAAACAACCAAAAATTCGTTGTGTTTTTAAGTTCATTGTTTTACTAGCAAATTTGTTTTACTGTTATAATCAACTGTAAATATGTGCTTCATGGCGAATTAAATTCCATTCTGTCGTGGGTTAAATCTTTCTATAAAATAAGAAATAACGGTAACTTCAGTTGGAGGCTATGAGGAAGGTTATATATGTAGGAGAATTCAAAACAACCTACGTCATTATGATTAGCCACTGCCATCATGATTACCACAGCCACTCCTAACTTATTACTTATTACGTTTCTTAGCTTATTTTACTACAATACTAATTTTACTGATAAATGCAATTTAAAACTAGAAACAACCAATTAAAAAGTGAGATAAACAAAGAGAAAACCCCTTTCGAAACAACAAAACAAACACTTTTTAAGTTTTAAGCGCTTATATCTCTGATTGACGTTGCTCCATCGAATATTGTTTCAGAACCTTTTTTGTAGTGCATTCAGTAAGCATTCGAATGGTCACTTTCTACTTATCACGATTTCCCAACTGTTATCGAAATATTTACGAAAAAGGTATGGAGATCCGAAAACTTTTCATGTCTATTAATACAATTTTTTTTTTCCGCATACTTCCTTAAATCCAAATATAACCAAAATTTAAACATCTTAGTTGGGATTAATTTCCAAGATGTAGAAAATATTTCAATTTAATCCCGCGATTCTAAGTACTCACAAAAAAATAATGACTTACAAAAACATTGATTCCACTTATCTCAGAAACGGCTAAAGATATCGCCTTCAAAATGGTTTCATTCGTTTTCTTATGTTAAGAAACCTATAAAGTAAGTACCTGCAAGTATATAAACTCAAAAACGTAAGCGTCACGATTTTTTTTGCGCGAATTTCGCCCCAAACACTATCTTCTGGTGGGCGGATTCTGCTGGTTAACGAACTTGACCTTTCAAATTAGACGACAGATTTTTGTACCAAATTTCGTCAAAATCGGACCATTTTTGAGCTTGCTAGAGAGCGAACAGACAAGCATATATATAAATATATACACATATATATATATATATATATATATATATATATATATACACATATATATATATATATATACACAAATTTTAGCCTTCTATATTTTCGTGATCTATAGGGTCTGAAACGTGAAAGTTTCTAGTCGGCACTTCCGGATTGCGTCATGAGGTCAACCTCATAAGCGGGTTCTCCCTATGGAGATAGGGAGTAACCACGCTAAAACATAAATAACACCTGTTTCAATTAAATTCAAACATAGTACAAAGTAAATCCCCCCTTCCGATAGACCGATTTAGTTCATTTTTACAACACTTCTTCCTTATTAAATACCCAGGACGTATACCGCGTTTCGTTACAATACAGCAGAAATTAAGACCGGTATGAGCAAATTAGTAATTTGGGTCCGGAGTAAACCCCCCCTTCTAGTCAACCGATTTAGTTTATTTTTACAACAAATTTTTCTCTTTAGTTGACCAGAACGCATACCGAGTTTCGTTGAAATATAACAACAATTATGGCTGGTATTGGCTAATAACTACTTTGGCTCCGGAGTAAACCCCCTCTCCAGAAGGACCGATTTTTTTGGTTAACGAACTCGTTCAATCGTTTGATTGGGGAATACTACATACCAAGTTTCGTGGGGAAGAAACAAAAACTCGGGCCGGTATCGTGTTAACGGACACATATATAACTATATATATATATATATATATATATATATATATATATATACATTTTAACTGTGGTCATTTTTGGTGTATACTAGGTAGGATCGATAAAGATTCAAAGAAATTTTTCAAAAATTCCCTCATGAGTGCAACCTCAATAGCTACTTTCCTTCGGAGGAAAGTGCTAACATTGGTATTTGAATTATTAGTCTATGACTTACCAACCCTGAGAAAATGGGTTTTCCGTAAAAGCTTATAAACTCAAAAATCAGAGATTTTATGCACCCATCCCAATCTCAGAAATGATCATTTCTGTCAATACTTCCATAACTCCTAAATTTAAAAATCTCTTAAAATAGTTAGATTTTTTGTTTTAAAAAAAATATGGTTGACGATGATGATGGTCCGCGTCATTGGCTAATAGCATCTTTTCCCTTTTGAATTGATTAACAGAAACTATATTAATTATTGCGGCTTAAAAATATTCAGTTTCAGGGGTAACTGAGAGGGTCGAATTAATTATATACATCTTATGGAAATTAATTAACATATCGCCTATCAATTACCGATCAGCCGAAGAATCGCCGCCATATTGCTTTCAGTTAGTATTGGGAATTAACATTACCGATGGCGGCGCCACTGTCGTTGTCAAAATGGCGGTATACAAAGGGTAACCTGTGACATTTGTAGATAGTGATTGCTGATAACAAGTGTTTTCGGAGTTGTTGTGGTTCTATTTCACGTTAATATTAGTGTTTTCATCAAGAAACAGGGTTTTGGAAGCTCTATTTTATTTGTGTACTCAAATATGTAAGAATATTGGACTAACAGTGAGTTATTGTTATTGTGATGGATAAGCAAAAGTGAGGTAAATATTATTTCATACCATTGTGAATAGCTTTGAATACAATAAATGTATTTTATAAAAAATATTGCATATTATTGTCCACCAATAAATCATGAACAATTTGAAAATTGAAAAAAAATACTTCAAAATCTTTATTTTCACATATTACATGTACCATTATTTTTTAGCGCGGTTCCTTAAAGTCGTCACAAATTTAGTGACGACTTTAAATTAATTTACATTAGCTCTCATAACCTGCATAACAGTGAACTTAAGTGCTTAATAACTTCTTTCCTAGTTAAATCCGACATTTTTAGCGCGGTTCCTCCCTCCCCCATAGGTTGATACAATGAAACAATCCGGAAGTGCCGACTAGAAAATTTCGCGTTTCAGAACCCCTAGAGACCGAAAATAACGGTGGTTCAAATTTGTATACATATATATATATATATATATATATATATATATATATATATATATATATGTATATATTTATTTATATATATATATATTTGTCTGTTCGCTCTCTAGATAGAAGACGAATGGTCCGATTTTGATGAAATTTGGTACAAAAATCCTTCGTCCAATTTGAAAGGTCAAGTTCGTTAACCAGCAAAATCCGCCTACTGGGAGATGGCGTTTGGGGCGAAATTCGCGCAAAAAAAATCGTAACGCTTACGTTTTTGAGTTTATATACTTGCAGGTACTTACTTTATAGGTTTCTTAACATAAGAAAACGAATGAAACCATTTTGAAGGCGATATCTTTAGCCGTTTCTGAGATAAGTGGAAAAATATTTTTTGAATACCGTTTTTGGTTTGGGTACTTAGAATCACGGGACTCAGTTGAAACATTTGCTGCATGTTCTACTTTCATCAAAACTAATATGTTGAAATTTTGGTTACGTTTGGAGTTAAGGAAGGGTTAGAATAAAATATTTTATTAACAGACATAAAAAGTTTTAGTAACTTTGTTTACATTCCTTAATATCTCGAAAAAGGTTGAAAATCTTGGTAAACGGAAGAATACCATTAGAAAGCTTATTAAATGCTCTAAAAAAAAAGGTTCTAATGAAAGTTTTGATTAGGCGATGTCAATCGGAGAAATAAGAGCTTAAATCTTTAAAGTAATTGATTTCGCTTATTCGAACTGTTCTTTTTGTCTGTTTTTTATTCCTTGTTATTTTTTAATTGCTTATTGTTGGATAATGTATTTGAAAATAAAACAGGTTAAGAAAAATAAGAAAAACAATTTAATGTTAGAGATATGGATTTCCAAGATATATAGGTTTTCAACTGCCTAGCGTCCTTCCTAGGGAGGGTTCTTTGTCTTTGATTTTGGTACTTAGAATTATGGGATACAGTTGAAACATTTTCTGCATGTTCGAGTTTCATCAACACTAATATGTTGAAATTTTTGTTACGTTTGGAGTTAAGGAAGGGATAGAATAAAATATTTTATTAACAGACATGAAAAGTTTTGGGAACTTTGTATACTTTCCTTAATATCTCGAAAAAGGTTGAGAATCTTGGTAAAAGAAAGAATGCCATTAGAAAGCTTACTAAGTGCTCTACAAAAAAGGTTCTAATGAATGTTTTGATTAGGCGATGTCAATCGGAGAAATAAGTGCTTAAAACTTTAAAGTAATTGATTTCCCTTATTCGAACTGTTCTTTTTGTCTTTGATTTTGGTACTTAGAATCATGGGATTCAGGTGAAACATTTTCTGCATGTTTGAATTTTATCAAAACTAATATGTTGAAAATTTGGTTACGTTTGGAGTAAAGTAAGGATTAAAATAAAATATTTCATTTTTAGTCATGAAAAGTTTTGGGAACTTCGTATATTTTCATTAATATCACGTAAACGGTTCGGAATCTTGGCAAGCAAAAGATTACCCTTCGAAAGGTTACTAAATTCTCTACAAAAAATGTTTTGAAGACATTTGCGATGGGATGGTCATATTTGGAGAAATAAGTGCTTAAAACATAGGTAATTTCGTTCATTTGAACGAATCTTTTTGTGTGTTTCCTACAGTTTTTTTCACTGCTCGTTATTTTTGTGATTGCTTATAGTAGTCAAACGTATTATTCAATAAAACAGGATACGTATAAATAGAAACAATATTTTGTTTCAACGGCATCTTGGAATTCGAAGATGCCTTATGAATATCTAGATTACTGTACTGGTGTTGATTTCGTTCTTTAGAATTGTTTTTGGTATTCCCTATTTTCAGCAGTTTTTATCTATTTATTAATTTTTTTGTTTAAATTCATTGAACAAAATCATAGGAATTCGAAGGTGATGAGCTAGGAGGCGTAGGGTGGGGGGCATTTACCCTGTCCCCAGGTAGCGGTGCCCAGTGTACCCTCGTCATCTGTAAGTTCCTTTCTAGAGTCATAAAGATAAGCCTCCAAACAACTTTAGGAATGTAGGATTTCTAATTTTTGCCAGTATCAGAACAGCCGCTCTTTACATACCACAGTGGTACTGACGTACCGGTCTATACTAGTTGCACTCCACACGGTGGTAGTACTTGGTGTATGCCACAGCGGATCGCTCATTATAACCTTATTTTATACGTATTAAATAGGTACCTAAAAAAATTTATTTGTGTATAAGTGTAGCGTTATTGGGATTAGAATAAAATATTTTATTAACAGACATGAAATGGTTCGGAATCTTCGTATATTGTCCTTTTTTTTTTTTCTTTTTTAGCGCGGTTCCTCCCTCCCCCATAGGGAGGAACCCCGCTTATAGGGTTGATACAATGAAACAATCCGGAAGTGCCGACTAGAAAATTTCGCGTTTCAGAACCCCTAGAGACCGAAAATAACGGTGGTTCAAATTTGTATATATATATATATATGTATATATTTATTTATATATATATATATATATATATATATATATATATATTTGTCTGTTCGCTCTCTAGATAGAAGACGAATGGTCCGATTTTGATGAAATTTGGTACAAAAATCCGTCGTCCAATTTGAAAGGTCAAGTTCGTTAACCAGCAAAATCCGCCTACTGGAAGATGGCGTTTGGGGCGAAATTCGCGCAAAAAAAATCGTAACGCTTACGTTTTTGAGTTCATAAGCTTGTAAGTACTCGTTTTATATGATTCCTGGGCTAGGAAAACGAATGAAACCATTTTGAAGGCGATCGCTTTAACCGTTTTCGAGAAAATTGGAAAAATAGTTTTTGAATACCGTTTTTGGTTTGGGTACTTAGAATTACGGGATTCAGTTGAAACTTTATCTGCATGTTCTACTTTCATTAAAACTAATATGTTGAAAGTTTTGTTACGTTTGGAGTTAAGGAAGGGTTAGAATAAAATATTTTATGAACAGACATGAAACGTTTTGGGAAGTTCGTATACTTTCATTAATATCTCGAACTCGGTTGGGAAATCGTGGTAAGTGGATAGAAACTATTTGAAAGCTTACTAAATTCTCTACAAAAAAGATTCTAAAACTATTTTTGATTAGGTTATGTCAATCGGAGAAATAAGTGCTTAAAACTTCAAATACGTCTGTTTTGTTCTTATGAACGGGTTTTTGTCGTTCTTGTTGTAATTTTTGTCTCTTTCCCTTCGTTTTTTATTGCTTTTTATTTTTGTAATTTCTTATGTTGCGAAAATGTTGTGTGTAAAACAGGATATGAAAAATGAGGCCAATTTTCTGTTGCTAGAAATAATATAAATTTTGGGAACTTTCATTAATATCTCGAAAACTGTTGAGAATTTTGGTAAACGGAAGAATACCATTAGAAAGCTTATTAAATGCTCTACATAAAAAGTTCTAATGAAAGTTTTGATTAGGCGATGTCAATCGGAGAAATAAGAGCTTAAAGCTTTAAAGTAATTGATTTCGCTTATTCGAAGTGTTCTTTTTGTCTGTATTTTATTCCTTGTTATTTTTTAATTGCTTATAGTTGGATAATGTATTCGAAAATAAAACAGGTTAAGTAAAATAACAAAAACAATTTATTGTTAGAAATATAGAGTTCCAAGATTCCAAGACCTTTTAACTAGCGGGACGGTTTCTAGTGTTGCCGACCCTTCCAGGTAAGATTGTAAGTCCTACCTTTCAAGACTGGTGGAACCAAAATATAACTGTCAGGGTTCGGTCACTGCTACTTAATAAAACTACATTTTATCGTAAAAATGGTTTTATTGTGCCGACGTTTCGGCTTGAACTTCAAGCCTTCATCAGGGCTGTAAATACAAGTAGGACATATTTAACACTAATATATGCACATATCTATGTAAATATACCTAACATATATATATACATATATATATATATATATATATATATATATATATATACATATATAATATATATATATATTTATATATATGCATATACACATACACATATACACGCACACATATGTACATATATATGCCCACATACATACACATATGGGGTATGTATTATTAAGTAGCAGTGACCTAACCCGGACAATCCCTACCTTGCATCATCAACGGTCAACGATCTCCTCTCAACAAAATAATAACTGCTTCTATTTTAATCTTTCGAAATTAGACTAGGGATAAGAACGGAACCGCGCTAAGATGAGGCAGTTCCTGCGAGTCGGACTTTTTTTATTTCTTTTATGGTGCATCGAACATGAGCCATTAGCACCATTTTTTCCTTATGAGCTTATATAATACTTAGATTTAGCTAGCGACAATATTTTACACCGCAATTAAAGCGACTTGCTCTCCTTACAAATAAAATATTTATATTATAATATAAACATAATACATAAATTTGTCTGAAAAAAAGTCCAACCCGCAGGAACTGCATCATCTTAGCGCAGTTCCGCTCTTATCTCGAGTGCAATTAGTGAAGGAATATAGCAGCTATCGGTAGGTATTAGCACCATTTTTCCCCCTTAATATCTTCAAAACAGTGGGAAGTACGATATAACCATTCAAAACCTTACTAAATTCTCTACAAAAAAGATTCTGAAGAAAATTTCGATGGGGCAATATCAGTCGGAGAAGTAAGTGCTTAAAATTACGAAAGTTTTAGTTTTGTTATGTTAAACGGTTTTTTGTCACTGTTTACCTCACTTTTGTTTTTTAAGTTTATTTAACGGTGGAATGAGTATTTCATTAAAGCTGAGAAAATAAGAATCATATTGGTAATAGAGTTTTCCTAGAGAGAGCGTCGCGATGACGGGAGAGTCCCATCCGCTTAGAAAACTGTCAGTTTCCATATGTGGCGCTTTTAGCTTCCTTCTTTTTGAGATATTATTTTATATTTTTAACGAAAGATCAAAACCTACCGATAGCTGCTACTATTCCTTTACTAATCGCACTTCGGATAAGAACGGAACCGCGCTAAGATGATGCAGTTCCTGCGAATCGGACTTTTTTTTAGTTTTGAATCGTTTCTGATCACAAATTTTAATTATTGCTTACATTATTTGCAAATTATAACTGATGTAAATATAATTTCATACCATTGTGAAAAGAATTGAATACAATAAATTTATTTTATAATAAATATCGCATATTATTTATTTAAATTTTAACGTCCATTAACTAAGAATTTTAGGACGGGTTATCTATAGGTTACCACCCTTTCCTAGCCAGGATAGGGGTGATGCCTTTTCTTTTTTTCGAAAGAAAAGCCACCACCCCTAGTGGGAATCGAACCCAAGACCTTTGGCACGGAGTGTTAAGTGCTCCCGCCTTAACCCTCACGGCCATCGGGTCTCCTATTGCATATTATTGAACACCATCAAATCATGAACAACTTAAAAATTGAGAAAATATTTCAAAATTTCTTTGAATCTCTATTTCACGTATTACATGCACCATTTCATTTACTTAATTATAATTAAATTATATAAATATACTTTATCAAAAGGCACCGTAATATTTATGAAAGGAGTCATATGTATCAAATATGAAGTAGTACACTCATTTAAATTTAATACAGCCATTCCTAATTAGTGTGTTTGTGCAAGTGCAAACAACTTAATAGAATGGTTGGTCTTCTTCAAAATACCACAGGTATTTAGGTAATGGATGTGCATCCACAATTGCTTCACCTTCAACTATGCACCTGAAAGTACTTAAGGCTTCTAGATAGCCAAATAAGTTCCTTTGTACATACTTTTGTTCATCAATATCTATACCTTCTGAATTTCTAAAATTAAATCAAATTCGGGTAAAATGGGTTGCAAGCTGTTTATAGTCACACAAGAGTGAAGGTTGCATAAATGTGAATTATTTCATTACCTCTTACATATATTGTTTAAAAATAATTACTTTGTGAAAGGGAAAGGTTCATGTTGTCTTTATAAAGACAAATTTGTCATAAAACTATTGGGAAATTATTAAATAGCAAAAAAAAAAAAAAAACACGAACAACACGTGTCATAACTTTACAACATGGCTGACATAGCTTTACATTTGTAAACAATGCACGTTCCCTTTGTCGTTAGTTCCGAAATTTCCCGCATGGCGGCGTATCGCTTAATGTAAATTCCCAATAGCCAATCTTGCCGAATTAGTATTATTCCGAAACCTGGACATTAATTAACTTGAGATGCTATTGGAGAGTTCTTTATCGGCCCAATTTGTATATTTGTAAACACAAACAAAAAAAAATTAAACAAAAAATATTTAATGTACGTATTAATAAAATATATTTACAGAAAAAAGTTACCTTGTCCAATGAACGTATCTTCTTCTGCTTCAGACCAACCAGAGGCAACCTGAAACAATTAATTATTTTATATATATTTAAAATGAAATAGAATATAATTAAATGTAATAAAATTGTGACCGAAACTCTTTACTAAAGTGCTCAACTAAATTATGGCTTTTTAGAATATATAAATGAGAAAAAATATTATTTCCAAGTTTGTGGTTTTAAACGTGGAATTCTGAAACGTGGACCTTACACTTCGATACCTTCTGATCGAAGCCATAAGTGCGTTTCCCCCAAACAAAGGGAGGTGGAAAACGCGATAAAATTGCTAGAGGTAAGAGTATAATTTGAGCGTAAATACATCAAGAATAAGAAGTACATTAATGAATATAGTTGGAATGATAATGATAATGCCCGCTACTGAAAAAAAGATTTTCCTTCTTAGACATTCCTTGAAAAAAAAGGGTGGGGATGATAGCAAAGCAAATATTTTTTTGGTTGACACGCCTTATCCAAAAAAAGTGTAATTATGATTTCCCTTACTCTTTGGTAAATTCATAAAATTAATTTACCACATTTCTAAATAATCTTTGTGTATTAAAGGAGAAAAGCGTAGCAAATGGGTGAATTCTGTGATCGGTACAGGCACAGCCATAGGACAAAAAAATATTCTCAAAACATTTTTATATCTTCAAAAAAAGGCGGATAGTAGAATTAATTTTCTACCAGTTAGTAGAATTAATATTATTTTTAAATGTAATTGCACGCATCATTGTTTATCAAGAATTTATTGCTATCAGAGAGCGTTTTCCATGGGAGAAAATACCTAACAGCCTTTCAAACAATATTTTCATGTTATAAGAAATATGAAGAAAGTAATTGCTCAAAACCAGAAGGCCACGTGCCTCCCATAAGAAGCCTTATCGTTTCCTTTTATGTCAAACTCCGAGTTTGACGTATCGGTGAAGGACGAAGAGGATTTCTTTGTCAGTGTGCTGAGAAAAACTCAATAATCTCACCTACAAGATAACACTGCTCATAAATGCTTACGGACAGAATGATAAAACTGACGCCAATAATTAGAAACTTCGAGACTTTTAAAAAATGCAGTTTAATTGGTCATTAAGTAATGGGGAACTGTTTGTTTGTTTTTCTCTGCCAAGTAATCGACGAAAATTTTAGAAGGCGTAACTTCCCAGTATAGAATTGGAATTTTACAGTATTTCAATATTTCTTAAGTGTAATATTTATTTGAAGATTCCGAAATCACCAAAATTTTAATTTCCATAATCACATATACAGCATCTTCTGGAGTTTGTCATACAGATCATTTCTCGAGAGAGAATCGGGGAGGAAACACGCCAAAAAGTGCAAAACGTTTTGTTTACCGTAGACATTGCCTTGCTGAGAATGTGCTCAGATTTTCATTTCATTTTAAACTGTTTCGCAGTAATCAATCATTCGAGGGAATTTTGCGAAAATAAGAATGTGTCAGTTGAAGGTGTTTCAATAAAATATGTCTAAATTCATACCACAATTGGTCCAATTGAAATCATTTTTGTCACCAACACTATTTTTTTTTAGATTCTTCCTGATTTTAAATCCGGTTTTCTCAGTAATTTCTAATTGTGGGTTAGTCACCTTTGGGACCGAGCCCTTCATATCTTCTAGAGCTGTATTTTTTCCGAAGCGTTTCAACTTCTACGCTAGATAGCACAAAGCAATCTTCCAAGTACTAGAAACGCCAGACATACTTACCATCGGAGACCGGGCCGGAACGGCAGTATTCATCGTGGTATATCTATAGACAGTGTTTGATATTGTAGGGAATAACAAAAATATCTTTCAGCGCCGCATCAATCCGTCCAACGAATGCGGATTACGTTGAAATATGTTAAAACCTCTCCTTCAAAGGACCTTTCATAAATTTCATTCACTCCTTTCCAAAACGATGTTCCCCGCGCGTAAATTTACATCTGAAAGAAAAAGGAAAAAAATACCAAAGTGCACTTCGAAACATCTTTCTTTTCACTCTAACTGTTCTCAGTCGTTACCTGAGGTGATAAAAGGAGAAAGCACTCTTCTCAAAGGATAAACTTTTAAAAGAAGCGATGAATGGAAGATTCATGGGAGATAATACAACAAAAAATAAATTTGTTCCCAAGAAAAAAAAAATCGAATCCAATGGGAAGTAATTAATACAAAACCTTCACAGAAATTTTACAGAGAAATAATGAGCTCAGAACTACAGTACTTTTCCTTTATCTCCCGTACTCGATTGAAGATGGCGAACACAAAAACAATGTAAAAAAACGTTATTAATTTAACCTAAAGAAATGTAGGGTCCTCGACCTAAACTAATTTTAACAAACTTAATCCGGCGCTAATGGCCCAGATTTGTCGATGCGCCGTTAAAAATATTATACAATAAACTTAATCAAAACTATTGGGTGCGACGGAAAGGGGGTTTACTTTGTGCTATGTTTCAATAGAATTAGCCCGCCAGACGTAGGTTAGCTAAGCTGCCGCTAGGAGCGCTTTCTACCACTAGGGGAACTACCGTTCCCTCGTCAAATCAAAATACGAAATATAAAGTTTTTTTTTGTATTTATTAAGTAGTCTATTATCATGTATAAACATAATTCTGAACATAAATTATTAAGTAATGCAGTCTACACAACTCAAATTCTTAGGAAAGTGCTTAGTTATGCAATTCCTGCGTGACGTGCTTTTAAATATTGTCAGCGTAAACATTTGTAGCCCTAGAAAGTGCCAATGTACTTTAGAAAATATGTAAATTTTACATTCTGTGAAATGAAGGGGGGGGGTAAGGGTATGTTATAGGTTCGTCGGATGGACCTAAAACATATTTATGTTTCTGAATTTGCGCATAAGGATGTTATACCAGGTGTTTGGTTTATTTAAATTGTAATATATATATATATATATATATATATATATATATATATATATATATATAACACTAGTTTAAAACAATTTCACTGAAGTATTTCCTTTTCCGCTTTCCCTCTTATATCACCATTGAGAAGTGTTTATGTAAATTTGAAAGATCCCACGGGTCAGGTTGAGTAAGCAATGAAGACACTACTAACAACAGTTCAATTGCACTGAAGTCTGGCTTATTACATTTATCTAAGTCACTTATGCGTTCAGGATAAATCAAAGTTAATTTAATTTGTTGGAAGCTGTTATTGAGTTTTACAATACAATGTCCGGCTTATTAAATAGCTTATTGAATAACGAATTAACAACTTTAACGGTTTAAAGATTATCTACTATTTATTTTAATTTTCTCTTTTCTGCTGTAGAATAGTTTCTTTTTCATTAGGAAGAAATCCAATTATTTATTTATTTAAATTTTAAGGTCCATTGTTATTAACTACGAAGTTTAGGGAGGGATATCTATAGGTTACCACCCTTTTCTAGCCAGGATAGAGCTGATCGGCCTTTTGCTACCGTCCCTAGTGGGAATCGAGCCCACGACCTTTGGCTCGGAGTGTTAAGTGCTCACGCCTTAACTCTCACTGCCACAGGGCTGAAATTCAATTAAACATTAATTTGCTTCATTTTTAAATTAGTTTTAATTTTGATTAAAAAATTAAATATATACACACACATATATAGTTCTTCGATAGATTGGCTATTCCTCTAACTTATATCAAATGGTAAAGTATTGTATATTTGATATTTTGCGTAAGATGTGAATTATTTTCTGTTATTTTGTGTCAATTTATGTTACTGCATGAGTTGTCCGATTCCCCGATTAATTATAAATTATCTTTTTGTAAGGTCAATGAAGCTCGACATCATCAAATGTGGTTATCATTTAGTTTTTGTTTATTTTTTAGTACGTTAAATTTTACGGTAATGTTCTGAGTGCACATTCGGTCAGAATATTTTTTTTTGGGGGGGGGAGGTCTTTCAGCAGGTCTTGACATAATTTTAGGAGTGAGTAAATCGAGTGCGGCCAATCCTTAAAATAACTTCCTTAATAATAACGGGCTAAGACAACTTCCATTTGTCTATTTGGTCTTTTACTGGGTGTCCATAAGTGTACGGTGTGCTTGATTTCTCGAAGCTTGAAGTCTGTACAAGAATAACAGGATTCTTGCCATTTATCTGTTACTCAGCTCCTAGATAAGAACTGAATATTTTAAATTTATAAACAAATAATAAGTTAATTGGGTTTTTCGTTATTTTTAATTGTTTTTTTTTTATTATGTATGTAGTTCTAATATTCGTTTTCTGTTTCCATGTATTAGTTACATTTATTTTATTGTTTTACCGTGAATACTAGTCGCACATTATTGGGTTGTAAGAGATCATTTTCAGACGTGTTTTTTAGAACTTTAGAACATCAAAAGAACTGTTTTAAGTAAAAAACAAAAACTGTTAACGATGTTGTTCCTGGCGCACTCACTTAACTTGTTATGAGAACGCGGTAAAAAACTTGAACGTTAAGAGGAGGCCTTAAGTGGCTCTACGGGTCAGCAGATCCCAATAGATGGACCAGAACTTCGAAATCTATCCAACACCAGATACTTTATTCTGTAAACTTTCTGTGAAATACTCTGGATTCTAAACCCTTGCGTCTTCTTGAAGATTGTTATTGTACATTTTCAACATGTACCGTCTATGTATTTTTGAAGGGGATACCGATGGGATGTAGATACTTAGATGCACTAAGCGAATTTTTTATTCATCGAGCCAGAAAAAAAAATGTATTGTAAAAATGTATTCATGCTACATTAGGAATTAAATAATGTGTTCAACACGTATTACATTGGAACGTGCAATTACAACCTCTTCCTTCCTTGAAGATCCCTATAACCCAGTACGTCTACAAAATTATACAATGCAGTATGAACAAATAATTGCACACGTGTAATATAAATTACGCATGATTAATGTAATAAAAATGAGTATTGATACTAGGAAAAGCAGACTGGATACAGAAAGAAAAATTGCCACGTTAGGTTTGTACCCCACGCCCGGAATTTTGATTTAATCAGTAAAAATGTGTCATGAAAACCCCATAAATAAATTAAATATGATTACTTAAGTAAATAATCTTTTTTGGGTGTAATAGCGTTTCAGTTGGCTAACTATTCCAAGTTCTAGATTGTTAGTATTCTACGCCCCTCAAATCACCAAGTGCTCCCAGCCCCCCCCCCCCCCGGAATTATTTCCTATATACGCCCCTGCTTATTAACTTCTTATATTACACGCAAATACATATACTTTTTTTTTTCTTATTAACTCTTCGTGTAAATTATATTCTATGTATTTGTTTATTTTTTCCTTTCCCCCTCAAATTTTAAGTCGGCTTAGTTTATGAATTAGCTATGAATAATTTATTGATTAATTATTTATTTATGTAGATAGATTTTATTCTAAGGGAGTTAGTAGTAAAATAATAATAAATATTATTATTATAATAATATTATAAATATTATGTTTAGTTTTGCTATTGAGTCTGTAGCCAGTAGGACTCAAGGAAGGGATTGCCTCTTCATCCTCTATTGTGAGGTCTACCTATGTGCTTCTTGATAAAAGCGGTTCTAGGATCACTATCCATGGGGCATATCTGAAAGAAATGTTTGATATCTTATTTTTCCGGTATGTTCCACAGTTTGCAACACTTCCGATAATATATAAAAAACCTTAATTCATTAATTTTTGTAAGAAATGCTTCATGGGATGAGATGATTAATAAAATTTGCACTTCTGCATCTTCATTTTCTCGTTTATTCTTTTATGAGGATGAAATTTTGGGAATTTTTTCTCAGCGAGCTGATGAGCGTGGAAGTTCATTAATTATTGTTCCGTTGCTCACCTTTGCTCCAGAAAAGCGTAAAATATATCCCACTACTAGGAAGACAGGTGTGACCCGGTATCTATTGTAGTCTATGACCCCGACATCCGTGTTTACTGTTGATTAGCATGGCAACCATTGCTATCGGCAGTCGGGTCCTTCCTTCGCCTTATAGGATTAATGAAAATTGAAAAAAAAAAAAAAAAAAAAATGAGCGAACGAATTTGAAAGGTCCAGGTACTTGGTCAAGTTTGGTCGAAAATGAAATAACAGAAAAACAAGGTAGCTGATAGTTGTTAGTTTCAAAGCATTTACATCTCCAGAGAGGAAAAATTGCTATTCATTATTATGAGGCTCAAAGGTTTTGGAGTTATGGGGGAAAATGGTTCCTTGTCCAAGAGTATGCGGAGAAGCAAGGTTCAAGTTCAGAATAAAAGGTAAAGTATGTATGCGTTTGCTTTGCAGGACCATACTAATAATTTTTTCTTTTCTCATCACTCAAGTGGCTGTTTATCCATCTCCTTTTAGCACTTTCCTCAGAAGGAAAGTAGTTATTGAGGTTGCTCTCGACGGAATTTTTGAAAAATATCTTCATATCAAAGACCAGAGTAATTTTTTTTTTCGCCACGAAACGTGGTGTATAGTATCCCCCTAGCATAAACTTGTACGAGTTCGTGAACCAGCCAAATCGGTCAATCTGGAGGGGGGTTTACTCCGGACCCAAAGTGGGGGCCGTAATTTTTGTTGTATTGCAACGAAACTCGGTATTCATAGTGGCCATACTAGTAGAAAAATTTGTTGTAAAAATAAAATTTCATTCATTCATTAGGCGGGACGGGGTGTACTCCGGACCCAAATTACTACTTTGCACATAGGGGTCGTAATTACTGTTGTATTGTAGCGAAATTCGGTACAAGTCGTGGATATCTAATGAAAAAGAAGTGTTGTAAAAATTAACTAAATCGGTTCTTTAGAATTTGGGGTTTACTCTTTATTATGTTCAAATTGAATTGCCGCCACACCAGCATTGGTTGTAACTTCCACCACTAGAAGCGCGATGGATGCTGCATCCGGCTACTCCTCGACATTCACTCAGCTGTCCATTGCAAATACAAAAGAGCAAAACTAAACACACATTTATAGGCATGTAGGTTATTTTAAGCAAATTATTCAGGAATACACTACCCATATTCTGAGGAAAGTGCTTAGTTATGCAGCTTCTACGTGTCGTACTTTATACAATTAATTTAATTTGGAAAGTTATTTTTCCCAATTAGGCATCACTCTACGGTCGCAATATAACACTAAAGCCCGTAAAGAGAGCCCTGCGACTGTAGAGAAGTCCTGCTTCCTAGGAGAATAAGATCAGCACCATTTATTATAGTCGATTGTGAAAAAGAAACTGATTTCTACAACTGGAGATATCACCTAAGTAGATTCAATAATCATCGATCCCCCCCCCCCAAATAACAAACAAAATGCTTAACATTTTGAAGGAACGCCCACATTTTATTTAACAGAACGGTGCTTTCTTTCGACCGTACCAATGTAGATTCCGGTAAAGAAACTATTGGTTTCTATATAATATATAGATTTATATTATAAATATTTTATGATTTCACCAATTCGTTACAATGCAGTCATTATTTTTATTGTAAATTTATTTTGTGAAAATTGTAAATGTATAAATTAAATAAAAATGTATTTCCTTTAAAATAACAAGAAGGTTATGCAATGGCTATTAAACATTATCGCTGAATAAAGGATTAATTCTATTTGTTTATGAATTAGGAATGGGATCGAAGTAGGTCATTTCCTTTCACGTATCCCTTCTATCTCTCCGTAAATAGCCTTAAAAATTTTTAAAATCAAATGGCCAATTTAGTTTTACCTATATATGTGTGTGTGTGTATATATATATATATATATATATATATACGTATATATATATATATACATATATATATATACATATATATATACTATACAAGCCTTGCTTAAAATATTTTCGATTCATTTTACCACTTTTCCATGTTTCAAGCACGGCGCCATTTAGCTAGCTCCTGTGGTATAACAGCTTTATTCAAAGTCTCATTAGAAAATCTTCGGTGCTGTTTTCTTTAGAAATAATAAATCTATATTATATATATATATATATATATATATATATATATATATATAAATCACGTGTCTGTCTGTTTATCTGTTCGTTCCTGATACAAATCCACACCGTTTGACCGATTTCTACCAAACTTGGCACACAGGTAGGTCTTGATACGGAGAGTGCCATAGGCTAGGTCAAACCCGTCTACCAGCTGTCTGTCTGTATGTTTGTTCCTTATACAAATTCACACCGTTTGACAGATTTTGACCAAACATGGAACTCAGGTAGGTCTTGATACAATGAGTGTCATAGACTAGGTCAAAAATATCTAAGATTCACAGTTCAGAGGTCACGGGTTCGAAACTATGAACCCAAATAGTTACAGATTTGCGATATAAGATTTTAATATTACTTATTTGGTTTCTAAAAGCCGCGAAATATTCAAAGAGGAATTTTTGCAGTACACTAAGATTAAAGTTGAAGAGCCTCGTCGCCGGAAAGGACTGACGCAGTGTTTTAAATGCCAAGAATATAACCACACGCAAGGCTACTGCAACCATGCGCCTAAATGTGTGAAATGCGGTGAATCACATAATTCAAAAGACTGCACTAAGTCAATTGAACTCCCGGCTTCCTGTGCGAACTGCGGCGAAAATCACCCTGCCAACTACCGAGGTTGTCAGGTGTACAGAACTCTCCGCGCACTGAAGTCACACAGAGAGCGGTCAAGATCCAGAGTGACCAACCCACACCAGACGTCAACCACAGAAACTACCCGGAGAGATGCTTCAGGTCATCGCCCTCCACCACTGCATCAACCATTGAAGTCAACGCTGTCTCCACTCCACCGGCCAAATGTTTCCTATGCCTCTCTCCTCTCCTCATCCTTGAAACACCCAAAAGTAAAACCACAAACCACACCTTCCCCAAAAAATCCCACTCCTACTCAACCCTCGACCTCCCAGACGAATGATTTCCCGAAACAGATTGAACAAACCCCCAAGATACCTGATCCTCCAAAATCTCAAGACCCATTTACCATCATGTCCGCATTCCTCAATAAACTAGAAACAATGTTAACCCCACTTATTTCCCTTATGACTTCCCTTATAACCGACCTTCTCCCAAAACTACTTAAATGATCCCACCCCCTGCTCCTCTTACCATACTTCTATGGAATGCAAACGGACTTACAACAAGACGACTTGAACTGGAACTTCTACTCACAGAAAAGGACATCGACATTGCACTGATAACGGAAACACACTTACTCAACAAACACCATTTTTCAGTCCCAGGATACGCAACTTACAGGGCCGATCACCCAACTGTAGCCCACAACGGAGCAGCTGTACTTGTGAAGAACTCACTGGCTCACTTTCTACACTCTACAATCTCGACAGACAATATGCAGGTAAGTTCAATATCCCTTTCCCCCCAAAATTTCATAATATCGGCTGCATATTTTCCCCCTAATCGTACCATCCACCATCCTGAATTCCTTTCACTATTCAGATCCTTTGGTCCTCGCTTCCTCATAGGGGCTGATTTCAATGCGAAACATCCCAGATGGGGAAGCCGTCTCACAAACTCCCGTGGCAGAATCCTATACGACATCCTTCAATCCCAAAGCTACCAATCCATTTCCACAAACTCTCCCACCTACTGGCCTACAGATCTCTCTCGAACTCCAGACTTGGTCGATTTCTTCATCTCTTCTTGCCTAGGAAGTATATCTTACTCTGTGCAGTCACTGCTTGACCTATCCTCCGATCACTCAGCCATTCTCCTTAAGCTTGATACCGTTCCTCAACCTCGTGCCCAGTATCCTAGCCTCATCCAAGGTCCTATCAACTGGAAATTATTCCAAGAAAACCTTACCGCTTCCATAGACCTTACTATTCCCCTTAAAATTCCTTCAGATGTCGACAGTGCCGTTCTTACGTTTACTAAAGCCATCCAGGACAGTGTCATAAAATCGTGTAGACTAAGAACACACCTTCCTTCCAATCCTAAACCTCAGCTTCCAGACCACATACAGAAACTTCTAACCGCCAAGCGCCGAGCAAGAGCTCTCTGGCAGAGAACCCGCTATCCCTCCCACCGTTCCTCCTTCAATAGACTTTGTCGAATCCTAAAAAAGACCCTTTCCGAACATCGATCCAAATCCTTCAATGAATATCTTCAAACACTATCCACAGAAGATAATTCCCTCTGGACTGCTACTCGGAAAATCCTCAAATTCCATTCCGTTCCTCATCCTCTCCAACGCATTGACGGCAGCTGGGCAAAAAGCGATGAGGAAAAGGCCGAACTATTCGCAACCCATCTAGAATCCACATTTTCCTCGCACCCAGAGACAAATTCCACCCATGACCAGATTGTGTATGATCACCTTGACCACCCTCTTCCCCTCTCCCCTCCACCGAAAGCATTTAATCCAGCAGACGTAAAATATATCATCAAACACCTCCCCAGAAAATCCCCTGGTTACGACCTTATCACAGCCCTCATCCTAAAAAACCTACCCCAGAAAGCCATAATCTTCCTTACCTACATCTTTAATTCAATCCTAAGAACTACTCACTTTCCCAATCCATGGAAACACTCCATAATAATTCTTATCCCCAAACCCCATAAAGCCCCAAAAAATCCATCCTCCTACCGTCCTATCAGCTTACTCCCAACCATGTCCAAAATATTTGAAAAACTTTTTCTAAAGAGAATCCTTCCCATCGTTACATCCTCCAATTCTATTCCTGACCACCAGTTCGGTTTCCGCTTCCGTCACTCCACTATCCAACAATGCTTCAGCGTTGTTGACACAATATCCTACGCGCTTGAATGTAAAAACTACTGCACGAGTGCCTTCCTCGACGTCGCCCAAGCGTTCGATCGGGTTTGGCACCCGGGGTTGCTATACAAAGTAAAGCGTATTTTACCTCACACATATTACCTCATCCTTCAATCCTACCTCTCGCATCGTTCCTTTCAAGCAAGGTCTGGTACTACCTTGTCCTCCTCCCGACCCATATCCTCAGGCGTCCCACAAGGCAGCATCCTAGGTCCTATCCTTTACCTCCTGTATACGGCAGACATCCCTACCCACCCATCTACACATATAACAACCTACGCCGATGATACAGCCATTTTTTCCTCTTCCCCCGATCCCTCTACAGCTTCTCAGCAATTACAGGAGCACCTTGAGTCTGTCGAGAAATGGTGCACCTTGTGGAAAATCACAGTGAATCCTGAAAAATGCTGCCACGTAACATTTACTCTTAATAAGAGCACTTGCCCTCCAGTCTTCATATGCAACAGTCAACTTCCTGTATCTAATGAGGTGCGTTACCTGGGACTTCTACTAGACAGCAGACTCACATGGAACCCACACACACGACTAAAAAGACAAGAGCTGAACAGGAGATATGGACTCTTAAGACGACTACTCGGCCCTACTTCAAAGCTTACGACACACAACAAACTTACAATATACAAAACTATAATTAGACCTATCTGGACTTACGGACTTGAATTATGGGGAACAGCAAAACACTCAAACATACAACGAATACAAGCATTCCAATCCAAAGTCCTTCGTAGAATAGTCAATGCTCCCTTTTATGTCTCCAACAAAACCCTACACAATGACCTAAATATCCCCTTCGTAAAAGACCTCGCAACATCCAGATTCCTAACGTTTCATTCCAAATTGTCATCCCATCCAAATCCTAGATGTCAATCCCTTTCCACTCGGACCCACCCTAAAGACCTTCCCAGGAGGCTTAAGAGAGTTTGGCCCCGAGACCAGCTACCCTAGCAGCGGTTAAAAACAGTGAAAATATGAATGTTAGCATATATTAGGAAGTGCCAATAATGATTGGCTCCTTCCACATACTATTCACTGAGATGTACGCAAGACGAGCACAATTAATTATTGTACTATATAAATTGTACAGATTTTAAATAAACGTTTAAAAAAAAAAAAAAAAAAAAAAAAAAAAAAAAAAAAAAACTTATTTGGTTTCTAATTTATTTTTCGTTTTCTAGATGCGGAAAGTAGGTGTAGCATAGATCGCCGGGTAACAGCAAGTCTGTAATAAAAATAAATCTTTAGCAAGGTTGAAAAACCCTCTTGTTAATAGTAGCTCCTGGTGGAGGCTATGACAAGCGTTATCTGAGACTTCCTGGACGAAGGGAAATGGCTACGTTCCTCGAATCAAACTCAACAGAATTGTACACCTCAGGAATTCATCGCTCCCCTTCTAATAACTTGACGATATTCCAGCCAACTAGGATTTTTTTATGTCCGGTTTTAGCACTATTTAAACCCAATTGTACCAAAAAATTATTCCAAATTTAAAGACCTGCGTCGTTCAAATGGTCGGTTGTTATTCTCATGAAAGGTTTGTACACCTTTTGATCTTCGGTTTTCAGAACCGATAAAGGGTGTGCTGAATTGCCATTAGTGTCTCTTCGTAGCAACCAAACGTCTGGTACAAATAAACTCTCAAATCCTTCGGGTTGTTCTTTATTTTTGGTGAAAACAACCAATAAAAAACGTTTGTAAACGCAGCATCTCGACGTGAATCCTGAACGGGTTTCTTGCTACTGTTGAGTTTACTTACACACCAACGTGTGGACGAGTACTTGCCCCTAAGCCAGCTTCGTAAGCACTAATGACACTATAAACTTGTTTATAAAGGTTATGATATAAGACTGAACATTGGAGACCCGATGGCCGTGAGGGTTAAGGCGTGAGCACTTAACACTCTGAGCCAAAGGTGGTGGGTTCGATTCCCACTAGGGGTGGTGGCTTTTCTTTAGAAAAAAGAAAAGGCATCAGCCCTATCCTAGCTAGAAAAGGGTGGTAACCTATAGATAACCCGTCCTAAAATTCCTAGTTAATAATAAATGGACGTTAAAATTTAAATAAATAAGACTGAACCAACGCCTTCACCTTCGAAGGCGTCATGGAGGACCAACAGGGATTATATCAGCAGAGAGCTAAAGGATTCCTATAAGCAGGGGGTTAGAAATTGAATGTGAAGTTTTTTAGGTGAAGAGATTGTAGCAGCAAGTGACTAATAGAAAGCATGGTTGCTAGGGACTTGCCTAAGAGAGCTGTATCTAGCAACCAGCTGTTCTAATTAAACTATTACACACAGTTTAGTTGAATACACTTGTTTCTTCTTCTCTTGTGAGTGCGTCTATAGAAACAGACACAATTTAAACGGCCATACCCTGGACTTTTCGCGGTAGCTACCCTCAGCAAACACAGCAGCCTCCAGGAAGAACGCCATTCTACAATTGATGCGGGAAACTAGCTCATTAAACTACAAGTAACCTTCATAATTTTTGGACAATTTAATATTTCTATTTTCACTTCCGCTCACGGCAATTTATGTGAATATGTTATTTTTATTTTACATTTAATTATATACTGTTGGCGTTCTAAATGTTTATTTATAGTTTTTTTGTGTTATTTGTTAATTTGATTTTTGAACATGCAATAATATTCTTGTATGGACCTTCTGACGTAAATAACCATACACAAGCTTACATTACCCAACAAGATTTTTAGATCTCGAGAGAAAACCTATTTTTATGTGTTTTTATTTTTTGTTCTGTTTTTTTTTTGTTCTGTTTTTTTTTTTTTTTTTTTTTATTGGAAACACAAAAAGTAACACGAAGGATTCGGCGGAGGACTTTTGATTGGAAACGCTGTATTATATTGATATTTTATGGTTTCACTGGAGCCCACATGTCAATACCGTAGGTCTTGATTGGTTATACAATGGCCTTGTAGTCGTCATAAAAATCCGTGGCTTTTGTTGAGAGGACTCTATAGAGATTTTTGTTGAATGAAAGCAAAACGATCCGGGCAAAACAATAATATTTCTTAAGAATTAATGGTTTACGGGGTTAAAAGTTCTTGTTCAACTATCGAGACTAAAGCAGGCCATTCACGTTCCGATTTACAGTACGACTTAGTAGGACTACTAGTTGGATAGTCGACTCCACTCACGCTCCGACTTGCTATCCAACTTCCGGTCCAACTTTAGTCCTAGTATGTTTTCACGACTAGGGAAAAATGTGTCAAGAGGAGACAGAAGTTGTCCGAATGTCAAGCACTGACTGAGCTAAGTTGGACGATATTGATCCGACTCCCTCACGCACGCTCCAACTCCTTCGCCAGTCGGATGTCGAACCTTCGAGTCGTCCCCCTAAATGTTCCGACGAGTCGGAACATTTAGAGGGACAAAATACATTAACCTTAAAAAAAATACACAGACAATGAAAACAAGTTGGCTGGAAACTGCCATAGGAAGGCGGATTCAAAAGGCGAACTCAACACTCCACTACCGGTCCGCTGGATGGTGATATAAAAACAAAATGCTCTCTTCGTTGAAAGTTAACTTCTCACTAATTCCTGTTCCTCACTAATATGTTCATTAATATAAATTAATAAACAACCAATGACACATCCCATAACGAAAAAATGATTTGAATATCTAGCGGAGTTCGCTTTTATAAAAAAAAAATATCCAAACGCATTCACCTTTTGTTGAGTTCACCCTTCCAATCAGCAACGCCTCATATCAAGTTTCATACATATAGTATTGTAGTCTTCAATCTTAAGATAAACTGAAAGCAAAACATGAAGATTATCAATTCTAAACTTTTCTTATCGCAACATTTATACGATCTATTGAAGTTAATTAGCTTCTAATACGGTCCTAACAACTTTATTGAAATTCAGTAATCTTGGAAGAGATTTCTGTGTAGACATATACTAACATGTACATTGTTTTGTTACTTTCGGTTTAAGAAGATTTGAAGACATTTTTCGACGTTTCTTTCATGAGTGCATCCACAATAGCTACAGGAAGTGCTAAAAGTGTATTAAAATAGACTTATTAACAAAAAAAAACCCTCTCATCAAGAGACACAAAATCTCCAGCAGAGAGACTATAGAAGCCGTTCAGTGATAACTGACAAACTGCGGCACACCCAGGAAAGGTGTGTGTTGGGTGTTATCTGTGTTTACATTGGAGGGAAGGGCTCTCCACCTAGTCAGCCTGTCTGTATGCAGAGTCAGCGACTTCATGGAGCATCGCTTGAGCAGATGTTCTTATAGGCAATACTGAATACGTGTATCACAATCCTTTGGATACCGGGGCATAAAGAGATAGGACTAATAACAGTCGTAAACAACTACACAAGTAATTACGCCTCATATAACCTCCTATGTAAACTGTAGGAACACAAATATCACAAGATCGGCTAAAACACTGGTTAAGGGCAGACAACAAATTAAAAGAAATTAAAAACACAATAATCAATTAAAACACGATAATCAATTTCCTTTAAACAGAAGAGACCAAATTTTCATAACCAGGCATAGAATTGGACATCCACTATTAACATTAGTACTTAATGCAAAGACAGGACAGGCCCTTATGCTCATAGTGTAATGTCGCCCTGACGTGAAAACAAATACTGGCAGACTCCAAAAGACGATACAATTTACTCAAGCCACAAGACTTACTAACATTACTCGCAGAAGGTAGCACTCGAATCTACACTATATTACTTATAACTCTGGAACACTAACCGTAATTCATCCTACACTATTACTAACCTGTGTATCAATTTGACGTATACACAGGAAAATGACTCAGAACTTGATTATCCGAGATAATGGAGAAATCTGTTGAAAAATGAATATTTGTCAATATTTAATACATAAAAATACAAATTAAAAACATAAAACATAGAGCAATAAAAAATATGGACCATTTCCGGGGTATAGAATACTATTTTAGAACTTGGAATAGTTTTAACCAACTAAAACGATTACACCTAAAATAAAATACTTTTTATGAACTAAGTAATCTTATTTTATTTATTTTTAAAGGTTTTATAACACATTTTTATCTATGAAAAAAATTCGGGGGGGGGGGGCTGCAGCCCCCCTTATATACGCCCAAGGCCTTCCACAAGAAATAAAAGTCCGTCACGCAGGAGCTGCATAACTAAGCACTTTCCTCAGAATTTGGGTAGTGTAGACTGCTTTCCAGAACAATTTGCTTAAAATTTCCTACATAAATAAAATAAAAACATGAATAGTTCTCTTTTAAATTTGTAATGAGTAACTGATCAATTATTAATTTGCTTCCAGAGTTATGTTTACACATGGTACCTACTACACTACGTAATAAATACAAAAAAACCTCATATTATCGTATTTTGATCTAACGCAGGAACAGGATACAGTCACTCTAGTGGTAGATAGCGCTCCTTGCGGCGGCTTTGTGAACCTACGTCTGGCGGGCTTTTCTATTGAAATATATTACAAATTAAACCCCCGCTTTCCGATTGACCGATTCAGCTCATTTTTACAACACTTCTTTCTCATGAGTTACCCACGACGTATACCGCGTTTCGTTACAATACAGCAGAAATTACGAGCGGTATGAGTATATTAGGAATTTGGGTCCGGAGTAAACCCCCCCTTCTAATGAACCGATTTAGTTTATTTTTACAACACATATTTACCTGTGGATTACCACTACGAATACCGAGTTTCGTCGAAATATACCAAAAATCACGGCTGGTAGTGGCGAATTGGTATTGTGGGTCCGGAGTAAACCCCCCCTCCTAATGAACCGATTTGGTTTATTTTTACAACACATATTTACCTGTGGATTACCACTACGAATACCGAGTTTCGTCGAAATATACCAAAAATCACGGCTGGTAGTGGCGAATTGGTATTGTGGGCCCGGAGTAAACCCCCCCCCCTTCTAATGAACCGATTTAGTTCATTTTTATATGCCACTTTTCTCTCTGTATTACCACTACGAATACCAAGTTTCGTTGAAATATAACAAATATTACGGCTGACATAGTCAAATTAGTGTTTTGGGTTCGGGGTAAACCCCCCTTCCGGTGGACCGATTTTAGTGGTTAACGAACTCTTTCAATCGTTTGCTAATTGAATGCTATATACCAAGTTTCGTGACGAAAAAACAAAAACTCTGGCCGCTATCGTGTTAACAGACACATATATATATATATATATATATATATATATATATATATATATATATATATAGATAGATATATATAAATTTTAACGGGGGTCATTTTCGGTGTCTACTAGGTAGGATCGATAAAGATTTGAAGAAATTTTTCAAAAATTCCGTCATGAGTCCAACCTCAATAGCTACTTTCCTTCGGAGGAAAGTGCTAAAACTGTAATAATAATAATAATACATAATATAATATCCCAATGCCTTCTCGACTTTTAATATAATTACTGCGTTAGCAATGTGTATTTTGCAATTATTTACATAACTAATTAATTAATAATTAATGGTGTACTTATATTTTAGGTGCTCGTTACTAACTGTGTCAAATTGATGCAATTTATGAGTCTTTATTACTACCTATAAGTAAGAGTGACGTAGACTTAATGCTCATATTACTAACAGTGCATCAAAATGACGTAAAAAAATTTACTTGTATTACTAACCTCTACCTCAATTTGATGCACTGTCTTTTGGGAAAATCAAGATCCCACCTATCTAGTCAGTCGCTGAGAGGTGAAATCATGCTGGATGGGGGGGGAGGAGGAGTTGCTGTAGGAATAGGTGGGGGGTAGACCGGCTCTACCCCCATTTAACGGAAGAAAATGACAATTGATTACAGTCATGTGCGTCAATATGACGCAGGTTAATGTTCCAGGGTTAAGTGGTTCAGTTCAAATCTCAAGGCAGAGACTGCAATGTCTGGCCTCATGGTTTGGACTCAACAGGTCTAGCAAACACACGATAAGTTCTGCAAGGACTGCTTAGTCCAGATATAGTAGACTCACTGAATGTGAAGCAAATATCCTCTTGTCAGTACACGTCAGGCCTGGACTGCACAGTCCCGGCCTTATTGGACTCTACAGTTAATTGGTTTTCTCACTCTATTTCGATGGACTGTACAGTTCAACTCTTGCCATACCCATAAAACACTTATTTATACAAAAACAATCTGGCCAATCTTCTGCTCCTTGTGATTTCAATTTTTAGCCTATGAATCTGATTTTATTACGCTAACGTACATTATTTTTACTAATTTAAAAATTATTTGTATTCTATATCTTGTATTGTAAATGTAAATGAATTGTTTTTTATACTATTTTTATTAATTTACAAATGCATCTTGTTTTATATGCATGTATAAATATATTTTATTTTAGTTTAAATGTAAATTGAAAAACTGTTAACATAGTGTAAATGAAGTAAATATTTATTTTATAATCTGTATTTGGGTTCATCGCCATAGATGCGAAGATCTTAAAACAAATAAATAAAAAAAAATCATGAACATTTAAATAAAAATAGCCGAATACACACATTCACTACTTGTGCATGAGGAAGTTCGAAATCTTGTATTATCATAATTCAAAAAGGCAATAATCCTTCCAGGTATTCAGCGAATGCCAAACCCAAGATTAGATATAGGCGTCAGCTACTCAAATCGAGCAAAGGCAAGGCACACGATTTTGCAGCCACATTTTACCGATAACAATAAAAACTATTTTCATTAGTCTTGCAGGTACTCACTTGTCACATTTCTTAGATAGACTTTATTTTATTATTTTTGCTTAACGTCCATTAGTATGTGACGTTTTCTTGGAACGTGTAAGCTACCTAAAAACCTTTTCTATACAGGATAGGGATGAATCCTTTCTATTTTTGAAAGAAAAGCCACTATCCCGAGTGTGAGTCGAACCAACGACCTTAGACACAGAGTGCTTACGCTTTAACACTCACGGCTACCTTAATTTTATTAATCAAATTAAAATTGTTTTTATTTATTTTAAAAACATATTTATTTGATCAGGTACCTTACGTTTTGAACATCAACCTTATGTTTTCTCTATTTCTTTTAAAACGTTGTTACTGTAATCATAATCATCCTAACGTTTTGCTAACCCATTTACTATTTACTAATATTTAAATTGTCTTTATTTATCCGTCATTCATTTTTTTTCGTCTATTTTTAATTGTCTTTTATCACAGTTACTTCACAATATTTTAAATTATTTAAAACGGCTAAACTTCGGTAATCAATGCAGGATGAAAAAAAGTCCTTTAATGCTTGGCATATATCTCGTTTTTACTTCGTTTCCGAGAAAAAGGCAAAAAAAATTATGAAAAGGCAGTCTTTCATAAGGCCTATATAAAATCATTAAAAGTATATGTTTTATCCCCCTACACACCTATGTAAAGCTGCAAAAAACCTTTACGCGTATACCTATTCAATGCGGAATTAAAATTATTATTATATATAGGTATTCTACATTATCCATAGGTTTTATTATATTTGAGTTAATCATTATAATTATTAGTTATTAATATGTTATTTTTTATTTATTCTAGAATTATTTTTTAATCTGTCCTCTATCATTAAATTATCTTATACTTTTTATTTTGCCTTTCACTGACTATTGCTCTGAAGGATAGGGAAAAAAATAATAATAAAAAGTAGACAACGAATCTTTACCTCCAAAAGACATCAACAGGCTAGAAGAGAAATTCAAGAACCAGGAGACTTGAACGGTTCGAAAGGACTGGACATCTTTACCACACCTTCGATATATATCCGGCACTTTGAGCAATTAATTCGTCATTAAACAGGACAGTTAATTTGATCAATAAACAAAGAAGAATAGAGAAATAAATCTGGGTGGGAGGATAAAAACTGCGCGAAACGACACTTCTAAAAATTTAGGACACTGCGAACAATGGAGGAGAATGTCCTGGGTATAAAAACAGAAATAGTTTAAAAGAAGATTAATTATGCTGAATACAATAGTATTAAGGAGTTTCTATCAATAGATAGTTTAATAGTCGTAAATGATTCACTCACATAATAGCCATCTTTATGACTATTATTGATCGTAAAATATTCAAGGAGATGTGTAACCGATATTGAAGAAGGTCCTCAGTTGCATAACAACAGGTGTCTTGCATCAAGGTTTTTCTATCCTCAATTTTTCACAAAAGAAAAATATACGTATTGGATGGCGAATAGACGATTCCGAAATAACACACTGAGGAACAACTCAAATGTACTCTCTGCGGAGGTCGTCCGTGCCTGTGTTACTGCTTATCTTATATTTCACGCCTGCAATCAGTACTCAAATTATTTTAGGCAGGCTCAATATCCCAAAGGACGTGAATAGAGCATCAGGAAACTCTTCAAATGTTATTGATCTAGTCATTACATTTCTAAAAGAAGCAACAACGAAAAATATCAATAATAAAATGAAATCATTAAGCTTTCTAAATGACACTAGGATAACAACGATACGCTAAGATGACGCAGTTTCAGCGAGTTAGAGGACTCTTGGCTCGTATGTTGATGTTGACGCATAAAGTGGTTCCGTAAATTTGCCCCCTTTAAATTGTTTTGTGCATGAAATCGATAACTGGAAGGATCATATCGTCGATACAAATGCAAACTAACGAATGTGCAAATAACCAATTTTCAGAGTGGAAAAGCATTTATTCATAACTTTTTTTTGGACAGTCAAATATTCGGCAGATTTGACCTTTTGATAGTGTAATACTTTCCCTTTAATAGAGTGAAGTCAGATTGAATAATTTGCCATAAATAAGTCCAGCAGAAATTAGTAAAGATTGACAATGAAAGATGCATTTTGTCACATTCGTTAGTTTGCTTTTGTATCGACGATATATTGCTATCACTAAAACTATTTCTTTTAGTTCCTAAAAGGGAAAAAACACTGCGTTTTCGGGGGGGGGGCAGTGATCTTGCAAATATAAACACAATTCATTAATTATATAAAAAGTATCAAATAAGCGTTCATTGCATCATGAACAATCAGCTATCACCGATGACACACTGGGGACAGAAAGGCTTTCACAGTGACGAGATGGCTAATCTTTTAATGATAAACAAACATAGATAAAAAGAGGTAAATGATTCAATAAGTGAAGAATATGTGCATGAGTCATTGATATGGTATGGAGAGAAAGCCCACAGAAAGGATAATATTGTGATGTAATAAAGATTACAAACTACAATAGACAAATATTGAGGGAAAAAAATCCGCACTATAAAAATATACAAACAAAAAATTAATTATTTTACTCCTCAACAAGGATAAAAGAGAAGAAATGACAATCAATAGAAAATTGTTAAAATCTCTTCGAATTCAGGAAACAATCAAAGAAGTTCCAGAAAAGTTGCCAGTTTCATTTCGGATCAAACGTCTGGAAACTCCGGCTTGTATTGTCTTTTTAGGAATAATAATACATATACATTTAATGATTTTTAAATAGGCCTTATGAAAGATTTTTTTTTTCTTGGAAACAAAACAAAACGAGATGTAGGCAACGGACTGTTTATAATCCTGCATCTTATCTTATTCTTTCCAACTTTGAAAAGAGCAAATAGCGCTTTAGCAGGCTCTAAATCAATAAATAAATAATCCTGCATCGATTAGCGAAGTTTGGCACTTTTTTAAGGACACACTGTATTTATGTATATATATATTCTGCTTGAGGTTCTTCGCTGGGAGAGTAGGTTCGATATAGATACGGCTATATCCAGCCGTAATAAACCAGAGCTGCTAAATATTGCATTATCAATAACAAAAATATATATCATGTGGGTGAATAATTAGGCCGACCTTCACTAGTTAGAATTTTTTTTTTTATTTCACAAAGCGCTTTCGAGATTCAATCTCATCATCAGTGCCTGTTGACAACAACATAACAAATATAAAAGTGAATCTACAACTAAAATCAAAATCTTTATGTACATTTTAAAAATTTCTTAGTCGCTAACATAAAAACTGTAAAAGTTATAATTCTTAAAAACGAAATAAATTAAAACAAAATTAAATTACAACATTTAAAGTCAAAGAATAAATAAAAATATAATTACAGGAATAAGCATTAACAAAAACAGATAAAAAGGAAGCAAAACAGGAAGAAGAAAATATTAATGTTGAAAATAAAAAATTGGAAAAGTAGAAAAAAAAAAAAAAAAAATCTAACTAGTGAAGGTCGGCCTAATTATTCACCCACATGATGATGAACCTTCACCAACCAGCTCCCAACACCTTTGAAAAATATATATAGTTATTTTTAAATTATTTTTTGTTTGTTTTCTCGGGTTATACATTGAATATAAACTATTTGTCGCAATGAAACAAAAATCCCAAGGAAAAAAGATGCGTACGAAGGTACATATTGAAACTGCAGTCTAATAATAAGTACAGAGTACAATTATCTGTTTCCTATAATCTACAGAATATTACGTGTATTCCATTGAAAATTTGCCAGATGATTAAATAAATATATAGATACACAAATTAATGCAGGTTGATTCAGGATCGGTGGGCCACCCGCAAGGGAGAGATTCTATATCTTATTTGAAACAAAAAAGTTCTTAAGGCTTGTCCACACCTGCCCAAGAAAGTTGCGCATATTTGTTGAGGGGCAGAAACTCTTAAGAATCGGGAGTTAATATTCATCCTCGCAACATATCTCGTGGATCAGACGTGCTTTGCGGGTCTAGGTGATGCAAGTTTCTGAATCCCATCGAAACAGGATTCAATTATACAATGTTTCGCAACATTGCACGTGTAGACTTGTTGCACCGGATTTGTTATGTTGGCTCGTGATGCACTCATGTGGTCAACCGTGTTAACCTTACATTTAATAGCATTCTTACGCATGAGCATGTTCTTGTGGGATGAAACAAGTGTCGATCACAACAACCGTGATAAACGGGTTAAAGCAATATGTGAACAGTCCCAAAAGTATAAAGTTTCGGTTTTGAGGAGAAAAAAAAACGCGCGTGCCGACTCCTGAGGTATTTTGTTGGTAGTGTACACCACTTTGTTGCGGGAGAGCTGTCGAAAAGATGCGAAACGAAAAGGGCTAACCCAAAAAATCCAAAAAATGACCTTTTAGATGTATTATAAAATGTTGGCCATATATTCCTAATATATTAGTCAGAAACTTCCGAAAAATAATATGATACCCTTTAAATGGTTTAGCAATATCCTAAATTAACTAAAATTTTGGGTTTCAGAAATTGGCGGAAAGCAGACAATATTTGGTAACTGTATTACTTATAACTATTTACTGTTTTTGTTTTTCAAATTTAGGAAATATTTTCTATCTTATTTTTACAAACCTGTGCCTTAAATTAATTAAAATACATAAAAGATTTCAGGAGATCGTTGAGATTTGGCTATCAGAAAAAATGTCAAATCTTCAAGAAAAATCTAGATTGGACCTTTCGGCTGCACTTAGGTAGCACTAAAATTGCTTAGATGATGAAGGAAGACAACGATAACATGTACGTGACCATGGTAAGGTGTTGGAAAAGAAGGTTCTACCTAAATGTTATTGTGGTCAACCACCATCACCTAGGAATTTTCAGAGCTTAAGAAGGCTGCCAACGTGTAGCCGAAACGTCCAATATAGGTTTCTCTTGAAGATCTGACGTTTTTTTCTTCTAGCCGAATCCTAACCATCTCTTGACTTCTTATCACGTCAACGAGTAACTATCTTCATCTCATTATAAAAGAAATATATTTTATAACTAAAAAAAGAATGAAAATCAAAGAAATGTTATGTGATGATAGAAAATATAATTAAAATCTACTTTTAATCTATATATATATATATATATATATATATATATATATATATATATATATATATACATACACATATATATAATTGAGCTGTCTGTCTGTCTGTTAGTTCCTTATACAAATCCACGCCGTTTGACAGATTTTGACCAAACTTTACACACAGGTAGGTCTTGCTCCGAGGAGTGGTCAAAATCGTTCAGGGCTCACAATTCGGAGGTCACAGGTACGGAACTGTGAACCCGAACAGTTACAAATTTGCTTTATTACATTTTTGCTTTTCTAGATGCAGAAAGTAAGTGTAGCATGGCACGCCGAGTAACAGCTAGCAACGAATAAATATTGGTAGTATAAAAATTCTTAAAACGTATTATGTGTTTTAAATACTTCCCCGTGACATTCTCAATGAGTAATAAAGGCTGGAAGAATGATGCCAAGGACTTATTTAAATGCTGGAACTCAGGCTTTTATATTCTTTAAACGTTAAATAAAAATAGCAACGCCTCCATTATGCCTAAAGTGAATAGGAATCGCATGAACACAATAAGGATTCTAAAATACAGATAAATCATCGATCTTCCATCTCGTTCCTTATGATCTAACCATTGTCTGAACAATCAAACTTTCTCATGGCCATTTTGATATCGTGTAAATAAACGTGCTTTAGGAATACATAATCGCATACTATAAAAAATATGTATTATTGTTTGTAAGAACTTACTTTTAGTTTATGTGTGCTTTTGTGCTCAAGGAAGAACATTATCTTACGTCTGAGGAATCAATCTATCAATGTAGAAGTCAGATCTAGCTTATGCATGTTTGAATCGTGGCCTCAAGTGTGCCCTCACTTTTTTTTACGGTTGCAGCTCAGTATAAGAAAATGCATTGGTTGAGTATCATTATCACCAGAAATATACCTTTGTTCTTAAAAAGAACAAAATAAAACAACAAAAAAGGCACAGACGCAGATACGAGTTTTTAAATGCATGTAACATGTACATATGTGCGTATATATATATTTTATATATATACACATATTCTAACTTACATTATTCTTTGTTTCCTTGAAAGGTTTCTATCACCGTGGCTCTCATTCAAAAAGATAGATCGCTCATGCGCAAGAAAAGTGACCCAACTAAAAAAAAAATCATTTTTATCAGTTTTATTCCAGAAATACGTTTGTTTGTGGTTTGCCTTGCAACAGGAAAAGTGACATAAAAGTATCTCAGCGGGCGTTATGTGCCATTTTTCCATACCTCACATGGCGAACGGTGGAAGCAAGAACAGGTAGGTGGGTTCAAAGGGAAAGTTTTAATCAATTTTATGATAGTTCTGAGGATTCCTATGATTTTTATTACCATTTATTGATGCTTTAAAATACAAACTACTTCCGCTAAACAAAAATCTCGAAAAAGACTTTGACATCTTATTTTGACTGAAACAAAATCATGCCATATTCCCCTCTCAAAAAACAACCCCCCCCCCCTCCAAAAACACATTATAATAATTTAAAGGCATTATCCGACAAGCCTGGTCTCGTACAAGGAGAGCAAGTGTCCCAGCAGTTGTGTGTATAGCAAGTGTTTGTTATATTAAAGTCTGACTCGAAGGAACTGCGTCATCTTGGCGCGGTTACATCTCGAAGAAACGGAATAGATTAGCATCACAAAACACAGGAAACTGACAGTAGTCAACTTACACAGAAGCGGATAATTCTTAATCTGTATAAGTCAAAACAATTATGTACTGAAAGCGTACTTACTCTTTGGCTACTGCTGACAAGGCTCTATTCTAAACAACCATAAATTCGTTGTGATTTTAAGTTCATTGTTTTACTAGCAAATTCGCTTTACTGTTATAATCAACTGTAAATATGTGCTTCATGGCGAATTAAATTTCATTCTGTCGTGGGTTAAATCTTTCTATAAAATAATAAATAACGGTAACTTCAGTTTGAAGCTATGAGGAGAATTCAAAACAACCTAGGTCATCATGATTAGCCACTGCCATCATGATTACTACAGCCACTCCAAACTTATTATCAATACCTTTCACCGTTTCTTAGCTTATTTTACTACAATACTAATTTTACTGATAAATTCAATTTAAAACTAGAAACAACCAATTAAAAAGTGAGATAAAGAAAGAGAAAATCCATTTTAATACAACAAAACAAACACTTTTTAAGTTTTAAGCGCTTATATCTCTCATTGACGTTGCTCCATCGAATATTGCTTCAGAACCTTTTTTGTAGAGAATTTAGTAAGCATTCGAATGGCCACTTTCCACTTACCACGATTTCCCAACCGTTATCGAGATATTTACGAAAAATGTATGGAGATCCGAAAACTTTTCATGTCTATTAATAAAATTTTTTTTCGCATACTTCCTTATATCCAAATATAACCAAAATTTAAACATCTTAGTTGGAACTAATTTCAAAGATGTAGAAAATATTTCAATTGAATCCCGCGATTCTAAGTACTCACAAAAAAATAATGACTTACAAAACCATTGATTCCACTTATCTCAGAAACGGCTAAAGATATCGCCTTCAAAATGGTTTCATTCGTTTTTTTTATGTTAAGAAACCTATAAAACAAGTACCTGCAAGCATATGAACTCAAAAACGTAAGCGTTACGATTTTTTTGCGCGAATTCCGCCCCAAACACTATCTTGTAGTGGGCGGATTCTGCTGGTTAACGAACTTGACATTTCAAATTAGACGACAGAGTTTTGTACCAAATGTCGTCAAAATCGGACCATTTTTGAGCTTGCTGGAGAGCGAACAGACAAGCATATATATAAATATATACATATAAATATATACATGTACATATAAATATATACATATATATATATATATATATATATATATATATATATATATATATATACACACACAAATTTTAGCCACCTATATTTTTGTGATCTATAGGGTCTGAAACGTGAAAGTTTTTAGTCGACACTTCCGGATTGCGTCATGAGGTCAACCTCATAAGCGGGTTCTCCCTATGGAGATAGGGAGTAACCGCGCTAAAAACATGTTTTTACTACTTTCTAAAGATGATTAATTCATTTTTCTTTTATGACATCAATATGATTGGGCTCATTATTGTAACTAACATTATTCTACGCTGGACAAAGTCTGCCTAATTTTATTTTTATCAACAGATTTTGATAAAAATAAAATTAGGCATAAAATGGGAGCACTCTTTCAGGATACATTCAGCATCAACAATAAAATATTTTATATCGTTCTTGTTAAGGAACTTTAATAAATTGAACTTGTAACTACTATAAGCAAAGAACTCCCTAACCTCAGTCAAGATAACCTTGCTGGTAAGGTTTTCAACCCAGGCAGCAGCTATCTATTCCTTGTCTAAATACTGATTACACAGGTCTACAAAAATAATCTTTCTGAAATTTGATTTGATGATTTTGGTCAATCTCTATGCTCCTTGGCGTGCTGAAGCCGAACATGAGGTCAGTCCCTCTCTATCACGTAAGGAAATTGTTCAATCTCAAGTAAGGGCAGAGGTACTACCATTAAAAGAAAACAGAATTGGCGAATACGAGTTTTCATTTATTTCCATGATCTTTTAGTTATTTCAATGTTGTTTACTGTACAAAATACATAAATGTGTAGAAATAACAGCTTCAGAATTAACAGTGGCATATTTAGTTATTATTTTTATGAAAACGTATTTTTTTCTCTTGAAAATTTCTCCGTGTTCGTTTCCGGCTGTAGGACTCTTCAGATGATTCACGCTGCAGCATCCAACAATAGTCAGCCATCATGTTTACGTTCCATTTGCCCTGATATCTACGTTCCATTTCCTGGATGTCCTCATGGAACCTTTCCCCTTGTTCTTCACTTACTTCCCCTAAGTTTTCCGGAAAATAGTCCACATGCGAATGTAAGAAGTGAACCTACAAACTCATGTTGCAACCTTGTAATTGAAATGCCTTCAACATGCGTTCCACGATACTTCTGTAGTTGGGATCCTTCACGTTACCAAGGAACTTCTCAACAACATCTTTAAAAGAATTCCAAGCTTCCTTCTCCTTCTCATTCATGGTCTGAGTGAAATGTGGATCTGTGAAAAGTTTCCGAATATCTGGGCCTACAAAGATCCCCTCTTTTAGCTTTGCATCACTTAATCGTGGGAACTTGGAGCATAAGTACTTAAAACATTCACCTTCTTTATTGAGAGACTTTACGAATTGTTTTATCAGCCCTAGCTTTATGTGTAGATGAGGTAGTAGGATTTTGTCAGAAGGAACCAAACTTCTCCTAATTACATTTTTTTGGCCTGGCGACAGAGCTCCTCGTGATGGCCAGTCTTTGTTGTTCCAATGGGAATTTCTGTCTCGGCTATCCCATAAACATAAAAAACAAGGGAACTTGGTGTACCCTGATTGCTGACCTAAGAGCATAGTAAGTACTTTCAAGTCTCCACATATCAACCAGTTATGCTCTTTATAATGAATTCGTTCGAGAACTAATGACAAATTTTCGTATGTTTCTTTTAAATGTACCGAATGGCCAACTGGAACTGAAGCATAAGTATTGCCATTGTGCAACAAAACAGCCTTTAGACTTCGCTTTGATGAGTCTATGAATAGACGCCAATGAATCGGGTCATATTGTATACCAAATTGACCCATCAGACCAAGAATGTCTTTGCAATAAATAAGATTCTCATCCAGAGCAAAGTAAGGAACAAAAACTGCTTCACGGTGTCGATACCATGAAAAAGAAGTGCCTGGCTGTAATAAATTATTGTTTTTAAGACGGGAGCCAAGTAACTGAGCTGCATCTTTTGGAAGTCCAAGATCTCTCACTAAGTCGTTCAACTCCTGTTGAGAAATAAGCTGAGGTTCATCTTCTGAACTGCTTGCTTTGAACTCACTGTGTACTTCATCGCTCTCCGACATACAATCTTCTCTATTAGCTTCTCTATCTATACTGCCCATGTCACGAGGGGGCTGAGGAACTGTCAATCCAGGACCGTGTGGTACCGGACGACTAGCAGATTCCACATTAGGGTAGTTAATGAACTTATGATTTTTGGAATTATAGCCTTGAACATGACAATTACAAAAGTAACAGTCATTAACGTGGTTTTTTTGCTCCCTCCACATCATTGGGATAGCAAATCCGAAAGATTTTAACTCTCCTTTGTACCATAAGCGAAGTTTTTCTACGCAGCTATGGCATACTTTGTGAGGAGCCCACACTTTATCTTGATCTCCTATTCTCAAGCCAAAATATGCATAATATACATTTTTGACAAAACCTGTTATATTTCGTTGGTATTTCTTAACTGTGTACTCACCACAGATAAAACAGAAGTAGTCTGGACTGGTAACACAACGACGATGAGACATTTTGTCTAAATGCACTTTCAAACCTTAAAATACGTTCTTAATCACTTTGACACAACTAAGAGACCTCAGTGAATGTGTTCACTTCAGTTGATACTACTGAACTGAGAGAATGAACAGAAATTTAGCTCCAAGTTCCTGATACAACAGGTTCAATCTCGTTTAGCTTCAGACGGTGACATCTGAGACCAAACAAGTACGTTCCTGTCTGAACAGGTCGTGCCTAGACACCCTCAGGCCTACAACATCTACTGAGGGAGTCATTGCCTACACCACCTAGTGAAAGATGTCTGTTTATAAAAAGAGAAATCGTTTGAAAAAAAAAAACAAAAAAAACTACTTCTTACCAAATTTATGTGTATAGCAGGTATATTATGTTCTATGGAGTTGAAAAAAATCTGTACGCGATAGAGAAAAACGGACTTCATTCTCGGCCTCAGCACACCGAGAAACACAGAGATAAGCCAAAATCATCAAATCAAATTTTTGTTTGTAGACCTGTGTTATTTATATTTTATATATATATATATATATATATATATATATATATATATATATATTCTGGATCAAGTATTAATAATTGAGTCAGCTATTCATAAAAAATACAAAAGATCAAAGCTATTGTTGTTAATTTTTTATTAGTTTATTTTCACCAAGTTCTTCCCGAATCTTGCTTTTGATATTATGAGTATATCAGCGTTCATTACACTAAATTACGTAAATAAATTTCTAAATTTATCTTAAGCTGTATTGTTTTTAATTTTGGTCAGTTGGACGAGATGTTAGGTCGAAGTAGAAACATATTTAAACATACCCATGCAAAATGTGAATATTCATAATACATAATTCTTCTTGGATAAATGAATAAAAATGTAATTTTTAAAAATAATTTTTGGTTTATTATTTAAAAAAATTAAATTTATCACGGCACGTTGTATTTTATCCATTGCCTATTCAATTTCACATGACACTATTACTAATATAAATTTAGTACGTCTCAATATTATATCTCTTGTTAATTTATTTAAAATGGGATTTAAAAAAAAATAATTTATTTAACACCACTACGTAATGGAGCTAAATTCTTCCACCTCCATTAATGACGTCATAAACTAGAATTTCCAAACATCACAGAAATAGTTGCGCACTTCCTGTAGCTGTCCTTCAAGATGCAACAAAGAATCGACCAATGACTACCTTCCACGTTCACGAGGGAGAATCCCATTAAAACTCAACCTTTAGTAATTTACTCTAGTAAAAAAAAAATAAGAAATTAAATATTTTTATTTGAATAATATAATAGTGGGATTTATTTAATACTGTTATAATAAAAATTAATTGTTTTCATTCCAATGTTATCAAGAATTAATAAAACGCGCAATTCTCATAGTATTTTTATTTTGCCATAATTTGTCTCGCTTGAAATTATATCAATTTATAATGCACACTAACTTTTGTTAGTAATAGCAATCTATTTATTTTGCGCAAAGTAAGAACAAAAATTATCAATATTAAATATTTTCTTGCAAAACAACTAATAAAAAAGTTGTGAAAAAACTCATTTTTAGTTTTGCAATTTAAGAAGAAATAATAGACTTACTTCTAGAAACCCTATTTATCGACACCAAATTGATTTCATTAAAATAAATCATATATTAACAATAATCACAGGTAGATAGAATAAATTTATATATATATATATATATATATATATATATATATATATATATATAGATATATAACATTATAGCTCCATTAGTCAGTAAAAGAAAATAATTAAATTCAATGAAAAACAGATCGATTAGGTTATAAATCGTAGAGAATTATTTCACCAGAAAACTCTTAAAACATAAATAGACCGAGAAGAAAAACATTCAAAAGCCAGTTGAAAATTTTAAAAGTTGAGTAGCATTGAACATTATTAAAAATAAATATCGAATTTCATAATAATACTCCAAAAACCCATGAAATATTTAAGCATAAATTTCATTGGTGGTAGAGGACCTCAATAAATGAGCCCCCAGAGGAACATGGGCGTATATAAGGGTGGGGGCTGCAGCCCTCTTCCCGAAATTTTGATTTAATCGGTACAAATTTAATAAAACCCTTAAAAATAAATTAAATAAGCTCATTTAGTTCATAAAACATATTCTATTTTGGGTTTAATCGCGTTTAAGTTGGCTAAAACTCTTCCAAGATCTAAATTGTTAGTATTCCATACACCGGAAATGGTCTCAGCCCCCCCCCCCCGAAATTTTCCCAGCCCCCTCCGAAATTATTTTCTTTATACACCCATGCAGAGAAATTTCTTGCGTTTTTAAGTTTTTGAATTTTCCGTGGTCCAAATTACGCCTACGTAATACTAAAAAATACAAGCGTTGTTTCCACATTTGGCCATGACGTGTCTCCCATTTAAGGAAGACTGTAATCAATTTTTTTTTTTTTTTTTAATATTGCTTGGTATTTAATCATCATCGCCAAAACAAAAACCGCTTTGTTCGAGAAAAAAAATGAAAAGAAAAATGAATGAATAGTCCAGTTTGAACAAAAGTAGGCTTTATATTGGCTTACAAAAATTATTCGAAACGATTTTTATAATGCTAGTGGTTGACAATTATTATTATTTAGAATAAAGTTATGAAGAGATTATGAAGCGAATTATTTTTTATTGTCCATTTGGATGATAAAAAATAATTTGGAAGGTTCACTATCCATCGTTAACTCTACCCAAATTATTATTTTACTTTTCCGTTCTTCCGTATTTTTAGCAATGACACTCCTCGGGATGGCGTTTCCTCGAAGAACCACGGACCAATAAAGATTCTCTTAAAGTAGATTGGTTAAATCCATCAAAATAACTATTAAAAAGCCCCGGAAAGTACAACAACATAAGCAGAATTAAAATAATTTAATAGATAAAACTTTGGCAAAACAACGATTAATAAATACCAATACCAAGAATAATGTGGAGTTACTCACCTGCGGAAGAGAAGACACTACCTCTAGCTCGCGCAGGAGCGGTGCGACTGGGACCGATGGGGCGTACGAGAGGCCGAAAGGAGGGGGTAGATTCGACCAATCACCTATCGCCATTTCATCCCTACCACACCACAAACCGCCATATATCCAACCCTCTGGAACGGTATGTGCAATTACAACAAGTCCAAAAAATGTAATAGATGCCAAATTTCGTAGAAGCCCAAGCCTCTATGGTAGCTGAGTAGATATGAAGATTACTGCGTTCAAAAGGGATCAGATATCCGTTTAAATAAAATAAAGGTTCGTCTGTGCATTTTCGAAGGAATTTTGGTTACTAGAGGCTCGGCCGTGGCTAATCATAATTTAGTCAGTATGTCAAACATCCTTGACTTGAAATATAGACTTTAAATGGAAACAAAATAATCAGTAGAACCAATGTTACGAATGTTAGAGTGATTTGAAACGACAAACTTGCTGTACAGGGGTTGCTATTGCTAAGGAACGGATGAAAACCGCGGTTACAAGGGAGAAGTAGAAATATCACAGCCCAGTATTAAGTGTACATTCAGCTCAGTCTATTGCTGTCCATGATTACAATGTACCTGTTCTCTCATGGAGTAATAAAGATTTGATGGACCTTTGCTGGAGAACCTTCACCAACCAGCATCTAACACCTGTGATGTCCTATTTCTGTTTCTAATGTTGAATTTGTTAACTCAGATCTATCAGTTAACGAATAATGTTTTTAATCTACAAGACGGTCAACATTTTCAAGTCCTTTTTAAAGAACCCTCAACCTCGAATTATCAGATAGTCCAAAAATGAATATAAAAAGTAAACTAAAGAACAAACGACCATTGCGCAAGAAGGCTTCCTATTCGGCCATAAGTCTTTCTATAGCACCGCTACCTCGTCAGAAATACAAAAATCTCAAACTTTAATACATGCTTGCTTGACGTCCTTTTTGGCTAATCACGGCCTAAATGGAGCATACTTATACTAGATGCTTGTCCCTGAGACAATATTAGCAAGCAGATCTATCTCCACCCCCTCTGCCCACTGACCGTAGCTTGCAGAGGGATCCTCCCGAAGAATGTTCGAACGTGACCAATAAAAAAAAATATATTAGGTACTCAAAATAAAACAGATAGTTAGAAAGTCCGTCACGCAAGAGCTGCGAAACTAAGCACACGATAGGTCTCGCCACATCCCTGAAGAATGTGCCTAAAATAACTTACTACAAAACAAACAAAAGTTTTACTCCTTTATATTTGGAATGAACGGCTGACTCAATTATAAATTCTGGTCGGGAGTACAACCCAATTTCTAATAGATTTTTTTATTGTTTTATTTTAAGAACAAATGGTTCTCACGGCATGAAATCTACCGACTTTCCACTGTTAGGACATATTTATACTTCGATTACGGAGTACCCCTCTTCCTGCAGATGGACCGTTGTTTTATTAGTGGTACCTCAATAGCTACATTCCCTCCATAAGTGTTAAAATGTTTACTAAGAGCATTAATTTAGAAGAAATTAATAATAAATATAAATTTGCTCTGTTAATTTAGTATTAATACTTTGGTACTATTTTCACTATTTTTGTTTTTTCATGAGAAATGAAGCACTTTAATTGTTAATAAATGAAAACCAACTAGCATACACACCAAGGTAAAACTTAATTTACCTAATCACCCGTATTTGCAAATAAAAATAATATGTAACTAGGTTCGTTAGATAATGTATTCTGTCTGTATCATGAAAACTGAACATATTCAAGCAAAATCGTGACTTTTAAGGGTTTTTTTACTGTTTTAATAACTCTTCTATGCGATGACGAAGCTGGACAAGCAGCAATGAAGATAAGGCCGATGTGCGACTCATCTCGAGTTCACTTTCTACTACTTAATCGAATATGGAGACCAAATACATTTATGTGCTTCAGTAAATATAATTAATAAAATATTAACACAAACTGTACTGATACATTTATACATTTAAATTTTTCATTATGAATATCTTAATTATCCGATGGCTCCCAGCGCAAATCAATAAATAATTGTTACAAGCTGTTATACGAAATATATAATAATTATTGTCTTATGACTTGTTAAATTGAAAAACAAAATATTTTTTATATTCTATTTTTTGTATAAAGATATTGTAATTATTATTATTCGAACTTTAAACTGTTTACATATATTAAATTAGCTTTCATATTCCCATGGTTAACGGCTTTTGTTGCGAAGCTCATTTAAATGAATATTAAAAAAAGGTTCCTTTGGGATCACAATAAACAGAAAACCTGTATTTCACTAATCAAGGAAATTGTTTTTTTGATGAAAATTTATTGTGCTTTTTAACCTGCTCACTGTTTGGCGAAATCAAAATTAACAATGTAATTTTGATTAAAAATAAACCTATGGTATTTAGCTCAGGTCAATTGTCATTTATTTATTTTCAAATATATGTCATACCAACTAAACCAAATGTTGGTTTTTTATCTATGTAGGCGAAGAATCGATTTATAATACCAGCAAATACTCATAAAAAAATTCTTAAGATTAAATTACTAATGGGAGTAACAATAAAAGGACATTATTTTCAAGTACATTTTGCATCTGAATAGGTCATAAAAACTGTTTAATTTGAGACAAATAATGAGAATTCTCTCCTCCGATGTTTTATAACCCCGGAGCGGCTTAAAATAGAAAACCCAAATAAAAAAAGAGCATTTTAAAAAGTATTATCTCTGCTAGGCTTGAGAAAACGTTCTGATTAAATAAATACGAAAAAGTAATTAATGGAATTACAGAAAATTTAGAATTAATGAGCATCAGACAAAAACGTAACATCTCCATCATTGATCAAAATTGAGTTAGAAACGTTTACATATTTTTTCAAGGCTGGGGAATCCAAATATGAAATCAGAATTGAACAAATAGAAACAGATACCCATGAAATTCATTCATGGGCGTATATAGGAAATAATTTCGAGAGGGGCTGAGAAACATCCAGGACGTGGGGATGAACATCCAGCACCCCTTGTGCTATATTATTTATTAACAAGAACCTTAAAACAAGTAAAAATAGCACGTTTTTTTGCAAGTGTTGACTTATTTGTTCAAAAAGTAACACCTACATGCTCGATATGAACAAAACACAACATTTCCAAACTCAATGTGTTAATAACTCGAATATCTGGGAATTAGGATTTGATCACTGGTATTCCACTTTTTTTTCTAACTTTACAAAGAGTATATTAAAAAAAACTGCAATAAAATATCTCTTTCTATTGTTGGGATATTTTTTTTGTTTTTTTTTGCCTTTCCTTAAAAGTTGGATTTGATGAACGTGTTACCTTTTGTTCAGGCCCTCTTCAATTGATGACTAAATATCGGGTCAATAAATTCAAACGACAAGGCCAAGTAATAATACAAACTGAGTCAGACAGGTTCTCTTTCATAAAAAAAATGAAAAGAAAAAGACGTTCTCACAGACACCACAATAGACTGCTTTTCCATAATATCCATAAAATGTGGCTCTTGTATAATGTGTGTGTTTATCTAAAGGCGTATTAACACGTGGGCTATTAACGCCGGGCTATCTATAGGTTGCCGCCCTTTTATAATGCCAACATTACGTGGTCGGTCACCCATTCAGGTTCACGCCCAACGTGGCTTAACTTCGGTGATCAACGGGAACCGGTGTATTCAACGTGGCTATGGCCATTGGCTCTCGTATAACATTGTTTATCTAATTCTTCTAGAAGGAACTAAGAGCAAAAATCAATAACTCTTGGCAAAGGAATGTAGATATTTAGAAAGCATAATTGATTATTTTTTTTTTTTTTTTTTTTTTTTTAATGTCGTCAAATGATCATAGATCCTATCAACTAGGTACCAAAAATAGCCTCTCTTAATATTGAATTATGTAGATGTACATAAACATTTAATTATATATTGATAATATACAAACATATAGGTATCGTCCCTACCATGTCAAACTATCGAATATGAAAATCGGAGCAAACTAGGGAACGAACATATTCTATCCAATGACGAAGTAATATAATGAATAATAGTCTTATTCGATACTTTATTTAAGGCATTTCTAAAGGGGTCATAGTTACGACAATTTGCGATAGTTTGACAGGGTAGGGACGATATGTGTGCGTGTTTGATTCTGTTGTGTGTGAAAATTTGACAACACAGAACCGAAAACAATTTTTGCATCTAGTTGTAAGGGTTGGTCATAGTCGTTTAATGCCTAGTTTTCTCGTTGATACGTTGGCGGACAAGTGCGTTCAGTACGGTGCTTGTCGGTCTCATGAAACTGGCTTAGTGAGAAGTGACAAGTAGTCGTTCACTTGTCTATACCATTGTTGAGCTGTTTACACTAAGTGACAATGGACAATTGCGTAGTAGAATGGTGATGAGGGAGCTTACTTGTCACTTAGTAAATAGAGTTCATTCCTAATCAGTTGTACAATGCGGCGATTACTAATACTTGTCACATGCCACTAAAAAAGGGCTTTGGTGAGAAGCACTAATGACAAGTACTAAGATCGTGTAAACTAGGCTTATCACACGAATATTTAATTACACGCCGTCGACGATGCCAATTCAAAAATCACTTACAAAAAGTATTGATCCCCTCCCCCCAAAAAAAGTTTAAGTTTAAAAAAAGAGGCTAAGTTCCAGGCCCCTCCCAAAAATAGTTTGCCTATGGAAGTTATGATATCATAGTATTGGGCCAAGGTTTTGGCTCTTAATACCTTGTCAATAATCTAATAATATCCTCTCACTTATTTGTGCAATTCAAACTTGGCAAGTTTTCGTTAAATGATGGCCGCTATAATGATCTGATTTATTATTTTTATTTTCTGTATTTTTCCCGAGACTTAGTTAGTTTTAGTTTTAGTTCTCCTTACCAAGACGATTTATTTAATATCCCACATGATGGGGTTCGCAAGTAATTATGGGTTTCCGAAGGAACAAGTACAAAACGAGCATCCCCTCTGGGAGCGGAGTCAAACACAACTTTTTTCGATTTTTCCTTTAACAGCACCCTAATTTCTATCATTCTGCAACATTTCAAGTCCCTAGCTTTCCGGGAAGTGCCTCATAATTTTAATGAGTGATTCAGTGAGTAGTAAAAATTCCGATTTTCCATTGCCAATATCTCAGACAGCCTTCAATGTAGATTTATAAAACTTTCCAATTTTACTCGCATTTATTAGCATAATACCTGTGAAATATTTCATAAGTTTATCATTAACTGATTCAGTTTTATGAGAGAGTAAAAATCGGCTCTAAGACCTCCTGTAATATACACACAGTGTGCTTAGGCCGGAACTTGGCCTGGCGCACTACCGTGCGCCTGGATATGACATATTTAACTGCGAAGTTACAGTAAAAAGTTTGCTGGCAGATTACTAGAGAAGAAACCATCTTAGCAACGGTATGTAAGTGCACCAATGATAGCTAGTATATACTAAACATTACACTGGCCTACCTCCAGAACACTAGGCCTTAAACCATGTTGCCTTAAGAACATTATATTTTCGATTGCATCCTTAAATTGTAACTTTAACACTTAAATTCAAGCATATAACATTATCCAAGCTGGTTCCCCTTGTCAGATCCAGTTCAGAAAATGCTGTTCCTTGTGTAATCGCTAAAGCAACTCTTGACAATTTAATTCCACTCCTTCGTCCATAAAGTAAAGAGTATACTGTTTTTCATTCTAACAACACCAGTTTCCTAAAGGTGAAATAATTGCAGCACAAGCCACTTTTTGACAATTATGCAAATCGACCCAGAAATAGAAACCTAATAATAAACAGAAAGGAAGTGAACTTTTTCCCCTCCGGGTAGTTTTTCATATAGAGAAGGGAAATAAGCATCTATTGAATTATGTATGGCCCACTAACCTTTCGCCTGTCACGTATGGTAATTCAGGAAATCATTCCTTTATTTATACTCATTTTAATGTTTTCCCACCCATGGGACCAGACCCAGGGACTCAAGATGGGCGCCGTGATTAAACTGGCACACATAATGTGTAGAGAAACTCTCCCCCGGCGCGGACTCCTACTCAACATGGTATACAGGAGCAAAGTACTATGATATTTGGATGTTCAAAGCGAATAACTTGGTTCAAAATCACAACTTTTCCGCGTAGCTCTTTATCAATGAAATCAAGCTATTTTATGAGATGCCAAGAATTTCAGAAATTTATAAGCCTCAAACGTCCAAGACTGTGAGTTTGCCCGTTTTCCGACTTACCAACTTATTACCCCCCGCCATCCGGATTTAGAAGGTTTGGTCTCCCAGTAATGATCAATCAATTCGGAGTCACCATTTATTGGGAACTGGGAAAGATAGCAGAATGGACCAAATAATGACTGTCATTAACTAAGGAATAACAAACTTCTTTTATCATAAAATAAAAATAACAATTCCCTCTTAAAATAAAGGTAACACATATTTAATTATTTTATTTTAAGGGCTCCTGTTCTTGTTTATTTTCGTGACTTTTCTTCAAAACACTCAGTGGAAATGTTTTGGTACTCAATCGACACAACATTTCATGATCTAAATGTTTAGTAATAATAAACGTGTCCATTAGATTTCAGAGGAATTTCAGAAAAACCGTGAAACGTCCGAATTTTGAGGTTTTCCCCAACTAGGAAATTGAAGAAAACATCATATTCCTGACATTTGAAGGCTATTCGAATAAATAAAACCGTTTCCAGACTTCCGCCGTTTTTTTCCAGCAACACTATTTTCCTTCCTAATTTGACTGGACATTTGTCTGTCCAGTCACATACCGGACATTCAGGGTGTGTAAAAACTATCTACTTCTTCTTATTTTCTCTGGTTCTTCTTTGCGTCTTCTAGGTCAGTCATTTTTCTCGAAGATTTCTGAATTCGAGATTTCGTAAATTTGATACATATTTAGTCAGTAGTATCTTATCCTCATATTCCAGATTTTCTGATGTCGCCATCGTTTCTCCAAGACAAGGAATTGCAAAAGGATAATAACACCAGCTTTTCTAGATTTTTCATTCTTAGAACATATTTACCGGAGAGCTCAGTAATTTATCGATGTTTTCAGGCAACAAACAAAATTAAATGCTAGGCACAGGCTACGTTGACTACATCGGTTCACGTTGATCAACGAAATTAAGATATGTCGAGCATGGCTAGTACCTGAATGGGTGACCGTCCACGTGCAGTTGGTATTATAAAAGGATGGCAACCTCTAGACAGCCCAGCGCTGATAACTTAGTTGTTGATAAGCAGTGAACAGAAAAAAAAATCTTCTGGGTTAGTAGGCATACCAAACACAAAAATCTTACGGTGTCCAATCTAAAATGTCCAATCTTCTCATAGTGGCTCAAAATAAAGCTTGCTATCTCTATTTTGCATTATTGTTGTTAATTGGGTATAAAATCAATAACCTCGGCATAGGAAGTCTTGCCACAAGTTACTGGACGAAATGACGTAGATTTGTCGACAAAAAGCCTGCTTCCTTATTTAAGGCGTCGCCTAGCAAAACATTATCATTCCTGGTCCCGATCTCCCCGCCAGTGTTCTCTTGTAGTATTTTCATGATCCGTTTTTGGCCGCCCGACCTACTCCTCAGTTTGTTGCTGCCCTTCGTTCAAAAGCATTAATGTAGTTTTAAAAATGTCTATAAACGCTCTTTCGTAATGGCTATAAACGCCGGGCACTAGGGTTTCACTCAGTGAATATTATCTTGACGTACATATATTTAAAATAACAAAATTATATCATGACGTAAGAGTAAACAATAATAATAATAAACGTAAAATGGCAATTCATTACATTTGGCCTAAACAAGGATACATAAATAAACAATATCTTTCACGCAAATAAGGTCCGATTTAGAGTCCCGAGATCGAGTAGGTGTATACTAGTCTTGAAAAGAGGATCTAGACCAGGATGCACGGTTTGGTCATAAAAACAGACACACTTGAGACTAGACAGATTTCATGTATGTTTTTTTTTTTTAAATATAAGCACTTCAATTAAAATTGACAAGGTTAAGTCAAACTGTCTCTCTGTGAAGAACTTAGGGATATTTAATTTTTCTACACACGAGCATTTATCGAGATATATACATGCTATGAGTCACCTACACAACCATTCAATACTTGGCTACAGGGTCAACATTCCACATGGACAAACTGAGTTATGAAAGAGATGAGAACTCTTGATATTGACCAATAGGGATTAATGAAATTGGTCGCTGGAGCGGTAAGCCAGGGATGGGGGCCCGCAAAGGAGGGCATGAATAACAATTAGTACGCAAAGAGGGTTGATAACCAACTATAAGGGAAGCGATATAAAATAAATAAATATATCATTAGGAATTTTTATTATTCTGCACTCAGTATAACGGATTTTCATGACTCCTTAACCATGGTGTCATTTGAAAAACTTGGAATAAGATTACCAACCTTCTTAGTATTTTCATGTGAAGAAATCTCAATTGAAACTAACAAGGGGAGTATACAGCGATGGGGTCACCGATCTTGAATATTTTTTTTCTGGTGATTCTACGTCGAAAAATAGTCGACACGTGTCCGAGCGTTCCGTCCAATGCGCCTTAGGAGCCGAGAAATGAAATAAAATAGGTTTAAAGTGCTTTATTTTTTATATCGAGTTTAGAAAATTATATCGACATGATTTTTTCACCAATTCATTTGTTTTATAGAGTAGATTAAAGGAAAAATATAATCGTTAAACAATAATTTGTATTTCGTCAAATAAATTCAAAAATATGCTTACGTTTTCAAGTCAACTTGTATTATACATTTGTTTACACCAAAAATAATAGCAGATTTAAAGTCAGCACCCCAAGAAACCCTAATGCAGTGAATATCATTGAAAACAAAAAATAATGATTTTTCCCAGTCTGGAAGAGACTAAAAATTTGTAAGGGAAAAAGTAACGTGACCTTTTGAAATTCAATATCTCCCCTTGACCGGGGGGAATATAATCCGATTTTTACGTCATTGAAATCTTTCAAAAGAAGAAAGACTCCTTTTTCTAACCATATAAATGACTATCGTATTATTTCAAAAGGTAATTGCAAAAAATGGGTTTCAAAATACAAATAAAATGTAAACGTTTTTGTATATAACGTCGATCCCAGAGCACGTAGAAACACCCCGATTGGAGGGAAATATGTCATATTAGGTCCTTTATTGACCATCCAAGTTTGGGTTAAATCGGATAGATATTCTTTGAAATATGGCCGGATTGGTGAATCTTTAACAAAATTTTAAGGGTCCCCCCTTAGCGAAAATAAAAATACATTTTTTTTTTTTATTTTTGTAATATTCCCAAAATTTGAATTTAGGGGGTTTTCAATGTGCTAAAACCGAATCTGACGTCCGTTTTTGAATAAAATTTTTTTTTACATACTCGACTCTATAGAAGTCATTATTCGGTCAAAATATTCCGTATACCTACATTTAAAAAGTTATCCATTATACAAAAAATTTTGATTTAAAAAAGGATGTCAGATTCGTTTTTAGCACATTGAAAACCCCCTAAATTCAAATTTTGGGAATATTACAAAAATAAAAAAAAAATGTATTTTTATTTTCGCTAAGGGGGGACCCTTCAATTTTTGTTAAAGATTTTCCAATCCGGCCATATTTCAAAGAATATTTACCCGATTTAAACCAAACTTTGAATGAAAAAATAAAATAAAAATGCATTGAAATCGGAAAAATTTAGAGGCTGGAGCCTTTTTTGAAACACGAAATGTCGTTTGGCCCCAATGTGCGCCGTAAAAAATAAATAAATAAGAATATACCTATATGCAAATCTCAAAACTGCTCATGTCGGTCAATAATTTTTTTTTTTTCGAATACTTCGTTTACTCAAAACGTAACTAAAATTTAAATATCACAGTTTGGATGAATGTTAAACGTCAGGAAAATGTTAAACTGAATACTCAAAACGAAAAGTAATTAGGAAAACTTTTGTAATTGTGTATATTTATGTTTTAGCTGAAAAAGGCCGCCAAAGAGCATAACGAAACGTTCAAATATCGATTTGTTTTTTTAAATCTGACATTTTCTCTTCAATCGTCTCAACGGATAACTATAGGCTAACTCCCCATACAGCAACTTAATAAAAAATACCCCACATAATTTTCATATTATGGCGCCTTGAGTGAAAATGTCCAATCTTTGGATATCAAAACGTTATAATCAGATAATCTATTCCCTCCAATAAATGGGCAACATTGTCGTACGAACGAGGAGTTTACAAATATACTGGTGATATTTACAAGGAAGTGCGACTTTCCCATGAGAATAAACTAAACATTATCTGTTAGGCTTAAGTGAGCAGCGGCATGTGGTATTGTTATCAGGGAGAGGTAATGAGCGGACAGGTTATCTAAAAAAGCGATAAAGCCGCTCTTATCGGAAAAGAGTCACCTTTCGTTGCCGAGAGGCATGACAATTACTTGGTCACTTAGAAAACATTACTTCAATAGTTCCAGGCTCTAGCTACTTCTAAATGTTCGGAAGCGTAGACCGATTCTTTCTTCAAACGTAACATTTTGATAACATCATTATAGTACTTTTTTTTTTTTTTATTTTTTTTTTTACGGCGCATCTACAACTTGGCCATTAGCGCCGGGCTATCTATAGGTTGCCAGCCTTTTATAATGCCAACAGCACGTGGTCGGTCACCCATTCAGGTACTGACCACGCCCGACGTTGCTTAACTTCGGTGATATCATTATAGTACTGTGCATATTTCAAAAGCGAGCAGTATTTTTAAAACACATCTTTCTCGTTAGATATCCACGACGTATACAGAGTTTCGTTACACTACAACGGAAACAACGACCATGGGCCTATATAAGTGGGGGGGGGCTGAGGGGGCCAGCCCCCCCCCATCCCACATTCTGATTTATTCAGTAAAAATATGTCATAAAAAGCTTATACATAAATTAAATAAGAAAACTTAGTTCAGAAAAAATAATTTTATGTGTGATTAAAAGCGTCTGAGTTGGCTAACTATTTCAAGTTCTAGATTGTTAGTATTATGTACCCCCAAAATGCTCCCAGCCCCCCCCCCCAAATTCTCTCAGCCCCTCCTGAAATTATTTTCTATTAGCAGTAATAGAAATACAAATGAGGAGTTTACAAATATACTTGTGATATTTACAAAGAAGTGCGACCTTACCACCGGTAAGAGCAAATTTAGTTTAAGAGTAAACCCGCCTTTCAGATGAACTCATTTAGTTTAAGAGTAAACCCGCCTTTCAGATGAACTCATTTAGTTTAAGAGTAAACCCGCCTTTCAGATGAACTCATTTAGTTTAAGAGTAAACCCGCCTTTCAGATGAACTCATTTAGTTTAAGAGTAAACCCGCCTTTCAGATGAACTCATTTAGTTTAAGAGTAAACCCGCCTTTCAGATGAACTCATTTAGTTTAAGAGTAAACCCGCCTTTCAGATGAACTCATTTAGTTTAAGAGTAAACCCGCCTTTCAGATGAACTCATTTAGTTTAAGAGTAAGCCCGCCTTTCAGATGAACTCATTTAGTTTAAGAGTAAACCCGCCTTTCAGATGAACTCATTTAGTTTAAGAGTAAACCCGCCTTTCAGATGAACTCATTTAGTTTAAGAGTAAACCCGCCTTTCAGATGAACTCATTTAGTTTAAGAGTAAACCCGCCTTTCAGATGAACTCATTTAGTTTAAGAGTAAACCCGCCTTTCAGATGAACTCATTTAGTTTAAGAGTAAACCCGCCTTTCAGATGAACTCATTTAGTTTAAGAGTAAACCCGCCTTTCAGATGAACTCATTTAGTTTAAGAGTAAACCCGCCTTTCAGATGAACTCATTTAGTTTAAGAGTAAACCCGCCTTTCAGATGAACTCATTTAGTTTAAGAGTAAACCCGCCTTTCAGATGAACTCATTTAGTTTAAGAGTAAACCCGCCTTTCAGATGAACTCATTTAGTTTAAGAGTAAACCCGCCTTTCAGATGAACTCATTTAGTTTATTTCCACAAGACATTTTCCTCTTTAGATGCACACGACATTTACTAAGTTTCGTTACAATATAACAAAAAATACGGCCGGTATGGGCAAATAACTAATCTGGGTCAGAAGTAAACTCCTACCCCTTCCGGTCGAGATATTTTGGCGGTTAACGAATTCGTTCAATCATTTGCTAGGAGAATGCTATATACCAAGTTTTGTGGCAAAACAAAATTGGTGGGGATCGTGTTAACAGACAAACACACACATAAAAAAAAGTCCGTCACGCAGGAGCTGCATAACTAAGCACTTTCCTCAGAATTTGGGTAGTGTAGACTGCTTTCCACAACAATTTGCTTAAAATATCCTACGTAAATAAAATAAAAACATGAATAGTTCTCTTTTAAATTTATAATGAGTAACTGATCAATTATTAATTTGCTTCCAGAGTTATGTTTACACATGGTACCTATTACACTATGTAATAAATACAAAAAACCTCATACTATCGTATTTTGATCTAACGCAGGAACACGATACAGTCACTCTAGTGGTAGAAAGCGCTCCTTGCGGCGGCTTTGTGAACCTACGTCTGACGGGCTTTTCTATTGAAATATATTACAAATTAAACCCCAGCTTTCCGATTGACTGATTTAGCTCATTTTTACAACACTTCTTTCTCATGAGGTACCGCGTTTCGTTACAATACAGCAGAAATTACGACCGGTATGAGTATATTAGGAATTTGGGTCCGGAGTAAACCCCCCCTTCTAATGAACCGATTTAGTTTATTTTTACAACACATATTTACCTGTAGATTACCACTACGAATACCGAGTTTCGTCGAAATATACCAAAAATCACGGCTGGTAGTGGCAAATTGGTATTGTGGGTCCGGAGTAAACCCCCCCTTCTAATGAACCGATTTAGTTCATTTTTATATCTCACTTTTCTCTTTACATTACCACTACGAATACCAAGTTTCGTCGAAATATAACAAATATTACGGCTGACATAGTCAAATTAGTGTTTTGGTTTCGGGGTAAACCCCCCTTCCGGTGGACCGACTTTGGTGGTTAACGAACTCGTTCAATCGTTTGCTAATTGAATGCTATATACCAAGTTTCTTGACGAAAAAACAAAAACTCTGGCCGCTATCGTGTTAACAGATATATATATATAAATTTTAACGGGGGTCATTTTCGGTGTCTACTAGGTAGGATCGATAAAAATTTGAAGACATTTTTCAAAAATTCCGTCATGAGTCCAACCTCAATAGCTACTTTCCTTTGGAGGAAAGTGCTAAAAAGTATATATACATATATATATTTTTACGGGGGTCATTTTCAGCAACTAGAAGGTACTGCAGAAATCGAGTACTGTCCCAAGGTTCTACTGCTAAAAATAAGTAAAACATATCACTTAGTGCCAACGTTGGTAACCAGACAGAGCCTGAGGGCCACTAGATTAGCACCCTTGGGACTAAAAGTAAAAACATTTTATACAAACTAATAGTGTCACATTCCTCATATAACTGAAGAAATGCATCATTATTTTAAAAAAATTGAAACTCTGTGACAACTCCGTGTCACTGTTTTGACGAACTCTATTTTTGTACTGATGAAGAGTCAGTTACAGAGATATCATGGATGAATGTAATACCAGCAAAAATGATAAATAGGCGTAAATAAGCCGACATCATCAATCATACTTCTGTGAGATTAATTTCACTCCGTTATTATTTAGACCGGCATACATCTGTTTTTAGAAATAAGCTTTTCAAAAAAATTAAAAAATGATAGATTTTTTTTTATTTGAATAAAATAAAAGCTTCACGTATTAAGTGATAAGCTCATAAAATTAATTCTGTCGGTCCATCAAAAACAAACAATAAATAATAAAATAAATTTTAATAATTCAATTACCTTAAGTGACGGAAATGTTTATGTATATATGCATGAATATATGTATCTATATTTATGTATATGTATGTGTATGTGTGTGTGTAATTTAGGTACATAAGGGTTTATAAATGTAATGCAAAATATGACTAAATTACAAAAAATTAATAAACAAATGCGTAAGTAAAAAACAAATTAATATAGAAAGAAAGAAAAAATCAGTTGATTTATATGACATATTTATAACTTTTATCAATCAACTGCGGTATAAATGCCAATTTTTTCAACTAACTCAAATTATTAAAAAAAAAAACAATTTTAACAATACTTCTTCAACATTAAAAATGCACAAAGCCCCAGATGATCTGTGGCCTATCTAAGACCTTCAGAATCCCATATATGGTTTTTACTATTTTAATTAATTTCCTCTCATTGCAAAGACTGCATAGGAATTTAAATGCATTTTTAAGCATCGAATAACTTCAACATTCAAAATGACGTGACAGATATACTGTTTGAAGGTAGCCAGTATATAATACATACATAATATGAGACCAACCTCATAAGCGGATTTCCTTCCTATGGAGAGAGAGAGGCTATAGAAGTGTTATTTATAAATGGACGTTAAAATTGTAATTACTAATTTAAACGTTTAAAATCGCAGACCGTTTGTTTAATTTAAAATTATACATCGTACCTTTTGGAGTTCCTTTTCTATGTTTTGAACAGCAGATGTGTAACTGAACTGCAGGAGTATTTTGTCGGTTAGAACTACACGGACTGACCCACATCCCCCAAAGGCACCTGTACCCGCAGCCGGCATATTGAACCATAGTGTACAGTATTAATTATAATTGGTCTTATCATTGATTAGATCACCAGTATTATTTTATACTTACAGAATAAGTACATTGCATATTTAATATCTATTACAAACAAACGGAAGCTGCACGTCCCTGGGAAAATTACAACGGGAATTGCTACTTGCGAAGGTCTTTATAAAGAACTAGCTGTTACCCGGCGTGCTATGCTACACCTACATTCTGCATCTATAACATAGTCATAGACGATTTTAACCTAGCCTATGACTCTCCCCGTGTCAATACCAACATGTTTGCCACGTCTGGTCGAAATCGGACGAAGGGTGTACATTTATATAAGGAACAAACATACAGACAGCTGGTAGACGTTTTTGACTTAGCCGTATCAAGAACTACCAGTGTTCTATGTTTGGTAAAAATTGGTCAAACGGACAAACAGAAAGGCACGTGATTTATATATATATATATATATATATATATATATATATATATATATATATATATATATATATATATATATATATATATATATATATATCTGGGCATACTTTTCTTTTTCCGTAAATTTATTTTGATCGATAGAAGAACAGCCTCCCCCAAAAACAGTTTGCCTATGAATGTTATGATATCATAGTATTGGAGCCAACGGCCATAGCCACGTGGAATACACCGAATCCCGTAGATCACCGAAGTTAAGCACCGTCGGGCGTGGCCAGTACCTGAATAGGTGACCGACCACGTGCTGTTGGCATTATAAAAGGGTGGCAACCTATAGATAGCCCGGCGCTAATGGCCAAGTTGTAGATGCGCCGTAAAAAAAAAAAAAAAAAAAAAAAAAAAAAAAAATCATAGTATTGGGCGCCAAGTTTTGGTCCTTAAAACCTTTTCATGAACCAAATAATACCCTCTCAATTATTTGTGCAATTCCAACTTGGGCAGTTTTCGATAAATGATGGTCGTTTAAACTTACACAGAGTTCATACAAGCCCGATCGTTTTAAGTCATCAGAGAGTTTATAATAACCCTGCCTGAAATTTTATAATGAATCCGATCGTAATAGAGGCAATCATTTGTCAAAAACTGGCCAAGTTGGAATTGCACAAATAAGTGAGAGGGAAATATTAGGTTCTTGGCAAGGTATGAAGAGCCTGAAACTTAGCCCAATACTAAGATATCATAACATTCATAGGCATATTGTTTTTGGGACAGCCCTGGAACTGTTTTTTTTTTTCGAAGTTAGTTTTTTTCAGGACCTTTTATATACTATATCAACTGGGTATGGTTAAAATTTCAATACCCTATCATAGATAGAACCAGAGTTATAGAGGTGTGGAAAACCGGACATTTTTGGTCGTGTAAAGATACACGTGATCGTGCTTGCTGGAACTTTGCCTAGCGCATGTATGTATGTGTGTATATGTATATATATATATGTATATACATATATATATAAATATATATATACCTGTGCCTATTTATTTCCATCTTTATTTGAAGGTTGCTATTGTAGGTATACGGAACTGTAATGTGTTGTCTTAATACGGTCCAGATCTTCTTTAATCATCTTTGTCTTTATTTTTGTGGCTATTTCGTGGATTAATTTGTAATTTGGTTTTTGAGCTGAGAGCACATCCACTATTTCATACTTTCATAGTAAAAATTTTAACTTCGTCACCCAGTTTTGAGACGCTTTGTCATATAAATTATGTGTATATATATATGTACACACACACATATATATATATATATATATACACATTTGGACGGGGGTCGTTATCGGTATCTGGTAAGTAAGATCGATGCTGAATTGAAGACATTTTTCAAAAACTCTTTCATGAATACAACCTCAATACCTACAATCCTTCTTAAATAGCTAAAAGTATTGACAAATGTGTAATATAGCGATCCCAGAACAGATATTGGAATCCATGAAAAATTACAAGATTACAAAATATCTGAATCATTAGAACACATATACGGTAGAAAACCGCATTGGAATTGAAGGCGTGCATTCCTAATCTCGAGTTTCAAGGCTAACGAAGAAGCAAAGTAAGAATACAAACCTTTTTTCACCGTCTGAATGAAATGCAAAATAAATGAATAGCTCCAAGTGGTTTATTGAATAAGTGTGAATGTTTTTATTTCTACAATAATTAAAACATACAAAAAATTAAATATTTTAGTTTGGGTTTAGTTTAATTTTCTTACTGGATCAATCTTTTCTAAATACATACTTTAAATAAACGGAACGTTACAGTTATAACCTTTAAAATGGTTTTATTAAATTTCTTTTCTAAGTTAGAAAACCTAAAAGAAATGTATCAGCACGCCTATTAACAAAAAATGTAAGCAGTACGATTTTATTCGTGCACATCTCTTTAAGTACCTCTGAATATTATAAAGCACGTTTCGTTATTATTTTACAATGAATTGACATATATTTTATTGGTTATTTGTTTTTGCAGCTTCAGGAATTATCCTGACAAATATTTTTTTTTTTTTTCTTAGAATTGTATATAAGGTACTAATGTAATTGTAATTTCAATAGAAAAACAGAGAACGCCACAGTCCAGGCAACGAATGCTCAAAAACAGATATAGAGGGAAGTGCACGAAACAATTTTTGAATTCATAACTTTTTTTGGACTAACATAACTTAAGTCCCCGGCCGTAGCCTTTGAGCCAAGAGGAGGGGAGGAGTCGCTTATATCTCGGAAACCATACGTCCTATGGACATGACCATTCTATAACACATTAAAGCTGATTAAATGTACTACAAGTTCTAGTCAATCAAGTTTTTCGAGATATCCACTGCTTAAAAGATTGTCATTTTGGAAAAAAACACACTTTAGGCTCTTCTCGACCAATGATGAACCCAAAAAATAAATGCCGGTTATAGGGTTGTAGAGCATTGCATTCGCTTCAATAATAAATATTACTTTAATATTTTATATATTTTCTTTTAAACGTTATATACGCACTCACATGGTCTTAGCAAAACCATTGCCAATATAATGGACAAGATCTCTAATTGAGTGTGAATAACTGGTCAGCGGGACCAAAATTGTATATTTTGTGCTATTTATACGTCCAGTACTCACTATGTTGAAAAACATAGTGAGTACTGTAAATGGTGAGAATTTGAATGATTCCTTGGTCGACAGTTGTCGCCAGATTTCACGATGAACATTGAAACTGTTTTTACGCTTGAAGGAAAATACATAACATAGTAAAGTAATTTATATTCTTGAAGGGAATTTAATGCTCTACAACCCTATAAAAGGCAATTATTCTTTGGGTTTATCGTTAATGAGTTATCCGGTCAAAAATATCAAAAAATGTGATTTTTTCCTAAAATGACAGACATTCAAGAGCGGATATTTCGAAAACTAAAGGTATCTCGAAAAACTTGATTGTATTGAACTTGTAGCATATTTAATCAGCTTTCATTTGTTATAGAATAGTCATGTCGCTAGGACTCATAGTTACCGAGATCTAAGCAAATCCCCGAAAAACGGGACCTTCTTACCCCCCCCCCCGGGCTCAAAAGCTACGACGGGGGATTTTTGATATGTTGACCACCTAAATAGCCCAAACAAAGTTACGAAGTCAAAAATTGTGTTCCAAGCATTTCACTCTATAGCTCTTCGGTGCTTGGAGTACTGGAGGAATTACGAACATAAAAATAAAGAGAATGATAAACATAAAAAATCGTAATTTTATTAGCAATAATAAGTTAATTTAGAAAATATCACCCATTATACTCAAAGGTATAAATTTAATTAAATAGCCGTACGTTTATTATTTATTTGTTAATCTTGTTTTGTACGTATTGTAGCGATAAATTCTATTAGAATCATTAATGTGTTGCAGATGTTCTAATGCAGTTCCATGAGATAACAGTGAGAGAGATCCTGAATGACGTGTGGTTAGCCCACATTCTGTGAATATGTGTTTTACAGTGTTATGTTATCGTTTTTCTAATACTAACATTCAGCTAACTGATATTTTCCTATTAGCTCGCATAGCCGAAATCCACGAGTCTGGACATTGATCAACGAATTTGAAAAAAAAAAACAAAAAAAAAACGAAACAGGTTAAACATGCATAGAAAACACCTAACTACGTAAGATAGTTGTACCTTGGATTTGTATTCCAGGGAAGGAAAAACCGTGAGCGATAAACAGTTGCTTAAGAACCACTGTACAGCAAAAAACAAGACAACCATACCAGAAAGGAGAACAATAACTACAATTATAGATTTCTCACAATCACTATCTTATCAAATTCTAAGTGTACTTGAAAATAAGAAAGATTTGTCAAGATCAGACAACATTCGTATTGTTTTTCATTGAACAAATTTTAAATAGAATATTTATTTAATTATCAGATGAGCACATTGTAATAAAGTCCGTCACGCAGGAGCTGCATAACTAAGCACTTTCCTCAGAATTTGGGTAGTGTAGACTGCTTTCCAGAACAATTTGCTTAAAATATCCTACATAAATAAAATAAAAACATGAATAGTTCTCTTTTAAATTTGTAATGAGTAACTGATCAATTATTAATTTGCTTCCAGAGTTATATTTACACATGTTACCTATTACACTACGTAATAAATACAAAAAACCTCATATTATCGTATTTTGATCTAACGCAGGAACAGGATACAGTCCCTCTAGCGCTCCTTGCGGCGCCTTTGTGGACCTATGTCTGGCTGGCTTTTCTATTGAAATATATTACAAAGTAAACCCCCCTTTCCGGTTGACCGATTCAGCTCATTTTTATAACACTTCTTTCTCATGAGTTACCCACGACGTATACCGCGTTTCGTTAGAATACAGCAGAAATTACGACCAGTATGAGTATATTAGGAATTTGGGTCCGGAGTAAACCCCCCTCCTAATGAACCGATTTAGTTTATTTTTACATCACATATTTACCTGTAGATTACCACTACGAATACCGAGTTTCGTCGAAATATACCTAAAATCACGGCTGGTAGTGGCGAATTGGTGTTGTCGGTCCGGAGTAAACCCCCCTCCTTATGAACCGATTTAGTTCATTTTTATATCTCACTTTTATCTCTATATTACCACTACGAATACCAAGTTTCGTTGAAATATAACAAATATTACGGCTGAAATGGTCAAATTAGTGTTTTGGGTTCGGGGTAAACCCCCCCTTCCGGTGGACCGATTTTGGTGGTTAACGAACTCGTTCAATCGTTTGCTAATTGAATGCTATATACTAAGTTTCGTGACGATAAAACAAAAACTCTGGCCGCTATCGTGTTAACAGACACATATATATATATATATATATATATATATATATATAAAGATATATATAAATTTTAACGGGGGTCATTTTCGGTGTCTACTAAGTAGGATCGATAAAGATTTGAAGAAATTTTTCAAAAATTCCGTCATGAGTCCAACCTCAATAGCTACTTTCCTTCGGAGGAAAGTGCTAAAAGAAAGCTTCCATAGTTTTTTAGTAAGGCGGACGTCCAAGGTTACGTTTCAGCCTGGACATAAAATTTGAGGATGGATAACTATTTTTTCATTCCTCAGTTTTTATGCAATGCAAGATTCCTGTTTTTCTTTCGAGCTGGCGATAATTTCATTAAAAAATACGCACTCTAATCAATTTCCAGATTTGAATAGGAGTGCTCTTAGTGCTTAAAATCGTTACTTGACTTCCAGGTATAATGTTTATATGTATTTTGACGTGGGAAATGGAATGAATGCAATGTGATATTTAACAGTGATAAGATTTCCGAGAAAAGTGTACATACAATTTCAGTTTTGTCAAATCGATTTAAACTCCTTTGATATTCATCCAAACTTGTATATTTTTAAAAAAATGGTTCCATTTGGAGTGGGAGAAGTATTATAAGAATAGGTTATTACGTCAACGCGCCCGAGTAGTTTTCCACTTTTTTGGCCTGATACAATTCCTACATAGGGCGAGGTTAGCTCAGTGGTAGAGCACTCGCCTAAGAATTGGAGGACCCAGGTTCAAAACCCGAGCGCGCACTAAAGATTTTTATCTTCTAGTGTCGTCGTTCGAGGCTTGGATTTGGGGTCCCAGATCGTCCCTAGGTTTACCTAGCCTTTAGTTAATTACTTAATGGATACCTGCAAAGGGAAAAATCAGGCGGCCGGACCGCGCTATCTACCTAGTGTGCCGTATGGTCAAGAATCAGATACCTCTACAGTGTCTGCCCCTCTGGGCCCTTGTGGTCTGTTACGGGACTGATTTTTTTACAGTTCCTACATAAATGATTGAATTGCAAATATCGATAAGACCATTTCAGTCGGAAACCAAATGGTGTTTAAATTTTCAGAAATGTTTGTTTCGTTCCATTGAAGAAGAAATTTCAGATAAAGCATGCTGCTGATAAAGTCATTGTATGAAACACGCTTAGATGAAACAGTTGTTGTAAGTAGTACGCTTTTGGTTTCTTAAGATATGAACAAAATATAAACAAACATAGATTTATTTGTTATATTTCAGTTGGAGATATAGTTCAGTACGTGTTGAAATCGCATGCAGGTTTTTTTTTTGGGGGGGGGGATCTGGATGGCTAAGGAAAATGCGTTTTCTTCCAAATCAATTTTATTATCTCTTTTTATTAATTTTTGTTATTATCTCGGAGCTCACTCAGAGCATACGTTACATCGTCCGTTTTCTTAGGAGTTGAATAGGTCTTATCAGAGTTATGCCAAGACTCCAAGACTCTTTTCACAGATACAAAGATCAACCTTCTGTATTCTGGTAATTCGGAATATAGATTCAATAAGGGGGATCTAAGCAATACTTTAAACGGACTAGCAGAACAGATTTCAACATTGTACAATGTATAAATTTTAACCTCTATGGATGAGGTTGTCCATAGAGATAATGGAGACAGGTTGTGGCTGATAGAAGACTCATTTATAGCGATAGATATGGGTGTTTGTTCCCCCTCTTGAAGTGTAATGTCAACAGGAACACACATGGGATCACGGTTATTGCCATCTGCTCCGATATATCCAAAACACCTGTCCACCTTCGCCTCACTAACACCCACACAAATGTGCTTCATTTGCTCATCGCATTTAAAGATAACAGGAACAGAAAAAAAAAGAAGAGATAAAAAATAACAATCTGGTTGAGGGGTAAAGCTTTTTATTTGGCTTTGGAATTGTCTAATACTGTCCCATTTATCAAATAACAAATCAACCTTATCTGTACTCATCATTCCGACACCTTTACTCAACTTTATTTTTCATCACATCACATGAAACTTTCCAAATCATATGATTTTAGATTGATTTTAAATAAATATTATAAATCCTTAACAGCAAGCTGCTTGAGATAGGGAGGAAGAACTACATCGACCAACGCAACACAACATGGGCGTATACAGGAAATGCTTTCGGGAGGGCTTGGAGCCTTTAGGGGGGCTGGGAACATTTGGGGATATGGAATACTAACAATCTAGAGCTGGGAATAGTTAGCTAACTAAAAATGATTTCGTTTAGAGCCTTCTGCTCAAATTCAGGATCATAAATATGCTTTAGGTCCACCAGAAAAACCTATGTAATGTACTCTATAACATACAGTCTTCTTTTTCGTACATGACCCCTGCGCATGGGCGAAAGCCAACGGAAACTGTTTTGTGACACCTTTTTGGAACGCCTAGGTCCACCCGACAAACCTATGTAAAGCGCTGTATAACATATAGTCTCCTTTTTCGTAAATAGCCCCCACGCAAGCGCGATCGCCACTGCGCATGCGCGTACGCCAGCGGACACTTTTTTGTAACGATTTTTTCCAGTTTAGTCACCGCTAAAGCATATTTATGCTAAAAGCTATTACATATAACAAAATTATTTTTTCTGAACTAAATGATCTTATTTCATTTAATTTAAAGGTTTTTATGACACATTTTTACCAATTATAACAAAAATATCGGGGAGGGGCTCCAGCCCCCTCATCTCCCCCTACCTTAAATACGCCCATGCAATGGGGTTTATAACATGGGCGTATATAGAAAATAATTTCGGAGAGGGCTGGGAAAATTTCGGGGGGGGGGGGGGGGGCTGAGACCATTTCCGGTGTATGGAATACTAACAATTTAGACCTTGGAAGAGTTTTAGCCAACTTAAACGCTATTACACCCAAAATAGAATATGTTTTATGAACTAAATGATCTTATTTAATTAATTTTTAAGGGTTTTATGACATTTTTACCGATCAAATCAAAATTTCGGGGGGGGGGCTGCAGCCCCCCCCCCTTATATACGCCCATGATTTATAAAAACTGATTGTCTCGTTTAGGAGTAGGGGAGTCTTAGAGAAGTCAGCCAAGGGAGATGGTTGTTCAATTTTTATCAATACTTAGCCAAAGCTAAGGCTGAAAAAATGTAAACCATAACGTTGCAAGGTCAAATAGATGGTTTAGTTGGAGGGAAAAGAGCGCGGCCTATACTTCCGGTCCAGAAAATAGGCGGTAAAACTTCTCTTTGTTTTAACCTTATCGCTAAGAGGTTTAAAACGTTTTTAGCCTTTTAGCTACGTATTGATAAATATTAAACACTATCTCCCTTGCCCGACCATAGAAAGCATTTCCTTGTCTCTTAAAGAAGCATGATCCGTTTTTAGAGTGTTTCACGTAGTGTTGTTCCTTGAAATGGACATTTTTAAATGGCGGAAACGTCGGCGATATTTCCCACAAATTTTAGAGCATGATAAATTCAACTTTTCCGTCCACCTGAAGCAGAGTTGGGCAAACGTTAGCGCGCGCTAATACCTAATACCTTCCTGCTAATTTAGCGGTACTGATAAGAGCCTGCGCTAATCGTTAGCGCAGGCTCTTATCAGTACCGCTAAATTAGCGGGAAGGTATTAGGTATTAGCGCGCGCTAACGTTTGCCCAACTCTGACCTGAACAGTCTATAATAAATAAATCGGAAGCCCGATGTCCGCGAATCTTATAATGAATGATAGTAAAAAAGTATCAAGAAGAAACTATTGCCTTTCTAATTAGGCCTTGAAGGTGTGTACTAATCTGAAGAAGTGAGATAATTCCAACAGTTGGATTAAGAACATAAAGAAATTAAGGCAGAAATTGAAGGAAAATTGGCTGGTCCTACTCAAAGTGGCCATTTCCTTCAAGGATTGTCTCATGGTAAATAAGTTCTCTTTTGGATTCTGGATAGATTAATGCATCGAACCTAAACATGAATTATGCACTGCTTAGAGCACTTTTTGGCATCAGTGTAGGACAAGAGTAGTTGGTATCCTTTATCGCAGATACAGGAAAGAGAAAAAACGCCAGCCCAAGTGCTAGGAAGTTGCAACCATACCACACTTCTGGTTACACATCACCATAACAATGTGAAGCATACCTACTCATATAAGTGTTTCAAAGAGGTTTTCAGCATTCAAGATCAAACCTTGACAAGCTATGCTGCTATTGCTTCCTTTAAGCAGAATAAAAAAATGACTCTAATTTTAGGCTCAATTATACGGTATGAAGGCAACAATGATACGCAAGGAGAAGGAATAAATATAGAGAAGCACAAACCAACGGCAAATGTATATCCTATTATAATGAGAAGTTTCATGAGATTTATGCCCAGAGACATAAATGGAGAGGGCGATGATTATTTTTGATGCACCACTCTAAAGGGGAGACAGAGGGTTTCTTCAAGGAAATTAGACTCATGGGTGAATCAATTTTTTTGACTCCTCGACAATAATTCACAGCTGAAGAGAATTTTTTATTTTATTTATTTGATATATTAACATTTTGATATATTTATTTTCAAAGAGGAATAGTATTTTTGTTTTTGTTTTTTCGGTAATATCTGAAATTTTGGTATTTTGTGTGGCAAGCAACCCAATTTTGTTGGGCAACTAAACTTCATTTTAGAATCAAGCAGACATTTGAGTGAACCGATTATCGAAAATGAAGCAGCAATAATTTGTTTAAGTGTAACAGGCATGCAAGAAGCATTACAGTATGACCTTAAAAAAATTTGTACTTAAAAAAAAACAATCTGTGACAAGAGTTAGATATAAATATTTTATAACTCATTTTCATACATTTTTATTAACCTAATAAAACATCTACTAAATTACTTGCCTTTATTATCCCATTGTTCCTTTTATAAAAGATACTCTAACTAAAAGAATAATAAATTATTCCAGTTGACGTGAATTTGTTACCTATTTATTGTTTTCTTTTTTAAATCTATTATATCAACTATAAGTTTTAAAGAACAATAAACAACAAGATTAATAAATACTTAAAGATAAAATCCTAAAAGTCATGATCACGGGTTTGATTCCCACTAGGGGTGGTGACTTTCCTTTGAAAAAAAAGACCCTAACCTCACCAGAAAAGATTGGTAACTGTTAGAAACTTATTCAAAAAATCATACTACCTAATAAAGGCTTGTTAAAAAGTTTAAATAAATAAATAATATTGAGAAGAGACCATTGAAAATTGAAATTGCAATGTTAGAGGTTGTTGAGGTCCAGTCATTAAAGATAATAAAACTACATTTTTATAATATAGCAATGAATTATATTTGACAAAGTTTCCACTAGCGTTTCCAGCCTTCATCAGGGCTGGGAATCGCTACATTTTTCTCCAGCAGAGAAAAGTAGTGAATTCCATATGGATTAGTTCTTCCTCCCTTTATAGCCCCAATGAAGGCTGGAAACTCAAGCGGAACATTGCCAAAGATAAGTCATTTTTATATTTAAAAATGTAGTTCTCTTAACTCTCCCTCCTGACAATCTCCTACAAAATAAATAATTGTTTACTGGCTATTCTTTGACTGTACATAAATCAACAATAGACTGTCGAAGAATTCATTGATCACAACTAGTGCATTGGACCTGACTTCATAAGTTAAAATTATTGAATATTGATTTTGATTTGTGGACTTCGATGGTTCCAATGTTCACTTTAGTACCAGTCATATTTTCAAATTAAGTACATTCCTGTAAATCTATACATTATGATATGGCATAAAAAGATGTACCAGAATATTCCTCAAACGAATATACTACAAGTAAAAAAATCATACAAAGAAAATTTTAACTCTATATATAAAAAAGTTTGGTCTTTAGTAAGAACTATAAACCTGAATTTATAGGAAAATTCACTTCAAGAATTATTAATAGGACTAGAAAGAAGTAAGTTAAGGAATTCAATGTGCAAACACAGTAAAATGCATTAATGTCACAAGAAAATCAAGTAAATAATAATAGAACATATTGTTCTAGATGTTTATATAAAAAAATTAAAATTACGAAAATAAACAAACAGTATTGTCTGTAAGTATTTAGCATTGAACAGTACTAAATTCGCGGAGTCAAATAAATGTAAAATCATTTATGTACATACCGCAGACGTTTGTCCTGCAAAGTGTGAACTAGAGGTCTCAGGGGCATTAGCTGTACCTAAACAACAAAATATAAGCAAAGAAATAGTACTGTTTGACAGTAAACAATTATTGCCAGATACATGCTTAAAATGGCTGTACAAAATACATACCCTCCCTTCTGGTACTTTCTTCTTCTTCTTCAACTAAAACACCCTTGGCAAAGTTAGATATTTGTCCCCTAAGAGATGAGAGACCTTCTCCAAACCAAGCCATATTTTTTTAATTCAAAACTTGCCAAAATAAAAGAGGAGGTTCCATCAACACTATAACCTTCCTCCCTTTGACAATCAAAAGTAAACAAACCAATCAGCTGCTATCGGAACCTCAACCAGAACTTGAGAAATCGATAAATTTATAATGTTAAAAATAAGATTATCAAATATATTTCTACAATTAAAGAAATATTAATGCTACTTAAAAATAATTATACTTTCAGTATCTGATTTATAGGCCAGCCAAAATGTGAAATAATTAAAAAAATATGCTCCTTATAATCGATTACTATCACTATTATATTTATAACCTACTTATTATTATAACAGTTTTTTCCTTGCCTTCAATTACTGTGTTGTAGACATGCCGGAGTTTTGATTCGGTCTATGTTTGAATTTTTGTTTTATTTATGATCAGTTCTTGTAGAGTACAACTATCTGAGTCACTATGAAGCTAAATAATGTCTTTCTTCAACAGCATATTGGTAAAATGTTTCGAAGGCACTGGAAAGTGCAAGGAAAAAAAAGAGTTTATGAGGATGGTTCATTGAAGGTTTTAAGAGAAAAAGGAATACAATTTGAAAGTGCTGTTGATTATATCAGGGAAAAACCTCCAATAGGCGATATGTAAGAGTTCTTTCCTTTACAATTCCTATAGAACCTTATATTGTCCTAATAATAGCAAAATTCTCATTACATTAAGAAAAAATTGGACTAATTGTATTTAATAAATGATTGCTCAAAATATATTCAATAATGCGGTTATATTTTTCCTATGATTTTATACATTCTTTTTAGTGAGGGTCTTCTGAAGTCATTAGGAGGCTATCGCCCTAAAGAAGTTACATTTGACGAATCTCATCCAGCCTATCATGAAACACGATGCTTGAAATATGGAGATCATAGTGTACTTCTTGAAGGTCTAAAACAGGCTCAAGTTTTAACAAACACTGTTTTGATAAGTTCTGATACATTACCCATCAATAAAGACATTAATTTGGACCAAGAATTGCCCCTACAGGACAAATTAGTAAAGAGGTAATATCTCATTTTGAACTTTATGATCATGTTACAAGACTTGTTAATTCTTCTGCTATTTAATTTGTGAAATACAAGATCAGTAATCTCTACCCATGGATTTAGTACATGCAAATCCCTGTTTTCTTTTTCTTCAACGCTCTGCTCTTATAAATAGTTAACAAAACACAAAAATCTTAATTTTACCTCTTTTTGACGCTGTATTTATAAATCTTTAAAAAGGGTGTAAAACACCAAAAACATTTTTATAAAAAATATTAAGAGACTTTGGCATCAGAGTTATTTTTTTAATAAGTCATTTTTGTTTAAAATAATAGTTCATAGAAATGAGTCCAACTTGAGAGATTTTCAAAAAATCAATTTTGGTTTTCCGTGTAAATTACTTATGCTTTTAAGAATAGTTGGAACGCTTAGCCATTTCATTTAAAAAAAAAAAAAATGGGTTTTTAATGGAAATAATAGCTGTTTGAAAAAAAATTAAGTTGGGTTGACCCTTTACACCAGGTAGAAAAAAATATTTTGGAGAGCGAAATGGCTTAGGATTGATATATTTTAAAATGTTAAAGAATTTATCCATGAACAAATTTTTGTTTTTAAATTTCAAGGTGATGTAACTTTTAAATACAGTGAAAAGAAAGGCTTGCTTCCAATTTATTTTAATTAGTTCTATTTCTAATCTGGTCCACTTTCTTGTAGGTGTATTAGGTCATCATTATTGTATGACCCAACTCAAGAAAAATTGCCTAAGAGGCATGATCCTCTGCGAGAAGCTTGGATATTTCCTAGGTACCTCGGAATAACTGATCGAAGACGAAAGTAAGTCATTAAATTAATTCCGAAGAATACAGGAATATAACCATTTAGTAGTGAAATAGTTTAACTCTTTAACACACAAAACTTTTTTTTAAAAACAGGTTTTTTTTTGTTTGTTTTTTTTAAATTTAATTTTAGGACATTGAAAAACACCTGCCAATCTGTAATTATTGTATTGAAACAAATATGGTTCCAAGTAATAGTAGTATATACGTCCCTCTGACAGATCCTACTAATTTCTGAGCCCCTTCACAACCTTGCGCAGGCAGAGGATTTAAGTGGGACATATATTTCCCCCTATGCGTTAAAGGGTTAACTCATGTTTTTGTATTTGTAACCTTACCTGTGTCTTAACAACTCCTTATTAGTTGAGCAGTCAACTTCATTTATTTCTTATATTTTTATTTAGGAAATAATAAAACTATAATTTTTTTTTTTTTTTTGCAGCTACCTTATTATAAACAGACTACTTCAGTTGTGTTCTTCATTTAGTCCTCAACTGCTCGGTCAGAGATCAGTAATCCACTCGGCAAAATTTAGTGTACCAGTTACTCTTCAGACTGGCCAAAAAATTCTTTTTTCTGCCTCAGGTAAGAGTTTATTCCACAATAATAACTTATACGATTGTTTTATCTAATCCTTTGAAAAATCCTATATAAAAGAAAAATATAGAATTACATGGTCAGTCATTAATTCATTTTCTATAATCTCCAATTCACAACAAAATCTGTCAGGCAAGTTCATATAAATGTATATGTGTGTTTGTATATTTGTCTGTTCCACCTCAGGCTTATTTAAAAATGCACCAATTTTGATAACATTTTCTAAAATATTTTGAAACAAACAAAAGTTCAAATTTGTTAGTCAGGAGAATATGTTTTGGTTAAGTTCGCGTACAAAAAAATTGTGGCTCTTACAGTTTTTTGTTAATAGGCTTGCAAATTACACTTTTTTTTGTAGGTATTTTGTCTCGGAAAATCAAATAAACCCATTTTCAAAATAATATATTCAATTTTTTTTTTTTTTTTTTTTTTTTTTTTTTTTTTACAGCGCATCAACATCTGGGCCATTAGCGCCGACATCCATGGTGCAGCGAGCAATTTTCTTAACAAGCCATGAGATGAGAAAATTCCTGCCTCAGGTGGGACTCGAACCCACCATCTCCTGCACGAGAATCTAAGGCACTAGCCACTAGACCCGACATATTCAATTGTTTTTAAACTGTCCTAAACATTGGGAAAATTAGACCCCTCAAAAATGTCTCACTGATTTGAAAAGAGCAGCATAATATGGAAACAAGCTATTAAGACACAGTTCATAGGAGTTGGAATTTCATCATATCAGATTCATGAAACATTTCAAATAACCTTATTACATTACATAGATAAAATATAAATAAGATAATCTTAGAATAAGATCAATTTAGAAAGATTAATCTTAATTTAATTTACTATATTGAAATGCCAACGGCCATAACCACGTTGAATACACCGGTTCCCATAGATCACCGAAGTTAAGCAACGTCGGGCGTGGTCAGTACCTGAATGGGTGACCGACCACGTGCTGTTGGCATTAGAAAAGGGTGGCAACCTGTAGATAGCCCGGCGCTAATAGCCAAATAGTTGATGCGCCGTAAAAAAAAAAAATAAAAAAAAAAAAAAAAAAAAAACTATATTGAAATACTTTGCAGGAGATGTAGTTCTTGCTAATAAAAATCCTGCTTTTGGATCTCCTGAAGAATTAACAAAAGAAGAGCTACCTAATATCTATCCTTTGGAATCAACAGTTTCTTTAGAATCATCTAATTTCTATGAGTTTGAATACAATTACCGTAAGTTGAGAATTACAAACATGATCATTATTTTTTTTTTTTTTATTTTGAGTATTTTTCATTATGAAGTCAAGCTAGTTGTTGACTATAATTTATTACAATTTAGAATGTTGAGCACACTTTTCTTTAGACTTTTCTAAGTCAGTGTGATAATTCAGCGGAAATGAGTCCCTCCGCCTAAATTTTGTTTCGAATCATTTTCTCAGGAATGAAAACTTGTATAATGATTATTTATATCAAAAATGAGGACTCATCAAATCAGCTGCGTAATAAGTGGTTTATTATGGAAAGAGCTAGACTTTCTTGGCAATTTTGGATATGTAGCCAGTTTTGGGTCATTGTTTTATCTAGATTGGCCTAAGTTAAGAGATATTCATCAGAATTCGTTCAAAAATTGTCAGTTTAGTTGATTTGAGCGTTTTTTGGTGTTAGGGTTATGTTAATAAATTAACATTTTATAATGTGATCTAAACTTTGTTTTCTCCACATCAATACTTCATCTTGAAGATGTATTAATAATATTAAACCTTCTAATTATTTTCTATGAATCTTAATATATAGATAGATCTACAAAAATATGATGTACTCATTAGCTATTACGTTTAAGAAAATAATACATAAAGTTTCTTATTTTAACCTATAATAACTTGTCTAAATTGAAGTTCTAAGCTTAAATCAATATTAAGCTTGAATTTATTTTTATTTTTTTAAATTTCTTGTTTGTCTTTTTCAGCTGCATCCAAAAATTCAAAATTATCTAAAATTCATACAGTAATAATACCCTACAATGAAACTGAAGTAGCTAATATTTTTGAAAGCCCTGTTACTACTGACCAGATACTGGGTAGGAGTTTAGTACATTCATGGATTGTTGCAATGAGTCAAGCTAATGCATTGGTAAGCAGTTTTAAGTATCATATTTATGATGGTAAACAATACTCTATATGTTATTGTGCTTTAATTTAAAATAAATAAAAAAAATTTGTCATCCTCTAAGCTGTATCAGGCATCAGCTCTGAACATTTTTAAGGTGTAACCACAATTCTAAACTATCTGAAAAGTTAAGACAAATATGCATCTGAAGCATATTGCTAGCCTCGACATTTCCATAATATGATAATTGGCTCCCTTTGTCTTCTGTTGAATATTAAAAAGATTGTCCTTCATACCAAAATATTTATTGGAATACTACAAAATTCCTTTTTTTATTAAGGTGTGGAGTGTATGCCACTTCACTCTTTGAGCATTGGTCAGGGGTTAATAGTAAAGTAATTGGTCATTGAAATATGTTTAACTTGAAAGGCAAAGGATCAGTTCTTCATTTACAATTCAACTTTCTCTTTCAATTAAGGCACGAGTGATATAAGCTATTAGAATATTGTATGATATATATAAAAAAAATTGTAGGATCTTTGCAAAATAAATTATTGAACTGAGAAATCTTATTGAATATTGGTTTGGTCAGATGCTAAGTCCTGTACGCTTCTGTAAGTTGAAGATGGACAAGGAAAACTGGAAACTTCTCTCTTTCATTTTTAGAGGAGAGAATGTGGTCAAATATTGTGGAAACTTCATCTCTTTCTTTGTAGCGTGTTTTATGGTCAGTTTTTTTAACAGAAGGCCTTGGGTACAATTCGAGCAGCAAAACGGTATAGCGGCGCCGGCTACGATACAGAGTAGCTGGGCGATAATTTCCTTCAATCTCTGTCATCGCGTTGTCCAATGAACTTTTTTAAATTAGAAAAATAATTATAAAAAATAATATTTTAATTCTTTAGAATGAAGATATCTTACCTGACAAGTTGAATAAATTTCCGACCTCTTCCCATAGTTTCTTGGTTATGATAGTTTTTTTTTTTTTTTTTTTTTTTTTTTTTTACGGCGCTTCGACAAATCTGGGCCATTAGCGCCGACATCCAGGGTGCAGCGAGGAATTTTCCCAACGAGCCATGGGATGAGAAAATTCCTGCCACCGGTGGGGATCGAACCCACCATCTCCCGCGTATGAATCTAAGGAGCTAGCCACTAGACCACGGGAGACCCCTTGTTATGATAGTATTTTTAAAATCACTTTGTCTGTCATTCCATAAACACTTTCTACTTTGCACCTCCGAAATTAACAGCTCACATTCACTATCATCCCATTTTCTCTTCTCTGACATGTTCTCTAGTCAAAAGCTTGAAGACAACTGAGAATGGCGAGTAAACTATAATGTCTGGGGTGAGCAGCAACCTCCGACCTGCAAGCTGCATCACCCTGCCACTCATGCAACCATGCACTGCTGCACTATTGTAGCCAGTCCTCCCCCATTCCTACTACACTCCAGCTTAACATTAATGTGAACGGCGTAGCTTACTGCTCATATCGTACCCAAGGCCTAAGAAGCCATTATTAAGGCCTGATATATGTATAATGTGATGAGGGGAATCCACTTATCAGATCCTGGTTCAAATGAGTTTTTGTTGCTATTTAAATTAGTAGGTCCGGAACTGCTGTTGGCTTATCAATAACTCACAAGGGGAGTATACAGCGATGGGGGTCACCTATCAGGACCAATTTTTTTCTGGTGATTCTACATCAAAAATAGTCTACACGTGTCCGAGCGTTCCATCCAATGCGCCTTAGGAGCCGAGAAATAAAATAAAATAGGTTGAAAGTGCTTTATTTTTTATATCGAGTTTAGAAAATGATTTTGACATGATTCTTTCACTAATTCATTTGTTTTACAGAGTAGATTAAAAGAAAAATATAATTGTTAAACAATAATTTATATTTCTTCAAATATATTCAAAAATATGCTTTTGTTTTCAAGTAAACTAGTCTTATACATTTTTTCACACCAAAAATAATAGCAGGTGTAAAATCAGCACCCCAAGAAACCCCAATGTGGTAAATATCATTGAAAACAAAAAATAGTGATTTTTCCCAGTCTGGAAAAGGCTAAATTAAATCAAAAATTATTTTACATACTTGACTCTATAGAAGTTATTATTCTGCCAAAATATTCCATATACCTACATTTAAAAAGTTGTTGATTATAAAAAAAATTTTGATTTAAAAACGGGTGTCAGATTCGTTTTTAGCACATTGAAAACCCCCTAAATTCAAATTTTGGGAATATTACAAAAATAAAAAAAAAATGTATTTTAAATTTTGCTAAGAGGGACCCTTAAAATTTTGTTAAAGATTCAACAATCCGGCCATATTTCAAAGAATATTTACCCGATTCAAACCAAACTTGGAGTTTCGATAAAGGCCTTAATGTGACACATTTTCTTCCAATCAGGGTGTTTCTACGTGTTCTGGGATTGACGTTATATGCAAAAAAGTTTACTTTTTATTTTGAGAACCATTTTTTGCAAGTACCTTTTGAGATAATGCAATAATCATTTATATGGTTAGAAAAAGGACTCTTTCTTCTTTTGAAAGATTTCAATGACGTAAAAATCGGATTATCTCAAGAGGAGATATTGAATTTCAAAACTTCACATTACTTTTTCGCTTACAAATTTTTAGCCTTTTCTAGACTGGGAAAAATCATTATTTTTTGTTTTCAATGATATTTACCACATTGGGGTAAATATCACATCTTGGGGTGCTGATTTTAAATCTGCTATTATTTTTTATGTAAAAAAATTTATAATACTAGTTTACTAGAAAACGTAAGCATATTTTTGAATATATTTGACGAAATATAAATTATTGTTTACTGATTATATTTTTCTTTTAATCTACTCTATAAAACAAATGAATTGGTGAAAAAATCATGTTGATATCATTTTCTAAACTCGATATAAAAAATAAAGCACTTTTATAATGTCCTTTATTTAAAAATTGAAAAAGGCATCACCCCTATCCTGGCTAGAAAAGGGTGGTAACCTATAGATATTTACCTAAAATTCATAGTTAATAATAAATGGACGTTAAAATTTAAATAAATAAAATATTTAAAAATTATCCTTTTTTTCTCCAAAAAAGGAAAAACTTCTGAGGTCAGTCTTATTTCAAGGTTAAATTGGTGTGATCAATTCCTCAGACCTTAAATCCTTTCTTTATTTGTACATTTAACGTTTTGTCCTTCAGGCTATTTCCAATTTCTAGAAATAAAATAAAGCAAGTGTTACAAAAATCTTAATTTAACCCTCTTACTAACTAATTTATAATAATTTAACCCTATGTCCAATTTTATTCTATTGTTTACCTAAATTCCAGCAGCCTCTTTTTGAAAAACTTTTTCTACTCTACTATATAAAACAATGAATTGGTGAAAGAATCATGTCGATACCATTTTCTAAACTCAATATAAAAAATAAAGCACTTTCAACCTATTTTATATTATTTCTCAGCTCCTAAGGCGCATTGGACGGAACGCTCGGACACGTGTCGACTATTTTTCAATGTAGAATCACCAGAAAAAAATTGGTCCTGATCGGTGACCCCATCGCTGTATACTCCCCTTGTCAGTGGGTGAAAGTCTCGATTTATATGTACAAAAATGCCTCAAAATAATTAAATTTTCTGCATGGGATACAATATTTATTGTTTAATTCTGTACAATTTTCAAATAGAATAAAGTATTTTTATATATCCTAGTATTTATTATTAAGTGTCAATTAAAAATATAATATTTCTTGTAGCACTTCTTTATTCATTACTAGCATTAGTCATAAAAAAAAAAGAAATAAAACACCACCAACTGGCCACAAAATAAACACTTTTAGCTAATCAGTGTTTTTTTTCTCTCTTCCTTGATAATCTTATATTTTAATATATTAGAAAAATACTGCTGTCTTTGATAAAATGATAAATTTGTGGTTAGGTGACAATAAAATAAATTTTAATTTGTTAGGTGACAATACGCAAAAGCGTATTTTACTAATGTATTTTTGTTCTAGAATGCTGATAACGAAACTTCTGATCCAGTAACAATCCAAACTGTTCAAACCGATGGTAAATTCTTCCACTTCTCAATTTTCCAGCTTTCATCGTCATCATTAGCGCCCTCTGCACCTTGTAATCGTTTTTACTCATTTCCAATTATGAACATTTTTGATATTTGTTCATACGTTCAAGGCGTCCCTACCTTGGAAGGGTACAATTCTAGAGTATTTAAAACTTTATTAGCATTTTATAATAATTCTTAAAAATGTTTAATACAACACAACTGTATCTGTGTACATAAGTAAGTGATACATTGTTTAATTATTTATTTTATTTTTAGTAAGAATTAAGAAAACTCTAAAATTTTTCTTTTATGAAGAAATTGTTTTAAGTAACCTTAACAAATGCAGTTTTAACATGTACATACTATAAATATGTTTATCAATAAAGTTGTTAGAAATAAGAAGATTGACAAAACTTCACTCCTTTATAATTAACTCTTTCTGATTCTTGGCAATTCTATTCTGAAAATGATTAAGCATGCCTATTTCTTCATTCACTTTTCTCAGTCTGATCATGTGGTAGATGTTAAATGCTGAATATTACTTAACATGAGTGTGGCTTACGCGTCCGAGAAATGTGTTCTGCAGGCCCAGCGTCGTGACATATGCGTCAGTAGATAGCTTGCCTTTCTTTCTATCTCCACGATTCCGGGCCTTGATTATACCCTTCGTATTTGATTTGGGACCTCATTACGTTATTCCCGGTTAGGTTTGCGGGTCTGGTATCATATGATACTGATTCCGCCCGAAAAATTCCTTCAGTAGGCCCGCTGTCATGGGGTATTTGACACTTAACTAAATTGTAATTAATCCACTAAAAGTACATCATTTTAAAAGTTTCTTCACTCATTGATTTTTTATATATATATATATATATATATATATATATATATATATATATATATGTATATATATGTATATATGTTTGCCGAAATAACTATACAAAAGGAAGACCTAGGCCCTGATGGATATTTTCGAAGACATCGGTCCTGAAAGTGTTAATTAAAAATTTGTGACCATGATCATTCATGTGCTAATTTTAATTGTTGTCTACCTTAACCCATGCTTTACTATGATGGTTATGCTATGATTCATCTAGTCCCGTCTATCACTATATAATTATTATTATTAGTCATAGAAATGTATAAAGGATTCAACAAAAAAATGATTTCTTGAAAAGCCTCCATGTTCCGTGTTACTTAATGTTTAAAGGTCTTCTGGATAAACCCATGTTATTGTAGTGATAAATGATATTTTGCCTGACACTCTGCCTGCTTTCTCAGGTTTCTTGTGAGAAGGGATTTTGTTTTTCATTGCAGTGTAGAGATAAACCAGATCAGATTACAAGGGATTAAGTCAGGAAAATTTTTAGGAAATGGAAATTGAACATGATCAGTCTTTCAATGATATTAGGAAGAATTATAATAGGCAAAACATATTGGTTTTATAGGATCAGAAATGTATTTCTGTTAATGTCCATAGTAGATCTTCCTTCCATTATGAGGAAGAAATGAAATTTTGATGGAGAAAATTATAAATTAGGGGTGCTTTAATGCAAATTTAACGAATGGGATCCATGCTTAATTTGTGTATATTTTTCCTTTAATGCAGTCAATTAGGTTGGAAGGATGGATATTAGATCAAAAAAATTGAGACTACGAGTTGTAATGTTTTTTTATGCTAGCATATTGTAGGAAATCTCATTGTGATTAACAGACAAAGAACTGCTCAATAGGCACATTCCTTCAAAAAGTACTAAAATAATAATACAAATGACATGATTGTAAGCATTTATTATTTCAGAGAAAGTAAACAAACTTTTTGAAGATTAATGTCTATGACAGAAGTATTAATTCAACTTCACATTTAATATCTGTAATGCCCTCCTGTCCATGGATTTGCGAATTGTATGACTGTAAATAAATACGTACAAACCACAGCAACCATCTGAAAACCAAATTTATTTAATATAAATTAAATTTTGAATTCTAACAGAACTATATGAAAGGAAAGCTATTATTAAACTATAAGAATCGACTCTATTTTATAACTTTCCTAATTATTAGAGCATTGTTTACTTGCAAAAAGCAGGTACTTACTGAAGCCATTGTACCATGATCAACATCAAAGAAGCCAGAAGCAGAGAATTTAATGTTAGGTTGAATTGCTACATACAGCCTCAATTTTTTCTGAAAAGTGAATTTTTTTTCTTTATATTCTTTTAATTTTTTTTTTTTTTTTTTTTATAGAATAATAACACAGTCCGTTTTATACACTGGATTAAAAAAAAAACTGGTGCCCCTTGAATACCTGACATCTGTTTTCCGGGTGAATATAAATTTTAATTTTTTTTTTTTTTTTCGATATGCAGTGCATGTATTCAGCTCATAGGAAACATAATAAAACTATAAAACTAATGTTTTGAAAAATGTGAAATAAACATAATTCAGGACTTAGGAACTAGTAAATAAAACTCCTCTAAGTTTACAATAAACAATATCCACCTGCCACAGATGTGTCTCTAGTATCGAGTGTTGCCTCCCCTTGCTGGAATAACAGCATGTATCCATTCAGGCGTACTGCGTAAAAAGTTTTCCACGCGATGTTGGGGAATCTGATCCCATTCCTCGATGACTGCAGTTCTCAGCTCCTGGAGGTCTCAGGGGAGGGTTGGGTCTTGTCAGATGGACTTCTCAAGCTGGTTCTAAAGATGATCTTTGAGATTGAGATCCAGGCTACAAGCATGCCACTTCAAGGTTCGGACACCTACCTCATCCAGGTATTCCTGACAATACGTGCCACATTTAACCGCCTTTGTGGTGCTAAAGAAGTGGACTTGGATTGGACTCATCTGCATTATGTTTGAACACTTTACCAAAACGAAGGTGGTGAGACGTAACACATGTTGTCAGGGACTACCTCCCCGAGATTTCCAGGAGCTGGGAGCTGCCGTTGTCGAGGAATGGGATCAGATTCCCTAACATCGTGTGGACAACCTTTTGTTGCAGTATGCCTTAAATGACGCAGACTGTTATTCAAGCAAGGGGAGGCAACATTCGATACTAGAGACATCTGTGCCAGGTGGATATTGTTTATTGTAAAGTTAGAGAAGTTTTCTTTCTTAGTTCCCAAGTGCTGAATTACGTTCATTTCGCATTATACATTTTTTTTAATTAGATTTAATGTTTTATTATTTTTCTTTGTTTCCTAATACATGCACTAGCATATTATAAAAAAACTGGAAATTTATTTTGATTCCAAATCCAGTGTAGTTAAATTGATTAAATTAAGTGGTTTTTAAGGAACTAAACAGATGTTATATATTAAAATAATTGGAAAACTAAGTCTAATAGATGCAGATGATGTTGTTAGCACTGCTGAAACACTTTTTCAGCCCAAAAGAGGTTGATTCTATTTTTCTATTGACAGATGATGTTTTGTTTCCTGTCAACTTAACTTCATTTTTATATTTCCTGTACCTGTGCTCAGTATGATGTCTACTTCCTGTTGTAAAAACTCTGATGACAGTTTTTGTTATGATGGCAAGTTTGGGACTAAAAAACACCGAAGAAACATTACAGACTTTGTGCAAAATCAATCTATTGGACCGAACTTGATGAGCAGGATAAGTTTGGGCGACGCACAAGGTATGTTATGTATGTGTTGAAGATCTAAGTAAATGGTGAGAAAAAGCCAGCTGACCAGTGAAACTTGTATTATATAACTGTTTTAAGTAGCCTACTGTAAGTACAAATCTTCAGAGCTACCTATATTCTAAATAAAATAAATATGATTATATATTTTCACAAATTTAGGTGAAACAATAATTTTTGTGTCTTACATTTTTCCAAAATCTAGGATTATGCCTCACAATCTTCATAAGATTCTTGTTAAACGAGTCCATCTGTAAAAAGTTGATATTTTTTAAAAATTATGGATTGTAATTAAGGCATTTTTTGCTCAAGTAAACTAGCAGCTCCAGAAGATTGTGGATATATTAGGCGAGTGTTTTTACAGGCACTTAAAAACATCTTTTATACTCATACGTATACAAATAGTAAAATGTCACTATGTCATCGCCTGTTTTAGCGCTCCTGTGGTGGAAATTGTTAATTCTGTATACTATAAGCCTCATATGCAAGTACTTCTACCATAGTGATAAGGTTGTGAAGAAGAAAATGACAATAGAATATAACTTTTTTTCAAAATTTGTATGTTACATTTAATAATATCTTATAAGTTATGTTTATGATTTTCCAATCAACTGTTTATAATTTCGTAAAATATGTATTGTCATGATTCCTATGTATTATTTAAATTTTAACCTCCATTAGAATTAATTTGATTATTAGGACGGGTTATCTATAGGCAGTGATGTAAAATACCCGGGTATTTATTCTTCAGGGTAAATACCCAATTTCATAAATACCCGGGTATTTAAGATATTTAACTAAACAGTGACTCGAAGTAATCGAATATTGTAAAATGTGATGGATCTCGCCAGTTTAGAGGTGTTGCAAGACTGAAAAGCTATTAAAACAATAATAAATTATAAAATAAGACCACTGAGAGGTTAATAAATAATAAATTCTTGCCTGTTAGTTTGTTGTGGACCTTCCGACTACGAACAAAACAAGTTGTTTACCTAAATTTGATACTACTCTACTGCATTCACAAAAATTTAGCCTCAGCTACAGCTTTGGACTAGGATTATCTCTATTTCTCAAAACACCTACTGATTGGTCATTATCTTTATCTAAGTTTGTTCTAGCCTAAGGCTAAGGTGGTTTGTTTTTTTTTACTAAAGTTACCACAACCACAACTACTGACTGCTGTACATACATTTATGTAATTTTACAAAGTTAATAGTAAATGACCACATGAATAATATGTTGGAAAATCATACCTAAGTTTAACTTTATTTTTTGTTTGTGTTTTATTTCATAACCTGTGAGTGTAATAAAAAGATTAAGCCCATTAACGTTTATACAGAAAATAACAACTCTTCCAAATTCAGAAAACAAAGTAAAGCAATGGGATGGCCTAAATTCAGTGATAGGGATAACCTAATCCAAGTCTTCGGGTTCAGGGATTTATTCATCACTTGAATGACCTGAAAGTGACATGTAGCCGTCTTCAGAGTCACTATCTTCACTGCTAGTTTCACAGACAATAGCTTGTGATTCATCTTCCTTCTCTCCAGCTTCTTTCTCTTGTCAACCGTCTTGGGGTTTTCCTGTTTGTTGCTTTCCCTGTTTTTGGGTGTTGATTCGGAGATTCCTGTTATGAGACAAATATGCTATTTGCCCTAGTCTTTCAGTTGTAATTCGGTTTCTTTTATTACAGTGACTCCAACTGAAAGTGCTGAATGTTTTTTCAGTCGCAGCAGATGTCACAGGAGCTCCTAGTATTCTTACAGCTACTTCTGCCAAAACACATGTACCTTTCAAGCCTCTCCACCATAACATGGGACTTATTGCCTTTTCTTTGTCTTGTCTTCAAGACCTTCCCAAACAATGGATCTTTGCCATAATCCCTCATTGTCCCTCTAGTCAGCTATGCCCTTCCGAAGATCAACTGATTTCAGTCCCATGCTTTACTCACACACAAAACCAATGGCATCAAGTATTTCAACAATCTTCAAATTCCAACCTTGAGATGAAGGGTTCAACAAGTCTCCAGCTAGATGTATTTTTCCAACACCAAACTGATTGCGTTTCTCCCATTTAGTTAGCACAAGTTTTCCCTCAGTTTTTTTGAAGAGAAGATTCTGGGATATCTTGTTGAAGAGTTTTCAGTAGATTCTTAAATTTCTTATGAACTTTGTGGTTCAAAGGGGCATTTAACTGAATGGTAGTGATCCGTTCAACAATTGGATCAAGGATGTTAACTAGTTTCCTGACTCAGACCCAAAACACTGTTATCAAGAAGCTACCTTTTCATTTCTGGCAAGATTTCCGCTTACTGTAATGTTTATTACTGTATGAGTGTAATTTCAAATAATATTAACAAAGATCACAAACCACTTGGTTTTGAACTATTATAATAAACATTTGTTGGCCTGTTTTTTACACCTTATAAGTGTTTCTTTTTTTCTAACAGGTATATTTTTTTTTTAATTTAAATAAGTCATTAATAATCTAATAGGCTTCATTAAAACGTATTTTAAATTAATTAACCTTTTCCAATGTAAAAGAAATCATGAAAAATCATAGATATGCATTAAGTAAATACCCGGACCGACTTTTAACTTTCTTTAAAATATTACTAGGTAAATATTAATGTTTATATATTTTTTTTTGCTCAAATAGGTGAGTTTTAGTCCTTGTTTGTACCAACAAATATTCAAAGAAGTTCTGTCAAGCTCAAAAACTGAAAACACCCACTTTTTGGGTATTTACCTTCCCTGTGGGTAAATACCCAATTTATATTTACCTACCCACTGGGTATTTACCCACCCCACATCACTGTCTATAGGTCGCCACCACCATTTGCTAGCCAGGATAGGTCTGATGCCTTTCCTTTTTTTCCAAAGAAAAGCCACCTCCTCTAGAATGATTCGAACTCTCGGCCATCGGGCCGCTTTCCTATCTATTATACAATACTCTATCAGAAGAATATCACTATTTTTCATCAATATCTTATAGTGATCAAATTCTCTTTCTGATCATATACATATATCGTCCCTACTATGTCAAACTATCGATTATGCTAAATCTCGTTTTTAGATTCGAGACTTTGCTCTTGGATTGTGGACGATACGGCTTGTTGCAAATTGTCCTAACTCTAACCCCTTTATAGAATAGCCTTTGATGCCTTAAATAAAATATCGAATAAGACCAGTTTTTAATATATTACTTCGTCAATGGATAGAATATGTTCATTCCTATTTTGCTCCAATTTTCATATTCGATAGTTTGATATGGTAGGGACGATTTGTAAGTGTAATGAAAACGTATAAATAAACAACATAAATTCGTTTATTAAAATAAGCTCTACATGTTTCACACCCTTTTGGGAAGCTACAGTACTCACTCCACAACTTATGCAGCCTAATTGTTCAAAGGCAAATCTGCCTCTACAATGGCCTCAGCAAATGTGAGCTTACTACTTACAATGTTAATCACCTGTGTAGAGTCCAAAAATATAAAAAATTAAAATCGAAAACATAGTTAAGAAGATTAGTCATTAGAAATAATATAGAATGGGATATTTAAATTTAATAAGTAATTAAATTAATTAATTTGTGTCTAGCAAATTAAAAACTATACTTTTTAATTTAAATATTTTATATTCATATCAATATAGATATTTTATTTTATATTGGCCTGGTTTGTTTCTTGTTCTAATATTTCTACATTTGTAAAATCAAATACGAGTTTATATTTTATTGGACGATTAGTTTAATTATCATGATCATCTGTTTTTTTCACATGCTGCTTTATCCTATTTTTAGATCATTTTATTTATATATATATATATATATATATATATATATATATATATATATATGTATATATATATATATATATATATATATATATATATATATGTATATATATATATATATATATATATATATATATATATATATATATATATATATATATATATATTCACATGGTGCTTATTAATCATAATAATAATGTATTCAGAGTTGTCTGTTATGATGAAAATTTATTATCACTGATATAAAATCTATTTAGATTTTCTTTCCATTGATGTGAACAAACACTCTAACCACTGCTTAGCCTACATATGTATCTATTGGACAGTGTTGGGCAAAATTTATTCAGAATAAAGAATAATGAATGAATGTATTATTTTATTCACAAATGAAGAATAATTACTTTCATTCATTATTCTGTGAATGAAATTTATATTTTATTTACAATTTATTCGAATAATCATATTTTATTGAATAAAGAAAGACATATTATGATGTCGATAGCCGGAAATACGTATATATATATATATATATATATATATATATATATATATATATATATATGTGTATATCTTTGAGGTGGATTTATTCAGTAAACCAACTGGACATAAAGAATAATGAATGATAAATAACGAATAATTCATGATGTACTGTTTGAATAAGATAATTTAGTGAATCATTCATCATTCACTAAACATTTATTTAAATGATCATTCGAATAATAATTTATTCGAATAATGTCCAACACTGCTATTGGATCATTAAACTTAATTTGCCTTGAAAGATACAAAGTATCTAATCTTTGTAATGGAATTGGATTCTATTCAAGCCTTACAAATTATCTTTCTTAATGCCAGTAATAAATAAAATAGAAATGAGTTGTCTCCATTATTGTATTAGAACTATACACATTTCAAGCTTCATCATTAAAATTATATTGCTGGTCACATTTTAAATATTATTTTTCATAAACAGCCCTAATTGATATGAGAAAAATTTTTTACGCATCCCTTTTGCATTAATAGGCTTTACTGCAAGAATATTGGTATTTTTGTTCAGGGAATCGAATGAAACAACTTCTAATGCAATATCTTTAACAATTTTCAATAAATAGGGACTCAAAAACAATGATGAGCGACTTGAAAAATGATTAACATTTATGCAAACTATTAATTATTAATTTTAGTTACATTTGGAACTAGAATTTTTTTTTTTTTTTTATTAATGAGGAGTTATGAACTTTTAGTCAAATGTTTTTAAATTTCTCGAAATTATTGCCAAATAGTGGTAAGTTTATTGTAACCATTACAAAGATTAAAGAATGTACTCTCATTCATGAGGGTTCTCATGAACATTTTAGCAGGACAATCTTAGTCGGAGAAAGTTAATGCTTAAATGTTCAAAAGTTTGGCGTTAAAGACTCAAAAGTTTGCCAACCCTTTGAAACCCAAACAAAAAAAAGTTCAAAAGTTAACTGGGCAACAAAATTGAAAATAAATTTTAAACTAACACATAAATAAATATATTTGGAGACTTAATGGTCGTGAGGACTTGGTTGTGGGTCTGATTCCCACTAAGGGGTGGTATCTTTTTTGTGGAAAAAAAGAAAATGCATAAACGTCCTGGATAGAAAAGGGTGTTAAACTATAAATAACCTGTCCTAAAAATCTTTCTTATGTATAAGTGGAAGATTTATTTAAAGCATATCTGCTTCTAGGTCATTATCGCCCATAAAGGAAAGTAAAAATTTAAAAACATAAAAAACTAAACCTCTTTTAAATGTTTTTTAACCAGGTGACCAAAAAAAAAAACAATTTTCTGGAAAATTTCTATTCTTAATTATTTTATTTTAGCACATATCTGCTGACTAAATTTAAAAAAAAAAAAAAAAAAAAAAAAAAAAAAAAAATCAGTCCCTTAACAGGCCACGATGGCCCTGAGAGGCAGAACTGTAGAGGTATCTGATTCATGACCATAAGGCACACTAGGGAGGTAGTGTGATCAGTACTATGCTCTGGCCGCCTTATTTTCCCCTTGCTGCTTCGACTGCTAGGGTCGTTAGCACCAAGGTACCCATTAATTTTTTTTTCTTCTTTTTTTACAGCGCATCAACATCTAGCCATTAGCGTTGGTACCCATTAATAAATTAACTAAAGGCTGGGTTGGCCTGGGGACGGTCAGGGAGGCCGAATTTAACCCATGAACGAAGATACTAGAAGAAAAAATCTTTAGTGCTTGATTTGAACTCAGGTCCTCCAGCATATGAGTCCAGTGCTCTACCACTAAGGGCTGACTAAATTAAAAAAAGAAAAAAAATTGGGTTCCTTATTACTACTCCCCCCCCCCCCCTATCCATAGAAAGTGCTAAGACGCAATAAAAAGATGCAATGGATTTCCTTGGTTCTGTTATGAATTACCTCATTTCTGAATGCCTCTGCTGAATGAGTGACGAGAAAAACGGGTATAAACGTCCAAAATATACTTATCAATTTGTAAAACCGAAGATAATACGTCATTTTCGTGTAGCGAACAAAGCCGTAGCTGGATGATGAAGTACCTACTATAATTAACGCGAATTTAAAAAGTATTTGTTTCCCATAGAGATTGTTAACATCTTTAGCCCTTTCTAATAAATCGTATATTTGTTTTGCCTTTTCGAATAAATCTGCGTCTGATTTAATATGTTCTCCCACGCCTTTCTTCAAAGATTTAAGAAAATAGTAGTATTGAGGTAAAATGAGACTTTGTAAAAATCCTGTTATCATGGACGAAACTGATCGGAAATCGAATAATATTGCTGCTGAAGGTTCTGGTTGTGATCTCTTGTACATACAGTACGCATAAACATATGTTGGCACTTTTTCAAGAAATATTATAAACATAGAATCTGAAAGCCCTATTTCCTCGACGGCACTAATCACTTTATGCAATTGGTTTGAATTTTTCAAAAGAACTCTGTTATGCGTAACGCAAATGTATATATTAAGGGGAAACGTTAAATATCCAGCAGCTTTCTGTAAAGCATCTAAATTAAACACATACAAATACATAAAGTATTTATAAACTGATAAAAATAATGCCACTGCAAAATATACGCGAATTAAAACACAAAAATTTTTCTTAGGATATGGGAAAACTCCCAAGCCATTGCTCAACTTCCAGAAATACATAATAATTCTTTGAATGTTCACGACTAGACCTTGAGCAGTGTTGCGTGTAGAGTGGATGTGCAGTCAACTACTACTTTGCTATATTCCCTAATTTTCCTAATGGAATACATGACAGTATGAAAGTAAAGAAATAGATGCCATTATTTAAAAATGGGGAGTACTGCTAATTACTTACAAGCCAAGAGTTTCTATTTCAAATGTCCAATATGTATGTGCGAATATTTGCATACATGAGTGAAAAGTCACTCAATTTAACTTATTCTGGTTGTTCTTGTCTTCGTTTTTGTACTATGTTTTGTTGTTTTTTTTTTGGTTTGTTTGTTATTTTTTCTTCTTGACTGGACAGAGATTTTCCTGATCATGAGCTTATCGTTAAAGTTGCGAAGCTCACAATGAAATAAATAAATAAATTATTTCAAATGCACATTTTTACGTGGGCGTATATAAGGGGGGCTGCAGCCCCCCATTTTGATTTTATCAGTTTTTGGGCGTATTAGCGTTTTATTTGTCAAACGATTCCAAGTTCTAGATTCTTAGTATTTCATACCCCCCAAATGCTCCCAGCCCCCCATGAATTCATTTTCAATGCAATATCTGTAAACGTTTTTGAAAAAAAAAAAAGTAGTTAAAACTAGTTATTCTATCTAATTTTCGGGTTGGGTTCTTGCAATTGTTGAATAGTTTCAACTTCAGGAAAAGTATGCTTTCTTGAAATTTGGTTTAAGTAGGTAATTAAATGCCTTCAACTTCTAAATGTTAAAATTAATAAACTATTAAATTTCAGGGGGAAAAAAGAAAACAAGTTTGGAAAGAAAATACAAACTAAAGAATTTTTTTTCTAAGCTTTCTAATTCTCGACAGGAATAAGAATTACATGGAATCGAGCCAAGATGACGTGATCCTGTAAGGACATTTTTTATGCCAGTGGCTAATATTTTTTTTTTTTTTTTGGTGTAATAGCTTTTTTTGTGGACTAACTATTCCAGGAATGATAGTATTTACTGCCCCACGGTTCCCGTCATGCTATATGTTATTCATCAATTGATAAGAAATCAAAGTATAATGTTTCTGGACATTGGGGAGCTCCAGACGAGGTAACCCGTTATCTATAAGTTACCTGTAACAGGAGTTTCATTTCAGCTATGAGGGCAGGAGGTTTCGGGATATTATTACCTCTGATAGACCATCATCAGGTACAGGGTAAACTCTATGAGGACAAAATCACAGTTTATTTCCAGTAATTCAAGGTCTGCCATCATAGTTGAAATGAAGCTCAAATAGAAAAAATATTATGAAACAAATTCAGTACGGGAGGAGGCCAGGTGCCCGTGAGCGTTAAGGCGTGAGCACTTAACACTCCGTGCCAAAGGGTCGTGGGTTCGATTCCCACTAGGGGTGGTGGCTTTCTTTTAGAAAAAAGAAAAGGCATCAGCCCTATCCAGGGTAGAAAAGGGAGGTAACCTATAGATAACCCGTCCTAAAATTCGTAGTTAATAGTAAATGGACGTTAAAATTTAATAATACAGTACGCTAACAGCTGACCTGTTGTCCCCTAGCAACACTTGCTCCTTTGGCTTGCCTGCTCTCTAACCAAATAAAAATTCAAACCCCTTAAAAAATACTTAATGATTTGAATATCATAAAAAACCTTTCTTAGCAAGTGTTAACATGCTAAAGGGAGTGCCATGCAAAATTTCAAATTTTTCTATCAGGTGGTTTGGCTGAGCGATGATAGGTCAGTGAGTGAGTGGTATTTGACAAATATATAGTAGATGAAATTGTCTTTCACAACAGATGTGACAGTACCAATGATAAATAGATTCGATCCCCTACGTGGATGGCGTAGGAGAGGAGTTAGTGGTAGTGGAATAATTAGAGATATGCGTTCGTAATCGGCTCAAATTATCTGAATAAAATTAGATAAACGTTTCTTTAGACATTTTACAATGTTGAACATCCAATTTCTAACTAGTATTTAAGCCATACTAACATTTCACTAAATGTATTTTTAGACCAGTTAAGTTACTAATCAAAATACAAGCGATTTCCATCGCCAATAAAATATTAATTTATTTTTTTATATTTTTCAATATATTTCACTTAAACCAGATGACTTATTGGACTTCGATTTAAGAACAATTATTTTGTTGTTCTGTCTCCCCCTCTTTTCTTAAATTTTCTGCTTTGATATTTCAAATATACAATTTGGAACAAGCTGTATGTAAATTTTTCCAAAGTTTATTAGACATTCAATTTAATTTTTATTGAAATGAATAAATTTGCAATCATTCCTTCATTTTCTTACTATACTCTTCATCTTCTTCTTTTTTTCCCCATGGGACAAACACTGCTTTTGTATAGCGATGTAGTGATAAAAACTGGTAAGGTTATTTTACCGATAAGCTCTTGAAAGATTTTGAAAATGGCTTCAAATTGTATTTTTTTAATCACCAGTTCTTTTTTTACAAATGTAGAACTAAGATTCAGACCTGTTTATATTGAAATAACAGGAACGAATGGAAATTTACGAGAAACGGTTGTCGTATTATAACAAGCCACGCCTTAACCGTTTTTGAAATGGATGTAGCTTCTAGTTCTTTAGATACTTTGAAAATAGAGGCTTCTACTGATTTAGGTTTTAGTGAAGATGAGGATGATATACCGAGGTTAGTTAAGTGCAAAAGCGTAGTTAGTATTTTATTATTTGGTCGTTAATGGATATGCCTCCTGTTTACTCTTAAATATGTCATTTGTCTAGATGCGGGGTATCCCTTAATGAGCTCAGAACTAAAATTAAAACAGAGTATTCGGAACTAACTACGTCTTCCAACAAGGAGGATAATTTGGAATCAGAAAATGAGAAAACTAAGGACCAAGATGAAGAAAAAGTGGAAGATGAACAGGATATTATTCCTAAAGAAGAACTCTATTATGAAGATTCTGAGGTACTTAATCAATTTCAACATGATGTAAATGAATGACACCTTCAATGAACCTTTTCCTTCAATATACATCCTTCTCCCAAGAATTTCCTTTAAAAAAATAAAAGTAATCTCTATTTTAAGTTATTCCTGAGTTATATTGTAGTTCATAGTATAGGATTGAAATACTAATTTTACAGCTGCTGGTTTGAAGCACTTGGAAAGCGACTAATGTTACTAATTTTTCTTTAATTTATCGTATGTAGAATAATGCATGTGACATATTCGTTTAACTGTAGGGAATATAAAAAATGTTTACCATGAATTGAAAAGCCTGGCATTGAATAATGCTTCTCATGTACTTTTACTGTTTAGTTCCTCTATACAATTTAGGAGTTTGTACATATCTAAGAGAATCAAATTGCCTAAGTGTAGTGTATTTAAAACTAAATCTCATTACATGTATAATTTGTACCTGATTTATTGGCTTTAATTGTTGAATAATAACAGAATTACATAATATTCTTGTGATTGAACTACTAAAAACAACACCTCTATGGACCACTCTAATTATTATAGCTCTACTCAATGTGACTCTTCTGGAGAGTAAAAATAAAATATTTCAGAGCTCTGTTTGAAATAAATGGCAAAAAGCCTTTGGGGAAAATATTCTACAGATGCAAGATGTTGTTCACTTTCCACCATTATTGTATATTAAAACTTATGTATTTTACTAAGATGTTCTTGTTGGTGAACAGCTTTGTTTATGCTTTCTTTACCAATTTCTTTTATTGTGTTTGATCAATTTCAATAAATCCATGTCTGTTATTTGTTAAGATTTGTCCATTTTAAGTCAAAACCTCTCCCGAGCAGAGAAACTGTCATTGATGAAAGATGCTTTGAGACTACTTTGTTCAAATGTTGGTATTCGCAGATGTCACAATGCTTATGAGATATGGACTTTAAGCATCTGAGAGTAATTATTGAGATTTCTGTTTAAAAAGTGCTATTAAAAGTTTTTTAGAAGTTATGTTTGGGTTAGACCACTCAATTTCTCAATGCTTTGTATCTGAAAGATTAATAGCATTAATGATTTGATTTGATTCAGAAGGTGTTCAAGTTTCTCGTTATACTGCCTTAGGCAACAAATAATGCTCATTTTGATTTTAAATAAAAATTAAAGTAAATTAATACATTTCGAAGATGATACAATATCTCTAAAAATTCTCAAATGTATTATCTCACCTTTACACGTTACTAACATTTAATTAGTTGAATTTATTTTTATGTGGCTTTTGACATTTCCATTGGAGCGAAGAAAATTTGACTCAACAATTATATTTAATTTACATTCTTTAAATTAAAGTATATTCTTAAAATGCGGAATGTCAGTAACTAATTAAAAGGAAATAGATTTGCCCCATAATGTTTATTGAAATTATATGTTTCATGCTCAGAAATATTATTGGTCTCATTTAAGAATTATAAGCTGCCCAGAGAAAAAGAGTCTTGACACAGCCGGGTCGGTGGAAGGTTAGCCCCATATCCTGTTTCTATTTTTAAACTAAAACAAATTATACTTATACTTAAAAACTCCTAATGATCCTAAAACTTAGACATGTATTTTACAGGATCTAGATGACAAAATGTCAGAATATAATGATGATTCAGATCCAGACTATAAAGCCAGCAGGAGCAGAAAAAAGAAAGGAAAAAAATCATCAAAATCTGCTTGCAAATTTAAATGTAACCAGTAAGTCTTTCCATTTAAATTATTTCTTTTAACTATTGTTTATTTCCTATTAGTTATTCTATTTACTGTATAAACTGTTTAAGTACTGTATAAACTTCTCTACCCTAAGAAAGTATCATTTTTTGTTTGTTTGTGTATTGGATTTAACCTCCCTGACCATCCCTAGGGCAACCCAACCTTTAATTAATTTATCTGCAAAGGGGAAAATCAGGCGGCTCGAGCATAGTACTGACCACGCTATCTCCCTAGTGTGCCTTATGGTCATGAATCTGATACCTCTATAGTATCTCTCCCTTGTGGCCTGTGACAGGGCTGATTTTTTGAACTATGTTTTGTGATCTCTGGCAATCTTATAACATATTATACATTTTTTACTTGAGTTTTGTTAAGACAATTTTTCTGCGTTTATCCTATACCCTCGCCCACCCATTGTTTGAACACTTTTACTCATTTGTGTGTAATTGGCAACCATTCTTATAATGAAAGAACTGCAGTAAACAGGCTACCTTTAAGAAATTTGAATTGATCTTCAAGAACATTTTCTTTAAACAAAAAAAAATTAAATGTTCTTTCTCAGTTTAATAAAACCTAGCAATTCAATAAAATAAGAAAAATGAAAGCTTGAACCTGTTGACGGGATATCTTTAACATGCATAAGTTTTTTTTAGATGTAAGAAAGGGGTTTTGTATTTTGATTTTCCCTATATTATTGAAATATCTAGTTTTTATTAATCTGAGGAGGTGGTGAGTGTGGCTCAGTGATAGAGCACTTGACTCATATTCTGTAGGACCCAAGTTTGAAACTTGGATGCCATCCAAAGATTTTGTCTTCAAAGATCAAAGTCAGGGTCCTAGAATCGTCAAGCCTTTTAATGATACCTGCAGAGGGTAAAATCTTATGCTGTAGCATAAAGCCTATTTACGACAGTGCAAGGCGGCTCACTTCGAACGCCTCAGGACGTATACTCGGAATATAAAGACTGGGGTTGCTCGCTACGCTAGCTGCTAGTGTCGCACTGTGTGACCTGACTCTTATGCTCATTAGTAAAACGGTCTTGCTCAAAGGCTCCTCAGTCCGAGCTGTTCATTGCATGGATACTGGTATTTGTTGCCTAGTATTGTATAGCCAAAAGTTTTCGAATCATTGAAAATAAAAATGTACACCAAATTGTTAAATTGTATGAACGACTATGTTTTTGCAGGATTCTAAATATCCTGAAATATTACAACAAAAACAAAGGAGAAGATATGTGGTGGATAGCAGTAAATATTCCTGTAAAAGAGTAGGAACAGTTGAGTCGTCCTGTTTGTATTTCACGTCTTGTAGCAATCTGTTTCCATATACTGAATGCTTTTGATATATTTTTTGACCCTCCAACGTGGCTTACGTCGTTTTCTGAATAATTCATACCTCACAATATAAGCAGTGGTACCGATTTGCATGTTTCATCGTAATGAAGTTGCTATGTTATTAAATAAGTTTCGATCCATGTGCCACTGTTGGTTTTCTGCTCACATTGAGCATTCGAGCTTAGTTAACGAAGAACAGCGTAAGCCTCATCCTGAGGCAGATATGGCAAGGCATACTCGATACGAACAGCTGCACTGTCGATACTAGGCTTAATACTTACCACACTATCTCCCTAGTGTTGGTCAGATACCTCTACAGTATCTGCCCATCTGGGCCCTAATGGCCTGTTATTTATTTATTAATCTGAGTAAAAAGGTATGAAAATATAGATGTCAATGTATCATAACAAAAATGAAAAAATGCTCTTCTATTCTATTGCTTTTTATTTATTATTTGCCAATTGTTAAATTTACTTTTTTGGCTAAAATTAATTTAATTACATGTAATTTAAATTTTAGATGTAGTGCACTTTTTCGGTACAAGTCTACTCTTTCATATCATGCTAAATCAGGATGTGGTCGAGGCCTTTTGTCAAGTCAGGGAAATGTTGTAGTTAAGCCTTCGGGTTCTGCAACTTGTCATATCTGCGGTAGGCGCCTGTCCTCTCGCACTAGCCTAATGGTCCATTTAAGGATTCATACTGGTGAGATAATTAACTTTTTATAGCTCTCTCTTTAAATCAATATTTTTATTTTGTTTTAAAAAAGTTTGGGATGGAAATAACTGCTGTTGATCATATAACCTAGCAAGATCAGAAGTTCAGTAATAATTTACAAAGAATTAACTTAACACATTCATTGCGGGTCTAAAATTCACGTTTTTCCCGTAAACGGGAGAAATTTGTATGATCAAATTTTGACATAACCATGTTATATTTGTTTTATTAACACAAAAATTGCGAAAATTATAAACACTGAATAAAAATGCACATACCTTGAAATATTTTAAAAAGTGGTTGGAGACTAAAAATTTAAATTTGAAAACACAAACGATTTATACCCTCTGAAAGAAGAACGATATCTGAGGTCTTCCCGCCGGTCGGTTGGGCAGGTAAAGGAGAAATCCCCTCTACGAGACACTTTTAAGTGAATGGAAAAGTACTTGGCTTACCCGATAGATCTATCGGGTCCGCAACGAATGTGTTAATAAAATCCTAAACAGTTTTTAGTTTATTAAATTTGGTAATTATTTCTGAATATCCTAAGACTTAAATATTTTTTGTAACTTCATTTAGTGTCTGAAACAAGAGATCTCAGTGGTTATTCTACAACCTTAAGACTTAAAGCTTTTTGTTGTAATTTATATACACATTGTTTATGAATATTGATTGGTTTTGATATTCCAATAATCAAACTTTTGTTTTTTGTGTTGAGCACTAGGTCTTTTGATGAACCATTGTCATCATCAAGTGCCTTAAAACACAACAATGAAGAAGAAATATCATAAAATATATTATATATATTATAAAATATATTATATATATATATATATATAAATATATATTTGAATGAATATTAATGCAACGATTTGTTGGGGGGTATAGATAAAATGTGTAATCACTAGGCTAAAATAAATTTTATATTTGTTAGAATATTAAAATGTTTTAAAGAGAATAAAATAACAATATTTACATTCTTAAACATTTTCAACGATAATACAAAATAAATGAATTCATAAACAAAGCCAACACTTCAAAATGTGAAATATGACCCTACCTACAAGTAAGACGAGATGCTATTGGCAATCCCTGAAGATTTTGGACTTTCAAACTTGTGGAATTTTGTTCATCGAGCTAGATTTAAGTATTTTACAGCTTAAATTGCCTTTGTTTAATGCGCTCATGTGGAAGCAACGAGAAGGTGTGCATTTCAACAAAATGCTTTCAGTTTTGGAAAGGGTAGATAAAAAGAATAAACTGTGCTTATTCTTATCTACTCACATAAACATATTTTAGTATTTCTTCCTGTTTGCAGTAGGCTCCTGATGATGACTCTGGTTTGACAAAATGCCAAGTGCTCAATAAAAAACATTTGTGGGGAAGACTAATCTTTTATGGTTTGTGGTTTCTATAATAGTGTTTTAATACTTCATAAAAGAGAAATGACGTATTGCGGACATTGAAAAACATTAATAGTTGTAATAAAACAGAAATAAGGGTGTTCTATAATTTTGCTTAAATATATTCATAACTCCTGAAAATCAATGATCAAGCAAGGAAGGCAAACGTTCCACTGTTTACCCATTTTTCATTGAAGTAGCAACAATGTATTTTTTTCTCTTTCTCTTAAATAGGTGAGCGCCCCTTTAAATGTGGAGAATGTGGGCAAGCCTTTACACAAAATGCCCACCTGAAGGACCATACTGCAAGACTTCATTCTGAGGGAGAAATATTTCTCTGCCGAATCTGTAACCAAACATTTCCGAACAGAGGTCGGCTTAGAGAACATTCGACCGAGCATGAAAGTCTTCGAGGATTTCAGTGCCAGGTATTCTATTCTGGTGGTTACTCACAGGGGAGTAAATTTATTTCTGATTTAAAAATTCAGATGAAATGTTCCAGTAGGTTCCAGACATTGTAAATATTTATTTGATTGTTTAACATCAATAATCACATTTAATAAAAACTTAATATGGGATATAATTAAATTTATTTATTTAAATTTTAATTTCTACTTATAAATGACGATTTTTAGGAAGGTTATCACCATTTTCTATCCAGGGGTGCTCACACCTTAGCACTCAAGACCTCTGGGACCTATAATTAAATAGAAGTTTTAATATGTAATATTTATTAATTATAACATTCTTTTTTTACATTAAGACTAAGTTATCTTCTATCACTTGAAACAAAAAAAAATCATGATTTAAAAACGGAATTGCTCTTCACTTCTTGAAATGTCCACAGTTACTGTTAACAATTTCTTTAAAGACTTACATTTACTTCTCAAATATTATTTGTCTTTTTTTATGTTTTCTAGTTCTGAATAAAGATTTGTAAAGATCTGAATATTTCTTGCAGTCGATTGAACCAAAGCTTGTCGAAAAAAATGGATTGAGATGAAAATTAAACAAAATGTAGACTATAAGACTAGTACATATTTGATGTAAAATGACTAACATAAAATTGCACACAATTAGAATTATACTTCCTCAGTTAAAAGCTATAAACTGAAATGGCAACAAGTACGTATTTGATCACAGGGAGGGTTTCTGGGAATTTTTCTACGACCCCGACAGGCACCGTCCCTACGATGTCAAACTATCGAATTTGCAAATCGGAGCAAACTAGAGAGTGAACATATTCTATCCATTGACGAAGTAATATCTTGAAAAATGGTCTTATTCGATACCGTATTTAAGGCATTAAAGGCTATTCTAAAGGGGTTAGAGTTGTGACAATTTGCGACACGCCACAATCCAAGAGCAAAGTCTCGAATCTGAAAAACAAGATTTTGCATATTTGATAGTTTGACATAATAGGTACAATATAGTGTCTTACAATATTTATTAATACTCTTTTTGCTTAATTTGTTTTAATTATGACAACAAATTAAATAGGGGTCTCCCGTGGTCTAGTGGCTAGCGCCTTAGATTCATAAGCGGGAGATGGTGGGTTCAATCTCCACCGGGGGCAGGAATTTTCTCATCCCATGGCTCGTCGGGAAAATTCCTCGCTCCACCCTGGATGTCGGCGCTAATGGCCTAGCTCTCGAAGCGCCGTAAAAAAAAAAAATAATAATAAGGTAGTATAACATCCAAACAATAATACTTGCATCATTCCCTACAATGGAAACACTATTGTGAAATCTTACTACTTTTATTTATAGTAAACAGGATGCAAAAACAAGTCAACACACCTCCACTGTTTAACAACACAGTGGACAGTAAACAGTGGAGGTGTGTTGACTTGTTTTTGCATCCTGTTTACTATGATGAACCTTCACCAGCCAACCAACCACATTTGTAGGACTTTTATTTATGTTTTTTTTTTATTAGTTCAAAGCTGTATTTAATATGCTTCTTTGTGTTTCTTACATTAATTTATGGTTCTAATAAAGGAATGCAGTAAGCGGTTTCCAACTGAAGAGAGGCTTGAAGCCCATCGTAAAGCAGGACATGAGGCTAAGCCTCAGAACTGTCCTCTTTGTGGAACTTCTTGTGAGTCACGAGCTGCTCTTAAATCTCACCTTGGTACTCACTCCCCCCCACTCACCTGTCCAATGTGCGATCAGTCTTTCCCAAGTATATCATCATGGAGACAACATGTTACAAGGCAACACAGGTTAGTAAAATCAATAAACCATGAATAATTTATTTATTTTTTTTATATAATGGCGCATCTGCATCTAGGCCATTAGCGCCGGCCATGAATAATATTTGGTATAAGCTTTATTATTTATAATAAATGCATTAAACCACTGAATATTAGAGAGTTCGGGATGCACTGTCAGTGGCTTATTTTTCAAATCTTTATTCTCTAAAAATTTACTCAGCAGATGGATAGAATCTTTCAAATTTTTACTGTGAAGTTTCAGATACCATTGTCCTTCTTCAGCCAATTATAAGTATATCTAAAAGTCTATTGAATAAAATAAAGACATAACTTAAATAATATAATAAATTCTTTACATCAATAATCCATGCTGTATTTTAAGTAAGTAAATCCTTTCTCTTGTAAACATGGTTAAGTTAACCCTTTCCATACCAAGAGAGGCACTCAGTAAAGGGTTCTCCTTAATTGGCTACTCGCTGACACATTATTCTGAATTATTTTTAAGTTGAATTACTTTTTTTAAACGAAAGTTATAAAACAGTTAAATTGTATACGTGTAAAAAAGAAAGAAAAAGAATTGTCCTGTATGTTATGAACTTGTAAAATATTTATTCAATAACTTAAGAAACATGCTTTTGAGTATAGACAGAGGTATAAGAACTAATGGTAATATGACAAGGGTTGACGGGATGAATTGGCTAAGTGAGTAACAAGTTGTAATTAAACATATCCCTAAATTTGAGAAATAAAAAAAAAAAAAAAAAAAAAAAAAAAAAAAGGTGAAAGATATGAGGAGCTCTTGACTGCTGGACAAGTCATTGGTACGTGTAGACCATCTTTCTTCCAGCTTGTACACAATACAACGGTACACAGGGCCCAGCCCCCCTAAAACTTTATTACGGACATAATTAAGTCTATTATTAATTAATTAAGTCTATAACAAATCTATACATAGATATTTTAATCTTTATTATTAATTTAGTTTCTGATTAGTATCTCATAAATAAATTTATTTCTCTAGAGCTTCACGGAAGTGCGGTTATTGTGAACGAACATTTTCATCAGACTATGATCTAAGGGTACATGAAAGATCGCACACTGGAGAGCGCCCATTTCCTTGTGAATTTTGTGGTCGAGCCTTCTCTCGAAAGTCCATCCTTGGTGTTCATAGGTGAAACTACTTTTAGTTTGAGATTTTTGTTATAACATTTTTAAGCATTTTATAAAAACATTATCCATATATTAATGAACCTTATATCTGTATTTGTACATAAAATTTCATTAAATTTTCCAAAAGTGTTATTTCAATAGAAGATTATGATTTTTTTTTTTTTAAATAAATGTATTTATTAAGATACTTGACATTCTTAATAACACTTTCTTTCACTGTACTACAGTAGTAGCTCTCGCTTAAAGATGTTAATTCTTATTTGATTGTTGCTGTTTTTTCTATATTCAAAACTTCTTATTTTTCTTCCCGTAGTTTGCAATTATAATTATCAATATTTCTATCTTTTATCTTTTTCTGTTTCTGCCTTATTTTTACTATTTTTATTAGTTTCATTTAACAGCCTTAATAAAATCTGGACGAATAATTTAATTTAAATTTTAACATCCATTATAATTAACTCAAAATTTTAGGACGGGTTATATATAGGTCACCACCCTTTTCTAGCCAGGATAGGGCTGATGCCTTTTCTTTTTTCTTAAGAAAAGCCACCACCCCTAGTGAGAATCGAACCTACGACCCTTGGCACGGAGTATTTAGTGTTCATACCTTAACACCCATGGCCCCCGGGCCTCCTCTGGACTGGTAGATGTCAACCCAAGATCTAGAATCTTATAGAAATATAGAAACTTTTACGTTTAAGAACCCATAGATCTCGAAAATAAAGGTAGTTCAAATTTGTAATTATATACAAATTTGAACTACTCTTATTTTTTAGATCTATGGGTTCTAAAACGTAAAATGTTTTCTAGCCGGCGCATCCGGATTGCGTCCTGAGGTCAACCTCATAAGCTGGTTTCTCCCTATGGAGGGATGGAGGAACTGCGCTAAAAAAAAGGCTACTAAAAACTACTACTCTATGCAGTCAAGCTATAAGACCAAATATCAGGAATAACAAACTTTGTGAAATGTAAGTGACGTTTGAACTGGATCCTGATGTTGACAAAACTCCTGTCTTAAAAGATCTAATTATTGCAAGAATAAATTATTACATAAACATATAGCTAAAACTGAGGGATAAATAATTTCTGTAAAAAGTTATTTTAAATGATTTTTTTATTATTTATTTGAGAGTAGGTCAAAAAAGATGTGAAATCAATAAATGTGATTTATTAATCATGAATTACATTTATTAACTACTAGCTGACCCGGCGAACTTCGTACCGCCTAACAGTCAATTCTTTAAATTTTTTTTCTTTTAATAGTTATTCTGCTATTTGGGACACCGGGTCAGCTAGTAAGATAAAAAAAAGAAAAGAAACTTAATAAGCAACAATTACATTATGTCAAAAAATAAAAATGATAAAACACTTAAAATTCTTTTAATAGTCACTAAAAAATCACAATGAAAATTACAATATCAGATTTCTTGTTATGATACCTACTTATTATATTTCATTTTATTTTTACTTATTCTAAATTAAGTTTCATTTTTATTGTAGTACTTTATGGTACACGATATTTTTTGTTTCATTACCTGGCGCGTAAATAAACAGAGCAGATGGTTTTCCAACACGGGAACAGGCAACATACAATTGACCATGCGAGAAACATGGGTTTTCTAGATTAATGCCACAAACACTTAATGACTGCCCTGGGATTTGTTTATAGTCAAACTGAGTTCATAGGTCCAATGGCAACACAGCTGCAGGCACTGTAATGAATTCACAGCAGCTCGATTCAAACTTGCACCATTATTAGTCGAATGTCGCGCTTCACGGGTCTGTCTTAACCGAATTCTTTCACATTCATTGCGATCTTCACGTTCCTGGGCAACGTAATTTGATTCTATGAATTTCGGGTTCTTCTGCCTAAATTTGTCCGCCGCAGGACCTTATAGGAGGCATATTTAGTAAGTCACAAACACACAACACTTTAGTAATTTTATAGAAATTTTTGGCTTTTAGATTTAGTAATATTATATTTTTTATTTAAATTTTAACGTCCATTTATTATTAACTGCGAATTTTAGGACGGGTTATCTATAGGTTACCACCCTTTTCTAGCCAGGATAGGGGTGATGCCTTTTCTTTTTTTCGAAAGAAAAGCCACCACCCCTAGTGGGAATCGAACCCACGACCTTTGGCACGGAGTGTTAAGTGCTCACGCCTTAACCCTCACGGCCATCAGTAATATTATAGATGCACAGCAAAGAGATGTTTAAATTACAAGTGACATTTTACCACAGAAAATATTATAATTGAGAACATATGTTTTTATTTAAAAATGAATTTTCGTTAAGGAAGTGAAAAAGACCCGAAAAGTGTTGTTTTTAGACTTTTTCAGGCAATTTTTTTAATTTTTCTCTCTGTAAGAACCATCCTCGTACTTCAAGGAATATTATAAAAAAAGAATTAGCGACATCGGTTCAGTTGTTCTCGAGATTTGCGCTTACCAACACATTTAGCGATCCATTTTTATATAATAGTTAGACATAAGCATTCCTTGATTTAAATAAAGTTTAAATAAATAAATATTACTCACATATCTACTAGTTTTGCACCTTTCAGTGCTTTTTATATTGAGCATTAAATTACTATTTGCAGCTTAAATAGGGAAGTAAACCTTCCACTTCCAGGGCCATGTCATGAATGTAGCAAAGAAAAATGTCCACCCGTTTGCTGATTTTAATTAATAAAGCTCATACACAAAACATCAAAATTTGAAACTGTGATTAATAAATCATCCTATTTATTAGATCACATATTTTTTTTGGCCTTCCACCTTCTAAATAATAAACAGATTTAATAGGGTCACTATTGAACAATTATGAAACTTTTAGGATGTGTTTTGAGTTTATTGGTATCTTAGATTTTGTTTTCCAGAACACTACACACTGGACAAAGAGATTTTGTTTGCAATCAGTGCGGAATGGCATTTAACAGGAAATCAAAGCTTGATGTTCACATTGCTTCTCATCTTCATACTGCCTTACCATGTCAGGTAAAAAATTAGTAATGAAAATATTCAGCTAACAATATAATTTTAAACATTTGTTTTTATTTAAATGTCACCAGTTCAATTAAACCATCACAAATTACTTAACCCTTTGACACATGATTTTTTTTTTCTTTTATCATGAAAAAGTACAACGTTTAAAATCTTCCAGTCCCTTTGACACACGTTGCTGCTTACGGGAAATAAAATATAATTTGATGCCTGTAGGCATCACGATGCAACAAAGGGTTAACCCCGAGTGAGTACAAATATTCTCTTGTACTGAATTCCTAAGGCTTTTGAAATCTTCAAATATTTTTCCCTCACCTTTTGTTTTCACACCAAAACTATTTTTGAGCATATATCTTTTATATGCTCTTAAAATGTCATATTAATTCTTCTGAAAGATGACTCAATATATACTTTTTAACATCTTCTTATTTCTTTCTATGGCAGAGAGTTGATAAAGTAGTGCACCATTCGTTCCTTTCATCTAGTTTATTTGAAATCTTTTGCCCGATATGTTCTGTGCTTTGTTCGAAACTCTTCAGGGGCTTTCCTTGTTAGGAAGTCCTCTCGTCATGCTCTCTCATTTATATATATTGTTAAGATAAATTATTTTAAAAAAATGATAAAAAGATTTTAATTACTTGATTAAGTTTTATTATATGAATTTGACTTAATCTCAGGGATTAAAGTTCCGAGTGAATGAGCAATATAATATTTATTTCCAGACAATCCTGAGATACAAACACCAATATCAAAAATAATACAAATGACAATAAAAAAATTAACAATTACAAAATAAACAATTTTTACCTCTAAATCAATCCGCTTCCAACAAAGCCTCAATACACTGCGCTTCAATAGTTCCTTCTTCAATGTGATACGCTTTATTGCCAGGTCTTGTGCCTAAAATGGATATCTTGAATTTTGGATTCTGTTATCTTCTCACTCCGTCTTCTATGAATAATTAATAATGGACTGCACTCCGTACTCCTCGGAGGAGAGCTCCGCATTCGACCACTGCTGAGAATAGAGTGACGCTCCGCAGTCCAGGCCTGCTGGGAATAGAGAGACGCTCCGTTCGAGCGGGAAAGTTTGGCGTCCTTTATTTCTAACTTCCGCAGTTTTGTTGGTTCATATATAAAAGTAATAATTATATTTTTGTAACTTCAAATAATTAATTTATTACCATCTGAATGTACATTTAATATGGATATATTGTACACCAGTATTGTCCAAAAATATTATTAATTTTGATCGTATATAATACGATGTTATTTGTATATATGGTTTGTGATTTGCGCGGGCTTTTCAAAATATCGATGGTTATTTGAATTTAAAAATATTTTCGAGAATGTAATATATCATTACAATATATATATATATATATATATATATATATATATATATATATATATATATATATATATATATATATATATGTGTGTTCATACTCTAGTAGCTGGAATAGTCCAGCTTTGATGAAATTTAGAATTTGACCAGACTTTCAATGGGCTAACTATGCACCATGTGTGGTTAGTTTTGCCAGAATGTTCTCTGCATGGTGACCATTTACAATAGGTAGTAGGTGAAATTATTTATCTTTACCTAAATGTAATTAATGTGTTAATTGAAGAGTTCAGTGCCAATTAAAAGAAACTAAGAAAATTGGAGTTAAAGCTAAGAAGAATCTGAAAAATATTAGTGTTAGAGACAGAAATGATTTTAATTGGACCAATTTAAATAATTTCTGTCACCAACACTATTTTTTTTTTTTTCAGATTCTTCTTAACTTTAACTCCAATGTTCTCAGCTGATTCTAATTGTGGGTTAGTCACCTATGGCACTGAGCCCTTCAATTAATAATTTTTAACCAAATTATCATATTTATCAATCAAGAATAGTTATAGTATTTATCAGTTATTATTATCATAAAATTCTTTATTTAATATTAATCTACTTATATTACCCTATTTCCTGAATAGGTTTGCAACAAAACATTCAAATGTAAAGCATACCTGACATCGCATATGAAAACACATGGTCGGCAAGAAGATGCAAGTAATGTTACTTGCCATCACTGCAATCGAACTTTTGGTTCAAAGAGAGGGCTCCTACACCACCAGGCCACTCAGCACCCTCTTCCTGTCAAGGAAGAACTATTAAGTACTGGTTTCTTTAATGCTTTTATAAAACAGGAACCATTTATGTTACCTGAGGAAACTGCTGCTCTAATGACGATGAAGCAAGAGCCTATTGGTAAGTGCGTTATAAATATTATTTTTAAAAAATACTATTTATTAGCTTGAGAATTTAAAATTGTGGTTAAGAGGCCAGAGGCAGTTGCTATGCTATAACTTTTTATGCTCCATGCCCTTCATTAACTCTCCTTACTGTAGACTGCTGTTCAAGTCGAAGCACTCCGTATCTCTGGAACGAAGGACTTGACTAGCAGTCGAGGCGCGCTGGGCCCTCAGCACGAAGGACTTGTTCAGAAGTCAGATCTTCCTCTCTCGTTTACTGGCTCCCTATGGCTGACTTTTCCAGAAGTTCGACCTTAGAGCTGTTAACCAAGTACTGAGGGAAGCTTTAGCTATTTCTTTCATCACTAGTTGTCGGAAGAATTAACTCTTTGTGACGAGGGAGATAGGGATTAGGGATACCTGGGTTGGGCTCAAAAAAATCTCCACCAGTGTTAGATCCAAAGCCCTAAATCGAAAAGGAGGATGATTTAATTTTTTTTTGTTTTAATAATTAATATTAAATTTTAACGTCCATTTATTATTAACTACGAATTTTAGGATGGGTTATCTATAGGTTATCGCCCTTTTCTAGCCAGGATAGGGCTGATGCCTTTTTTTTTTCTAAAGAAAAGCCACCACCCCTAGTGGGAATCGAACCCATGACCCTTTGGCACGGAGTGTTAAGTGTTCACACCTTAACGCTCATGGCCACCGGGCCTTATTTTAATAAAAAAGAGGTTATTTATTTATTTGGCTTCATTGATTAGTATCTATATCATAAAAAAACATTTATTTCTCATTTTAAAAAATATAGTCTATAAAAAATGTATTGGAGCATATAATTACATATTTCAATCTAAATATTTAGAGCTAAAAGAAAAAGTAAATAAATAATAAAATAAAGTTTTCCTACAATTGGAAATTTTAACGGAGGAAATTATCTGAAAGTGTTCATGCTCGTAGAGAGGAGGGCAAGAATAGCTTTGTAACTAGGACGGCCAGGTAGAGATATTGCATTGTAGGGTCGGCCAGCTTGCACTACTCCCCCGTAAGGTAAGGGTTAAGCAAACCCTTTCAAAAATCATTCTATATACTTGGAATTATTTTGTTCATCTTTAGTATTTTTAGTAGTATTGTTTCTTTAGCAATGACTAAACTGGAAAAAAACGTTACAAAAAAGTAACGAAAAGTTGTGTATCTGTATAGGTCACAAAAAGTGTCCAATGTTTTTCGTGCATGCGCAGTGGTGTGGCCATGTACAATAAAGAAGACTGTATATGTCACAAAAAAAAGCGTCCGCTGGCGTTCGCACATGCGCAGTGGCCATGCACGAAAAAGATGACTGTATGGTATACAGCACTTTATTTAGGTTTTATGGGTGGACCTAAAGCATATTTATGATTATATTTGAGCAGAAGGCTCTAAACGAAATATTTTTTTTTTTAATTTGAATTTCAAACACAGATACAATATATCCATTTATTCTGAATCTTTAACAAAAAAGTACAATTGAAAATCACTAATAAATAACTAATGCCTCTTTTTTTTTACTTCCTGAAAATTTTGCCGAAAGATGGACATTCTTCCAACAATGATAATTGTTCTGAGGAAATTACACAGTGGTTTTCCGTTTCTTCTGTGTTGTAGTTTTCTGTTCATTTTCTCGGTTAGCGAATCTTGGCAAATGGTATGCTGTTTACTTCAATGAGCTTTTCAGATGTGCTGTCCATAAAGTAATTTTTTTTAGATCAAATTTGAACCTGTGTTATTTATGTTTATGGGAAACTCAAAGTTAAGGGGAAAAAACCATTATCAGAGCAGTAGAGATACCCGTGAGCCCAACCCAGTTTTCCCTAGCTTCCTCGTTGCAAAAAAAGTCAATTCCCCCTGACGTCTAGTGGTTAAAGAAATAGCTAAAGTTTCCCCCAGTCCTTGCTTAATAGCACCATGGTTGAACTAGTGTACAAGTCAACCGTTTTAGGGGCACGGACTGCTACAGCAGTCAGCAGTAGGAAATAGATTAATCCATCTAAAGAATTATCTAGGTATTATTTGAAACAGTACAATGCTCGTTCAGTGAAGTAATATTATTGCTTTCTGTGTAATTTTCAGATTAAGGAGCTCTGTAAAGGAACAACAAAAAGCAAACTAGAAATCACATCAGTTTTAACTCCTTTGTTTTGTGTAGTGCTTTTTTTTTATATAATATATATGAATAAGTTATATTTTACCACTTTATTGTTAGTTAGGTCTTCATGAGTTGTTTTATATTTTTTGTTAAAATTTTTATTTTGATGTAATAGCTGATATAATAGGTGAACACAAATATATAACTATTTTAGGTCTATCAAAATGCAATTATCAAAATGGATTAATTAAATTGTTGAAAAAAGTTGGATAAATTTTATAATTCGTTAAAGTTGTTGGAATATTCTTTATTGTTTCAAATGTTTAATTATCGCAATATGAAAGTGTTATGTTTGGAGCATTTTTGTGCAGAAGAGCTCTTCAGCTCTGGTTTATTTTTCTTTAAACATTAATAATATTTTAATGAGAAACAAATATTGGAACAACTTAAGCAATCGTTTTATAACTTCATTGTTACTAACAAACGCTTACAGAAATAGTGTTCTTTGACAATACGAAACAGATGTTTATTGAGTTCTTTTGCACAATTTCAAAATATATATATTAACAGATTTATATAGTATATATTCTTTAACCATTATAAATACATAAATAGGCTTCAAAGTAGTTTCAGAAACTACAGTTTCCTTACAATTAGCTTTAAGAATATATTGTTTCATGTGAATATGAAACAAAAAAAAATACACATTTATAAATAAATATAATGAATAATTAAAATATATGAAGAAAGAAAAACCAAAGTTCCTCCATATTAGATTATTATAGTGTATCTTCAAGAAATGCCTTATGTTTCTGTTTTATTTTATAATAGCATATTTTAAATAGTTAATATAAATGCATATATAAATAAATATATACATCTACAAAATATAATCTATATTTGATAGTGCTGCCTGAAATACTCGCTATAGGGAAACAGAGCTAAGGGGACATAGGTTGTAATATTTGAATAGATATATCTGTTTTTTCTTTTTGACTTGTTGAATGGTTTAAGGTCAATGTGGTTAATGGAGATTAAATTGAACAATAAAAAACAAAACAATTTATATAAAATATCTTGACATAAGTAAAGGCAATTCATTTTTATACATGTACTTCATCATCCTTTTTTTCAATAATATAAACATTTAATATCATTTACATTACCAGTTTTATTGCTTTAATAATATCAGTCATTTTATCAATATATCATAAGAAAATTATTGGTAAAATCATTCTTATGATTACTTTCGGATAATTAATAGTTTAATTTAGTAATATAAAGGAAGTTTAATTTCATAGAAAATAATTGATCCTTGCAAACCAGATTTTTCTCCTGTTTAATCCTTTATGGGAATATGATGATCTGTTGAACGTTTTCTCTTAGACATAGAAATGTGGTTACAAATTTATACACCACTGATTTTTTTTTTTTTTTTTTTTTTTTTTTACAGCGCATTGAGATCGGGGCCATTAGCGCTCACCCACTGAAAATATATTTCAATTAATTATCTATTTACATAAAAATTTATTTGAAAACCCCCCACTGAATTTTTTTTTCTTTTCACGAGGAATCGACATCTGGGCCATTAGCACCGACCCACTGAAAATATTTATTAGAGCATAGGCCATTTAAGTCAATGCATCATCTTTAGTGCTCTCTCATGCGAGCCTTCGCAGACCCTGGCAGTCTACAAGAAGGCTCAGCTAAGGTAAGACCAGCTACAGGCAGAGTACGGAGAATGAAGCATTGCCTTGAAAGGCCTATTATCAAATAATTTTTTTTTTTTTTTTAATGAAGGTCGATCACTACTCGAATGAGGGTCGAACCCTCATTATCCAGCTCTTACAATCTCAAATTAATGTTGTAAGTTAATCGCTCTTTCAAAACTAAATAAATAACCCTAGCGGCTGTAGTAATTACTATTTAAAAAAAAATATATATGAGACAAAGTACATTATCGTACTTTGTCAGAGATAGAGCACTATCTCAACATATAGTACATCATCAAGAAACTGCAGACAAATTATCTGTCTGGAGAAGAGGGACTTTCCTTCACTCTTTATAAACTCTCACTTTTAGATTTTTTTGTTCCGCTGTTGAACTAAGGTAAAACACATACCAATCGTTCGTTTTTATAACTAATCTAGAGGTAAATATAAGTAATTTTTTAGTTTGTATAAATTCAAATAAATGGTGTCTTCCTCCTAAATTACTGATTTATTGATATAATAATGAAATTTGCTGATAAATAATTTAAAGCCCCAAGTTGCCTGCTATGAATTTATATTGGAAATTGGTTCCATGTAACCACATTGGCTGAAATGTAGACATTTGGTTTTAAATGAATACAAAATCATTTTGCCGAGAGCATACGAGAAGAAGGGCTTTTCACATGGTTCATTTATATATTTGAATTTGCATATTAATTGATTTAATTATTCTTAAATATTTTTATTATAGTTACTAATGTCCTTTTATCTCTTATGCTCTTTAGATCTAAAGCTTGTGATACAGTTTTTGCGTTAAATCATGTCTTGTAATCAATTAGTAAATTATAAGTGATAAGATTGATATGGCTGACATGGAAGATGAGTGGAAGAGGGTATGGATATACTTGGTATATTGGCAGCCAATATAATAAAGACTAATCAATTATGGTGTATACGTTGCTGTAAATTAAAATCCTTTACTGGATTTATGTGATTTAGTAAATTGAAAATATTCTCAAATGTGTAAAAACATATATAAAGATCTGATTTTATATTTGCCTTTTTATCTGATAGTTGTTGGCATTTTATGCCTCAAACTGTTAAATTTTACATCCTAGTCCCCTTCTTTTATTTTAGAATTTAGAAACTAGTCAATTGTGAAAGAAATAACCTATTAGGGGTTTGTTTTATCCACTAGGGGCAAATTATATGTTTGCAACTTTTCTAGGGTCTAAGAAATATAATGATATATATATATAACATGAATAAAGTTTATATAATCTGGTTTTTTTTTTGGTGGATTATCCCTCATGACACTTCACAAACCATAGCACCTAAGAACATAATTTCGTATTATTACAGCGTTAGCTTTAATAAGATATAAATTACTGCTTGGCCATTAGAGTGATGACTTGGTTGGCTCCCGGCGGTCCGTCGGACCTCTTGGGCTTTGATATTTGTTAAATTGACCTCTTAATCTACTAGTCAAGATGTTTCTTGTTTTTTTTTTCTATAAATATGATAAAATAGAAGACATTTTGTTCTGTCTGGCTCTATATGGACAGAAAGTGAAACATTGTAAAGAACAAGTTTTTAATTTAGTCTTACTAATTCTTAAAAGAGTGCTTTAGACTCTTATTATCCAAATAAATTGATGATTCTTTGGATATGTTTTTCCAAAGATTTGAAGATTTTCAAGATAGTTCAAAATAAAGTAAACTATTATCATTAACAATGAAATCTCTTTTAAAGCACAGAAAATATAATAAAGGCAGATGTACAAAACATTTCAAGGGAGGAAAAGAAATTTTATTCACAGATATTTCCATATACAACATGTTATAAGTAAAAAACATAACAATAAAGTAATTTCGGGCAATAATCTAAAACAAAAATTAGACATATTTACAATTGTACAAAAGAGCTAAATAATTTACCTAAAATTGTAAGTTCATTTTATAAAGTAACAAGGTATTAAAATATCTAAAAATATGAAAAGTCATTATTTCTCCTTATTAAGAGCCTGGATAAATTCTTCTAATTTGTCTTGAATTTGGCGTACTCTCTCTGAAAAAAAAAAAAAATATTATGAAAACAGAATGCTATTGTTAAATGTTAACCCTATCGAGACGGCGGGAGTGGTATGACAGATGGTACCTAGTGACAAGACCCTCCCGATACCTGCCTGTCCCTCCTGATGGCTACTAGCTAGCTCCCTTCCACATGCGCTAGACAATTGTCTTTTTTTTTTTTTTTTTTTTTTTTTTTTAGATTTGTGTTCTCGTATTAGTAATAAATATATTCTTTAATTAGTGAAGAACCCTTTCCACGCAACACCTTTGTACTACTGAAAGAAAACATATCCCTGGAAACTGCGATGCTTCCTCAGCAAATAATATTGTTTTACGCTTCGGAAAAAGCCTAGAATGCTCTACAATATTACTTCTTGGAGCTGAGGAAGGGCCGGGCTGCGATGTTTCATCTTCCGAGAAGTCTCAAACAGGTCTACTAAGAAATCCCACTAATAGTCTAAAAGAACTGGAGAAGCCTACCGCTCTTATTTTTTATTTTATTTTTTTTTTAATTTAATTTTCGGCTATTTGCTCTTTTTAAAATACAACAAATACAGATTTATACAAAAATAAAAACTTATAGAACAAAATAGAACCAAAGAAAAGAAGTGACCGTCTCTATACGATATAGAGTAAGGTGAACTCATTGACTGTATCAGGAAATAGATTAAATTTAAGTCTTTTAATACCTTAGAATAGAGAACATCGCCATTTGCCTCGGTTGGAATACGTCAGGTGAGTTCTTTCGACATGAGCTTGTTATTCTCAACAGTGGCTTAAAAATTATGAGCTTATGTCGAAAGTTCTTACACATAGTATTCCAATCACTAAAAGCGAAAATTGTCTTCACAATATGACAAAATTATATTTACTGGTATGCCATTTGTGTTGAATGTAACCCTATTGGTAGAATATAACAAATCATATCATGAACTTTTCCGTAATTTTTTAGAATTTGATTTATAATTGAATTATAAATTAGTCATGCCGAACAACACAAATATTGGGAATTGCTGATGACATTGCAATTCTAGGTCCCAATCTCAGATTCAAGAAGGAAGCCAGACGGTTTTGTCTTCCGGGAATATGAATTTGAACCAGTGAGGTGCTTTACTATCTTGGGGGCAGGTTAATAGCGAACATTTGATTAGCCAGGAAATCAGAGGATGAATCATGGCAGGCAATAGAGCAAACTTTGGCATGCAAAAACTTTTTAAGTCAACACTCCTGTCTAGAGTAACAAAACTTAAAATCTATAGATCCCTGGTCAGACCAGTTTTGTGGTATGGAGCCGAAACCTGGACGCTGAAAGTAGCTGACCAGTAAGCTCTAAGGATTTTTGAAAGGAAAATTAGAACGAAAATCTTTGGTTCTCTATGCATACTAGGATAATGGAGAATAAGGACAAATCAGAAGCTGGATGAACTGATGTAAAACGAGGATATAGCATGCTTTATTAAGGCTAGAAGAATTAGCTGGCTAGGACATGTGGAAAGACTGCCTGATGAAAAAGCCATGAAAAAGATAATTAGGGAGGAATTTCCCAGAAAAAGGAAAAGAGGAAGACCGAGGAAATGGTGGAAAAGTGACGTGGAAGAGGATCTGAAGCGGATGGGAGTGGTGAATTGGAGGGGAAGAATGAAGGATGGGGGCGATTGGAGGAAGATCGTGAAGGAGGCCAAGGTCCACCTCGGACTGTAGAGCCTATCAGTAAGTAGTAAATTAGACTATGAATATATTCAACATAATTACAATTTAGAAACTAATTATTTTAATTAAAATTGGAAAACTCAATTTATTATTTTCTCAAAATTTCATGAATAAAATCTATTTATTTATAGCATTTTAATTTGGCAATCACGATATTCCAATGATACCATTAACTATTAGCAAATTATTTGGGGTGTGGAGGGCTATTTTTTTTTTTTTTTAATGGTGAATCAACAAATTTTCCTTCTTTTGTAAATTCAGATTATAACAAAAATAAGTTAATTATATACAAAATGTTTTTTATATACGTATCAACAATATTTTTGAAGAAATTCTATGGAGAAATGAATGAACATATTGTACGCAGAGAAAACATATGCGAGATGTACATGCATATTTATATGTAAGTGTATATTTATTTTTTGATGAAAGAATTAAAATAAAAAAGCTACTGAGAAGAAAATTGGTTCTCCCATGGATAAGCAATCTATAAAATATTGACTTGGAAATTGGTGCTAATTTTAAACATGTATATTTATCATATCTTACTCAGTTCTTCTGCAAGGGTAACTCTTCTACCAGTTAAAAGTGATATTTTTTTCTCTTGATCTTGACTGAAGTCTTCCAGTACTTCTTTTATTATCTTGTCTAATCTTCTTGCTAAAAATAATAAGAAATACCCCATCATCAAAATTTGTTAAAATTTATTACAAAAATAAATGTATAAACTAAAGACACAGAAAACATAAATTACCTTCTCTATTCATAACTTGTTGGCGCAAAGCATTCGCAGTGACTTTGAGCATCTGCTCCATTCTCCAAAATAGGACAACATCATTGCACTCCAACTGTAAAAAACAAAACAAAAAACAGTAAGGCCAAATATAGTCTCTTCAATAAACAGATAAATATATTTTCTTAGTACTGCAAAGAATAAAAAAAATAGAAATCTTACTTCTTCAAGCCCTTGGTGATATAAATAAAACGCTTTCCTACAGTCATAAGCCTTGAGTAGGCGTTGGTTGAGGAAGTGTCTTCTGTAAACTGGAGCCCAAGTTTCACGCACAAAATCTGGGTTAACATCAATCTTTGATGCTCTCTGGACATTTTTTCGAATAGTTGTCATTTCATCAGGACTCAATGTGGGCCCATGTACCTAATAAAATATGAAAATCAAATTAAAGAAATTTACAAAATACAAGCCAAATTTATGCTTTAACTATGTATATTTAATAAAAAATATTTTTATCAGAAAAAATACACTTTTGTTAATGTGTAACAAGCTTATTTATCGAAAGAGCAAAGAAATTTTGACGGGAAAGGGAAAAATGAACGGAAATCCTGGTTTTAGAAACTTTTTTCTTATAAAAATTCGTCCATAGGATTGAAAAACTGAAGCCAGTAGGGAAGAAGCAAATAAGGTGGGTGTTTTAGGTTTTTGTATCCCTACTTTTTCATTTATTGAAAGGAATATTTGCTTATTAAATGAAAATGTGAAGACTCCCAATTTTAACTTAACACCTTACCATGCCAGAATAAATAAGTTTTTCAAGCTCTGCTTTCACTGCATTCCTTTCCTTCTGTTCTGAGGTTGTACTTTTCCAATAGACCCATTTATCCCATGTCCCTGGTCCAAACATTTCAGTAAGCTGCTTTTCGGTTAACTATAAATAACAAAAAATACAAGAATGTTAACAATTCAACTAAAAAAAGCAATCAGAATAAAGTATCAACTATTATAATTTACATTGTGAGATTCTTTGAAACTAAACTGCTTACCTCTAATCTTTCTTTAAGTGATTTTTCCAAAAATCTAATGGCAGAATCCCATTGATGCTTATCATTGATACATTTGTCTTCAATAGCATTTACTTGTAGCATTCTTAGGACTTCATTACCCTAAAAATTAGAAAGCGTTTATTTTTTAAAAAATGGAAGAGATTTAGAGAACATTACAAATTACACATTCTTAATTTTTTTTTAAATTTTGTGAAGCTGGGTCTCGTTCTGAGATCTGGATCATCAGCACAGGCACGTTCAAATAAATGTTTGCCAATATGGCCATGGAAAGACCATTTATCTATATTATTTATGTACTTTGGTTTACTAGAGGTTTGATATAACCTTGAGCGAGCGGAAACGCATAGCACTTACGTTAATGGAATAATTGCTATGCTTTTCCGCTCGCTTAAGGTTAAATCGAAACTCTAGTCAATCCAACTTGTTGATAATATAGATCACTGGTTGTTCGGTGGAAAATGGGCGGATATACAATTGAACATGGCTTCAAAACAGTATCTTTTTTCCTTGCTATATGTTGTCATCATATGAATTCAACTAAAGATGCTAGTCTAGCATCTTTTTCAGTTCTAGGCAAATCCCAAATACTTCAACTGAGTAAATAGGCCTTATGACACAAGATTTGGGATTAAACTCTGGCGAGTTTTTTTTAATCAAATAAGAGAATCATAATCACTAAGTGATATTTGGCAAAATGTTTTAAATTAAAATCCTATTAGTCAAGAAAGTTAGTTAAATATTAATTATTTAATATATTCGTCTGTGGCAGAAGGTCAATTTTATAAAAACACACTTTCTTTCTTCTGTACTCTTTTATTAGGCTCTACATGTTTCACGTCGCTGTGACGCCTCTTCAGGAGCACTTATTCTAAATAAAATAAAATGTATCTTTGACCATCGTTTCTGTAAGTACAACAATTTTTTAAATAGTTTGTCATCTTTCAAATATAAATTATTGAATTTAGAAATCAGTAGGAATTATCAACTTATACATAATTTAACAAATAGAGAAAACGGATGTAAAAACCTTCTGCAGGATAAATGTTTTGAGCCGACAAGTAATTGACACATATTTAAAATTATATTCTTCTAGAATACAAAAATACTTTAAAAACATTTATTTGAAGAAAATCCAAAGCTGTTGCGGAAAGAAAAACTCCCCTATGACTTTTATCATGGACTGGGTTGTAAATTTGACGAATGTAGTTATTCCAGAAGAAGTATTACAATTGTTATCATTAAGTGACAATTTTAATATTTTTAAGCCTATTGATGATCATATGGTAAATAATTATATAGTCGACGTTGAGTATATGCTGAACAAAACCGAGATTAATTTAGAAACAAAAAACAAAATTAGAAGATCATTTTTCCATAGTTTAAACAAGACCAAGAGAAATGTAAATTACAATAAAATCCCAGAACATATTAATATATCTGTTGCAGAAAAATTGAGAAAGGCAGAGTGTAAAACAAAGAAATTTCTAAAAGATAATCCTGAATTATTGGTAATAAGAGCTGATAAAACTAGTAAAGCAGTCATAATAACTAAAGATGATTACAATAAGAAAATGAATGACATAGTTAATGATTCGAATAATTTTAAACAAATCAACTATGATCCCACCAATGGACTGACAAATAGAATAATAGAATTTACGGACAAATTAGTTAAAATGAATTTCATTGAAAAGAATGATCGTTTAAAATATATAAACTATAATAGTAATATTCCTCTGATTTATGGCTTGATAAAATTACACAAGGAAGGGCAACCACTGAGACCAATAGTCAGCGCAACAGAATCCCCTACACACAAATGATCTAAATCATTGAACATGGAATTAAAACATTTTGTTAATAATAATCCATTTGACGTAAAAAATGCTATAGATTTAAAACATAAATTAGAAAAGATGACAGTAATCTCAGGTTATAAGTTGGTTTCCTTCGATGTTGTTAATATGTTCCCAAATATTCCGGTGGACTTGGCTATCAAACTTATTGGCAAAAATTGGGATAAAATTGTAGAACTAACTAAAATAAAAGACAAAAACCTGTTTATAGATGGTATTAAATTAAGTACAAAGGATGGCTATTTCAAGTTTAACAATAGAAATTATAAACAAAAATTTGGAGTACAAATGGGCAACCACTTATCTGTTTCTATTAGTGGAATTGTAATGAACCACATATTAGAAGAAATCATAAATGACTGTAACATTCATATCCAATTTCTTTATAAATATGTGGATGATTTATTAATTTGTGTACATGAAAACGATATAGATAGACTCTTCCAGTTTTTTAATAATAAGACGAATTTAGGGTTCACTTTAGAAATTGAAAATGAAAACAAAATTATGTTTTTAGATATGGAAATAATTCGAACTTATGACAATAGACTTGAGTTTAAATGGCAGACTAAAAATACATTTTCCGGTCGTATGATTAATTTTTATTCTAGTCACCCTTTAAATTTTAAAAAGAATTTGCTTTATAATAGGACACTGACGGCGCTTCGGCGAACATCACCAAAATATTTAAATGAAATAACAAATAAACTCAGAACTATATTTAGAGATAATAACTACCCTGAGGAAATTATAAATAAAGAAATTAAAAGAGCTGAAAGAAATGTTTTTTACAAAAGGAAATTGGATGTGAAGGAAAATTTAAATTTAATCAATTTTGACTTGAATGTTTTTAATTTTATGGACGACTATTTTTATGAAGACTCTGATAGTATACGGAAAAGGGATGACACTGAACATATAGGTACTGACAATTCTAATAGGAGCAAAAGAGTTAAATTAACAGAACCAAAGCTGACTGGTGCAACAGACAACACCAACCATACTCTGAAACGTAAACTTCAGCATACACAAACAATAGACAACATAAAAGGCAACCAAGAAAAAAGAAGAAAATTAATACAAAGTAAAATTTATGATTTTTTTTGACGCAGATATTTATGATTTTTCTTGAGCAGATAAACTCATACACAATGAACATATTTATAAACAGAAATTGGATAATGACAGTAAAGATGTGAAAACTTTAGAGCTGGTTAATTATATTACCTTTCGTTATAATCCCATATTTGCCAATGAGATAAAACAAAAATGTAAAGACCTAGGAAGAATCTCCTGGATATATCACGACAAAATCATAAAAAGCTACAGCCGAATTAAATATGATTTAAAAGAAAGGGAAACCAAATATAACATATATCAAATTGATTGTGCAATGTGTGATAAGGTGTATGTAGGGGAATCGGGACAACTTTTAAAAAAGAGAATCAAACAACATGCCAAAAACCTTGACGAGAAAGACAACAAGACTGCATTGGTGGATCATGCGATACAATATAGCCACACATTTAATTTTGACACGGTAAAGATATTAGATAAAGAAAAAAACCCATAAAAAGAAAAATTAAGGAAAATATACACATAATTAAAAATTGGAAAAAGGCCGTCAACAAAAAAACAGATATTAAATACCTGGATAAAATATTTTTTAATTTAATAAACAAGACGACTTAAAAAAATTTATAAAATGACAAAAACTTCTTTTGGAAAATCGACATTTACCCTAAAACTATCGATTTTAAACAGCTGATACCCAGTAGACATGATTGATCTTATCAGTCCAGACGTGGCCCTACCTGCGGAAGGTTCTCTAATGGATAGGCTGCAACCATATTTTATTTTATTTAGAATAAGTACTCCTGAAGAGGCGTCACAGCGACGTGAAACATGTAGAGCCTAATAAAAGAGTACAGAAGAAAGAAAGTGTGTTTTTATAAAATTGACCTTCTGCCACAGACAAATATATTGGAAAAATAGGGTCACTGTCTTATAATAAAATTAATTATTTAATTTATTGTCTCTTTAGTAATAACTCAGATGTGTTTAGACTGATTTTCGCCCTTTTCTAGCTAGGGTAGAGATGATTCCTTCCCTTATTACATAAGAAAAACCACCATCCCAGTGGGCATCGAACTCACAATCCTTGGTTAAATATGAAAAGAAATAAATGCCATTAATTTTTATTTGTATGTTTTGCCTGTTTTTGAGAGGAATTAGCGCCGACACCCATAGTGCGGCAAGAAATCTTCTCAACGGGCCCTGAGATGCGAAAAATTCCTGCCGCCGGAGGATATATATCACACCCACATGAGAATCTAGGGCATTAGCCACTAGACCACGGGGAGACCCTACTTAAGTTAATTTTTTGTTTTAACGCGCATCGACATCTGGGCCATTAGCGCCGAACTTTAGTTAAATTACGCAAATTTATTTCAAAAAGTGTAAAATTAATTCACTCGTACCTAATAACAAGTTAAAAGACCAGTATCTGCAAAAAAAAGAATAAATACGTATTAAAAATAAATGTTAAATTTAAAAAAAAAATTAGTTTGATACGGTTAGAATGACAATATAATAACATTTTAAAAATGTGGCAATCAATCTAACCTTCTCTTCCCATTTATGTCTTTTAAGAGCTTCTTCTAGTACAGCTCTTTTCAGATTGTCAAAAAGACTATCACTCTCCTTATTTGACATCGACTTATCAATAAACTTTGAAAATTCAGTCTTTAAAGCCTCTGATCCAGCTTCTATGCTTTTATCTGCTAATTGTGATTCTGCCCATTCTTTCAATCGAATATCGACTGTTGTATTAAAACTTCCTGTAAAAGAATAAACATTTTAAATAACTTTTAGCTAAAATGTAGCAAGTGTCAAAATGAACTGGCCAGCTAAATCATTTATTCAGATTCAAATAATTAAAATTGTATTTTGATCTTTTGAGCCAAAGCTACAGCAAACCAAGTATCTATGAATACATTTTAAACTCTGAGATTCGTAAACAAATAATTATTTGAAATATCACCAAATAAGAGAGGATTCATCAAAGTTATTTTGAGAATTAAAAAATTTATGTTTAAAATCCATTAAGCTTTTAATTAATTTCAAACTTCAAGGGGAATTTCAAACTTTGTTCCCTTTTTCCAGTCACAGAACAGCAGTAACATCCTGTTCACAAGTCTTTCTCTGCTGCACTTTCAAAAGGTTAAGAGTTTACTACTAAATTAGAATCAAGGACTATTTTGGCTGAACATAAAACTAAGAGAAAATAACCCATATATATAAATACGAACTTGCATTACAGGTTTGTGCGGCAGGTATATATACGTTTTCAAGTACATGATGACTGACTTTCTGCCATAGCTTTTCAAGAAGAAGGCTATCCCAATCTTTCACTGAAACCTGACTGAGATTTATAACCTCATCAAGAATTTCACTCCTAGCTTTTTCAAAGAGTTCATCACGATCAAGTTCTCTTATCCTGAAATTGATTCTTAATTAGTATATTGCTGACAATACAATTTTTATTTTTTTTAAATCTAAAAGAATAATCAAAGACACACAAATAATCATTTACATTTTCTGTTCATTCATTACAAAATACAAATTCATACCTTGGAAAAGTATTTTTCCATTCAGTTTCAAGATTAAATCTTGTAGCTTTAAAAGCATCAGCCTGTTGCTCGACGGTTTCTCGTACCATTTTCCAAAAGCATTCTGAAACAGCCATGCTCAAATTTTTAGTAGTAAATTGGGTTGTCGATAACATACTCTCCCTAAAAAGAAGGAATACATTTTTCTTAGTGTACTATTTAAATATTATTCTATTTTTACAATATTTTTTCTTCCATAAATTTTATTATATATTTTATTTTTTTATTATTAATGCATTTCTTTTTTTTTTTTTTTTTAGCGTTATGTTTTGCAGGAATCCTCGTTTTGCTTCCTCTTACACCCTAAGAAACAACTGGAGACAAAAACCATATTAATAACAAAAATACTCCCTAGTTAAGAAACCTAAGCCCTTTAAATGTGCATAGCCACTATAGTGGCTTGGGCCCAACTATCCCATGATATGCCTAGTCATTATAGTGTACCCCTACCTGGGTATGTGAAGCCACAATTGTGGCTTTGGTAGTTTTTTGTCTAAATTTGCCAAGTTATAATAATGACTCAGTAGAGCTATCTGTTGAAAGACAACAAAATAAGTAGCAACTTTTAGTACCGGTAGATCATGATCGGCATATGTTTAACTGTCATTACTTGAGGAGAAAAATATGACCCGAGCGGGTTGCATTCAATAAATTATGAATGAAGCCTTGATTTAATGCCTTGTTAAGGCATACCGGAACTATTTGTTCTGAGACATCGAAAATGAGGTGGATTATATTCAGCTTGTTATGTATTAAGGTAGACAGATATACTGGAATATTTGAGTTCTCAACATCCTAAAGGATACGATTTTTTTTTTCTTTTGCATTTTAGAATATCAAAACATTACAGAACGAGGAATCACTGGATGTAGAAGTAAAAACTTTTCACTACATGTCATCTCATCTCAAATGAGTCAAAAGCGAATTTAAGTTGTTTTTTTGTTTTTTTTGTTCTTTTTAACGGGACATCTCCATCTAAGCCATCAGTACAGGGCTATATATAGGTTACCACCCTTCCTAAACACATTTATGATGGAACAGGAAATTTGTTCAGCGAGCCCATAGATAAAAAGCAACTGCAGCAAGTGGGACTCAAACCTTAGGTAGGAATCGGATATACTATCCACCCCACCTTGGGCGACTCCAAGAAGTTAATCGCATAAGACTAAGCATGGTAACATTCATGAGAAATATATGTTATTACCTTTGACTAAATAGCTTATTGTTCTAATTGAGCTCTTTCATAAATGCAAGAAGTGTTTAAGTAGATTTTTTGGGTCAGAGTAAAATAAGAAAAATTACCTGAATAATTTTGAACTCCTGAAAAACTTTTCCTCATAGTGTTTAATATCTTGAATGGAATCATCTTTTCTGCCTCGCCCTGTTACCACAGCAAAATAACCTAGTGCTTTCATAGGGAAGAGTTTCCCAGAAAGAATCTTACTTATCTGGAATAAAACATTATTTCCTTTGTGAAATATATTTTTAAAATAGGATTAAAAGATAAAGAGAAAGCATATTTGCTAGCAAAAAAACTAACACCAAATTTCCACACTTGCTATCTCTTTTTTTATTTTATCTCAAATATAAAATTTTATGGAAAAATATATAAATCGTTCAAATTTCACAACAAAGTAAGTCAATTTTTAGCAAAATTGAGTTATTGGTTTCTTTAGAATCCTTATTCTCTCCCGGACATGATGGTAATTGATTTGAGCATGCTAAAATTGCCTTAATTACTTCTGGGTAAAAAAAAAAATGGCCGAGCACAACTGGGTATCTCTCTCATCTATTCTAGACCATTCAGGCAAGTTTTTTCATTTAAATGTTACCAAAAATATGTGTTAAGTCGGAAATTATTGTATACTTATAAGTTGCAAGTTAGAGATCTTATAGTTTTATTCAGCTTTATAGTAATTCAGTTTTAATGCTCTCCTTAAATGTTGGGAAAATTGACTTATGCGGATGCGAAATTTGAGCGACAAAATGTAATTAAAAAAAGAGTTTCAATAAAACGATTGAATAGCTATTTAATTTATAAACAGGGTTTATACAAGCAGATATCAATATTTTGGGTGCCAAGCATCAAACTTATGCACACTAAGAGACTGAAATAATAAAGTTAGGTTGAACAATTCTGTTTTCTCAGACATTACGGACAATAAAGGACACAATAGACAGAGTTAAACAGTAATAAATTTGCTAACTTCAGGTGGATTTGAGAAATCCCAATGAACAAAGAAGTGAAATTATAGTTGAGAATTCACTGCAATATGTTAAGAGTTGTCCCTATTTTTTTTTTTTTTTTTTTTTTTTTTTTTTTTTTTAGAGTTGTTCCTATTGAAAGAAGAACTTTCTTTGTTCCTATTGAAAGAAAGTTAGCCCCTATTGTAATTTTTCCGTTTCAGGCCCAAAAAAAATATTTAATTTAATACAGATTATGATAGTGTTGTCCAATTTCACTTCATAATATTCTCTGTATAAATCGAATAACTCTGCAAATATTTAAAACATGAATTTAAAAAAACTCAACTTTCACAAATGGGTATCATTCATTGCAAAAAGACGTACCCTTTGAGGATCTGCTAAATTTTCTTCAGCCATATCAACTTTGGTGAGTACAAAAATTGTTCGCTTCCCAGATGGGTCAACATTGGCAACCAAATCAGTAACATTTGATCGTTCGGCATCCACTGATCCATCTTGCACACAAAGTATGATCGCATTCGGATTTGACATGTGAATCTGTGTCATTCGTCTAATAGCTTCACGTGTATCTTCTGCCATGTCCCGGGTAACTGTCTGCCAAAATAATAAAAACATTAAATCATCTGGATGGAATGTAAATGAGAAATACTTTTTAATCAAATTAGCACTTTGACAAAATAATAAATAAAAAAATCCATTACATAATGTCACACAATAGCACAAATATCTTTCTTTAATAATGTATTTTAAAATGGCAGAAGTTCATGTACTAAACATTTTCATTAATTCATTAATTTTTTTTTTTTTTTGTTCATGCTCTACTTGTTCCATACCACTAGACGCATCTTCAGGAGTAATTTATCAATGTACTTTTCATTTTAGCCTCAACTTAGGAAGAAGACCTTCCACAGGCAGGGCCATGTGCAGTTTAGACGTGGCCCTGCCTGAGGAAGGTCTTCCTAAGTTGAGGCTCAAATGAAATATACATTGTAATGTGTCTCCTAAAGAAGCGCCTAATGGTATGAAACATGTAGATAATAATATTCATCTAGTAGGTGCGCCGTAAAAAAAAAAAGAAAAAAATGATATTCATGAAAAGTTGAAATTTTTAAAATATATGACCTGCGATTTCAAAATACATTATTATGATCTTTTAATATCTTTCTTTCAGGAATTATAAATGCTAGTAACTCGAAGAGTCTAGTCGTCATTATTCTTATATGTGACACTACATACAGAATCAATTTATGGTTTATTATGTATTACATAATGTTTGTTTTTGTTTTAATTGTTGTATATAGACTACGATGGTCATTATCTCCAATTTTGTTAACAATGATTAATTCATAATTATTCTTCAACTGACCCTTTTCTTAATCTTCTTATTTTCGTGGTAGGCGGAAGGTCAAATAATAAAAACTTCACCATACAGTTTTACCAACTTTATTACGTCCCTACATGTTTCACACCTTTTTTGGTGCCTCTTCAGGGGAAAAAGTTACATATATAAAACTTACAGCCTCAATCTGAGGAGGATAACCTTCCACCAGTACGGCCACGTCTAGACTGATCATGGTCTGAAAGAATCCAACGTAGCGAAATATAATCAGCTGATCCAAAATCGATTTGTCATACATTTAAAATTAATTTCCAGAAGAAATATAGTCAGTCTTAAAAATTATAACCATCTTCCCACCCTATAATTAAAACATATTTTTACTTTTTGTCAAATAAATTAATAAAAATTTTATTCAAATGTAGTATTTCAGTTTTTTTATTTACCACTTTCTTTATATTTTTTATGATATGGATATTTTCCTTAATTCTTCTTTTCATTCTATTTCTTTCTTTACCTAAAGTGCTAATATTTTCAAAATCAAAACTATGTTTATATTTTATAGCATGATAAGCCAACGCTGTTTTATTCTCTCCCTTATCAATACTTTGCGCATGCTGTTTAATTAGTTTTCGAAGTAACTGTTCCCATTCCCCTATAAATGATTTATCACAGCTATTTCAGTCAATTTTGTAGACATTGTATTTAGTTTCCCTTAATTTTAATTTATCTTTAATATGACTAAAGCTATTTTTTATTCTATTATCATATTTTCAATATCTACAAAATGAAGAGGCACCAAAAAAGGTGTGAAACAGGTAGGGCGTAATAAAGTTGGTAAAACTGTATGGTGAAGTTTTTATTATTTGACCTTCTGCCTACCACGAAAATAAGATGATTAATTCATGTATAAAATTGTGTTCATTAAGTTTAATTTATGTATTGTTTGTACCTAAATACAACCATAAAAAAACAATAAAAAGGCAAATTGGGGCGTTATGATAGTCAAGGGGTTGTACCAACCTAAATAGAAATTTAATAGAATGAAATACTTTGGGCACGTTGGATTCTTTTTCTTGTGAAGGAGGTGGTAGTCTATAAAAGGTTGGGAATTTATGAGACCGAGTAAAAAAAAAATTAGTGTGCTATGTTTATAATAATAAAAAAAAAATAAAATTAAATTAAAAAGTAGAATTCAAACGGGTTAAGTAACATAACACTGAGGCTCTGAGGGGAGTATTAAGAATGTGTAGATGCAGCTAATCAGTGATAAGGCAGGGCAAAGTAAAATTGTGATCAAGAGAAAACATTTTTTCATAAATAATATGCAATGGAATTCTCTTGTCTGAATAGAAGGAAAAATAATCACTTACACTTATAATACCTGGCAGGTCAACGAGAACCATCCTTTGGAGGCCTGGGCCTTTCACAGTCATTGATATCACTTCATTACTCACAGATTTACCCCTCGCTAGACTTCTTTTCATCCTCAATTCTACCTAAAAAATTGAAGAAATAGAACAAATAGAATCTCAATGTCATAAAACAAATGAATTCATAAGAATTTATGGCCATTGCTGTGAAACTACCAACTACTAAGTGTGAGTGTGTCTCCTCGCACACTGAAGGGGGCCTGCTTCACCCAATTCACGTCTACTTACAATCTGGACACCAGGAAGAGGCGTATAATTTGCAGTTAGTTTAATTTCATTGGTCCGTTCTGAGCCAGGCAAAACTATCAATCATGAATTTGTTTGCGTTCGCACTATCTTTGAAATGATGGACTCCAACATCTTGCCATTTGCAGGATGTCTATTCTTCAAATGCTACTTTTGTAACAGAGGGCCATCAAGCCCTGTGGACTGATAGCCACTTTTGTGCCAAGGTCATTTCTTCATTTTGAGACTGAAAGCAACCGCTGTGACAGCTTTTTGCAATATCAAGCGATAAGTTTTGTAAGCTATAATAATCTAGTGAATATTCTTGTAGAATCCATTCAAATGCAAATTGAGCCTATTGAATGGGTGTTTCCCTCTGTTACCCAATCCCTTTGCAAAGTTCAGGGTCCTCTGTGTAGACATTACACCAACACTGACATATTTGACTCAATATTATTTATTTTTCAAATAATTTAAAAAAAAATGTTAAAAATAAAAACAAATTTAAAACAAAAACGTTTTTAAGCCTGTCGATGACTGGTTCAAAACCAAGAATGAGAAGACAGTGACAGAAAAAACTTTTTTAATGAATGGAATAACAAAAGCATATTAGGACAAAAGAAAAGAGATGTGTGGTGGAGGCTTAGCTATTTTAATGCTTTCCTGTGTAACCAGGAGGGGCTCCACTCTACAAGCAACTAAGGCCATATGGGTTGTCGTCTCGTAAGGGTTAATGCTAATGTTGGACAACACAGACATTGAGCTACTTCATCGTTGTAGAAAGTACTTAATTGGGCAGCCCATTTTATTTATTTTTTAAATGAAGTTTTTTCTCGCTGATTGAAATAGATCATGTCAATGCCAATGACAAATGCCGAGCTATGGACCAATGTTGTATCTGACTAAACTTAGGCCTCGATGTCTCCTAGTTGCTTACACCATTGAGGTTAGCTTGCCGCAGGAATAATTCATTTATAGCAATTCATTTTTAATTATACATAAATTAAATTATAAAATATCTGAAACAGAACCTAAACATACAACCATTTTTTTAGAAATATAACAAAAAAATTATTTATTTAAATTTTAACGTCCGTTATTATTAACTATGAATTTTGGGACGTGTTATCTATAGGTTACCACCCTTAACAAAAAATTAAATAAAGATTTCCATTAGCAATAAATAAAAAATAAAATAGAATTATAAACAGAATATATCTATAAAATCTTAAAACACATACCTCGAGCCTCAGTTTTGCTAGGTCTTCTTCTTTAGTCAAATCGAATTCTCTGTCACTGTCTTTGAACTGAGCAACATGATAAGGTCCTTCACTAAGGGTCACTTTTACTGGAGCACGAGTCATCATTTCACCAGCACCTCTTAAGAAATATAAAATTCAGTTAGACCAAAACTTTCAGTAATAACATCTTATGAATAGTTTAATCCAAACCAATTTTTAGAATTGAGTGGAAAAATTATACAAATTGATGAGTTGAAGTAGTCTATTGACGACTGAATTATTTGCTAACATAGAATTGCAAATATTTTTCAGGTTTATAAGAAAAGAAATTACAAATACTAATAATAACTATTAGTTTGATCCATATTTATCCCCAGACAGTTCAACCTCTTCTGTCATCGCTTTTCAACAAAGACAAATCAACTCCTTATTCCCTCAGTCTTATTCCCCCAGTGTGACTATGACTGTTTGGTGTATAGTGGACTTTCTGGCTATCTCGAGACAAAGCTCAGATGTTTAACAAATTGCTTCATTCATTTCATCCTTAGGATTCCCAGAGACGCTCATATATCTCATTTCTACCAGAAGTTAAATTGGCTCTTCCCTCTTTGTCGTTGACAGTACTTCCTCATACATGTTTCAACTATCCTATACATGTTTGTCCTTCCGATCTTTACATTCTAGCTTCAAGCTTTGAAAAATCATTTGTTCAGAGTACCACCTCTCTTTGGAATTTCTTTGCCCTATCTAATATTCTGACTCTTTAACCACCTCTGGTCACTACAAGTTTCACTCAACCCCTACAAGTAATAGTCATGTTTCCACCTAAACTACTCTAAACTTATTTAAAGTTTTATATTCATTTTATCAAATTTAAAATTATTCCTAAGGGACATGCGTCTGTGAATAAAAACACAAATTTTCATTTCAAAGCTCTAATACAGTGATATTGCCAATTCTCTAAAACATCCCCTATTTTCTCTAACTGAATAATAGACATTTAAATTATGTATATATTCATTTTACACAAAGAAATTTGTAATTAATTACTCAAATGTTTGTTTTCTACAAAACATTATTTGCTTTGACCTACCTAGGAAATATTCGAGCTTGCGCTATCATTTCTAAAACAGAAGTCTTCCCAGAAGACTGATCTCCGACAACAACTACTCTCGGAAGTTGATCTTGAATTGAATAAGAAGAATCATAGTCAGAGAGTTCATCCAATACTTCAGAATACATATCTATCAATGATTTCTGCAAATAATAAAAAACAATAAAACATTTTTGAAATAGTCAACTTTTGCAAAATATGCAAATGAAACTACCTTAATTTGCTTGGTTGTAGTACGAGAGTGTTTATTAAGAAGAATTTGTTTCTTGAGCTCTTTATTATCTCGTTCTAGTCTTTCGATTTCTTTCTGATACCTTAGTTGAACCTCCATCAGCTCTTGTTGTAATGATTCTATCCTTTTCTCTGCACTATTATCATATGATTCTGAAATCGCCAAAAATATTGTTTGCAATTTTTTTACAATAATATGATTAATAGAATTTTAGAGGAAATCTAAATATTTTGTTTAAAAAATAATTATTTTATTTTATTTTTGGCACTAATGATCAAGAAGTTATAATGCCCATATTTCACACCAGTATTCCGAGTTGAAGTGGCTATTCCATCAATTCGATGACAATACTTCCTAGGTTCCTTCCTTTACCAAACCATTTCTTCCAAATCTTCTTCCTATATCTACAAACTCCTTCAGTTTAAATCATCTGTCCATTCCCGAGGTACCCGTTCCCGTGCCTCCAATCTCTATCCTCCCACTCATAAAACAGCCTTCTTCGACCGTTCCTTCATCTTCCGAGCCTCCTCCTTCTGGAACGTTACCCCTCTTTCGATTCGACACTCTCCTTCCTTACCTGTATTTAAATCCCATCTCTTTTCTTTTCTCCTATCCTCCCAGGAAGACGCTTCTTAAGATTTGACCACCAGGAAGACCAGTTTAGCTATATAAATTATGTTGTTGTTTTCTTCTCTTGTTTAAGCATTTATTTTTATTCATATCCTTTTATAGCTCCCATTTCTTTAATATTTATTTAATTTTTTAATATTTATTTTAAACTATTTAATTATATTCTCATCCCCCTCAGAATATTGTATCATCATTGCTACAATCAGGGTGTCTACTGCACGAAAAAGGCACGAAAGTCACGAAAATGTCACGAAATGAAAAATAGGGCACGAAAATCACGAAAAAGTCACCAATTTTGAAGCCATGTCACGAAATTTTTCAATTCAAAGATTTCCCATCAAAGAGCTAAATTCGGCGAAGTTTCTGGAATTAATCTTTTTCCAGTAAAACTGTGTACAATCCGGTGGACTGAAAACTAGCAGGTATTAGCTAGGGCTCATGATGATACCTGCCTTAAAGTTATGTATAGAAAATACTATTGATGATCCTCCAGTTGGTAGGAATTCCACAATTGTGCAGAACCGTCTTTGAGTAACCATGTTCCGGGCGACGGATTCTGCTGGTAAACGAACTTGACCTTTCAAATTAGACGAACTATTATTTTACGAAATTGCATCATAGTCAGACCATTTTTGAGCCGATGGGAGAGGGAAAAGATATATATATATATATATATATATATATATATATATATATATATATATATATATACACACACATATCGAGCATCGATGTCTTCATCGAGAATGTAGGTTGTAATAAAATTTACACTTTCGCTCTCGAACCGTAATGATTGACACCACGCAAGTCAGTGGGACGGAATGCCTCGAAAATAAAAGTTTCTAGTTTCTAGGGTTTTTTCATCATTTGGTTTGCATTTTTAGTGCGGTTCCTCAGGAACCCCGCTTATAAGGTTGACCTCATGACGCAATCCGAAAGTGCCAACTAGAATATATATATATATATATATATATATATATATATATATATTTGTCTGTTCGCGCTCTGGAGGCCTCAAAAATGGTCCGGTTTTGACGAAATTTGGTACATATGTAAATCATTCGTCCAATTTGAAAGGTCAAGTTCGTTAACCGTTAACCAGCAGAATCCGCCCACCGGAACATGGTTTTTGGTCGAAAGTCGAGCGAAAAAAATCGTTCCAATTACTTCATATGCTTGCAAGTACTAGTTTTATAGGCTTCTTGGTCTAGGAAAACGAATGAAGCCATTTTTAAGGTGATAGCTTCAACCGTTTTCGAAAAAAATGGAAAACTAGTTGTTGAATAACGTTTTTGGTTTGGGTACTCAGAATCATGGGATTCAGGTGAAACATTTTCTGCATGTTTTTATCAAAACTGATATGTTGAAATTTTGGTTACGTTTGGAGTTAAGGAAGGGTTAAAATAAAATATTTTATTACAGACGTGAAAATTTTTGGGAACTTCGTATACTTTCCTTAATATCTCGAAAACGGTTGAAAATCTTGCTAAGCGGAAGGTTACCATTCGAAAGCTTACTAAATGCTCTACAAAAAAGGTTCTAAAGAATGGTTTGATTAGGCGATGTCAATCGGAGAAATAAGTGCTTAAATCTTTGAAGTAATTGATTTCGTTTATTCGAACGGTTCTTTGTGCATGTTTTTATTCCTTGTTACTTTTTAATTGCTTATAGTTGGATAATGTATTTAACAATAAAACAGGTTAAGTAAAATAACAAAAAGAATTTATTGTTAGAAAAATAGCTTTCCGAGAGAGAGATTCGAAGACCTTGTGACTTATCAACTGCCTTTATGCGGAGGCCTTTCTGGTGTTGGCCGACCCATACAGGTAAGATCACAAAACCTTTTCAAGAAAGTTCGAACCAAAATTATAACTGTTTCTATTTTAATCTTTCCAAATTAGACTAGGAATAAGAACGGAACCGCGCTTTGATGACGCAGTTGATACTATTTCGAAGACATTTTTAACTTAAAGGATGCGCGCATGTCCTATGCTCTCTTTGGCTCAACTGCCCCCGGGATTGATGAGTCAATTGACCCCTTATGACTTTATTGTAATTATTAGTAAATGAAAAATTAATACAATATTATTTTATTATTAATGAAGTTGGGAATAATAAAGTATGAGTATATGAAACTATTACAATGTGAACTTTATAAATTTATAAAAAAATGTAAACATTACTAAGTAATTTGTAGCAAGTCGAAAAGAAAGTTTGCATACCTAAAAATAAAAAAAATCGGAGTTTTCCAAAATGTATTTTCCACAATGGTCCCAAATTTTGGGAATCGGGTTAAATATATTAGAGTCTAATTTTAAGAGGATGATTCATTTTTTTAACTTTTTCAATTTTTTAAGTAGACTGATTCAATTGCCCCGTGGCTCAATGACATCCCTGTCCCCCTAATCTCTGATGCTGCGAAGAAAAGAATAAGACTTCCAAAAATAATTGCTTTGAAGACATCCATTATTTACATATCGTCGTTCAAATTTCACAACCGCGTAAGTTGATTTTTAGTGAAAGTGACTTATTGATATCTTTAGAATCCTTATTTTCTCCCGGACATAATGGTAATAAATATATTACTTCCGCGTAACCACGTGATCTCGCTCACGTTTCACGCGCAACTATTTTGCGACCTGGGCAATGTATTTGAATGGGCAGGCGCACACGACACAACTGGTTTTTGACGATTTCGAACCAGTCATATAAAACTGTGGGCCCGCGGTTGGAGTTTCGTTGTACGAGACCAAGTGCTGTTTAGCCGGTGTTTTAACAGCCATATAGTGCCAATCTTTAAAATTATTTAAAACTGAAGGCAGCTTTTGACTAATTTTACGTATTTGTATATATTAAAGCTTTTTAATACATAATTGTAAAATTAAATCCAAACTTTACCATATCATAAATTTTAAACACATTTCAGTGTTATTATCTTAATTACAAAGTTTATTTAAAAATAATTGTTTGCATTAATAATTTGTTGTAATTAGATAAATTTAGAATATTTGTCTAAAAATAAATGACATTGTACTCAAAATACTTTAGGTGACTGGCAGCTTAAATAAAACATAAATATTATCAGCAATTTTCATATTTATAAATGTTAAACTATGAAAGTGTTTGGTAATTTTAAAGAAATGTGTTAGAGGTACTGGAATAACATTTCATTGCTTCTAAAAATTTCATCTCCGGATAGGATGTAAATACTCCCTATTGGAGTTTTTGGATTCATAGTACATGATACATCAGCGAGTGGTACAGAAGTACAGCGTATGTGGTACATGTAATTTTAAATGACATATAAAGAACTAAAAATTGACCCCATCATGTTTCTACCGTAAACAGGAGTGGAGCTATACATTTTGCCGGAGCAAGATATTGACCACTTCTTGAAAACTGTAGATGGCCGTATTTTAGATTCCGTTTGAGACATTAAGCTGAAATTTGGTGTTTTTCATAGTCTTTATGAAGGTAACCCATGTACCAAATGCCATAATATTCAGAGATGGCGAGGGACAAAATGTCATTGAAGTGTGTTGAATTGAGACAAAATGACCCCAACATCTTCTTCGTCTGGGTCTGACATAGTAAGCTCACACAGCCATGCCAAGGCCTTAAAAACAAACACTTGCAGCACTAAATAAACATTCCACTGTTACTGCATCATAGGCGCAGGGGGTGTTTACAACTATCCCTTTGCCAGTACACCCGTGTGTGGACAGAAGTTTTGTTTCAGTTGCAAACTGGTTTTAGACGCAACTGGTTTGCAACCAATTGACTAAATTATATTTATATGACTAAATTATATGTACATTGACAACAAATATTTAGTTACTAATTTATTTAGAAATTTTGAATTCTGCTACCATTGTTTAATATTTTTGAGTAGTCATTCTAGAGTCATCGTATCTTCACGTTTTAAATTTATGTAACTATCCTCTTTAACATATCGTCCCTGCCATGTCAAACTAACGAATATGCAAATCGCAGAAAAATAGGAACGAACATATTTTATCCATTGACGAAATAATATATTCAAAAATGGTCTTATTCGATAATTTATTTAAGGCATTAAAGGCTATTCTATAAAGGGGTTAGAGTTGCAACGATTTGCGATAAGCCGTATCGCCCGCAATCCAAGAGCAAAGTCCCGAATCTAAAAGATTTTGCATATTCGATAGTTTCACAAGGCAGGGACGATATGATGTTCCTTTTTGTACAGTTTTATTAATTATTTTAAATTTATGTAAAATTGTAAGTTTATAGATATCGCGGTAATCCGTTTAAGTTACAAATGATTTTAAGCTAAAACTTAAGGCTTTCTCTTAAGTGAAATTATTTTCTTTTTAATGGGGGACGAAATTTGCACTTCAAGTCACGAAAATGTCACGAAAAAGTCACGAAATTGGCTTTCACGAAAGTAGTAGACACCCTGTACAATCCAATTATAATTTATGTACATATTTACTTATGTTTTATTTTATTATTTAAGACTTTACTAATAATATTTGTATTCGTTTTTTCCTGCTTTTGTTTGTTCTTTATTTATTTAGTTCATATTTTTAGGTTAAATTTGTTTATTCAACCGTATGTATTTATTTTTATTCTTATGGGACGAAGTCACAGAATAAAGTTTTTTTTTTTTTTTATTCATTCATTTCATTCAAAGAAGTTCCGTGCGCTGTAAAATATATATATTTTTTTATTTGATCCATCCTGTAACAGGCTAAAAGGGCCCAGAGGAGCAGATACTGTAGAGGTATCTGATTCTCGTCCATGCGACACAGGGAGATATCCCGATTTTCCCGTTTGCAGGTACATAATAATAAAACAAAGAAAGGCTGGGTTGGCCAAGGGACAGTCTGGAACCCCGAATCCAACCCTCGAAAGACAACACTAGAAGATAAAATCTTTAGTGTGCATGCGAGTTTTGAATTCAGGTCCTCCAGCATATTAGACAAGTGCTCTACCACTGAGTTAACCTCAAATTCATAATTAAAAAAAAAAACAAGAATAATAGTAATACTAAATAAATAAATGAGGTGTAAAAACTAAATAAAATTATTGTGATCGGAGCACTGATTGTAATATAATGCTAAAATCGCTCCATCACTAAGAAATTATTATAAAACCGGAGGGCTGGCAATTACATAGTGACTTCAACAAGTAAACAGCTTTATCATTCAAAAGGGGACTAAAGTTGCTCACATTTTTACATAATAGCATAAAACGTTAATATTTCTAAAGAAAACATAATATTAAATAAGATGGCAAAGGGTTGTATCTAATTATTTGAAGCCAGATGTTATTAATCATACAGAGACAAAGAGAAACTTCCAAAAATGAAGCTAGAGCCTGAAGAAGTTAGTCAAATTATTTATTCAAACACTGTATAGAACAGTAAGTCAATGATTTAATTCTCAAGTCTTTATTTCTTAGCAAACTTAATGCGTTCTCCCTTCTTGTGGTTGGGTGCATTGCTAATTGTGGGACTTCACATTACGGCATATCAATTTAATTTATCTAATGATTCAGATAGAACTATTTAAATTGATGATCTAATAGAGAGACCTATTCTGAGCCTTTTATATCACTATAACTTTGCCTGGCTTCAAAAAAATATAATGCTGTGTAATCCACCTGAAGCATTAGCTTTATTAAATGAATTAACTTGCCAAAAAGTAATATTAAGGCTAGTAGTGTAATTGGCAAAGCACACGGCATAAAACAGGAGGATCTGGGTCCGGTCAAGTTTATTTTTCTATAAAATAAAGATTAAAAAATGTAAAATAATTTATTCTTATAGAATTTTTAACTGAAAACAAATAAAATGCCATTTACATCAGTAAAACCAAATTAAAAGTATTTTGGCAAGCTGAGAGGGATGAAAAGGGGTGATCACTCTCTTATCAGCTACCTACAACGACAGATGGGGCCCTGGGATGGATTAGAATCGCTATTTCAAACTCTGGTCTTTATTTTATTCTGAATGTTAAAATTTAATAGTTTATTCACAGGAATCAATGTGGCTGCTCACTAATAGACTGACTGATCAAAGTAGCATTAAATTACTTATATTGGGATTTTCTGTACTCAGTAGTCAACAAATACTATTTACATTACAAAACAATTAAAATGAACAATATTTTGCAAAAAGGAAGAAAGCCTACAAAATGAATGTCAGATAAGGGGATTGAAATTAAATTCATCATTAAAGCATATGATCAGAAATCAACAGGATTGAAGATGAACTATCCCTACTTGAGGTGTTCCAACAAAGAGACTGCCTTCTAGTTCATATATGAACAAGTACTAAATTAAAAAAAATTAATAAAAGAAAAAAATAGAATTTTCTTAAATAAAAATCTTGAATAAACATTGACAAATTTTATAAATTAGTAAATCTCAAACGATACAACAACAAAAAACGTCCTCAATGCAGCAATCAAATTCAACGTCATTATTTTTCTTAACATAAAATATCCAAAACAAACCTTTTATTAATTTTATCAGTCTCTATATAAACACCAGTAAGTTACAGAAAATACAAAGCATTACAATAGACAATCGTTCAGAGAAGATTCAACAGTCGCTTAATTTACTGATATAAAATAACTAATTTTTTTTATTTAAGAACTTCCACCTTTTTTTTAATAAAATGTATTTTCAAAATTATAGTGAATTGAATATAACAAATGTAGGAAGAGTTTTCAATATTAAAAAATTAATTTCTCTAAGAAACGGTACGGAATGAAAAGTTAGTTTATGTTTATTAAGCTTGATGGAATAAACTTGTGTAAGCAAAATGTTTGTATCTCTTAATGGTATAAGATTCAGAGATGAAATGTTTTAACAGAACCAGCTAAATGAGAGCAGAGATTGTTTATGTTATGGGATAGTTAACCAATACATCAAGTAGTGGATCAATCAAAAGTAAGAGAGTGTTATCAATTAATTCGAGAGCACTACAGTAACAAATCCCTCTATACAGGGTTTATCGCAAATTAATGACAATACTCCAGGGGGCAAAACTAGACAAAAATTGTAGTTTAACACCACCAATTACACATTTAACATTTTTTAAATCAGCATAAAATTTTCTTTAAGGCTAATGCATATCCAATGTAAAATCAATTCAAAAAGTAGAAATTAATAAAAGCTTCTGGTTAGCGACAACTTTTCAAAAATCACTACACTTCAAAAAAAAAAAATCCAGCAAGCTGCCAAAACTCACAAAACTTGTAAAATGTAATGAGCTTTCAAACGGTATACTCAGAACTGAGATTACCTCTCAATTTCATAATGTAATTGGAATGAAACAACTAATAAAAAAACTAAAATCATGTTTATTACATAATTATATAAACATGATATTATCATGGAAAGATAATAATTTTTGTAATATTTAACGTAATGTTTTAAATACACGTTATTGCACAAAAAGCATTCAATTTCCACAACAAAAAATATTTTAGAATAACAGAACAACCAAGGAAAATGTTAGTCATTTAGAACCAGGCAAATAAAAAGCAGAAGTTTTCAAAATATAAATACCCGTTTTTTTGGATCTCTCCTCCCCAAAAGACATTGCTTTGACATTGCCTTGATGTGAAGCCCCTGAAAAGACAGATAGACTATGATAAGCTAAGTTTAATTTCACGCTAATATCAATAAAACTACAGAAATATAATTATGTTAGAAATTATGTTTCAAGTTAAAGGTTAGATAGGAATTGTTAATAATGGTCAACTTTCACAAACTAAACGTAAAATCAATCCAAACAGTAATAACTTCAAAGAAAAGAAGGTAATATTGAACTCCCCTCCTATTCCTAAATATTTTAATGGAATTAATATCAATGAGGTACTTCTAATATATGACACTATATTACCACAAATATAACACCTATATAAGTGAAATGATAAATATTAAAACTGCCTATGGTTTGTAAATAGATGTACTTCCCACCAGATTTATGTGGCTTACTTATTATATAGCAGGTGGATGGTCAAAAAATAATAGATCTGAATTACTATATATGATTAGTTAATCACTGCTCTTCTAGTTTCAGTCTTTTAGTGCATCATCAGGAGCATTCCTTTAAACTACTTACAGCCAGCATGTTACATGCTATTTACAACCAGCATGTGGGACAATATTCTCCAATTTATGTAAAATACATTTTATGCAACTTATGTATAAAGTGAGCAAACTATTTTATGTTTTGTCAAGTAGATAAAAGATCTGAAATTAAAACTTACAAAATCCAAATTGGATATGTACTAGGAATTTGTTAAAGCCAATACAAACAGGTACTAAAAAAATTGTAACCAAAGAAACCTACAAATTAAAAAAAAAAATCATCCTACATAAAAAAAAAACAACTATTAAATGCAGATGGTGGGGTTGATTTTAGGAAACGATAGTACGTTTGTGCCGGAGGTTTATTTTCCCCCCTTAAACCAAATAATTTGTTATGAATTTAAAAAGTTCAATTAGGAAAAAGAAACATAAGACGATAATTTTTTTTTTTTTAATTGAAATCTTAGGATTGTATAATCCTAATTATCTGAAACTCATTTTATTCTAGTGCATTTCATTATTGAAATAGTAATTATGAAAGAGTATTATTTCTCAGGAAATGAGGTGGTTTTTCCTCCAATGCTTTTTGGAGGAAATAAAAAACTTTGAAATCCTATAAACACATGTTACAGAAGTACAAATAAAAAAAAAATAAATAAAACATAAAAATGTTAGCGGCTTACTCTATTCCCCCCTTTATGTAACCATTTGAGGAAGTCGAAATAGAAACAAGAAAACCATGTAATATAAAACATTTGCTATCTACAAATCTTACATTAATTTTAGTTACAAGTTTTAACAGGTTTCTTGATTCTTTAATAAGAGGAAACATTATTAATGTTGGTCTAGTGATACCAGAAATCAGTTTTTAAAGAAAATTATTATTAGGTAAAGATGGAATGGTTGGGATTCGGCTAAATAAACCTCAATATGATTTTGTTTTAAAAAAATCTATATTTCGGACGTTTCGGCTACTCATTGGTAGCCTTCGTCAGCTAAAATGACAAAAAAAAAGAAATTAATACAAAAACAAAAAAAATTATGATTGTGATAGGTAACAGAGCTATAGATACAATTAACTTATAAAAGAACATATCGTATTAAATTCTTAGAATGAAAAAGTGACTAGGTACAATAATTGATTTTAATAGTAATTAGTAACGTTAATTGATTTTACAAAGAAATAAGAAGCTACATAACAATGACAAATATAGTAGCTAATAGTAACATTAATTAATTTTACAAAGAAATAAGATACTACATACCAATAGAAATGCCGAGCGGCAGAGGAAGACCAAGGTTGGCAATTAAGTAACCATTGTAGAGTGTCTAAGGAGAAAAAGAAATCTACTGGGGTATAAGTAAGTGGAAACAGCAGGTGGTGGGGGAAATGTCGGTAAGGATCAAAAAGCAAGTTTATGACATGTCGGTAAGGATCAAAAGGCATGTTTATGACATATTTATGACAGGAAAGGAGAAAAAGGAGTTAATGGAAGGATACCCAAGGGGCATGGTAAAAATCTAGGTGGGAGGTCGGGAGAGTATTTGGAAAATATTAGGGTAAGACCTCCCACCTAGATTTTTACCATGCCCCTTGGGTATCCTTCCATTAACTCCTTTTTCTCCTTTCCTGTCATAAATATGTCATAAACATGCCTTTTGATCCTTACCGACATGTCATAAACTTGCTTTTTGATCCTTACCGACATTTCCCCCACCACCTGCTGTTTCCACTTACTTATACCCCAGTAGATTTCTTTTTCTCCTTAGACACTCTACAATGGTTACTTAATTGCCAACCTTGGTCTTCCTCTGCCGCTCGGCATTTCTATTGGTATGTAGTATCTTATTTCTTTGTAAAATTAATTAATGTTACTATTAGCTACTATATTTGTCATTGTTATGTAGCTTCTTATTTCTTTGTAAAATCAATTAACGTTACTAATTACTATTAAAATCAATTATTGTACCTAGTCACTTTTTCATTCTAAGAATTTAATACGATATGTTCTTTTATAAGTTAATTGTATCTATAGCTCTGTTACCTATCACAATCATATGTTCCACAGGAACTGTGTAAACTAAGCATATTCCTCAGCAAGGAAAGAACTAAAATAAAATAAAAGCTGTTCTCTTTTATATTCATTATAAACAGCTAATACAATAAACTGTAAAAAAAATCTGGAAAATACCTAGTTCTATAATTCCAATTTTGCTTGTTATCAGAATACTTCTTATAAATTACTTTTAAGGGCAATGGAAAACACACATTACGGTATCTGGCGCTCATATGTATTTTAGTTTAGAGTGCGGTAAAGGTAAACACCCACTTATAATGGGCTAAGTTTGCTCATTTTCACAATTCATCTTCCATATTATTCGCGAACAATAAATATAGAGTTCCACTGCAATGAAACAAAACTTGAGGCCACTATGGGCATATTAGTGGGTCAGGAAACTCTACAGACTCGCTCTTTCATTTGTTATGGTTACGCCAAATTTTGTCACTAAAGAAGAAACAATTGGCCACAATAGTGTTAATAGTCACATAAACACATACATATATTTTATACATTTTAACAAGGATCTCTTTTAGTGCCTAATAAATAGAACCGATGAAGAATTCTTTCATGAGAGCGACTTTAATAGCAGCAAATCAAAAGCTTAAAATAGCAGTGACATTCAGCTAATCAAATATTCAGGAAGTCTTGAAAAAATATAGACGTTTTTACAAAAATAAGGCATTTCTCCATTAGTTGGAATCGACAAAAAAAAAAAAAAAAATCAAAAGAGCATGGCCGTTGAGATTTGGACTTAGTATTTGGTCATAATAGGTAATAAAAAAACATTTTTGTATAAATGTGTATTATGACCAAGCACTGACAATCTCTGCCTTTAGAAAAATAACATAATATTAATACTACTTCAATTAAGATTCGCATAGTATGCAGTAGACTCTCCCTAACCCAGCATCATCGGGTCTAGGGTACAGTCAGATTAGAGAAAACGCCGGATTAAAGCCAGAGAATTTAGTTAGATGCGGTCACTTATGTATTTGAAAAACCTTATTATTTCAGGATATAATAATATACTAAGTCGGCGCTAATGACCTAGATGTAGATGCGCCGTAAAAAAAAAAAAAAAAAATAATATACACCATTTTTAATATTGCATATTGAAGTACAATAAATTCAAAATATATAATTCCTTGCTGGTGTATTATCTACAAGTGCAAATGCACGTCTAAGTTTTAAGGAATAAAAATATGTAGACAGGCAGTCCAACAGCAGGTGCCTTTCTGGAAACATTTATTTTCTTAGTAGAAACACAAGTTCCTGTCTCTAAAATGAAACATATTCTTTGACTTCCATTGAATGAAATACCACAAAACAAATGTTTGGCTAGTTAAGAAGGAAAGGTTTTCTAGGAACCCTCAAGCCGGTCTAGCTCCTGCGAATTCCGAGATCCTCTTGGAGACTGCCGGATTAGAGGGAGCGACGGATTATAGAAAGCGGGATAAGGGAGAGTCTAATGTTTATGTGTGAGTGTGTTTTAATAAAGAACATGAGATTCATGAAACTATTGATACTAAGCAGCCTCTATGTAACTGTCACAAATGAAGTAGTATTCATAATACATATCAATTTCATTTATCAAGTAACTCAGACATAAAATCGGAATATAAGCTTTTACTAGATAACTATGAACAAACAAACAAAAAAAATAATAAAATTGGAAAGGGAGATTAAAAAAAAAAAAATAAAAGATGTGAATTTACAATATTGCATGAAAGTAATATAGAGAAAAAAAAGGCAAGTTCACCTGTACCTTCAATAACTTTTTCTAATGCAGTCTCAAACAGTTTCAGATAACCTATAAAATAAAGTATTTTCAGAATTCTACTTTGAAATGTAATATTCAATGAAAAAGTATAAAATTAATAAATTAAAATTATGCATAATGACATGCACATTTAAAACAAAAGTCCGGGCAACAGATTTTAAAATCATAAAGGGAAGCGCACAAAAAAACAAATTATTTATTTACGAAAGTAATTGAAACCAATTTTCAACCCATATAATCTAAGAATTACTGAATATATTTCTTTTTGAAAACATTAAAATATCAGGACAAATAGTGCTAATAATTAATTTGATAGGGAAAAAAGCATTGCAAAATACAAAGAATAACATTTGAAGACACAGGCGACATTTTAAGGGTAAATGGAAAAATTTTAGAAAACAGAAAACAATAATTCTCAAGGATAAAGAAAAATGCAACATCAATGGAATGAATTATACAAGTGGGTTATTATTAGTTATCATTTGTAATGCAAATAGTTTCACAATTTCTTTAAAATTATACATAATATAAATAAAGAGGTATGCTTGGATGTATGCTGGAAAATAACATTTGTTCAACTAAATGTATCATGACTACTATATTTTGTAAAATCGATGAAAACTAACTAAATGCCTGAGAAAAACAACCCAATGCACCAACCGTGTTTTTTATTATATAGGTAGAACAACAAAAAATGATCTGCCTATATAATTTAAAAAAATCATTGAGGCATTGGGTCAACTTAGAAAATACTTATGATATACTTGGGGCTTATGAAAGGAACAGTTTTGAGATCCTGGAAATGATAACAGGATAACTTAGATCACACACTATATTGCACATCACATTTTTGATGAATCGTATAAAAAAAACAATAGAAGGAGCCAGCTACTTTCAGCTAGGAGAGAGGATTGCAACACGTCTAAAGCCAAGATGCTATCAAGACTTCTTTCATTTGCAATAATTTGTTATTTTCTAATTCATGTTCTGTTTATTTTTATTTATTTATTCCTATTTTTGATTTTGTTTTTAATATTTATTTTGTTAATGTATTTTTCTTTTTCTCCCTTAACCATTTGTAAATAATACTTTTATGTATTGGTTCAAATAAATATTGATTGATTGTTGTAATATATAAAAAAACATATTTAGAAAATTTATTGTAAAAAAATTGCATCTTCTACTGTACGAATTGTTAAGAAAAGTGAAGTAACCCTGAGCAACAACACAGGAAGAAGGCAGAGAAGCAGTGCAGCAATGTGTTCAAATACAGGAGGATAAACAAGAATAAAGTGAAAATAAACAGCTTAAACATAATAATTCTCCAAAGAAAATATGAACTTATCAACATTTTCCTAGCAAATGTTTCACTGCTATTTGTACAAAAATTGATTTCTTGGTGCATTCGATAATTAATTTGGTCATTGTTCAATAAACAACAAGTTTTATACATTTTCTTCATTCGATATGATGCTTAGGGGGAATTATAAAGTAGTAAACCTTAGAGTTTTTTTTAATTATTTTATTATTTCATATTGGAGGAGGGGGTTATTGTTTTCTAGAAGTACTCTCGTCACCTTAATCATACCTGCAGGTTGCCACCTATGTATATTGCCAACAGTAAGTACTTTTCCCAGATAAGATAATAAGTTAAAAAATATAACTACGGGGCACACAATTATGTTTTCAATGTTAACGTTATCTCGATCCTTACCTTACAGAGTAGTCTCTTAATCAATGACTAATAATTGTTAAAAATGGTACAGGGATATAGCAAACTAATCTGAAGCACGGGCTACAAAAAAGCATTGGCCTATTATATTCAAACAAAGAGTACATTACTTGGTCATATACTTTCGACGCATAATGTTCTCATTCCACAAATATTGTAATAAGTAATCAATAAAATGGCCCAAAAATGAATGTATTAATATTTAGTAAACCTCCGAAATGTTAGTAACATTATCTAGCTAACATATACTATCTAGGTGCACGGTAGTGCGCCAGTACAAGTTCCGGGCCTACCTTAAGGCACACTGTGTGTATATTACACGACGTATTAGAGCTGATTTTTAACCCTCTCAGAACTTTGAATTATTTAAAGACAAACGTATGAAATTTTAAACAGATATTATACTAATAGATGTTAGTAAAATTGGAAAGTTTCATAATTCTACATTGAAGCATATCTGAGATATAGACGATGAGAAATCATAATTTGTATGACTCACTCATTCATCAAAATTATTAGGTACTTCCCGAAAAGCTAGAGACTAGAAATTCTGCAGGATGATAGACATTAGGGTGTTATTAAAGGCAAAATTTTGAAAAGTTGTTTGAATCCGTTGCCAAGGAGGGTGCCTGTTTTGTACTTCTCGTTCCTTCGGAAACTCATCATACCCTCCGAAACCCATCATGTGGGGTATCAAATGAATCATCCCTGTAAGGAGAACCTATATTTGTTGTTTTAAGAAACATTTAGACACGTCTGAACATTTTTATATACATGCCTATTATTTACTTATGAACCTACATCGATAAGGCAATAGCGACATTAATTAGACTTGAAATTAATAATTGTCGGATAAGGAAACAAGGTCATTTACAAATAATGATGAGTGTAGAAGGCATTATAAAGTTATAAATAGAAGGTTTTGAACATATTTACAATGCATTTATAGTAGATATTAGTATAAAACCGATAAATCACTTTTACCCAGCATAAAGTGCCTTTGCCAATGTTTCAAACAATATGTCCCTTAAAACATCTATTTCTATAGGAAGCTCCCAAAAGAATTGGAGGCTTAATAATTTAAAAAAAGTTTTAAAAAAGTATATATGATTATTCATATTAGAAAGCTATCCACTTCGTTTAAGGTTTCTCAATACAACCATCCTAACTTAGTGAATATCAGTTGAGAAACTGTTTCAAGCGACTTCATCATTCCAACTCTGCATACTTCAAAAAAAAGTAATTCTGATTAAAGATTATATATTTCAAATAAAGGTTATCGGAATGTATGACTGAATCCTTTTTGTACAAAATTTATTAGTTGTACAAATTGGCACCATACGATTACCACAATTTCCCATCTGTTTTTTAGATATTTAATAAAATAAACGAAAAGTCCTATAGAGCTTGTGTCAGTACTTATTTTTACAAATAATCATTTGTAATAGTTTCTGATTCCCTAACGTAATTAAAATTTCCGTATATTAGTTTGCATAAATTTAACATCTTAAAACATTTTCAAGATCTTCAAACATTCTGAGATCCATAACTTTTGAGCAACCAAAAACAATTGTTTTTCATATATTTTTTTTAAATAGTTAAAAATATTGCCTTTAAAGTGGTTTCATTTGGCGCCCCACATCTAAATAAGAATAAAAAATGTACCTGGAATCTCATTATATATATATATATATATATATATATATATATATATATATATATATATATATATATATATATATATAATAATAATAATAATAATAAATCCGTCCCGTAATAGGCCACGAGGGCCCTGAGGGATACTATAGAGATATCTGATTCATGACCATACAGACTCTAGGGAGATAGTGTGGTCAGTACTATGCTCCGGCCGTCTGATTTTCCCATTGGCTGCTTCGACTGCAAGGAGTCATTAGCACCCAAGGTACCTATTGATAAATTTATTAAAGACTGGGTTGGCCTAGGGACGGTCAGGGAGGCCGAATTTAACTCATGAACGAAGACACTAAAAGCAAAAATCTTTAGAGCTTGCTCGGGATTTGAACTCAGGTCCTCCAACTTATTAGTCCAGTGCTCTACTGTAGGTTACTGAGCTAACCGCGCACTCATATATAATGTATATATATATATATATATATATATATATTATATAAATATGTCAACCACTTTTCTTCGTGACCTATAGGTTATGAAACGTCGATATATCATCAGCACCGCCATCAAAAGTGATCTTTCCTTCCTTAAGGGCGAGAGCTACACTCCAATTGTGGTACAATTACAAAAAATTAAAAAAAAAAAAAGAAGAAAAAAAAAAGTGAACTTACTCTCTAATTCACTTTGTTTAGCAGCTTCATACGCTTCGTTAATTCTATTGTTAAGCCAAGCCTGCATATCACGCCACTTTGTTTCACCAACTGACATCAATTTAGGATCTATAACCAAATTATTACAAATGTATGTTGAATTTAAACTTATTTCTTTTAATTAACTGACTAACTCAAATTGTTATAACGACATACCTATTTCAATTTCTTTTACTCGGCCAGCAAGTGAGATCATGGATTCACGAAAAGAATCTACCTTCTCAGTAGATGGCAAATAAGAATCAATCCATGAAATGTCAGGCAAAGAATCCTTCCATTGTTGGTATTTCTAAACAAACAAGAAACACCTATTACAGCAATTTGTTTGTACATAGCAGTCTATTGTTTTGTTTAATTTCTTCACTAAAGTGTGTGTGTGCATGTGTGTATGATGTATGTGTATATATATCTGTGGCTTGGTGCTAAAAGGGCCAATGTCAATGTTTCCATATTTTGTTTTGTTGATCTACTTCCCCTTGTAATACTTGCATAAAACCAAATATATATCAATACTATATATATTTTTATAGTATACATATAGATGTATAAATACATATTCATATATACATGAATATTTGTGTTTATGCAAGTATTTTAAGGGAAGTGAATAAAAAACACAAAATATGAAAAAATTGACTTTGGCCCTTTTAGCACCAAGCCACAGATAGATAGATAGGTAGGTAGGTAGGTAGGTAGGTAGGTAGATAGATATATATATATATATATATATATATATATATATATATATATATATATATATATGTATATACATACTTATTTATAATGAAAAATGATATTGAGAGTTAAGGTCTATAATAAATAACTATACATGTAAGCATATTCGAAAAACTCATAAAATATCCATTGTAACACTAGGTACTTACATTCTGCAATGTCATTCCACCCCCTACAGCTCCTCCAAGAACAAGATATCTCAACTTCAAAGCTCCTTTTAAAAACCTTGCAACAAACATACCAAAACCACGGCGCTGATTGGTAAGTTTGGGTACTTCTAATAATTTTCGGTTTGCATGCCAATTATAATTCCTATCAGGCCTTATAAGAATTCCATGCTTGGCTTTTAAAACTGACAAATAGGTAAGGTTTCTTCCCCGCTTTGACAGGACATATCTACACAATGAGAAGAAATTCTAAAAATAACCACATCATGTAATTTTAATGAGGTATTCAAATAACAATTGTAATACATACCCAAATCGGCCTCTTATATTAATCATTTTTCACTAAGTTGCAAATTTGCAAGGTATAAATATTTTAACTTTAGTTCATCTTCTTGGGTTTTATATTAGCAGACATATTGATAGTTTAAATTGTTGAGTGTGCACCATTCCTATATACATAACTTCAATGTTAATATAAGTAACTAAATGTAATAATGAAATAATTATTGACCTATACAGGTATTCATCAGCCGGAATCTATAATCTTCACCGCGGGAGGTTATTTAGGTTATTGTCATAGAGGTTCTTATACTAAGAGAATCGAAAAATCAAAAAAGTAAGACTCGTAGGTGCTGCCTCATTTTTAAGTGTTTTCATATTGTTTTTATTTAGTTTGGTTCTAAGTTCTCTCTCTTTTTTTATTTATCTTTGAACCTGTAGATTATTGGCAAAAAAGAATCAAATATAGAAGTTTTTTTAAAAATAATAACTGTAATGGAAAATAAACTTAGATGCGAGAAACTGAATAGAATATATTCAGAGGAGATCGTTGCCCTTTGGTGATCCGAAGGTAGAATTTTGGCCACCCTGTCTTAATAAAACAACATTTTTCATAGGAAAATGAGTTTTATTGTTAGCCGACGTTTCGTCTCGAAATCCAGGGCTGTAAAGCAAGTAGGACAGAGTTTATACTAACATATAATACAATTACCCCACCCACTGCTTTCCTCAAACTTACCCTGATCAACCACAGTCAGAAATGATTACACATCCATGTGGCAAAGTTCTCCATCTTCTCATCGGTAGCCTATTTTCATCATGTACTTGTCAATTTTATATCTGTACCCATGTTATCCATCTATGTATTCAACCAGTATTACCTCTAATTTAAGCTCTAACTACAGCACACACTTACTGTATAATGTTTTTCTGTTTTTTTATTTATTTTTTTTTTTTTTGTGGGTATTTGCACAAGGGAAAAATTTGCAATATCGATCGTATTTGTCTAGCCAATTATATCCCTAATAAAAAACTTGCTCAAGGTCACGTGATTTGCTGCGCCATGCACTATTGTCCGAACTAGAAAGACCTGTCCGGACTCACCACAGACCTGTGAGTACCGCTGAAGGCGAAAGCAGCTCTATAGATTAATCATAGATTAATCTATAAAGCGACAGGTGACGACGGGTGAGGATGCCCTTAAAATTGACAATATTTTTGAATAACTGGTTTATGAACATTTCAAATGAGAGTTCTCTGTTTCCCAATGTTACATATCTGCGCATGCGCGTGTTTAAAAATACGCTGTTGACGCCTAGTTTTATAACACTGAACTTTAGTGCTTAATAACTTCTCTCCTAGTTGAATGAGAATTTTTTTTTTTAACGTATTCGTGGTTAGTGCAACAAAATACATTGCTGTGAAAAATGTTAAAGAAATCGGTTTTGAGGGCGCTAAACTTCAGTTTTACCTAAATTTTAACGCCCACTTCTAAATCACAACTATTTTTTAAGGTTATCACCCTTTTCTATCAAGGGTAGGGTTGATGCCTTTTTGTTTTTTAAAGAAAGGCCACCACCCCTAGTGGGAATCACCAACGACCCTAGGCCCAGAGTGCACACGTCTTAGCACTAATGACCACTTAACCTTCTTTCATGGAGTTACTATCATTGGGTCTTGTTCGTTTTAGTAATTTGTAACTATTTCTTTACCCGATGGCCGTGAGGGTTAAGGCGTGAGCACTTAACACTCCGTGCCAAAGGTCGTGGGTTCGATTCCCACTAGGGGTGGTGGCTTTTCTTTAGAAAAAAGAAAAGGCATCACCCCTATCCTGGCTAGAAAATGGTGGTAACCTATAGATAACCCGTCTTAAAATTCTTAGTTAATAATAAATGTACGTTAAAATTAAAATTAAAAATAACTATTTCATTCAGTCAGCTGTTTAAATTAATTCTCAAATGGTGAATTTAATTGCTATAATTTATAGTTATTGGGAGAAATACAAAATGAATTACAGTAAATATTAAATCAAGAGTAACCATTAAAATATTTCGCCTAATGAAATAACAGCACATTCATCAGGCGACTTTGTCGCTCTATATTTATGGCTGAACAATCTCAAATTTAAACTGTACTATTTCCAGATATTTGTAAAACACAACACATTTTTCCAAGTAAAAACACAGAAAATAAAAATGAAAAGTTGAGAACAATTCATAAATACAAGTCAAGTAATCGTGTAATGAAATATTGATAATTCATTCAAGGACTCTAATTTGGAATAATCGCAGGACGTAAGAGGAATTCGATACAGAACTATGTATGTAAAGATCTGTTTAGCCGTGAATTAACTTTTACCTCTCGATTTTTGGATTCCTCGTGCCATTAACCTTATTTTTGGATTCCTCGTGGGACGAGTATCTCCGGATGTGAAAGGAGGGCTGGATCTACTCACCTTATTAGTCTATGTAAAGGCTTCGTTCAATCGTGAAGTACAATCACGATGCCTAAAAAATTAATAATGTTGACCCAAAGTGCCTGTTGCACTATCATCTTTGGTGGAAGTCACTCGTCCCTATAATAGGAAGTAATGCTTGGTTTTACTCAGAAGGTTTCTAATTGTGGCTGGCCTGTTCATAGAGAAAGGTAACTGGATGAGCCAGGCAAGAAAGTATATCTGCCGATCAAGGTGGGAGCGAGCCACGTTGCAAGAGGTGCTTTCCTGCAGATTATGTGGATGAGCGAAGAGAAGGCAGCTGTGTACCCCCGTCAAGAAAAGTGCGTACCACGAGAAAAAGCATGCGGCCTAACTGAATAAGATAAGGACGAGAGGAAGAAATGAAATGACGATGCAAGAATACGTCCGATAAGTTTATTAAAATGAAGGTAAAATAGGTAAAGACAGCGGAGTGGAAGGAATGGACAGAGAGCGAAAGGGAGATTAGCCTAGTAGGAGAGCAGGAAGAGGTTTGTCCAGGATTAAGTCGAATGTGAGATTATTAATTCAAATAAAAATGGAATAAAATAGATTCAAGAGAAAGAGAAAAATTTGCATACGTGCTCATTAAATGGATATCTAGTAGATATTATTTACTCAGGGTGAATAGGAGTGATACTGCACTTATTCTTTACTAGAAGCATATTTGAAGGCAATCTTCATTAGACTTTAGATAGCTCTCCTTTACAACTATATTTTTTTTTATAATGACACTTTTATGTCGTCACAGTCTCTTTATTACATAATTAGAAGTTGTTGGTAAGCAATAATATCTTAGAATATTTCAGATATGAATATTTTTTAGAGTAGTTATATACATGGCGAAAAATTGAAAACTTAGTTTAGTAAATTCATAGTCCTTTAAAAAAAAATGATTTTTTTACTATAGATTTTAAAGTTCAAATGACCTTGGGTGTCAGCTGCTATTGTTGTCTTCTTTCTTGAAATACTTGTCAGCGCCACAGTGCTTTCCCCCACCTCTGCCTCCAGACTGACCTATCTGGAAAGGTCCTATAATTTCGTTTACGTATGTAGGCCTTAAATTTTCGGTATTTTTATTTTATATTAACTTTTTTTTTATTTATCCTGTAAATAGCCATATTTTAGTTACCTCTTGGGTCCCGAAAATTATCCGATTTTCTTCCTTTCCTTTATTTTATTTTATAGTGGGAGGTAATAATTCTGGGGGTTATACACATCTTAGATAATAGGCTACACAGTTTTCTTTGTTTTTATCCAAAAGTTTTAACTATAGTCATTCCATTGAGTAATTTAAAAACTTTAAGTGTTAACAGATTGTTATTTTACGTAAAGCAAAATTGTCACATACGGGTTTACTTGCAGATACACTGTCACTTTTGATTTTTGTGAAACCAAGGGGGGAGTTGTGAGATGTCGAACTGGGAGAGGAGCCAGGGAAGTGGAAGCTCTTATCAACAGGGTTTTGGTAATTTGTATCAAACTCAATCACAACCAGAAGCATCCCAGTTTTATGGGAATTACTACCAACATCCTTTCTACAATTCTTTGTTAAATGGTTCTCCTGAAGTATACAGAAATGGATATCAAGGGAGCTTTCAGTCTAATCCAACTTCTGCAGAGGAGTTCTTCAGGATGTATCAGGAACAGGAGCACATTCAGCAGCAAGATCATCATCAGCCACAGCAGCAGCAGCAACAGCAACAGCCTAATCAGAACCTTGATTACGATTCTTTGGGCCAGAATTATCGAATTCCCACAATGGTTTTTCCATCATCAAATACTAATGCAGGTAATGTTATTTTACAACTTTTTAGTTTTGATTTATATATATATATATATATATATATATATATATATATTAAATGATATGCTACTTTGATTTGTTTTTCATTCAGTTTATAAACCCATTCAAATTATTTTTATAAATTTGGATTGTAGGTTTCATTGAAATATGAAAGAATTTCAATAGTTTTTTCTGATGCTAAGCTAAATGATAAATAAGTGATTTACTATAAGAAGTTGATTTTAAATGCACTCAGCCATTATCCATACATAAGGATTGGGTTCTGATAATTGGTTTAGTATTTTAAGGAGATTTTAATCATTACGTGGGATTTTTACTGAATGGGAAAGATTCATCATTAAGGAATTTATAATTTAAAATCCTAAACATCAGTTTTTATTATGTCTGTTTATGCTATAGTAGTGCTTTCAAGTAAGCAACATCAAAACTGTAAATCGTTCCGAGGGTGTCTAAGGATGATTCGTCAAGAGACAAACCATATTTGGAGCTTACCTGATGGTAGCTTTTATTCTGAATGCTCTATAAACATGATGAAAAAATAGTTTTTGTTTTTGAAATTTTCCTAATCAACTCAATATATATAATTATTTTTTCTTTTTAATTGATCATATTATTGATTTCTTATTAGAACGTGAATATTTTTTGCTTACATTGAAGCATTGATTTCATGATAAAGTAGCTTCTCTTGAGATTCAAATTTGGTGCAGAATAGCACAACTCTAGTCCCCAAAATCGAAATACGTCTTAAGATAAAGTTTCAGTTTGGCTTTAATCTTCCAAGGGGGTTTTATAAATGAGAGCGCGAGGGAATGGTATTGTTCTTGGTTCATGTGATAGAGAATCAAGTGTTTAAAGACAACCCTGAAGATTTTATCTTCTAGTTCTAGGGTTAGAATCAGTATTCAAGACAGCCTCAAAAAGCCTTTACTTCTTTTTTTCTTTTGATTCAATTATCTCAGACAGATCTCCCTTGATTTTGCATTGATTCTTGAGATATTATTTAAAGTATACAAAAAACTAGAGCTGCTCATCAGATTTCTTATTTATTTTTCAAAACTATTCAGTTGAAGAAGCATTATTTTTTTGTGTTTAGATGTTGTCACTTAAAATATAGAGTAATTTGTAGTGATCTATTTGTCTTGTACAGAATTTCAGAGCGAGGGCTCTCAACAGTAAAGTTTTTGAGGTTTGCATAATATTTCATCTCATCTGCCTTTTAATCCTAAGAGCCTTTGTCAGGTGTATTCTTTTGTAAAAGTTAATAAGATAATGTTTGTCATGTTGTTACACTTTGTAAACAACTTTTTTTCAGAAATATTTTGGTTTTTTTTTTTGACTTTCTTAAATGTTAGGTCCAAGGTTCAGTGCCTATCGGCAAGGGTTCATCTTCCTTTCAGAACATTTGCCTAAATAACTTGCTCATAATTTGGTCACATTTTTATTTTTAGGGGGCGGAGAAGTAAATCAAGTGAAGAGAAAGACTTATGAGCCTAATAGAGGTGGGAGTGGGCGATTTGGAAATCGGAACTTTGGTGCAGTGCCTAAACAGCCTACAGGAGGAAATTACAATAAAAAGAGTAATTACAACAAGAAATTTAATCAGCAACAAAGCCAGCAGAATCAACAAACATGGGCTGCGTAAGACCTTAATATAAATACATTACTTCATTTTTCAACTTTTTGAGTAATTAAGGAGACCCGGTTCTAATCGTCTAGATGTCGATACACCTTTAAAAAACACTAAGAAAAAATTAGGTTTTTTATGATTATGATATTTGAGCCACTTTTCAATCAGCTATAGCGATATCCTGCAGCAAAGAGTTTATTTTTTTTTTTATATTTTTTTGGAGGCTCTTCTTGTATAATAATAATAAAAACCAACATACTTCTTTCCAGCATTCCAAATGATGACATCACTGGGCCTAAAGGTGGAGAAGGTGAGGGGAAACAACATGGGAGTAAGCGTGGTAAACAGCATGGATATGCTCAGCGAAATACCAACAGATATAATAATTACCAGTAAGAACAATTATTCTATATCTCACTATCGTACTATAGATAAATTATTCGTTCTGTTTAAGACATTTGTTTAAGAAATATGATTATAAAATTCTAAATATTAACTGAATGCTACTACTTTAACATATTTAGCGAGTGGGATATTGAGGTCACGAAGCATTGACTATTGTTCTCAGGACTTTGAATGCATCTGATGTTCGATGTTTTCGCAGTTCCTCAGAGTTCTGATTCATACTTCCAAATTGGTTGCATTAGTGATTTGTAAATAATCAGTTTGTTTTCAGTACTTAAATGTGATTTGAGGTTCAACATTCTGTAGAGTTGTCCAAATCATCTGTTAAGTTTTAAGTGATTTTGCCAGGTAATTATAGAAATGACGAATAGAGTACAAAGTTGAACCTTCTGAATTGTATATTTAATTTCTGCTCCAATGTTTCAGACTTCATTGTCCTTCTTCAAGCATAATTGTGTAATTCCACATATTTTATGAAACATTAGTTATGAATTAACACAAAATGGACTATGTTATGTTAAAATATACTAACTCTATGAAATTATTAATTAATGAACATAATCAAATATTGTATTCAAACATTAGATAACATTAATATCTTCATATATTTAAGCCAGTGGTACTCAAACTCAAACTGCTGATGATCTACCTCAATATTGTTAGACTACGATTAATCAACTCGGAGAGGCTACATACTGACCTGTTTCATGATGCCTATATAAATTGTCACGCTTAGGTATTGCAACTGGTACACGGCAAATGAGGCAAATACAATTATCCTTTAACATACAAAAGAAAAATTCTTCTTCCTAATCATTATTAAAGTGATACATTTTACTTTTTTTCACCTCTCTCATTTTTTACTATTTATTCATAAACATTGTATCGACTTATCACCTTCAAGTTACTACTCAGAGTGACTCCTATTCCTGCAGGCGTGAAATTTATGTTGACAGGAATGAAATAAATTAGTTAGGAATAGCGTAATAGCATGGAATGCAGAGCAAGAATTGAAATGTTTTGGGGGTAATACTGCCCCTTCTGTGGAGAAAGATGGGGTGAAGGCAGAGCTGTCTGAGCAACAACACCGTGACAATATAATTTTTCTTAATTCACGTAGTTTATTTGATAAACTTCCATCTGATAAGTGCACAAATATTTAGTATCATCATTACTGAAATTGACCTATAAACAAGTAATTTATTAAGTTGTAGAAGGTTTGTGTGCAGTGGAGGGGTTCAGTTGTTTTTTTAGTTTTGTTTTTTTATGGCGCTTCGACAACTAGGCCATTAGTGCCGACATCCAGGGTGCTGCGAGGAATTTTCCCAACGATGAGAAAATTCCTGCCCCCGGTGGGGATCGTATCCACGATCTCCCGCTTATGAATGTAAGGCGCGTGCCACAACCACGGTTCAGTTGTTGATCCAAATTTTTTTCATCTATGTTTCTTTATGTTGTCAGGACTTCTGCAAGCATACTTAAAGTTATTACTTGTTGTTGAATGACTGATATAAGATCGAGATATAAATTTCATGGTTATTTCATTTTCATGTCTTCAAAAAGTTATGTTACCTGTGTACCTCAATGTATCTATTAACACTCATTGGAAGATTTCTTTATTTGTTCTTGTGTTGTTCCAGGAGAGACAGCAATGGTATGGTGAAAAATTCCTACGTTAAGGACTGGCGGGCTAAGGGCAAGGGAAGTGGAAGTGAGTTTTTGAAATTATCATTTATTTCTACACTATTGTTGTCTGTTTATAGATGATTTTTCTCTCTCTAAAATGGAATGCTAAAAAAAATTGTAATTAATCTTTAATAAAATAAATTCATGTAGATGATTTTGTTTCTGACTAAACTTATTATTAATTTGAATGTAATTTAAAATATATAATTTCTGTTCATCTCTGGTTTCTATCATTAGATTCATATGTGTGTGTTCCAAGTATTATTATTAGCAGTAGCAGTAACATTTGTTTCTATTTCTCGATTAAAATTACTAGTAATCATTCACTATTTAATTACAGATGAAGAGTGTCAGCGAGACCGTTTGACATCTCAATTATACTCTGGTGCTCTAGAATGTTTGGTTTGCTGTGAGCGAATGCGTCAGGCAGATCCTGTTTGGTCATGCCCTGCATGTCATCATGTTCTTCATCTTCGATGTACAGTCAGATGGGCTTCTTCTTCTAGAGCTGGTAATTTTTCGTGTTATTACTTTTTGTTTATTTTATTACTGGAGTATTTATAAAAAATAAAGAAAGATGTTTAGAGTAGGTGCTCTTGTTTCCATTATTTTTTAAGGGTTTATGATTATTATCAAATCTATAATTTACTAAATAATATAACTACATATAAGGGCCTTTAACAGGTTTGCAACATAGAGATCTAGTTGGGAACTGTTTTGGTTTACAATCTGAATTTTTCTCCTATCCCTCCGCACTTTTTTTTTTTTTTTTTTAGGCATGACTTTGCTGACCCTTCTTTTTTTCTCTTTATATTATTTACAACTTTCTTTCTATTTTTAATGATGTTTTCTTTCATTTTAGCTTTTTTTCTATTTGTTTCATTATATATTATATTTTTGCAGATAACGGTTGGAGATGCCCTGCATGTCAAAATGTTACTGAGGCTATACCTACAGAATATAAATGCATGTGTGGAAAAGTGACCAATCCTCAATGGGTAAGTGAATTTCATGATTATACATGTTTAAATCTTTAAGGCCCCTTCCAGTTGTATTAGGTATGTCATAGTATGCTTACATCTTATAACACTGATTTAATTTGTTTATAACTGCTAATGAAACATCAGCCGGAGTATAATGGTCATTACGCTATGTCCCTTGTGTGCCATGAGGCCATAAATCAGATACCTGTGTATTTTCTGCCAATGTTTTTTATTTAGTCTTATTGTATCAAATAATTTTTATTTATACAGTGTACAATTTCTTTGAAACTTTCCTCCCTAATGGTAAATACTTAACAATAAATGTCAATGGGGTCTGGGTGAAAATAAATCCTGTGGGTTTTTTAAGGATAAATGCGTGGTATTGTTAAATATGAATGATTGAGTACTTGAAAAATAAGAAAGATTGGTAGTTCATTCTTTTGAATTGACTTAATTGATTATAAAAACCTTGCCTCTCTTATTATTAATAGTCTCATTATTATTGGCCTTAAAGGCCGAGAGGAAGGGAACCTGTTCAGGAGAATCTCTGCAGGTTTATGATCTGGTCCTATATTTGTCAACAAAGATAGTCTGATTGTGACATGCCATTAGGTATTCTACAGATGCTAGAAATAAAGCTAAGCACCGCCAAGTCTTAACTTATTTCAATGTCTTCAAAACACAGATTTAACGATACTTTTTTATGCTTTATTTCTTCCATCCAATTCTTGAATTGCATTGTCCATAATAATACACAATTCGAATCAGGGTTTGATTTAATATTATTCATATATATAATGTACATTTATACCATTAGTTTTCACTTAACAAGCTATGCCCTATTTTTCAACATCTGTGACTGAAATCATTTTTAGTGCGCTCAGTTCAGTCTTGTGAAAAAAATACTTGAATAAGTTGAGTAATAATATTTGGCTTGAAACAATAAATGTTATTCATGTTGTTTTTAGGTACGAGGTGAGACCCCTCACACTTGTGGGCAGGTATGTAGTAAAGATCGGGGCTGTCCACATCCATGCACACTTCTCTGCCATCCGGGTCCTTGTCCTCCATGTTCTGCGAATATTGACAGGTTTCAATGATTTTTTTTTCTTTGTTGAATGTTATGAAATTCAATATGGGATTTGTTTCTGGATTTAATTTTTATAATATAATAAGAAATATAAATTACTTGTATTTTAAGATATAACAAAGATTAATATGTAAGTTGAAGGTGAGAGTAGGGAAGATTACTTCAAGAACCCAAAATGAACTTATGTTTTTAGGATTTTTTTAAATTTTACCGCCTGGGAAAACCACATGACACTAACATTATAAAAATGTTAAATGTTATGTTGTCTGGTGCTAATGCCCAGCAGTTGAACCATCATAAAAGGTTTAGTAGGTTTTTTTTTTATTTTTTTATTTTTTTTTTTTTTTGAGTGAGTACTATTTTCATAAGTCATACATTTGTTAACTCCAAATTTTTGTAACAATTAGTTTTTAAAAAAAAAAAAAAAAATGGTGCTATGTTAGGTCTTTGATAATATCATAAAAGATATATATCTCGTACACTTGTTTAGAAAAAACAGTTTAGGTATTTACGTTTAAAATCTCTTTAAATTTGTAAAAAATTCATCCAGCCATAAAAAATAAAATGATTTTTTTGAAAATTTCAACCCACACAACCTTAGATACCCGTGGAACGTAGCCCGTTTCACCCTCCTGGTTCCATAGGACTGGAGGTTATAAAACTTACCACTAAATGTTGCAAAAATACGCCAAAGCCGTGGCTTTCAGGCACGAAACGGAGAAATGGTCTTGTCATGAAAGTGGCTATCAGTGACAATCCCCATTCTCTTGAATGGGTTACTGGAATTGGAAAAAAAAGTATAAGTTTTTAAGAATAAAATTTCTGATTTTAATGCATGTTTAGATTTTGAAACTTCATAATTTATTTTTGTAGGGCAAATGGCAATTATTATTTTGCTTAAGTGCATTCGTTATTTGAAAAGTTGCCCTTACCATTTCCTTATTCTGGGCTGTGTTTTAATCAACTGCAGGCTCAAAAAAGTTTTGAAATTATTTTTTTTATGAATAATATCAAGTGAAATATCTCAGTGTTGGTCTTTGGTTTGCATAAAACTTGTTTTATCATTTTATTTGTTAGACTCTCCTAGGAAATTCTTCTTGTAGCCATGAGGCCATAAAACAATCTCTCTCTCTCTCTCTCTCTCTCTCTCTCTCTCTCTCTCTCTCTCTCTCTCTCTCTCTCTCTCTCTCTCTCTCTCTCTCCTCTCTCCCATGAATATGCTTTAGCGATGACTAAATTGGAAAAAAAGTTACAAAAAAGTGTCCGGTGGCGTTTGCACATGTGGGGTGGTCATGTACGAAAAAGAAGGCTGTATGTTATACAGTACATTACATAGGTTTGTCGGGTGGACCTAAAGCATATTTATGTTCCTGAATTTGAGCAGAAGGCTCTAAACGAATTATTATTTTTTTTATTACTTTCATACCACTTCGTTTATGACTACTTTCATGAACATAATTTTTCTGGAACGTTTAAAATAACGTATAAATAACTGGCCTTGAGTGTTAAAGTGTGAGCACTCTGTGCCTAGGTTTGTGGGTCGTTCCGAATAAAGAAAAGGCAAGTGCCCCACTAGCTCGGTTGGTAGCGTTCTGACTTCATAAAGAAAAGGCATCAGCCCTATCCTAGCTAGAAAAGGGTGGTAACCTATAGATAACCCATCCCAAAAATTTGTCTTATGTTCAAGCATACTTTAACGTTTTAATAAATAATTACTTTTAGGTACCCTTTGACTAGAAAGAAGAATTTTATTGATTGTATTATAAACTATTGTTATTAAATATGCATCACACATTTGTATTTCTGAGAAAAATATAAAGCTGATTGAAAGTAAAGATCCAATCTATTAAAGGAGATAATTTATGATTTTATTTAAGCATGAATTTCTAGAACACACTATTACCTGTTGGATTTCAGTTCTTCTTTAGAACTTTTAAAATTAAGTTATATCATTATTACAATTAAATTTATTAGCTCAGTTTGGCCTACCAAAAATGTAGTCATTATTGCTAACAATTTTGCAGGTACTGTGGCTGTGGTCGAACTAAACAAGTCGTCCAGTGTTCATCTAAAGTGGAACTGACATGTGAAGCTATGTGTGATAAAACCTTAAATTGTAATAAGCACAGTTGTATTAAAGGTTGCCATTCAGGAGCCTGTGATGCTTGTGATAAAACAATCCACCAACGTAAGTAAATTGTTCATTTAACTCTTTGTGGCGAGGGATTAGGGATATCTGGCCTGGCTCAAAAAAATTAACTTCACCAGTGTTGATCCAAAGTCCTAAATCAAAAAGGAGGATTTTTTTTTGTTTTAATAAAAAAGAGGTTATTTATTTATTTAGCTTCATTGATTAGTACCTACATCATTAAAAAAATAAATATTTTTCGTATTAAAAAATATAGTCTATAAAAAAATTTATTGGAGCATATATTTACAGAATTCAACCTAAATATTTAGAGTTGAAAGAAAAAGTAAATAAATAATAAAATAAAGTTTTCCTACAATTTGAAATTTTAACGAATAAAATTATATATAAAAAAAGGGCATCAGCAAGAAAAGGGCGGTAACCAGTAGATAGCCCATTCCAAAAATCTGTGTTATTTTTATATAACTTCTATGGATGTTAAAATTTAAATAAATAATTTATTTCATTATAAAAACTGAAACAATTTAAGAAACGTTTGTTGAACTCATCTGATGTTTGTAATTTATTTTAAGGTTGTCATTGTGGAAATCAGGAACGTGATGTGCCTTGTGACGGAAGTGAATCGGGAATTAACTACAGCTGTGATAAGCCCTGTCATAAACTACTTACCTGTGGTGACCACAAATGTACAAATTTATGTCATCCTGGTTCCTGCCAAGAATGTGTCCTTTCACCTGAAGCTGTTCAAACATGCCCTTGTGGGAAGACTCGGATACCTCCTGGAACTCGAAAGTCCTGCAAGGACCCTATTCCACTGTGTGGCGCTATCTGCGGAAAGCTGCTTGCTTGTGGACAGCCAGGTACTTGTTCCTAGCACTTTCTAAAGTAAAGGAATGTATTTTTCTTGTGTAGACGGAGATTCAATGAATAAAATAACAAATTAACATAAACGTCAATTTAATAAAATTGGCTCTACATGTTTCACATCCTTGTATGCCTCTTCAAGAGCCTAAAAACTAGATTCAGCCAAATGGAACAAACGTGAACCTTCCGCTAGAATAGCCATGTCATTATTGAAGATTATCTACAAAGCAAGTAATTACGTAAGCATTCGTGATGAACGATTTGACTCGTAAGTTTGTAATTACTCTGTGCACAATGGATATGAAGAAATATATTCTTACTTACGGTATCTTTAAAATATAAAAGCTTAAACATTCCCTTTATTTTCTAATCTACTTGATTCATTATTCTTGATTTATTTTGAATTGAAGCGTGTAAATTCACACTGGAATGAAAGCTCAAAGCTCAGCCACCACCAAACAAAATTTTATCTGAGCCTGGATTCTCATTCAATTATACTCATTGAACGATAAGGATATTTTCTTAAAAGCTATTTACTCTTATGAAATTCTAATGTTTGGGAAATTTAGCCTTTTTTTTTTCTATTCTCCACGACAGATCTGACAGAAACAATAAAAAAGATCAAGTAAATATTGAATTTGGCTTCTAGCACACTCTGAAGGAACGTGTGGCTCTTGGGGATGCTCATAATTTTTGTAATATTTCATCATAAATTTTGTCTATCCTTTCTACAAGTCTCCAAAAATCGGCCCCATTTGAATATATATACATATATGTGTGTATACATGTCAGTTAACGCTATAACAGCTACAATTTTGGTTCTTTTGGTCCCAGAAATTTGGCATACATCATTCCCATATGAAAGTATTCGGCGAGCTTGTTAATTAGCAAAATTGTTTAATAAGAAGGGGGTGGGATACTTGAAACCTGCCAATCCCGACTACCTTACAACTGTGCCCTAGCGGGCGTAATTATTGTTTTATTGGAACACTCGCTACATAATATTTAGAGCTAATGAATATTGATTTATTATTTATAAAAGCATAATCAACCCATTAAGAGTTGGTGTTCGCTTATTAATTTGCCTCTAATTTTTGCTTCCTTGCAATATTTTCTAATGAGAAAAAATTGATGTTTAAATATGAAAAATGTTTGTGGTAGGAATAGATGTTCACCTGAAACAGACTACAACCTAAAACGTAAATGTGCTCCTGAAGGTTTAATTTTTGTTCTTGTTTAACAAAACGGCTATGTATCAAATAAGATTAATTAATATTGACCTAAAACTATTTTTCTTTAGATTTTTCAGTCAGTTGGTTAAAAAAATATAAAAGAGCTAAACTACTTATATTTATTTGATCGAAATGTTTAAGTATGTTCCTCAGCAATTTAGTGTAAACTTCTTGTCAAGCAATGTGCTTAGTTATGCAGCTTCTATGTAAAATGCTTTTTTCTTCTGTATTTTGAAACAAATATGTTGTTCATTTTAGGCAAAAGACATACTTGTGCTGGCAAATGCCATAATGGGGACTGCCCACCTTGTCCTGAAACAACATCAGTAATGTGCCGTTGTGGTGCCATGGCCAAAGAAGTGCAATGTGCAGTATTGGAATCCAGACCAGATGATGCCCGTTGTTCCAAGCGATGTACTAAGGTATTTTTGATTTTTATAGTTCTTTCAAAGCTTATTAAAACCTATGAAAAGAGACCATCACCAAAGTTATGAGTCTGAAACAAATAAATAAACAAAGCTTATTGAAATTTTTCATCTCAACTAACGTATTGGATATTTTCGGACCACAGTTTTTGTAAAGAATATAACATTAATATTTACCGAGGAGTTTGTTGGGGTTAGGTCATAATAGGTTTTTGATGTTTAAAAAGAAGTAGCAAGGTAAAAAAGAGTAGAAGCTTATGAAACATTAATGTTTGGTTAAGAAATTTTAAAGTTAATCGGTTTATTATCTGGTTAGGAAATATTAAAACAGAGAGCTAAGAGTTAACACAAGGCTGTCTTAGAGTGCGGTTGACTGCTGTACAAGTCAAGGAAGGCCGTGTCTTGGGCGAGGATGACTTCTCAAGTCTGAGAGCTGTGCTCCTGGTGCTGTTTAATTGTCCAGCAGTTCTCACTGTATAAGGAACTATAGTCTTGAATGCATATGACTTGAAGACAAGCTCTGTTCTTGGTTGTATCTAGGGGATTTAGAGGAACTATTAGTTCCCTGTTTCACCCTTAAATTCATTTAGTTGTCCTTTTTACTACACCTGCCTGGAAGACGAACAATGACCTTGTAGGCAACAGCCACGGCCAAGTTGAATGCACCGGTTCTTGTCAATCACCTAAGTTAAGCAACGTCAGGCATGGTCAGTACCTGAATGGGTGACCGATCACTTGCTGTTGGCATTATAAATGAGTGGCAACCTGTAGATAGCCTGGCGTTAATAGCTCAATAGTTGATAAGCCGTTAAAAAATGAAAATTACCTTGATCTATCAGGCTATTCCTTGCCCTTCTCCGTAGCTCTATTGAATTTTTCTTTCCTTTTTTCCCAAGAATTTATTCAAAATATTTTGCAAGAAACGCAACATAAAATTGTACTCATTTTCCTTTTTAAATTAAATTAAAAATAATGTATAAAACGAGCATAGATCAAATCAGTGGGAGAACTCACAAAATGTTTTAAATAATATAAAAATTTCAAATTTGTAAATATTTTTAACTCTGCTGCTGCCGATCCACAGCCCGGATAAAAAAGGAGGATGAGGAAAAAAAATGTATGATGATCAGAAAATACGTAGGGCAAGTGTTGCAGTGCGGGCTTATCACACTCAGGGATCGGTAGCCCAGCTCAACTCACAGCACTATAAGGGTTAAACTAAGTAAAATCTTTATTAATAAAAACATTCTGCAAAGTATAGTTCATTATTATTTGATTATATATATTTTTTCAATATGATCCTCAATCTAAAATGTCATTTGAATAATTATTTTTAATTCTGCTTGCTATTCTTCTTATTGACTATTTTTGTGGTTCTCTTTTAATTTTGTTTTAACATATTTTAGAGAAGAAGTTGTGGCAAACATAAGTGTAACCAGAATTGCTGCATTGAGATTGACCACTTTTGTCCTCTTCCTTGCAACAAAATGCTTTCTTGTGGTAGACATCGCTGTCAAGAGCTCTGCCATCGAGGAAATTGTCGCCCCTGTCTGGCTGCAAGTAAGTTCATTCATATTTTCGTATCAATTAATAGAATTAGAAAAATAAACATTTTCGACTGGTTTTTATCAATTCAGACTTACAGGGGTTTTAATGAATTTTTAGTTCTATTGTAAGAGAGTATTATGCTTCTTTTTTTTCTTTTTTTTTTGCATTTCTTTCCCGACTGCTGGCAGATAGTTTATAAGGTAACCAATAGAGCACATTATCTATCTAAGTCAGTCGTTTTACTAAAATCTTTCCTTAGAATACATATTGTTAAATGTGATTCAGCGGAATGGAATATGAGTGGGCAATTTCGAAATTCTTCTCATTTTCTTGATCAATGATGATTTATCATAGGATGAAGCCATCCAATCCCACTGATTAACATAGAAAGTAAAAAATAAAAGTGTTCAAACATCAAAGAGTGAGAAATTTTTTTAACAATCGACTGAGTTCAGAATCAACTTGAGAAGACTTGACAGCAATTCAGGTAGGCATCACTGGGGCTCTACTGCACAAAAAAGTCACAAAAATCATGGAAAGTAACGAAATTGAAAATAGGGCTCGAAAATCATGAAAACGTGATAAATTTTAATATCATGTCACAAAATTTCAGTTTTACCGGAGTCTAATGTACCAGGTGTATGAGTATGGATTGCGGATTTTTTTCTCGAAAAAAACACATTAATTCTCGGGAAATGATAATAATTGATTTATTCAAAGTATGCGCCATTGCTAGCTACACATTTTTCCCATCTTTCTGGCAATTTAAGGATACCGCGCCAGTATCATTCCTCCTTTTTGGATGCGAACCATTCATCGAGCCATTTTTTCACACCTTCGTAAGTACTGAAGCGCCAATTGGAAAGTTCGTGTCCCATTGATGAAAACAAGTAGTAGTCGGAAGGGGCCAAGTCTGGTGAGTAGGGCGGGTGGGGCAACATATCCCAGCCAAGTGCAGAAATGGTGTCTTTGACCACCTTTGCTGTGTGTGCGGGAGCGTTGTCGTGCAACAAAATCACTCTATCGTGTCTTGTTTCCCATTCTGGCCGCTTTTCGATCAATGCATGGTTCAAATTGATCATTTGCGTTTTTGTTGAGTTTGGGTGTCGTCTTCGTCCAGCAATGCTTGCAATTCGGCATCTTCAAACGTTTTCGGGGGTTTTCCATGTTCCTTATCACTGATGTCGAAATCACCACTTCTGAAGCGTCGGAACCAGCGTTCACAGGTGTCTTGCGATGGAGCATGACTGCCGTAAGCTTGAACAAGCATTCGATGACTTTCAGCTGCTGTTTTCTCCAAAAGGAAACAAAATTGTAGCGATCCCCGCAAATCACACTTTTTAGGCACAAAAATCGACATTTTCAAGCGCGAAATAAACAATGATGCTATCAGTCTGACAATGTAGAACCAATATGGCATTGAAGCACAACAATGGAAGTATAAAAGTCAGTATGCGTCAAATTCTGTATGGCACGCATATACGAGTAGCGCTGCCAAGTGGTGAAATCCGCAATCCATACTCTTATACCTGGTATTCCCGCAATTTCTCACATAAATTATCCATTATTTACAAATATTTTTATTTATCTTTATTCATATTCAGTGTTTTTCTTGAACTTTAACATGTTTGGGCCCAGCGTCGTGGCATATGCGTCAACAGTTAGCTTGTATTTCTCTCTATACCCACTATTCCGGGCCATGTCCTATATATACCCTTCGTATTTGATTTGGGCCCTCATTACGTTATTATCGTTTAGGTTTGTGGGACTGATATTGTATGATACTGAATCCGTCCGAGAAATTCCTTCAGCAGGCCCGCTCTCATGGCTTATTTGACATTTTATTAAATTGTAATTAATCCACTAAAAATACAACATTTTAAAAGTTTCTTCACTTATTTATTTATTTTTATATGTTTGCTGAAATAACTATACAAAATGAAGATTTGGATCCTGATGTAAATTTTGTTCGAAGCCATCGGTCCTGAAAGTGTTAATATTGATATTGTGTAACCTTTAATTTACTAATTTATGTACATTGACTATAAATATTTAGTTAGTACTATTTTTAGAAATTTTGAATTCTGCTTCAAAAAATTGTTCTAAATTTTTGAGGTTGTTTAATCCGTCATTCTAAAATTTTTAGTACCATAGTTTCTTCCCTTTTAAAATTAATTTAACTATCCTCTTTAATATATGATGCACATTTTATACAATTTTAAATTGTAATTTTATAGATTTCACGGTAATCCGTGAAAGGTTACAAATAATTTTAAGCTGAAAGTTTTTTCATTTTGTAATGAATTTTTTTTTCTTTTTAATGGGTATGAAATTTACAATTCAAGTCATGAAAGTGGATTTCACAAAAGTAGTAGACACCCTGCATCTCAAGAGAAATTAACTCAGCAATCTAGAAGGGGTTGTTAGTCTTGCTGGTACTATTTTTGAAGGTTTTTGTTGCAGCAAATACAGCAGTTTAACAAATACACAATTTATTTTGTTTTTATATATGTCTTAACAATGACACATTTTGTTTGTTATAGAGGATTTGAGGTTTATGAATAGCGCGCTATTAAATAAATAAAATTATCATTTTTTCAATTTAATTTAGCAATGAACTTCATTAAAATAAAATTTGATTTCAGGTTTTACTGAGTTAAGTTGTGAATGTGGAAAATCTGTACTATTACCTCCCGTACCTTGCGGAACGAAACCCCCTGAATGCACTGCACCATGTTCTCGTGCACATCCTTGTGGCCATGCTCCAACTCATTATTGTCACTCTTTGCCTGATTGCCCTCCTTGTTCTGTACTTACAACAAAGTACTGCTTTGGTGCTCATGAAGTAAGCCATTTTTTTCTTTTATTTTTATATTTCTTGGTAATTTTTTTTCTTATTTATCATTTTACTTATCTTTGATTATAAAACAATTAAGTATACATAAACTTGAAATAAATTAAATCATTAGAACAGTTGTTGAACAAAAATAATAAGTTAATTTCCCATCTATTTCAGCTTCGGAAAACAGTTCCTTGTCATATGGGTGAATTTTCATGTGGACGTGCGTGCAATAAGCCTTTGGATTGTGGTCACTCCTGTATCAGACTTTGCCATTCAGGCCCATGTACACCAGAAGGGTCTCATTGTACTCAAGGTTGTCCTACTTCTCGGCCATCTTGCGGTCACCCTTGTGCCGCGCCTTGTCATCCAGGAACTCCTTGTGTACCTCAGCCATGCCAAGCGAAGGTAAATAAATGAGATAATAATAATCCATTTTTATTAGAACATTTAGTCTTTATTTTCATTTTGGTGTTCTTGATTCTCTTGTGATACAATTCTCAAAATCAAAGAAATGAGAAGAAGAAAAAATATCATTAGAAGAAACTCATCTGGCAGATCAGTAGCGCTGAAGTCTACTATGCCAATAGGGTACCTTGTGCAGAAAAAAAACAACAACTTATAGATCAAAGGGCATCAGTGCAAAATGAAGTCTCTTCTCGCCAATATTGCAGCAACAGATATGATTGAAGCCATAATATCATCATTGTCTGTTAGATTGCATGTCACATAAAAGATGTTTTTGGATATGAATCACATAATCTCACCAGTAACATCAGATCCGTAACTGGCCACGAGTGCCCTGAGGGGCAGATACTATAAAAGTATCTGATTCATGACCAGATTGCACACAAGGGAGATAGTGTGGTCAGTACTATGCTGTGGTCACCTGATTTCTCCCTTTTCAGATACCCATTAATAAATTAATTAATGGCCGGGTTGGCCTTGTGACGGTCAGGGAGGCCGAATTCAACCGAAGAACGAAGGCACTAGAAGATAAAAATTTTTAGTGCTTGCTCGGGATTTGAACTCAGGTCCTCCAGCATATTAGTCCTGAGCTAACCTCGCCTCCTCACCAGTCACATATCACATAAAAATAGCTCTTGACTTACCAAGCTTCCAAGGGCAAGTTCTAGCATCTCTTGGAATCTAGATGGCGAATGTAGGCTCAACTCACAAGGCGTGGTATTTAAAAAGAAGGTTGCAAGGAGGGTATATTTGAATATCAAACATTTCTCTTGATACATTATTGATCATTGTCCCCCAGAGCAAAAATCATTCTTAGTCTGTTACTTAGAAAATTGTTGCCAACACACGCTGAATACCACCATTTGCTGTTTTTTTTGAGTTATCAAGGAAATGAAATGAGAAAAAATCCCTGCTGCAGGCAGGACTGAGACCTCCATCTCCCGCATGAAAATCTAAGGTTAGCCACTAGACCTCAGGAAGACCCTTTTTAATCTTTTTAGCACAATTTATTTTAATTTTTGTATTCCCTGATGGTTGCACAGCTAACAGAACACACTGTTGATGTGAATCACTCTACATAATTTGATCTACCTTTAACTGAAATTCCTTATCTATTGTCTTTTTGGTCACATTGTTTTAGAAATAAATAAATATTATATATAAGTTATTAAAAAACTGCTTAATGTTCACTTGAGAAGTCTTTGTTTACGAATTCTTGGGCAATCTTGTGCTCAAAGCAATGTGTTTATTTACGTATTAATGAAGAAATGTTTGTGAAATAAAATAACATTCCTTCTTTCAGGTTGAAGTAAGATGTGAATGTCGGAGGAGAGTTGTTACAAGAAGTTGCTCAGAGAACACCTCAGAATACCAGCGTCTTGCCACAGCTCAACTTGCATCACAAATGGCTGATGTTCGTCTTGGAAAAACAGTCGAACTTAGATCAACTTCTAACAAACCCATTCTTAAGTAATAATTATTTTATTTTTTAAACTATAATTAAGGATTTGATAGCTTTAGCGTCTGATCATCTTTTTTTCCCAGGGAGTATATCTTCTTCTCTGAGACCAAACCCATGACAATATTTTGATGTCCGGTTTCTCAGGAAAATTGGCAACAATGGATGCTCAAAAGAGCGTTAAAGTTGATTTTTTTCTGGTTGGCAAATAATGAACAATCGACCATCTATCTATAGTCCAACCGTTCTCCTGTGTTTCTTAATGTGGAAATGCATTGTTGCAGACTTAGACATTTTTACTATGTGGGGAATTTATATTAATCTCATTTATTGAATTTTACTGATCAAAACCTTTTTGGAACTGGACATTTTTCCATAAGAATTGGTCCTATAAGAGATTATCTTATTATTAACTTAACATTTTTTGGTATGTTCTTAGTTTTTATTCAATATTTTATTGATATTGTTTACATCATTTCTATTTATTATTCATTTAACTGTTCCCAAAGACAACATATTTTTTAACTAATATTTTACAAATTTTAGATTTGTCTGCTTTAACCTCCTATATACTTTTTTCCTTTATCATAATGTTAACCTAAGTTACAGCTTGTTTTTTTTTCTTCTTTTTTTACTTTTAAATATAATTATTATATATATATATATATGTTTTCAGGCTCGAGTGCACTGATGAATGTAAATTAGCTGAAAGAAACCTGCGTTTAGCTATTGGCCTTCAGATCTCAAATCCAGATCTATCGTCCAAGCTTTCCCCCCGTTATTCACCGTTTCTTTTATCCTGGGCTAAGAGGGATCCTAAATTTGCACAGAACGTTCATGATAAACTAACTGAAGTTGTACAGCTGGCAAAAACGGTACTTCGTTTATTTACTATATCCTTAATACAGAAGTATGATTTGCTGAGTTTTAATTTCCCATATAAATAGATAATTAATTTCATTATTTTAATTTACAGTCCAAACAAAAAAGCAGAAGTTATTCCTTCCCTTCCATGAAGTCTGAAAAGCGGCAATTCATTCATGAGTATAGTGACCACTTTGGCGTTGAAAGTGTTGCATACGATGCTGAACCAAACAGGAATGTTGTGGCCACTGCATATAGAGACAAGGTTTAATCTTATACTTTTAATAGCATATATAATAATTTTTCTAATTAATGAATATGTTATTTAACTGTTTATAAATATTTTATTTCAGTCCTGGCTGCCGAGCTACTCAGTTCTTGAAATGCTAGAACGAGCTGCGGGTAAAAGAAAAGTTCCTTCTTTACTTCCATCATTGAAAAAGGATAGCAAGTAAGTATACTAGTTTATAAAAAAAAAAAAAAAAAAAAAAAAAAAAAAAATGTATTATAAGCTAGGCGGAAGGAGGTCATTAAAAATAGAATTGATACGTCAATTAATTTATTTTTACCCAGCTCTTCATGTCTCATATCGGTCTAGGTCTCTCATTTAAAATGGGAGAAAATTATATTATTATTTTATTTTATTTAAATTACTATCTTAATCTGAATGAATGACTTTTATTTGTTAGACTCTTATTGATTGTTTACATCTGACTCACAGCTGTTTGATGCCTTATGTGATAATCTTATTCTTGACGTGACCATTGTAGAGGAATTTTCAACTTTCTACAATTAGGCTATATTAGTGGTGTAGTGAGGCTCTTGTAGAGACGCCTTAAATGGTCTGAAACATGTACAGCTAGTTTAGATAAATTAATTTATTTGTTAATTAATTCTATTTTAATTAATCCTCCAACTTGCTTATAATATATTTCCAGAAATTTGGTTCACTATAAGATATTGCTTAAAAAAATCTTTAGTAAGCTACTTGTTTGAAATTGATAGCCATTTTCGTGACAAGGTCGTTTCTTAGCTTCTAGACTGAAGGCGATATTTTCTTTGACCGGTTTTTACAATATCTAGCAGGAAATTTTAAAAGTTCTGGTCATGATCCGTGATCATGTTCCGTAGATATTATACCAATTCCTAGATATTTGATTTATGTTATTTTAACCCTTTAACGGGCACATTTTGCTAGCTATGTTGGATTTTTTTTAATTTATATTTAGGGGTCTGGGTGCATCCATTTACTAAATATGAACCCAGGACGTTAAAAAAAAATTGTATTCATGAATAAGGGGTAGGCCGCATATTCGGCCCTTGCTCATTCCAGGCATCGGGAATCCCCGATAGGCAATGGCCACGATATGTCGTAAAGCCGATTCTGAGTCTCAAAGATCCCGAAAATGAAAATGGGTCATTCGATGGCGTTACCCTAAGATTGGCAGGCTTTAAAAAAAAATCTGGATAATCTATAATAATAGTATAAGGCTAGCCCACAATATCAGAATTGAGAAGAACATTTCATTAGGAATGCCAAAAAAAGTATTTTTTCCTTCCAGTCTCACGAGAATAAGGTACTTATGAGACAAATTAATGTATAACATGTAGGCGATATACTCATTTCAATTTAAATCAATTAATTCCTAATCTAGAATGTATAAAAGAATTATTACATACTTTAAAACGATTTCTGGATAAGATGAGTAATCCAGAGAGCCAATAATGCATGGTCAACACAGACACAAGACTGACCGGTCGGGGGGGTAAGGGCCGAATATTCGGTCACTTTCGTCGTACCTCGCCTCCTCGGGCCTGAGAGCTCCTAATACTATTTTTTGGCATACCTCGGCATCAAGGAAGCTTTGGAACAAATCCCTTCTCACTCGCGTCATTTTTGAATTTCGCGGTAGAGGCCGCGTAATTGGCCCTTGCCCATTAAGGGGTTAAGAAAAATAATTCCAAAAAACCTTATAAAATTTTAAAAAAAAAACAAAAAAAAATAAAAGTTTTTAAGTCTACCCAAAGCCCAATATGAGCAAATGATGACGGAAAACTTTTTAAAGAAAGAAATAACAAAAGCGTATTAGGGGAAATGAGAAGAGATTTTCATGACATCCTGTATAACCAGGAGGGTGAAACGGGCATCTAATGTCGTGCAGAATGCTGTCTCCTAAGCAGGGTGTCTATTGCTCGAAAAACATAAAAATGTCACAAAATTGAAAATAGGGCACGGAAATTACGAAAAAGTCACGAAAATCATGAATTTTTAAACCATGTCACGAAATTTCAGTTTTACCGGGATCAAACGTAATCCCAGGACATCCGCGCATTCGTAATTGCAATTCTATCTGCCCCTTCCACCCCTTTCTTTGTTAGATTCCTTTGTTGTAACCTTTAAACATGAATTATCCATTATTTACATAAATGCAGACTTAAATATTGAAATTCTATACACAATTACTTTCTAAATTATGTACAATAACAATATATATTTAGTTAGTAATATCTTTAGAAATTTTGAATTCTGCTACCATTGTTCAATATTTGAAGTGAAATTGGGGCTGCTAATTCCGTAGTCATGCTAAAAATTTTAGAATTAACGTTTCCTCACTTTTAAAATGTACCTATTCTTTTAAACATATGATGTACATTTTATAAAGTTTTATTAATTATAAATTTATGTAAAATTTAAATATATGTACAATTGTAAGTTTATAGATACCTAGATACCTCGGTAATCCGTGTAAGGTTACAAATAATTTTAAGCTAATAGTTAAGGCTTTTTCTTTTTAAGTGAAAAGTAGTTTATATTAAATAGGCAAGAAATTTGCTTTTCAAATCACGAAAAATTCATGAAATTGGCTTTCACAAAAGTAGTAGACACCATGGTAAGGGTTAAATACTGACGTCTGTTGCCCAATCATAAATCTTTGTTTACTTTTTTCTATGTATACTATCATAAATCTTATCTCACTTATTGGGGTTTTCTAATTATGATTTTGTTATTCCTTGTTTTGAATTCATTTTAATAATATTTCTAAAGGCTGTCTTTTCATTTGCCAGAGAGGAGAGTGTGATGCTTCCTGTAAGACTTCGCCCTAAGTCTGAAGAACTAAAACAAGATGAAGCTAAAACAGATGAACCACCGCCTATAGACTACTTTGACTATGTCAATCCCTCTTAGACTTAAGCTTATCACCATCAATTGGTTCCTCGCCCTTCTCAGCTCAGTCTCTTCTTTCAGTCTTTCTTTTTAAAGTATGTTTAGTAAAATCAAATGTTATAAATATACTTAAATATAAATATTAAATATAGTAATGTCTATTTTGTTCATTGTGGTTATTATATAAGGAAACATACTGAATATGTGTAAGTTTTGTTGTTGTATAGTTTACTCTGTGATTTATGAATTAAAGCCTTGTTTAAATCCATGCTGTGAGAACATCTGGTGAAAACAATGAATACATTATCAATTGAGAACTAACAGAAAAGAAGTCATCCATATAATTTGTTTTGTTATTTTTTTTTTTTTTTTACTAAACCTTAACATTCTATTGGAGCATATCAGAACCTTGAAAGAGAAAGAGTGAATCACGAATTCCGGATCTTGGGATATCAATGTAAAAGTTCTAGAAGTGCTTCAGGATAGCAAAGGGGAATGTTTACTCTAAGGAATTTTGATTAATAAACCCATTGACAAAGTATGCAATTAAAATTCAGTGTTGTAATTATAATTTTTATTAATGATTTATCGTTAACAAAATGCTAAAAGGTGAGTTTCAGACCTGAGATTCGCCCTTGAAATCAGACATTGACTTTTTCATAGACAATGGTGCTATTCACTTTAACTTGAAACTGTGAGAGAACTGAAGGCAAACCAGAGAAGCTAGGCAAACTGTCATGTTACCTACATCTTTCTAATTCAAAATAAAATTCAAAAAATTTGCCCTTTCACTTTCAAGGTCTTGATATATCCCTGGAGTAATAAGATAAAGTGACATGTGGATCACTAAAATGAATTTAATCTTTAATGCTTATATTTTAACATTCCTCTTTGCTCTAATAGAATTTGAAATGGACTTGTAGGAGAAAATAAAGGCCAACCCTTCCTACTGAATATTTCTTCTAAAATCAGACTATGAAATTCTCTTTTTTTTTTTTTTTTTTTTTTTTTTTTTTTTTTCTGGATAAATACTCATTTAAAATGTGGGGCGCAGAAAGAATCATTACCTGCCATTAAAGTTATTTTTATAATTTAATTTAATTTTGGGTAGTTTAAGATTATATATAGTGAATAAATTTGTATTGAGGATTACTAAAAGGAAGAGGAACTATACTTTATAAGCTTGTTAACATTTTGATTGCTTTCTATTTTTAATTATTAAATTGATCTGTATCTTGTCTGTAGATTTGTCTTGCTGATACTTTATGTTTCTTAAGAAAATTAAAATTGTATATTAGGAAATATCACTGTTATTGTATATATCTATGTCTATTCCTAAATTACACTAGTTGTTGGCTCAAAAAATCAGTCTTGACCATTTGATGTCTTTATCTTAAAAATAATCATAACTTTCCTTGGCTTTCTAAAACTATTGTTTGCACAGAAATTCTCGATATTATTAGTTTTACGTAGAAAAAGGAAACTTTATTGAAATAAGTAGAGTATTTAGTCTGAGGAATTTTATTAATTCTTGTATTTGGAATAAAGAAGCTATTGAAATTCAACTTTGCTAAACTATAATATCAAGGGGAAATCTTATAAATTTTATTGAGGATTATTCCTTTTTTATTAATTTTTAAAATAAAAAGTAAAAATTCAATTCAATGAATTGAATTTTTGTTTTCTTATTGTCACCTTCTCGTTTAAACGGGTCATGTTTTTAAAACACATTTATTTATCTTAACTTTTATTTGAAGCCTATGTGTTCTCTGATAGAACTTGACTTTGAGTCAGCAAGCTTAATAATTACTAAGAAAATTTCTGTGATAATAACTTCTTCTTTTTATGAAATGAATTGTTAATTTGTGGAGTTATTGACATAAGAAATTTGTACCATTAATTTATTTCTGTCGTTATAAATTAATTACTTACCTACTATTCATCTATAAATTCCAATGAATTCACTGAATGACAATATATTATTTGTTACCATTTAGTTTATTTATTTCCTAGATCCTTCTTTCTATATAAAAAATGTAAGATTTTTTTTGAAAATAGAGGGAAATAAAAGCTTTTGAAAATAAATTTTATTAGCTGCTAGCGGCGCTAATGGCCTAGATGCAGATGCGCCATTATATAAAAAATAAATAAAAACTATTAGCTGCTAGCAACTTCATTTCCTTATAGGGAAGAAACCCCACTTGAAGTTGACAATTAATAGGCTCCCAGGTTTAATTATTTTAGGCTTTTTCAGATGTGGGGAATCAATGAAACTACATTGAATGAATATCTTCAACCATTTTCGAAGAAAGTAATAAAAATCAGATTTTTGTTTCTTGTGCTCAAAAATGTTCCACTGACTAGAAACTTTTTTCACATGTCCCACATTCATCAAAACTAAGATACACCTTTATGTTTTGGTTATGTTTGGAGTAGAGAAAGTATTTTAAAAAAATATACTTTATCAACATGAGCAGTTTTGGACTTCTTGTATATTTTTTTAAATATCCTAAAAACGGTGGAAATTGTGGTAAGTGGAAACTGATCTTTCAAAGTATATTTCAGTGTGCTAGTTGATGAACCAAATCATGTTTGATAGTAAAAATGAAGGCAGAACACCAAAAGGCGATTTTTTGCCGGTTCTAAAATGATAGGATAGGATACGCGGTTTGGCACTCAAGTACTCTGTTATTTGCGCCTGATTCTAAAAGAAAAAGCTGGGTATCATTCATGGCACTCTCCAACTCCCGAGGATAACCTCCTTCACTAAAAAAAAAAACACTTTCAAGTTCATTGATTCACTTCAAGGAGGCCCGGTGGCTGTGAGTGTTAAGGCGTGAGCACTTAACACTCTGTGCCAAAGGTCGTTCGATACCCACTATGGGGCAGTGGCTTTTATTTAGAAAAAAGAAAAGGAATCAGCCCTGTCCTGGCTAGAAAAGGGCGGTAACCTATAGATACACTGTTCTAAAATCCGTAGTTAATAATAATGGACGTTGAAATTTAAATAAATAAAATTCACTTCAACATTTCAAAACCCGCCATTCAGCCCCTCCTGAACTGATTGATAGCAAGGGACTAATAACAGTTAAGTGCCCATCTACGAGACATTTTTTATCACTAGCTTTAATCCTCTCGATCCCACAGCCCTTCCCTAGACCTTCGGTCAATGCCCACTTGACACCCCTGTTGATTTCATCCCCCTTTTTCGAAACTACTATCTAACTATTCTGTTAGTCAATTCCATTCCTGTCAAACATTACACATCATCATTTATCACAAAACACTTCTCCTCTATTTTCAGTTTCAACTTTCTTCTACATGTTTTACTTGTCACGCTTTCCTATCCTCTTAAAAAACAAACGATACCACTTCTGGTTAAATTCATTCATTTTTTCAAGTGATAACAGTAGAAAGTTAAGGTTGGAACTGTTCGTCTCTAATACGCCTTCCTTTAGCTGGATGACCTCGCCAAGAAACAACTACATCCTGAAGATTTCCATCAATGTAAGCCATCTACTCTCCCTCCAATCTAGGCTAATTTTAGGTTTATGTTTTAGCATTTTTGTCTTGCATCATGGGCGTATATAGAAAATAATTTCGGGGGGGGGGGGGGGGGGGGGGCAAGTTTTTACCCTCAAATCAAAATTTCGGGGGGGGGGGGGGCTGCATCCCCCCTTATATACGCCCATGTCTTGCATTGCCCTAATAAAGCAACACTAGAGAGCATTGAGATGCGTGTAGATAAGTTACTCAGCCTCTATAATTTTTATATGAAAGGAAAACCAATAATGAGGTATCAAAATGAAATGGTGAATCATGTTGCGTTTAAGCACCCACCCGGCTTCCCTTCAGTCAGCCCTCAACCGTAAGCTTAGTTTTTAATCATTAAGATGTTCTCATATTTGTTTATTTATTGTTAACAAAACAAAAATATTATTACTAAAATAGACCTGTTTTTATTTAATTTGTTGGTTTTTAAAAGTTTTAGATATTTTTATCGATTGACAACAAATTTTTGTTGAGTCACAGCTCTTGATAGGATAGGTAGCAGGAGCTGTCGAAAGCACTTAGCGCCCATAATAAAACTTTCTAAAAAGGAAGTGATAACTTTCATTTCTACTCAAATTCGTAATTTTCTACCACCATGACGTGTTATCTCTCTCTTTTGTTTTCCTTCAATTTTTTATAAGGGTTGGGGGGGGGACTTCAATGCCTCATAGTTACCTTGGCGAATCGCCTTTCTTGCGGGTGATCATAAATATTTATTTATTTAAATTTTAACGTCCATTATTATTAACTCAGAATTTTAGGACGGGTTATCTATAGGTCACCACCCTGTTCTAGCCAGGATAGGGCTGATGCCTTTTCTTTTTTCCCAAGCATAGCCACCACGCCTAGTGGAACCCAGGACTTATGGCACGGAGTGTTAAGTGCTCACGCCTTAACACTTACGGCCACCGGGCCTCCCGGTTTTAAATAAATAAATTCTTACCTTTGGTCTCTTCACTTCATGCATCTTTTTATTTTTTGTATCTTTAAAAAATATTGTTATCGTTGTCATTAATATTAATTGTACTAGAAATTCTCTCTTAATTTGCATTTGTCTAAGTCGTTTTTCCAAAATAATTTTACTCTTTTTATTATGATTCATATAAATATTTGTGTTTCTTCCTAGCTAAAACCCAATCATTCATTACTTCGTAGGATAGCAAATGTACAATAAGATGACAGTGTCTTACAATATTCATCAAATTAAATTGGTATTCTTTTCTATCTCAAAGGAAGTCTCCGATTTCAAACTTTTTAAAGTCGGCTACTGTTTCATAAGAGCTTCAAGCTGTTAAAATGGACTATTTCATTTTTGGTGACTTCAGTATACAGAATAATATTTAAATTCAATTTGTGATTGATTAAGTAAATTATTGTATAATTATACAAATTATCTCTTTTCTAAAAAAAATTATTTTCTTCTAATTGCTTCCAGTGATCTAAAACGCTCTTCACATGTTGAATTCCCAATCACATTAAATTACTCTACTTCACCACTTTACATAAATTTGAAAAGTTAGTGAATAAATGCAAACAAATATATATATATATATATTTTAAAAGTTTATTTTTATTTCTTACATATATTGGCTGAATTGTTCGATACTAACTTTATAATTCAAGTGGCATTCTGTTTACTTGTGAGGTTGCTCTATGTTTGAAAGACTCCATGTTGTTTAGTTATCTCCCTGAGAGGGGGGGTTGATTGTGTTATGGGCCTTTAAGTTAATCGGTCCGTCAGAGATCTCTTGGGATTTTGGGAGATGTTCATTTTTTAGAAGCAAAATATGTCCATTTAACATTTTTTCAGTCAATAATGGTTTGTACATAGTTTTTTTTTACCATCTTTAATTATTTAGTTTGAATGTAATAGGATTTGTAAAATGTCCTCAATTTCTTTTATAATGTGATTATTATTCTGAATCCGATTTTTTAAAATAATAAGTAAAAAAGGTAGTTTTTTTTAAATGAAAAGGTCTTTAAGATAAGCTGGTAGCAATTGTACTTACATACTATTGGGTTGATAACCTGGTTTGAAGATCAAAATTTTAATTAGCAACAAATTTAGTTTTGCTGTAATTTATTTGTTGAAGGAAAAATTGTCATCGATGCTACAAAAATGTCCTAAATAAATTAACATCCTTGTTATTACGGTTATTTTGTTTGATTATTTCTAATTGGTAGATTATTTGAAAGTGATAAATTTATTTTTTATGCGAAACAATTGACCAAATATCTGTTTGCATTAATAATCACTGAGGCAAATATTATTTTCCCAAGTTTCTTGATGATACCCTCATAAAATAAAATGAAAAAATAAAGCCAATAGAATATTTAATACCAGTAATGCTACTATAGATAATTGATTCTGTAATATTCCTAATTTTTGTTAGCTAATATGTCCAAGCTTTTCTTATTGCCTCTTGCTCAATAAATCAATGTTTATTACCTCTTGAAAAGTTTATTTTTTCTTTACGCCATTAAATTTTAAATATTAAAAGTCAGTTCATATTTTGTCTTGAATTAGTATTGATCATTACAATTCTAACAAGGAAACAATTTTTCAATTGAAGTAAACATTTTTCCAAAATTGTTCTAGTTGAAAGAATATCTCAAATTGTCAGAATGTGTACACCGATGGACAATGGGTGGAGTGAATAAAAGCTATCAAGTGCTAGAACTAAGTATTTTCCAAGCAATTGCTAAGGGCCGAGTGAATAAAAAGGTTAGCTGCAGCTAGGGCTAGCACTTGCTTAGTTTATCACGGTTCCTAGCTACAGCTAGGTAGAAGATGTGAATAAAGAGCTGTGACTAGGTTCTAAGGTTAGCGATTGCTAAGGAAAAAGCTAGTCTGGTCTGGGTCATGCTAGCTTTTTAGTTAGTCGTTTCTTTTCGTTCAATCATGGCGGCATTTGCGCATGTTGCTAAGGAAAAGGAGTATTATATGCGACGGGACGTCTTCACGTTTTATTTTCATCTTCTTTAGCTACATTTCCTGCAGTAAAACGATTCTTTGAAGTTCTGGAGTTGACGGATGTTTTTTTTCTTCCGTACCGTAAAACTCAATCATTTTCGCACTTTTTCAATTTTTTATTTGCAATTTGTTGTGAAGCAGTGCTGGGTTCCTACTTCCTTGTTAGACGCTTGTCGGTGAATCCATTTGAATTCTTCCTGGGATTTTTTCCCTTGATCAATAATTTGTAAAATTCTTTTCCCTACTGCTTCCATTTTATAGGCTTATTGCCGGAGGATTTTTGGTCGGTTTTCTTCTTTATGCTTGATTTTATGTTACTCAGGAACTTATTTATCTGTGCAACTGTGACCTTTCGCCTTATGGAAAATTCATTACTAATGCTGTCCCAAGGAGGTTTTCTTTCTTTAATAGGAGCTAGTAATTTAGATTTTTGCATTACCACAGGATCATCGACTAATACTGTTATAAAAAGTGACTGATCCAGGTCGGCATGGGCGTATATAGAAATTAATTTTGGGAGAGGCTTGGAGTATTTGGGGGGAGGGCTGAGAGCATTTGTGGGGTATGGAATGTTATCAATCTAGATCTTGGAATAGTTAGCCAATTAAAATGATATTGCACCAAAAAGAAATTATTTTTTCTGACCAAAGTGGTCTCATCTAATTTATTTTTGTTTTTTGTTTTCTTTACCGATTTTGGAGGGGACTGCAGCCCCCCCCCCCTAATAGGGCCTATGCGTGTCGACAGTTGCACAAGACACACGCAGCCCGATGGGGAGAGAGAGAGACAAGCAACAAACCCTGACAGGAAGGAAGAGGGATGAGACAGGGGAGGTAGGAATCCTAGCTGCAGCTAGGGGTTAGCAACAGCTACCCTTAGAATTTTCTTAGTTTATCAGGAGATGAGACTAACTTACTTAGATCTCGCTACCTAGAAGTAGCTCTTGTTTATTCACTCCGTATTGAGGAAGAGCTACATCTAAGGGCTAGATTCTAGCTTTTATTCACTCCACCTGTAATTATAAATATTTGGATGGTACTACATTTACACTAAGAAATGCTTAAGCTATGACTAATTTCGTTTTGGAAAATATGAAATGTTGTTGACCTGAATTGCATTTTTTGACCAGTGAAAAAAAAGTACTTACACCTAAAATTATTATAATAACTCTGAATTTAATTATTAAAAGTAATCAAAACAATGAGTTTTTACTGCAAGAAGTTGCAATAAAAAAAATTAAAAATACAATTGATCTACAAGTATATATTAATAAATTAAAGGTTTGGTTAGTATTTTGCAAAGAATCAACCCATCATGATATCATTCCAATTGTGTATTAGCGACACAAAATCCACCCTTAAAAAAATGTTGTCTGCGTGTCCCACAAAATTTTGTTTAAGCTGTAGGCTCAGCAGGGGCTAATAGTAGAGCTTTGAAATTTTGAGAGTATTTCTAAGTATCATTGACTTCACACAAAATTTCACTTCCAAAGGGGAGAGGCAAAGTTTGACATTTTACACGGGATTAAAGGAGTCAAGGTTTTGGTAAAATCATTGTAAAAACTTTGTTACACTATTGATGCACAAAATGACTTCTTTATTTTCGAGATTAGTAAGACTGTAAAATTACAGTTGCATGTACATTATTTATTTCTTGTATTCATAATTTAGTCATTTAATTTCCATCATTTATTTTCAAGCCTATCATGTGTGCTCAGCCAAGTCCACCACTTCAACAGCAGAATGTTGATCGTGAGAGCATATATCAGTGGGTTTCAGAACTTTCAAACTCTGCAACTCGAGAAAATGCTCTATTACAACTGAGGTATGTAAGAGTTTTAAGACAAAGAGAGTCATGTTATATTCATACATTTATTTAACCACTGTATAATACACAGGATGATGTTATTATTGAAATTAACACGGTCATATTACAACATGTTGAGTTAATGGAGCAAAAAGTTCAGAAAAACACAAATCATAATTAAAAGCCTTACATTGCCTAGCTACAGATAGATTAAAATGCCTAGATAAAGATAATGCGCTATCCTCTAGCTGACATGTTATCCTGGTTTTGGCAACACACTTAACCATGAAATCCTAACCAGATGTGTTAATTTGAATTAATTTCTTAAAATTTAAAAAATATATTCTTTTATTATATGCTAAATACAAATATTTTTTTTATTTTGTATATATAACAAAAAATAAATCTATTCCCTTAACATACAATGCATATATTACCTGTACTATAGCCCATCCAGTTAGAAGGAAAAGTTCAAATTATGCATGTGTAAAATTCTGAGGGATATATTCCTGGTGGTTCTATCATTTGCATTACCATTTCAATGAACAATACGCCTTGTGAAACTCAATTAAAACTGATTTTGTTTTGTGTAGGGCCAGGGAAGGGTTCGAGATGTCAGGCTAGGACACAAACGGCTGAAAAAAATTTAAACTATAATGTAGCCTGTTTAAATAGATCGTTTAGTTGGAAGGAAAAGGGTATTCCTTATGTTCCTGGTAAAGAAATTTGGTGTTAAAAATTGTCTCTGATGTAACCTCATCACTAGGGGGTTTGTTACATTTTCAGCCTTAGCTTTGGCTAAGCGTTAATAAGTATTAAACACTACCTCCCTTACCTGACCTGACAAAGCCTTTCTTAGTCTTAATCGAGACTTGAAAGGTTTTTAGAGTGTTTCACTTATCCTGTTGTTTCTTAAAATAGGAATTTGCAAATATTGGAACGGTCGAAAATATTTCTCTCAAAATGTTGACCAGAAAAAAATAAATAAATGTCTTTCCTATTTTAAATTATATATATGGATAGTATAGAGGCGACATTTAAATGATCTTAGTCAGTCGCCATGTTTACCTAAAGCACATTTTTTTTTTTGTTCTTTTGGTGTCTGAGGAACTAAAAAGTTTGTTTATTAATCAAACATAATGAAAATTAAATTCTTAAAATAAAAGACAAATTTATTATTACTGGAGATACTGAAAAATACACTAGTTGATATAAGAAAAATTGACTTACTTTCCGAATATTTATCTTTCAGCAAGAAGAGGGAGGTAGTTCCTGATCTGGCTCCGATGTTATGGCATTCCTTTGGAACGACAGTTGCTCTCCTCCAGGAGATCATCAACATATATCCCGTTATCAATCCTGCAACCCTGACAGCACACCAGTCGAACAGAGTGTGCAATGCTCTCGCTCTTCTCCAATGTGTTGCTTCTCATCCAGATACCAGGAGCGCATTCCTTCAAGCACACATTCCTCTCTTTCTCTACCCGTTTCTTCATACGGTCTCTAAAACCCGGCCATTTGAATATCTCAGGCTAACGTCGTTAGGTGTGATTGGAGCCCTTGTCAAGGTGAGTCATTAACATTTATATTGTATTCACATTTCCTTTAACCCTTTAACAGACACAATTCCCTGTTGGTTCTAAAATTTATATATTGCCTGATTTCTTTCTATAGGAGGCCTATTTAAATAAATAAGATACTTTGAACCGTAAAAAATATCATACTTCCGGTTTCCATGTTATACCGTTGTAGTGGTGAATATTCATTGAGGAGTATACAGAAGTAGGTTCCCTACTCTACATTTTTGTATGTTGTGGGTTGGATTTAGCCGGGTAATATGACAGATTGCCTCTACCTGAAACCTTTTTCTGTTATATATCAACATTTGTTGGCATTTTAGCACTTTCCTCGGAAGGAAAGTAGCTATTGAGGTTGCACTCATGACAGAATTTTTGAAAAATTTCTTCAAATCTTTATCGATCCTACCTAGTAGACACCGAAAATGGCCCCCGTTAAAATTTATAAAGTCCGACTCGAAGGAACTGCATCATCTTAGCGCGGTTACGTACATCTCAACGAAATGGAATAAATTAGCATCATAAATCACAGGAAACTGACAGTAGCCAACTTACACAGAAGCGGAGAATTCTTAATCTGTATAAGTCAATACAATTATGTACTGAAAACGTACTTACTCTTTGACTACTGCTGAGAAGGCTCTATTCTAAACAACCAAAAATTCGTTGTCATTTTAAGTATCTTGTTTTACTTGTAAATTCGTTTTACTGTTATAATCAACTGTAAATATGTGCTTCATGGCGAATAAAATTCCATTCTGTCGTGGGTTAAATCTTTCGTTATAAGAAATAACGATAACTTCAGTTGGAGGCTATGAGGAAGCTTATATAGTAGATAGGAGAATTCAAAACAAACTACGTCATCATGATTACCACAGCCACTCCAAACTTATTACCAATACCTTTCACCGTTTCTTAGCTTATTTTACTACAATACTAATTTTACTGATAAATGCAATTTAAAACAAGAAACAACCAATTAAAAAGTGAGATAAACAAAGAGTAAAACCCTTTCAAAACAACAAAACAAACACTTTTTAAGCTTTAAGCGCTTATATCTCTGATTGACGTTGCCCTATCGAATATTGCTTCAGAACCTTTTTTGTAGAGAATTTAGTAAGCATTCGAATGGTCACCATCCACTTACCACGATTTCCCAACCGTTATCGAGATATTTATGAAAAATGTATGAAGATCCGAAAACTTTTCATGTCTATTAATAAAATAATTAAACTCTAAATATAACCAAAATTTAAACATCTTAGTTAGGATTAATTTCCAAGGTGTAGAAAAAATTTCAATTGAATCCCGCGATTCTAGGTACTCACAAAAAAATAATGACTTACAAAAACATTGATTCCACTTTTCTCAGAAACGGTTACAGATATCGCCTTAAAAATGGTTTCATTCGTTTTCTTATGTTAAGGAACGTATAAAACAAGTACCTGCAAGCATATAAACTCAAAAACGTAAGCTTTACGATTTTTTGCGCGCGAATTTCGCCCCAAACACTACCTTCCCGTGGGCGGATTCTGCTGGTTAACAAACTTGACTTTTCAAATTAGAAGACAGATTTTTGTACCAAATTTGATCAAAATCGGGCCATTTTTGAGCTTGATAGAGTGTTAACAGACAAGCATATATATATATATATATATATATATATATATATATATATATATATATATATATATATGTATATAAATATATATATATATATATATATGTATATATATATATATATATATGTATATATATATATATACACACACACACACACACACACACACAAATTTGGACCACCTATATTTTCGTGATCTATAGGGTCTGAAATGTGAAAGTGCTCATAAGCGGGTTCTCCCTATGGAGATAGGGAGTAACCCCGCTAATATATCTATATATATATATATTGTAATGATATATTACATTCTTGAAAATATTTTTAAATTCAAATAACCATCGATATTTTGAAAAGCCCGCGCAAATCACAAACCATATGTACAAATAACATTGTATTATATACGATCAAAATTAATAATATTTTTGGACAATACTGATGTACAATATATCCATATTAAATGTACATTCAGATAACAATAAATTAATTATTTTGTATGGCAAAAAACAATTGTTATCTTTATGTATAACCCAACAAACTGAGGAAGTTAAAAAGACAGAAGCCAAAGTTTCCCGCTCGAATGGCGGCTTTTGGTTCTTAGCGTTGGCCGAAGTCAGAGCTCTCCTCCAAGGAATACCGAATATATTGAGATTTCGTTGGAAGCGGATTGATTTAGAGGTAAGAATTGTTTTTGTTGTAGTTTTCAATTATTTTATTATTGTTTGCATGTAATTTAATATTGTTTGTATCTCAGAATTGTCTGGAGATAAATGTAATACCAGTAATTCACTCGGAACCTTGATCCATGAGATTAAGTTAAATTAACATAATAAAACTAATTAAAATTTCTTTATTTCTTATTGTAAAAAAATTAATCATTACATTAAATGGCGCCCAACGTAGACGGCCGAGTGAATTAAAATTAAAAACGGTAAATAAATATTAAAAATAAAATTTTAAAAATAATTTTTTTTATATAATAAAAATGTCTGACGTAAATATTGAACAATTTCGGAATGGCGGTGAGGAGGATAATGTAGAATCACCGGAATACATGTTTTTTGCGCCAGGAGAGATAAATATTATAGTCGAAACGCGTGAAAACGAATTGCAGGAGGATGATGCAATAGCATTCAGAGAATCGGCGGGTTCATTAGGAACAGAAATTCGATCCAATAGCGGGAATCATGCTTCCGAAAGGGATAATGAGATGCATCCTCAAGGCTTAGAAGAAATGATGAGGTTATTATTAGGACAACTGAAATTCGATTTAAGTAAGAGTATTTGCAATATTAAGCATGAAATAAATCAAGAAATAAAGTTCGAATTAAATAAAAATAATAAAATATTGGAAAATAAAATTGATAAAAATAATGAAATATTGGAAAATAAAATTGATAAAAATAATAAAATATTGGAAAATAAAATAGATGCAAATAGAATAGAACAAAATAAAAAATTGGACAATTTATGTAATGCTTTAAATAACATGGAAATCAAGATAACAAAAGAGACGGATTGTAAATTGCAATCATTAAGAAAGGAAATAGATGAACAAAATGCGGAAATGAAAAAATCAATAGATATTGTAGATCAAAAACAAAAAATGACTGTAAATGGGATAGTAACAATAAAACAAGATGTTGCTAAATTAGAAGAAATAACAAATGATAACAAACAAACATGTGAAACAAACCATAAGAACATGGAAGGGTGTGCAAGATTTTTAAAAGATAGAATGGAAGGAAATACTAACAAAATAGATCAAGTAGAACACAAAATAAACCAGTTTAAAGAAACAATAACTAAAGAAATGCAAGAAAAATTTAATTATATCCAATTAAGAGGGCAAAATGGAAATAACAATTTTAAAGATATTGAAATCAAAATCCTATTTAAAAATTTTGAAGAGCAAGACCCTAATGAGTTTATAGATAAATTAGAGCAAAATTATAAAGTGCATGGTCAAGAGTGGAGTTTATTTTCAGAAAAGTTAATAAATTATTTATCCGGTACTGCTGAATCTTGGTATAAAATAAATAAAAAATCTTTTGACTCATGGACGGATTTTAAGAAAGCATTTAATAACAGATTTTGTGGAGATAGATACATAGAATATTTAAGTGATTTACTCCAAACAAATTACTCTCACTATATGCATATAACTCCGGAAGAATATCTTTCAAAATTTGCAACTAAAATTATTACCGCCAAGCTATTGGAGGAAAATTCAGCCACTAGCATTTTAATAAAACACTTTGGGAAAACTGTTAAAAATGTTTGTTTTAATAAAGGAGTAAAAAATCTAAACGAATTGCTCGAGGTAATACAATATGTTGGTCAAGATACCATTGTAAATGATTTAAAGAGGTCAGTAAAATTTAATATGAATCATGAAACCTATGTAGAAACTAAACAACGAACTTTTGAAAATTATAATCAACCATATAGAAAAGCATATGATAATCAAACAAAAACGGAGTATAATAATTTTAATAAAGATCATGGTATAAATCATAATTATAGATTTAAACAAAGACCAAACTATTTCGGAACAAATGATAGAAATCATAGTAGTCCATATAAAAGATCGTATGAAAACTGGAGGAAGCCACAATTGTCTGAACCCTATAAAGAAAGAAATGAAAGAACCACAAGTCAAAACGGAAATTATTTTCAAAATCGTTATAATAGGGAAAGAGAACAAGCTATAAAGGATAGAACAGAAACATGCAACCGAGATTTAAATCAAATTTCTGTAGAAGCCCAAGTTAATAGCAATGATCAAAGAAATAAAAATCAAACTGAAGAATTATGACTAAATAAAGAATCTACCCGGAATTTGAAATTTACAGATAAAAAAGATCAACCACAAACATATTTTTCGAATAACATCATTAAAGATAATATACTTTTGGAAGAATCAAACCAAGTCAAAATTCCTTCTTACGAATTACCTTTCATACAATTGAAAAATAAAAATAAAAAATATTTATTCCTTATAGATACGGGTAGTGAAATCAGCATAATACAAAAAGAATATTACTTACAAATAAGAAAAAATTTAGAAAAATATAAATTATTACCTTTAAAAAATACATCTATAATTTCGGCCAATGGAAAGAAAACACAATGTTGTAATAAACAATTATTTATTGAAACAAAGTATGAGGAATATAGATTTGATGTAAATTTAATAATTGTGCCTGGGTTGACAAATAAATTAATCCTAGGAAATGATTTTTTAAATAAACACAAAGCAAAAATTGATTTCCTAGAAAGAACAATAAGTTTAAATTCAGAAAACCAAGATTGTTTAATACCTTTTTATAAAGTTATACTGACAAGAGAGAATAAAGAAATTTATAATATCATGTATGAGAGCGAAGAAGAGGATAGCTCATTAAAAAATAAATCAACTGAACTTGAAACAGATCCATTAAAAGAAATAATACAGAAAATTCATGAAATTAGAAACAAAGAAAAAACAATAGAGATAAATGAGACAGAAATTCAAGATTTTGAGAAACTTTTAATAAAATCAAAAGATCTTTTCAGTAATAAAGTAGGCTGTATAAATTCGTATGAACATTATTTGGAATTGACAGACACTACACCATACAAACAATATCAATATAAATTAAATCCAAAATTGTTAGACAAAGCTGAAAAAGAATTAAACAATATGTTAGAACAAGGAGTAATTGAAGTATCCGACTCTTGCTATGTAAACCCTATTATATTGGTTCAGAAGAAAGATGAATCTGTTAGAATTTGTCTGGATGGAAGATTTTTAAACAAAAGAATAGTTCCAATGTATGATTCCCCTCCAAAGATTGATGAAATCTTAGCAAATTGCAATAATACTAAATACATGGCCACTTTAGATTTGAAAGCAAGCTTTTGGCAAGTGAAATTGCATCACAGCAGTAGAAAATACACTGCTTTTCAATTTAGAAATTCCACATATGCCTATAAACGCATGCCATTTGGTTTAAATTCCAGCTTGGCATCTTTAATTAGAGCAATGAAAACAGTAATTCCAAAAAATTTAGATAAAAATATTAAAATATATGTAGATGATATATTAATACATAGCAACAATTTCAATGAATTTATCAATACACTACAAAATTTATTTTCATCTCTTCAATCTGCAGGAATAACAATCAATTTAAAGAAATCACAATTTTTCATAAAAGAATTGCCTTTTTTAGGATATATAATAACTACAAATGGCCTTATAAAAGAACCCAGTAAAGTTGATGATATAGTAAATTTTCCACAACCAAAAAATAAGAAAGAGTTACAAAGTTTTCTCGGATTAGTAAATTTCTACAACAAATTTTGTCCAAATTATGCAGAGATATCAAAACCATTATACCAGTTAACTTCAGAAAAAGTTAAATTTATTTGGAAAACTGATCACCAAGATGCTTTTGAAAATTTAAAATCTTTGTTAAATAAAAACATTGTATTGATGTACCCAGATTATAATAAAGAATTTTATTTGGAAACTGACGCATCTGCATTTTCTTCTGGTGGAATATTATATCAGTTGGGAGAAAATAAAGAAAAACAGATAATAGGATTTTGTAGTAAATCATACAAATCCGCTGAATTAAATTATTACAGCACGGAAAAAGAAATACTTGCCATTATCCACTCAATTAAAAAATTTTATTTCATTATAGCAGGATACCCCACTATAATAAGAACAGATTGTAAATCCATTCTTTTTATGCAATCTTGCAAAAATCCTCCAGATCGAATTATTCGGTGGATGAATTTTTTAAACAATTTACCGTTAAAGTATGAGCATATTCCTGGAAAAGACAATTTTATGGCAGACTATTTAAGCCGAATACCAATCATGAATAAATCAAGAATAAAAGAATTTCAGATAAACAATTTGAATTTAGAAACATTTTTTCAGAATCTAGTAACAAACCAGAAATTAAGCATGGACCTAAATGAAAATGTGAAAAGAAAACCAAATAAATACCAAATTATAAATAATATGGTTCATAAAAAAGTGAAAGATAAATTTTTTGTAATTCCAACAAAAGATGATATTAAGAAATTAATAAATATAGTCCATAATACATTTTGTCATGTAGGGGTAACCAAGTGTTATCAAATTATAAAAGAAAGGTTTACCTTTCCAAAATTAAGAAAAATTATAAATCTAGAAATTAACAAATGTCTGAAATGCCAATTAAATAAACCAGGAAAAGTGAACAAAGTACCAGAACAAACCATTATACCTAAAGGTCGTTTAGACCTTATATCCATTGATTATCTTGGACCTTTAATCTCAATTGGGAATTATCGCTATGTCTTTGTAATATTAGAAAATTTTACTAAACTAACCAAATTATACCCTACGAAAAAAGCTAACATAAAAGAAGCTATCAACTCAATGAGACAGTTTTTTGAAACTATTGGAAAACCAAAAAAGTGTCTAAGCGATAATGCTACTTCATTTACATCAATGAAATGGGAAAATTTTCTTGTTAAAAACAACATTAAACGTATTTTAACATCCATAAGACATCCTTGTGGGAATAACTCTGAAAGAACTAATAGAGATGTGCTCACATACTTGAGAATTATTTTAGATAAAAATCAATACCGTTGGAAAACAAATTTAGAAAAGATTGAAGATTGTATAAATACTATTTATCATGCTACTACCGGTTTTACCCCCATTGAAGCTATGTTTGGTATAAAACCAAGAAGGTTTTGGGATCATTACATAGGGGAAGGTTTAAATCAAGAAGAAATTTTAACATTAGAGGAAATAGAACAAGAGATTAAAAATAATTTTCAAAAATTAAAAGATAAAAAAGAAATTGTAAATAAAAAACTTGTCAAATTCTCAACTTTTAAAATAAATGATAAAGTCCTTGTAAGAGCACTACGCATTCCGAAGAACGGAGGTCTAAATGCCAAGTTACTACCTTTATATGAGGGACCTTATAATGTTAACACCAAAGTCTCCAGACATACATACCTTTTAGAAAACAAGGATGGAATTAGAAGAGGACTATTTCATGCCAGTTTATTAAAGAAATTTTATCCAAATGATGATGAGAACATGATTGACCAATCTAATTAATAGTTCTGTATCCCGAAACTCCAAATTAAAAAATTCAATTTTAAATTTATTTTTTATACCGGACTAAAAACATTTTTTTTAAAAATTTTTTTTTTAGACAGGAGTGCAAATGTAATGATATATTACATTCTTGAAAATATTTTTAAATTCAAATAACCATCGATATTTTGAAAAGCCCGCGCAAATCACAAACCATATGTACAAATAACATTGTATTATATACGATCAAAATTAATAATATTTTTGGACAATACTGATGTACAATATATCCATATTAAATGTACATTCAGATAACAATAAATTAATTATTTTGTATGGCAAAAAACAATTGTTATCTTTATGTATAACCCAACAAACTGCGGAAGTTAAAAAGACAGAAGCCAAAGTTTCCCGCTCGAATGGCGGCTTTTGGTTCTTAGCGTTGGCCGAAGTCAGAGCTCTCCTCCAAGGAATACCGAATATATTGAGATTTCGTTGGAAGCGGATTGATTTAGAGGTAAGAATTGTTTTTGTTGTAGTTTTCAATTATTTTATTATTGTTTGCATGTAATTTAATATTGTTTGTATCTCAGAATTGTCTGGAGATAAATGTAATACCAGTAATTCACTCGGAACCTTGATCCATGAGATTAAGTTAAATTAACATAATAAAACTAATTAAAATTTCTTTATTTCTTATTGTAAAAAAATTAATCATTACAATATATATATATATATATATATATATATATATATATATATATATATATATATATGCGCATATATATATGTCTGTTAACACGATAGCGGCCAGAGTTTTTACGGAGGGGGGGGGGGGTTACTCCGGACCTAAAGTACTAATATACTCATACCAGTCGTAATTTCTGCTGTATTGTAACGAAACGCGGTATACGTCGTGGGTATCTCATGAGAAAGAAGTGTTGTAAAAATGAAGTAAATCGGTCTATTGGAAAGGAGGGTTTGCTTTAAACTCTGTTTCATTAAAATTAGCCCGCCAGACGTAGGTTCCCAAAGCCGCCGTGAGGAGCGCTATCTCCCCCTAGGGGGACTGTATCCTGTTCCTGCGTCAGATCAAAAGACGGAAAATGAAGTTTTTGTTTATTTATTAAGTAGTACAGTATCATGCATTAACATAACTGCAAATTATTTACAAAATTAATAATTGAACAGTTCTCATAAGAAATTTAAATGAGCAGAACTATTCACGTTTTTATTTTATTTATATAGGTTAAAAAAAATCAGTCCCGTGACAGGCCACGAGGGCCCTGAGGGGCAGATACTATAGAGGTATCTGATTCTTGACCATACGGCACACTAAGGAGATAGTATGGTCAGTACTATGCTCCGGCCGCCTGATTTTCCCCTTGGCTGCTTCGACTGCTAGAGTCATTAGCACCAACCAAGGTACCCATTATTAAATTAATTAAAGGCTGGGTTGGCCTAGGGACGGTCAGGGAGGCCGAATTCAACCCATGAACGAAGACACTAGAAGAAAAAATCTTTAGTGCTTGCTCGAGATTTGAACTCAGGCCTCCAGCTTATTAGTCCAGTGCTCTACCACTGAGCTAACCTCGCCCCCTTATATAGGTTATTTACAGCAAATTATTCAGTAATGTAGTGTAGTCTACACATTCTGAAGGAAGTGCTTAGTTATGCAGCTCCTGCGTGACAGACTTTTTGTTATTTTGCTTCATACTGTTCCTGCTTTTGGAAGACGAAAAGTGTTATTCTATGTTTTATTTTGAGACGAAAATTCCAAAACTAGAGTAATAAATTGTCATGTTAAAGATTTTCACAGGAATTTTCTGAGGTTTCAATTATTTACACTCTTAATTGCTTACGATCTTCACCTCAACCATCTTTATTTATTTGGTTATTATTTTTCTTTTTAAAAATGTAAAAAAAAAAAAAAAATAATAATCAAATAAATAAACATGGTTGAGATGAAGATCGTATGCAATTAAGAGTGTAAAGAAAGCAAAACTATAAAAAATATAAGAATTATTCACGAAAAAAGAGCTAATAATGAAAGATGCAAGTTATTTCCATAAAAATTTATGGGAGATAGGCTAATAACAAGTATACCCTATAAGTAATTAACCACTCAAAAGATATTTGTAATATATAAAGCATTAGAAACATATCTAATTAGCAGTGGAATTCTTGAAGATCAGTCTCTAAGGAAGGTGACGCATGAAGAGTGGAGAGCAAACGGGTGTAGAGTAGAGTGCCTGGGAAAAGCATAGACTGTTCTAGTGGTGACGTTTTTGGTTTTCCAGTAAAACATGAGCCTAGTGGAAATGTTTAAAACTATTCTCACAACGCTTGCACTAAATTTAAAATTTCCAAACTAAAAACCGCTCAATCTGTCTGCTAAAGGATTAAGTACACATGATGTTAAATTTGTTAATAACAAAAGTTTAATGTGCTTTATGCCTATTAATATTGAATAACTTAGTCCAAGAGCCAGTAACCCGCACGGTTCATGAAGTGTTTTATGCTCCTTGAAATTTTGCTATAATGTACCTCTTGGGTAGGACATACCTTGGAACACCAGGTACTGCGCATAGGGGAAAGGTACAAAAAAATATTTCCCAAAAATAGAGTTTTATTCAGAAGCCAACTATCTTCAATGTAAAATTTTACAATGACCAACACTTTTAAGGGGCCATAATTAAAAAAAAAAAAAAAAAAAAAAAAAAAAAAAAAAAAAAAAAACTTAATTGTTTTTATTCTAACATTAAATTTTATTTGCATTGCCATTAAAACGGGAACAGCTGTACAAGATCATGTGAGCAAGAACCAATGAGAGCGCAGAGAATAACCACATCAGAACGGTGCTCTCATTCACTCTTACGGTTATGCGCAGTGTATTGCAGTCTATCATAGGCAACTTTTTTTTTTTATGTTTCCTGATAATTAAACCCCACAGAAGTGTCTGCTCTTTTGTAATTATTTTCAAATATGTTTATTGAAGAGGCTGTTTAAATCGCAGTGTGAATAAAGCACTTCATTTAATATTAAAAATAAAAACTAGGTACAGTAAACTCCCGATAATCCGCGGAATTGACTGGCGTGACACCCGCGGATTAGGCGATCCGGTGGACAACACGCAAAAATTCTAAAATGGAGACATACAACAGAGGGATGTTACTGGAAAATGTTTATTTAGTAATATTAAAATGTGAAATATGAAAATATAATATGAAAAAACAATAAATATGAAAATAATTAAAATTAAACATATTTACATAATACACATACATGTACAATTTACTTTTTCAGAAAAAAATCCGTTAAAAGTGTTTGTTGTTTTGAAGCAAAACATCTCTTCTTGGCTTGATTCTGAAGTTTTTTCAACACCATTTTATCACACAGTGATGCATCATCTTGTTCTTCCAGATATTGAATTAGTCCATTAACGTGTATTAGGGCTTCGTCATGACTTACTTTCTTTTTGGTGTTATCCTCCTCTTCTTCCTCACTCTCCTCTAAATCAATACCTGATACTCTATCTATTATTTGTTCATCAGTAAGATGTTCGAATCCTGGATCACTGGCATCGCAATTAATCCACTCAACAATATTTCTTTCATCGACATCACTTCCTCCAGCAACTGATTTCGCTAAATTTGCTAAATCATTAGCAGAAACTTCCTCTTCTTTATCTGAAGGCTCTACTGAAGTATTTTCTACATTTGGTAAAATTTTCCTCCAGGACTTTACCAACGTAGTTTGTTTTACTGACTCCCAAGCAGTGTTTATGTCATAAATGCTGTCGAGAATGGTATAATCTTTCCAGAAACCCTGAAGATCATTACCCTCTACAATCCTTTTTTTTAACAAGTTTGTTCTATATATTTTTTTTCATCAAAGCAATTACTCCCTGGTCCATTGGTTGGATAAGAGCAGTGACATTTGGAGGCAGAAAACTGACGAAAAAATGTCCACAGTCCGATAGTAAAATATTTTTCGATGGGTGTGACGGGGCGTTGTCAATAAGCAGCATGGCTTTTTGGGGTAGGTTTCTTGATTTTAAATGTTCTTTCACTTGAGGGATGAATTTTTTATGAAACCACTCTTTAAAAATTTGTTGGTCCATCCAGCCTTTCTTCTGATTAAAATAATGTACTGGTAGGTTTTCGGCCCTTGTCCCTTTAAAAGACCGCGTTTTTTTTTACTTTCCAATAACTACCAGTTTTAGTTTGTGAGAGCCTGTTGCATTGCTGCATGTCATTATAGTAATGCGCTCTTTACTGGACTTATGGCCTGGAGCTTGCCTCTCGCTATCAAATGCCAGTGTTCGCGTTGGCAAACATTTCCATAGCAGCCCTGATTCGTCAGCATTATACAGCTGTTCGTAACAAATTCCTTCTGACTGAAGGAGCTGTTCAAACTCTGTTTTAAAATTTTTCTGCTGCCTGCTGGTCATTACTTAATTTCTCGCCGTAAAGTCCGATTTCCCTTATCCCGTGGCGCTGTTTAAACCTTGTCAACCACCCTGATGATGCATTAAATGTTCCCTCTAAACCTAGCATTACAAAAAACTGTTTAGCTTTTTCAGCAACAATAGGCCCAGAAACAGGAGTTCCCACACTTCTCAACTGACTTACCCATTCCAACAGTGCAGCATCTAGCTCTTCATAAGTGCTCCTTCTCATGGTTTTTCTTTTCTTCATCGATGAAGAGCTGTCTGATGAGGATGCAAATTGCAATAATTTATCTTTTTGCTTAAAAATGTCTCGAACAGTTGTTTCTCCTATTCCATATTGCAAACAAATTTGCTTCCTAGATTCGCCATTTTCGAGTTTTTTTATTAATTCGAGTTTCTCTTGAATCGATAAAAACACTTTTTTCCTTTTATCGGTCATTGTTAAATAAAATAACGATAAACTTTGACGATAACTACTGTCAGTAATTCAAACACACGAACTACTAGACAGCAATGCAACAGAAACTAAACTGATATGAGAAGAGTTTGGAAATGAAAATTAGATTCTGATCTTATTAGAAAATTATATGGAAAAAGGAAGGATGAGGTAAGATGTTTCTGAGAAAAAAAGACTAATGCATTCTCAGGCAACACCTGGATAATTTGATTAAAGAGAATTGAATCTTTCTATTTAATGTGTTTCCTTTCTACTACAGTTCCTTAAGAACTAACTCTTCAAACTTATTCTGTATAAAAACTTTTCTTATTCAAACATTAAAAAAAAAAAAAATCCATGGATGAGCGCGGAATATCCGCCCGCGGATTATCGAGAGTTTACTGTACTTTGTTGTTTTTTTTTTTTAATTTACAGTTTAACCCCCTTAAAAGTGCCTGCCTTATTTATTATTCATTAATAATTTTTTTCATTAATAATAGTCGAATTATAGCAAAATTTCAGGATGCATAAAACACTTCATGAAAAGTGCGTTGCCAGCTCTCCGACTATCTAAGGTTTTATAAATTGACTATAATATTTATAAGAATTAGTAGGTTTTTTTTTTTTTGTTTTTGAAGGTGGCCCATGAGTATGTCAGCTTGTATGTAACACGAATAATGCAATTTATTTAATATAGGAGTATAAATGAACTGTTTTTTAGCATGGTTCCTCCCTACCTTCATAGGGAGAACCCGCTTATGAGGTTGACCTCACGACGCAATCCGGAAGGGCCAACTAGAAACTTTCTCGTTTCAGACCCCATAGATCACAAAAATATAGGTGGTTCAAATTTGTACATATGTATATATTTATATATATGCTTGTCTGTTCGCTCTCTAGCAAGCTCAAAAATGGTCCAATTTTGATGAAATTTGGTACAAAAATCTGTCGCCTAATTTGAAAGGTCAAGTTCGTTAACCAGCAGAATCCGCCCACTGGAAGATAATGTTTGAGGCAAAATTCGCACAAACAAAAAAAAAAAATCGTAACGCTTACGTTTTTGAGTTTATATGCTTGCAGGTACTTGTTTTATAGGTGTCTTAACATAGGAAAACGAATGAAACCATTTTTAAGGCGATATCTGTAACCGTTTTTGAGAAAAATGGAATCAATGTTTTTGTAAGTCATATTTTTTTGTGGGTACTTAAAATCGCGGGATTCAATTGAAATATTTTCTACATCTTGGAAAATAATCCCAACTAAGATGTTTAAATTTTGGTTATATTTGGAGTTAAGGAAGTATGCGAAAAAAAGTATGTTTTCAGTACATAATTGTATTTACTTATTCAGCCTTCCTCAAGAATGAGGATTAAGAATTATCCGTATTATTCCGTGTAAGTTGGCTACTGTCAGTTTCCTGTGATTTGTGATGCCTAAACTATTCCATTTCTTCGAGATGTAGGGAACTGCGCTAAGATGACGCAGTTCCTGCGAGTCTGACTTTTTAATGGTGCATTGAGTGCTAAGAATATTGCACCTTGGCCTCTCCTGTTACACCTGCTCTTGCATGTCAAGCCCAGACATCTGTATGGCTCACTTAAGCTAGGGGATATCCTCCTCTGCTGCAAGTCTGGCTCAATGATTTTTCATTCTAATTCTTCTTGATAGAGGCGTTTTTTATTGTGACGCATCAAAGGAAATTAAATATTGAAGAAATGACCTCTTGAAAAATATGAATTACACATTTAGGTGTGTGAAACATGAGCAGAGATAAACTCTTCATGATGATAAAAAAAAAAAGTTTTAAAATGGAAGAAATTAATTGTTTTTGGATTTCTAATCCAATGAAATTAACATATGCAGATATCCTGTCCATTCCCTTTCAATTTTGAATATTATTACATAATTTCATTTTGTGTGAGTTTAATTTTATTATCTCTCTTTTGTTTAAGACGGATGAGCAGGAAGTTATTACTTTTCTCCTGACAACAGAAATTATTCCTCTTTGTTTACGTATCATGGAATCTGGATCAGAACTTTCTAAAACTGTGGCTACTTTCATTTTACAAAAAATTCTGCTTGATGACTCAGGATTATCGTACATATGCCATACTTATGATAGATTTTCTCATGTTGCTATGATTCTTGTAAGTATTTTTTTTTTCTTTTTTAAAATTAGCATTTTTAAATTAAGATAGAATAAGAAGTAAAAATATTTAACAATGCAGTTTTACTAGATAATTTGGTCTTCCATTATTTCTTTAAAAAAAACATTTGTGAAAAGAAGTAATTTGAGATTTTTCCCCTGGAAAAAATTTGATTTTGGCCCATGTGTGCAATTTTTAGGTTACGGTAATTGTGCAACATCTATCAAATCTCTCCTTTAATTTTAGGTTTGCCTGAACAAAATTCAACTTTTGATCAGGGATGCTTATTAGGATAGGCCGAAAAAAACTACTTTTATTTCGTATTTGTAATAGTGCGGGAAAGTTGCGAATTATACAGACAAAAAGGAAAGAAAAAAAATTATCAAAATTGGTTGACATCTTCCGTTCGCGCATAGGCTTTGAAATTTCACAAAATATCAAAAAAGTTCCTTTTTATGATTATTTTTAAAAATTTTGAATTAGATGATTTCGTCATCTATTTATTTTTGGTTTCGTCATCTATTTTTTTCATTGGTTTTATTTTTGAACATAAGAACATTGTGTTTTATTATGGTGTGAATAAATAAACACCTTCCAGCCACACAATTACTCCAATTCTACTGAATAACAGTACCTGTCATTGTGTGGCCGGAAGGTGTTAATTTATTCACACCATAATAAAACAATGTTCTTACGTTCAAAAATAAAACCACTGTAGCCATTACGTTAAAAAAAAGTATATTAAAGATACATAAAATAAGTCTTAAAAATGTAACTTTTTCATTATTTTCACAAATATTGGGGCTTATGCGTAACCGGAAGATATCAACTAATCTAAACCAAATTAAAACGCAATGTTTTTAGGCTCTATTCGAAGACGTTACAAAAAATTATATTATAAAATCATCTAATTCAAAAATTTAAATATAATCGCGAAAAGGAAGTTGTTTTCATATTTTGTCAAATTTCAATGCCTATGCGCGAACATAAGATATCAACCGATTTTGATCATTTTTCTTCTCTTCTTTTTGTGTATATAATTCGCAACTTTTACAAACTATTACAACATCGAAATAAAAAATAAGTTTAATGCTTATTGCTGAATTTATAATACAAAAATGCCTCACTCACCAAAGTTTTATCAACTAAGCAGTGACAATTATAAAGTCAAAATTATGTTATAAAATGATCCCACTGCCATCCCATAATGAAACTAACAGCATATGTAGTCAGTGAACTGAAGATTGAAATATATTTTCTTTAAATTTTAAAAGTACAATTTTCCAAAAACGTTATGCATAATTGTTCAATTTTTTTTTAAGTAAAATTTGCAATAAGTTGGTCTGTATTTTTTGTTTACGGCGCTAATGGCCCAGAAGTCGATGCGCCGTAAATTAAACAAAAAAAAAGTTGGTCTTGTTGTATGTCGTATTAACGTCCATTTAATTACCTAAAAAATGAGACTACGCTGACAGTTCTAGCTAGAATAGAACTCGATCTACTAAGGAATTAACATTTTCCGGTTGGCCAAAAAAGCCGTTTTTTTAATATTTTGAAAATTAATAGTAAAAAAAAAACGGAAAAAGATAAAAAAGTTTAAAAAATTGTTTTTGGTTAATTTTTGTTAGAGCAACCAACAGACCAAATGTTATTTATTTTATTAGCGCGGTTCCTCCCTCCCCCATAGGGAGGAACCCCGCTTATAGGGTTGATACAATGAAACAATCCGGAAGTGCCGACTAGAAAATTTCGCGTTTCAGAACCCCTAGAGACCGAAAATAACGGTGGTTCAAATTTGTATATATATATATATATATATATATATATATATATATATATATATATATATTTGTCTGTTCGCTCTCTAGATAGAAGACGAATGGTCCGATTTTGATGAAATTTGGTACAAAAATCCTTCGTCCAATTTGAAAGGTCAAGTTCGTTAACCAGCAAAATCCGCCTACTAGAAGATGGCGTTTGGGGCGAAATTCGCGCAAAAAAAATCGTAACGCTTACGTTTTTGAGTTCATAAGCTTCTAAGTACTCGTTTTATATGATTCCTGGGCTAGGAAAACGAATGAAACCATTTTCAAGGCGATAGCTTTAACCGTTTTCGAGAAAATTGGAAAAATATTTTTTGAATACCGTTTTTGGTTTGGGTACTTAGAATCATGGGATTCAGTTGAAGCATTTTCTGCATGTTCTACTTTCATCAAAACTAATATGTTTGGTTACGTTTGGAGTTAAGGAAGGGTTAGAATAAAATATTTTATTAACAGACATAAAAAGTTTTAGTAACTTTGTTTACTTTCATTAATATCTCGAAAAAGGTTGAGAATCTTGGTAAACGGAAGGATACCATTAGAAAGCTTATTAAATGCTCTAAAAAAAAGGTTCTAATGAAAGTTTTGATTAGGCGATGTCAATCGGAGAAATAAGAGCTTAAAACTTTAAAGTAATTGATTTCGCTTATTCGAACTGTTCTTTTTGTCTGTTTTTTATTCCTTGTTATTTTTTAATTGCTTATTGTTGGATAATGTATTTGAAAATAAAACAGGTTAAGAAAAATAAGAAAAACAATTTAATGTTAGAGATAGGGATTTCCAAGATATATAGCTTTTCAACTGCCTAGCGTCCTTCCTAGGGAGGGTTCTTTGTCTTTGATTTTGGTACTTAGAATTATGGGATACAGTTGAAACATTTTCTGCATGTTGGAGTTTCATCAACACTAATATGTTGAAATTTTTGTTACGTTTAGAGTAAAGGAAGGGTTAGAATAAAATATTTTATTAACAGACAAAAAAAGTTTTGGTAACTTTGTATAATTTCGTTAGTATCTCGAAAACTGTTGACAATCTTGTGAAGCGGAAGATTACCATTCGGAAGCTTACTAAATGCTCTACAAAAAAGGTTCTGAAGAAAGTTTTAATTAGGCGTTGTCAATCGGAGAAAAAAGTGCTTAAAGCTTTAAATTAATTGATTTCGTTTATTCCAATGGTTCTTTTTGTCTGTTTTATTTCTTGTTATTTTTTAATTGCTTATAGTTGGATAATGTATTTGGCAATAAAACTGGTTAAGTAAAATAACAAAAACAATTTATTTTTTATTTTATTTTATTTTTTTTTTTGTGTGTGCTTCGACTGCCTGGGCCATTAGCACAAAAAACAATTTATTGTTAGAAATATAGATTTCCAAGATTCCAAGACCTTGTCACTAGCGGGTCTGTTTCTAGTGTAGCGGACCCTTCCAGGTAAGATTGTAAATCATGACCTTTCAAGACTTTACTACTCACAGGAATGGCGTTAGTGACCTTAAGGGTTGACACGCCATCATAATAATTAATTTAAAAAAAAAAAGACTGGTGGAACCAAAATAATAACTGCTTCTATTTTAATCTTTCCAAATTAGACTAGGGATATGAACGGAACCGCGCTAAGATGATGCAGTCCTGCGAGACGGACTTTTTCATTAGGTTGTGACCCTGGTTGATTTGACATGGAATGACCCCATTTCCAAATGAAGAATACGGAATTTTCAAGAGTTCCAGTTATAATGGGCAAAGATTGAAATTGATATAGATAGGATTCAACTGATTTGGAAACAAATGCTTGTGACTTGAAAAAATGTTACAGTAGATTTTGAAAATGTTAAAATAGGCCTGGAAATGCTAAATTAGTGTATATTTATTAGTTTAGTACAGAAATGAATTGTTTTTAGTTTATTTTCATTTCTGTTTTGAAAGCTCCTTTTCTATTTTGGGTTTTATTAAATTTATTTGTTGCTTTTGATTTTTAATAATGAAGCTACAAAAAGTTGTACCTTCATTATGAAAAAAAATATATTTGTAATAGAGTCTTCCTAGAGCAACAGTTTAGAAGGCCGAGGGACTAATTTCCACTAAGGATACAGTCAGATTCCTGTTGTGACACCTAAAATGTTGCTTTTTCTTAGATTTCATTTTAGATGTGTTTACACTTTTTATTGACGACCAAAACAAAACACAAACTATCTAAGCTTTCCAAATTTCACTAGGGATAAGGATAGAAACACGCTTAGATGACACAGTTCCTGCGATTCGGACTTTTATTTCTAATTTAGGAGGGGGCATTCATACTTTTGTGATATAATATAAAGGTAGATATAAAATTTTAGATCAGAGTTACTTTTGATTTTGCAAAGAAAATTCCATTAACTTTATTTTGTACATAGATTTTTTATAAGTATTGTATAACTGTTTGATTCATATCATTATGTACTATGCATGATGACCTGTTAATCAATTGATTTGTATAGGGTAAGATGGTACTGTCACTCGTAAAAGACCCGTCAGCTCGTCTGCTAAAACATGTTGTTCGCTGCTACCTCAGACTTTCAGATAACCCAAGGTGAGAAATGTTCTATTTAATTTGGTTGTTTGATGTTTTGCTCTTTTAAGGCAGATATCATTAGTCGATAAACAAGCTGCAAAGTTATTGTGAACAAAAATGATTTTCCGTTTTTTATTTCTATTAACACATTTATACTACAGAAAAAAAAACTTATTTCCCTTGAAACTGTGATGCTTCCACAGCAAATTACATTGTTTATGCTTTGGGAAATAACAACTGTCTTCCTCGAAAGAATGCTCTTCAATAACACTTCCTGGAGCTGAGGGAGGACCGGGATGTCATGTATCTTCCATCAGAGAAGTCTCACATACATCACTCACTGAAATGCTAACGCCAATTTATTTGTGTTTTGTCATCTGGGTCAAAGCCGCTCACCACTAATATATTGGTGCTTCGTCGTCTGGGTCAAAGCCACTCAACACCAATATATATTGGCGCTTCGGCGTGTAATGGCTAACAAGCGATTCAGAAAAAAAAAAAAAAAAAAATGTTGTACATAATAATTTCAATTTTATTAAAAGGATCATGGATGAAAATGTTAGTAACATTTCGAAATTTGTATTTATACAAGCAGTTTGTTTTATTCTTTACTGTCTATCTCATTGCCTACCTTATCAGAATGAAGACATAACATTTATATAAGAATGGACTTCAATGTAAACATTGATCAAACTGTTATTGGAGTGAGTTAAGCTCAACGGTAGGAACTTGCCTCATGTTTTGGAGGTCTTGAGACTAAGACTCGGACACATACTAAAAGATTTTATCTTCTAGTGTAGTTGTTCAAGCGTTGGAATCAGAGCTCTAGGCCGTCCCTAGGTGATTGGTTTTAATAGTCCAAACTTTATTTTATATAAAAACCAATTAGAAAAAACAATACTTGGCTGATGTTTCAATTTTTGTTTCCTACTTAGCAAGAGATAATTACATGTTTCAGGGCTAGAGAAGCTCTTAGACAGTGCCTACCAGATCAATTGCGAGATTCGACCTTTTCAAGTTGTTTGCAAGAAGATAAGTCCACCAAACATTGGCTCGCACAGTTGCTAAAGAATCTGGAAACAAGCGTGGTCATGTCACCACTTGTTCCTCCCTAATTTTTGAGAAGAGGATATGACATAATTTCCAGAAACAGAAACTGACACAGTTATTGTCCTGTATTTATGATTATTCAGTTATTTTCTCAATGATGCAAGATTTTATTATTTTAAGAAATGGAAACTAATATTCTGGAGTTGGAATAATGAGCTGTGTGTGATTGTTAAACCGCTATTTACAGATTTCTCAAGAGAAAGGTGATTTAATGGTTTGGCATTTATTTCTATAAGGTGTTCTAAATGGATATGTATTTGGTAAAAAATGTTAATACTTCACAAGTCCATGTTTTACATAGACCAATTATATTAAACAAAGAAAGCCGAGTATTTTTGTAAAGAGTTCTAATTTTACTTTCTTTTATCTTTTCAATAGATAAAACATAGGTTTTCTACATTTTATAAATGCATCATGAAATATCTTAGATTTTATTGTAAATTTATTTTTTAATTTTTCACTCTCAGCTAAAAAAAATCGCTGAAATTAATATGACTTAACTTTTATTGAATTTGACCCACATAATAGTGAGCCCAGAAATTCAAAGAACATGATTATAAAATTTCTTCCAGACATGTTAAAAATAAAGTATATTTTTATAACTAGGGAAATCCTCCTAGATTATTGAAATATTTGTTCTTTGCCACTGGCAAAAAGCTTACTTTTTATTAATTATAGATTTTTCCAAATACAAGTTCCAGTCTAGAAACTGTTTTATTAGATCTTACTCTTAAAGTACAGCTATAATGGTGATTTTTCTGGGAATGTTAAAGCTATAATCTTTTTTTTTTTAATTCTTGTTGTATATAATAGACTAAAGGTGCTTCCATCAAGAGTTATCTGCCATAACTATATGATTTCATAATTACTGTAAACATAAATGCCATTTTATTTGTAAAAAAATGAGTTCTGTTCTATTAAAGAACAACTTTTCAAGATTTTTGTATATAAATTTAGAGTTTAATATCCATTGTGATACAAATTATGCCTGAAATAACTTGGTTATTTGAAAAATAATTGAGATTCAGCATATGTAATATTGTAAGATTAATTGTAAAATATTGTGTAAATTATAAATTTTTATTATGGATCTCAGCTCTGACCTTATGAATTTGTCTGACTAAAATAAACTTGTACTTAGTATGTTTTTGTACACATTTTGATAGTCTTTTTGAGACTTCATTATAATGGCGAATAAGTCATAGAATTATTATGAATGTGAAAACTTTTGGCCAATACCTGTCATTGGTAAAGCTAACATGTTGTTTGGTGGCTATAAATAAGCTGCCAATGATCGAATTCTCACTATTGACAATTTATACACAAACACATATATATATATATATATATATATATATATATATATATATATATATATATATATATATATATATATATATGTGTGTGTATATGTATGTATGTATGTGTGTATATATATATATATATATATATATATATACACACATACATACATATACACACATATATACATACATACCTCTCTCCCTTATCTGGCGGGCGTTCTCTTATTGGTCTCTCTCTCTCTCTAATCTGGCAGTCTCTGAAAGGAATGGGTTCCTCGAAAACCACCCCTTTCTAGCTTGAATTCTATTGAATAAAATTCAAAGAAGGCATATATTTTTTAGTTTAGAGACAGGAAATTCGGTTTCTACTAAGGAAATAAATATTTCTACTAAGGCACCTGTCTATGTATTGTTATTCCTTGAAGCTTTGACATTCATATGCACTTGTAAATAATACACCAGCAAGGATTTACATATTTTGAATTTATTCTATAATTCGGTACCTAAGGTTTACTTAAATAAGCAATATTAAAAAAAGTACATATTATTGTATCCTCAAATAATAAGGTTTTTCAAATATGTAAGTGACTGCTTCTAACTGAATTCTCTAATCCTGCGTTTTTTTCTAATCCGACTGTACCCCAGTCCTGATGACGCCGGATTAGGGAGAGTTTACTGTATATAAAATTAATCTATAAACAAAATAAAGAAATTCTTCTTCTTATACCTTGAGAAAGAAAGCGTAACTATGCTTCAGTTCATGCAAAATTAATTTGGTGATATTTTGTTATTGAGCGTCTTCCAAGGAGAAATGAAGAAAAGCAAATATGCAGAATTTAAATAAAGGTAAGGAAGGAGAGGGTCTGATCGGAAGAGGGTGAGGATACCAGAAGGAGGTGCCCCATGCTTTGGGTATGGAGGAGTGGGAGTGGGCTGAGTGAGGACAGTACTGTGGGAGTGGATAGCGGATTTAAACTGAAGGTAGTAAATTTTGAAAGGGGATTTAATATAAATGCAACTTGGGAAGTCAAATGGTAAATGCTACTTCAACAAAGAAATATGAAGATTGAAGACTAGAGAAAACTGTTCATCGTTGGCTATAGAGAATCCTACAGCCCAGTAAACCCTCCATTCACGAGATAGTCACAGTCTTAAGTGGTTTTTTCATGCTCATTATTACACATTTTAACCTAATGAGTATCCAAGAATTGTATAGCGCTTGTATTCAATATTGCCTTTTTTAAGTAGTTCTGGAGGGGGGGGGGGTCTATCCCATGTTTCCTGGAATGAATACAAAAAGGGCCACTACTCATTTTGAACTAATATAATTTCAGATTTTATTATTGGAATTTAATTTTCAAACATTTAGACATTTCCTAAAAAAAAATTGATCTGTCCATTCTCTTTTATCTACGCAAGGTGTGTTACGCTGATTTATGTACCAGTGAAGAAAAAGCCAAATATTTGAAGATAACTGATAAGCCTGTGGGATTCATCCTTAAAACATTTATTGATTCCATTATTTTCACACTACTCTATGAATTTGTTACCAAGACGAGTAAAAATCCTATATGCTGGTACAAAAAATAATACATGATTAAGTATAAATGGTTTCAGTCACCATTTTGTTATTGTTTTAAATACCTGATTTATTGATTTTAAAGTCTACATATACATAACTAACTGAATGCCCACAGCAGATAAGTAGTTATTTTATTGCTTTGAGTAATGTATCATCAAAATTAATGCTACTACATTTTGTGCAGTTTATTATAGCACGGTTCCCATCATACTATAATTTTTTTAATTTTTAACGTCCATTTATTATTAACTACGAATTTTAGGAATCATACTATAAGTTACTGATCAATTGATAAGTAATCAAAGTATAATGTTTCTTGACATTGGGGCGCTCCGGACCAGTGTCAAGAAACAAATAACGTAGAGATAACCCGTTGTTTTCAGGTTAGCAGTTTACACAGTACAGGTTAAAATTTGTTGTCAATAATAAATGTACTTTAAAAATTTATGTCATTTGGAAACACCCATTATATTTGCGAGCATTACCAACAAGTGCTCTGACTGGGGAAGCTGATGGGTGAGAAGGCTGTGCAAGGGCTCGAATGTACTATCACCAGGTATAGCATAAACTCTATGAGGGGCAAAATCACAGTTAATTTCTAGTAATTCAAGATGATAGGTCAGTGAGTGAGTGATATTTGACAAATATATAGTAGATGACTTTTTGGGATTGGTTATCTACAGGTTACCATCATTTTTTATTTACTTCACCTCACGAAACAAAACTTCTTATCCTATTGGCCAGAAAACTCTTAAAACTGCAAACTAACTGTAGTGTAAGAGATATAACTTGTCGTTCCGGGGAAGTGTAGAGGGAGCTCGACGTTGTCAGTTCTACAATTCTCTCCCAGCCCTTGCCCTGTCTTGGAGAGGGGGGGGGAGTGGCAACCCAGCAAGTTCCTCATTGGCTAGAGGTACCCACACCTTCCCCTACCCCTTCACAGCCAAATGACAAGTTATATCTCCTTCCAATATATACTCTCTCCCCATTGATGAACCATCCTCTCAGAAGTATGGAAAATTTTCATTTGAATCAGTTTATATTAATAACTTGAACTTCTCTCCTCCCAGGAACAGTTACAACAATGTGTAGGAGCCAACGGCCATAGCCACGTTGAATACACCGGTTCCCCTAGATCACCGAAGTTAAGCAACGTCGGGCTTGGTCAGTACCTGAATTGGTGACCGACCATGTGCTGTTGGCATTAGAAAAGGGTGGCAACCTGTACATAGCCCGGCGCTAATGACCAAGTTGTAGATGCGCTGTAAAAAAAAAAAAAAAAAAAAAAAAAAAAAACAATGTGTAGGATTTTTCCTATAAACCTTGAGTTTTCCCCATTCCCAATAAGGTGCCTTTTCTTTTGAAGGAATGAGGGCATTACCCATACCCTATCAAGAAAAGAGAGTTAACCTGTAGATAACCTTCACAAAAAGTATCCATTATTAGTTATCAATTTTTTCTAATTTTATTATTATTTTCCTATTATACTCATAGATAATATATTATTTCCTAAGATGCATATTTCATATCGAAATTCGGCGCCTTACTCCAGTGGTTGTAGTGTAAACTTTCGCCGGAATTCCAACTCATTATAACAAGACTTCGAGTGGACAGATCCGAGAAATCTCCCGTGACCGTCAGATCTGACAGAACATTCAAGTTGGGAGATCCAAGAGCTTGTCCTGTCCGCTCAAATCACTAGAAAGGGCGGGATTGTTTACTATTATTCTGCAATGATCGATGTAATTTCTTAAATAGCGCAGATAGTCTGGGCAAGGAGAAATGTTTGGAGCACAATTTTTGACTTCGTAACTGTGTTTGGGCTAGTTAGGACGTGAACTTATCAAAAGTTCCCACACGTCGCCTTTGAACCGGGAGAGGGGGGGGGGGTAAGAAGGTCTCGTTTCTTTCGTTTATATCTCGAAAACCATGTGACCTAACGACATGGCCATTTTATAAAAATTGAAAGCTTATTAAATTTGTTAGAAGTTTTACCCAGGCAAGTTTTTCGAGATATCAAATGCCATGAATCAGTATAGTACTACCAGGTCTTATGCAACCAAAACATCGCAACGGGAGACCAAAGATTCTCACTGCACGTGATGAACGAGCAATTTTCAGAAAAGCACAAGCAAACCCAAGGTTGAGGGCGTTAAAAAGAAGAAATCTCGAGCATCATCGGATGGGGCGTAAGTGTCACTACGCTAAGTAATGTACTTAGGAAAAATGGATTACAATGTTAAACATCACGGAAAAAGTTAGAATGAATTCCTTTCACTTTTCTTGAAAGTAATTTTTCAGCAACACAAGTTTAGTTATTAAGTACTATTTAAATAAGCATTTAATTTATATTACTCTTTAGGAATTACCTGAAAGATCGATGCAATTGACAAATATGCTAAGTGCACGCTTACTAAAAGTGAGTAGACGTTAATAGAAGGATAGATTTATGTTAAAAGGAGTCTATAATTAACGAATCGAAGATTGGTCATAAGCATTATTAATGATATTTTTTTAGAATCCTTTCTTAACCCATTAGCGCCGTGCGTTAACACATGGTAACGCCAATATCTAAGCGATGATAGAAAAATTATATTATATACTAAGTTCCTAAAATTGATTATATGTATTACGAATTTTTGAAAAAAAAAAAAACAAAAAAAAACGCGGCTAATGGGTTCAGCTGTAATTATAAATATTACTTTATGTCGTCATCAAAATTATGTTGTGACAACATCTCTTTAGAGCTCTACGCTCCATGTAACAATAATTGTGCTTCGAGACTCTTTGGAAATCAGCTGATTATATTTTGTGTCTTTTCAAGATTTCAGAACTTTCAAAGTTCTTTGTTCCTTACAAAAATGAGTTTGTTGAAGCCGAAATTACTGTTTGTCGCCGCTAGAAACCTGTCACTTAGTGCAACAAGATCCGCAGGGACATGGAACAAAGATTGGAAACCAGCAAAATATCCCACTACAGAAGAAGAACGTAAAGCTGCAGCAAAGAAATATGGGCTTCTCCCCGAAGAATATATTCCTGTGCCAGACGATGGGCAAGGATCCGGAGATTATCCATGGTTGAAAGAAGAGTCTGTTGAAGCTAGGGATCCTTTCTACCCCTGGGACTACCCGGAGTACAGAAGAAATTTTGGTGAAGTCCTCCACCAGGATGCCAATATTTATACTGAGGATAGATATAATGTAAATATGAGGCCTCGTTATTCCCTTACTGTTCAGATGGCTTGTTTTCTTGGTGCTATTGGTGTAAGTTGGTTCCTAATGGAAATTTCAGAGAATGCTTGTATGTTGCCTTACGCAAAGCAGCATTTACCTGCTCCAGGTAAAAAACATTACACTTACGACTGATGTATAGAATAATTATCATTAGAAGAGTTTTTTGAGTAATTTGTCCAATTGAGTGAATTATTGAATGTAAGTTCTCATCACTTAATTACTTCAATAAAAGCAAGTTAGTTATATTAACCTTGTAGTTTTCATTGAATTACATTTTTATAACATTACCTTGAAGATTATATCTACCATTTATTAGTATAGCTAAACGATATATATGTGCTGATAAATGATAGAGGGAGGCCTGGTGGCCATGAGTGTTAAGGCGTGAGAATTTAACACTCCGTGCCAAAGATCGTGGGTTCCATTCCCTCTATGGGGTGGTGGTTTCAGAAAAAAGAAAAGGCATCAGCCCTATCCTGGCTAGAAAAGGGTGGTAACCTATAGAGAACCATCCCAAAATTCTCAGTTAATAATAATGAACATTAAAATTTAAATAATAATTAACATTTGAAAATTATTTGTCAGGGGGGGGGTTCTCTATAGGTTACCACCCTTTTCTTTTTTTGGTAAAACTGAAGGAGAGCGTCCTGAGTACCGATTTTTTTCAAATTTTGCACTATAAGGTATTTTGATGCACTGAACACGAATCCGTTAAAAAAAAAAAAGTTGCTCTCAACTAGGAAAGAAGTTATTAAGCACTTAAGTTCTCTGTTATGGAGGTTATAAAAGTTGGCGTAAACAGAGTATTAATAAACATGCATTTTAAGAAGGATGTCGGCGGTTTTCGGGCAGACTTGCTATGCGCATGTTTAGAAAATGAGTTGCAAAAAGGAGATTAGACATGATTTTACTACCACAAAGAGTGTGCTAATGGCCTCGGCAGCAGATGCACAAAAAAAACACTAAGACAAAAACTAAATTTGTTGCTCATATTCCATAATAATTCAATTATACAAGCACACAAAAAAATGGGTATTTTCCAAAGACACCATATGGTCTTATATACATAAGAATATATGTATGTACATATATTCTTATGTATTTTGACACATTTCAAGGACAAATATGTATATTTTGCAAAAAATGAATCTGCAATCAAAATTCATTTTTTACAAAATAGACATATTTGTCCTTGAAATTGCCTTGATTTTGCACCAATGGGATGAAACAGGCCTCAGATTCGAATTCAGCTATCCTCAAAACTATGGAAAGTCTAGCTATTTCTTCTTAAGCGACTTCATACAAAATTTGACCTTCAAATGCCCTTAAACCTGATGTGCTGGAGTGAAACGGACTTCGGATCCAGCATGTCAAAATATATAAGCTTATATGTATGGTGTCTTTGGAAAAGAACACTTTTTGTGTGTGTGTGTGTGTGTGTGTGTGTGCCAGTGTTGGGCATTATTCGAATAAATTATTATTCGAACGATCATTCGAATAAATTATTATTCGAACGATCATTCGAATAAATTTTTAGTGAATGATGAATAATTCACTGAATTATCTTATTCACACAGTACATCATGAATTATTCACAGAATTATTCGTTATTCATCATTCATTATTCGTTATTATTTATTTCTAGTTGGTCTACTGAATAATCCGACTCAAACACACATATATATACGTGTTTCTGGCTGCTAACATTATAATAAATCTATCGTTATTCACTAAAACATGTTTATTCTGAATGATCATTCGAATAATTTGTGAATAAAACATAAACTGCATTCACAGAATAATGAATAAAAGTAATTATTCTTCATTCATGAATGAAATAATACATTTATTCATTAATCATTATTCATCATTCTGAATAATTTTTGCCCAACACTGGTGTGTGCCTGTGATATTAGTACTTCATGAAGGAATTGAGGTTGACTCATGAAAGAATTCTCGATCGACGAAGAACTACCTACTAGATACTCAAAATGAGCCCTGTTAAGATTAATAAATAAATATATTTCTGATAACACGATAGTGGCCAGTTTTTGTTTTTTCATATATACATATCGTTTGTTATGGGTATATTGCATTCCCATACCAAACGATTAGACGTTATGATGTTGAATTAACAGAGGCAGTATAGGATTTGAAACACTTTCAGCACATGTGTGTTTATAAGTGCTATAATAAGTACATTTATGAACTGGGCCAATGTCCGGAGTTTAGCCTGAAAACTGACATTATTTATACAGCTGAAATCTGTTTTTCTTTATTATCTATTTACTTAATCAGCAAAATGCATCGATCTGAAGAAGAGGGGGGGGGGATTACTCTGGACCCAAATTACTAATTTATCCATATCGGCCATAATTTTTGTTATATTGCAGCAAAATCAGTATACAATGTTGGTATCTAAAAAGAAATATGTCTTGTAAAAAAAAAAAAATAGACTAAAGCCGTCCATCTGAAGAGGGGTTTACTCCATGTCCAAATTACAGGACATCATTGTTGTTATATTGCAACAAAACTACTCAGTATACATTGAGGATATCTAAAGAATATGTTTAAAAAATAAACTAAATTTGGTTGTTATTAATGAGGGTTTACTCCTGAACCAAATTATGAACTTGCCCAAACTGGTTTTTAGTTTTACTTCCTTGCTACAAACGTTAGTATAAATGATGCCCAATGAGAAATATACATTGTAAAATAAAATTCTTTATTAATGATCAATATACTGAGTACATTTCTGCTGTATATCCAGAATGTTCTTGGTGAAGGTTGAATTTCTTCTCAACACGTAAAATAATTGATTTCAAAGCATCTTTGTATATCCATGTTCTTTTTTTATATACTTCCTGAAGTTCCCATAGTAATGCCTGGAGTATCATTGGATTGATAATAATTTTTTTTTATAATCCTTAAAAAATTGTCAAACAAAATTGGTGATGACCTTAACAATTGGAAGAATTAAAAAAAAAATAATAATAATAATAAGAAACACTCAAAAGGAATGGGAGTAATTAATAACAATGAAATAATCTCAAATTTTTTAATTCATCTTAATAAACATTAACAATATTTTATATTTGTTATAAATCTTTTAGTATTTAAATCATTTAACACATATACATAACAATATAACTGTACAAGTTCCCTTTTCTTTAATGAGAAAAATACTTTTACTTTATAAAATTTAACCTGTACAAAATAAACGAAAATAACATTAAAAAAGAAATGTTTACATCTCAGTCTTCCTTTCACGAACATGCAGATAGTGAACAACAGTTCCTATAGTACATTTTAATTGGACGCTTTCTCCGAAGAATTTCGGAACAGTAAACAACAATAATTTAAAACAGTCGTTTTTTATAGTTTGATTTCATCCAAAACAAACTGGACAGCTAATAACAAAGAAGAGGAGGTCAACCTGCAACAGAAACATATCAAAATATATTAACATAAGTGAAATTAATTAAAAAAGAGTAAAAACAAACTGTTAAAATTTATGTTATCTTATCTCAAAGGAAAAAGAGGTTTATTAGAATTGAATAAAAGTAATTAGTTAGCCGAAATGTATGTTTATAGCATTCTAATCAAAATGAAATGGTGAATCATGTTGCGTTTAAGCACCCACCCGGCTTTCCTTCAGTCAGCCCTCAACCGTAAGCTTAGTTTTTAATCATTAAGATGTTCTCATATTTGTTTATTTATTGTTAACAAAACAAAAATATTATTACTAAAATAGACCTGTTTTTATTTAATTTGTTGGTTTTTAAAAGTTTTAGATATTTTTATCGATTGACAACAAATTTTTGTTGAGTCACAGCTCTTGATAGGATTGGTAGCAGGAGCTGTTGAAAGCACTTAGCGCCCCTAATAAAACTTTCTAAAAAGGAAGTGATAACTTTCATTTCTACTCAAATTCGTAATTTTCTACCACCATGACGTGTTGTCTCTCTCTTTTGTTTTCCTTCAATTTTTTATAAGGGTTGGGGGGGGGGACTTCAATGCCTCATAGTTACCTTGGCGAATCGCCTTTCTTGCGGGTGATCATAAATATTTATTTATTTAAATTTTAACGTCCATTTATTATTAACTACGAATTTTAGGATGGGTTATCTATAGGTTACCACTCTTTTCTAGCCAGGATAGGGGTGATGCCTTTTCTTTTTTCTAAAGAAAAGCCAACACCCCTAGTGGGAATCGAACCCACGACCTTTGGTGGGTTCAATATAATAATAAATTAAATACAAAAATAAATTAATAAAATAGTTCGACTGAGGAATAGTAAGAGACTGGCAGCAGTTTGTATTATTCCATTTTAAATCACTATTTAGACATGACAACCCTTGAGAAATAGGCATGTGAAATTTTACAATGACTACAAGAAAATGACTATTCTGCAGATAACAAATATATGAAGGTAGTCCCAACCAGAAGTATAACATCTAACAAAACAAATAACAAAGAAATTAAGAACAATTTCTTTATGTAGCTCAATCTATTTTTCTCAGCAATGCTCACTAGTTTCAATTCCTTGAGAGAATTGTCGAGCAAATCTTAGTATCTTCAATGGCTTACAATAAAATAAACTTTCGCTACCGAGCCATTTTTCTAAGTCACAATTTTCAGCCATGGTAATGAATAGACACAAAAACTCAGCTTTAGAGCTGTGAAATCTAAGCAAACACTTGGAATTAGCCACGCTTGCTGATCCTATATCTTTTTGTATGATGAGTAATCTCATCACAAATCTTGAGCGTAGGTTTCTAATGCCCAAATTTTCAGTCAATATATGATGTTCATCACATTTTGTAATGTCTACTACTTCTGTTAGCTAATGCACGTCCATTTGATGGTCATTTAAAACAAATTTGTGAATTTTCTTCATCTTTTTGTTTGAACACTACTGACGTTCGCCTCAACAGCATGTATGGCCTTGTAAGAACTCTGCCACTCACTATTTTACTGCTGTAAGAGCAAAGCAGTAGAATCTCTCCAAAATCTACTTTCTCTTAGATAATTGTTGGACTGAGAGCCTATCCATATATAAATTAATAAATATAATATAGAATAAATTCTGAGAGCATTTACTATCAATATCTACCAACACATTAGGCGTCGGTAGAGCCGCAAAACGTGGTCAGAAGGTGAGTGGAATGACTTGAAACACACTTGAAGATTCCTTATTGCTCTTTACATCAATATTTTTCAACCAAGTTAATTCATTTTATTTGTTCTTGTTCTACATGTTTCGCACCTCAGGTGCCTCTTCAGGAGCCAAAAAACTTGATAAACTAAAACTTACAGCCTAATTGTATTAAGGCGAACCTTCCCGTACAATGGCCACATCCAATGATGATGTCAATTGGACGTGGCCATTGGATTGATGAAGATTGGGTCACCATAACATTTAAATTATTGCTCTTTAGGAATGGAAAGTACTAGTAGTAGAATCGAAAACGAGGCATTGAACAAGGCAAACAAACTCATTTACATGACAGCAAAGACTAATTTAAATAGATTGCATTTGGATCACTAATTCGACAACCATTTTTTCATTATTTTAGAAGATCGTATAAACTGCTCTTAAGGAAAAGTTATAATGTTAAGAAACAGAAATTAAAGGAAAAAAGGCTAAGCTAATAGCTATAAAACTGAAATTTAAAAAATCGTGATATAAAGTGAAAGACAAACTCTTACAGAAGTATGATGGATTATTATCACTGTTTAAAAAAACAAAGAATGCTAAGAAAAATACTTGGATCAAGTCAATAAGTAGCATGTCATAAGTAGCACGTGAAATATAAGTATACGTAGTATTGCAAAAAATATCATTATATTCGCCTTGTTATATAGATAGACAGAATGCGGTGTCTGGATACCTTAAGCATGATGTCTAAATTATTAATCACTTGTTTGATTTTATATAAGCTTCAGCCATTGTAGCTCGCATGATAAACTTTGAAATATACTTTACGGATAAATTTATTCAAATTTACCATACATGGTAAACTCTGGAAATAATTTCTGGCAATATTTCTAATTATCTTTGTATATTTTTTTTGTCTGACTGGCATAGTTTTCATTTTAAATCTCTGATATTATTTAATAAAAAATACTTAATTATGAATATTATATCATAATAGTGGATACTTTATATGTTTCAAAGAAATATTGTTTGACACTAAGTAAGATTCCACTTTCAGTAATTCAAAAGAAATTTTACAGCTTCCCTCTTTATTCTTACCAGTCAGTGTTGAGAAAACAGATCGAGTGCCTTCCAGAGTTTATCTTCAATGTATAGAGACTATTCCAAATTACAAGAGACAGATATCCATTGACTCCAATGATCCTGCTTGAACATTATAAGGATGAATGGATAAACATTCTATTTCTTTAAATATTATTTAACATATCTTGTTTCCTCAAAAGCCTAAACAAGTATTCATTGACATTTTAAGGAGAGAAGAAGTTAAAAAAAATAAATAAGATAACAGTAATTTTTAAACAGGAGAAAGAGAACTAGTCTCGGGTCATGAACTTAAATTTATAAATTTATGGTGTGATTTGGTTACCTTGTTTAGGAGGAGGTGGCCTAAAGTTGACAGATATTGTGACAGGATGTAATATCACTTCTCCATCTCCCTGGAGGTCTTCTCTAGGAACCAGTCCAGGATCAAGGCAGATGGGGAGGTAGTAGTGGCCTCTAGAATAAAATCATCTCATGTAAAAATCCATTTGTTTTCAACTCTCTATTTATAGCATTATTTATTGAATTGATCTTGATTGGTTTGAAGGAGTAGTTTAATTGTTTCGGAAACATTTTATTAACCAAGAATGAAAGGAGACTTTTGAAAAAGAATGTAGTAATTGAAAAAAAAACCTTTAAACCAAAGAAATCTAGCAAGAAGGTGCCATAAGGGCCTAATATTAAAGAATCAGTATCTAATAAAATGCTTTAATGTTTTACTTATCAATTAATATATGTATTTCCTTACCTCGGTGATAATGCAAAACCAGGCACAAGGGATGAAGAAGGGGGAGAAGGACCAGGTATTGAGCTCTCAAACCTCCTTTGTATAGAGTTTTTAAACTTATATCCAGATTCTATACTGCATTTTGACTCGACGCTACTGCATTTATCAGAATTCGAACTGGTTGGTGAAACCTAAAAGAAAAACAAATACATTTATTTAACAAATCTTTAGAAAAATTAACAAGCTGGGAAGTCAGGCAATGTTATTTCCAAATAAGGCTCTAAGTAGGTACCCTCTCATAGGATTTAAATATATTAAATCACAAAACAATGTGCAAGACATGCCGCCAGTGACTTAATTTTCAAATCAAGAATCTACGGTATTACGCTCAGGTTGGTTGCCAATTGCACTACCTGGTGTCATATCTTAGCATGGCGAGTCAATTTAACCAAACAAGGCAAAGCTTAACACTTTGAGGACCAATGGCTTCGAAAACAATTTCCATGGGGCCCAAAAAAAAAAAGTAAAGAAAATTTTGAAATTAAGTACTTTTAGTGGATTAATTACAATTTAGTTAAGTGTCAAGTATGCCATGACAGCGAGCCCGCTGAAGGAATCTTTCTGGCGAATTCAGTATCATACAATACTAGACCCGCAAACCTAACCGGGAATAACGGGGGGGGGGGGGGGACAAGGCCCAGAGTAGTGGGGATAGAAAGAAAGCCAAACTATCTGCTGATGCACACGCCACGACGCTGGGCTCACAGAACACATCTCTACGATGCATATGCCCACGACACCGGGCCCTAACGTGTAAAGATAGACAAAGCACAGAAAAATAGTTATTCTGGATAAATTGACAGTGATCTGAAGACTGTAATTGACAATGCATCCAAGCCTAATAATGGATATGCTACATTCATTTTTCAAAAAATAAAGGAAGGACGCTGTTTTAATTTTATGTCTTAAAAATTAAGTCTCTGATGGTGTATAAATTCCAGTATTTATTTTTTTTTTATTATTGTGTTTGATGGCATATAAACAATTGGCCTATTAATGTCGGGCTATCTATAAGTTGCCATCCTTTTATAATACCAACAGCATGTGGTCAGTCACCCATTTAGGTACTGACCATGCCCGATGTTTCTTAATTTCTGTGATCAACGTGAACTGATCCATTCAACATGGCTATTGCTGTTGGCTCCAGTGTATTATACATTGGTTTAATAAATGAATAAATACATGTTAATAAATATCATAAGAATATTAATATTAGAATTTTTATTTTATTTATTTAAATTTTAACGTCCATTATAATTAACTCAGAATTTTAGGAAGAGTTATCTGTAGGGCACCACCCTTTTCTAGCCAGGATAGGGCTGGTTATTTTTCTTTGTTCTAAAGAAAAGCCACCACCCCTAGTGGGAATCGAACCCACCTCCCTTTGGCACGGAGTGTTAAGTGCTCACGCCTTAATGCTTATGGCCATTTGGCCTTTAGGATTTTTATTTATGTTCTCATATTAATGAGATAATTAATTCATTATGCTAATGGAATAGAATAACACGGTACATACATTATTAACAGAGGAGAGTTGGGTAAGACAGCTCGAATCGGAGCCAGATTCTTGACCTCCCCCGGAACTTCCTGAACCACTCATCAGGTAGCCAGAAGCATTGTCCTCCTTCAGGCGACAAAGTTCTGTTCGGAGGCCTTCACCTGTACAGAAAATAACTAATAAAGACACAATATCGATTTTGGAGCAAGAATTAAGCAGAATTGATTAAGGAATTGTTTACTTGAAATAGTACGGGGATTAAAAAGGCCAAATGATAATTGATTTATATCAGGAAGATCACTGATTATGTACCTTATAATTGTACTCATTAACAATTTACTGGGAGAATTTAATTTATTTGTAAAACATTTTTAACAGGCATGTATTCAAAAAATGTTTTCTACAATTATCAAAATAGTTTAAAAAAAAAAAAAAAAAAAGGATAAAATAGAAATTTAATTTATAGAAATACAATTTATATAAGAAATACTGATTTGTTAAGGATACAAATTGAAAACTAGTAACTTGAATACAACCATAAAATAGCAAACACTACTTTGGAAAAAAATTCTAATTTTGATTATGTAATACATTAAAAAATCTCAAAATAAAAAAGAAGAAACTAAGTTTTCAGTAGATATTTTAAAAATCATTTTTTCTTTTCACCACATGCACAGAGTGTCTACTAATTTTGAGAAAGCCAATTTTATCACTTTTTCATGACTTGAATCACAAATTTCATGCCCATTAAAAAGAAAATGATTTCGCTTTAAAAGAACAAGCTTTAACTTTTAGCTTAAAATTATTTGTAACCTTATACGGATTACTGTGTGTACATTTGTGTGACTTTTTGTACAGCAGACACGCTGACGTTGAGACGACAAATTTTCTGTCTGTTGTTCTGTTAAATTTTCTATGGCCGTCCTGAGGGGAACTACGGTTACGTTCATGTCCTCTGATATTGTCTGTGGACTTATTTGCACTTGACACATTTTTGCAGTAACGACATTTTTCTTCTGGAACGGCGATGTGTGCTATAACCCCCCAGAAGATCCTTCCCCACTCACAAAAAACTCTCTAAATCATATACGTTATAACTATTGAGGCTTTATTAAAAATACTCTGGAGCTTTGCTAAGATTCATATTACCCATCATCCTAAGATAAAACACTGAACTATTTCTACTTTCTCCTTTGAGCTTCTGAAATAAGAAAGCCTTAGAGATTAAAACAACTTTAAATTGCATGAAGAAATGAAGATAATTATGGTAGGAAAAATCCCTTTATCGTTTGACATGCGTAATTGTCCCTGCCAAGGTTTATTGCTTGTTGCAGCATTCGAATATTTACTGAAACAAATTAAATTTTAATTATTATTTCGATTGAGGCTGGTTGGCTGGTAAAGGCTCATCATACTGTATTAGCGTGAAGAAAACTGGTTACACAGTGGAGATGTTAAGACCAGTTTTCTCCATAATCATTCAATTAAATTATTATAGTCATATTTTTTATACATTGTCAAATAATAAAGTTAAATAGAAGACAGTTGCTCTCACCGATGCCAGTGATGACGGTCTCCACTAACAGGTGTGACAACAGTACATTTACTGGCGGACCTAACACCTTAGATTATTTACAGTGTGTCAATTTCTTTTCATTATCATTTAGCTATCTATCTGTTCCAAAGATAATCTAGATAATAGTTATGAATTTAAGATAATTAACTTTTTGATTTTCCTTTTACAATTTTTTTGAATTAGAGATTTTTTTCAGATGGTACCATTTATCGAAATCCTTTATCAGTTTTATTAAGAAGCTAATAGCTCATAAAAAGCAAGATCTATTTAAAAGTGAGCATTGTTGATTGAAGAGTTTCATGCAACGGATTACCAAAACAATAAGTAAAGAATTATCATACATTGGGCTTGAGACAGATTTTAAATTTTATGATTCTTCTATTTTTCCGGTTAGAAGCTACAAATTAATTTTAAGCAACATAACATTGTTCGGAAAGATATGAGGAATATCGTTCTGACCATGTCATGAATATATTCCCATAATAACAAAATTTCTCATTAATTTGATATGTGACCCTAAAAGCAATATATCAATATAAATAAATTAATAAAAGAATTAAATGAATATATTTGAAAATTCTGAAGCAGTAAAATTGAAAAAAGTAACCAATGCTCTGTTTTTGTGTCTCTCATGCATTTTAGCAGATATCCTTGTATATTAAACTTTTAATCATAATGCAGATTATTTATTTAAATTTTAACATCCATTTATTATTAACAACAAATTTTAGGACGGGTTATCTATAGGTTACCACCCTTTTCTAGCCAGGATAGGGGGAGATGCCTTTTATTTTTTCGAAAGAAAAGCCACCACCACTAGTAGGAATCGAACCCGCGACCCTTGGCACGGAATGTTAAGTGCTCACGCCTTAACCCTCACGGCCACCGGGTCTCCAAATGCAGATTAAAGAAACTCATATGATTTCTATAAACTATATGTTCTGTTTGTTTTTGATGTTTAATTTCTACTATAATTGTTTGATTATTAATTAGACAAAAAAAGTAAAATACAATGTTCATTTTACTAGTAAGCTCACTATTAATACAAAGGATACTGCATTGTCTTAATGAACAGGAGTATACTTTTGATTAGTTTATTTATAATCATATAACTTTAAAATACTATAGTCGAAGTCCCATTACAATTTTCATATTGTGTAGTAAATTATAGGCAAATGCTCAGACATAAAATTAATTTGAAGAATCATAACTCACTGGTAAGGAGGTTGTCACAGTGTTGACTAAGGTGCGTAGCTAACTGGCTGCACAATGAGCCAGACGCGAGGTAACCTTCCGAGTCGACAAGGAAATGAAGGGTCTCACTAAGGCAGTCATTATAACCAAGCCGGTAACTCCTAGCAAGATTCTCTGTTTCTGTTGTTCCTTCTTCAGTCTTACAACATGTGCCTTCTGAAATAAAAAACAAATTACTAATTATTCAAATTGTTATTAGTTATTTATTAAAACGGTAAATGATAAATTATTAATACATTTTAGTACATTCAAAACACTACCCACAGAAACTAAAACTACCTAACCAAATTATAACCTTGCCCTACTGAACATAATTTTTGCTCCCTTGCAACAAAAACTGGAATATACCATGCCCGGTTCACTGACTGAGCACAATATATCCTCTTTAGAAAGTTTTGTATTGAAAATATGCCAAATAGATATATTAGGAGTAGGCTAAAATGTAATAGTGCGCCCTTTGGGGTCAACAAAATCAGCTCCAAAGCGCTCAAAAGTAATAAGTTAAAGTAGGAATTTATCATATATTTTGGAGATATCTGGTTATAAAAAATTTAAAAGAACAACATTTTTAGATGTATTGTATTGTTATCAATTACTTTAGCACATTCCTTGACTATTTGCAAAAACTAACCACCTTGCTGAGAAATGTGTGTTTATGCAGATCTTGTGGAAACTAATTTCTATATGTATAATTAAGTAACGAAGCAATTGATAGTTAGGGTTCGGCCAAAGAAAAGTGTTTAACTCAACACACATCTTTTGCCAAAAATATAAGTACATGCAGGTGGAGATAAGCATCTATTTCCACCTTCAGGCATTTACTGCTAAAAAAACCGTCCAATATAGATGCTTCCAGAAATCAGGGTATTTCATTAGCCTAACGGCTAGCTATTTGCACCTCAATTTAATTAAATAAATATATATTTGTTTGAATATTAATAGTTTAATGATATGAAAACCTAAACATGATGAGTTAGAAATGGAGTGAGGAAATTCTAAAATATTTAGAGAGTATGAACTTACCACTACAGGGATGCGACATAAGATGTTTCATGTGTCGAATCGCCATCTCGATGATTTCGGTTTTCTCAACTCTTCCTCTTCCTTTCTTCATGTAGTCCTGAGGTATGAGGCGGGATAGGTCGGCTAGACAATTGTTCATCCGGTCCCTCCGTCGCTTCTCGATAATCCGGTGAGAAAGGGGGTCCTGAAACAGAAGAGGAATTTATTATTAAACCACTGCATAATACGCAGGACGAAATATGCTTTCTGAGAAATAATTATCAAATGTTTATTTTTCAGACAAATTAAATGACCAAGCTGAGATTTGAACCCAGATTCTCTCGTTTCATGCTTGGGTGCGTTGCCAAATATACTACCGATCTTCATATCACAGCATGGCAAGTTAATTTATCTAATGTAGCTAATACAGATGACGCAGGGGGCATATTTAACTAAAACCACACAATGTTATTGCCATATAAGAAATAGTCTAAACAATAAAGATTTGTGAAGATGAATACTTTTGGAGTGCTATTACAGAGATAGACATCTCAATATACATCAAATAAATTCAGAGCTTACTCAGAAGCCTACCAGAGATAAATCTGGTAGTTTGAACTGTTTGGCAATTTTTTTAATTGTAAATTGTTTTCCTTTGGTTTGAGGTTTTATTTTAATTTGAATGGGGGGGGGGAATTACATAAATGAGTAGTTTGAGTAATTTTTTATTTGTATATTTTTTTTATTAGGAATACTTAGAGTCTACTTTAGCATAGTCCAATCTAGAAAAGCTCCCAATTCTGATGAACAGACGAATATTTCATTTATCTTTCATCCTTTTAATCCAGGAAAGCAAGTGATACAGTCTTCATTAATCCAATCATTTAGACACCCCTTAGGAAAATGAGAGTGTGAAATTGTTCTCAAGATATTTATAAGATAAGTACAAAACTGTTCATCTTTATTTTTTTTTATTTTATTTTTTTTTTTTTTTTTTTTTTTTTTTTTTTTTTTTTTATTACTTTAAAGAGAACCAAATTTGATGTACTCGTATCTAAGTTTTGTTGAAAAAGGGAAATGTTTCAAGTAAATTTGACGTTTTTGAGTGTCCGAAACAAAAAATCTAGTTTCTCTCACTTGTCTCAAAAATATTAAAAGATACTGCCTTGAGAGTTTCATTCGATTTTCTATATTAAAATACTGTAAACACCACTATTTGTTGCTACGCACAAATTTTGCCCAAATGAGTGGTAGGCAGATTCTGCTGGTTGACTGATTTGACCTTTTGTTTTAAACGAAGTATTTCCGGGCGCAATTATATCAAAATCGAACCATTTTAGTTGACAGGAAAGAACAAACGGGCATTATATATATATATATATATATATATATATATATATATATATATATATATATATATATATATAATTTATATTATAATCATTATAAAAACGCTAAAAATTATGTCACAAGTATGAAGAAGCAGAAGAGAATTATGCGAAACATAATGATAAAAAACAAAATAACTACTGAAGATTCACTATTTGTTCGTGGCCTATGGGGGGGGGGGATGAAACATAAACATTTCTAATTAGTAGCTTCGGATGGAGTAACCCCGTCGTCTTTTCTATAAGCAGGGCGGAAACACGCTAAGAATACTTCATCAGGATCAACAATCAAAATCTCTGCCTGTAAGAACAAAGTAGGCCAGCTGACACAAACAGGCGCCTCATGGATTCCTAGCTAGGATGAGATAGGAGGAGACGGCAGGTCTAGGAGGGGAAGAGATAAGAAGGGGAACCTCGTCCTTGTCAGCTTGACCACGTGATGCAGGTCACGTGGATGAGGAGACAGCATCTGCACTAGACCTCTAGCAACGCTTACCTTTTCCTTTGTTGTTCTCTCTTTCATCTAATTTATATTCCTCGTCGGCATCACTTCATTGTTCCATCCGCCCTAACACAACTGCAAAGGAGATCCATATATCTGCGGTGGATTGATATCTATTCATATCAATTTTACAAATAAAATAGGTTGTCTCCATATTTATTTCATACTCGTATATTGAAAAGTAAGAGTATTTCAATGGCTCTATTCATCCGTTGATAGGAATTAGAATTAAGAATAGAATTAACTAAGAAAGCAGGGAAATCATCTAAAGTCATAAAATATTCGATTGAACATTAGTCCCATATTTTCAATCTTATTAGCACTTTCCTCCGAAGGAAAGTAGCTATTGAGGTTGGACTCGTGACGGAATTTTTGAAAAATGTCTTCAAATCTTTATCGATCCTACCTAGTAAATATATATATATATATATATATATATATATATATGTGTCTGTTAACACGATAGCGGCCAGAGTTTTTGTTTTTTCGTCACGAAACTTGGTATATAGCATTCAATTAGCAAACGATTGAACGAGTTCGTTAACCACCAAACTCGGTCCACCGGAAGGGGGGGGTCTACCCCAAACCCAAAACACTAATTTGACTATGTCAGCCGTAATATTTGTTATATTTCAACGAAACTTGGTATTCTTAGTGGTAATATAGAGAGAAAAGTGAGATATAAAAATGAACTAAATCGGTTCATTAGAAGGGGTGGTTTACTCCGGACCCACAATACCAATTCGCCACTACCAGCCGTGATTTTTGGTATATTTCGACGAAACTCGGTATTCGTAGTGGTAATCTACAGGTAAGTATGTGTTGTAAAAATAAACTAAATCGGTTCATTAGAAGGGGGGGTTTACTCCGGACCCAAATCCCTAATATACTTATACCGGTCGTAATTTCTGCTGTATTGTAACGAAACGCGGTTTACGTCGTGGGTAACTCATGAGAAAGAAGTGTTGTAAAAATGAGCTGAATCGGTCAATCGGAAAGCGGGGGTTTAATTTGTAATATATTTCAATAGAAAAGCCCGCCAGACGTAGGTTCACAAAGCCGCCGCAAGGAGCGCTTTCTACCACTAGAGCGACTGTATCCTGTTCCTGCCTTAGATCAAAATACGATAATATGAGGTTTTTTGTATTTATTACGTAGTGCAATAGGTACCATGTGTAAACATAACTCTGGAAGCAAATTAATAATTGATCAGTTACTCATTACAAATTTAAAAGAGAACTATTCATGTTTTTATTTTATTTATGTAGGATATTTTAAGCAAATTGTTCTGGAAAGCAGTCTACACTACCCAAATTCTGAGGAAAATGCTTAGTTATGCAGCTCCTGCGTGACGGACTTTTATCTTATAATACTTATAAACACATTGATTTTCTGCCTTGACCCGATGTCAATAGTTTTTGCGATATTAAGGAAAGCAAGGTTTAAGCACTTGTTTCTACGAGTGACATTGCCCCATCGAAAATTACTTCAGAACCTTTTTTTTGTAGAGAATTTAGTAAGCTTTCGAATGGTCACCTTCCACTTAACAAGATTTCCCAATCGTCTTCGTGATATTTTAGAAAATATAGCATGATCAGTAAACTTTTCATGTTTGTTAATAATTTTTTTCCGTTATACTTCCTTAACTCCAAACGTAACCAAAATTCAAATATCTTAATTTGTATGAATGTCCCTAAAGAAAGTTTCAAATGAATCCATCGTTTCGAAGTCCCCAAACTGAAACTGCGTTAGGAAGACAAGTTTTATTTACTTTTCTCGAAAACAGTTACAGATATAGCTTTAAGAATGGTTTCATTTGTTTTCCTACATTAGATTATCTATAAAACGAGTACCTGCAAGCATATCAACTCGAAAAGGTAAGTTTTAACAAGAAAAGCTACATAGCATTCCAAAGTAATAAATAAAATTTGACATTGGCCAGAAAATTTTATTTTTTAGATTGAGCCGAAATAAAATTTGAAGAAGCCAACTTTTATATTTATCAGTGAATTAACCAACTTGCTGAAGAAATTGCTTAGTTAAGAAGCTCCTGCGTTACAGACTTTTTATCTGTCTTTATTATACGGAGAGGGCAGCTTCAAGTTTTTTTTGTTTTGTTTTTTATCATTGCGAGAAGTAATAAGAATGTTTACTCACAATGTTGTTTAATTAAATTTATCTTTATTTGTTTTTCACTGATAGTAATTTCCTTTCATTGATTCATTATTATTGTTTACCGTCGTTTTACTGGATTTCTTATCGCATTTTTGTAATAAATTGTCTAAGGTATGAAGAATACTTAAGATTTTATGGAACTCTCAAATAAGATATTAGTGCAGAAAAATATGAAATTACAATGGCTATTAGAAGTTCCCATTAAAGTGTAGTAATCGACTAATAAATAATTACATTGCATCATTTAGAGAGTTCAATAATTATTTCAATAAAAAGGTTATCGCACAATATCTCAAGAAAGACTGGCGCTAGCTATCGCGAGAGATGCCGCCCAAGGACACACGTCTGGTAAGCCTTTGGCATTTGAAGTGTAGAGAAGAGCCGAAGTTAAGCCAAAAGCGACAGTGTAATTGCAATGAATGCATTCTACACTGACGGATTTTGTAATCTAGCACTAAAATTCTGCTGCCATAGCTATGTTTTGTGACGGTTTCAGTCATAAATATTCGATGATGGTGACATGGCGTGGAATATTTTTGCTTTCTTGACTCTAAACTCTAAGTGGTATTTGAATTTGGTATGTACCAGGCCCGACAAAAAGTATCTAATTTAATTCAATCACCCTGTGCTTTGTGAAAAGTCTTCGAATTCCAGACATGTATACAAAATATTTGATTCAAGTATTATTTTATTTAAATTTTAACGTAAGATTGAAGTATTAGAATCTCTTAATGCAAGTACAAAAAGAATATAGTTGAAAATTATATTTTTCATAGCAGAATTTACACTTAAATTCTAATTGCATTGCATTCAAAGGGATTTGAGGGTTCGTGCAAACCTTCACCTGTGCTATTATTCATGGACGTATATAAGGAGGGGGGTGCTGAGGGAGCTGCAGCCCCCCCCCCCCGAAATTGGCAAAAATGTTTCATAAAAAGCTTAAAAATAAATTAAATAATATCATTTAGTTCAGAATAAAAAAATTCTGTTGGATGTAATAGGGTTTTCATTGGCTAACTATTTCAAGTTCTAGATTGTTAGTATTCCATACGCCCCCAAATGTTCACTGCCCCCCGAAATTATTTTCTATATACGCCCTCGACATTATTTAGAAATGATAAAACTTCTTTATCTCTTCAGACTGAAAACCTTCGGTTCTAACGCATTTCCAAAGAATCGTATAACTCGTGAGGTGTTTCAATATACAAACAATTAAATATAACTCCTAAAACAATAAAGTATTGTTTAAAACTGAATCTCCCATTCCATATCACCAAAGCACAATTAATAATGCGCTAACCGGAACATCATGTCGTCATCGGAATTAGTGTAAGAGAGTTCATAGGTTTTCGGGTACACTAGTAGTTTCACATGGCAAATCTAATGAAATAAATTTCAAGGCAACATTTTAACCTTGATTCAGAAATATGTAGGTAATAATATAAGTGGTGGTATTAAGACGCGGCCCTCCCTTAAAAGGTACTTTAGGTGAAAGCTTGTAATTTGATGCGCCCCTGAAAAGGCGACAAGTATACGTGAAACATGTAGAGCGTAATAAATAAATTATTATTGAAGAATAGTGTGTGGTAAAGGTATGTCGACCGCCTGAAACAATAAAATTGCATTTTTTCAAATGTTTCATTTTCATCAAAACTATAATTAAAAAGGACTGATTATTAACTATAATTAACAAGGACTGATTATTAAAATATTATTAGGAGTCTTCGTTCTGAGATTTTTAAATTATGCTGAGAGTGAATACTTCTTGGAAACATCTAAGATCTTCCTTTGACTTGGACTTTTGAAGTAATTTATATTTGTACATCGATGAAGGCTAACAGGAAGCAAATCAAATTTTGTCAGATTTTTGCCGAAGGAATCCTTATTGTTTCCATTTAAATTCCAAATTTGACACTTGCTTCGTATAATGATGCTTGTTTACCTTTTGTTTTGACGTGGAATAAAATTGAGGACCCCTATCCTTTTCATTTTATTTAATAGAGGATAGTGAAGTAATTTCAAAAATAAGGCAGGTACTAAAAATTATTATGAAAGCACGAATGTTCCATCCAGAGTTTTAATTTGTTTCCTCAATCGAATGAACGCCCAAGTTAAAGCTTCTCAGAATTAATGGTTGGAAGTTGAAATAGCCAAAAAGCAATACAGCGATGTAAAATAATTTCTCGGCCTTGAGGACAGACACTTTTAATCACCTATTAATATCATCTCACAGTCTCGTCATTTGTTCAAGGCGTGATCGTTCAACAAACCAATACGATATTGTTGACAAAATAAACAAGTCGCTAATTTTAGATTAAACTGTAAGTGATGACGACACCGGCTCTAGGGAAACTTCTCCCTCAATGATGAATCTCTATAATAATGTTTGTTTGGCATGTCGGCTGCAATGTGCAGAAAAATAACAGAAATATGATGTTGATTTCATGTATGGTAAAGTGAACAAAAGTACTGTTATCAATATGCCAATTATCACTGATTGTCAATTAAGTTTAAAATATATTTTATAAAGATGCTTTATTTCTATTTTTGCATTAATAATCTCTTCCTTTTTTTGTATAGGCAGAAAGTACATACCGCGAAATAAAAAGAAATTAACACGTTCGTCAATTTATTGAAATCGTACTACAATTTATTTCATATCACCCCAGGAACTCCACTTTTCATAATTTTCGTGTTTAACGGCTTATCAATTAGGCTATTAACGCCGGGCTATCTACAGGTTGCCACACTTTTATAATGCCAACAGCACGTGGTCGGTCACCTATTCAGGTATCGGCCACGATCGACGGTGCAGTCAACAAGGCTGTTTGCTTCCTGCGAGGCGTATTTTTAATATGTATATATTTTCTTTTCTTTTGCGATTAATAATATTATTTTATTTAAATTATTCTTCCTCAACTCTTCGACCCGATAAAAACGCAATAAAAATAAATTGGTCGAAAATTCGGTATGAAATTGTGGACGATAAATAAACAGAGATAAATTCCTGGATAGAATATTGGGATTCTTCATCGAGGGCTAGTAGAAGAGAGAAGATAGTCATAGCCCGAATGAGAATCGGACAATATTCGAATGGATTTCTGATGTTGAAAAAAGAGCCACCAAAATATCAACGATTTTTTGACTGCAGGAAGGAATCAGAAGAGTAGAACGTCCCCAGAAATGTCAGCAGGGTAACGACAGAGAAAAAAAAAACAGCTTTATTCGCCAACCCATTAGGGTCATTGACAGTGCGGTTGTATTATTATCACAGTCTATAATCTTAATATTGGCTTAAAATCCAGTCCATGTTAATTTAACAGCTTGATATGCCAAAGAGTTTTTATTGCCGGCTTCATCCATATTTTCAGTCATGTTTTTTTATTCTCTTCCACTGTGATGACTTCACAATGAATTGTTTATTATATTTTTTTGTTTTTCATAAGCGCTATATTTGGTTTCTTTACCTGTCAACTTTCGGCCAATAGTTGTTTATATTGTTGTGATGTGGCCAAGCAATTTTACCGGTATCTTTCGAACCGGTTTGAGTTAAGTCTGAAAATATTGGACTATAGTAAAGTGAATATCATTTGATAAAAGCTATGTTAATACTTTTATAAGATCTCCTTTGCAATTTTCCTTCTTGATTATAAACATATTTATTATTTATGTTTCAAGCCTTCCTAATTATTCGTTTTTCCTTCAATAAATTTGTAATTTCCCTAACGAAATGATTAATTTTCATTTGCGTCAATTTCCTTTTGCTATTATTAAGAAAAGGAAATTCTTATTATTAGTTGCATCAATATCATAATCGTCATATTTTCATTTTTAATTCATTTTAAATTGTATTTTAGCGTCAGAGGAGATTATTTCAAATTTATTTCGTTTTGTCTTATGCCTCTTCAGTCTTGTGTGGTTTCTCTTAAAATTAAAACTGCTGTCATTCACAATGAAAAATAAAGCTTTAACTTCAGAAGTGTCAATAAAATATTTGATCAAGTCAAAGTTACAACTGAAGTATGTTTCTTGTTTCATTATTTAAGCATCTAGGTAAGTAAAACATTCAAATCCTATTTACTTGTCGCGATTATAGTTCATAATTTGTCTTGCCAATTCAACAAACATGGCTGAATAAAATGGTATGAGCTAAAACGACGCGGAGATAATTAAAGACTAAGTTCCAATAATACCCATAAGAGAACGGAGAGCTCCTTGGAGAGCGATGGACTGACCCGTGTAAGGAGCGGATGTAGGCACTCACGTGCACGCGTGTGGGATAACGTGCCGCCTAGCCCGCAGCCACAATCCACAGGAGTTGCGGTCTTGTATGTACTAGGTCGTCTCATAGCAAGGAAGACCCTATTGAATAGTAATTATTTATTTATGTTTTCACAGCTAAGGGGAATACTTTCTCTTCTTGGAGCAAAATTAACTAGTCACTTTTGAGTCAGTAATTTATGATAGTCATATGCCCAGTTGGTGTGTTCACTATTAGTTGAAATAGTCCATTTATAATTCCCATATAATTTTAGGAAGCGACATGTATAAGGTACCACTCTTTTTTAGCCAGGATAGGGCTGACGCCTTTTCTTTTCCCCAAAGAAAAGCCACCACCACTAGTAAGAATTGAATCCACCACCTTAAGGGGCCCTCACACAAAAATGTGAGGGCCCCTTAAGGGGGTAAAAAATGTTCTCAAAATGTTGAGCACAAATATTGAGCTTATTTTTGTACAAAATTTTGGTCTTGCACACTGCACAAAAATATTACACAACGTTTTATAATTGTATAACGGCCGTTTTCTCTTTTAAGGCAGTTTAACCACTTGGGTCATTGTTTCCTATGTATATATGTGCAATTGAAAATGCATTGACATAAAAATGCAGAAGAATGTACTATTTGAACCCAAATATTTAATGAAATCAATATATTTTTAATAGACAGGATAAAATAAAGATGAAAAAAAGGATATAAAATACTTTAAAATGCATTGTAAACGCACACACGCTAAATGACACACACAAAAAATTGCGCAATATTTTGTCAGCCCCCTCACACAGCACTCTCATGCTACACAATTTTGATAGGTCTGCAAAAATTTTCTAAACTTTCAGAAAACTTTTGAAGTCCCTACAAAATATTGAATACCCCTTTTTTTCACATTTCTCCTCTCACTCACAATATTTTTGCACAAAACCGACTTCTTCAAAATTTTGAGCAATATTTTTGCCAGTGTGAGGGCCCCTTTAGACACGGACTTCTAACCACGGCAATCGGGACACCGAAATTATCTTCATTTCCAGAAGATCAACATCAACAGAATACAGGCATTCCAGTCCAAAGTTCTCCGAAAAATTTTTAACGCCCCTTTTTATGTATCCAACAAAACCCTCCACACTGACCTGAACATCCCATTTGTCCTTGACCTTGCTAAAACCCGTTTCCAAATGTTCCACTCAAAACTGTCCCACCATCCCAATCCCGAAGGTCTATCCTTATCGTCCCAATCCCACCCAGACAATCCTCCCAGGCGGCTTAAGAGACCGTGGCCCCGAGACATTTTACTCACCTGACCTTGTCATAATAATTTTAATATTTATTTAGACTGTCCCGGAAGTGCCAACAATGGTTGGCTTCTTCCAAATTTGTTTTGTTTTTTTATTATTTTTTATTTTACCGTTTTGATCAATTTATACTTAACATATATCTGTATCAACTAACTTGATTATTGTACTTACATGACTTGTACAGATTTCAAATAAACAAATTTAAAAAAAAAAAAAAAAAAAAAAAAAAAAAATCCAGAAGATATGATCATTTTCTGTTAGTTGAGATAGACAATATGTTCAGTAGGTGAGGTGTTTTAGTGTTTTAACTGTTAGTTGAGCTAGTCTATACGAGGCGCTCCCGACCAGAAGGGCGAACTCCCCAGTCGATGTTTATCTTTTGGTTTTACCGATCGTCTCGTTTATTAACAGCTCACATTGTTGTAGGTGGAGTTTGTTTAGTTCGTCTAGGAGAAATCCACATAGAAAAACCGAGGGATTCAGTTTGGGCGATAGCTGTGCAGACCAGAGGACCGAACCCGAGCATTTATCTCTACAATTGTATTTGGGGAGTTCGCCCTTCTGGTCGGGAAAGCCTCATTGTATAAGTTTCTTAGCAAAAGCTAAAAAAGTTAGGATCCGTTAGTCAAAGGCTTACTCAATGGAATACATAATATTTTTAAATATTCATGTAAATATGTAACAATTTCTGTTAAATTTACGATTTATTTCAAAAATTGGAATGTGTTTCTATCCATAGGCTCCTAAAACTGGACAAGTCAGTCGATTTATCAAGTTGGTCAAACGTCAAGTCTGTATACTGTTATATAGTGAATGCTGCGTAGGGCAATTGACATTCTATTTTGTTATAAGGTCCGGATGACCTGTCCTTGGACGCCAAAGGACTATTTCACTTATTTTACCTCCCTTGCTTATAAAAATCACGTATTCTATTTGTTTAACTCCCCGGAGTCTGTTTTATGCTTAATTATATCAACCATGTTGCCAGTTTTGCACATTAAACGGCCTGATTTGTAGTTGCAGGCCAGGAAAAATAATTATAAATTGCGCAGACATATCTCGAGCTAATTACTGAAAGTAACACCAGACTATGAATTTCAGAATCAACTGATAAAATGTGTGATAAACATATTTTAGATAAATCCAGGTGACCGTATATAAAATGCCTAAATATCTCGTGCAATAATATGGCATTAGGAGAATAATTGTTGATTATAAAATAAGTTGGTAATATAAACGTGATCTTTAGAATCAGCTATAAAAAATACATAACATAAATTATACAAATATTTGTCGAAATATAAAATAATAATCTCGGCAATTCGAATATATTCATTACTATACTCCTGTGTGAAAATTGAAGCCCATTACACACAAGAGGATTTTCAAAAACTGATGGCTATCTTCATCACGAGTAAGGCTGCAGAAAACTATCCATAATAAAGGCAAGAAGAGAATAATTTTGTCGTTAATTATTACAAGGTTTCAGTAATAGCTATTTTAAGGCTGCAGAAACAATAAACCAACTACAGTTACAGATCTCCCCTTAAAAAATATATATATGTATCATTTATTTCTAAGATTTTCCATCTGCCGTTAAAAATAATTAATATTTATTTATTTACGAAGCTCCAAAACAGCAAGGTTATTAGCTAAATTAATAAGCCTAATGTAATAAGTAAGGCTTAATGTTGATATAATAGAAAAACAATAATAATATGCATTAATAAATATCAAATTCTCAGTAGAGATAAGAAAGAGGAGGTGCGGCAAATTCTCTAAATATACACTCAAAAGAAACTGGGAGATAGCGAGTACTGGAAACACGTGGTGCTGGATGAAAAACGTGACTAAAGAACAAAGATTATATAGGAATGTGTCAAAATTTCTTTACATCAAATAGATAGATATTAGAGTTAAGTATTACGAGCCATGTTATGGGTTCGATTTCCACAAGGAGTGATGGTTTTTCTTTCGAAAAAAAATCCTGGCCGCAAAATGGTAAAAATCTGTGGTAAATTCGTCCCAAAATATGTAATAGTGGACGTTAAAATTTAAACTAATAAATTTTACAGGTGGCGGTTTCAGGTAGTTTTTTTATGTTGCATAGCTAATATATGTAATATATAATAAAACAAAAATAACAACCGTTAAAGGCATATTAATAATTTGTGACCGGAGGAAATTCCCACTCCATTATCTGTTTTTTTATCTATAGCACTAGGAGCTACGTTTTTGTAATGCAAAGTACATTTCGTTGCAAGATAACAAAAATATCAGCCGATGTAATCTCTGAGTAACTCATTAAGGACAGAATTTTATGGTTAACGAACTCACCATACCAATTCTATATGAGAATGGTGTAGGTTTAGTTTAATGGCGAAAAAAGTTCGGAGAATCGCCTTTGTTGCGGAAGCTCACAAATAAAAAAAAATCGCGTGAAAACAAAAACCGTGCAACTTTTGCGTTAACAAACATATACGTACACATAAATTTTAAGGGTGACAATATAGGTATCTAATAGCAAGGGTCGATAAAGATTTGAAAAAGTCCGTCAAAAAAGCAACATAAATAGCCATCTACATTCCTTGAGAACGTGACATTAAGCCTAACTTCGGACACGTTTTGAATAAATCCGAAATTTTTAAAGGCTTTTGACTCACATGCAAACCAAAATTGTATGAATTTACACAGGATGTGACACAAATAACTTATGCATGTTCTGACAAGTGAAACAAATAAAACCCAGGCATATGAATGATTTAAGTTACTATTTCCACCTACCTACACAAGTTCCTCGGATTGAACTTATGAAATATTAAACGAGTTGCATTAATAAACAAGAAGGCAATGCCATTAAAGGATCTCATACAAATAAATTTGACAGTATAATTACATACTTTTGTGTAACGTTTAAAGAATTTAGATTCTCCTTAGTGCATCAGAAAAACCTCCGTTAACGCCTTCACCGTTAAACGCATTTAGCACATGCAAAAGGAATAAAGTTAATGTGCTAGCATTCATGATTAAAATCTTCATTATATATATATATAACCGTCTAGTTTAAATAATTTAAAATATTTTGTTATAACAATCATTATTTTTTCCCTGACACGTTTCTGGTAGCTATGGGCACTTTTTAAAAGCATTATGTTTTTATTTTAACAAATCATGACATATATATTTAATAATAAGTCCGCAAACTAACAAAATAGAAAGAAAAAAATATATGTTCTGAAACATTCACCATTATACGAGATCAGCCATGGCTAGTGAATATATTTTGTTTAGGGGAATATAATCTGTTTCTTCTTTCTTTTTTGTTAGTTTGTGGACTTATTGTTAAAAATATATGACAAGGTTTGTAATAATCTAAAATAAGAGATATTTTTTAAAAAAGAGGCCAGTACAACAAAAAATTATTAGATTTGTAAGACCTTTACAATGAGAAAATATGTAGTTATAGAAGAGGTAAATTTACGGTATAACATATAAATGTATATATAATAAGAAAGAAAGTCAAGAATGGACTTAAGTCGTGCAATATAAGATCCAGCAGTGGCGAGAAATAGATCCTTTAATTAGAGTCTACAAATTATTTAAAAATTCAAAGTTCTTATTTGTTTTAAAATTTGCCCATATTTCCCTGGATTTTGTAAATGAAATGCTGAAGAAATCAAAATTGTGGTCACTAACGAGCTAACTCTTTGGGATTAGGTGGGTTCCACCTTTTGTTTAGCACTTAATGAATGGTGCGATATATATGTATTTGTACTCACTTCGAAAAGTTGAAGCTACTTGGGTTGTTAAATTGTGCGCCTCAAATATTTAAGAGACAAACATAATGTCTATTTATATCCATTTATGGTATGAAGGAACAAACATAATGTGTATTTATAGACATTTATGGTATGAAGGAACAAACATGAAGTTATTTCGAATTAGAAACGAATTGTTCATAGCACATATTTACCACGCCGAAACTAATTAACACAACTGAGTAAATATACTACTGATGAAACATAGGCCTCTTTGGTCTCCTAATGTTGTTGGCATGACTTTAGAAATATCTAATTGCAGTACAGGAAAGAGATAGTACTGATAAAAATACATGTACATTTTTGGAAACATTGGTCTACTGGAGGTTTAATGGATGGAATATTTGTTTTACAACAGCGGGGATCAAAGGTGTAAATCAATAGGGAATAATACGTTGTTAAATAAATAATCACAACTATAATGAGCTGCATTTTTTTTCCTTTGAACTTAAAATCATGGCTTTGAACTGAAAAAGCTAATGGGTTGTATGAATGCCCTAAAGTACAGCAGTAAAGCCGGCTAAAAGAAATTATTAAACTAAAACGAAACAAGAAATTGTACATCAATCTTAGTTATGTGAATGCCTATAAAGTACACCAGGTAAACAAAAGTATTGTGCTACAACAGAACATGAAATAGTACATGAAGCTTTGGGATGTATGGCTGTCCTAAAGTACAACAGTAAAGCCGGTTAAACAATAGTATTGTACTAAAACGAAACATTAAATAGTCCATACATCCTAGTTTATTAGAAGGTCCTAAAGTACAACAGTAAAGCCGGTTGAACAATAGTATTGTACTACAACGAAACATTAAATAGTCCATACATCCTAGTTTATTAGAAGGTCCTAAAGTACAACAGTGAAGCCGGTTGGACAATAGTATTGTACTACAACGAAACATTAAATAGTTCATACATCCTAGTTTATTAGAAGGTCATAAAGTACAACAGTAAAGCCGGTTGGACAATAGTATTGTATTACAACGAAACATTAAATAGTTCATACATCCTAGTTTATTAGAAGGTCCTAAAGTACAACAGTAAAGCCGGTTGAACAATAGTATTGTACTACAACGAAACATTAAATAGTACCTCAAGCACGGGTTATGGTTTTATATGAATCCCCTAAAGCACAACCGTAATTCCCGTTAAACAATAGTATTTTACAACAACGGAACATGAAATAGTACATCAATCCTTAATTATATGAATAAATGCTCATTCAAAGTAAACCAGTAAAGTCAGTAAAACAACTAGTAAACAAAATACATACTTCTCGAGTCATTTTCCTCTTGGTGGTTGTCACAAGCGGTGGTTCCTTTCCAAGTAGAAGGCTCGACACTAAAACAGTTGGCTTGACCATGACTCGCAAAAGGGTAATAAAGTTCGTCTGTCTGTTTACAGATCATGAGTATCCGTCTTGGAGCAGCTCAAGCGGGTGACTAAGGCAATATTTTCACTGAGCCGCCGAAGGGACTGGTGGAGGGGATGGATCACGTGCGAGACCACGCCACGCCTACCTCTTATCGGCATGTTTTTATGCAACGGAGCCAAAGAGAGGAGATTCACGTTCCTTGGGCGGTCTTTGGGGGGTAGACGCGTGTCACGCAATTCTCCTCTAATAGCTTGTCATAACAGAAAAGTGTATTTAAAGTGCCTGGGTCGGTAAAAAATATCTTTGAGCCCAATTCGTTCCGGCATTCCTCAGTAGGGTCACGAATATTATATATGGAGTTCCTGAGCGCGGAAACAAACATTGCTGCCAGAAGGACCTCTAATTACGGATTCTTGGCTCTCCTGCTTGAACAGCATGTACTTGTAGATGGCGGGCTAATTCTTCTGATGTCTTTCTTATTAAAATATAGTGTACCGAAATGCGTTCCGAAAGAACAATCACTGTAGCCATTAATGAGGCAAAACAGACAAAAACACGCAGAGAGACAATGTTGGACAAAACTAAAACAAAAATTAGAACTAAATTCACTTTTTAGAATAAACTAAATTTAAACTAAAATAAATTAACTAATGGATATTAGTTGAACTAAAACTAAATCATTGTGGATTGGTTAAAAACTGAATGAAAGATTTATTTTAGTTTAGTTTTACAAAAACAACGTGAATTACTGTAAATCATATGTTATTTCGATAATTAAGAAAACTATTAAAACTAATAGAACTTGTTTTCATTTTGTTTTAAATAGGCTAAAGTTGTAGTTTTAAATTGTAACCTCATATTTTCCCAATATAGTTCGTAAATAAACACTCTTTTCACTATAATTTGCATTTGGTCCTCACCTCAGCCATCTTTATTTATTAGCTAATTAAATTTTATCACATGACGTTTCGGCCTCAGGGCCATCCTCATAAAACTTCATTCATATGTTCACATATTATTAACCCTATTTCAACAAGGGCTAGTCATCAGTTGTAATCTTGAAGCTGCTAACATTTAAATTTTAGTTACATTTGACTTAGTTTGTCACATCTTCTATAACTAAAAAACTTTACATTTTTCTAACATTTAAGCTACAACAGACCATGTGGCCACAACATTCCACCATTTTCTATAGAAAATTACCATACTAAAAACGGATAATAAAACTAAAAATAACTATTTATTAAGAAAATACTGCAACACACGATTAATAATTTTACAAATCTAAAACCAAACTGAAACTAGAACTAATAATATAACGTGAGTTTATTTTTAGTCAGAATGAATTAACGTTAGTTTAGTAAACTAACGTTAGTTTTGCCCAAAACTGCAGAGAGAGCTTCATGTGAGTGTTTTATATTGCATAGCAAATATCACAAGACAGAATTGATTTTTTTTTTCAAGAAGGGTTTTTAGTGCTTTAAAAAAAAAAAAAAAAAAAAAAAAAAAAAAAAAAAATATTTGTTATAAATACCCGGAAGTTAATTGCCGAATTAATTATAGGAACGATTAACTATCGTGATTGCGGATTTCGCAGTTACAATAATTCAATCGTTAATCGCGCGAATCCGTAATTACAATTAATCAAATGTTAATTGTGAGTTTTCGCAATTGCGATAAATCAATTGTTAAACGCGGGAGATCGCGATTACAATTAAATTTTCATTCGCGAGTTAGTGCTATTGAATTTTGAATTGTTAATCGTCAATCGAATCTGTAAATATTTTTTCCCCAACTCTGTAATAGAGGGATGGGAGTAAATTCAACTTTTTTTTTGCGGGATAGGACACAATAAATGAAATATCATATAAGACATCATAGTATATTTTAACATTATTATTATTAGTAATAGTAATTAATGCATTCAAGTACATCTGAGGTCTCAGAAATGAATAAATAAAAGCTTTGTAATAATTTCTTGTAAATCTTCCCGGTGAAAATAGCGGCGAAAAGAATCATTAGGCTTTATCTGGATATGATATCACTAATTCCTCGCAAGCATTAAAAAATAAAAACATTCAATTGGTCACATAATAGCAAAAGGCTCGATTCCCGTAATTCCTAGAGCACGTTGGCAACAATGCCCAGTTAAATACATTTCAGCATACCAAGAATATTAAGTAATATTTTGAAGATTATTATTTTCTGGAAATGTAGGATTTTAAAAAGAGAACTTCGTTTGTTCGGCCTAAATTAATTATTTTAGTACAGACATTTATTTAGAAATAATCTAATTTTATTTAATAGCAATTAATTTGGTTAAGTACACCCGAGACCAAAGAAAATAAGACAAAACGTTTCATAAAATAAATACAGACCTTAACTTAGTTAACATGGGATAAACTCTTTAAACGAGGAATGTTTTCTAAAAGTTAACACAAAAATAAATTCTTCAGTTATTTTAACGAAAGTGGAGCAACAAATTTAGTCACTTGACGACCTCTTAAAATAAAAAACAGACGGAAGTAAACTATGCATCACAGCGGACAATACGGACTATCACCACTATGTGCAAACATACTTGCAATCATAAAAGCAATAGAACTATATTTCAAGTCCAATTACCATAATACTAATTTTACAGATAAATGCAATTTAAAACAAAGAAAAATCAGTTATAAATTGATTTAAACAAAGACAAAAACCCGTTCAAAAGAACAAAACACACATTTTTAATCAGAAGTTTTAAGCACTTATTTATCCGATTGACATCGCCTAATCGAAAATTGCTTCAGAATCTTTTTTGTAGAGCATTTAGTAAGCAATAAGTAGTACTCATTTTCTGAAAACTGTGTAACATGGACTTGGTTTAGTTGTGCTCTGAACCCTCCAATTGATAGGAGTAAGAAGAAACGCCTTACATATTAGGATAGGCAACAAGCAAGACAGTAGAACCATCCATGCAGGCATTCCGGAACTATCAGGCTCGGTGATTCACCTTCCTCAGGGCAATACTTTATAATACCCTAATAATAGTAATCAAAAATTCAAGTATTAGGTCCACAAAATAACACACCGTCTAACACATTGACTGCCCGGGTATTTTTCAGGATTCCAGCGCTGATTGACTTGGCAGTGTGAGTCGAGCGTAACATAGGGGAACTACCAGTTATCTCTCAGTCGGACAGGAACTTATGAATGTTGTAATCTTAGTCAATTGTAAAAGTCCGCCTCGCAGGAACTGCATTATCTTTGCGCGGTTCTGTTTATATCCATAGTGCCATTAGTAAAGGAATAGAATCAATAATTGGCCGGTTTTGAAGCTTCATGAAAAATATACAATCCCAGAGTAGGAAGATTTAAGGCGCCTCAACAGGACTGAAAGTATCCTAAGCGGAAATGACTCCTCCGTCTTTTCAACGCTCGCTCTATCAAAACACTATTACCATTATGTTCTTACCTTGTTTTATTAAAATAGTTATTTACCTGTTAAAGATAATTTAAAACAAAAACAACCAATTAAAAAATGAGCTGAACAGAAACAAAACCCCGTTGAAAAGGAATGACTAACTCTTTCAAAGTTTGAAGCCCTTATTTTTCCTATTTATGTCGGCCCCATCGAAAACTACGCCAGAACCTTTATTGTAGATAATTTAGTTTTCGAACGATTTACACTTACCACCATTTTCCCAACCATTTTTGAAATATTTTAGAAAATATACCAAGATGCTAAAATTGTCCGTGTCTGTTAATATATTTTTTTTTTTTTTTTTTTTTTTTTTAATAATTCCTTAGCTCCATACGCAACCAAAATTTCAATATCAATCAAAATTCCAATTTCAATATCAATCAAATTTTCAGACCAACTTATACATATTGTGACGAGACTCTGACCGTTAAACATATACTTACCAACTGCAGACAGCGCAATAACCTGACCATACCTTACGACTTACACGACATACTGACAGAAGGTAGCCCACACATCAATGCACTACTCAAACATTTAAAAAACTCTTTATTATACTCAAAAATTTAATTTATTAAATTTTGTCTGTTTTGATTATTTTATTTATTTTTTTATTATTTTATTTTTTGTTTGTTTGTTTTTACTTTTCTTAATTCTTCTTTCTTTTTCAAGTTTATTTCTTCATATGGTTTTATATGCATATACACTTTTTTTTTTTCCACATTTAAAGTTGACGACTGACATTTAAAGAGTTTTTCGCCTCTGTTGTAGAACTCTATAAATTAAATAAATAAATCAAATTTTCAATATTTTAATATTTAGAATAGATTTGTTCCCATTAGTTAGTTGATTTTGTTCAAATTCTGTTCCAGTTTCAAAAACATATCTGTACATGAAATTGCATATTACATGCTAGACTGCTGTGTTTTTTGGAAACAGAAAGAAATAATAAAATGCAAAAACAAAAAATAAAATAAATGTAGCGAAATAACGCCCGCCCTCAAAAAATGAATCTGGTCGGTTATAGCTGCCTGGGCTTAAGTAAATATTACATCAATCGAACCAAAAGGAGGTCTTCGGTCTATATCTGACTGTCGTACAGAAATAAAACCAGTCCATTCCTGGGCCTATTGTACTATGGCTGGAAAAACGAGGCCCGTGAACTTTATGTAACTTCCCCGGCGCAGGAGGGTCCAACGTGAGGAATAAACATGCGAGCCAGCACGTGAATCACGTGTAGCTATCCAAGACACGGGAACTGCAACGTCCCGATGCAACGCTTTCTCAGCGTCTGCGGTTTAATAATTGTAAATAGTCTGACAACGATGTCCATACAAATAATAATGCCGTAGATCTTAAATCAAGATTCTCTATTATTTTTAAATTGTAACACATTCGTCATTACCTCCCACGATATGGGTTCAATAACATACACAACTACTCAGATAGTTAAAATATTGTATATCTCAACCCGTTCGATACCGATTGCACATCGTGTGTGGGTCAATCCATATCAAGTGGTCCAGAGGCGCTTGCTGCAAGATTTCAATTTTTTTTTTCTTACTATTCAAACTACCACTTATAGAGAACACAAATATGTTATTATTTTATTTTTTGAATTTTTTTTTTGCTGTTGTTGGCCACTTTTGGGTCAACAAATGCTGATTTTTAGTATTTTCATTGTTCTGCGGTAAAGCAGATTTCTCTAATACTATTCGTCCTAGAACCTTCAAACAACGACCAATCTATTCAGTTAAAAGTGAGCTTAAATAAAGATATTTCCTTAACGTTCATACCAATTTATATGGGAAGAATGATTTGCAAGATTTTATTTATATAGGAAGACAAGAGGTAATACGTTTGTGTTTTTTTCTCGAGAAAGGTATAGGCCTATGATTTAATTAAATAGAGTTTTAAGTTGTAGACTTGTGTAGTTTTTTAACTATAAATTTTTAAATTTCATGATTTTTCAAAAATTTTAAATTTTAGGGCCCGATAACTCTGATGGGTATGAAAATAAAAATTTGAAACTTGGCCCGTTTTTAGTTATTTATAAGAGGAATAAGCAGGAAAAATTTTGTTTTGCAGACTCGACTATTTAAAAAGGTATTGCATGCTGAAAAGTAATAAAATACGGGCATAGCCAATATCTATGCGGTGACATTAGGTATCCTACATACACAGGGTGTAACAGATAAAACTATCAGCGTTTCAGGAGGTATGGTTTAATGCGCAAAATAAACAGAGTAAATTCAAACTTCTTATTTTTTTTTTATGTCGATTATGTTTTGTTTTTTTTTCATAAATACGTATGTATGTATTGCTGAAAATCCAAATGAGGTAAGCTTTTTTCGGTGTTCTGTGATCTTATTTATGTGAATTCATTTACGAATTGTGTGATTCCCATAGTTGTTTTTTTGTTTTTTTTTACGGCGCATCGACATCTAGGCCATTAGCGTCGGATTTCCATAGTGAACATTTTTATTTATTTTATTAAAAATGAACAATATAAAGGAAAAAAAGTGCTCCTGGGACTGTGTTTGAAAATTAAAAAAATACATTAGAAAAGTGTAAAGAAAGAAAACCCATAATGGAGTTTTTCTGAAATAGTGCATAAATCTAAAAAGTCCGTCACGCAGGAGCTGCATAACTAAGCATTTTCCTTAGAATTTGGGTAGTGTAGACTGCTTTCCAGAACAATTTGCTTAAAATATCCTACATAAAAAAAAAATAAAAACATGAATAGTTCTCTTTTAAATTTGTAATGAGTAACTGATCAATTATTAATTTGCTTCCAGAGTTATGTTTACACATGGTACCTACTACACTACGTAATAAATACAAAAAACCTCATATTATCGTATTTTGATCTAACGCAGGAACAGGATACAGTCCCTCTAGATACAAAGCGCTCCTTGCGGCGGCTTTGTGAACCTACGTCTTGCGGGCTTTTCTATTGAAATATATTACAAAGTAAACCCCCGCTTTCCGATTGACCGACTCAGCTCATTTTTACGACACTTCTTTCTCATGAGTTACCCACGACGTATAGCGCGTTTCGTTACAATACAGCAGAAATTACGACCGGTATGAGTATATTAGGAATTTGGGTCCGGAGTAAACCCCCCTTCTAATGAACCGATTTAGTTTATTTTTACAACACATATTTACTTGTAGATTACCACTACGAATACCGAGTTTCGTCGAAATATACCAAAAATCACGGATGGTAGTGGCGAATTGGGTTCGGGGTAAACCCCCCCCCTTCCGGTGGACCGACTTTGGTGGTTAACGAACACGTTCAATCGTTTGCTAATTGAATGCTATATACCAAGTTTCGTGACGAAAAAACAAAAACTCTGGCCGCTATCGTGTTAACAGACACATATATATATATATATATATATATATATATATATATATATATATATATATATATAAATTTTAACGGGGGTCATTTTCGGTGTCTACTAGGTAGGATCGATAAAGATTTGAAGAAATTTTTCAAAAATTCCGTCATGAGTCCAACCTCAATAGCTACTTTCCTTCGGAGGAGAGTGCTAAAAACAATATCTTAATAAATTAATTGAAGTAGCTGAGCACAACTCTATAAAATACATTAAGACACACTACATAAGAGTATGTAATAGGATGATGCATAGAATGACATATTATCAATAGTACACAGATCATTTCCTAGCAAAGTGAATATCTCCAAGGAAAAAAAAATACAAAGAAACTACTTCTTTGAGCTACAAGTATTTAAAAATCAAGTATTTTCTCTTAATTAATTAGCCCAAGAGCTGGTAACCCACGTTTCATGAAGTGTTATATGCACCTTAAAGTTTTGCTATAGTTCGTCCCTTGGGTATATAAAAAGGTAAGTATATGTTGGCTAAACGTACCGAGGAACGCCAGATATTGCGCATAGGGGAGAGGTGCAAAAAAATAAGGTTGGCCGAAGAAAAGTGTTTTATTCAGAAGACAACAATCTTGAATGTAAAATTACGGCAAATTTGCAATGAATAATAAATAAGGGTTTAATAACTTTTAAGGGGTTAACATGTAGAAAAGAAACCCCGAGGTAATTTTATTTTATTTTTATTTATTTATTTTTAATATTAAATGAAGTGTTTTATTCATGCTGCGATTTAAACACAGTATTCATTAAACATAATTGAAAATAATAACAAAAGGGGGGTCTCCCGTAGTCTAGTGGCTAGCGCGCTAGATTCATAAGCGGGAGATGGTGGGTTCGATCCCCACCGGCGACAGGAATTTTCTCATCTCACGTCTCGCTGAGAAAATTCCTGGCTGCACCCTGGATGACGGCGATAATGGCCACGATTTGTCGATGCGCCGTAAAAAAAAAAAAAATAACAAAAAGGACACACACTTTTTGTGGGATTTAATTACCAATAGCAAAATTTCAAGGTTCATAAAACACTTCATGCAAATGTGCGTTACCAGCTATCCGACTACATACTTAATTTCGAAATTGCAGATATCTCCCAATAAAAGGATAAAATTGGACTCCAAATGAAAATTTATTTTATTGATTAACTTATAATCTTTATTAATGCAAGGTAAAAAATAATCTAAGGGGATATGTGCCATAAATAGGCAACTTACCATAATAAAATATCAAAGAGATGGCCAAGTCAAAACAATATCAAATAATCGGGAAATAAGATCATTTTGCAATAGAAAAGTACCTTAGCCTATGTGAGTCGTGCAGGACTTTTTTAAAGTTAAAAAATAATGTAGTGGGAAAAGAAAATTCTTTTAAGACCAAAAATTCTCCTATTTTTTTTTTACATGAATGGTCATATTTCAAAATGATAATTTCAAGGTCTTCATATGTTCAACTCTTTTGTAATCTAACTAACACAATTTTTCATATAATCTTAAAACTAAAGTAAACCACTTCACTTCATTATACAATAAAGATAATTTTATAGAACTTTAAACCCTTTTAGATATTGAAGTCCTTAATTCGTTAATAACCAGCATCTCCAAAATAAAAATTCCAACTCACTAAGAAGATATATGAAGTCAAAAAATTCTAATGTCTATTACATAACTTTTTGTATTCTTTTTTTTTTTTTTGTACTTCTACTTCAAACCTAACGAAAATTAATAAATCTTAGTTTCGTTGATTTTCTACCTTAATCTGTTGAATTGGAATACCCTAAAAAAAACAAAAAAAAAAAAAAACTGCAAGTGCAGCCTGAAGTCTATTTATATTAACAAGCCCTTGGGCACCTTTTGTGTTCATTTTCTTGAAAAAAAAAAAAACAACTGTGTTTAGGTAGGTAGATTCTGCTAATTAATGAGCTTTATCTTTTGTTCCACACAAATTATTTTTGTGACACATTTCATCAAAATCGGACTATTCAAGTGTGTGTTACGCACAAACACACACACACACACACACACACACACACATATATATATATATATATATATATATATATATATATATATATATATATATATTGTTTCCAGCTGAAACGTTAGTTCTTAATAGAAAAACTGAGTTAGATCAAATTTAAAACAAGTCTGATTCGCAGGAACTGTTTTTCATTTTCTTACATGTTTTACTAAAACTCTCATTTTACTTTTACATACGATCAAAAACAACCGATTAAAAAGTGAGTTATACAGAGACAAAACCCTGTACAAAAGAAAAAAACTAACACTTTTGTGAGCACTTATTTCCCCCATTGACATCGCCCCATAGAAAATTGCTACAGAACCTTTTTTGAAGCGAATTTAGTAAGCTTTGGAACCGTTTTCGAGATATCAAGAAAAATATATGAACGTCCCAAAACTTGACGTGTCTGTCAGTTAATACATTTCTTTCTTCTAATACTTTCTTCACTCCAAACATAACCAAAATCAAAAGATCTGTTTGGATGAAGTTTGAACCCGTAGAAAATATTTTAACTGAATCCCATGATTCGAAGTACTCCAGCAGAAAAGCAGATATAAAAACTATTTTTCCGCTTTTCCTGAAAACGGTTACAGATGTCGCCTTAAAAATTGCTTCATGCATTTTCCTGCGAAACAGAACCTATAAGAAGTGTACCTGGACGCCTACAAACAAAAATCCGTAAGCGCACCGATTTCTTTTGCGCGAATTTCGCCTGTAATAAAAGTGTCCGAGTAGAAAGATACTGCTGGTTAACGAACTTGACCTTTGAAATTAGGCAAAGTGTTTTCGTACCAAAATTCATCAAACTTGGTCCATATATATATATATATATATATATATATTAGGAAGAATAGTCTTTAATGTAAACGTTTTGGCAATATCACTGGCAAGGTGCGTTTCGTCTGTAGATAATTACCCGACATCAATACCCAAGGTAATAATGATACACCTTAGACAAAAAAAAAAAAGACTGGCAGGTATTTAAGAATAAAGCTCGGAGATGAAATAACGCAATTTCAATGGTTAAAGAATTTGGTAGTTCGAATTCAAAGAATTTTTGCAACTAATTTCATCAAGCTCGAACCATAATCGGAAAAGTAATCAAAAAGGCGAATCGATAATTATCATTTCAAGCGTCGATTGTCGATTCGTACTTTCGGTTGTATCCAATAAAAAGCCATTCTAATCAACATGCCACGTTCCCGAGCACGTGAGTTTTTATCACCGGCGAATTCATTTCCAAAAATGGAGAGAGATTTAGAGTATTTCCATAAAGGAAATGTACCGCCATAAGCGAGAGGAGATAAGTATCAAATCCAAAACAGCGAATAACGGCGATAAGGGAGATAATTTGGCGATGCATGAGGCAGAACACGTGACAAGGCTGGAGAGAACGAGTTAGAACCGCGTCTGGAGTCAGCAAGCGCAACGACCATTGGCCAGCATGGACGCCGAGAAATACTGAATCAAAGAAGTATCTTTTGGTCTCAGTGAGATTCAAAGGATATAAACAAAGCTAAATAGAATATTAAATCAATATTACCTGATTATTCTTCATAAAGTAGATGTATATTTCGAAAAATACAAGTGAAATAAATATTAGTCAACTTCTTTAAGAATTAATTACACCTATACAACATTATTTACTCCCGGCAATATGCAGCTACATTTTATTCCAAACTTTAAGATTACAAAGATCTGCATAGTTTTTTAGCAAAACTGTATCATGATCGCTTGCGATGTTATTCAGCGTTAAACCTTAAATTCAGTAGTTGCTGCCAGGTTGTCAATCTTATGAATTGCGTAGGGTTTTCTTCTTTATATTCAGTCACAGCATCAGGAATGATACGTCATGAAAAAGAGACGGTAAGGGAGAAGTGGTGTGTGGGCTAGGATTGAAGAAGAAGAGGTGCAAGGATGCCCAAAATCATGTCGTGAATGAATGATGAGGCATTTTATATTTAATTGAAAGCTAATACTTTTTTCTAGTTTGTACATTATAATAATGATTGTGCTTTTCTACATTTCTGTGTTTATTACCCTTCACATTGTGCAAGACAACTGTACGTGACGGACAAAAACGTTTACGGCGGAAAGAGGAAACGCGCGAATTGATTATACGAAATTCAAACGAGAGATAATGAAATTTTGCAGCTGATTTATTTATACTGCATGTTTCAGGGACGTAATTATAGTCTAAAAGTAATTTTAAAACACCTCGAGAGCCGAAGGCAGGTTTCAATGAACCGACTCTAACACTCCCAAGGTCCCTTCATGTTCCGTGAGACGACACGTGGCGGAACACGTTTGTGCCTATTTCAGTTCGCCAGGAATATGGCCGAGTTGGGTAGACAGAAGCACTCTGAAAAGGTCAACTCTCCTCCTTCTAAACGTTTACTTCTCTCACAAAGGCCTTCTTGCACTTATCATTCTACGAGCTTAAATAGATAGTCATAACTAGAGCCCGGAAGGTAGGCATTTATTTTTGGTTAAAATAGGCAGGCAAAAAGGCACTTGAAATACTGAAAATAGGCAGTTTTGTAATTAAAATAGGCATTTATTAGGAGTGAAGGCAAAGAGGAATCTCACTCATTATTAATGAAAATATGTATTTTAAATACTCATTCATTTCTTTATTATCAATTTACCACAGAATTAGTGTACTTACTCTTACTTTCCCTTCTTACAAGCAACAACAAGATGCTTCTTCAAAGTATCAACTCTCATAGACCTTCTAAGAAAAAATGTTTTTCATCATGGGAAAACTTCCTCTGCATTATCTTATCATTTCTAAATCCGGAATACCAGGTAACTACACCATTGTCACAGCAAAAGGGGTGTGAGGAAGGAGACGTACTTCTCTCATCCTCTCTCTTTCCTGCTATTCATTATGCCAGTGCATTCCTTCTACCAAGGAAGGCTCTGTTATTTACAAAGGGTTAATCCACGGGTTGGGAAAATAAGCTTTCGAATTGATATTTGTGACGGCAAAATGTAATTTAATTTGTGAAACCTTTTTTATTTTCGACGAACTGAAATTCGAAATTCGTTATGTGCTTTTTAAAATGTTTAAATCGCAGAAAAAAATTGCATAACGAGCAAAAAAGGCTTTAAATCTAAAAATAGCCAAAATAGGCAAAAAAGGCAAAATAAAAATTGTCTCTAAACTTCCTAAATGCACGGAAACATATTTATTTCTATCTGATTCTTCAATATATCCATTCAGATAGAAAAGGCATTTTGCCTAACTTCCGGGCTCTAGTCATAACATATTTAAAACTAGTCGTTGAAGGTGTATAAAGAAAATTTGAGGAAGCAGTAAATGTACAAATTCTGACTGGCTTAGTAGTTCAAAACAACATTTGTTTTTTAACACAGCTGTCCGAGTGAAAAAAATTACAAATTTGTACATCTGAGCAACTGATTAGTACTTCAAGTAACAGAAATTTTTATCACGAAACATGGCTTCTTTGCCACTCGCACCAGTGCGGGGTCAGACAATAACGGTAAACGGGTTAGCTCGTAGTTGACAGTCAATGTGTTAAATAAAATTCTTAGCAAGAGGCAAAGGACTTGGAAGAAAATGATCACATCAAATGAAATGTCAAATTGTTAAACATACGAATGTAATACAGTAAGTTAAGCAAGAAAATTATGTGTATGAAAACATAATCAAACAAAGCATTTACGCATATTTATATTTATTAATTAAAATCATTGAAAATGAAACCCTACTGGATTGGCAACATCTCAAACTAAATTCCACCCTCTAAAACTTGTCTTCTTCGAATTTTAAGTTTTCAAGAATTTTCAATAAAGAATTTTGCATAGTCTTATAGCAGTCTCTTAATTACTAGCTATATATTTTAACAATATCATAAAATGAATAAATCTCATATTCGTATACATATTATTATAAAATATTATGCACTCTGAAAATATCAACCATAGGTTAATCTCTAACCGTATAAGTATTTAAAAAAAAAAAAACTTTTAAGACCATTACTTAGCTAACTCTAGGAGCAACTTCCTATATTTTCAATGTTATTTTGATTAAATAGTCTTAAAAAATGATTCCTTTAATATGTTTTGACAAAGATGTATACCACACAACGTTTTTTTTTTCTTTTTATCTACATGGGAGAACGAATCTACTACACATTTGGTTAATTATAACCAATTTATTGGGATATAAAAGATAAAAAAAAGTGTCCTAATAACATATTTCATTGATAAACAAAATCGAACATTATTTCCATAATTCCTTTCAGGTTATGCAAGTAATTGTTTCAAGTTATTTGGTGGCTGTAAAATATGTAACATGATGAAATAAAATGGTCGATATTTATTAGCATACTCACCCTAGAAAGTTTTTTCTTCCCGTAGCCGTAGTCATCATCTTCACTGGTGTTAACGGTAGTAAAGTTGAGATGGCTGAAATAAGAATAAATATACATTAATTGTAATTAATAAAATATCAATTTAACGAGAGCAGAAGACTCGAAATTTACGCTTGAACCTATTTTGAATGAAATGTATGCATATATATATATATATATATATATATATATATATATATATATATATATATATATATATATATATATATATATGTATACATATACATACACTATTTCAAAAGAGATCGATAAGACACGGAACTTAGCACAATTTAGGTTACTTCTAGGACCTAATGATGAAGGAATATAGAGGTTTCGTACTTACTCGTAAGATACTTTACAATCGACTCCTTTCGTATGTACGTAGGAGTATATATGAGTATGTGTATAAAAATTTGAACAACAGTTGTTTTTACATGATCTACGGGTTATGATGACAATTTCCAGCAAGGTAAGAAAACCGCTTATTACGTCGACCTCAACAATAATGCATATTCAAATTTGAACCATCGTTATTTTCGTGCTCTATGAGTTCTGAAACCTTATTTCCTGATTTCGTCATGAGGCCGAAGTCATAAGCGGTTTTCTCCAGACGAAGAGGTCGTTCCAATGGTAATCAATAATCACTAATTTCCAGTCATAGAATAGATACATTTTGTTTTTATTATTACCTTAAAGCTACTTTGTTGGATATTTTCTTTGTAAAATCAATATCACTCAAATCGGCAAAAAAACAGTCATTTGACCACTTGGGCTTCAAAATGGTATCGAATAGATGTAAGTACGTTTAGAGTTAACAAAAGTCCGTCACGCAGGAGCTGCATAACTAAGCACTTTTCTCAGAATTTGGGTAGTGTAGACTGCTTTCCGGAACAATTTGCTTAAAATATCCTACATAAATAAAATAAAAACATGAATAGTTCTCTTTTAATTTTGCAATGAGTAACTGATAAATTATTAATTTGCTTCCAGAGTTATGTTTACACATGGTACCTACTACACTACGTAATAAATACAAAATCCTCATATTATCGTATTTTGATCTAACGCAGGAACCGGATACAGTCCCTCTAGCGCTCCTTGCGGCGCCTTTGTGAACCTATGTCTGGCTGGCTTTTCTATTGAAATATATTACAAAGTAAACCCCCCTTTCCGATTGACCGATTCAGCTCATTTTTACAACACTTCTTTCTCATGAGTTACCCACGACGTATACCGCGTTTCGTTACAATACAACAGAAATTACGACCAGTATGAGTATATTAGTAATTTGGGTCCGGGGTAAACCCCCCCCCCTCCTAATGAACCGATTTAGTTTATTTTTACAACACATATTTACCTGTAGATTACCACTATGAATACCGAGTTTCGTCGAAATATACCTAAAATCACGGCTGGTAGTGGTGAATTGGTATTGTCGGTCAGGAGTAAACCCCCCCCCCCCCTCCTTATGAACCGATTTAGTTTATTTTTACATCTCACTTTTCTCTATATATTACCAGTACGAATACCAAGTTTCGTTGAAATATAACAAATATTACGGCTGAAATGGTCAAATTAGTGTTTTGGGTTCGGGGTAAACCCCCCTTCCGGTGGACCGATTTTGGTGGTTAACGAACTCGTTCAATCGTTTGCTAATCGAATGCTATATACGAAGTTTCGTGACGAAAAAACAAAAACTCTGGCCGCTATCGTGTCAACAGACACTTATATATATATATATATATATATATATATATATATATATATATATATATATATAGATAGATATATATATATATATAGAGAGATAGATATATATATATATAGAGATAGATATATATATATATATATATATATATATATATATATATATATAGAGATAGATATATATATATATATATATATATATATATATATATATATATATATATATATATAGATAGATATATATATATAGATATATATAAATTTTAACGGGGGTCATTTTCGGTGTCTACTAGGTAGGATCGATAAAGATTTGAAGAAATTTTTCAAAAATTCCGTCATGAGTCCAACCTCAATAGCTACTTTCCTTCGGAGGAAAGTGCTAAAAGGGCATATCTACGTGAGTTTCGCCGTTGTTAAATTAACCATCCACACGAAGAACTAAATAGTAATTTTTTTCGAAATTAAAATATTTAAACCAGTACCTCTTGGATAAGCAGGCCTTAAGTAAATGTCTCTGTCTAATAAACCGAGTTGATAATAATTAGTCAAAATTTGTTTTCCTTTCAGCGACAAGGGAAACATGTACTTACGCAACTTATAAGTTTCCGCCTTAGCACGTTTTCAATGAATAATTTCCCATTTATACTTCTATATTAAGATGCAGGAATAAAGGCCTCATTTTAGGGTCGATTCGTGCACGTTACATCATTCTCTCATATAATACCTTATTGTAATAATATCTTACCAATTAGTTAGATAATTGATATTTGAATCGTTTATTTCAGAAACCCGTCAAGTGCACTTTTTTAAATTTTGGGAAGATTAAAAAAACTCCCTAATTTTAAAAACTACCCCAAGCATTATTAGTTTTTTTCAATACAATAAGAAACACTTTCATGTTTTCCCGAATCAAAACCTTTACTAATTTTAAAATTAGGAAGTTTTATTCGTTTTCCCAAATTTTTTAAAAATGCATTAGACGCGTCTAATGCATTTTTTCAGAAACCCGCGGGTTTCTGAAATAAACGATTCATTTAATGTTTTGCGTTATATTCCCACTAGCGCTAGTGGATTTTCTTTCGAAAAAAAAGGCCCTAGCCCCAGCCTGACTAGAAAAGGGTGTTATGTGTATGTATATTTATGTAAAAAATAAGATTTAACACATAAAAAAATACAATTAAATTATATTGAAATTATAGTATTTAATAAAAAAAAATATGACAATAGACTCAAAAAATTTCAAATCGTTTGTAGTTATTTGTAGTGAAAAAAATTTCGTTTGTAGTTGCCCCGTTTTTGAGAAACGGGGGGTCAAAAAATACCCCGCACCCGACTTCAACCGATTGCAACCAAACCATTTTTATTCAACGTAAAATCGTTTGTAGTGAAAGAATTTTCGTTTGTAGATTACCAGAAAAAAAGTTACAGCCGTTTTTTGAATTTTCAAAATGGCGACTTTTTCAGTTTTAGGGGTGCGTGTTTTTAAAAGTTCCCAATACATTCGAAATCGTTTGTAGTTGATAGTAGTGAAAGAATTTTCGTTTGTAGTTGCCTAGAAAAAAAATTACAGCCGCTTTTTGAATTTTCAAAATGGTGACTTTTTCAGTTTTAGGGGTGCGTGTTTTTTAATGGTCCCAATGTATTCGAAATCGTTTGTAGTTGATAGTAGTGAAAGAATTTTCATTTGCAGTTGCCTAGAAAGAAAGTTACAGCCGCTTTTTGGATTTTCAAAATGGCGACTTTTTCAGTTTTAGAGGTGCGTGTTTTTTAATGGTCCCAATACATTCGATATCGTTTGTAGTTGATAGCAGAGAAAGAATTTTCGTTTGTAGTTGCCTAGAAAAAAAGTTACAGCCGCTTTTTGAATTTTCAAAATGGTGACTTTTTCATTTTTAGGGGTGCGTCTTTTTTAATGGTCCCAATGTATTCGAAATCGTTTGTAGTTGATAGTAGAGAAAGAAAAGCATATCCCCACTCGACCCTTATGTACTTTCCACTCAATCGACATCCGCACTATGCTCTCCCCCCACTCCATCAAATACCAGCCTGAGGAAATGAGCTCGTTCGTGAGGCACGGATGCCTCCGAGCTTAACCGATTCAAAAAGCGGCTGTAACTTTTTTTCTAGGCAACTACAAACAAAAATTCGTACACTACTATCAACTACAAACGATTTCGAATGTATTGGGACCATTAAAAAACACGCACCCCTAAAACTGAAAAAGACGCCATTTTGAAAATTCAAAAAACGACTGTAACTTTTTTTCTGGTAAACTACAAACGAAAATTCTTCCACTACAAACGATTTTACGTCGAATAAAAATGGTTTGGTTGCAATCGGTTGCGGGGTATTTTTTGACCCCCCGTTTCTCAAAAACGGGGCAACTACAAACGAAATTTTTTTCACTACAAATAACTACAAACACAAACGATTTGCAATTTTTTGAGTCTATTGTCATATTTTTTTTTCGAAAGTGGGGTGCCAAGTTTACAGAGGTCCTATGAAAGACAATATCAACTTAAACATGTTCAAGTATTTTTTTTATTTATTTTTTTTTTTGGGGCATCGGCCTACTCCCCAATCACACATCGGCTGCATAAATTATTATTATTATTATTTCTTACGACTCACTGACTTTCATGGCCATTCACGTCAGTTTCCGACCTTTACGAACATAAACCGGAAAAGACCAACCCAACTCCGATTGGAACCATGTCTCCCTTGGCGGCACTACGGCGCGTCAATCCTCGCTACCGCGAGGCGCTCTTAATATCTTAATTAATTAATTAGACTGCGTTAATTTTTAGTGACCTTTGGTCACGACGATTAACGTAGGGAAGACTTGCTTCGTAGCATCTGGAAATGGCGATTTACAGGAATTCAAAAATCGTGTTCCGCCATCCACACAAAACTTGCCAGACTTCAATAAAATTTTGCAAATACCCGAATCGAAACTAGGACCAGATGTATTCTATAATTTCATATTATTTTAATGCATTTTATTATAATCAGCGAAGGGATTATTCTTTTATTTTATTCATTCATATAGAAATATTTTAGTATGATCACAAAAATGATCCACCTCCCGATTCTTCTAAACCAAAAAAAAAAAACATTATTTGAATGAATCGTGTTATAGTAACTCTTGCTTGAACTAGAAATGCCCCACGTTTTCTACTAATTTTCAGAAAACAAACGCAAACTTAATTTAGGATTCTGGTATTCAATCTAATTTTTTCATTTAAATTTTAACGTCCAAAAATGCATAAAAAAGATTTTTGGAACGAGTAAACAACCAGGATAGGGTTGATGAAAAACCACCACCTCTCGTGGGGGCTTTCGCCAAAAATATGTCGTCTAAATATTATTATTAAGAGGTGGGGTGGCTCAGCTTACAACAGGAGATTTTAACTTGGAGATATTTCCAACCAGTAAAAATGCAAGAGAGAGCAATAATTTCGCAGCCTGCCGTCACATGTTGAATCGACTCATACACCTTGTTGCATAATCTGCACTCGCCAGAAATAATAATATACTTTAAAACGTGCCGTCATTAGGATCGTGTTGGAATTATTTGGTCCTGGATGGGTATTACGAAACCCTCCGAAAATAGCTGACCAGAAGTGAACCATGCTACCGACAACGACGTCTGCACCACCGGATCAACATAAACGATTGCAATATCACGTGTAATTCTTATGTTTGCCATTCAGAAAGGCGATCAGAACCTGTCCTTAGATCGGGTTTTTAATTATCTTCAATTTTTAGGCTACATAATTCTCGTCCAATTTAACTCTTTCCTCAAAGACGGTGCTCTCACTCGATCTCATATAATACCTCAGATTACTTTACTGAGATATACATGAAGTTTTAATTTATTATTAGTATTTATTTATTTATTTTTTGAGAATATAATCATTGCCAGACATCCCTGATTATAATCTTATTAACATAGCCATAACTTTTTTATTAATTTTTGAACACATTGTTTTCAATTATGTTCAACCCACAGAACCTTTCTCTGTAAAATATTGCCATCCTATAGACAATTTGGAGCTCTTTACAATATCATAGTATTCATAATTTCTCAAGACAATAGTTAATTATTTATTGAGAAATTGAAAATCACAATGATAACAATTATTTCTTCAAAACAAAGAGAATTTGGACCCTGATAAAGCAAAATGTTTTTGTTTCGAATGAAGAGAAGAATTACCTGTTTGAAGGTGGTGTGCCAAATACATACATACATATATATATACTTTATTCAAATATAAATGTAAATACATAAACATATGTGCCCTTTTTCATACCCCTAAGTGATAAGGGTGGTTCACCCCAAAAAAAGTTTTTTTATATTTTTGACAATTTATTTTTATTTTTTTTATGTTTTTATGATTGGTCATTTAAAAACACACACACAATTCTAAAATTTTACCCTTCTACCACCAATCCCCATTTTTTAATAGTAATATTAGTACTTAATTTATTTTCAATCTTCGTTGTCGATAACTGATCAATTATCACTCGATCAGTTATCCCCGCCAGACGTCTACCAGTGTCACTTCTCATCCACTAAACAACACGGAGTAAGGATGAGAACGAAGCAGGTCTCCTGTCTGTCTCACACGATAAGCCTTCTCTCCCTAAACAGTTTTCAGCCATTATTATTCCCACAGATTTGCCAATTAGATAGGCATTCGCAAAGACAATCAATAAGTTGGCAGGCCAAACTATGTTTCTGGCTTTGATTTGGGCACGGCGTGTTTTTCACATGGACAATCATTCATGGCATATTCGTGAGAGGGTAAACCATCCAGTTTGTTTGTGTTGGCTAAAGATGGACTAACCAAAAATATCATACACTCCATAGCACAATAATAATAAGTGATTGATATAGTATTTTTTTATTAGTAATAGAGATATAATTTTAAATATATTAGTTATGATAAACAAGTACAATTAATTTAAAAATGGATGTTTGGTGTTTTGTTATTTTTATAAGCCGTCATCATTGATAGCGCTCTATTCCTCTTTCTGTCATAGACCGCATCTACACACATACAATAAGTTAGTTAGTTTTTATTTTACATCAAAATATTCACTAGAAATCATTTATATGGCAAAACAACGTTGTTATTGTTAAACGTTGTTAACGATATATATATATATATATATATATATATATATATATATATATATATATATTAGTGAATGAGGTGCATTCTCCAGGACGGTGGTCGGACGATCCTGGTATAAAATGCATTTAAATATGAATATTTTAACAAAAATTCAATGTAACAAATGCTCACTAAAGTCATGTTAAGTGTGTATCACTTATAAAATTCACGTCTTCAGTCAATTCATCCAGTAAATCTGAACAATTATCCCAGCTTAAAGGATGGGGAATACTTAACAAATATTTTTCTCTATAAATTGTAGCTTGGTGAGTGGTTGTTGTATAATTTGCACGCCTCCCTGGCATGGGTGGTGCGCGCAAATCTTGATCGAGCAAGCTCGGCATCGCCGGATATGAGTCCCGGCGTGGAGTTGATAAAAGTGGACTGTATGAAATGATATGTAACAAAGATTTATGTGAGAAAAATAGCTATATTAAATAAAACATATTTCTTCCCTGGGCTTGAAGAGCCAATGGTGTTAATATTGTTAATGATTGATATTAATGTTGCCTGGGGATTATGATGGCCGCATGCTGTGATGTTGCCTCGACGTTCGCCGGTTTGCTGTCTTCGCTCCTCTCTCCTCCGCACTCGCGCTCCTGGCCGGAGACTCGCCTCTACTCCCTCATGGCGTTGGATTGCATCTTCTTCGGTCAATGGGTGAGGAGGTTTTGCTGAGGAAGAGCTGTTGAGCGGGGTACTTGCTCTTCAGCTGCCCAGGACGTACTGCTCTCCGGGCTCGGTGCATGTACCCTAGCGCTGCGTGCTGCAGTGCTTGCTTGCAGAAGTTCCTGCTTCACGCACTGGACCGAGAGAGTGCGTGGGGTCTTCGATAGGCGAGTGATACGAGTTAGCTCGTAGAACGAACAAATCAGCTCGTCATTGTTAATTCAGATTAGAAGAAAGATAGATCAGACCTTCGATGGGCAGTCATTGACCCTCGATATAGGAAACTGAAATACGGGATTTGCATGAATGTGATTGAGCCAATGAATTGTAAACAAGAGATTTCAAATATTACTCCGTTTACAAATATTATTAAAACTGAAGGATAAACCTCTGGATAATAAACCTCCCCTTAAATACCCCTTAAACAGTTCACTGTCTAATGTTAAATACTTAATTAATTTATTAAAAAACACTTTGAAAGAAAAATAAACTTAAATGATGTGTACATATTATAATCACCTCATTATTGTCTTTTCACATATGAATAAAATACTAACAAATTTATTGAACAAGACATTCAAGTATTTCGAATGTTAGCAATAAATTAAAGAGGTTTCTTATAGTAGTTTAGGAAATAAATTGTCACGAGATAAGGTAAAAACTTCCTTTGAAAAAAAATCTCTTCAAAGAGGGTCAAAGAAGCAATAAAATAAAGCAATAAAACATACTAGTATATAGAATATCAGAAACAGATCAGGAAGGATGTGGCGGTAATTGTCATACATGATCTACTTGTCAACATAATTTTACAGGTGCATTAGAGTTGTTTATTTATAGAAACACAAGTCATTTGACATTTCCTTTGCAGGCAGTCATTCATCTATTGTGGAATAAGATTTTAAGTTTTTGAACCACACCTACTGATTTTATGAGTCTGTAGTCAAAATATGCTACTACTTCTCAAACTCCTTGAGGCGTGATATGACCAAGCAAACAAAAAAGTTTTGTCACGCTTAAAATTACTGTAAAAAGATTAACGTGCAGGTACCAAGGAATGAGAAATGACAAGGTTTATTTGGAAATTATAATTTTTTGCAAGTAATGACAGGGAAATCTTTAAGACACTTTAAATAGTAATAAAGAAAAAGTGGAATCAATGACAACAAAATAAAAATAAAAATCTATCCCCCCAATAGTGTAAACATACTAAATATATGGCTTAAAAATAAAAATAAAATAATAATAGTAATAAATCAGCAGGGAGGAAGTGATTTGTGTAGTTGTGGGTCTTCCCAATCCACCCCTTCAACACTCGTCAAGATTACTAGTAAACCGCACAGTACATTCTATTATTATGCTAGTAAGGGTCACTTTTAGACTGCATTACCCATATATACATGGTTAACGAGTAATTAGCTTCACGAAAATCTCGAGTGAGGGCTACTTCAGAAGGATTACTCGACAGAGTTTCAAATCAGAAGCATTGCTACGATATGATATAGGCTCTTAAGATGAATGATATAAGAAATGAACGATATAAGAAATTAACAATCAACTACATACAATTTAGTGTTTACATCAGTTTAAATCTTTACTCAAATTTAGCGATATTTCTTGGCCTCTGTTTGGTTCATCAGGAGAAGGCCAGTCACCTCCAATCTCATGGGGGAAGGATTATTTATATTCTTTTAATATCCTTCTCTAGTGAATTCTCCAAATAGGTGGAGGGACAATAATACTGTAATATACACTTCAGAAGCATTGCGAGCAGTGCTCCGAAGTCATATTAGCCCTTAAGATGAAGGATATATAAAATTAATTATGAACACACCAAATACTTATCGAGACACCCGCTACTAGTCTCGACATGGCCGAGCTTGGGTTGCGACTAAAGTTATGGTGGTAGTGTGAATATAACTCAACAAATCATAAACAGTAAGAATATAACTTGTCCACTCAACATACCATGATCCTTGCCTCGATTTAATGTTCACTCTCAAAATTAAATAATTATGGACCTCAAAGTAAAATTTAAAATCACAATAGATCTTAACATAACTTAATATAAGATGCCTGATGATGAACCTGAATAGGTTCGAAAGGTCGAACCTATATATTTATATATTTAAATTTAGTGAATTCTTGAAATAGGTGGCATACCAATAATACTTCACAAAATTTACTTATTATTCTTTTCTAAAAGTTTAACACCATTTTGGAGCCTTTTCAGGAGAAAATGTTTAAAAAATACAACAGCTTCAGCCCCAAAACAATCTCGGTCACGTCAAGACTAGTAGAGGGAGTCTTGATGTGTCTCTACTTGTGGAAGGTTCTAGCTAAATTCAAGCTTGAGCCTTAACTCAAGTACAGCCATGCCGAGACTAGTAGAGGGAGTCTTGTTGTAGCCCTAGTCATGAAAGGTACCAAAATGGTGAGAAACGTGTAGGGACGGTAAATAAATGAATATTGTAAAGGTGTATAGTGATTGGCCTCCTGCTTATTTCGAGACTTCACTAAAGTGGAATATTAAAATAATATAATCAATCCTTCTGCCCTGAGATTGGAAAAGAGTGACCCTTTTCTTGATCAGAATATTATTATTCCCTTTTAACCTCTAGGTGGTGTGATACTTTCCTAGAGCTTGGACCTTGTGTAGCAACTCCTTTCTTCTGTTCCAGTTCATTACTAACTCGCTTATCACCTCGTCTACGCCTTAATATTGGGTCTTACAATTGGTCCCCTTCCCTCCACAAGGACTATATAGTATTTTTTGCAGTTCTTTCTGGAGTCATCTTAAGTAGGTCAATGAACCATCTTAATTTATTTTCTTCTAGGATGGTTTCCACATCCCAGTTTCTCTAGTTTAGCTTTAATAATAGGCTTTGTAGGGCCTATTTCTATCCTGGTCTTCTTTTATACTTTTCTCACGTATCGAATCTCCATTGTCTGGATTTGTCTTACTTGTGAGAAGTTGGAAATTATTAACAGGAACGCTGACTTGTAGTATGATATATTTGTTTTGTTAGAAATCTCTCTTCTGATAAGGAAATCTGTTCAGAAGCAGTGGAAGGTATATACTGCCAGCTGCTTCTAGTCTATACAACACTTCCACGTCGAAATACTTGTTTCCATTCAACATGGCACCTAAGTATTTCAAATCCTGGACCTGCTCCATGATTTGCCTTTTCAAGCTCAAGATTCTCATTTCTCTAAGACATTGCCTTCCTATTCTCATGCATTTTGTTTTCCCCAGGGTAATATCCCTGTTGATTATTGAGCAGTTATTCTTATATGATTTTTATATTTTGTTCCAGGTCCAGGCCATTAGGTGTCCCACTAACAAGGTCATCAGCAAATGCGAAAATCATGTTAAAAGCTGGTTGTAAGTTCCTAAATATGAGTCAAATATATTAATAATAAGACAGAACTAATGTCCTAGATGTTGATATACAGTATAAACAGTATAAAATATAAATAAAGAATAATAAAAAATAAAATAAAAAGATAGATGGAAAATAAAAATTTGAATTAACATTACAATGAGTCGAGTATGCAATTTTTATATATAAAAAAAAATTATACAAAGACAACAAAATGCCCTAAGAGAAACAAACTTTCTTCAGCCAGGTTCTCTATCCCCTAATGTCAATGATAAAATATCGCTCAGATAAGAGAAAACTTAACAATCAGAATCTGTTATAGCGTGAATCAGTCTCATAGGAAACCTAAAGAGAAGGAACGAACTGATTCTTGACTGTAAGCCATGGTGCATTGATATGACAGTTTGTAAATTTTCTGACCATGAGCTTTTCTCATTGTAGCCTAAGGAGATTCTTAGTAAAGGGGGCCTAGTAAAAGTCAGTAAATCTGAATGTCGTTAACCAAAGATAAAATTTTAAGAGGAGGAGCCTGGTATATAATTTAATTATTTCCAGGGGAAGCCTGAAATGGTTAGCCGCTAAAGAGATGCCTTGCTTAAATCCTTAAAAAGCCCACTAGGACAGATATGCTTTAAAAAAATAAATAAATAAAAGTAAATTGGAGTTGACAAATATCAGTCCCAATACGTGTTAATTTTGAAATAAGTTTGTTAAATAATGAATGTTTGTCCAAAAACTGAAGCTTTTTCAAGGCCAGATTTTACCATAACACATTAGGCCATAACACAACCAACAGTAAACTCTCTATACTAGCATTTGAAAATAATTTAAAAATTAAATACTTGTAATTTCAAATAATTAAAATACATTTTAAAAAAAATTAAAGGAAGTAAAAAAAATTACCCGATCCTATAGGTTTTATTAAAATCACTGCTTTTTCAATTTTATTCAATCAACAATGACGTACCAATGTATTCATGAATTAATATGGATTATGGTGGTCAGTTGAAACTGGATGTGAGATGGTCAAGGGCATCTGTGAGTTTGGGATAGCCACATTTTTTTCACAAATTTAATATTAGTTTTCTATCCAATAAAGATCCTAATAAAAGAAATAAATTAAGAAATACAACCCCAGATAGTAGATTTTATTCTATTAAAAACAGTACTCATCTATATACCTAACAAACCTCTGACCTCTGCAAAAGGTTAACCCTTAAAAATCTCAGCGCTCAATGATTGAGGCACACAGTTAAAAGGTGGTTTGTATTATATTAATAAAATAAAATTATCCTTCCAAGGTGGACGTAGTAGTGGGAAAACATTAAATAAAAACATGTGTCAACATTTAGATTGAGCAATAATTATTTTCTTTATAATATAATCCAAACTCAAAGTAATTAAAAATGGCCACTTGAAACCTTTATTATGAAATTTAACTATTTAAACATAGGAGAAAATATTTAATCTTAACAGAATAGAAAAAAACTAATAAGTGATTGAACTAGATGGTGCAAGAAAAATACTTTTCTAAGATCTATATTTTCTTAAGTTGAATATTTAATTGGTTCGAGCCAAAATTGTTGGCATTTAATTTAGAGTCTCGAACCTAATATATACTGAGAATAACAAATTATTTGGTATGACACACCTATCTACAATTTAACACTTACTTTTTTTTAATATTTATATAAAATTACGGAGCGTCATATCCCTAATGGTGTTCTTAATAGAATATGGACTTCAACTTATTCCACAAATGTAAAATAATATATAGAAGATTTGATGTTTTACAAGCACAATGATGTATGTGGCATAACACCTACATCGTAAATTCATTTATTTTTCACTTAGCCATATTATTCCATGACAATGTCATAATTGTTATAACATTTAGCATGCTTACAAGGAATATAAAAAAAAAAGAAGCAATTTTGACAAATATTTGATACCAACCGATTCTAATGAATATAGTTATGATCTTTGTACTCTATAATTCAGTGAATCTTCCCTCAAATTAACCAAACACCTTAAAAGCATAAGAATTCAACAAGTTGTAAAATAAGGAAATCTTACCTGTCACAGTATCCAAAAAACCTAGGATCTTCTTTCATAACAGTACAGCTTGTACCACTTAACAAAAATAATAAAGATTCACACAGAGACTAATAATATTTAAAAAAATTGAAAAGAAATATCTAAAACGGAAATACTTAACTTAAAACAAAAATAATTGAAATTAATTAAATAATGAAATACTCGTACTTCATAGCCCTAAATACGAAGAGAGGATTATAAATAAAACACTACTTTAATTCAAAAATAATAATCAAATGTTGTTACGTGTATGAGATCGCCCCTGTATAAGAGTGATATCCCCACCACATCACGTTTCACAAAACGTGACATTACGCCTCAGGTTATAGAATTCTTCTTAAAATTATTGACAACGTGTAAACATAAAAATAACATAAATACTTTAACTAACCTTTCGTATTTAATGGTCGTATCATCCCAGCAAGTTTGCTCCATCATTTCTTTCTTTAAAACGAAGTTTTATATTTCTACTTTTAAAGCTATAAAAACTCAATGGACGGGCATAGTAATATGTAACAGAACTCATTAAACAGTTTTAAATCACAATGTAAATAAGAAATAACAGAATAGTAATATACTAAAACGACTATTTACACAGAAAAGTTAAAACTAAGATATCCAACAGGGGTAGGGAAACTAGTTTCTAGTAAACATCTGATAGAATTTGGGAAGGTTACAAAGCACTTACAGTGCTGTCTCTTTCAATTATTTACTGACTCATGTTCTATAATTTATGGAATTATTCCATAAATTTGAAAAATAATGCCTGCTAATGAAATTATATCCAAAAAGTTATAATACAATGTAATATTTTTCGTTTCTATTAGAATTGACTAAACTGCATAAAAAAAGGGGGCACCAACTTTAAACACAAAAATCGAGTCAATTAGGTACTCATTGACATTTAATCAAACGTGTACACTACTTCTTAAAATATTTGTACTTTTTTAATTTTTCTTCAAAAGTTATGAAACTTTTGCTAACTAAATAAATTATGGCAGACTTAATTTTTGACATCCAAAAATATCAGATTGACTTGAACGAGTCTTTACTTGTGACAATTTATTCAAATCAAGGTGTAAAACTTTTGTTTCCGCTGCCGAAAATAAAGTACTGTAAAATATTATTTTATTAACAGTTAAGTGCAGTTTTGACCGACATGTGATATATGCAACACCACTTTCACTGTAAAACATATATTGACAGAATGTCTACTGGTGCAAAACAAAAGCCTATTTGACAAAATTTACGACTATACATGTAATGAATAAATATTCATAGTTTTTATCAGAAAATGAGTAATTACACCATTGAGATTTATTTATCCGTATATTATCTATTCAAACGCACTGATGAACAAATTACTGCATATAATTACCAGACATAAACAGTACAGATACACTTTACAACTTCTCAATTAAATACAATTGATTTTTATTATTATTATAAAATGATAATATATTATTTATTTAGTTTCTTTCAATATATTATTTAAATATGCTGAAGGTCATGCATTTATAGAACTTGTCAATTTCACAAGTTTCGCGTGCCTTGGAGCCTCATTCTCTGGAGTTGATATAAGCCAAGACACAATCGATTAGAAACAGGTGATGGAGAAGAGAATTTATTTATGTATAATTCTATTGCTCCTGAAGAGGCGTCAAGGGACGCGAAACATATAAAGCGATAAATAAAGCATTTTATGTGAAGTTGACGAGTTTTATATTTGCATGACCTTCCGCCTATTTAAGTAATATATTGATTTTTTTTTCTTATAAATAATGATTGAATTGCTTTATCACCTTGTAGCGTTAAACATTAACTAAATAATATATATATATATTTTTAAATATATTTTAGACTAACGAGAAATCGAAATAAGAGCATGGTGAACATTCAGAAGCGTATTCAATTTCCTACTGTAATTCCATAAGTAAATTCAGATAGAGCGAACTCTAGATAAAACCCTGCCTAATAGAGGCTCGATTTTTTTATTGTTCTATTGTGTTTCTTTCCCTCAGAAAGCAAAATGCTGAGTATCCATTTAAGTAAGTTCGGAAAATGGGCTAGAGTAAAACACAAATATAATTTTCAAAACTAAATTTTATTATTCATTATTACATTAGCCTAATTAGGCATACAACTTAATCGTAGAAACTAATGCAGGATTAGCTGGATTTTCTTTCTTCGTTTTCCATCCTGCCGAACTGAAAAATAATTACAGCTGATTTAGGCCACAATAAAAAATAATAAATGGCTTTTCAAAAAGAATAATTTAAACTTACATAGATCCTTCCTCCTCTTTTCCCAAGAAATTCAGTACCAACTGTGCGCTTCCCACTGCAATCATCTTTTCCGCATTGTATATTGCTTCTCAAATCGCGGCGGTATGTAAAAACTGAAACATATGTACATAAGAAATGCACTATTTTTTTATGTTATGTTTTCTTATTACTTTATTTTTGTTTATTATTTCGAAATATAAATGTATGTAAATCGTCTGGACATGGATATAAATATTAATATTTAGTGGTTTTAACTTGCAGCTCTTCTGTCCTTCCAAGATTTCGGGATCTTCTGAAACAAGTAAAATTATATTTATTAGAATAATTTTATTTATTTTAATTTTAACGTCCATTATTATTAACTACAAATTTTAGGACGGGTTATCTATAGGTTACCACCCTTTTCTAGCCAGGACAGGGCCGATCCCTTTTTTTTTCTAAAGAAAAGCCACCACCCCATAGTAGGAATCAAACCCACGATCCTTAGCACAGTGTTTAGTGTTCACGCCTTAACACTCCAGGCCACCAGGCCTCCTAGTAAAATTTTAAATAATGTTAGATTTAATTTAAATTTGTTAACGACCATTTATTATTGACAATGAATTTTAGGACGAGTTATCTATAAGTTACCACCCTTTTCTAGCCAGGATAGGGATGATGCATTTTCTTTATAATGATAGATAAAATTATGTTTATTCACAAATTTTGTTATTTATTGCGACATGGTTTGTTCAAATATGAGGCAAGAAATACTCATTTTAGGGACAATAAAGCCGAATTTAGACGCCAGTAATAGTTTTCTGTGACAGGAGTATCTGTCGTGAATCAAGCAAAACACGATCCGACAATATGATTAGCGAGGAAAAGTGAATAAGGTATACGTCCATTTATTATTGACGTATAAAGAATTTATAAACGGGTCATCTATAGGTTACCACCCTTTTCTAGCCAGGATAGGGCTGATGCCATTTCTCTTTTCGAAAGAAAATCCATCACCCCTAATGGGAATCGAACCGACAACCATAGGCACGAAGTGCACACGACTTAGCCTCCTTCTAAGCAATTAGCGCCGAAACTCGGAATTTAGTGAAATTTTACATACTGCTTCATTTCAAGCTATATAAGAATAATAACGTAAAAATAAATGTAGCTAAGCAATTTAAGAGTATTTATTCTACACGCTTCTTGTTAACAGCACGGCGTTAATAGTCCAATAATTGATACGCCGTAAAATACGCAAAAAACAAGCTTGCAGACGCTTTAAATGTGTTATGGATTTGTTCCTTTTAGTCAGGATGGCTGCAGCCCCCCCCCGAAATCGGTAGAAATGTGTCATAAAAACCTTTAAAATTAATTCAATAAGATCAATTGGTTGGGGATTATTATTTTGGGGTGTAGTAACGTTTTAATTGGCTAACTATTCCAAGTTCTAGATTTTTAGTATTTCAAACCTCCTAAATGGTCTCAGCCCCCCCCCCCTGAAATTCACCCAGCCCCCCACGAAATTATTTTCTATTTACGTTAGTGGTCTATTATACCAAAAGAATAGTCCGTGTGTAACTACTTCACGCGTCACAAGGAAACAGATAATTGGTGGCAACGTGTGGATAGCCTAAGAGATGTACCGTTATGCGCCGGAAACCAAATTTACCCTAAGTAGTGAACAAAACATTAGCCATTGAATTCAAAACTCACAAGCAGAAAAGATGGCGCTAGGAGGAAGATATAAAACCATTTATAAACAACCCCCCCCCCCAACAAACAAACACAAAGCATACTCAGGATATATACAATTGGTATGTTGCAGTAAAATTATCCACGGATTTACCGAAAGTTATTTCTTGGTTCGAGAGGCGTTGTTTCATATCCTATCCCCTCTGGGTAGGCACTTATGTATATGAGTGTGTGTATATATATACGTACATATGTACATATTCATAAACATATGAATATCCATATAAGAAAAGAAACCTTCTACAGAGAAACCTTGATGATTCCTGTCCCGATTCTCCAAGTGGACTGATCCTCTCCTCCTCTTGCGGCCCTTTTATATCAAATGATTCCAGGGGAAGAATTTTCTTAAAGGGACCCTCAGATTCGTTTGTCTTTCTTAGACCATGGAAAAAAAAAATTATTAAAAAATAAATTCATAATATTTTTAATTTTATTTGTATTAGTACCCGAAACAATTGATTTTCCAATTAATATTATTAGCATATTTGCAGAAATGGCCTTATCGTCCAATAAGTAGCGAGAAACGTGATAACAGTTAAAGAAGTGAGCTTCCAAGGGTATCGAGTTTATAAAAGGGTAACGGTTTATTCCTTCCCCTATACTTTTCACAAGAATATCGTTTCGCATAAAAAGAAAGTGCTCAGATTAGAAGATATATTATTCAAATTTTTTATTAAGGTCTTCCTAAAAAGGACTAAATGTTAGCACGTTTCCTCCCTCACTCCATAGGGAGGAAGCTCGCATATGAGATTGATCTCATTACGCAATCCGGAAGTCCGACTAGAAAATTGCACGTTTCAGAATCCATGTATCACGAAAATAACGGTGGTTGTAGATGTTTATATATATATATATATATATATATATATATATATATATATATATATATATATATATATATAAGTTAAGGTTATACGAACGGCGAGGATGTTTTTTAAAAAGATAGTACAGGCACAGGGGGCATAGACACAACACGAGTTCGAGATAAAGACTGACTGCATTTAATCCGGCTGAGCCTTATATAGGCTCAGCCTGTTTATTTACAATTTATCTTAACTTCTATCCCTAACAACTCCTCCCCAGTTTCTGCGACACTTTGCAGAAACTTCTAAATAATAATAATAATAAAAGAATAAAAAAATAAAATAAAATAAAAAATAGAGATAGTAAATAAAATAAAGAAAATACATGATCTGAAGATGGTTATAAAAATACTATAGTAATATACTAAAACAACACTTTTACATAGGTATAAGATTAGATAAGAATATTACGAAAAGAAAAGTAACACTTCACTTTGAATATAATAGATAAAACAAAACAATAAAAAAGTAACATAATGTACTTTGAAGAAAATAAATATGACTAATAAAAGGAAAAAGAGTCATACGAGTTATGTACAGGTTCCTGGTTCAGCAGTTACGTCACTCCCCGAGATGTGCCTGCGTTGTTCTCTTGTCATTGTTGAGGGGGTGTTGTCCTCTCCTGTCGCCTAGACGGTAGTTTGAGTTGTTCGACGTGGGCATTGCGCTGGCGGAAGGGTGCTGTCGTCGTTTGTAGTGTGACGATGTTGTTTTCTCGTAAGGTGATGACTACATACGGTCCGTCGTACCGGAAATCTTGTTTCTCTCGGTTAGACGGGATTCGTCGGTAAACTATGTCTCCTAATCTGACGCCTCTGGTAAAATCTTGCACTTGCATGTTATGTTTCGTGGCCCTTGTCTGTTTTTCTTTCAGGAGTTTAGTTTTCGTTTCACGCGTGATACGTCTCTGGTTGTGATGGAGGCGCGTGATGTTGGCAACAACTTCTTGATCGCCTGCTTCCGTTTGGAAGTCTCTTCCTAGACGGAACGTCCCGAACAATACCTCGAACGGCGTAAAGCCCGTACTGGAGTGTACTGAATGGTTGTATGCTGTGACTGCAATCGGCATGGCGGCCTCTGCTGTGAGGTTTCGTTCCGCATACAGAAGTCGGAGATGTTCTCCTAGGGTATTGTGGACTCTTTCGACATTTCCGTGGCTTTGTGGATGTCCGGGGGTAGTAATGTGCAATTTTGTGCCCCAACGTTGGCACAAATGGCGGACTTCGGTGTTTTTAAATTCTCTGCCTCCGTCTGATGCGATATAATCCGGCGTGCCATAACATTGGCTCCACATGGTGAGCGCTCGAACCGTTTCTTGTGCAGACTTCGTAGTGATGGGTACTGCCATTAATACTTTACTGAAAACGTCGAGTAGAGTGATCCATGAGTGTTTTTTCCAGGTGAAAACATCGGCCTGTAGAACTCGAAGTGGGCCTTCTGGTGTAAGTGTTTCAGCTTGCGACGTCCGTGGGGGGTTCCTATCGTACTTGACTCTGTTGCACACGTCACAGGCTGTGACGACGGTTTTCACTGTGCGAGCCATGTTTTTCCAGTAGTACTTCCTCTGTAGCGCTGCGAGTGTTTCGGCTGATCCTCTGTGGTTCGCTTTTCCTTGATGTTGCGCTGTGGTGACGTCCACTTGTACCTGTGGGTCCACGACGACTTCACCCAGGCGGGTACAACGGACAAATGTTCTGTCTAACCCAAAACGTCCCTGTTCCCACAACCTGTGGATTCGATCCCAGATTGCAGCATTTCCGACGAAGAGGTACGTTGTTTTGCGAGGCACGGACGCATCTTCCAGGAGGCGGCAGATAATATCGTCGCGTACTGCTAGTGGCGCTCGGATAGTACACTTGAGTTCTGAACGTGTTTTTATTCCGTATGTGATCTGCGGGGTTCCCGAGGACGATATTTTCCAGATGATATGTCTTCGCTTGCTAACAACAATGTCGTCGGTTTCGGCAAAGACTCGCTGACTCTCGTCTGCTGTCGCTGTGGCATCACTTGAGTGGTGACTGTCGCGATCTTCGTCGGGTGTCCAGTCTTGGAAAAATTGGCGGAGTGATTGTTGATCGTCGTTGGTCGCTGTTGTGGTAACTTTGACTCTGTGTATCCTCGAAAGCCAGTCTGCTACAAGGTTCTCTCTTCCTGGTGTATAATGAACTTGGAAGTCATATTGGGCAAGTTTTTCTTTCCATCGTGTCATTCGAGATGACGTTTCTCGCAATGCAGTGACCCATCGAAGAGATTTATGGTCAGTTCTTACCACGAATTTGCTTCCAAACAGATAAGGCCTGAAATGTTCCGTTGCCCACACTATACCAAGCAGTTCGCGTTCGATGGCACTGTATCTCTCTTCCGGTGGTGTTAAACGTCTGCTGGCATAGGCTACTGGACGCTCTCCTTTAGGCCATTGTTGGGCGAGAACAGCTCCCAAGGCATAGTCACTCGCGTCAGTGGTTAAGGTGAACGGTTTGGAGAAATCCGGAAAAGCGAGGATTGGTTCTTCCTGGAGCATTTTGATGCACCGTTCTACATTCATTGTCATATCTCTCGTAAGGGTTATCTTCCGACCTTTCTTGAGAAGGTCGTTAATGGGAGCGATCTTCTTTGCCATGTCTGGCTAGAATTTCCAATAATAGTTCAAGGCTCCCATGAGTCCTCTGATTCCCTTCGCGTCCGTTGGAATTTTAATTCTGTCCAATGCCTCCACTCGAGCCCGGTCCGGTTTTATTCCTTCAGTCGACACAACGTATCCGAGAAACTTCACACTATCCAAGCCGAGCCGCGTCTTTTCGCTTGAAAGTTTGAGACCAAATGCTCTGAGTCGTTCGAAAACTTGTCTCAAGTGTTGAATATGTTCCTTTGTAGACTTGCTGAAGACCAAGAGTTCATCCATGTATCCCTGACAAAATTCGGCTCCGAGGCCATTGAGAAATTCGTCCATTAGACGCTGGAAGGTAGAGGGGGCATTCTTGAGACCAAACGGCATTCGCGTGAAGTGATACCTTCCTCTTTCGAGCGAGAACGCTGTTTTTTCTGCGTCGCAGGGCCGCATCTTAATTTGGAGGTAGCCAGCTTTAAGATCCAATGAGCTAAACACTGTCGCTCCGCTTAACCGGTCTACGATGTCTTCGATTCGTGGTAGGGGATATTTCTCGTCTTTGGTGATTTCGTTGAGTTTTCTGTAGTCGACGACTACACGGTATTTCTCGGGCGATCCTGCTTTCTTAACGGCCCATAGGGGGCTATTGTATGGGGACGTGCTGGGTACAATGATCCCTTGGTGTAGGAGGTTCGCTATTTCTTCTTTAATCGTTTCTTTAAGGGCTTGCGGGTACCTCCGCTCCTTGACGTATACCACTTTGTCTGTCACTAATTCGATTCCATGTTCGGTTCGTCCCGTAGCTCCGAGGGGTTCTCCTTCCCGGTGGTACACATCGTCGAACTCTCTGCGCAGGGTTTCTATCCACTTGTCTTCCGGTTTAATGACCCCTACTCGTAAGGTGGGATCACTTCTCTTTTCCACACAAGTATAGATGTTTTTCCCCAGCTTTACTCTCCAGCCCGCTTTGGTCACCTTTAATTTTCCTTTGAAGAGTTTCATGGCGTCGCATCCGCGAATTCCCTCATATGCTTCTGGCAACTCGGGGACGATGTGCACAGTAACGTCTTTGCCTCTGACTCCCCATATTTCAGACGGTGTGTCGATTTCTCCAGCCACTTTACACTTTCCCCCTAATGTAATTAAGTCACATGCACAGACTCTACGCGGTAGTTCACTCCAACCATGGGTATCTTGGCGAATTGCTCTCTCGCTCACAAGTGTACAGGTGCTTCCTGTGTCCACTAACCACCGCGTTCCCGCCACGTGTATGATCAGCAACTGACTGCTCTTTGTTCTCCTTTTCGATTTTCGGTTGCCGCTCCGGCCACAAAATCCTCATCTTACTCTGGGTGTGACGTGGTAATTCCTTAGGACAGCTGCGTACGATTGATGGGTTCTGGGCGACTCCGGTACCTTGTCTCCATCTGAGTCGCTAGTGTCGTCTGAGTCTAAGGACGACCAATCAGTGGGAACTCGATTTCTCCCCTCCGATGCGTCATCCTGACATGGCCTCCGTAGCTTCGTCCTTGGTCGTCTCTTCGATTTACCCGCTGATAATTAATCTCCATGGGCTCTCCGCGGTCCTTTTCCGGTCGTTTCATATATGGGCATTGGCGTGCTACGTGGCAACGTGCTGCGATGTGACCTGTTTTCCCACATTCGTAGCATTTTTTTTCGGTCGGAGGGCTTTTCTTGCGTTGGATCTCGGTTCTTCCTCTTCTCCTTTCTTCGCTGATAGATTGGGGTTTTCTCCCAGGTTGGGCGCGCCATTCTCTCCTATCATGTTGAGGGGGATAGCGCAGTCGTTCCCGTGTTGGAACCCGTCTCCAGGGCTCTTCTTCTTCCTGATAGGCAGCATGCGTTTCAGTTTCCTTCCGGCCTTCTTCGATTAGTAGTTGTGCCATATCCTGAAAGTCCATCGTTGGATCAAAACTCCGTCCTGTCTGTTTACCGATGTGCACTTTCAGTATTCTTCTCATCACGAGGTTCATTGCGATGGTTTCATTTGCGGTTGGTGTCTCGCTCAGCTTGTCTGAAATCTTGTTGAACCAAGCGAGAAGCTTTGCTGCGAAGTTCCCGTTGGATTGTTTCGGTCCTTTAGTTTCCTGAAGCATCTTAGTAAAATCTTCTTCAGGGGGCCATCGCCCGCCCCCGTACGCCTTTTTTAGCCGGGTTTTAGGCGAATGCCAGTCGGTGTTTGTATCGCTCTGGATGTTGTTGAGCACCTGTCGTTTTATTCGTCCTGCGAGCGCCGCTCTCAGTGTCTTGGCGTCATCTGGGTCGAGCCAGCCGTGTTCCTCCTTGCTGTTGATAATATCCGCTAGGCGGTCTCCATCTTTGATGAAATGTGTTAATTCACCGATGTCGCCGAAAAATTTGTCAACTTGACTTATGGCCGTGCGTAAATCTTGAGCGTTGGCAGCTTTAATCTTCAGCCACTCGATCGTCAGTGTTACATCTGCTGGGGCTTCGGCCATCCTTTTCGCATTCAACCGATCTTGCAATGTGGACACTGGTTTCGTATTCTTCGTGCACTAAAACTGTTCACTAATAACTCGCGAACTCGGGTTTCGGCACCACTTAAGGTTATACGAACGGCGAGGATGTTTTTTAAAAAGATAGTACAGGCACAGGGGGCATAGACACAACACGAGTTCAAGATAAAGACTGACTGTGTTTAATCCGGCTGAGCCTTATATAGGCTCAGCCTGTTTATTTACAATTTATCTTAACTTCTATCCCTAACATATATACACATATACACAACCGGGTTCAGTTGTCCCGGGCCCGGGCCTCGCTAGTTAGAAAAAAAAGTACCGAAAGTGACCTTTGCAGCACCGATTGTCGGCTTTTATTCTCATTTTGCTCAAAACTGAAGATGAAAATAATTTTAAAATGCCCAAAGTCCTATAGCAAAGTACTAGACTAGAATTTTCATTCTGGCTCTCAGAGGTGGGGGCCCGTGATCTGGTCCCGGGCCCAGCTCTGAGATGTGGCGGCCCTGATATATATATATATATATATATATATATATATATATATATATATATATATATATAGGGGAAGGTGTTGACCACTTTGCAAAATTGAATTTTTTTTAGCTTGAATATTAAGGCTAAATTCATTTTTTTGATTTCATTGTAATTAGTATTCTATTGGTTATCATATTTAATTTTTTCAAGGTTCTAGCTTTACAGTTAATATTTTTTATTAATTTTTATAAAATAATCGTACAGTGGTCAAAGGTACAACATGTAGTTGTACCTTTGACCATGGGGTGTTGTACCTCTGACCACATAAAAACAATACAGCAATCCAGAAAAAAAATTGTATTCAGTAATATTGTAATTAATTGTAAGTTTAATAAATACAGGACAAGGATGTAAACATAATAAAAAAAACTATTATTGATATTATGTTATGCTTAATATCCTGAAAAATCCAGTCCAACCGATAAACGTTTTAACTGTCAAGCAGATCCACTAGCAATATTAGGGTTTGGACAATGTCTTCAACATCAATATCATACAAATTTTCATCTTCTCTCGTAAACTTGTCACTTAAAGTTTGTTTTTTCAAATATTGGATCTTAAACATTGGACATTTAATACCAGAGATCTCTACGACTAAATATGTAATAGTAATATTAGTTGTTTTTTTTTTTAATTTGTAGCAGAAGAACGTAAAAGTTGAATTATAACCTGGTCAAAGGAACAACACCTAGTCGTGGTCAGAGGTACAACACCCTGGTAGTGAAAATTAAAAAGTATGCTAAAAATTTTAGGGTTAAGATAAATCAATTTCAAAGGCTACACCATGTTTCTTATTGTAATAGCTACTTTGTCAAATGAATTCCATCTAAAAAGACATAATACAAAAAATATTATGAGGCAAAACGTCATCAATAAATAACGTACATTTTTATTATAGAAATGGATAAGTATTTTTTGCAAGAATCCTCTTTGACTTGAATAATCCAAAGTAGGTTACACGAGCCCTCTAGGGAAGGAGCTAAACACTAATTACACCAAAATTTATAAAATGTTGCTACATGCCGCCACAGCCTCGGTGGTCCAAGGTACAATATGGACAGAGGTACAACACCTTCCCCTATATATATATATATATATATATATATATATATATATATATATATATATATATATATATATATATATGCGCGTGTGCGTACTCCTATAGGATTTCTAACGGAGGAAAACAAATGAAACCATTTTTAAAGGGATATCTGTAACCGTTACGAGAAAAGTTGATACAACTAATTTTCGGTTTGGTTATTGAGAAACGATTGATTCAGTTTAAACCTCTTCCAGATGTTTGGCATTCATTTAAAGTAAGATATTTAAATCTTGGTTGCGTTTGGCGTTATGGAAGTATTAGAAAAAAATATTTTATTACCATACATGACATGTTTTAAGATCATCTTATATTTTCTGAAATATCTCGGATACGGTTAGAAAATGGTGGTAAGTGGAAGGTGGCTATTCGAAAGCTTACTAAAGTCTCTACAAATATAACAATATTTAATATAATATAATAATATACAAATATCATAATATAATACAAATATAATTCTGAAATAATATTCGATGGGGCGATGTAAATCAGAGAAATAATTGCTTAAAACTTCGAAATTGTTAGTTTTTGTCCTTTTGAACGATTTTTGTCTCCGATTACCTCACTTCTTAATTGGTTTTTTTTTCAAGTGAATTTAACAGTAAAATGAATATTTTAGTAAAACAAGGTAAGAAGATGAGAAACGTTGTTATAGTGTATCCTATAGTGAAGGTCCTGGAAAGGATGCTGTAATTTCCGCTTAGGATACAATGAGTTTCCTGTTGTGGCGCCTAAAATCTTATATCAGTTTGAGATTTTATTTTATATTTTTTTACGAAAGATCAAAACCTACTAATAAGTGTATCTATTCCTCTACTAATTCTAGAATTCAATTCAAACATTCTATTCAAACATAGTACAAAGTAAACCCCTCTTACGATAGACCGATTTAGTTCATCTTTACAACACTTCTTTCTAATTAGATAACAAAGATGAATTCTGAGTTTCGTTACAATACAACAGAAATTACTAAGAACTAAGAACGGTATGAGCGAATTAGTAATTTCGCTCCTGAGTAACCCCCCCCCCCTCCTAATGAACGGATTTAATTTATTTTTACAACATATTGTTTTTTTTTTTAAAGATGACCACAACAAATACCGAGTTTCGTTAAAATATAACAAAAACTACGACTGGCATGCTCTAATTAGTGTTTTGGGTAAACCCCCCCTCCGCCATAAGTGCAACCTCAATAGCTACTTTCCTTCGGCTAATAAAAGTGCTTTAATAAACGGAAAAAAAAGTTCCATAAAAAACAATTTATCAAAATGAAAAAATAGAACTATTATAATATAAATGATAGAATATTTAGAATAGAATATATAATTCACATTGGCTGGCTGAGGCTAGCAAGGAGATCACGTCACCGCCAGCAAGATCACGTGGCCGCCGGCGCTGGTAAGCAGCGCTAAAAAGTTAAACATGTTCAACTTCTGACTTTGGCTGGTAATCACCAGCCCGCTGGCATTCACCGGCCGCTGGTTCTGGGTCAGGCTAGGCTGCTTGCTGGCAATTCACCAGCGGCTGGTAACCAGCCTAGTGTGCCGCGGCTTAAAAAACATTCGCCGCAATCTGGGGCATTTTTTGCCAAACAAAGCATTTTTTACAATTTGTTACGACCCATAAATTATGGCAGATGACTGACCTCTAGCGGCTGATATCAGAATCAATTTAGTTACAGCTGTTCTTTGTTAATAAATCTCCATTAAACAGTACGCCTTCAATCAAACTTGGTTTTCAATTTTGATTTATCGTTTTTTGTTCAATTAAGTTTCGGTAATAATATGTTATGCCCATGATAGAGAGGCTCTTTTTCTTTTAGCTGAGTCAATATAGGTGTGGGGGGGGGGGGGTCAAGACTATCATCACTGATACCACTAATATAATTTATTGGTAATCCCATGATACCAATAAATTTCGTAGAAGGTAGAAAAATAATGTCTCTCCACTGTTTTTCAAAGTATTTATTAGCAAAAGCTTTTCGAGAACATGGTTCTCATCGTCAGTGCATCTACAATTTTCACAAAAACACGCATATATTAATTACAGAAATATTTATAAGTATTCTTATTACTAAAGCTATGACAAATATTAATTACAGAAATATTTATATTTATAATTAATAAATTAATATTTGTCATAGCTTTAGTAATAAGAATACTTATAAATATTTCTGTAATTAATATATGCGTGTTTTTGTGAAAATTGTAGATGCACTGACGATGAGAACCATGTTCTCGAAAAGCTTTTGCTAATAAATACTTTGAAAAACAGTGGAGAGACATTATTTTTCTACCTTCTACGAAATTGAGAACTCCACAAATAACGCTGCATACATCACAGATACCAATAAATATCAGTTCCACGTCACTGAAGAGGACTTTTTAACCTAGATTAACCAAATTCAAATCATAAGGGATTGTATGATACCCTGTATGTTTTATGTCTTTTGACTTTCGTAGCACAGAGAACCCTTGATTAAGCTCTACAATTGCTTTAGGTATCTCTTGAAAGTTGGATTTATTAGTCTTCAGAGACCAAAGACTGTAGTTCATCATTATTTTGCATTAAGAAACTAACTAGTTGATAGAATTTTCGTTCCAATTCCTTAGCTCTAAGGGTGCTCATACACGTCGAGGAATATCTCAAGATTTAGACTGCACAGTCCAAATCTTGAGATATTCCTCACCGTATATGGGACAGCTTTGAGGCCAGAGTCGAACTGTTAAGTCCGTCAAAGTAGAGTGAATAAAACAATAGATTAACTGAGCAGTCCAATAAGGCCAGGCCTGACGTATGTGGACAAGAGGATATTTGCTTCACATACGGTAGATCTACTATAACTGGTCTGTGCAGTCCCCTGCCTTGAGGTTTATTAACTTATTGTGCGCGTGTGCTAGATCCGTTCAGTCCACAACTTGAGGCCAAACTGTGCAATCTTTGCCTTAAGGTTTTGACAATAATTTAGAGTTGCGCTGAATTCAAAAGTGATTTTTAACTACATCTACCAACATTATCCCCCAAATATGAACTTCCATATTGCCCAATAATTGATGTTAATATCAATTTTTTATGGATGGAAGTTTATTTTAGAATTTAACTGTAGAAACTATTAACAAATGGGAGCTAATGACCCTAGAAGTCGATGCACCAAAAAATTAAAAACAAAAAAAAAATTAACAATTGATTAATTTTTGAAATCATATAATTAAATTGCCTCATAATGGAATTATCATTGATTCTACAGTGAAATTCTAAAATTGCCCATCCATATAAAATTGATATTAACATCCACTTCTTACTCATCAATCTCCTTTGCCATAATATTAGTCTTGTATTTGTGATTTTTTCCTAGACACATCTGCATCTAGGACCTCAGCGATATCTGTATTTATTTCCTTTAACTTTCTTCTTGTTTTCAAGAGTTTACTTCAATTCTTGCAGAGTTAAATATAGTCTACTAAATCCACTTCTTTTCAAAACATTCTTTGCGATCTTCTCAGGCAAGAATTTAACAAAGAATGGTTGATTAGTAATACCGGGTCTCCACTCAATGATAGTGCATCTACATTTAGTACACAAGTGCCTCACCTCCTCTTCGTTATTCTCCCTATACTTCAGATTGATACCAAAGAATATAAAATCTTGTAATTTTTAAGAGATCCTCAATGTTCTTCACAAGTTGTTGACGTAGAAATAGTAAACATCCTTCATACAGGACTAGCGTATGAAGAAAAAAAAAAGGAATAACATCCAAGAAACAGTAGGATTCATACAATTCAAAATAAATGGATAGGAATTTTGGGATAAATTACAAACTTTGTCATAAAAACAATTTATTCCATAGTTTTCTTAAAAAATACAAACATAAGAAGTTCCTTATAAATTAGACGTATAAATTAAACATTAATAACACACTGGCTACGTGAAGAACTGCATGGACTTATCTAGGCCGTGTTTAAGTGATCTATGAGATCTGTTTTTATTAAATGATCACACAGCAAATCTCTTTGAAGTGACTTCTGTTTATAATCCTTTTTTTTTATTTTTTATTATTTATTACAGTATTTTTTTCTTTAGCTTTTTATAAGGAATGTAATGTAAAGTAGAACTAATTAAAGAAAAAGAAAATATTAGGAAACTAACACCTGTGACTTGTAAAGAAATCCATTAACCAGAAACAGAAATATTAATATGATATTAATTTTAATGTCAAAAACCAAAATTATAGAATACATTTTTTTTTATTGTTAACATTGAGTATGTTTTTACACTGCAGATATTATGAATTTTTTATTTATTTATTGAAATAATAAAATTTACACGTAAAAATTACTCTTTAGGGCCAGATTTCTTGTAAGTACTCAGTAATATTAACACTTGGACATCATTTATTAACACCAAATACATGCTACTTTAACTCACAATTCTTAAAATTAACATATTAGAGGAAGAGTTTTATGGAATACTTTTCAATTTAACAGAGTCACATTGACTAGAACCTAAACGAAAAACAATATATTTACAGAAGGCAGTGTAAAATTCCCCAAATGAACTCTTAATTGTACATTAATAATCTGTTTGTTTATTGAGTGTCAAAGGACATTAAACAATTCTAATTAAATACTATCCCCAAAGAAACGGGAATAAGTTATTCAAATCAGAAAATTCAAATCTACATTGACATAATAAGATTTCCAATATGGATTCACAAAAATTAATCACGTTTTCATGATTGAAAACCATCCATACACAGTAGAAAACAAATAAATATCAGCAAAAATATAAAACCGGAATAAAATACCCGCACAAGCAATAAGCATAAATTATAATTGTATTTGCGTATAGGTATTAAACATTTTTTTGAGTTATTGAATATGTGTAATAGCCTTAATTTTATTTCAAAAGTAGTAGATCCAATGAATGAGTTTAAAATTAAAACATTTAAATGTACATCTTTCTCCCCATATAATGAGATATCAATATAAAATGTTACGAATTCATTGAGAATGACACTTTTGTTTCAGCCATATTTTGTCCTTTACAATGAAAGTACTATTATATTTTTCAGTTTTATTAAAGCTATACGTCAGTATTTTAGAAGAGAATTACAAAAATATAATTAAACTTAAGCTAAGTATCATATTTGATTGCTTTATAATTAAGGGTTCTATCATGTTTACCAATAAATTAATTAACAAAATATCAAAGAATATATTTTTACAATATTTTTGAATGGAAATGTATCTCAAAAACAGTTCCGAGAGGCATCTCATTACTTATAACTATTAACAGCTAAAAAATGTAAATAAACATGTAAATGAATAAAAAGAATACCTGTATATTACACCTGAGAGTTTAGTTGAATCAAATATTAGCTTGTACAGTACAATCACATTCGAAGAATTAAAAGAAATAGAAAAAATCAGTCTTTGAATTATCAGAAACAACCTGTTTGCAATATTGTAATTACATAAAGCTACTATGAACATGACATATGACCATTCATTTATAATAAAAAGCAATGCCCTTAAATTAAAAATATTGTTAAGAGTGAGAAAGGATTTTAGTGTTAAAAATTTAAGGCGTATTAGCAAACATAATATCTGGAATGGAATAATCTTATGAAACAATTAATAACTATTTTGTTTTTTTATGGAAATTGATTACTAATAAAAAATAAATTATTTATTTACTTTTTCTAATGATACAAACTAAACACCTAATCAGTACATTCATTTTAAAAACATATATACATATTTCTCAGAGACTGTTTCTGCTAAATGGAATATTTCTTATCCTAAAAGTGCAAGAAACAATGAAAAAGTGCCTCTAAAACTGTTGTGCTCTTATTTATATATAAAATAAGTACATTTTATACAAAGTACTTGGCCACAATCCTTATAGTTTGCCTAACCAGTCAAGTAATAAATAGCTTATATTACATTGCTTTTTGTTTATAAAAGAATGGGTACACTCATTAAATCCACCCTGCAACGTTCCTTTGACACTTCCCCGAATTTATAATTAAATGGAAAGGTACGTTAAAAAAATAATATAGTAAAAATATGGAAAGAAACCTTAAATGTTTACAAACAAAAATGTCTACGGAGTGTAAATTGGAAGCTGATCCACTTTTTCCTTTTCTTCTTCGGTATTGTCTCTGGCTATCATTAATGTGTGAGCCTGCCCTAAAGTCACTTGATCCACATAGATACCGTCCAAGGCCTTAACTTCCATAGGTACAGACGTGGACTTCCGAAGTTCCCCATGCCCCTATAACCATAAATAAAAGTTAAGTTTATTTGTAATGAAAGAAATATTTTAATGCATGAAGGTGAGAAAGAAATTTATATAAAGAAACAGTAATTATCAGGGATCGAAACTAATTGTTAACTTTTATTTTAAACAAGTATTTTTTTTATGGGAAAATTCCTGCCACCGGTTGGACTCAAACCCACCATCTCCCACTTGAGAATCTGAGGCGTTAGCCGCTACACCACGAGGAGGCCCAATCACAATTATTAACATTTATTGAGGAAGAAATACTTTTAAAACCTAATAGACAGGTGAATAATAACCTTATCTGTCAATCAACCAAAACAAAACAAAAACTAATAGATAATCAAGGAAATGCAGGCAGCTAAAAATCATATTTTTTATACGCTCACTTCACCTTTTGAGTATGCAGAAGCAGCATGAGCTAAGAGGGATGTTCTTGAGGGACCCCAGCAAGGAATATTCTGGGAGGTAGCTTTGAAATGAGCGTAATTATTCCCACAGGCTTGACCTGTGATAAAACATACAGCTCGGGCATTGCTAACAGTAAAATGGAAAATCAGCTGGCACAACCGAGGTACGTACGTGCATGGGCCTACAAGAAAAAAGAATTGATTTTCGAATCATTTCCTCAGCCATGAAAACTTGTATAATGATTATTTAAGTAATAAAAATGAGTATCAGCAGCAAAACAAATTCTGATAGAGCGATCTCATTTAGCGGAAAATGTAAAAGTCACTAAGACAGGAAGTTGACAGTATCGTAAGCAGAAATTGCTCATAATGACTAAGATCTTTCACCTCTTTGACTCTTTGAGATTCCATTACACCCACAATTCTGTTTTATAATTAGTGACCCTCTCACTTTTAAAGGTGTATTTAAGGGATATAAAGATCAAAATGTACAAAAAAAAATATATTAATAATAATAAGTCATTAATAAAAAAAAAAAAATTATTACTCACAAGTTCTCCAAAGGCCGGGGATGCTCCAAATGAAATGACAGAATTATCAGCTGCTATCACAACAGATGAAAAACCAGCACCAAGTGATCGTATAGTCCACCCACATAAATCTTGTAAAGGTTTTGGATACATATTAACTTCACCTGTATTTTTTGTTTTGCCAAAAAGGTACGCCATTTCTGAAAAATAATAATAAATAAATAAAAAATGTCAAAGCAAGGGACTTATAATTGTAATAGTCCATTTTCTTTGGCACCACTATGCTGGCAGGACCACTCCATATGACGAAAAAGTGTAAATATAGTCAACGAGTCCTAAAAGAGAAAAGAAAATCTATAATGATTCATCATAAAAGAATTGTCACCTCCAAATTGTAAATCATTATACAGTATTGCAAAAAATAAATAAAGAATGTCTTTCAGAGTTAGAATATATCTCAGTTTAAGAAAATAAAATTTCTCATTTTGTTAACACATTTTTGTGATGAGAGGTCCTACGATCTGAGGAGTAAAAATAATACTTACTAAAATCTGAAACTGCAATAGAAAACTGAGAACCACAGTAGACTGCTTTAATCCCCTTTCCTTGAGTCTCAAAGAACTTAACAAGTCTAGGTACAAGCTCGTCCTTAGGTTCTGCATGCCCAAGTCGACCGTAGCCACCAAAGCCCCAGGAAAACAGTCTTCGTTTGGAGTCCAAGGCAACCTGTTAAAAGCAAAATATTAAGTAAGAACTAATGAGTTTAACAAATAAAACCTTAGCTGGCTGTTTTTACAGAAATGATAGAAGTAAGAGTGCCCCAATATAGAAGTTTTAAGGAACGTAATGGTAGGGACAAAGAAAAATCATGGTTTAAAAATAGTATTTTTCTCGCTTTAAAATTAAAAATTTCTTGTTTAAAAAAAATAAATTCTTGGTTTGAAAAAATATAAAATAAATAAGACAACAAATAAACTTATTTCATTATTTACTAAATGCAAAAGAAGACAAAAAAACTGTTACTTAGCGTTTCTAATTTGTTCTTTTGTCAGTCAATACACTATTGTAGGTAGAAAAAAATCTTTCGGAGTTGACATTAGATAGTGGCATCCATATGTATTTCAAAAGGTTTGTGGCAAGAATCGAATGGGCATCGTCTTTTATTGACAATGAACATTCAAAAACACTTGCTGTTTTGCTGTCCATTAATATTTGTTTTATTCTTAGTTAATTAATGGACAGTTATTAAAATGGAAGTTAAAAAAAAAAAAAAAATTAAATAAATAATAGTAGATAACCAGGTAGAAAATCATCCATTGACATCTTCTTTAGATTTGGTATATTCTCTACATCTTGTTTTAGTGTTTCAGTGCTTACATTCTTCAAAATAATATTTTTTCTATAAAACAGATTCTTGGTCGAGGAAAAATATGTTCTCATAGGAGTGTCTACAATTATTTTTTTCAATTTACCACTCATCTTTGTTGCAACTGATTTTATAGTTGATAAGCAACAAGATTTCGTAAGTTCTTTTGATCCTTGCAGGATGGATTCAACAGCTGAATATTTTCATTGCAAACTAAATCTAATTTCCTTTATATGACTTCTAATTTTGGATATAATTCAGCAGCCAAAGGTTCTTTCAAGCTGTGTCAAAAAAGGAATAAACAATTTTGCTAAAGCTTGTAGCAAATTTTCCTTCTCCTAAAATTACAGTCATAACATCATACAACATAAAAAATGTGCCAGCATAAACAAATTAAGTAAAATGCATTTAAAAAAATGGAAATTTTCGGTGATAATCGTTGATTTGAGAAAATTTCGCTGTTTCATTACGATTTCGTGATTTGTTGTGGATTAAAATTCAATGAAACACTTTAAATAAAAATATATATCAATAGTCGAGATCAAAAGAAATAAAAATTCTAGTTTCGAGGGTTACGAATTGTCTTGGCCCCTCGTGATTGGTAATAAAAGAAATTTATAAGCAGGATTCCAGAACAGGAAGGAAATTGAAATTAAAAGTAAATTTATAATAAAAATATTCTTAACCTAATATTTAAGTTTCTTAAAACACAAAAAAAAATCTGATCTTTTATTCTGAAACTTACAGATAACTTTTGTGTTTTTCAAAGAAAAATTTTAATATTAATGTTTCCCAACAGTTCATTTGTAAATAAATCATATAATAAATAACCAAGAAAATTCCATTCAAGATATAAATTAAAGATGTATTGAAATATTTGTCACCTTAAGTGTTATTAAAAAAATAAATTATATGCATACCGTATGATTTGTACCACATGACACATCTATAATATCAGCAACATTGACTTGTTTGATATTATCTTTAGTCTTTTCAATGTAAGCTGTTATTTGTTTTGGGACCTTCACAGCATTCCGGGATAATTTATTGGCAGTTACGAAGTATTCACCGTTTGTATTGTGACCTAAAAGAAAAAATAAGAAGAAAATTAATTATTTTATGAACAAATTTATATTTAACATTGTGTTGAGGCAACATACATTCATAGTTTAAGTTCAAATATTATTAGTTAGCCTCTGTATTTCATCTAAGTTCCGCTCGGCTTGGCTCGGCTACCCTCGGCCCCGTATCAGTAGTGAGCTTAACAGGACAATATGGCCAGGCCACATGTTTAAATTGCTCCTGCATTTATTAATCTTTTCGCCACATAAAAATTAAATTGGCGCATCTGAGAGCCTTCATAATCATCACCATGTCATCGTAACCCCGACTACCAGTGATTCATCTCGGCTGAAGGTGATTTCTACACCAACTTTGAATGTAGTTCTCAGAGGACTTTCATAAATATTCAAGAGTGGTGAGTCTACATTCATAGCTGCAATAACATTATATATGTCTATTATGCTTCTTGGTTTTGAAAACATAACAATACCCCATTTGGGATAATTCCAATAAATCAAGGACGCCAAATATATGAGTCTTGGACAACTGACTCCGTGGAGTAGTTGCTACGGTTACAACGCAACATTCCACTAAAATGCCAGCGGATCGAATCCGGGCTAGGACAATTATTTTTTTTACTGTTTTTTTTTTATGTAAATAATTCTTATTATTATAAGTATATTATTCTCTTTTTTTATAATTAATTTAAAATTAATTTAATAATTAACAATTATTCCAGACCATAGTCTGCATCATTTAAATAATTAATGATTCTTTTAACTTAGAATTTCTTCTAAATGTTCAAGTCCTTTTCTTTATATATGTTCAATTTAAATAAAAGATAAATTTCTTCTAGATGTTTAATTATTTTCTTTATATATATTAAATTTAAATATAAGATAAATTTCTTTAAATGTTTAATTCCCTTTCTTCATATATATTAAATTTAACCATAAGATAAATTTATTTTCAATGTTTATACTCTTTTTTTAACGTTAAATTTAAGGAATATTTATTATTTATGTTTATTTAAATATCTTATAAAGGGTTCAATATTTCATTTAGTTTATGTTGCTCAATAAATCATATACAAGTCATTGCAACCGGTGTTTTTAATTTTCTTGTAACCCCTGTTCTCTCGAACCATTTAGGGGATAGTAGTAGGGATAGGAACGGCTCACTTTGAACCACTACCCGCTACAACATTATGGTCCTCCGGGCCGGATTGCAGTGCCTTGTTTATTTGTTGAGCAACATGTGTTTTTGATATACCATTCTTTAAATATCAAAACTTTAATGATTTGTATTTCAAATTTGTACTTGTCCTCAGCATTCTGCTATATTATTTAATTTTCATTTTGGTATTTTCTCATGGTTGGTCGGTTTTGATAGGCCCATTTTTATTTTTCCTTGCTCCTTGAAATCTTTCCATCTTTCGCCATGCCACGAATCGAAGACCTGTCCTCAGAGGACATTCGGGAGGTCAATACTCTCATCTCCAGACTCAAAGGGATCCCAGGTCAGATTAAAGCCATACGCGATCAAGGAATGAAGATCAAGACTGATCCTAGCCAGTTGTTCCTGTTTAAAGGGATGTATAAGGAGCTTAGACCTTATTTCCAACAGTTTAATGAGACATGGGATCAACTTCAAGGCTTTTATATTTCGCGAGGAATGCCTGAACAATTTCCTGGGGAAGAGAAGAAAAACTGGCCCAAGGTTGTGCGGGAATATTACTATGAAGCATGTGCGATTTATGAAGAGTACATGAATCCCACTCCTACATGTCCTATTAATCCTAGTGCATCCACTACATTGCCCGCGACAGCTGCCAATAACTCTGCATTGAATGAGAGTAAATCCGTTCGTGCAAGACTCCCACAAATAGAACTCCCACAATTCGATGGTAATTCCAAAGAATGGCCTGTTTTCAGAGATTGGTATAAGGCATTAATACACGACGAAACTACAATCTCCGACATGGAAAAATTCTTGTTCCTGGTTTCGTGTCTTAAGGGACCTGCTCATTCTCTTGTGGCTACTGTCAGTCTTACAGAGTCAAATTATCAACAGGCTTGTAAGGTGCTCCTGGAACATTACGACGACAAGCGCAAACTTGCATACACCTATCTAAGAAAGGTCTACGAGTTTAAGCCACTCACTGGACGCCCTAACGCCACAACTTTGAAAAATCTTATCACCAACGTTATCGAGGGCATCGATTCTCTTAAGCATCTCCAAATTCCCGATCTTGGTGACTTCATTCTTTCATTTTTGATGTTAAGATGTTTAGATCCAGTCTCAAAACAAAATTTTGAAAAGAAGTACACGGACGTCGAATTTCCTACTTACCAAAATTTAGTTGATTACATAAAGGTTGAATGGAAATCCCTAGACACAATCTACTCTGAAGGTGAGCCATCTTCAAGTAGCAAGGCTTACACAAGTCAAAGTGCATCATCCCCTCGCTACGTCTCCTACTCTAAAGGTGCTTTATTTGCTGAGGGTACCACATCCGAATCAAAGCCCTCCAAGCAACATCCAAACTTTAAACAAAGTACCAATACCAGTCGTCAGTTCCAATGTCCCGTTTGCAATTCTACACATAGCCTATATCAATGCATTCAATTTAAGAATGCATCTCATTTATGACTGCAGAATGCGCCAGGGACTTGGGATTCACGATTCTACCCAGGAAGCAGAAGATAACGGGAATCGGACATGTGAATCTACCTAACACACTGGGAAAATTAAATTGCAAGATTCGCTCTAACATTCAAGCTACTTCATCGCAGGAGCTTTCATCAGAGGTTGTAATTGTCACTGAAATTACCAGTGAACTTCCTCAGTCATCTTTGCCCGGCACAATTAAACATCACTTCAAGGGTTATGCTTTAGCTGATCCCGATTTCTGGAAACCTGGCCCTGTAAACTTCTTATTAGGTGGGGACATGTTTTATGACATTGTAACAGGAGCTCCAGTGACAATCAACTCCAACATTCCAAAATTGTTACCCAGCATATTTGGCTTCATAGTAGCAGGACCCTTTAAATCATATTTGAAGGCGAATTCTGCCTCAAGTTTTTTCATTCGGTCTCAAGGAGAATTAAAAGACATCATGACCAAATTTTGGGAGGTAGAAGAGGTAACCCCTGTTATAGTCAAGTCTCAAGAGGATGATTATTGTGAAAGGCATTTCCGAGACACCCATTATCCCATGGAGTCGGGTCGCTATGTTGTATCATTGCCCATCAAAGATTCGGTCCATACTTTAAGGAACACCCAAGGTCAAGCCTTTAAAAGACTTATGAATCTTGAAGCTAAGTTAGCTAAAGATCCGACTCTAAAAAGGGAGTATCATCAATTCATGAAGGACTATTTAGATTTGGGCCATATGCGGCCAGTTACCTTAGGATCAGCTGCCTACACCATACCTCATCATGCAGTAGTTAAACATCGAGACGGCAAGATAAAATTATGAGTAGTCTTTGATGCCTCATGTCACACATCCACCGGCTCATTGAACGAACACCTATTCGTTGGCCCAAAACTCCAATTGGACATCAGGGACATCTTAACCAACTTCCGTACTCACACAATTGTCTTCACGGCGGACATTGTTAAAATGTACCACCAAATATTAGTGCATCAGCCTGATCGAAAGTACCAACATATACTGTGGCGGTTTGACCCATCACACTCCTGTGAAGAATACGAGCTGTGTACAGTTACACAAGGAACCTCATCTGCTCCCTTTTCTGCTGAAAGAACACTTCAGCAGCTTGTCGAAGACGAAGGAGCTTGTTACTCTCTGGCATCCAAGGTACTTCTAGAAGACACATATGTAGATGACGTTGTTTCTGGTGCAAGGTCATTAGCTGAAGCGAAACTTCTTCAGAAGGAGCTGATAACTCTCTTAAATAAAGGCTGCTTCGAACTTGGAAAATGGGCTAGCAACAGCCCAGAGTTATTAAGCACACTAAAAGAGTCTCAGTGTCAATTCAACGCCGTCAGCTTGTCATCCGAAGAGGAACCCAAAATAAAACTGCTTGGCATGCAATGGTTTCCATCTCAAGATATATTCTGTTATGAAATCAGCTGTCCATCCTGGCATCCCTCCAAGAGGGCCATACTATCAGCCATAGCACGAATTTATGATCCTCTAGGATTTCTTTCACCTGTTGTTTTCTACGCGAAAACCATTCTTCAGGATATGTGGATTTCAAACTGCGGCTGGGACGATGAAGGACCCCCATCAATATGCCAACGCTGGCACCGATTTTTATCGGATCTTCATCAAATCTCTGAAGTTAAAATCCCTCGTTGCCTTGTACCAATCGATACCACATCCTCAATGATTATTGGTTTTAGTGACGCTTCTCAAAGGGGATACTCAGCTGTTCTTTATCTCCTCAATTATACGGCATCATCCTCTAACGTCCATCTCATAAAGGCTAAAACCAAACTTGCTCCCATAAAGCCTATGACCATTCCGCGGTTAGAATTATCAGGCGCCCTTCTGTTGAGTAGGCTTTTTAAGTCTTGTGATAGACTCATAAAGAAAATGAATATATCAGATGCAAGGTTCTTCACTGACTCGGAGGTAGTCCTAGGTTGGCTGTCCACACCTTCTCAGAAACTCAATGCCTTTGTCGCTCATCGAATTGTTCAGATTCTCGAAATGACGAACTGTTCTCAATGGAATCATGTAAAAACTGCCGAGAATCCTGCCGATTGCAGTTCTCGTGGGATACTTCCCTCTGAATTGCCTGAACATCCTTTATGGTGGGCGGGACCAAAATGGTTAAAATATCCACAAGACCAATGGCCTCACCCCGCCATCCATACCAACAATTTACCGGAGATGAAAAGGGCTACCCTCATTGCTATAGGAGGCTCAACAACGAACATAGTCAAATGGATGGAACGATTCTCTTCATATTTGAAGCTTTTAAGAGCCGTTTCTTACTTGTTTCGATATTTTATATTTCTAAACAAGAAGAAGCAAGTTGATCAAGGCCGAATCACTCTTCAGGAGATGAGAATTTCATTAAAGGCTTGCATAAGGGCAACAAACGCACATCATCTAATTGACCCTAAGCATTTAAAATCCCTCTCACCATACTATGATGAAGACGGCATTCTGAGGGTGGGCGGCCGTTTACAGCACTCCTCTTTACCCTATGATGCGAAGCATCCCATCATACTTTCTGGAAAGAGCCATTTAGCCAAGCTCGTTGTCGACCATTACCACAAATCTTATTTGCATTTAGGTCCCACGGGTCTTCAAGCCATGCTACAGTCTAGATTCTGGATAGTCTCTGCCAGAAAATTGATAAGGCAACGTGTCTTCAAATGTTTAAGGTGCTACAAGTCAAGTCACACTCCACAACCTCCCATCATGGGGAATCTACCTTCATGTCGAACCCTAGAAGGTCAAGCCTTTCTTCATGTAGGTGTAGATTTCGGCGGACCATTTCTCATCAAGGAATCAATGAGACGGAAGGCTGCAGTTGGCAAGGCGTACTTGTGCCTCTTTGTGTGCATGGCCACAAAGGCTTTACATCTTGAAGTCGTGTCCAGATGTACTACAGAGGCATTCTTAGCGGCATTGGATCGTTTCATCGCCAGGAGAGGCAAGCCGATCCGCATGTACTCTGATTGTGGCACGAATTTCGTGGGAGCCGCCAACAAGATGAGAGATGTACTACTCTGGCTTAATTCATCAAAGGTGCAAGACCAGCTTAAGGATGCAACAACCAATAAAGAGATAGAGTGGTCATTCAATCCACCTTCCGCCCCACATTTTGGTGGACTGTGGGAAGCTGGTATAAAATCAGCCAAATCCACCCTCTATAAGGTCATAGGAGAAACTCCTCTTACATTTGAAGAACTATCTACCTTATTTTGCAGCATAGAAGGAGTGCTCAACTCTCGCCCTTTGACCCCTGTAGACACGAATCATGAGGGTATTGAATATTTAACCCCTGGACATTTTCTCATTGGCCGACCTATTTCAGCGGTCCCGGAAAATGATCTAATTGATGATAAGATAAGTCCTCTTAAGCGTTGGAATTTAATCAAACAACGTTCTCAACATTTTTGGACGCGATGGAGGACAGAATACTTGCATCAACTACAGCAACGTAGGAAGTGGACCAAATTAACAGAAAGTGTTAAGGAAGGAGATCTGGTCATCATTAAGGATGCCAACAGCCCTCTAAGATCTTGGCCGATGGCTCGGATCATTGCCACTCATCCCGGCAAGGATGGAGTCACAAGAGTAGTCACCATCAAAACCCCCAATGGTGATTACAAGCGACCTCTCACAAAGTTAGTCCCCCTAACGCCTGTTAATAACCCATCAGAATTTTAAATTTTTAACAAAAAATTTGGTGGGCGGAATGTTGAGGCAACATACATTCATAGTTTAAGTTCAAATATTATTAGTTAGCCTCTGTATTTCATCTAAGTTCCGCTCGGCTTGGCTCGGCTACCCTCGGCCCCGTATCTGTAGTGAGCTTAACAGGACAATATGGCCAGGCCACATGTTTAAATTGCTCCTGCATTTATTAATCTTTTCGCCACATAAAAATTAAATTGGCGCATCTGAGAGCCTTCATAATCATCACCATGTCATCGTAACCCCGACTACCAGTGATTCATCTCGGCTGAAGGTGATTTCTACACCAACTTTGAATGTAGTTCTCAGAGGACTTTCATAAATATTCAAGAGTGGAAGTCTACATTCATAGCTGCAATAACATTATATATGTCTATTATGCTTCTTGGTTTTGAAAACATAACAATACCCCATTTGGGATAATTCCAATAAATCAAGGACGCCAAATATATGAGTCTTGGACAACTGACTCCGTGGAGTAGTTGCTACGGTTACAACGCAACATTCCACTAAAATGCCAGCGGATCGAATCCGGGCTAGGACAATTATTTTTTTTACTGTTTTTTTTTATGTAAATAATTCTTATTATTATAAGTATATTATTCTCTTTTTTTATAATTAATTTAAAATTAATTTAATAATTAACAATTATTCCAGACCATAGTCTGCATCATTTAAATAATTATGATTCTTTTAACTTAGAATTTCTTCTAAATGTTCAAGTCCTTTTCTTTATATATGTTCAATTTAAATAAAAGATAAATTTCTTCTAGATGTTTAATTATTTTCTTTATATATATTAAATTTAAATATAAGATAAATTTCTTTAAATGTTTAATTCCCTTTCTTTATATATATTAAATTTAACCATAAGATAAATTTATTTTCAATGTTTATACTCTTTTTTTTAACGTTAAATTTAAGGAATATTTATTATTTATGTTTATTTAAATATCTTATAAAGGGTTCAATATTTCATTTAGTTTATGTTTCTCAATAAATCATATACAAGTCATTGCAACCGGTGTTTTTAATTTTCTTGTAACCCCTGTTCTCTCGAACCATTTAGGGGATAGTAGTAGGGATAGGAACGGCTCACTTTGAACCACTACCCGCTACAACACATTGATTCATATTACTAAAGGTAGAAGGAAATGAACAAATAGAACACAACACTGTTGCTTTAACAGCAATAGCGTTTTTCGGGACAGAATATACTAATTTACACTTAAAATCAATAAAAAATGTATAATAAATGTCCAATAACGGAGGAATATGAGAATATCACTTTAAATACTTAATATAAAAAAAATTGGGCTTAAATAGAAAAAAAGCACCATTTTTTCTGCAACAACAAAAGTACACCATTTTCTATGGCATACATTTGATTAAAAAAAAATTGACCAAATCAGGTTGGGAAAAGTTGCTAATATTCTTTTAAAAATGTTTGGGCCTGAGAAACAAAAATGTAAAAACTTCAGACAGTTACTGCACTAGATCCATTTCAAGCAGAAAAAAACAATTTAAAAGTGGCAACTTGAAAAATGGAATAAATTAAAAAAAGTAAGTAATTTAAAATTACTATAATCATATTATATAAAATAAGAAGAATAAAACAGTAGATTTTAGCCCTATTGCAAGATCTGCCTGTTCCAGAGAAAGTTTTTTGAAATGCAGAAAACAGTTTAAAAATGAGCGATCTATGAAAGTCAAATGTTACTAATCTCATAACTCTAGTCCTTGTTTCTTTCATTCATTTGTTCACTTTTCAAAATCCCTGAGTTTGATTATGTTCAAATTAAAATCCATCATTATTTTAGCTACATTCAGACTCGACCAAAGGCAAAGTCTGTATTTAATTATTACAAAGCCCTCAAAATGAAGTTTATTCTATGCTATTTAATAACATTAATAATTTATATACTTCAGAAATTAATTAATATATAAAATAAAGAGTTCTAACTTTTAAGGTACAGGGTGTCCCAAAAATAATGGTTATCCGATTGCCAGATGATTCTCCAATGTGAGATCGGAAAAAATAACCCCCGCAAAATTGACCTTGAAATGTTATTCAAGGTCAAATTTTTTTATTGCATATTTCGAATCTACTAGTCATGAGGATGAAAAAAGTCAATGGCACCATAGGTCAGAAATGACTCCTTATGGTCAAAATGGCCATTAACAGCGTATACGTGGGCCATTTCATTCCAATCGACAAATGGTGGCCGATTTAGATAATTTTTTTTTTTTTTTTATATGTTCTACTAGTATTGCCTTACACAAAAAAACCTCCTTTGAATTTATTTAAAAGCATCTTCTAGTATAAAAAACACAAGTATATTGAAAAACGAGCCTCTCAGCAGCATTAATAAGAGGACTATGTATAAGTCATATTTTACAATTGACAGAACTGCCTTCATGAGGTTATCCTCGAAGCTTATCGAGAGCTCTTTGCCATAAGCTTTCAATCAATCGCTGATATTACTCAATAAGGATTTCACAGGTCATGTATGAATTTCATGAACCAGCTAATCCCTCCCAGACTAGAGGATAGAATACTTGCCCTCGCCCGTGGGCAGATAAAAAAGTTTCTTCCTAAAAAAAAAATAAAAATAAAAGATTATCACTCCAGCGCCCGTAGCAATTGGGCCTGTTATCCAGCTTCAATATTTCGGACTTAATTCTTGAGTCAAGCTGCCAACCTTGCTTTCAAATTCCTCCTAACTCGACTAAGGACCTGGTGAGAATTTCTCATAATTCTTTCAAATGCTTATGTTATTCTCGTCCATTTTGCTTGCAGTGGACGCTGGGAAACGAACTTCCGTCAGTCCACAATACTCGCTGGAGGACGTCCCAACATGTCCAGCACCAAACTTCAAAACAATGCTCTCTGCTCCTGATCCCGGGCCTCAACTCCTGAACTTGCTGTAATCTGAAGGGAGACGTACTTACCGAAGGATCTGATGGACCGTCATCCTTGAGACTCCCGTAGCTTGGGTCAATCTTCTCAGCCCCATAGTAGGCCTGGATTGGGCGAGGGCAATTATTCTATCCTCTATTCTGGGAGGGGCTTGAGGACTGGATGGTTCATGAAATTCCTACATGACCTGTGAAATCTCTAATGAGTAATTTCAGCGATTCAATGAAAGCTTAAAGCAAAGAGCTCTTGATAAGCTTCGAGAATAACCTCAAGAAGGCATTCCTGTCTATTGTAAAATGTGAGTTATGGTTTTTCTAACGGCGCTGAGAGGGCCGTTTTACAATACACTCATAATTTTGTATACAGGAAGATGCTTTTTAAAAAATTCAAAGGAGGTATTTTAGCTTTAAAAAAAGAAATGAGCAAAATCGGCCACCATCTGTCGATTGGAATGGAATGGCCCCCATATAAGCTGTTAATGGTCATTTTGACCCTAAGGAGTCACTTCTGACCTATGGTGCCGTTCCCTTTTTTCTTCCTCTAGACTCGTAGATTCAAAATATGCAATACAAAAATTTGACCTTGAATAACATTTCAAGGTCAATTTTGCGGGGGTGAATATGGGGGTTATTTTTTCCGATCTCACATTGGAGAATACTCTGGCCAACGAATGACCACTATTTTTGGGACACCCTGTACATAAATGTACCAAACAAAAAATAAATTCGTTCACATTATGTATTTACCTAGTTGACCATATTCAGGATCGCCAAAAGAATGAAGATTGCCCTTCAAGTCCAGAATAATACTGAAGTCTCCTCCACATACGACCTTGACAATTGGTGGACCACGGTACCTAACCTAAAAAAAAAACTCATTAATAAGTAAATACCAAAAAAGAAGATTAATACCAGTTAAAAACATTGTAGAAATGCTTAAGTTAATTGTTTTTTGTCATGATAGTACAAATAATGAAGTTGAGAATAAATGATTTATTTAAATGTTAATTAAAGTTAGCAATACTGGCACAATTGACAGAAATGTTTTTATATTAATGAGAAAAAATAACACCAATATATTCTACAATATATCTATAATATCACTACAATAGGCAAAGCCAGAAGCATTTTGCTTAAATAATGGACTAAATCAGGGTTGTTTTTTTCCTCGTTTCAGTACCAAACCACTTGATACTAATCTACTATATATTTGTCAAATACCACTCACTCACTGACCTATCATCGCCCAGCCCAAACCACTCGACAGAAAAATTTGAAATTTTGCATGGACACTCCCTATAGAACGTAGACGCTCGCTAAGAACGGATTTTTTGATATTCAAATTTTTAAGTATTTTTAGAGGGGTTTAAAGTTTTAGTTGGTTAGAGCAGGCAAGCCTTGGTAGCGTGTGTTGCTAGGACAATAAAGAACAGCTGTTACCGTACATTATCTATTTCATAGTATTATTTTTAATTGAGGTTAATTTCAACTATGATGGCAGTCCTTGAATTACTAGAAATAAACTGTCCCTCATAGAGTTTACGCTATGAGGGAAAAAATCATCATTTTAATTGCGGTTCTTTACGGCGCATCGACAAATCTGGGCCATTAGCGCCGACATCCAGAGTGCAGCGAGGAATTTTAATTTTTAAGGCGCTAACCACTAGACCACTGGAGACCCCTTCATTTCAACTTGTTCCCCATAGAGTTTTCGCTATGCCTGGTGATGGTGCATCCGAGGTAATAATATCCCGAACCCTTGCACAGCCTCCTCACCCATTAGCATCCCCAGTCAGAACACCTCTTGGTCATGCTCGCAAATATATTGGGTGTTTCCAAATGACATGTGAAAAACATAAATTATTAATTTTAAGGTACATTTATTATTGGCAACAAAATTTAACATAGGTATATCGGTTACAATGCTATAACTGGTAACCATGGGCGTGTAAAGAAAATAATTTCGGAGGGGGGGGGGAGCAGGTACCATTTCCGGTGAATGGAATACTAACATTTTAGAACTTGGAATAGTTTTAGGCAAATAAAACGCTATTACCAGTAAAATAAAATATTTTTTATGAACTAAGTGATCTTATTTAATTTATTTCATTTATTTTTAAGGGTTTTAAGACACATTTTTACCAACAAATAAAAATATCGGGAGGAGGGGGGCAGCAGACCTCTCAGCCCCCCCTTATGTAGGAGCATGCTGGTAACCTATAGATAACGGGTTATCTGTAGGTTTTCTGTTTCTTGACACTGGCTGGAGCGCCCCAGTGTCAAGAAACATTTTACTTTGATTACTTATCAATTGATGTACGTATAACATATAGTATGACGGGGACCATGCTATAATAAACTGCAAAAAATTATGTAGTAGCGTTAATTTTGCTGATACATCATTTAACGCAATAAAATAACTACTAATCTGCCATGATGAAGCACGGGTATTCGGCTAGTATAATAATACATAGAAAAATATTCTGTCCTTTTTCACAAAAACGTATCACCTATCAGAGCGAATTTTATCCACAGCAGTTATTCATGTTAACCCATTTATGTCCATTAATTTTCGGGTTAACTTTTGCTTTGAAGATGCAAAGGGTATCTTTGCTCCAACAAACTTAAGTTAAAAATGAATTCAATATTAGGATTTTGTATTAACCCGTCGTTGGTCGCCCCGTGAGCATTTCCCTCAATTTACTGTAAATTTATTTTAATGCAAATATTTCATTTTATTTAATTCTGATATTTTTTTAAGAAAAAATTTGCCATGCTAACTCTATAAAAAATGTTTTGTTCGAACAAAACGGGAGTGTGAGGGAACCACTCACAGCGCGACCACTCGTGTCACTGAACTGGGCCTGCGCGGGGGAAGCTTCGAGACCTTCCCGGACTCTTCTAGCTCCTCAAAAACGCCAAAGAGAAGATTCAGTTGAAGAATGTTGCGGAATATGCCTTAGAAGAAAAAATAGATATACCAAAAAAGTTTGCAGACTCTGTCAAACGAGAATTGCGAGTTCACGTGATCAAATTTGATTACAAATCCCAAATTTTTATATTTTTTAAAATTCATTTGTTTACATATCTAAAAATGTTTTATTTTATTTTGTAATTAACAAAAACATGATAATGCATTTTTCACTCAAAACTTATTTTAAAATTAAATTGTATTAATTAAAGCATTTTATTGTTCATTACCCTCTTCCATTCATTTCACTCCAATAATTAAATAATAGTAACATTTAACTCTTAAAAGCACCTTAAATAGATTGATAACTTTATAACAAACAAATACTAAATAAAAAAAAATCTGGTGAATAATGCAGCTAACAAATAATAGAATAGCCAAAAACTGAGGCATGAGGGAATTGCTCATGCGTGACCAATGGTCTCACGGAGAGTCGCGGCCAGCGTCGGGTTAAAAACACAAATTTACAGAACTTCCATATACTTTTTTAAAAGTTTTCTAAAAGCTTTTTGTTCGCGTGCTTTTTAACATTTTAGTTTAGGTATAGCTCCAAAAATGCATAAAATTCACAGACCATAAAATGTTGAAATAGTTGTAACTGTCCAAAAATATTATTAGACAGAAAATTGGGATAATTTCTAGCTGCACCATGGATATTGGTACTAATGGCCCGTTGTCGGTGCCGCATATTTAAAAAAAAAAAAAAAAAAAAAAAAAAAAAAAGTAATGGCATTTTCTGGCTAAGCCCATAATTAAAATTATATTAATAAAAACAAAACTTACTCGAGTCGGAGTCATAACAGACGGAGAAGAAGTTCCAACACCACACTGACCCATCTTGTTGTCTCCCATGGCGTAGACAATCCCTCGATCTATCAGCAGTGAAATATACCCACTTATTCACTGCGACACCTTGGCGTACGGTAACAAACCGACACCATTAACAAACTATCTAAGCATGCTTATAGGTAAGCAATTGACCATCATTAATAATTTTAAAAATTAATACAGCATCCAATGAACCCTATTTATTAAAATGACAACATATAATTTTTTTTATTTGAGAATAAGGAATATTGAACTCTTTTGACACTGACTGACTGACTGAAAAAAAAATGATCCGTGATTCTTAACACACTGATCTCTAGTGTCAATTTGAAACATCATATATATCTGTGGTAACTTTTAAGTCCTCAAAGAATGGACACCCTCAGAGCATGTATCAAAGCAACTTTATATCTCAGACTATAATTGTAACAAGAGAATCAATTGCCGGTTTTTTTTTTTAATTTTATGTAATAATATGTATTAATAAAAACTATTTTTTCCACAATTATTGAAAAGTGACACAATTAAAGCCACTTATTCATTTATTAGCCAGAGGTCAACCAATAAAACTTCGAATAAAGAAAGATTAAATTTCTCTGTTGCTGTAAATATACTAAATTTTAGCTTGCAATGAGGCACTAAGGGTGTGAAACATGTAGAGCAGGAATAAATCCATTATTTTTTTAATTCACATATTTTTATTTTTTCACTTTCTGCCTGATAAATGAAAAAGAGAATTTATTTTACACACATCTTGAAAATGTCCCCCAAGTTAACCTTATTATATACCTACCTAAATGAACATAGCCTAACTTCAAAACATTGAAAAGTATTTGTTCAAGAAGCTAAAAAACTGAATTCAGTTTCCTAGTTAAAAAATAAGTTTGTTTCCAAAACATCGTTTTAATTCACATTGAGCATGTCATAATAAATTCTAAGTATTTATGTAATCATAAAGTGTTCCTAATAAAATACATCAGAAAAACATTTGCTGTAATTCCAATATTAAGCTTTTGAATAATGCAAAGCCATTTTCGGATATCTGTAACTGTTATAATAGAAGTTGTAAGTACTATTCAGCTAGAAAAAAATATATAATTCTTTCTACTACGAAAATAAGTACATAATATTTCTACCGCCTTTGTAATCCTATTTTCAGTTGCCTCTCTTTTTTTTTCTTTCTTTTTTTAAATTAGAAAGTAAATAAATTTGCAAGAAAAGTAATTATTAGGAATTTTATTTTTCTTTGCTCTTTAACAAACTAAAGGATTTGCAATTATTCAATCCTTGCCAGTATTTTATTAAACATTCAATCAATAATTGAACAATAGGAATGAAATGTAGTTAATTTTCTCATTAATACATGCCGCTGAACATAACGGGTTGGCTCTGTAAATCCAAGAATCACAACAATGCCTAAAGAAAATATATATTGTATTTTATTATATTAAACTAAATACATAGAACTAGAAAGATTGTTATATTGTGTGTTTTGTTCACCTACCGGAAAGCAAAAGAGTATGATTTCTACCACATGATGCATTGACTATATTAATATCTTTGAGTGGTTCAAGTAGGACGGGTTGCATTTTTGTTTCAAGATCACCTGTTCCAAGTTGCCCTTTCTCATTTCGACCTGAAAAAAAAAAAAAAAATAATCATAAATATAATAAGTTATCGAAGGGAAGAGGTTGAATCCTTCAAAATTATTTCTAACCGCCAACTACCTCTTCTTGACAAATGCTTCCATAACTTTCTACACGCACTTAATCCTTTCCCGACTGTAAGCTGATATATCACCACACCAGAAGACATGGCCCGTTTCATGTAAGCTGATTTATTATCTTGCTGGAAGATGTGCTTTAGAGACTAAAAGTTGAAATATCAACTCAGAATTTGAAGAATTTAGGCTGATTTTGCAGCTTTGTCCTTAGAGCCATCTAGTAGTTCTAGGGCAAATATCTAGTATTTTTCCTTGCCACTTGAGTGGATAAGAATACAATTTCTTTGAGGTCTTAGTTATAGACAAGACAATAAACCGTACCTGCCTTCGGTCACTTCCAGTTAACCCTTCAGTCTATATTCGGGCATTATAAAATTTAGTTATTTCTACACTACTTGGAAAATGTCTAGAAAAGACTCTGATGAAAAATTATTAGAATTACTCACAGCTAAGTCCGATAGTGATTTTGATTATTCAGTGGATTCAGATTGTGAATACATTTTTTGGTGGACTACTCCAGGAACTAAATGAGATAAGGGAATTTTAACTTTATGAGATTCGAGAGACAAGGATGAAGGTCCCTCTAAAAAAAAATCAAAGGGTCAAGAAAACTCATGAATCATATTGTTCATAATTTTGATACGAATTTACGGAACATAGTTTCTTTTCTCATTTATTTTAAAGCTTGGAATTTGTAAATTTAATTATTGAGCAAACAAATTTAAATTTTATTTAAAAGAAAACAAGTGACCAAAGGAAAATTTCCTTTGACAACAGCCGATGACATTTATTTATTGGATGAAAAAGGATGATGACAACTATCCACAGCTTTGTGTGAATAGAACCCAGTTTGTACTGTTGTTGTCAAGAAAAGTCTTGTTGTCAAGTTTGTACCTTAGATTAAATTGGCAAATTTAAGCCAATGATTTAACAATAAATAGAGACAAAATAAATAAAGATTATAAAAAGGGTTAGAACATACCTAGAGCATAAACTTTGTAATCTTCAGTAATGATCATGCTATGAGCTGCATTACAGCCCGAGGCAACAACTCGAACCCTCACACTATCAAGAGGTGCAAATCGATGTGGTGTGTAGATATTTTTTGCTGCGGTATTTTTGCAACCCTTTGGAGCAGTCTTTCGATTGTAAAGATCCCAGTTTGCAGCACCACATATTAGCAATCTTCCAATATGATCAGGGCCCTTAACTCTCTGTTAAAAATTATACATATAAATTAGCAAAAATGTGTATTAATTAATTAATCAATGTTATGTTTAAGTCCCTTTATTAATAATAACAATTTTTTAGAACAAGTTATCTTCAGATTAACACTCTTTTCCTAAGGTGCTATACATGAAAATAATGGACACCAATGCCAACGGTCATAGCCACGTTGAATGCACTGATTCCCGTTGATCACTAGAGTTGAGCAACGTCAGGCGTGGCCAGTACTTTAATGGGTGACCGACCATGTGCTGTTGGCATTATAAAAGGGTGGTAACCTGTAGATGGCCCGGGTGTTAATAGCCCAAAATGTTAATAACCGTAAAAAAAAACAAAAAAAAACAAAAACAAAAAAAAAAAAAAAAAAAAAGTTTTCAGGAAGGTGCTGTCAAGATCACCAGCTATAGATATTGTACACGGTAGTGCGCCAGGCCAAGTTCCGGCCTAAGCATACTGTGTATATATTACAGACGGTCTTAGAGCCGATTTTTACCCTCTCATAACATTCACCAGGTAAAGATAAAGTTATGAAATTTTACACAGGTATTATACTACTAGATGTGAGTAAAACTGGAAATTTTCATAATTCTACATGGAATAGTTTCTGAGATATAAGCGATCGAAAATCGGGATTTATAGGACTCACTCACTCATTCACTGACTCATCAAAATTATTAGGGACTTCCCATGATGCTAGAGACTTGAAATTTTACATGATAGATATGGAGGTGTTATTAAAGGAAAAAATCGAAAAATCCTGAAAAGTTGTGTTTGACTCCGCTTCAGGGGCGGGGGCGTGCCAGTTTTGTACTTCCTTCGGAAACCCGTCATTCCGTCCGAAACCCATGATGTGGGGTATCAAATGAATCGTCTCGGTATGAAGAACCTATAGTTGATGTTTTAAAAAACAATTAGACGCATATAGGCTCGGTCAAAATCTTATACCAGCTGTCTGTCTGTATGTTTGTTCTTTATACAAATCCGTACCGTTTGACCGATTTTGACAAAACTTGGGACACAGGTAGGTCTTGATCCGGGGAATGCACTAGGCTAGGTCAAAAAGGTCTTTCAGCTGCCTGTCTGTATGTTTGTTCCTCATACAAATCCACACCGTTTGGACTATTTTCACCAAACTTGGCACACAGGTAGGTCTTGATAGGGGAGTGTCATATTAACTATGATTTAGGATCACAAACACAAAACGTATTGTATTTGTTCTTATATTTTTCTTTAAGGCCTTCTGCACTTTCCCTATTGTGATCTTTATCCTCGGGATAAGGTTCCTGTGTTTTACAGTGTAATAGTGTAGTTAAGAGAGCAATCAATTTGTCCTCTAGAGTAATGTCATCTGGAAGAGCTTCTAACTTTTCTAGTCTAGTGATTAGATGTATGTAGGTTGATTATTGGTATCAAATATCAAGCAGTAAGGAGAACCTTATGCAGAATCCAAAGACCCTGGTTTTATATGAAGTACAAAAGCCAGTAGGTATGCGGCAACTAAATTCTATTTAATACTTAGAAAAAAGTAATGAGATCCCCAAAAAAACATAAATGTGAAATAGAGGCCAAGTTCCTGCCCCCACAAAGAAACAATCCCTTCCTCAAAAATATCCCCTCCTAAAACCCCCCAAAAACGCCTTACCATTCTACACTCCAAAAAAGTAGTATGAGTTGGTGTATTAGTTCAACCAAAAATATTTGCCAATACAAGAGATGAAAGTCCGTCACGCAGGAGCTGCATAACTAAGCACTTTCCTCAGAATTTGGGTAGTGTAGACTGCTTTCCAGAACAATTTGCTTAAAATATCCAACATAAATAAAATAAAAACATGAATAGTTCTCTTTTAAATTTGTAATGAGTAACTGATCAATTATTAATTTGCTTCCAGAGTTATGTTTACACATGGTACCTATTACACTACGTAATAAATACAAAAAACCTCATATTATCCTATTTTCATCTAACGCAGGAACAGGATACAGTCACTCTAGTGGTAGAAAGCGCTCCTTGCGGCGGCTTTGTGAACCTACGTCTGTCGGGCTTTTCTATTGAAATATATTACAAATTAAACCCCCGCTTTCCGATTGACTGATTCAGCTCATTTTTACGACACTTCTTTCTCATGAGTTACCCACGACGTATACCGCGTTTTGTTACAATACAGCAGAAATTACGACCGGTATGAGTATATTAGGAATTTGGGTCCGGAGTAAACCCCCCCCCTTCTAATGAACCGATTTAGTTTATTTTTACAACACATATTTACCTGTGGATTACCACTACGAATACCGAGTTTTGTCGAAATATACCAAAAATCACGGCTGATAGTGGCGAATTGGTATTGTGGGTCCGGAGTAAACCCCCCCTTCTAATGAATCGATTTAGTTCATTTTTATATATCACTTTTCTCTCTATATTACCACTACGAATACTAAGTTTCGTTGAAATATAACAAATATTACGGCTGACATTGTCAAATTAGTATTTTGGGTTCGGGGTAAACCCCCCCTTCCGGTGGACCGACTTTGGTGGTTAACGAACTCGTTCAATTGTTTGCTAATTGAATGCTATATACCAAGTTTCGTGACGAAAAAACAAAAACTCTGGCCGCTATCGTGTTAACAGACACACATATATATATATATATATATATATATATATATATATATATATATATATATATATAGATATATATAAATTTTAACGGGGGTCATTTTCGGTGTCCACTAGGTAGGATCGATAAAGATTTGAAGAAATTTTTCAAAAATTCCGTCATGAGTCCAACCTCAATAGCTACTTTCCTTCGGAGGAAAGTGCTAATACAAGAAAGAAATGTCCAAGTTCATTACTTGGAAGACCTCATAGTTACTTACAAAGAACAGTAAAGACACTTCAACTGACCTTTAAAAACAACAATAAAAATACTTTTATCCAGTTACTAAAATATCACTTTCCTCAACCAGGTATATTTTTAAACTTGGCAATGTTTTTTTTTGTGCCGAAATTATCTTTAGAGAAAAACTAAACATTGCCAAGTTTAAGAATATACGTGGTTGAGGAAAGTGATATTTTAGTAACTGGATATAAGTATTTTTATTGTTGTTTTTAAAGGTCAGTTGAAGTGTCTTTACTGTTCTTAGTAAGTAACCATGAGGTCTTCCAAGTAATGAACTTGGACATTTCTTTCTTGTATCATCTCTTGCATTGGCAAATATTTTTGGTTGAATTAATACACCAACTGATACTACATTTTTGGAGTGTAGAATGGTAAGGCGTTTTTGGGGGGTATTAGGAGGGGATATTTTTGAGGAAGGGAGTGTTTCTTTATGGGGGCCGGAACTTGGCCTCCATTTCACATTTATGTTTTTTGGGGGATTTAGTCTATTCCTTAGTGAATATATATTTATAGGAGGGGTGTTTATTTATGGGGGGGGGATTCGAACACTGAAACACTACCACTATTTCATTCTAAACTGAATAATCAAAATCAATCAACCAAAGATGAACCAATGTTTTTCCAGTAAATTTTGTAATAAAAAAAATGCAAAGTTCAATCTCTTTCATTAGTATTCTGTTCTGAAGTTTGATTCGTATAGTTAAGCAATTTTTTTTTTTTTTTTTTTTTTTTTTTTTTTTTTGGGTATTAGTGCCAGGAATGAGGATTTTTCAATTTTGATCAAAATCTGGTCTAAAATTTCTTTATTAAGCATTTGGACTTCATTCAGATTATATAATTTTTTTTTATTGTGTGTTTAACAGTGTATCGACGATTGGGCTATTAACGCCGTCAGATTATAAATAATGAAATTTAAATCTGCTAATATTTCAATCATGCAATGAAATATAAATATAAACAAAAACAACCTAACTTCATTGAAATACTAATACCACATCTAATTTAACGTTTATTTTCATATAAATACTACACTCGCCGTAAAAAAATATCGCAACACATATATATCTCGAGATTTTTTTAGTTTGACTGGCCAATCCATGTTATATTTTATTTCTAGTGGGATCAGTCACATGAGAAGCATTAGGGGTTTATTCTTACCATTGTTACTCGCTGTTTGTAAAAAAAAAAAAGGATTAAACAGGGACTAAGATTTGCAAGGGAACACCAATCGTGGACTGATGGAAGGGAAAACTATCCTCTTCACTGCTGACACGAGAGTGGGCCTTAACAGTCCACATGGTCAAAATGAGTGTGGAAATGACCAGGAGAAAGGTACCATATGTTCTGAGTATCAGAAACTGGCATTTCCAGGGGATCTAACATGTTCTGGGGTGGCATTTCTAGGGAACCAATTACCGAATTGGTACCAACCCAAGGAATGGCCTTGAATGCTTTTAGACTAGTGGAAAAAAAGGTTATGTAGTGATTTATATGCCTCACATTGGCACAAAAGCAATTTTTATGCACGATAATGCCGAGCCGCATCACCAGCCGATAAGGCAGCAGTGTTTCTATGTACCTGAAAACTGCTGGTATTCGTAACCTTGAATGGCCTGTGAGGAGTCCAGACCTTAATCCAATTAAACATGAGTAGAAAAACTATTAAAAACATTTTGTCACATGATTCACCTCCTGATACCCTTGAAATGCTATAGAGGGCTGTTTTGGAGGAGTGGGACAATATCCCACAAGATGTTATTAAAAAGCTATGAGTATGCCAAAAGGATAGAATCAGTTATTAAAGCCATAGGAGGCAATACTTCATATTCAGTGCCATTAAAGACAACAAATTTTATTAAAAATGAAAAATGTGATATTTGTTTATACTTTTATTTTTGTAACGATTTGTTTTTTGTTTTCATTAAAAACATTAAATTTTAATATTCTGTTCAATAAAGTTGTTTCATTTGAATTTACGAGGCATTTTTGACATTTAAACCTGCTGTTCTAAAAATAAAAAATAAATTTCGATGTTGCGATTTATTTGATGCAGAGTTTAATATCACATTTAATTTATATATATTTAGATTTAGATGTTGTTCAACGCCTACGGATTGCACATTACGTACAACGGCTTTGTGCATAATAAAGAAATTTGTGGGCAGATGACTTTATTCGTCATTTCAAAAAACAGTGACATGAGACAAACAATAGCAACTTTAACCATTCTTGTGAAAGCTGGAAAAAATAGGTGACAGTTCTCACTAATTCTTGGTCAAATTGAGAATGCTATCAATACAAATTTGAACAAATTATAAAAAAATTTAATTTTTTTTATTAATGAATAAGACAAAGTACAGTCTATCTTGGCGTACAAACCAGTTAAAATGGTGGCAATGAGATGATGTTAACTAGGGGCATGTGTCGTTACTTTCTTCGATTGAGGACAAGGCGTTTATTTTGATGGGTTGTATAGATTCTATGGATTTTAAATAACATTTCCTCTAATTATAGCTGTCCAGAATTAAATTACAAACTTCTTAATAAGCCCTAAGAACTTTAATAAGTTCAGAAGTTGATAATCCATAAAAAATAAAAATCATTTGGCTAACTTTGATTACTTTTAAGAAGCTGATATACGAATGAATTTCAAGTCTGATATATTTAAATACAAATGAGAAGGAGCTACTGGAATACATAAATGTAACAAATTATTATGAGTTACTGTGTCATTCCATGTCACATCAACACACTTTTCGGACTTGATGTCTCAGATTTTCATGATTTTTGGTATACAGTAACATATCATAGACTTATGGAAAAATAACAAATTTCAGCTATGTAGCACAATTCTTTTTTATGTTATTAATTTTTAAAGATTTAAAATTTTATGAAAAAGTGTCATATTTTGGTACCTTTAGATGCCTATAGGCTCGCAACCAGTGATGATATAAACCTGGGAGTGGTTTCATTTTAAAGCTATTGAATGGGGCTTTAATATGACATGCAACAAAGTAGAGGTTGCATTAAAAAAAAAATTGGAAATTTTAAATTTAAATCTCTCAAAAAGTGGCAATTTTAAAAAAAATACCAAAAATGGTTTGTAATGCCTAAATACATATGGCAAAATTTTATCATGGGATCTCAATGGGATCAGGAGATACAGGGTTTCATAAATACACGTTTTGTCAAAAATACCAGAATTATTAACGTTTCAGAAAATTTTGAATAGTTCATTGAATGAAACAAGCATTGGCTATTAGCTGTACATTTTTCTAATGGAGAAAGGTCACATAGGCACAAACCACTAGAAGTCCTATGTTATTAGTAAAGTTAACAAATTAGTTCATCGAGACTTTAATCGTTGAAAGAGACTCACACATTTGTTCACTTCACAGTCTCGTAAACTATATGTTCGGCCAGTCTCTGTCACAGAATTCACTTTACATATCACATCTGCAAAATGGATCCACAGTGTATCAGCGTGGGATATATAAATGAGGGCGATGGACCTGAAGGATGGAGGAATGTAACTAGCACTTTACTGCAATCTTCATCTTTATCCAGAACATAACTCAACTACCAAGTGTCACCATAGATTGATATTACATACCCACTAATATCTGCTGTTTGTCCTTTACAACAGGAAATAAGCTTGAAACAACTGCGGAAGAAAATAATTTTACATTTACTTTGGTTCCGCATTTGAGAGGTATGAAGGCATGAAATTTCTGGGTGCCTGGAATAGGTATAGCTGTATTATACCGGATGGCCAGTTCTTCTGTTTTAATGTATTCTTCAAGGGTCAAAAATACCAATTCTATGTTTGATATGTTTTGATGTGACCATTCAAACAGTTGCCTTGCATCCATAATTTGGTCCTGATACGGTCTTTGTAGGCTTGCTCTGGCTGTTAAACTTTTTACTGTGGCCCCCAGCCCATCACATGGTCCTTTGCCATGTGCTGTTGCTGAAAAATGCCATTCAGCCTCAGCTCCAAAATCATGCTTGTGATTATACAAGTTTATAAAGTTTTTTTATTTTCGTATTGGTCCTCAGAGCCATCAGAAAAATAGACAATTTTTTTGGGAGGTCTTTGAAACTTACATTTCAGATATTCCATCAACTTTGTTTCAAACAGGTAGAAGGCCGTAGTGTTGTGGTTGAGGCAGTCTGATATTACTACAAAATTTAAATGTTTGATTTCTTTCTCCTTAAAATACACCACAAAAGGGTGAGTAGTTTCCTGACTATTTGACCAATGATATGATTGTGCCTCATCTTGCAAAATGATCGAATAATTCTCAGAAAAGACACAAATGACACCCACTTCACATTCCAGAAGATTTTCCTTGGCATGTCTCAAAAATGCACTTTATTCTTTTGCTATGAAGTGATGGTTTCCAATCATGGTACAAAAAAGTAATCATTGGGTTTTATTAATTTTCTAGTGTCCTACACACTGCTTAGAAAATTAGTAATTAAAAAATACAATTTGGTACATTACTTACAACACATGTGTATTTTTGAGGCACTGTTTATGTGGCCTTTCTCCATTAGAAAAGTGTACAGCTAATAGCCAATGCTTGTTTCATTCAATGAACTATTCAAAATTTTCAGAAATGTTAATAATTCTGGTATTTTTGACAAAACGTGTATTTATGAAACCCTGTATCTCCTGATCCCATGATAAAATTTTGCCATATGTATTTACGCATTACAAACCATTTTTGGCATTTTTTTGAAATTTTTAAAATTGCCACTTTTTGAGAACTTTAAATTTTAAGATTTAAATTTAAAATTTCCAATTTTTTTTTAATGCAACCTCTACTTTGTTGCATATCATATTAAAGCCCCATTCAATAGCTTTAAAATGAAACCACTCCCAGGATTATATCATCACTGGTTGCGAGCCTATAGGCATCTAAAGGTACCAAAATATGACACTTTTTCATAAAATTTTAAATCTTTAAAAATTAATAGCATAAAAAATAATTGTGCTACATAGCTGAAATTTGGTATTTTTTCATAAGTCTATGATATGTTACAGTATGCCAAAAATCATGAAAATCTGAGACATCAATTCCGAAAAGTGTGTTGATTTGACATGGAATGACCCAACTATAAATCACAGAAAGTAAGTGCACCAAGGTACATAGGAAGCCACTAATAAACTTGCTATTAAATTAAATAATTCATGACTTTGATTAGTCAAATAACAAGTAGGTACCCCGTCAGAGCATATTACAAAATTGGCTTGATACTACAATAGAAATGTTCATTAAATTATTCCTCTATCATTTATTATCTCAGGGATTAAATAAACAAGAATGAGACATAAATGCTAATCACAATCCATGGCATGCCCCAGAAGCTTAATGTTTACAAGCTAACTAGACAAAGCCATGTTTTGATGAACCATCTCCTAAATTATCTTTTTCTGGCATAAAATAACACGAGAAAGTATAATGTTAAATAGAAATTAAATTATGTCTTTATGACAAAGAAAGTATAAATTCTTAGTATAACAATTGAAATAGTAACAATAACAATTACTACCTCAAAAGCCCCAGGAACTAAAAATCATAATTTTGAACCCAAAATATATTAATACTATTTTTTAAAAGCGCCTTTTATGTCTCCGTGAGGAGAGAGAAGGATTTAGTAGGACATAAGTTCGTTCACCTCAGGCTGGAGTCACCTACCTAACCCAATTAAAAATCTGTGTTACTATATGAAGGCGAATTTTAAATGTTAAATGTCTTACCAAACCATCATCTGGTCCTAAATCCTCCGAGAGATCTTCATCGTCTTGGACACTTGCTTCCGAACCATCATTTGAAGCATCACTTTTAAATTCGTCATCAAAATCGCTCAAATCGTCATCTCCTCTTTTCCCGTTTTTCTTAATTTTCTTATTCTTTTTAGAAAGTGCATCAGAAACACCGGATTTTCTTTTAGCTGACATATTAAATATATCTAGTAGAGAGACAAACGAACTGATGACGGAATCCTTGAGGACGCAATAACACCTTTTTATTGATTGTAATTTACTTTTCCTATATCTGTTATGATGCTTCTTTTTATAATAATGGCCCCTGCCCCCCTCTGCTTAGATTTACAAGTCCGCTAACTCAATGGAGGGGGGAAAAGGTTAAACTTTTTTTTGAAACCATCAAACATTACAAACAACAATATAAGAGAATTTCAATTGAAATTTGGAATTATTTCCTATTTTAAACCTGGATACTTTTGGTGGATAATTCCATTTTCCATTCATTAACAATCGTAATTAACGGTAAGAAGCAGATTAACTGCACACAAATCTAGGTATTATTTTTTGAAACAAAATATTTTTGTTTGATCTTCTACCGCGTTTGTGGTAGCAAAAAAATAAAAAAAATAAATGATCCAAATAAGTATAATTATAATACAATTGAGAAAAAGTTGTGTTTATAAGCCGCCATTTTCTTGATTTGACCGTTACAAACTTTATGACTGACTTTTCAAAGGGTGTCATCGAGAAGCCGGAAAGTGAAGTTGATAGTTTACTGTAGCTCTAACCACTTCTATAGTAAGACATTTAGATATATTTATCTATTTCCATATTTTTCGTTTATTTGTTGTCCGATTTAAAGTTTATGTTTTTTAAGTGTTCCACTTATTTATCAAATTTAACACTTACTACTGCTCAATATTTTCAATTGTTATCACAGTATCAGTTTGTTCTTACTTCTGTCGTTCCTATGAGATTGTTTATTAAGTTTTGAACAATTGCATGTAGTTTTGGGCGATGAAAGATAATATCTGTTCATTGGTAAGGACTTAAACTGCTCAGATCCATGCTTTTCTCAGTTTTCCTGTTATTTTTAATAATATATTTTCTTGTACAGAAAATATTAAATATATATAATTTACAGAAAACCGAATACCTTTTGAAGGATACTTAAAAAATAATTAATTACATTTTTAATGTATTTTTTTCTTACCATTTTTAAAAAAATAATACGTGCACTCATATATTTACTAAATAGATATTTAGCTAAGTATCGGTTTCTTTATGTTGTACTGGAATAAGAAAATGCTAGCTATAATAACTTATTTTTATTAAATAAAAACTTAGGTTTATCATGATCGAAGTTCGACAATCTCCAGCTTTGAAATAAGGTATACATATTATGCATCTCAATGAGAGATTTTTTATTTTTTTTAGAAATCTTCTATTTATAATTATTATTGCTTTGAATTACCTGAGCATGGTCAGTTGATGTTGCTAAAAACTAAAGGCTCCTATTTTACTTATACTCGACGAAACATATACAGGGTGTATCTCAACTTAATGGCAATACTCTCGAGGGTGAAACTAGACAAAAAATGTAATTCAAAACCACCAACCACACATTTCTATCTCACTCCGTTCTAAAGGTTCTTTAGGGGGAAAAGTTTTTTTTTTTTTTTAGTACTACTCTAATTTTCTCTGTTTTTACGCGTTTTTTTTTCAATGTTTCATTTTGAAATCAGCATCAAATTAACTTTAAGGCGAATGCACAATCAATGTTTACAAGTATCTTATCAAACCGCAATATCAATTTAACAAGTAGAAATTAATGAAAGCTTCTTGTAAGTGACAAATTTCGAAAATCACTACTCTTAAAAAAAAAAAAAACTCATGCAGGCTGTCGAATCTCACAGAAGTTGTGAAATTTAATTACACTTCCAATGGTATACTCAGAACTAAGATTATGTTTGAATTTTATAATGTAATTGGAATGAATTAAGAAAGAAACAACTAATAAAAAAAAAACTAAGATCATGTTTATTTTTGTGATAAAAAAGGGAAGTGAGATAGCAATGTGTGGTTGGTGATGTTGAACTACATTTTCTGTCTAGTTTCTCCCCCTGGAGTATTGTCATTAACTTTCAATACAACCTGTATGCAATTTAATTTCATTTTGTTGATAGATCAACAGGTAATGCTTTTGCAATGATATGTTTCTATAGATATCAGATGTCAAATATTAAATGCCGATGCATTGTTGTTACTCACATTATTTTAACTATTCTGCACGACCAAATTGAAGTTATTTGTTTCTGGCTTATATTTAAGGACTGTATGCGCGAAAGGATATATAAATTTATTTATTTTTAGTTAGAATCCACAAGTTCATTTACTGTAATAAAAAGTTTCATTATGTTTAGCCTTTATAATAGCTCAAGTACTTGATATTAATAAGCTTCAGTATTAATTTACTTATTGCATATATAAGACTATTATTAGGATCTAAGATTGTCTTTTTATGATATTAAAAACATGTTATTATAATAACTGCTATTTTCCCCAGAGTTTCTGTTGAGGATGGGGACTATACTGGGAAAAATGGCACATTTATCACTTTCAGAGGAGCCGCCACAGAATGATACCAAGGAAGAATGTGACCCTGTTGTCGAAATTGAAAATTTAAACACTCCTATAAAAAATATTGCTGACTATTTGCTTGATCCAAGAAGTGCCACTGCTGGAATAAAGCGAACACCAATCATTGTAAGACATAATTGTTATTACTAGTGTCTTTCTTATTTTTAAAAAAGTTTAGGTGTAGAGTTAATTTAAATATTTTTTTCTAGTTATCAAAAGTTGATAATGAAACACCTTTGAAAGCAAAGCCATATCTTGAAACCAATCTTGATGAAGAGGCTGCTGAAACTGAAGATATAGAAAATGAAGAAGCCCAAGTTGAACATGATCAGAGCATTTTACCTATTTGTGACTGCTCTCTATCTTCAAATGTAAATATATCTATTTGTTCATGATTTTATTGAGGTTTTACATATTTTTTTATAACTAGACAAATAATTTTGGGGAGTCTTTGTACCTATTTTTTGTGTTTACTGCACTTTTCTTGCTGACAAGTTTTGACAATTTTTGAGGAAAATCTTGCCGCTTAGTTAGAATCATTGATCTCTTAACCCTTAGCTTATGAGGGGGTAGTGCAGGCTGGCCGAACCTGTAGTATGGCAATCTGTCTACCTTGCCGGGCCCTAGTTACAAAGCTTTTTTCGCCCTCCTCTCTACCTGCGTGAAAAAATTCATATAATTTCCTCCCTTAAAATTTCAAATTGTAGGAAAACTTTATTTTATTATTTATTTACGTTTTTTTTTTTAGCACTGAATATTTTATGTTGAATTATGTAATTATATACTCCAATAAATATTTTTATAGTTTATATTTTTTAATAGAAAAATAATTTAATTTTTTTTAAGCTTAATTTTTTTTAACCTTAATCAATGAGGCTAAGTAAATAAATAATCCATTTTTTATCAAAACAAATAAAAATCCATCCTCCTTTTTGATTTGGATCGAGTTGGACCTAACACTGGCCCGACCCAGGGTCCCTAATCTCTAGCTCACATGTCACAAAGAGTTAATTCACACCGACAACTAGGAATGAAAGAAATAGCTAAAGCTTCCTCAGTCCTTGCTTAATAGTTCCAATGTTGAACTTCTGGAAAAGTCAGCCGTAGGGAACCAGTTAACGAGAGAGGAAGGTCGGACTGCTGTACAAGTCCTTCGTTCCAGGAGCACGACAGCTCTCGACTGCTAGTCAAGTCCTTCGTTCCAGGGGCACAATACACCTCGACTTCTACAGAAGTCTTTAGTAAGGAAAGGGTTAATTCAGTTTTGAATTATTTTTGAACTTAATTTTATTTTATTTAGTTTGCAAGGACCAAGTGGTCCAGTGCTTAACTCATATACTAGAGGTCCCGATAAACAAACCCTAGCAAAGATTTAGGACTTTATCTTGTAGTGTTATAGATTGGAATTACGGTTCCGCCCACCTGGGCTTTAGTGGGTACTTGTACCAAGGACAATAAAACAAAGAGATATTCCTGACCACATTGTCTTCCTAGCATGCCATAAGGTCATCACTCCAGATACTTGTACAGTAGCTTACCTTCTGGGTCCGTGCAGCCTATCTATGCCTTATGCTCAAGTTCAAACAACCCTTTTTAGCACTTTCCTCCGAAGGAAAGCAGCTATTGAGGTTAGACTCATGACGGAATTTTTGAAAAATTTCTTCAAATCTTTATCGATCCTACCTAGTAGACACCGAAAATGACCCCCGTTAAAATTTATATATATATATATATGCATATATATAGATATATATGTGTCTGTTAACACGATAGCGGCCAGAGTTTTTGTTTTTTCTTCACGAAACGTGGTATATAGCGTTCAATTAGCAAACGATTGAACGAGTTCGTTAACCACCAAAATCGGTCCACCGAGAGGGGGGGTTTACCCCGGACCCAAAACACTAATTTGACCATGCCAGCCATCGTTTTTGTTATATTTCAACGAAACTCGGTATTTGTTATGTTGATCTAAAGAGAGAAATACGTTGTAAAAATAAACTAAATCGGTTCATTAGGAGGGGGGTTCACTCCGGACCCACATTACCAATTTGCCACTACCAGCCGTAATTTTTGTTACATTTCAACAAAACTCAGTATTCGTGGTGGTAATCAACAGAGAAAAATGGGTTGTAAAAATAAACTAAATCGGGTTATTTGGAGGGGGGGGGGGGTTTACGCCGGACCTAAAGTACTAATATACTCATACCGGTTGTAATTTCTGCTATATTGTAACGAAATGCGGTATACGTCGTGGGTATCTCATAAGAATATGAGTTGTAAAAATGAAGTAAATCGGTCTATTGGAAAGGAGGATTTACTTTAAACTCTGTTTCATTAGAATTAGCCTGCCAGACGTAGGTTCTCAAAGCCGCAGTGAGGAGCACTATATCCCAATAGGGGGACTGTATCCTGTTCCTGCGTCAGATCAAAAGTCGGAAAATGAAGTTTTTGTGTATTTATTAAGTAGTACAGTATCATGTATTAACATAACTCTGGAAGCAAATTATTTACAAAAATAATAATTGAACAGTTCTCATAAGAAATGTAAATGAGCAGAACTATTCATGTTTTTATTTTATTTATATAGGTTATTTACAGCAAATTATTCAGTATTGTAGTCTACACTACAAAAATTCTGAGGAAAGTGCTAAGTTATGCAGCTCCTGTGTGACGGACTTTTTTAACATAAAATTGCAGGATCACCTTTCTTTGAAATTAGATTTTCTTCCTAGATAAATTATTGTTTCTTGGCAATAAAATAATGAGTTGGAAAGTCCATTATCTAATAAAAAGTACTAAATATTCACCAAACTCAGCATACAATATTCTAAATAATGGGATGAGTAAAAAAAAAATAAATAAAAAATGACAGTTTTATAGGTAAAAATCAAAATTTATTTTTCTTCTACTTACAAGGGTTTTAATAATCAAAATATAAACCATTGTGCTCTATGGTTTGATGCCAGCTGTAGAAATCCTTGATAGTACCAATCTTTGCGTTTTGAATCGAAGAACTCACGAACCCGATTTTTAACTTCATTCAAGTTGTTGAATGTTTTTCCACAAAGGAAATTGATCTGAATGGGTGGTAGTCTAGCTAGGTCTGGACTATATGCCGGGTGGGGGAGAAGCTGGATTCCATCCAAATCAGCTAGTTCTTGTTTTGTAATGCGAGAGGTGTGGGGGGTCTGGCATTATTTTGTTGGAACAAGACTTGTTTCCTGTTGACTAAACCTGGATAGTGCTGAACCAAAACATTGTACATTCTCTGCAGTTATTCTGAATAAAGCTCTGAATTTATAGAATGACCTTCAGATTTGAACTTCGTAGTGTATGACTCATTTGTACTTCCAAAATACAGAGAGCATTGTCTTTTATTCGAATTGCCCTTGCTTGGCAACAGGTTGAGCTACCTTACCATGATCAAGCCATTGATCTGATGTTTTAGGATTACGCCAATACACCCACTTTTCATCACATGTGACAATTCTTTTGATGAAATGATTAGTAGTTGCATTTTGCAGAAGCAACTCGCAAATTTCCACATGACTCTGGGCTTGCTGGGGTGTAAGAATATGGGGAATGCGCTTTTCACTTATCCTAACTCTCGCTGGTGTCAAGTCACAGTAGATTGTAAGTGGCCTAGTTCAGCTGACAACTCTCGAGTGTTTTTCGTAGGATCGGCTTCAATAACAGTGCGAAGAGCGTTCTGGTTGACTACAGAAACACGCTCTGATCCAGATTTCCTTCCAAGGCTCAAATCACCTTCACTAAATTGTTGGAACCAGCTTCTCACCGTAAGAGTCTTTATCCTCAAATTCAACCACTAAACAAGTGGCTTCAGCTGCTTAAAACTTCCGTTTCCAATAATGAAGCACAATTACAAGAATTTACTGTCATTGTGAAAAAAGAAAAGTTAAAGAAGTACTGAGCCTGGGTAGAGGGCATGCTGTTTACAAAATGATTCATACAGGATCAAGCATGTACTTCTTATCACAATTCTTAGCTCCTAAATGTAAATAAGAGGGATTACGATGCAAAGCTCAAACACAAAGAAAACAGTCATTTTTTCTGACTCATCCCTATAAGTTTGTTGCCAATAATGAATGGACGTTAAAATTTAAATAAATAAGTTTGTTTTAATGTAGTGTGCTTCCATTTTATTTTAATTTTTAACATCTTCTTATACATTACACAGATTTTTGGAAGGAGTTTGCAGGTTACCACCCTTTTTAGCCGAGATATGGCTGATGCCTTTTCTTTTTTTGATATATTAAATTCCTCGTGGTAATTAATCCCATGAATTTTGGCACAAAGTGCTCTCACCTTAACTCTCATTGCCACAGGGCCTCCGCTTTTATTCTATTAAATATATTTAAATGTAAATCATTTAAAAAAAATTATATCATTTCATTATTAAGTTTTAGCTGTGGAATAGATCATATGGAGAATGATATTCCTTTTCCAATGCATTGAGATTACCTAACGCAGTTTTTTCATAGGTCTTTTCTTCTGCCCCTTATTTTAAATTATTTGGAAATAGAATGTGAAATTATCAACATTGAGTTTTAATTTTTTCTCATATTTGCACCCAGGATGAAGGAAGTGTGTTCGATGAAGAAGATCTGCCAGTTGTAAATAATATTAAAGAGAAAATATTTGATGATGAAATAATAAATGCTGAAGGTAAAATTGTGAATAGTCCAGGTGTGAATAAGTTGAAAAAGACAATAATCTATGAAGACAACTCGCCGATGCTTGAGTCAACTCCTGTAAAGCCAAAGGTAAAGAAAATTGACTTAGTAATAATCCTTCATTATTGTATTGATTAAACTTAATATTATTGGTATTGGTTGTAAATACTAAACGCTTACAGCCTCAACTTAAAGGGGGTGTACCTTCCACGGGTAGAATAAATAATATAAGATGGGTTAAAAATTTCTAATGGGGGAAGAGATTTCAATGAGTTTGATCTAATTTTATGAGAAAATCTACTTGTTTCTAGTGTTTTTTCTAGCTTTTAACTAAAACGAGTGGTAAGAAACCATATGTAAATATAGCCTAATCAGAGAAGAAAGTGATGAATAATCCTAAAAGCCAGGATCTAAGTGAATAGTTTACATTACAGGAAGACATATTATATTTATTCTAAATATATAATTACCAAGTTAGCTCATCAAGCCATAGGCTGAATAAAACCAATACGGCTGAGAAAAGTCATTTGATCGATAATCCTGATATTATATTTTAAGAATTTGTATAGTAGATACAGAGAAACCTCTTCATAGCGGACACCATTAGGTCCATAAAAAATGTCCGTTATTGGGAGGTGTCCTCTAATGGGAGGTTAATGAAAAGGCATGATTTAGTGAAAAAATATGGTGAATAAAAACGTTTGTATAATATAATACACACATATTATGTATATAGAAACTTAACAAATACAACAACTGCAAAATAAAAAAGTACTTACATAATATATATACGAAGACAGGTATAGTTGGGATTCGGCTAGGAGAAAAACGTCAGACTTTCAAAAAGAAATCTGTAAATAATTAGAATAAATAATATAAGATAATATACAGATTTCTTTTTGAAAGTCTGACGTTTTTCTCCTAGCCGAATCCCAACTATACCTGTCTTCGTATCTCTACAGCGGCTAACTATCTCCATCTACACTACATAATATATAGGTATGCATGCATATATGTACACACATACATTTAACTTGGTTTAAAAAAGTTTAAAATGGTTGTTTGTTTCTAATTTTTAATTATTTTTTCTTGTACATTATATTTGAGCAACGATATTAGGTCGATGTTTTCTGGTGCGTTTTTTAAGCACTAGGCTTGAACCTCGGCCAATTCTACTGGAGGCAGACTCGCTTGGTTGTTCCGAAACATCCTCTTCCTCATCATCCAAGTTTTCATATCTCTTATATCAATTGATGTATCACAAGTGGTCCACATTATTGTCCGAGAATTTCTAAGCTAACTCTTGAATTTCTTTATCTGTTTCATCGTCTTCGGTCAAAATTTGAAGTAGTGACCCGGGAAATCCACCTTTTAAAAACCAGTGCAGAGCAGTTTCCTTTTTTATTGCTTTTTCAGCTGTCTTTAACCATAACACCGAGTCTATTTTTGTAATGGCTTCCTGAAGTAATTGTTTTCTGTAATGTGTTTTGAAATTTTTATTGATGCCGAGATTAAGGGTCTGGCAGCAAGATGTCGCATTCGGTAGAAAAAAACTGAATTTTAACATTTTTTAAATGCAACTCTGGGTGGCATGTCGCGTTGTCCATAAATAAAATTACACACCGTTTTTGACGTCCCATTCTCTGATCGAAAGTTTTTAGAGCCATGCACTCATTATAGGTGTTGTCATTCATGCTTTTTTGTTAGCTTGCCAAGATATTCCTAAAGTATTGATGTTAATGTTCTTAAAGCAACATGGTTTTAATGATTTACCAATTACACAGCCACACAAAAAAAAAAAAGTTCGTACCCAGAGAGCAGACCATGTTTACTATATGTTTTTGGGGTCGCTGAATCCGAATCCGGTGTCAGAAAAACCCCTGCACTTTTTGTTTCAAGTCCCACCCCCCAAAACTCATAATTTAGGATATTTTACACTATAATATTTTTATTCAAGTTGTTAAACAAAATAAACAACTATTTCCTGTGTACTGCCTTTTAGTGCTTAAAAATACTAATTTTTTGAGACCTCAACGAACTCGATAGGTCCATTTGGAGCAAAGTTACAGCCCTTTAAATATATGACTTATCTAAAAAGTTGTGTTTTTGGTTATATTTCAAATGTTTTCTATTGCATACAATCTTTGAGTTTTTATACAAAAAAAGACCTTCAGAGGTAATTCTGGAACTTATGCAATCCTTAACCCTTTAACGGTCACATTTCGCTACCTCTGTTAAAATTTTTTAAATTTACATTTGGGGGTCTGGAGAGCAATGATTTACTAAATATGAACCCAGGATATTAAAAAAAAGTTGTATTCGCGAATACGGGGTAGGCCCCCCCCCCCTAAAGAAAAAGGGTTCATTTAATGGCATTAATGAGCATAAGGTTGGAAAGAATTAAAAAAAAAAAAAAAAAAAAAAAAAAAAAAAATCCTCTCTGTAGGTTTCAGAGGCATATATTGCTTTCTACTGCTTCGACCCTTGAACTTTATCATGCTCTCGTCAATTGAAAGCCACCTAAACGGATAATAAAGTTCTTTGATCTTTTTATTCAAAAACGTTTTCATGTAGAGGAATTTTGTAGTGGAGGTCAAACTCAGGCACACCTTGTTTAGGTTGAAAATTATAAATTAACATATGAAATGAAATGAAATAGCATTTATTATAAATTAACGTAAAGAGACCATAAAAAATAGTTGCCTGAAAAAAAAAAAATAGAAGTTTTATCTTGTTGCGATTTTATATTTTCCTTTTTTATGCCTGTATGTTTGTCACTTCATTCTAAGATGGATTTATAAAATAAATTAATTTGTTTACAGAGTGGTCGAACTCCTTTAGGACTTGTTTCTACTAATAGTTCACCAATTTCTACTCCACTTGGAGGTAAGCATTGGCGCGGTTTTCGAGAAGAACGTATTAAATTGGGACTTGAGAACACACCTCCGGGAGCTGAACCATTCCCTGCTACTATACAATCGGCACCTGGTAAAGTTGGAGCCAGAAGGATGGCAAAGAAAGGTTGGCCAAGAACTGCTTGGGTTCAAGATGAATCATTAATCATTTAATAATTGTTTTTATTGTAAACTAATGTTGGTTAAGTTAGTTTTTGAACATGTTTTTGACTTTGTTTTGTAATAAATTAGTTTATAATTATGACTGATATGGTAGGAGTTGAGAAGTATTCGACGTCTCCTTATTTTTACCATTTATGAATTTTTCATAGTTATATTTTAAAAACGTCTTGCCTTTTGAACATTTATGTTTCAGTGTAAATATCTGTAAAGTGATTTATTTGTATTAAGAAATATTTAATGTATATATGTATGTCTAAATAAATCAAAACTAACATAAACAAACCTACCATTTCTTGAGAAATGAGTAATGAAAAAGCTTTTGTAACTATTTTTCATGTAATTTTCAATTAATATATTTTTATTGCATATACAATTATTTTCCTAATCTTCTTTTTACGTGGTAAAATTCTTATTCCCTCTTCTCCCAATATTCTTCCTCTCATAACTTTGGTTATTGAAAATATTGCACTTGTGCAGACGAAACGTCCAATACAGATTTCTTCCTGAAGGTCTGACGTTTTTTTTCTCCTAGCCGAATCCCAACCATCCCTTGTCTTCGTATCACTGCAACGGCTAACTATCTCCAACTCCGTTTTATTTTAAAAAATATTATGTTCTCATAACCTATCATGTGTTAATGTCATTTGAAAGGGCATATAAAGAGCTAAAAATTGACTCCTTCCCCATGTTTCTACCTTAAACACAAGCTATGAGGAGGAACAAGATTGCTTTTTGAAAACTTTACATGGGCGTATTTTGTAAACTATTCGGTGTACTAAGCTGAAATTTGGTGTTTTTCTTAGTCTTTATTTGGGTAACCCTTGTACCAAATTTCATCATAATCTGAGATGGCGAGGGAAAATGTCTTAAAAGTGTGTTGGACTTGGATGACCAAAAAAAAATATTTGGAGTATACAATTGTATTTTATTACATTTATTATAGAATATGCATGTATTATAGAAACTGCTCTCCTCGAAACTGTGATAAAAACTATTTTATTGTTTTCTCACTGATTTTGTCTAAATGAATTATTATCTGACAAGGAGTACAAAATTATACCAATGTCATTATAGTTAGTGGGAACAACGGTCTATGTAACTTTCAATCAAAAATATTGTTAGCCTACTCAGGCAGGAGCTGGCCTAGATTAGCAGTACATTTAAACAAATATTTAGTAACCGTAATTTGGGCAAACCATCCCTTGTCTTTGTAAAAAATAAAATGTTGACTTAAAATATTTTTAGAAACACATTTTAAAAAAAATTCTAAACATCATATATAAAAGTTCATATTACTAATTTGTATAGCAAGTTTGGTTATGGGATTGCAATGGGTTCTTAGTCAAATTAATTTAAAACCGAAGGAAGCTTTGGACTGATTTTACTTATCTTTATTTATAAAAGATTTTTAATACACAATTGTAAAGTCAAATTCAAACTTTACCATTTTACTTCTATAATGTATAATGTAATTAGTTCAATTTAGAATATTTTTCTACACATAAATGATATTGTACTCAAAATATTTTAAGTTACTGGTAACTTAGATCAAAAATAAATATCAACAATTTTCGTATTTATAAATGTTAAACAATGAAGGTGGTTGAAAATTTTACAGTGAAACTTACATAAGGTCTACATCTGTTGGAGGTACTGGGATAACATTTAATTGCTTCTTAAAATTTCATCTTCGGATAGGACGTAAATTCTCCATTTTGGATTTATGGGATTCACTCACAGTACATAGTAGATCAATGTCCCAACCCTTACTTTGGGTGTACCAAATTTCATTAATATCTGAAAGGGTGTGGTAAGGTAGGATTTGACATGGACTCACCCCTTACCAAACGTTTATCTCTAACTGATAACACAAAATCAAAAATTACAGAAAAACTGTATGATTTTGTAGACAACGCACTTTAACCCTTAGAATGCTAGCGGATCTGAGAGGGACCGACCGCCGGGTGCTACGAGCTTTGAGAGCTGATGCTACCCCCAGTGCTAGCCTATTTTCCACCCTCCGCGTGCGACTTTGGTTTGGAACAAGACTATACTCAGTCAGAGCTCCCGCCTTGGGTCGCTCTTATTACGTAGATATATAACAGGGGACATGCAAAATTGCTTGTTTTGTTGTAATTTAAGATGCTAATTTCATTAATTGTGTGTACTTTAGTGTGACCTTTTCAATTATTATAACAAGTTTCTTATTAAAATTAATAAATAAACAGTTTCTAAAATAACATTTCAATTGTTTCCGAAATATTTTAGTTTTAAATTTAGCACTATTAGCCCTGTTAATATGAATGCACCCTTTTATCAAAATATTCATGAAAACACTTTCTCTTCTCTTCATTTTACCCATTTTATGATTTATAACATTGTTATGATTCTTCAATTTATTTAGTAATTTTTTTAAAATATTGATTGATCTTTATTGATAATTTACAATCTGTACAGTTATCTACAATAAGTAATTATTTAGTAAATAACTGGGTCTTTTTTTACTAAAAACTAATCATTTTATTTTTATATGCAACTCATAAAACTGGTTACGTCCAATAATTACTTGCTGGAAAAAAAACAACACTTTTTTTAAAATTTGTGTTTTGTATTTATTTTAAAAACAAATTTATTTATAATAAGTAGTATAGGCGCTAATGACCTACATGTAGATGCGCCGTAAAAAAATAATAATAAAAAAATAAGTAGTATATTAATTACTATTAATTAATAAATAGTAATATAATAATAAAGTAATGAATTAGAAATAAATAGTAGGTATATAACAAAAATATTAATAATAAACTTATAAATATAAAAATAAATAATAAACCAAAACTAGTACTGAGAAATATTTGTTAGGGTCATATTTCCCCACACCTAATTTAGCCAAAAGGTGGGAAAAGGTTTGGCAAATTTTAGTAAAGTGTCTGCAAACAGTAGAAATAACAACCCAACCCCTGCAGGTAGCCTCCTTGCTACAGTCTGAATTGGTGATAATGGACCTTTCAGGTGGTCTAGGACACTCCGCTCGAGGTAAAGTTAGCTTCCACTCACAATAAACCCGGGAAAAACACACGTAAAGACATTCTTCTGCTATCTAACGGATAGCTAAGTAACTAGACTAGTTGCACAGCGTGATACAAGAGATCTCTGGGCTTTCTGGAAGCAGAGATTATACAACGAATATGAAAACGAATATATTCGTATGTCGCACTCTGAGGAAAGTCCCGGCTGCACGAATATATTCGTGCTTCGCACTCAGAGCATTTTTTTAGAGAACGAATATATTCGTTTATAGCACGGAAAGGGTTAAAATTCTGGATATTGGCTGTCAAGATAAGAGATCATTATTAGCAAGCCTACTGTTTTACATGAGTCTGGTAAGTTGGTGGTATCAGGCTGATTTTCTGGTTTCTAATCTGCATTGCACACCTTGGCTATCTCCCAGGATTTAAATATTATTCCAAAAAATGGATTTTTAAGATATATTAGTTTCTCATTGAGGGTGTAAATATAAATCCAATTAAATATATATGAATGAATATTAACAGAATTGTCATAATACATAATTAAATCAATTTTAATGATTAATAAATAAATAATCTTGCATTTAATATATAAATAATAATATAATATTCCTGTTTTTAGATTTGTAAACACACCTGAAGTGACAATGAACAATCATGATTGTGCTAGTGTGTGGTTTCGTTTGTTTGCTTCTCTTCCACAGGAATTATATGAATATATCTCATGTTCTTATTTTTTAATCCAATCTCTTATCTTAAAATGTCATCAAGATTTCAGTTAAAAAATTGATCATGCCACTTGTTATTATATTTAGTAAACTCAATTAAAATTATGACTATTATTTATCTAGTTAAGGGCGAATAAGTTCTTCTTACCAAAAGTTTTTTTTTCCAATAAAGACCTTTTTTGTAGAGGAATTGACCAGTTTTGTTACCCTTTAGAGCTTAAAACTTATATTTAAAAAGTTCTAGATAGAAACTTATTTTCAGAACTTAATATTAATTTCTTTATTGGTAATTGTATTCTGGAAAGCCTGATGGGCGTGAGCATTTAACACTTCGTGCCAAGGGTCATGGGTTCGATTTCCACTATGGTGTGCTGGCTTTCCTTTAGATAAAAGAAAAGGCATCGGCTGTATCCTGGCTAAAAAAGGGTGGTAACCTATAGATAACCCGTCCTCAAATTCTTAGTTAATAATAATGGACGTTAAAATATTAAATAAATAAATTGTTTTCTGTTTATGAATACGTCTGGTAATATGATAGATTATGAGAGGTCTATGCACAAGGCCTCCCAACTACATTTTCCAGAGACAGATGACTTCCAAGTTGCCTTCCCAAGCTTCCTTCAACTAGAAGGATGGCAAGGATCCAGAGTTAAGCGAGCCAGAGGCATTGTCATTCTTAAATGAAAAGAAAGCCTTCACTTGAGGGTCACTGCAGAATATCTTTGTGCCACTGTCTTCTGAGTTGCCTCGGTGGAGAGAGTAGATAGGAGATGTTCCAAACATGAGCGTATATAGAAAATAATTTCGGGAGGGGCTGAGAAAATTTCGGGGGGGGGGGGGCTGAGACCATTTCCGGTGTATGGAATACTAACAATTTAGAACTTGGAATAGTTTTAAACAACTAAAACGCTATTACACCCAAAATGGGTGAGTTCGGACATGCATCAATTATACCCGCGTCCTCTTGGCTTAAAGGAAAACAGTATTTATTCAAAACCAAGAGAAAGACTCTGAGAGAGGCAGCGGATCGATTTATGTATTTTGTTGTACAACAAAATACCTACATCGACTTTAGATGATAAAGTTAGAGGAACGCACACCAAAAAAAAGTGGTGGCCAAACAAAATTCAGTCAAAAAGAAAAACAAATATCAAAGGGAATTTTAACTGTAGCTGAATGGGTTTTTCTATTAACTCGATTAAGATATTCGCCAAATCCTAAAAACATATTTGAATAATTCAGGGGAAAAAACGCAGGATTTTAAGACAACAAGCCAGTCTGGAATGGTTTGACGGCTTTATGAAAAGGAATCAGCCATTACTGGAACGCTTTACACAAAGCATCAAAAGGTGTTGAGCAGAAGTGGATAAGGAAAAAGTTAAAGAATATTTTGTAAATCAAAAAAATATTATAGAAAATATTCCTCTTTGGAATATCGTAAATTATGACCGAGCTCACTCCAACTATAGTTTAAGTAAAGATTTTTACGGAAATTAAAGACTGTCCGAACTCACCCCACACGTAGGGGTGAGTTCGGACACATTTTAGCGATTAAAAAAAAATGAAAATTTTTGATATATTCAAAATACACTATTCGATAGACGAATGTTAAGGGTTCGTGCATTAATTTTTTCAGATTTTTACAAAAATTCTGTCTTTTGTAATTACGAAAAAACCTCGAAAATGTGTCCGAACTCACCCCAAACGACGGTAATCTACAATCTTTAATGTATGGGATATTGAGATATTTATGGCAGTTGAGGTTGTAGACATAGAAAGGATCATTGTCAATGGTTTAAAACTTGTAAAATCAATTTGAGAAAGAATTTATATTAACAAAACATTTATCAACATGCTAAAAACAAACATGGGCGTATATATAAAATAATTTCGGGGGGGGGCTGAGACCATTTCCGGGTAATGGAATACTAATAATTTAGAACTTGGAATAGTTTTAACCAATTAAAACGTTATTACACACAAAATAAAATATTTTTTATGAACTAAGTGTTCTTATTTTTAACGGTTTATGACACATTTTTACCGATCAACTCAAAATTTCGGGGGCTGGAACCCCCTCAGCCCCCCCCTTATATACGCCCATGAAAACACACGAATTTTAACCATCAGAATTGTCGTGCCCTATAGATTCTGAGGAGTTGACATTTCCAGTCTGAACCTCTTGATTATATGCGCTAGAAACTAAAACATGGGCGTATATTAGAAATAATTTCGGGGGGGGGGGGCTGGGAGCATTTCCGGGGTATGACATACTAACAACCTAGAACTTGGAATAGTTAGCCAACTAAAACACTATTACGCCAACAACTGAACTTTTCTGAACTAAGTGATCTTATTTAATTTATTTTTAAGGGGTTTATGACACATTTTTACCGATGAAATCAAAATTTGGATGGGTGGGGCTGAAGCCCCCTGAGTCCCCCCCCCCTTATATACGCCCATGAACTAGATAATGAAGTCACAGAAGTACAAGATTCATAAGTTAGAAAAACGCACAGCGCAAGATATTACCATTATTATTTTTAAAATAAACCTATTTCTGCCAAGCTCTATAAATAATATTGTTTCCAAGGAATTGTGTAAATGAAGTACCAGCAAGAGTATGTACCGTGAGATATGAGGAACTGCCACTGGTAGCAGCACTCGCAATGCATGCACTGGGTAAGCTTCTGTATGAAACCTCTTCGAATAACTCTATTCTTTTTTTGCCGTGATTAAACTAATAACATATGAAATATTAAAAATATAAATTGAAATATTTTTTAAAATAAAAATTATAAACGTAGATGAATCAGGACGAACTGATATATAAAAGTAAAAAAAAAAAAAAGTATTAGCCTACTGTATTTTAAAAGTTATTTGACATAATTACAGATCAGACAGCCTTTTTATAGGTAAAAACGTTGGGTAGTTTCTATCGACGACAAATTACTTATTTTTTCCTGGATGCCAGGCAACGATTTAATCTGAACTAATAAGTCAAAAGGCCAGGGGTTGTTCTATGGTTTATTTATTTTGTAATATTAAGTCTTATTTCCTTCTTCTTCCTTCTACCCCTGGCTCTTCCTTCCATTTGATGGGATAGACACTCCTGGTTATTAGGAGGGCAGTCTTCTCTCAATTTCTGTCAGTCAATTTGTATGGCTCCTGACAAAATAAGCTTCCAGTTCTTGGCGTATTTGACGTTCTCAAGATCTTTAAACTGAAGACCAAATTTAATGAATGGATGCTTCCAAGCCCTTAGTATTTTGCTGCCACGATACAGGGGACTGAGCTATAAGTTCTTCAACCAGTCGGGCAATAATAACCTTGTAGTTTTTGGTCCTAATACGCAATTAAAAGATATAACCATCAACCAGTAATTTTTAGCAACAGAACCACACTTTATTGCATGGCCAGGGCCGTTTTGGCCTTATTTTTCCGTTTTTCTAAAACAGAGTACCGAACTTTGGAATGTACATATGAGGAACTTGGTATCAAAGTTGGACAACTCCAATTTTTTCAGTTGAAAAAATGGACACTCGCACGATCATGACTAGCTTAACTAGTAATGTATTTCCTTAAATTGAACCACATATTTCAATATAGTTTAAAGCAATGGTCTCGTTTTACTACGTACATAAGAAAACGTACTTTCTTTGTTGGCTTGGAACTTCTACCCCCCCCCCCCCCCCCCCCTCACCTATTCTCTATTTTGTATTTTGTTTTTGTATGTGTATGTTAGAAATTGATGTTGTACTATCACTGCCTTCTAACTAGTGAGAATAAATCAATATAAATACTTATATTCGATTGTTTAAAAACATATGACGATTACTATGGTGCATGAAGAATGTTGTCTTGGCAACTATTTGTTTCTTAGAATTTTTATTTAATTTCGTGTTCGTCTTCCCCCTTATTTTCTTCATTAATTTTTATATTGGACTAATTGCTAAAAATGAGCGTGAAGGTAGAATTTATAGAAGAGGATTATTTGCAATATGAATACAATAACACCGAACAAATAAAAGTGGTCAATTTTCAAGAACCTTCAAAGAAAAATAAATATTTCTGTCCGAATAAGATAAAGGAAGGTAATATCCCTCACATTCTAAAGATTTCTTGGTTTTCCCAAGATTTTTTTTCTTATCCGTCAAACCTGCATCTTATTGATTTAACAAGTGTCTCTACCTAGTGATTCTATTTTGTAACGCCAAGTTTCTGATAAAGTAGGTTAGCTGAAAAGGTTGTTATCTTCAAGCTCTTGAGAAGGCATAATCAAATAAATTTTATTTCTACGAAAGAGACCAGGTTATAGGCTCGTAACTTGCAGAAGAATGCGATTGCTGGCCAGGGAGTGTCATAAGATCGATAACGTGGTGGGGGTAGTAGAGCCTAGCAACGGGCCGATGCGGTTTCTATAGACACCAGAAATCGGCGCCTCTAAGACTCCAAGAGGTAACATAAAAACAAATTCTTCTAATAGAGCTATGTTGGACCTACATCACTCAGAGTGATTAGGTTGCCCAGCTACCTGGACCTTATCTTAAAATTTTACGCCCAAAAATGGAACAACTCCACACTTTAAGCAATTTGTTTTCCATTCTTTGGTAGAATGCCAATATGGCGTTAATTTATTTTATTTTATTTATACAATAATTTCCTTTAATATAAATTTACGTAGATAATAAAACTGGTGAAGATATTTATTGCATTTTAAATAGGTCAATGATTGCCTGGATGTGATACTGATAAGGTTTATTTTTGACATAACTGTCAAGTTAGCAATATTTTTGTGATAGGGCTTTAAAAAATAAAGTAAAAGTGGTTATGCTTTTCTCCTGTTTTGTGTAATCTAATTTATGTGTCATTATGAATTCTATTAACATATTGTCATTTAGCAAATTCAAAAATAATCAAATTTTAGGATAACTTGAAATTATAGGAGTAATTACTTTTTCTGAATTCCCATAACATTATTCCTTTGAACACTATAATTAGTCTCACATTTCAAGTTTAACACACCTAAAAACAAGTAAATAATTAGTTTAAATTGACTAATTCCATTTACATGTGATTTATGTACTACTTTGTAATGTTTACTTTCAGTTTATTATTTTATTGAAAAGAATACTTATATAACAGATACCTTTTAATGGCCGGTAAGAATCACTGTGAAACACAAGCCCTATTTACTTGTTTTTTTTCCTTAAATATATTTATGAAACTTTTTTTTAAATCTAAAATATTTACATCATTTTTTGAAAACTGTTGTATTCCTAAAATGTTTAAAATTATTGGAACTATTTTGAAAATCCTTTGATGATGTTGTGTTGCTTACCATCCCATGTTGACATTTTTTGGCCTCTATTCTCGTTTTTGAGTTTATTTTCTTTTGCTGAACTACTGTGTAATCATTTTGTTTTTTATTTTTTATTAAAAAACCATGCGTGGAGATGATAATTCATGTAAAAAGCCTGAAACCAATAACTCTAGGTTGGATTTCTCTCCCAAGATATTTGCAATCTTTATATACATATATTTGGATGGAACGGCATTTTTCTCCAGCGGTGGTACTCCTCACTTCTTCCTGGAATATTATTTCATGTGCAGTCACATTTTTGTTAAACAATATCAAGATCACTTTTATTTTATTCATGGATTGAGTTCTTTAATGACTGTCTTGGGCTAATAATTCATCTATGAGTCATTTATTCTTATTAAAGATGAATATGTTTGCAGGGTACTAATAAATAACAATTCTTAATCTTACAAAAGGTGAAATTCAAATACCCTATTTACCGTGTAATTTATTATCAAAATTATGTATTGAAAAAGTAATCCACATTCAATATTTCAGTAATTGGAATGAAATGGCCTGAAAACATATAGCAGTCATAGAGTCTTGGTATTTGAGGAATGTGACTAAATAATAATGTTTTCATATTATCCGTTTAATCTTATATCATATCCTACTAAATACTTTATTATTATCAGCTTTGTGAAGACTCAGCTGCAAGATTATTTTAAACATTTGGTACTGTGACTAATAAACCTTTGAAAGAAATGAAACAAAAGTTTGGACAATTTTGTATTTTGTTTTGTTTAACGGTGTGTCGACTTTGGGCTATCTACAGGTTACCACTCTTTTATAATGCCAACAGCACATGGTCGGTCACCCATTCAGATACAGGCTACACCCGAAATAGCTTTATTTCGGCGATCAACAGGAACCAGTGCATTCAATATGGCTATGGCTTTTGGCCTGTTGTATTTTTTTAATTTTATTTATTTATTTTTTTTTTAACGCATCGTCTAATCTGGGCCATTAGTACCGACATCCAGGGTGCAACCAGGAATTTTCTCAACAAGCCGTGAGAGGAGAAAATTCCTGCTGCCACACAGTGTAACGAAGTAGTGAGGATTATGGACAAAAATCATTAACCACTAGTTATTTTCAAATAAACATTTTTATTAATGAAAATCAACTCAAAACAAGGTAACAACAGTATAATAATGCATACTATACTGCTATAATAATATTAATTGTAATAGTAATAGAAATAATATAGCAGGTAATAATATTATTAATAACAATATTATAAAATATATTATAGCTGCAACAAATAATGTAGTAATAGTATAGTAGTAAATTATACTTATAGTATAATTTTTTTTTTTTAGGAATATTGCCCTAGAATAATAATATTTTACCATTTTCTATAAAGTTATTAAATAATTTCTTAATTCCGAGTCTGAATTGTTTTTGGATTCTTGAGAATGTAAATTTATATCGAAACCACTATCTTTTTGATTATTAATGTCATCCTCTATTATACATTCATTAATGTCTGGACTGATTTTGCTTTGCCTTTTTATATTTTTTCTGTGTAAAGAAAGCCTGATAAGAGATATCAGATGAACCCGGCGCTTTTTCGATCTCTCACACAATGCTGTAAACTCTTTTTTATGTCAGCCTTTAAGGAAGCAGGAAGGGCCATCAGAGCGTGAATATCTTTTTTCTTGATAAAAATTAATAACAATTTCTTCTAAGTTGATATATTGTTTCAACGAGTATTTATATTAGAGTTTTTTTCTCTGCGGTGAACACGTTCCCACATTTTTTACATATATTATAGGACTAAACTGGCAGTCTTTTTAATACTGCCAAATATTTCTTTAGGAGCATCCTGCAGATTAAATTGAATCATTTGCTCAAGGATTAATACCGTTTTCTTGGATTTATCCTCATTTTTTCAAATTTGGAAGAAAAAATAAATTGTATTATGTGATGGATCTAAAAATAAAAATCTTTGGAATTGGCAAGTTTCGGCAAACTAAATTGCCCTGAGTACATTATACTTGAGGTAAACTTTAAGCTCTAAAAAACTTGAGATGTGTTTCAAATAAAAAGATATTTTCATTCATTCATTCCGTGGTAGCCTATCCAAGAGGGTTTGAGTTCCGTCTATAGCAGGGTAAGCTTTCCATATACAGGCCCGTTGGAAAAATTCCCTGTCCCAACGTGGATGTTTAAGAAGGGTGGGAACGTATAGATATGCTGGTACTAATGGCCCAGTAGCAGATGCACTTGGAAAAAAATTGTATTTTTTCTGCCTCTATGTTGGATATATAATACAGTAAACTTCCTCTGATCCGGCATCCTATGATCTCGCACGGTAGGGATGTCAAGGCCAAACATGAAAAGTGCGCCTCTTCAGTTATTATGCATCAATACCTTGTAATCCTCAACCCAACAACCCCATGGGGCCCGACGGGGCCGTAAAAAAATTCCCAGAAACTCTCTGTGATCAAATATGTACTTGTTGCCAGTTCAGTTTATTGCTTTCGACAGAATTGCACACTGTTAGTTTATTTCTAACTGTGTGCATTTTTATTTTAGCCATTTTACATTAAATATTTACTAGTCTAGTCTTATAGTCTACATTTCGTTAAATTTTAGCCTCTATACATTTTTTTTTTACATGCATCCGACATTCCGGAATATTTGATAATACGGCATGCTTCAAGTCCTAGATGTGGCGCATTAAAGGAAGTTTACTGTACTTCCAAAACCAATTTTTTTTTATTTTTCATGAGATACTCCATTTTCACACACTTTACTGGAGGATACAGCAATACTGTGGTCTGAATTTGCCAGCCATGATAAAGCAAATTGAGACCATTCGAAAGCTTATTAAATTTCATACAAAAATGGTTCTGAAGTCATTTTCGATGGAGCAATGTAAATTAGCTCAGCGGTAGAGCACTCGACTAATGAACTGGAGGACCCAGGTTCAAAACCCGAGCATGCACTGAAGATTTTTTCTTTTAGTGTCATTGTCTGAGGGTTGGATTTGGGGTACGAGATCGCCCCTAGGCTCACCCAGCTTTTAATTAATTAATTAATTGGTACCTGCAAAGGGAAAAATTAGGCGGCCGGAGCATAGTACTGACCACACTATCTCCCTAGTGTGCCGTATGGTCGAGAATCAGATACCTCTACAGTATCTGCCCCTCTGGGCCCTTAGTGGCCTGTTACGGGACTGATGATTTTTCACGAAAGATCAAAACCTACCAATAACTGCTTCTGTACCTTTACTAATGGCACTAGGGAATGAACCACACAAAGATGAAGCAGTTCCTGTGAGTAACTTTCCACTGTGATGTCTGCCAGCAGACTCTTGTTAGGATTTTTCTCGCGAGGCTCTGATCGTTCTTCATTGGAGTAATATATTTAGATATCCTAATTTACTAATTTTTTGTGACACACCATGATATTTCTGGATTACGTTATCTATTTCTTATCAATTTCAGGACACTGGCATAACCATTTTAACTAACTCAGAATTAAATTGAAACAAGATTATCATTGAAAGGGAAAATTGTGTACATTTCAAAAATGCTAAGTTTCCAAAGTTAAAAAAAAATTACTCGAAGGAACATATTAGATTTTTTTTATTCTTCATCATTTTTCTAGTAAGGGCCAATAATGAGTAAAGCAGGTGCTGAAATAAAACCGTTTTCTTGTCCCACCTGTCGTTCCACATCGGTTGGTAGCACATTAAACAGTATGTTACATAGGGTACCAACCGTGTAAAGCACCTGCCATTTGACACATGCTTCAGCTGGTACTGGTAATTTCATTATAGATTTTCCTCTCAGGAGTAGGGGCATTGGATCAGTTGCTCTTCACCATAGTAACTGTGCAAAACAACCTGCCTCCTGGTCTTTTAAGTTTTATAGTTTGTTTTGAAGATTAGCTTATTGGCAAATACTCCTACTGTTGATTAAATTGACAGATGAATTTAACTATTCTGCGTAATTCCTCATTAACTGGGTATAATTGTTTTTACTTGAAGTAAGGTATGTACATATTGTTTATATTGAATATTATTGATTGGCTAGTATGATTCATACTATATAGCTTACGTGATATTGGTTAATATTCAAATTCATTATTTGTCTTTCTTTGATTAATAGGTGGTTCAATCAAGCCTTGTTATTAACTCGCCTTATGTAAAACTCTTCTTTTTTTTTTGTCTTAACGATTTCAGTTTTTAGTAATACAATTATGATTTTGTCTCACTAAAAAATAGGTAATTATAATTATCGAATATTCCATGAATACATTACTTGTGGTTATAGTATAACATTAAAAAAATACACAAATAAACGTAAACTTAAAAAAAAAATCGTAATAAAATATTTGTAAGGATTATTCTTTGCAAATATTATTTTCCAAGGCATGGCCAATAAAATATTGGCAATAAAATATTATCTATTTTTGGGTAGATATAAAACTCTTCATGATGCTTGTGGTATAATGTTAGCTTCTCAGAATCCTGTTTTCACTATACAAGTATTCTCCTTTGAGCCCGATTAATTATTTCTATTTATTTAAATTTTAATGTCCACTTAAACATTACACAGATTTTTAAGATAGTTTTCTAAGTTTACCACCCTTTTCTATCCAGGAAACTTCTATCATTTCTCAATACTTAATTTTATATAATTTATTTATATTTTTAGAAAAAATGTGTTTTAATAAGGATTTAAGGGGTAAACATTTAATTACCAAGAAATAATTTTACAATTGCGAATCTTTTAGTCACTAGGAAATAAAATATTTATTATACTTTGCATTCTTTAATTCAGACTCCATAAACCAATGTAATGGGATTTAAAGCTTGGTGTTTCTTTAAACATAGATCCATAAACTCACAAACTTTTTCAAGTATGCTCAAATAAAATTTTGGAAATTAAGAAATCCACATTAATTTATAAATCTTAAAATGCATTTGTGAGAATATGTTCATGAAACACTCATTGGACAGTCTATATTTTATGAGGACATAAAGCAAAAATATTTATCACTGCGCTTCTCGTTAATCAGCACCGGCACTCCGTGCCTAAGGTCATGGGTTCGATTACCGCTAGGGTTGTTCTGGTCGAAAACTTTTAAATAACATTTAACACAATATTTTCCAGTGATGAAAACTGGAAATTGAGGTTTCCAATGCCCAGTATCAGAAGTTAGTTTTTGAATAAGGTAGTGAATTCTTAATTGTTAGAGAGTAATGTCCAGTGAGTAATGAAGAGTGTACTCAATAAATTTTTATCTTCCGCCACTGTATTTCCAAAGTAATAAATAGGGGCACAATCATAATATAATAAGGTTTTCCAATGGGTTCTGAAATTATATTTATGATTAATTTTTCAGCCTATAAAGAATAAATTTGGTACAAAGAGAATAACAAAATTTGCTTTTGAGGTATCAATTATATTGATTCGGTTACTGGGAACCCGGAAAAATGTACCAGATCCCCCTCCTCCGTACATGTGTAGAAGTCCAACATGATGGAACTTAGCACGCCTTTCAATAATGTGCTAACCTCTAGAGTGTCTTGTTGAAAGCCTGGAATAAATGACTAGCAACCAAATTTGTTTTTTCATTTTACTAATACTAGTTTTGATTAAATTTTGTTTATTATAATTTTAATTTCTTTTTCTATTTTTGTTATAGAGTTTGACTGGGATATGGCATCACAAGGGGGTGACACAACAGTAACGGTGGTTCCTCAAGCACAAATTCTTCAAGTAAGTTATAACTGGTTTATTATCCCTTTCTATTACTATGTACCTTGCAATTCTTAATTATTTATTTTGGTATATATTAAATTATTAGCCAGCTCAGCTATTCCCTGTATTCAGAAATCTTTATTAAAAAAAAAAAAAAAAAAAAAAAAAAAAAAAAAAAAAAAAAAAAAAAAAAAAAAAAAAGCCAGACAAATTTAAGGCGCTAAGTTCGACCCTCTATATTCTTAAAAAAAAATTACCGTAGGTCTTGTGTTATAAATGTTAATATAAAATATTTTAAGCCAATATTCAAGTAGTTGATTCACTGAACTATTTAAATAGTTCTGTTTTGTTGTATCATATTTTTAATTACATTTTTCACTTGCGATCCGAAAAATATTTAATCTTACCAATTCTTCTGATATACTTAGAAGGCAGATGGCAATAAGAGTGGAAAAACTGTGTAGAACTGATTATAAAAACAAAAATCGATTAGTTTCAAAATAATTTTTGTTTTATGATCTACCCACTTCTTTCATATCCGCTTCATCTCTTGCCCGCTTTCTTAGTATCTAGCTATAGTGAAAACTTAGTTCATACCATGGCATGGATAAATGCTGTGACTAAAATGCATCTAACTACTCAGTGATTACGGAATTTACAAAATGCTCAGTCCGAATCTTATCAATTTCATTATAATCGGATTATATATTTGTGCAAATGAGGGTCAATGGACTATTATGGATGTGATTCTACGCCTTATTTACAACAAAATATTCGAAAAAAAACTAATTACTCTAAAAACATAATTGTAAAAACTCTTAGGTGTTGGAATTGTAACTCCAGAGGCAAGCAATTAATTATATAATAAATTATAGCATACAATTAAAATATAGCTACAACTTATAATGTAGCCCTTGTAATATGTTTAGGTAAACCAACCAACTGTTGGTGTTCAATTGAGTCCAGAAAACTCGGTTGATTCATCACATTCAATCACCGTTTCTGGTCACCCTTCTATTCAGGTAATTTAAGCGTAAGAAGTGTTTGCTCTATCTTCTTATACTATAATTCACAATTGAGTTCACAAGATATTATAATTTATACGTTATGGTTTGATTTAAGTATAGATTATTTGAAATTCTCATCATCTTGAATTTTTTTAGAGGTGGCTCTCTCCTTCTGTGTATGTAATGTAGCTGAACAGACTACAATGAATTTTATCTACTGTTCACACTTCCAAAACAGTTTGAAAACAAAAGACATTTTTTAAAATTTAATAAATCATTAAGTAGAAAAATATGTTACAATGGAAAAATAATTAACATTCAATTTATTTAAATTTTAACGTCTATTTACCCCAGGATTTTTCTAGCCAGGATCGGGCTGAAACCTTTTCTGTATTGTATGTGTTGCGTATATTTCAAATACTGATTAACTAAAAAGTTTTTTAAAAAGTTAAAGAGACATTTCTTGAATGAAATGTGAAATATTTCAAAATGGATAAAAATAATTCAAAGACTCTGACTGTCAAGAGAAAAATTGACAGTTCATGCTACCAACTGTTGACCTCCGAACAAGAAAAGTGATTATTCCGATGACAAATTATAATTTATAACAACTTTTTGTATTTTTTATAAACTATAGCAGTTGGCAGCCCTATCAGGAGAAGGAGAAGGTTAGCCTGAGAAAAAATAGCGCTAATTAGACTGTTTCTCCTTTTCAGAAAACGCCAAATGCTCCTATTAATCTGTTTTTTTTTTTCCTTTTTCTTTTATTAGGAAGAAGGTGGGGTTCTTTCTTCAGGAGGCAATTCAGAAGAAGGAATTCAAGGCCCAGAAGCTAGTCCTGGACATTATATTACAGTAACTGGTCAGTATTGAATATGAATATTTATTGATAATCACCAATTAGTTTATTTTATTTAATAACATTTGAGCAGAGTTCTGTGCTTTCTCTGACCACAACAACAACTTAAATAATTAAAATTGCTAAATTTAATAAACATATAAAATATTAAATAGGAATTGTATTATCAAACAACCATTCCTCCTATTTTCTTTGGGATGCTACCTTCTTCAACATAAGCTAATTCATCATGAAAAACTTCAGTAACACAATTGTCAGCACCTGACAACTCCCCATTACTTAAAATACTGTTTGTGCGAACATTTCACTACAATCCTTTTAGAAAACCTTTCAGGCCATAGAACAGACTGCATGATGTGAAAACTCCCAAGAGACTGACCGTTTGACTGAACACATCGATGTTTTTACGAAGGAGCCCCCTGACACCCTCCCGCCAACCAAACAACCTATGGCCCGTGCGCACAGATAAATAGCTCTACTGTATTTTTACCATCTGTTATCTAGAGATTTTTCTATTGCTTTTCTGTATCTGGAAAGCAAGGTGTGTATATATATATATATATATATATATATATATATTGTGGTGTTTTGTGGGGGGAGAAAAAAGTTTATATTAAAGTTTATATTATTATATTTTCCTTTAATCTCAGGGTTCATTTAAAATATTACCAAACTCACCACATACGGACTTATAAATAACCATTTGAATAATTATTTTAATTTAATAAATTTCTGAAAGAAAAAGCATGAGAAATATATTATTAGTACCACTTCTTACCATCTGTCCTTTTATGTGTTGAGACCATATTATATACCAGGAGATAGGTTCATTATAAATAAAAAAGAGTTGGAAATAATTGACTTATATTGAATAAAGATATAATTTAAGATTTTGCATGACTGTGATATAAAAGGAATATAAAAAAGAAAATTTTGCTTGACTCACATATTTGTATCAATGTTGGGCTATTAAGAAATGTTTAGAACATATTTAAAATATTAACTTATATATTAAAATATAACTATTGGCCATTGTGAAAGTTTAGATAGCTTTAAGAGTTTAATTAAAGATTGGCAGTGAGTGAGTTATACTCAGCTTCTTTTACGGATGATGTTCTTGAAGTGAAGAGGCAGGCTGCTTGTGGTCGTGTTGAGGAGATGGATGGTCGGCTGCTAGATTCTGGAGTACTGTCTGCCCATCATGTCCAGTTGGTGCTCGGTGTCAGGCTGTGGTGGTACAAAGGGTGCTCTCTCGCCCTTGGCTGGCGTTGAAGTGAGAGTGAGTGGTGGGGGAAGGCCCTACTTATAGAGGCGTACCCCCACCACACTAAGGGTGTCTGAAATCTGCGTCCTTCCCTGGATTTTCTTGTCCATACTTGTAAAACACCTTTATCGTTATCTTTGTGGGAACTTGCATACCTTATCGCTCCCAGCCGAGACATTTGGACTCCTCCATCCACCCAACACTGCCTTTATAAAAAAATAAACACTGCCAAACTAAACACTGCCAAATGCTATCTCTTTTATTATTCTTTTATTTATTTTATTGATTGACAAATGATAATATTCGTGATGGACTTATGAAATATAAGCTAGCCTTTATTTTGAATAGGAATGCTACTCTTTGCTATGTCAGAAACTGACCTTTCTAGAGCACCCCCCTTTTATATCATTACATTTCGGGTGGGCTCCGGTGTAAAAAAAAATAAAAAAAAATTGCTTAGCATGTTTTAATTTTTTTTTTTTTTTTTTTTTTTTTTTTTTTTTTTTTTTTTTTTTTTTTTTTTTTTTTTTTTTTTTTTGGACTAAAGATTTTGTTTTCCGGCTCAGGGTAGCATTTCTATTCAAATACTGGATACTATTAACAGGTTTCATTTTTAAAAAGTTTAAATTTTTTCTTATATGCTCTACATTAAATTATAAACATTCCAAAGTCTTAATAAAAATTATAAATTATGTTTTATAACAAAAAAAATTACATACAATAATAACATTTACATTTACAACACATGTTGTATGGCTGTATACTTCTTATTCCAATACAAAATCACTTATCAAAACATAAAAAAAAATATTTTTATCTATTTACATATATATATTTTTTTTTTTTTTTTTTTTTTTTTTTTTTTTTTTTTTTTAAGATTACCCTTAATTCAATAATTAATCATTTTAATTTCAAATGAACAATATAGTATAATTAAAAGTATCTACCACGACAAAAAAAAATATAAGTATAGCTCAAAGCTGCGCCTCCCGGCTCATTTAATCTTAAGTTTTATTATTATTCATTTATTCTTTAATTATATTTTATGTACAATAATTTTTCTTTTTAAGATCATTGTGGTTATCATTCATATTTAATTATTTTACCCAATGCATTTGTCATGACTCTAATAATTGTTCAAGAAAGTTTTTTCCCTCACTAGCCCATTTTTAAAAAATTGAAATTTTAATGTAATAAAATAATTTGTCAATAGTCTATCAGTCCTTGTCGGTGTCAACTTGTTTGTCAGTCACTCCTTCTTACTACATTTCATTTAAAAACTTCTCCTTCCACTTCAATATTTATTAAACTCCTTCCACTTCAATATTATTATTAATAAGTTTCCCCCCTTTATTATAATATAGTATAATATAATATTTCCCAATTCGTAGATAAGGTACTCCGGCCTCTTCATGGGTCCGTGAGCCTTTAATACAAAACAAATAATAGGTACTCCGGCCTCTTCATGGGTCCGTGAGCCCTCAATATAAAATAAATATTTAATTCAAATATATCAATCAATATATTTCATAAATAAATTCAATTAGATTTATTTATTTCTCCTTCCCCTTACTTCAATTAATTATTTACTCCTACTTCTTCATTTATTTATTATTAACTTTTGAAAAGGTTTTTTCCCTTTAAATATTTATAACTGTCCTTGTCAATGTCTGTCTTTCTATCTTTATTTAAACAATTACTAAGTTTTATTTATTTTATTCTTTATTTAAAACGTAATTTACCATTAATTATTTTACTCATTAATTCCTTATAGCCTTATTGGCTTCAAAAATATATTTCTCATTTAAAAACATCCTCTTGTTGGCGGGTTCTAGTTATATTCAAAAGAGAGTGATGCGAGCGCTGCTCGGGGCTGTGGCAATTATTGGAACTTCTTGGCAATGTAGAACACTAGCGCGGTGCGCGTGTCGAAAACTTGAAACTAGCATGAGCCTGCATTGTTGTGCTAGGGATTGTCAAACCTTTCTTCTCACGAGGTAGATAAGGGATGTTCATAGGGGCTGGATATTCCTGCTTTATCTTTTAGGTATTATTTGGGGCCTAGAGGATTTGTATTTTGGGAGTTACTAATCCTACTTTCTGCCTTCCCGAGATGGGAATAGGATTTTGACATAAACTGGAGATTTCCTGATTTTTTATCGATTCTCTTTGTCTTATAAAAGCATATTTTAGCTTTTCTAACTTTTACACTTGCGTGTCTAAAATTGTATCACGACCGATAATGAAATAATTTTTTATTCTTGATAATAACATTAGGATTTTATGTTGGTGCAAAATTTTAATTTTTATTAATAATTTTACTGCTTTTAACGGATAAAACCGGTTATCATTTTACTGAATCTACGTCAAAAAAAAGGATAATATAATGACCTTTTAGTAACATTTTTTGTTATTAGTGTACGGTTGTGCACACGATTTTAAAATAAAAAAAAATAAAATGAAATGAAATATGGGTTTTGCCTCTCGTAATTTTGAAAATGGTGTACAAAAATTTATAAACATTGGTTTTTATCAATAAACCATAGAATTTTGATAGGTAATATAATTTAAATATTAATAAATTTATTATTTATTTGTCCCTATCCACTCAAATCCGGTACCCAACGCCGGAGGAGCTCCAAAACAGAGAGGTTTTATCGTTATACTTTACTGGTTAAATTTTTTATTTCATCATCTTTGGTCGGTTCATGATAATATTTAAGGAGAATCGAATGGAACATTTCCTGAATGATTCCATTTTTAGCTTTATTTTTATATCCCAGGTCGATCTTAATATGGGGATATTTAATATACAATTGTATGTTTACCTTTGCTGTTTCTTTTATTAAAATATTGTTTTTAAATAAATGGTTTAAAATAAAATCTTCAACAGTTGTTAACCAATCTATGTTAAATTTTGTTGTTTCATTTTTGTTAAATAATTTGTTTAAAATATAATTTTCGGCGGAAGCGAATATGTTATTGTTTAATTTTGTTGTAATTTCATTTATTTTGAATAAATTATTGAAAATATAAATTTCATCGGAAGTAAATAGATCGTTGGATACAGCAGTTATTTTATGATTAGTTTGATCATTTATTATTAAAGGAACTGGTTTAATATCACGGAGTGTCATTATGGCCCCTAATTTTTCTGATTCTGATTTTAATTCGGTTCTGGTCTTTTGGAATTCTGTTTCCATACTTTCCATTATTTCATTTTTATATTTTTCGGATTCTGATTTTAGATTTTCTATTATTTCGGTTTTGGATTTTTGGAGTTCTGTTTTTATACTTTCCATTAATTCGGTTCTGGATTTTAAAATTTGGGCCATCATTTGTTTCATCATTAACTGCATCTTCGCGAACCCCGAATTTATTTCCTCCCTACTACTCTGGGTGAAACGTCTATTACCTTCGTTATGTTCCATATTATTGAATAAGAAATTTTAATATATACAAAATCATAAATACGATCCAAAAATTAATAAACAAAAAATAAAATATAAAAAGATACAGAAATAAATATATAGAATTACATCTATCATTAACGCATCTTTCAAAATTGCCATCACATTTCCCAACATTGATCCAATTATGTAGTCGTAGCAAAATTGTCAAGCTGACAAAACAAATATATAAAAACTTAAATAAAAATAATTTAATAAACATCACAGCCAAAAATAAAATATTTGCTAAAAATTTAATATCACTCAAAAAATTTTATTTTTCATAAAAATTCAAGTTTTGAACCTTAAAACACACTTTTTCAAATATATGGTCTCAATATTAAAATCTGAAAACATAAAAATAAAAATAAAAATTTTAATTCTGGTTTTAAAACACGCGCGCGCCTACTGCAACTCTTCCTAGGCTGCCGGGCTGCAATACAAAGCTGCGGGAAAGATTACGCGACTCAACCTGTTCAGGATTTCGGCGACAGGTTTAGTGGATCGCCCCACGTTGGGCGCCAATATGTGGTGTTTTGTGGGGGGAGAAAAAAGTTTATATTAAAGTTTATATTATTATATTTTCCTTTAATCTCAGGGTTCATTTAAAATATTACCAAACTCACCACATACGGACTTATAAATAACCATTTGAATAATTATTTTAATTTAATAAATTTCTGAAAGAAAAAGCATGAGAAATATATTATTAGTACCACTTCTTACCATCTGTCCTTTTATGTGTTGAGACCATATTATATACCAGGAGATAGGTTCATTATAAATAAAAAAGAGTTGGAAATAATTGACTTATATTGAATAAAGATATAATTTAAGATTTTGCATGACTGTGATATAAAAGGAATATAAAAAAGAAAATTTTGCTTGACTCACATATTTGTATCAATGTTGGGCTATTAAGAAATGTTTAGAACATATTTAAAATATTAACTTATATATTAAAATATAACTATTGGCCATTGTGAAAGTTTAGATAGCTTTAAGAGTTTAATTAAAGATTGGCAGTGAGTGAGTTATACTCAGCTTGTTTTACGGATGATGTTCTTGAAGTGAAGAGGCAGGCTGCTTGTGGTCGTGTTGAGGAGATGGATGGTCGGCTGCTAGATTCTGGAGTACTGTCTGCCCATCATGTCCAGTTGGTGCTCGGTGTCAGGCTGTGGTGGTACAAAGGGTGCTCTCTCGCCCTTGGCTGGCGTTGAAGTGAGAGTGAGTGGTGGGGGAAGGCCCTACTTATAGAGGCGTACCCCCACCACACTAAGGGTGTCTGAAATCTGCGTCCTTCCCTGGATTTTCTTGTCCATACTTGTAAAACACCTTTATCGTTATCTTTGTGGGAACTTGCATACCTTATCGCTCCCAGCCGAGACATTTGGACTCCTCCATCCACCCAACACTGCCTTTATAAAAAAATAAACACTGCCAAACTAAACACTGCCAAATGCTATCTCTTTTATTATTCTTTTATTTATTTTATTGATTGACAAATGATAATATTCGTGATGGACTTATGAAATATAAGCTAGCCTTTATTTTGAATAGGAATGCTACTCTTTGCTATGTCAGAAACTGACCTTTCTAGAGCACCCCCCTTTTATATCATTACAATATATATATATATATATATCTTTAAGGAGGAAGCATCTTATCATTAACAATTAAATTCATAATAGATACAAACACAAGATAAATTCAACACAGCATTTTTCATCGGGTAATTTAACCAAGTGTAAGTGACTATTTTGATTATATGAGTTACACAGATTACGCATCTCAAGTATTTTTGACTTTATTTATTAAGTGTGTATCTCATATAGAAATAATTCTGCCCCAGTTTTAGGATCATTGGATATACCAATAAATTTTTGTTTTTTGTACTTGTATCTGTTGGGCAATTTCATTTCCATATGTATAAACACTTTCATGATAGAAATTTCATCTAAATTTTTACTTGCCTTCAAATTTTATTGTTTATTTTCCTTTTCAAGTTATGAGGGTAGAATTTATATCTTAAATTTGCACTCTTTACATGTCTGTCTTGCTTCCCTGCACAATATCTCACATAACTAATGAATGCAAACGAACCCAAAATTGATTTAAACCAAAATAAATTTAAAAGGAGCACCTCGATCTTATACATCATTGACAACTGTTAATAATGGTAAGAAATAAGTACATTTATCTTTGGTGTTTGTTCTTTGTTATTTTTTGTGTGCCTCTATAATAGCATGGTGTTCATAATGAATCATTACTTTTTTTTTCTTTCTTTATAATACAAATTGCTAATTTAAATTATCATTACAAAATTTGAATATTTTAAGTTTGTTGTTCATACTTAATATCTAAATATATGAACATAATAATCTTAAAATATTAGCCCTTTATGATGATGAGTTTAACAGTATTTTTATCTGGTGAAAAGAGTGGGTTGTGTGTGGATCTGAAAATATATGAATGTTACCAGCAATAAAAGAGCCTTCCGACTCTTAAGAGAGCACAAGAAAGAGTATGCTTATATTAATGAAGACATTCATTAATTTATTTCAAAAACTCGCCAACAGTTTTTTTTTTTTTTTTTTTTTTATGGTATTTTATACTTATTTATTAGCCAAACCCTATCTCAAATTCACATTTAGAAAGGTATCCTTTGTTTTCTAAAAGCTTCAAAAATAAAAATAAAAAATTGGTTTTTGAAATCATTTATTCCATTTACTTTATCAATAATTTATATATATATATATATATATATATATATATATATATATATATATATATATATATACACGTATACAATCCATTTGGCTGTATATCTAGTTTTTAGGCTCCTGAAGAGGCATCTGTAGAGAGATACAAAACATGTTGAGCGAATTTTAATAAATTGATGTTTATCTTAATTTGATTTATATTCAGTGACTTTTTGCCTAAACAAAAAAAATGTTTAAGATTTTGGTCACTATTTTCTTAATATTATTTTATTTTGTTTTTCAATAACAGTTGATGCCAACGGCCATAGCCACGTTGAATACACCGGATCGCATAGATCACCGAAGTTAAGCAACTTCGGGCGTGGTCAGTACCTGAATGGGTGACCGACTACGTGCTGTTGGCATTATAAAAGATTGGCAACCTGTAGATAGCCCGGCGCTAATAGCCAAATAGTTGATGCGCCGTTAAAAAAAAAAAAAAAGGAAAAAAAAAACAGTTGACCAAGTAGAGTGTGATCTCAGAAAAAGGAAGTCAAACCATAAGTTCTTAGTTTTCTCAATTTTCACTTGAATAATCCGCTTTTATATTAGTATTGAGGCGAGGTTAGCTCAGTGGTAGAGCACTGGACTAATAAGTTGGAGGACCTGAGTTCAAATCCCGAGCAAGCACTAAAGATTTTTTCTTCTAGTGTCTTCGTTCATGGGTTGAATTCGGCCTCCCTGACCGTCCCTAGGCCAACCCAGCCTTTAATAATTTATCAATGGGTACCTTGGGTGCTAATGACTCTAGCAGTCGAAGGGGAAAATCAGGCGGTCGGAGCACAGTACTGACCACACTATCTCCCTAGTGTGCCGTACCGTAGAATCAGATACCTCTATAGTATCTGCCCCTCAGGGCCCTCGTGGCCTGTTATGGGACTGATTTTTTTTTTTTTTTTTTTTTTTTTTTATATTAATATTTGATTTTTAACTTCTAAGTCTTTATTTTTTTTCTTTTCGTTAATTTGAAATTGTATTTTTATATAATTACTATTGTCATTTGAAGTTAAATTATGCATGATTTGAATATTGAGCTTAATAAAATGAAAAATCATTTTTTTAAACTTTTTGCCTTGGTGTGCTTGATATATTTGTATGATTTTATTTTAAATACTATAACAGGTAAGCTTATATTGGAGCAGAGTATACAAAAGTTGTGTTGAGTTGTAGTTTAAATTTATTTTTATCTTTCCACATTTAAAAAACCATTTTACTTTTACTTTTTAGTTTAACTGGGACTAAATAAATTGAATGGAAAATAGATTTACTGTGTTAATAAAATTACTATATCGTAGGAAAACTGCAAACATAATATTTAAATAAGTAATAATTTATATACAGAAATATATTTATATATTTATATATATATATATATATATATATATATATATATATATATATATATAAAGTTTACATGTCAAGGAAATAGAAAGAACAACCATCACTGGTAGTTATTTTATTTAGTTTAATAGCACTTTCAAGAGTGTTGTTCCATCGACAGTGTCTATAAACTGCCTATGTGCACTTTTAAAGCTCTGTGCACAAGTCTGCTGAACCTCCACCAACTTGCGCGCATTCCTTGTCAGATAAATTTTTGTTAAAATTACCAATCGATGTTTAATGGAAATCTTATAAATTTCCCCATTTATTTTCTTGGCACCACCACTATTTTTTGACAAGATCTCCTTCCCTATTAAAACTTCTCTCCAGACTTCTATGATTTTTTCGTGGAGCTTTTTTTCCACTATATTGGTGGCAGTGGCTAAATCCATATTCTGAATCAAACAGGAACCTCAAAATACGAAACATTACTTTATTAACCCTTTCCGTACCAAGAGATGCGTATGGTGAATAGTTCTCCTATACGGTATCCTTCCACAAACCCTCGGGCCCCCTGTATGGGATACTTTTGCCACTCTCGCACTTAGCGCCTTGACTGAACAATCTCACTGTATTAATACTCATCTTTTGTTTTTAATATTATTAACTTTTATTTATCTTTTATTAATATTGAGTATTGAATTATTTAAGTTGAATATCTTTATTTAAAAGAAAGTTATATTGTATGTTTGTAAAAAAAAAGGTTTTCCTGTTTACCTCTTGTAATATATGTTATGAATAATAAACAAGTAAAATTTATAATTAGTAACTGAATAAACATGCTGTTGGGGATGGACAGAGTTACAAAAACTTACGTCACTTTGACAAGGGTTGAGAAGATGAATGGACTGAGAAGATATAGAAATGTAATACTAGAAGTACGCTACGGTATTGCTCTAAAGTCGAGAAAGAAGTAGAGAAATGTGAGGAACTCTCGGCTGCTGGACAAGTCAACAGTGTGTGGGTCCCATCTTTTCTCCGACTTGTACTCAATTCAACAGTACACATTTTCTTCCCACTGGACTGATGGAGCAGGAACAACAGGGAAACAGTTAATGAATATGTATTTTGTCGGGCAATTCAAAGTGAGTGACCCAATTGAGCTGAAATAGTATAAAGTGATCACGCGCCCTCAGCTCGAGATTTTATATTTGTTTGTCATATCTGAATCCGTTCTGATATAGCAGGAGGTTGGAGGTGTTCATCTTGTGAAAGAAAAATTGTTATCTACACCTCAGTCATTCCAATGAGATTGGCCATATCCTGAAAGTACAGTTTATAAATCAGTGTAGTCCAAGTGGCATATTATTGTTCTTTTGTGATGTTTTAAATGGAATATTTGTTGGTTCTTCATCTCAGAAAATCAAATGGGACAGTTTTAAGAATGAGTGACACATATAGCGAATATATTGTTATATTGGAATGGTTTGTTAAGAATATGATTATTATAGCGCTCACAGCTTAGTCCAGTTATATTTATTTTATTTAAATTTTAATGCCCACTTATACATGACAATAATTTTTGAGGCGAAAGAATTTGGACAACAGGAATGGTGGGGTTTCCCCGTGGTCTAGTGGCTAACGCCTTAGATTCATATGCGGGAGATGGTGGGTTCGATTCCCATTGGCACCAGGAATTTTCTCATCTCACGGCTCGTTGGGGAAATTTCTCGCTGCGCCCTGGGTGTAATGGCCTAGTTGTCGATGTGCCGTAGAAAAAAAAAACACAAAAAAAATAAAAACAAAACAGGAATGGCTGTGGAAGCCAAGTGGATCCCTTCAATAGTTTTTTTTTTTTTTTTTTTTTTTTTTTTAATTTTAAATTACAAAACATCTTTATTTGATAACAAAAATTCTGGGGACGATTTCTCTTTAAAATTAATGACTAAATATTGTTCTATAATGAGTTCAACATTAGAAAAATTGCATTACCGAGGCAAGCTTATATGGCACAAATTCTACAAGTTGGCCTTTTTTTCGCTTTGGATGAAGCATGATTTTAAGGTATAGCTTTGTAAAAATATTAACTTAATAATTTTATGTTTACTAAGTTGTAATGATTATTAGTTATACTCTTGAGTTTTTAAAATGTATGATTTCAGCTTCTGAAGGAGGAAGTGAAGATGTTACCCATTCCTATGTGCAGTACATCGAGAGCACGGGAGAACAGACAATATACACTACATCCAATGGTCAGATGTGAGTTTAACAAGTCTTCTTTTTATATCTTTATCATTCTACCCAATTTACGTATAACCTAATCAACAATAATTGAAGATGATTACTATAGTATTTAACAGGTACTATTGATTGTATAATCTCACACGATGGAAAATTCTAATAACTCTTCAATATATAAATAGATCTACATATTGCACTTGTATTTCTCAAGTGACACAACTAAAAAAAACGTTCTGATATATCAGTCCGTAGCAACTGGGGCACTGCAACCACCGGACTGATATATCAGTCCATAGCAGCGTAAGGGTTAAATGATAGCATTTAGTATTTTTGACGTTTTTTAATTGTTATAATGAATAAATATGTTTTTATCATTGTTCTATTTTTATTCAAACACGCTAATTTCAAACATTTCCAATACTAAATTTAATTTGATTCATACAACTTGAAAATTGAAAACACATTTGTGTAATTAAGCAGCAATAGTAGGTACTTTTTAACGTGATTTTTGTAATAATATTCATCTTATATGTTAATTTTATCTGAGATTAATTCTCTCATATTTTTAGGTATCCAGTTTACACAGTTGGAGAATCTGGCACCATGTATACTCCCAGCTCTGGTCAATACTACAGTCCTGGCAATACAACCCCTGTTACCTATACACAGGTTTGTACTGTTTCTTTTTCCATGTAAATAAATCCATCCACCGGAACATGGGTTTTGGAGCAAAATTTGCTAAAAAAAAAATCGTTATGCTTACTTCATATGCTTGGAAGTACTCGTTTTATAGGTTTCTTGGCCTAGAAAAACGATTGTAACCATTTTTAAGGCAATAGCTTTAACCGTTTTCGAGAAAAATGGAAAAATAGTTGTCAAATAAAGTTTGGATACTTAAAATCATCGGATTAAGGTAAAATATTTTCTGCATGTTTAAAATTCATATAAACAAAGATGTTTAAATTTTGGTTACGTTTAGAGTTAAGGAAGGATTAGAATAAAATATTTTATTAATAGACCTGAAAAGTTTTGGGAACTTCGTATATTTTCCTTAATATCTCGAAAACGGTTGGGAAATCGTGGTAAGTGGAAGGTGACCATTTGAAAGCTTACTAAATTCTCTACAATTTACATTTAAATGATGTTTTGTTTCCTCTCAGCTATTTAGTACGTCAGAAATGTTGTTCTATTCAGATCAGTAGTGAACATTGTTGTGTAGAAGAGGGCCCATGTGCACCCCGTGAGGCGGAGGGTATGAGTCAAGCACTAATCTAATCTAATCTTGAGTAGAAGAGATTTGAAAACAAGAATAATTTATTGGGCCACCACGTGATCTAGTTGCTAAAACTTTAGATTCTCATGCGGGAGACAGGGGTTTGAGTCCCTCCGGGGCAGGAATTTTTCTCATCTCAGGGCCCCTTGAGAAGGTTCCTTGCCGTACCATGGATGTCAGTGCTAATGATCCAGTTGTTGGTGCGCCACAAAAAAAAATTATTGAATCTCAGTGACGCTGACTATTGTTACTTTTTTTTTTTTTTTACGGCGCATCTACTACTATTGTTACTATTTTTAGATGGTCCCTACCTGATTTAAATTACCTTATTGTTGGTCTGGAATATTGACCTATCAAAATTTCCATCTCATAAAGAAGTGCGCATCTCAGAAGTTTTTATATCACTTAGTGAACACTGTCTTTTGTGTTTTTCAATTAGCATTGATATTTTGATTGAAATTTTGTCTCTTTTTGTTGCTTTGACTATTGGTAATTATTTAGATGATATTATAGCAACATATTTTTACTAAAAATGAACATTTTTAAATTTTAACGTCCACTTATACATGACAACGATTTTTGGGGACGGGTTTTTTACAGGTTATCATGCTTTTTTAGCCAGGATAGGGCTAATGCCTTTTTTTTATTTTTTATTTTTTATTTTTAAAGAAAATCCATCACCCCTAGTGAGAATTGAACCCATGACCTTAGGCATGAAGTGCAAATGCCTTAGCACTCACGGCCACCGGGCCTCCTGCTAAACATTATATGTATGTTTCTGGTTACAATCCAAGTTAATTAAAAAAATGTACTTAAGGGTGGTTTCTGCCAGAAAGTAGTTTTACTTGTTATTTTTAAAAATATGGTAAAACTGTGAGTTATGGTCAAGCTTGTGCTGTTATCAAATCATACAATACAATTGAACTTTTGTATTGTAATATTCTTGAAACTAAATAAATGAATGAATGAATGATGAAAAAAAAAGTGATTAGTAAAACCACGCCAAATTTTGATATCTCTTTTTTTTTTCTTTTTTTTTTTCTTTTTTTTTTTTTTTTTTTTATGTTTACTCTATTAGGTAGCAAATAGTCTTAGCGGAGGAACAACAGGTCAGTTGATTGGAAATACTGCATACCTTATTCAGCAAGGAGTAGAGACGGAGGGTATGCTTGCCAGAGCGAGCCCACAAGCTGTATCAGCTGTGAGTATGAACAATTCATCACAGGATTCTATTGAGAGAATTCTTGTGAAGATATCATATGCTTGTTGGATTGCAGTAATATGTTATATAATAATCCTTCGTTTGATTAAAATTTTCTATTTATTTTCCAGAACAAATTGTTCAATAGCCTGAACTACTAACAAAAATATATTCTGAAGGGTTCTAAATTATTTCTACGGTTTAAAAAAAGCAGATTCTGCTTAATTTTTTTTTTATTTTTTTTTATTTTTTTTATTTTTTATTAATTTAACTTTTGTTTAAGAAGTAATAACTGAGATAATTTTTTGTAATAAAAATATCTATTTTAGTATTTATAAAAATAAATCTTTGATTTATTTTTAAAATAAAATACATTACAAAAATTGTCTTGTATATGCATTCCATTAATTTTATTTAATAAAAATCTATGTAATAAAATACATTTTTTTAATAATTTCTTTCTTCTTATATCAAAAAACATATAATTGAAAAAGGTGTAAGTAAGAGAAAATAATGGTATATTGAGAGTATGTAGAATATATACATTCAATTACCAGGGATTAGAATCACCATAATTTCAACCCTTAAATGCAGTTACGTCATTGTTCCTCTAAAAATTGTTCGTTATTCTGGAAGATAAAATTTCAGTCTGTTTTTCTGTCGAGTTTTCTTCCAGGAGTGGGCCTGAATGAAACTATTTCTATGGGACATGTTTTTGATATTGCCTATGTAATTACTTGCATTTGACACATTTTTACTGTTAGGCCATTGTTTTTCCGGACCGTCGGTAAGACATCCTTAAAAATAGCCAGTAGTTTTGATAATGTAATGTATATACAAGCAATTAATATGCTTTAATAATACCCAGAGTTATCATGATGTTGTACTTCAGTTTGATGAAATAAATTAAGAAAATTTAATTACCTGAAAAAAAATTAGTTAATCAAATTTATTCTTCAAAATATTCCATAATCCAACTTTGTGCCTTTTTCCATAACTTCCTTGGCTTGAGTTTCACACTGCCCACATTTCACAATAGTACAATCTCGAAAAGTATGTACATGAGACAAAAAGAGTTTCTCCTTTAAAGGTTTTTCATGATAAAATTCGGTTGATCTATTATTTTAAGACTTACTCCAGCTCACAAATTGAATTTAATATGTAACTTTTAATATATAAATAAATTCTAAAGTTTCTGTTTTTAGACTTACCATTAGAGGACTAAGTGTGTGTATATATGTATATGTGTATATATATTAATAAATAAGGGATAATAATAAGATATTACTTTATTAATAATACTTATGTGGAGCCATCCACATTTGCAAACACACCTATTAATTTTATTATAGTAAGGGCATTAATGGCAAGGATTTAGTGAAATAATCTAGAGTTGATATAATATGTTCAAAGGCCTTAGTATATTGTATACACCAGTTTTCATGGGGTGAGAAATTATACAGTATTTTTCATGAAACAGTTTTTAATTCTCTAAAATGTTGAGAGTTTTCTGGGGCTACCTTGAGATACGAGTTTAGATCTGCTTGTAAGTAGACTGACAGTTATCAATTAAGTGCAGTTCTAATGACCTAGCTACCCAAATCATAAGATATACGCGGTTGAAAAACAATAACTGAATAATTAGGATGCTTTTTTTCCTCCTTGATTAAATTTTGATCTTTGAGAAAAGCTACATTTATCATTTACAGTTATTGCTTTTATGTGCGAAGGGATCGAAGACAATTACCTACCCTCCTATACTTTTCAGATTCTTCCTCTTGTAAATAATAAATCAATTTAATTCTGATTTCTATTGCCCTGACTAATTCCTAATGACTTGCCTTGCATGCCCCCATGCCTAACACTTATTCATAGCTGTCTAACGCAGTGCATGTTGTGATTACTAACACACGCAATCCCAGGACGTGGCTTACCTTGTTAATGCGAGTGGTGGAGGCTCACAGATATCTGAAACCACGCCTGATTCTTCTACTACTTCTCCAACTGCTCCTAACATTGTTCATGCTACTCGTGTCTCTCCGACGACAGTAAGTTAATTAATTTTTTGTGTATTTTTTATTCATTATATTTAATATTAACATGACTATTATTTTATCACATTATTTTGTTAAAAGTTACTTTTTTTCTGTAATTTCATTTGTTAAGTTCTTAGGTTCTAAGGTATTACTTTTTGAAAAACATTAGTGAGAGGCTTGTTATATAATTAGTTCTTGATCTAAAATTGTGATTTTCTGGGGATAGTAAAGTAATGCCCAGAAACACAAAGAAACAATGTTAAATATTTAGTCAAATAACATTTTTAATTGAAATTAACATCATTTATTTATCATTCAGCCCAGCCTCCACCTTGGTTGTTTTCTAGTCCTCACCTGTAATCAATAAAAGATACAGAGGAATACAACTGGAAACAAAATTAAAAAAATAACATTATGATTAATCGAACTTAAAATATTTATCATCACTTAATGCAAAGAAATTATTGAAAGTAATTAATAATTAGGAACAATATAGTATCTCAGCGTCAAAATTGCTAGCCCGCCAGACTTCCACAAAGGAGATGGTGTTTCAAATCCCACTTGAAGCAGAGCAAATTTCTTTTTGATTGGCTGAAAAATTCTCTCCAGGCCCAATACTAATGACCATAGGAGTTTATGCATCTTACGAAAAACACACACACACACACACACACAAAAATACCTGAGATAATAAAAGAAAAGAAGCACTCATTCATAGCATTTCAAATTAAATGTATATTAATTAAAAGATTCGCTTAATATTTTTTTTTCTCAAAATTTATCAGACAGCAATTTTGAAAAAGTCTGAATTTTTTATAAATTAAGGATTGAGTTGGAAATATTTCACATTCATTGACATTCATGAAATCTATGAAATATAAATTTTGGTTAGGTTTGGACTAGGAGAATTATTACAAAGAAAATATTTTATCAACAGATCTTAATAGTTTTAGAATTTGCATGTTGTTTCTTTAATATCTCGGAAATGGTTGTTAAATGGTCATAATGGGAAGGAGAGTATTCAAAAACCTCATATATTTCCTACAAATAGGTTCAGGTGGACCACTGAGTCGAAGAAAACCATGCTTGAAGTTTCTGAAGTGCTGATTTTGTTTGTTTGAAGGTGATATATATAAGAGTTTCTATTTTAAACATTTCAAATTACACCAGCTTATAAGCATTTTATTAAAACACACTGATGCAAGTTTTTCAAGTTGACACAGTTTCTGCAAGTCGGACTTGATTTCATTTGCCAGGTATTGTAAAAATGATGTTTGAAAACATCTTAAAAATAGATATTGACGTGTACATTACTTTAATTTGTTGAAAGTTAATTGTTATTAAGCAAAAGACTAGGAAAATCGAAATAAGCATTCAATGTTCTCAATGCTGACTAACTGGTATGTTTGTAAATATTTAAAAGAAATCAGTCCTGTAACAGTCCACAAGGACCCAGAGGGGCTGATACTATAGAGGTATCTGATTGTTGACTATCCTGCACATTAGGATGATAGTGTAGCCAGTAACATGCCCTGGTCGCCTGATTTTCTGCTTTGCAAGTATCCGTTAAATTAATCAAAGGCTGTGTGGGCCTAGGGACGGTCAGGAACACCGAATTGCAGGAAACCCTCGCCCGCCTGAGCCTTGAAATCAAGCTGAATATTTAAAGACCATTTTATTACAAGGCGAATGATTGAGTTACTTTCTTCTATCTTCATATGAAATTTCTTATCTTTTATAACACTATTCTACAGGGAACAACATTTTTGAAATATTGATTCAATAATTGTCAAGTTTGTAATTAACTGTCATTGATAAGATTTTATGATATGTTCAGGTTCAGTGGCTTTTAGAAAATTATGAAACTGCAGAAGGTGTTTCGCTCCCTAGATCAACTCTGTACAACCATTATTTAAGGCACTGCTATGAAAACAAGCTTGATCCTGTTAATGCAGCCTCTTTTGGGAAACTCATAAGATCTGTTTTTCTTGGATTGAGGACCAGGCGTCTAGGAACAAGGTATTTTTTAATTGTTGGATGACTATGTGAACATTCAAACTCAGGTTCAATTCAGGCTGCTGTACATTTTTTGCAACCATTGCATTATTATTTACTAAGAAATTCATTTTCCAGAAAAAACTTTATTTTTTCCAAGTTATAATAATCTTGAAAGTGTATAAATTATTTTTCATGATACTTATGTGAAAAAAACTAAAAAAATTTTTTTCTTCAGAATATTCCATAGAATCAAACTGTTTCATGATTTCTTACCATTTCATACATCAAAACAACAAGTTAGGAGACAATTAGGAATCGGATGTAGCCTGTAGTTAGGGAGGGGATAGAAAACACAGCCTTGTCGGTTTTGTCTACTACAGCCAATCATTACTATTACCTAATCTCTCAATGAGTACTATAGAATTGATTGATATTTCATTAGAAAAGAAATGGAGAAAGCGTGTTATTTCTATTTCTTGAAGTATTTTTATAAGTTGGTCAGAGTGTACTAATTATAAATTTGTACACTCTGGCCGATGTGTTAACAAATAATGTAACCAAGTCCGTCAGAGTGTACATTTCTTTTTCTTTACATCTCTCAAATTTTCTTTTTAATGCGTCCACAACGGGCACATCAACTATTATCAGATAAATTTAAAAAAATTAAATGAAAATCATAACTTTGGTTTTGGACCACATTTTACTGTTCATTTTATCAACAACAGACCAGTAATATAAACCTTGTTTTATTTATTTTTAAATTATTTCCTTTTATAACATGTGGTGTAGCTTATCAAAAAAGCATAAGCCATTATGCAATAGCACACGTGTTCCTGGTCCTTAATTATCAAGACAATATGGATTGTTTAAAAGTAGTACAAAAAAGAAAAACGTAGTGCTCTTTATTTTGTGACCTTAGCTACATTCAATGAAAGGAAAAATAATTATACTTAATTGGTTCAGAAGTAAAAATATAATTTAAAATGATAAAGTAATTAAATTTTCAATAGTTATCTAAAATAAAATAACACATTATACAATTTTCAGAGGCAATTCGAAGTATCACTATTATGGCATTCGTCTTAAAGCAAATTCTGTGCTTTGTCAGTCTCAAGATTCTGGAGGAGAGGAAGGAAGTTCAAGAGGTGGTAAAAGGTTTCGAGTATCGCAGACAAAACTGGAAGACCCAGTTCAAGCCACACCTTTACAGGTACTTTATTTCTATATTAATAATAACATACACAGGATTAACAAGGAGCATTTTCCCATTTATTCTTATTTTATTAATTGAGAGTTTCCTTTCAATTAAAAAAAAAATCAAAGCCTTTTCTATATTTATTAGATTGTTTATTTATACACACACACATGTGTGTGTGTGTGTGTATAAAACTATAGGAACTTCAATTTTTGTTGTTTTGTTTTTTTTGTACCTCGAAACTTTGTATAGAGCATTCTTGTAACAAACGATTAAATGAGTTCATTAGCCAGCAAAATGAAAAATGAGCTCCGAATACAAAGTCCTACTATCCCTCTAATGCTTGCAAGTTTTCCAAAATGAGAAAATAAAATAAATTGGTCCATTAGAAACCATCTCAAAGGCAAACCTGATCTACTCAATGAAATGCCAGTTACGAGGCAAAATGAGAGATTTATTCTGGTGCCTGACTTCTATGCCTCCCCGCGTGGGTTGCCCCTCTGGTCCCCTCACTCTCCGTTCCCCTCTCCACTTAATATATTAATAATATATATATATATATATATATAATAATATATAATATAATAATAATAATATAATAATATATATATATATATATATATATTATTATTATTATTATATTATACATATATATATATATATATATATATATATATATATATATATATATTAATAATTAATAAAATATATATTGATCTACAGACACCATAAAAGACTCAAACACTAATACTGAGGTTAATTACCTCAAAGGTTAACACACCATAAAAATAACATAAAGATTAGAGAGAAAAAAAAAATCAATCTATTTTTATAATGAAGTATACCTTTTAGCTTTTTGTTTTTGTTTGTGCCGTTTTTGGGCGAAAGAACCCCATGGTCGTCATCGCCCTACCGTGCAAAACAGCTGCACGAATCACTCACCGCATGCTCCCGAGTATCTTTCTCTCTCTCTCTCTTTTTTTTTTTTTTTTTTTTTTTTTTTTTTTCCCTCAATTATATAACCGGCACTCTTTTATTTTTAATTATTTATTTTTAAATTCCATCTTTTTTTTTTTTTTTTTTTTTTTTTTTTTTTTTTTTTTTTTTTTTTTTTTTTTTTTTTTTTTTTTTTTTTTAATTACCGGTACTTTAATTTCAATTTTAAATTACATTTTTTATGTTTCTTTTTTTTTTTTTTTTTATATATATTTTTTTTCCTTTATACCGGTACTTTTCATTTTATATGTATATATATATATATTTTTTTTTTTTTTTTTTTTTTTTTTTTTTTTTTTTTTTTTTTTTTTTTTTTTTTTTTTTTTTTGGGCACTTTCAATCTCCCTACTAAGAACTTAACAGAATATAACTGAATCTAATATTAAAAGTATACACTAAAAAAAAGTAAAAACAGGTGTAACAGCTAAAAGGTTAACAAGGAAAATATGGTAACAAAAAATATCACAGCAATGAGTTAAACAGGCAAATAAAACTAAACAAGAGGTAACAAAAGTAGCTAAGGATAAATCAATAAATAGAAAGATAAAATACATAAATAAAGGTAATTAAGTAGATAGAAACATACACTTATATACACCTATATTCAAGGATATGAGCCAAAGAAAACTGTATAGCTATACCACAATTATTATACAAGACGGTTAAGTCCGGTTATTTTTAAAAATTTGAGCAGCTTATCGACTGCTGCCGAATTATTTCCAAGAGCATCTTCCATCTTTCTGGGTATTCCAAGCCGTCGTAACACCATTGTATACTTCCGACATTCTTCAAGGATATGTTGTACACTGAGTAGTGTCCGACAGGTAGCGCATCGAGGTGGGTTCGTTCTGGACATGAGATAGGAGTGCGTGAGACGAGTGTGACCAAGCCGGAGTCTCGCCAACAACACTTCTTCTCCTCGGTCTGATCTAGCCGATGACGCCCAAGGGAGGCAATCACTCTTCACCATCTTAAGCTTATTAAATCCAGCTTCGCTCCACATTTCCTGCCAGCGTTGTTTAATTGTCTTTAGTAGCGGGGAGGCAAGCTCGCTTACCATGAAAGTGGTGGGCGTTATGACTGGCAAGTCATGCGCAGAGGACGCTGCCCTGTCTGCCATCTCATTCCCTTTTAGTCCTCTGTGCCCAGGGGTCCAGACGAGGTGCACAGTTTTGCCTAAATCACGCAGCATGGTGGAATATTGCAACAGTTTGATGATCCCTGGATTGTCACTGTACATGTTGTGAATGTTCAGCAAAGCACTTTTGGAGTCAGTACAGATAACTGCATTGGCCTCGGGAACTGTCATCGCATGATACATAGCCGCTGATAAAGCAAACAGTTCTGCAGAGTAACTACTACTGATTGAATGCAATCTAAACTTATATTCATTTTGCCCATCTATAAAAGCGCATGCGGAGGAAACACCAGTGTGTGACCCGTCGGTGTACATCACTCTTTTGTTGTCAATTTTGTCCAGAAGCTCATTGAGTCGAAGACTCAGTTCAATCTCGCTTGTGTCATTTTTCCGTAAGGTCAAGAAGTGACAAATGGGTTTACTATATTTCCATGGAGGAATGTACGCATCTTGTTGACAAGAGGGGAACTCTTCAAGTTCGGCTATCATGGATCTCATACGGTAAGGAAGAGGTAAAGAGGCGGAAGTGTGAGCATAAAACAATCCAGAATATTTGGGACGGAATATGTAGGGGTAACAAGGATGGTCAGGTGAGGCATATATTTTGCATATGTACTTGGCGGCAAGCCGATGCCTCCTAAACATCAGCGGAGGAATCCCTGCTTCTGCACACAACGACAGGACCGGCGTGCTCCGAAAGGCTCCAGTTATGCTCCTGATTCCATTGAAGTGAATTGTGTCAATAAGTTCTAGCACAGGTTGCTTGGCTGAGCCGTAGACGATGCTCCCGTAGTCTATCTTACTACACACCATTGCTAGGTAAACCTTCAACAGCGAGAGACGATCTGCTCCCCAGGATGTCGTGCACAGCACTTTTAAAATTTTTAACCGGTCAAAGCACCGTCTCCTGAGTTCGCTCACATGTGGCACCCAGTTCAGTCGCCTGTCAAAGATCACCCCAAGGAACCGGACTTGTTCGACAAATGGAATCTGATGCGTTCCCAGCACCAGTGAAGGACATAGCGGCTCCGATCGTCGACGGCTGAAGAGAATGCACTTGGTTTTCTCCTCAGAAATGCGCAGCCCTGACGTCTTACACCATAGCAGAATCCGATTGATCGTCGCCTGCAGATTTTTCTTGATATAATCAACACTCGCTGACCGACAGAAAATGAGGAAGTCATCAGCGTAGAGAAGGCCTTTCACATTAGTTGTGAGGCAAGTTTTAATTCCATCAATGGCGATTGCAAATAAAGTGGAGCTAAGGGCACTACCTTGCGGCACACCAAATTCAGTCTTCACATTCTTGGATAGAACACCATTTGCTAGTACTCTAAATTGTCTTTCCATAAGGAACTGTTGAATGAACCTAGGGAGGTTTCCTTGGAGGCCCCATTTGTGTAAAATCTGTAATATTCCATGCCTCCATACAGAGTCAAAGGCGTTTTTTATGTCGAACACAACTGCAACCACGACCTGCTTGTTGATGTAGGCATACTGTAGCTCGCTTTCTAAAATCACCAGATTGTCCGTGGTTGATCGACCCTGTCGATAGGCAGACTGCCCCTTCCAAAGCAGATTTTGTTTGTCAAGGATCCACAGAAGTCGCTTGTTAACCATTTTCTCCAACACCTTACTTAGGCAACTGACCAAGGAGATGGGTCGATATCCAGAAGGGAACCTTCTGTCTTTATTTGCCTTTGGGATGGGAATTATGTGTGAAAGTCTCCAAGCACTAGGAAAAACGCCACTATGCCAGACCTGATTGTATAGCTGTAGCAAATGGTTTTTGGTTTGGGGAGACAGGTGTCGCAGCATATCGTATAGGATGTTATCAGGGCCTGGAGACATGCCTTTCGATTTCCTTAGCGAAAATTCCATCTCCCACATTGTGAAAGGGTCATTATACTCAACGACTTTGTTGCCATGGACAAAGTCCAGCGACTGAGATTCTGCTTTGACTTGGTTTACAAGGAATTCAGGATCAAATTCGGTTTTTTTAATTCGGAAGGACTCAGCCAGAGTTTCAGCTATCATAGAGCCGTCAGCAGTTAGATTTCCGTCTATACATAGGACCATCGGTGGTGCATCTGCTTTGCCTTGAAGGTTTCGAATTCTCCGCCAGACTTCTCTTGAAGGGGTGTTCGCACTAATGGATGAAACATAAGATTTCCAGTAAAGCCCTTTAGCTTCTCTTATAACTCGTCTTGACACGGCTCTTACTCTTTTGAATTCAATGAAAAACGAAGTTGTCATATTCTTCTTGAATTTTCGATAAGCTCTTCTACGGTCACGAATGGCTTTCCTGCATTGGTCGTTGAACCAAGGCAGAGATTTAGGCTGTGAGTTCTTTTTCCGTTGAGGTATGGTGTTAATAGCTGCATCTTGAATGGCTTTTGTTAATGTTTTGCAATTTATGTCCACATCTTCAAGGTGCCAGCTGGTACAAACAGCAAGATTCCTGAATTTTTCCCAATTTGCTCTGTTAAGTGACCAAACTGCTTTCCTATCTGTTTGGTTGGCACATACATCTCCAACAGTAATAACGATGGGGAAATGGTCACTGTTGTATAAGTCACTGAGGATGTACCAATGGAGTGTTGTAACAAGGGAGTAAGAACATGCAGACACATCTATGGATGAGGTGCTCCCGTAAGACGAGCTCAGGTATGTTGGTTGTCCAGTGTTAAGGATATGCAGCTCAGAGTCTTGAAAAAGAGTGGAAATCATATTACCACGAGAATCACTTCTTGTGGACCCCCAAACCGAGGAGTGAGCGTTCAGATCTCCCAAGACAACCCGAGGTTGAGGAATTTGTTCCAACAGGTGCCGAAGGTCGATTTCCTTAGTTTGCTCACTTGGTCGTAGGTAAATATTGCATAGATGGAATGGATGAGGTAGTAAAATCTTCACCGAGAGGGCCCAGAGATTAGTATGTATGCTGAGGACTTCACTTGGAGTAGCGTTACAGACCATAATCACCACACCACCGCACGCTTTGTCTTTGGATGTGTCATCGAGTCTGTAGACCTGATATCCGGGAGGGTCGAAGTCATCATCAGGCGCGAGATGGGTTTCTTGTAAACAAACACAGACAGGTTCATATTGATTAATCAATATCTCTAAATCGGTCATATGCTTTACGAGGCCGTTGCAATTCCATTGAAGGATTCCATTTCTGAAAGTTGGCCTATAGGTCATAGAAGTTACAAATGATCCAGACTGCCATTGCAGGCCAACCTCCCACTAATATTAAGAGAGGCCAAGATAGGAAATTCTTGATCATTCCAAGCGTGTGGAATAAAGCCAAGTAGTATGCATATAAAAAAAGGAGAAGCAATACAACAACAAACATAAAAAAGAGACTACAAACTAACATTGAGTAAAAACCACGTATGTCAACCTGTTCATTTGGTAAACCACAATTTAACACAGGGCAAAACATGTAAAACAGTGAGTCTTTATGATATATTAGAAAAAATGGACGAATTAGTAGCTCAATACCCAAGAATGTCATATATCCGGTGGTGAAAGTAAATATGGAAACAAAGCCATGATGCAAGAATAGCAAAGGACCACCCATGTCTGATAGTTCATTTGCTAGAGCCATTCCTGAATTAAGCTCAACTGCGCACAACAGTGAGACCTTAATACATGACAGAAATGGGGAAGCTACCAGTCGTCCATGTCGGGACAATAAAACAAAGCCAACGATGAACCTAAGAATAAAATAATAAATATCATTAAAAATTAACAAAACCGTTCTTATATCTATCTTTATATCTGTTATACCTATTTTACACTCAGGGTTGACTAGATGTAATAGTAATGCCTTACGCCATAAATATGATAAGTTACAATTCTTGAAATTAAAAATAAAATTAGGAGCAAAACTATATTCAAAAAATGAGAAAAATCCATTTATGTAGGACTGATTCTTTGCTAACAATAACTTGGTGCAAAGATAAACTAAATTAAGAAAAGTTTTGTAAAAGTTACAGACTATAAGGGAGAGGTGCCATCCTTTACTATGACGTAGATGTATACTCAAGAGCATGGAATGAGAGATAAACCGAGCAAAGGATGAAGTTAAGATGAGATCATTGATCGTGGTATCCCCTTGTATAGATATTCGCTCGACGACCATGAGGCGTAGACAACCACAAGAACAAACACCACAAACCCACATCTCCGAGTTATTAGGAGAGAGAAAAGTAATAGCCAATACTGGTTGCATGAAATAGGTGGATATTTCCATATAACTGAAGAGGAAGATTAGTTTACTTCTCCCTTCACAGTTAGAATCCTTACTCAGAACCACGATAGAATTTAATAATCCATACATTAGAGGAAAAGGCGAACACCAATCTAAGAAGTACATGCGTGTGCCAGGAGTGTGTAAAGATTTATTCATATTTTCGACTCTATGAACGTGTAATGGACTCATGTTGGCTGGGTTGTTCATTATGTTAATGATATGAGATTTAATGTTGTTCGAAAAGTTCACTATCAGCACTGAAACCATTTGTAGACGATATAGCTTACTATTAATAATTTTCATTTACGATCCCAAAAACTAAAAGTAATTATATTTTCTCATTTTCTCTTCTCTCTAGATAAAGATCTTGTACTGTTCTTCTTCTGAGTGCTGTCAGTATTTGTGGAAGGAGGAGGTGTTCCAGTACCTAGGGAAGTGCGAGAGGAAGAGGACATAGGAGTATTGCCCTGAGTCCCCGAAGGGTTAGAGCGAAGGGAAGGGGTTAAGGGAATCTGGGAGGTACCACTCCGGGGCTTGTGGATGATGGGAGGAGGATCTGAGGGAAGAGAGGACTCGAGACTGCTAGAGTTAGGTAGAGAAGTATTGCTATCAGTAGGATAGATAGGGATAGCCTCTAGAACTGGAGGAGGGAGGGGAGGAAGCGAGGTTTGGTTAGGAGTCCCTGTAGGTGTAGGAGTAGGGGGAGCTGGGGCTGGTGGGGAGGTGACGGCAGGGGAAGGGAGGGAAGGAGGGTGGGAGATGACTTCGGAGAGGCTCGGCTCTCTACGAGAGGTATCGGCTATAGTCGGAGAGGTTCGGGGAGATTCGGAAGGGTTCGGGGTGTAGGTAGCAGGTACAGGAGCCTGCGTCTCTTGCGTTATCTCAGTTTGTGTAAACACTGATGAGAAGGTTTTAACTCTCAGCACTTCAGCATAAGGCTTCATTGTTAGACGAGAGAGAGAATTAAAATGTATTTCCCTCGCTTTAACATATGATAATTTGTTAACTTCCATCAACTTGGAGATTTCAAACTCCTCTATGTACCTGGGACATTGGCGATGCCAGGAAGGATGCGGGCCTTTACAAACGTTACACTTAGGGCTGCTAGTGCATGGCCCTTCGTGTTTTTTCTCACTGCAATTTCTACACACTGCGTCTTTATTACAACGCTTGGCAGTGTGTCTAAAAAAGAAACATTTGTTACAGCGCATAGGCGACGGTACATACAGTTTCACTGGTAGAACCTGGTAAGCAACTTTGATTTCTTTAGGGAGACTAGGTGAACAAAAGGTTAGTATATATTTATTAGTGTTAAACTTGGAACCATTACGAAAAAAAGAAATCCTTTCCACATTCGTTACACCTTGACTCTCAAGTTCTAGTTTAATGTTCTCTACTGATTCGTACTCAAGATCGAACCAACTGATTATTCCCTTCGACGAATTTAGAAATTTATGAGGGGAAACTGTAACATCAACTCCAAACAGGTTCTCTGATTCTAGTAATTTCTTGGATTGAAACGACTCCTTGGTCTCGATGAGAATCGTACCGTCCCTGAGTTTTTTTATGTTCTTTACTTCTCCAACTTTACGATTAATTTCATGGAAAATAGAGAAAGGAGGCACCTTTTTTAGACTGCCTTCATTCTTATGGGCAACTACTAGGAATTTGGGAGTAAAGTCATTCAAACCGGTCGCCTTAAAATGTGACTGATTAGAAGACAACGATGAGATTTGATCTCGTTGCTTCAAGTTCATTGCATATTTTTTCATATTTGTAGTCGGAACATCTGGTATTAGTGGGGGAAAATCCAGCTTCCGTTTTTTAGTTAAAGCCATTTGGGAGGTTTAAGGTATTTTTTTTTTTTTTTTTTTTTTTTTTTTTTTTTTTTTTTTTTTTTTTTTTTATTAAATTAAGTGGTTAATGGTTAAAATAAGGGGTGGTTAATGGTTATAATAGTGACAGGGTTAGTTACAACATGGCTTAGCTGATAGGTTTGAAGATGTTGAGAAGACGATCTTAACGAGAGCGTGTCCCAGAAGGCTCCTACCTGGTCCGCGTCTGAACCAATACGCTTTTTGACTGCTGAACCAATATAGCTTTTTAGGCCTGTTATTAGCAAAATGTAGTGATTCATTTTAAATTAATCCAAAACATAAATTGTTTATACCAATATACCTATGATAAAATGTCTTATTTCTTTTTTAGTTGAAACTGATAATAACATGACAAAAGGTCAAGAACAAATTCAATACTCCTGTCAGTCCACCTGTTTCTAATCCCTTCTTATGATATAAACAATTATTTTGCTATGAAATAATATTTGATTTTAAAACTGTTGTTAAAAACAACAAATATGTGAATTATTGTTAGGCATGATAGACTATTGTTTGGTTATCATAATTACCTGTAATTTGTTGCATATTTTTTAGGAGTACCTAGGAGATAGTACTAATGCTATTCCTGAGCTTCCTCCCATCGAAGTCCCCGCTGCCTTACCTTTACCACCGATGTGCTCTCTAGAAGATATAGATACATTTAGATCAATTTACAGGGAACACTGTGAGGTAAACGTTATTTGTAAATATATTTCATACTCAAGGCTAATAAGTGCCTGAAATATTCATTTAACCCCTTTTTATTTTTATTAATGTATTTTATTGTTATTTGTAGGCCTTTTTAGATGCAATTGTAAATCTTGAATTTGCTACAATAGAAACATTATGGAGGGAATTTTGGAGATCGCAAGAAAACACAAATGGAGATGAGTGTGAAGAAGAAAAGTACCTTTCAAAGTACGTTTTAATTGTTGTATATCATATTTTTTTAACTATGAATATCTGTTTTAGTCTTAAGACTCAGTTTTGGAACTGATATAACATTTATTTATTGACATTTATAAAGATAAATAGTGACCCCATACCTAACGCCAACGCACAATCAGTATCAGTTCTGATGGGATGCTGCCCAGAACATAGTAGCAGTGCTGTTAGACAGTGGACGGATCCACTGACCAATTTGACAATAGTCCAATTGCAATTTCGGCAAATTTCAGGTTTTTCATTTTATTAGCAAAGTTTTTAATGTATCTACTCTAAAGAGTGACAGCTACATCACGCTAAAGATAAATCAATGAAAATTTTGAAAACACAAAATGTGACATAGGGTAGGTGGGGACAAAAACCCGCACGGGGCAAAACCCCGCACGCGTTTTTTTAAATAAGCTATCTATAATTTTTTAGATTGCTACTAGATGGCAGGTCGGTCTCCAGAAGATCGAGTCGTGAGAAAAGTTTGGTGACGCTCGGTGTGTTATCTACCAAGATAATGAGGAAAGTTGATTTTTTCATGTTTTCGTGTAATATTTTCAATACTTTAATTCAAGTTTCACTGGATCAGCGTATAGTTATTTAGTTTACCTGAATAGATTACGAATTAGCATATGTTTGCAAGTGTTTTCCATAGTCTAATTTGAAGGTTACGTTTGTGTGAAAATTTGGGTGCCAGGATTGAGTGAATCATAACATAAGGGGGCAAGAACTTGCAGTGTGAAAGGGGCAAATCCCCGTGCGCGGGTTCTTGCCTCTTTCTTCAAATAGCACGCCCTTAAGAAAGGCCTAGACAGAAGAGGGCTTCTTTAGGCCCTCATAATCGATTAAAATCTTATTTGTAGAAGAAGACTATCTATGTCTATTGATTTAATAGTTCTATAATTAATCCAAATTTACGTCCTTTATCATTATTTTTCACTGATATTATATAGGGCCGTCATGTAATAAAACATTAAAAAGTTGAAATAAGTAATTGGTGTTCTATTGAATCTGACATTATAAGAGAAAAATGGATAGGAAAACACTGACGGAAGCTTGCCTTAATAAAGCTAAATCCCTCATAGAAACAGGAGTTTCTTTCTACTCGTCAAGCAGCTGCTAAAGCAATAGGATTAGATGAGCATCCATTTTCCACCACTACTAAACTGGCGGAGAAAGACTTGGCACGTAGTTTCATGGAAAGAAACCATTTGTTATTACGTGTTCCTCGCAAAACGCGTGTCGCAAGGATGAGGGGCATCAATCAGTCTCAAATTGACCAAATTTGTTTTTTAAACAAATATCTGTGATATTAAACGATGGTGTGATCTTTCAAAGCCTGTACCAGAATAATGAAAAGAACCTTTTGACCGTTTTTCGCTGTCTTCTGTGTTTTTCATTCAATTTCGTTAAAGATGGGGCATACCCCACGTGATGGGGCAAATCCCTGCAAAGGAAGGGTTTCGAAAAAGCAGAAGTACTTGCTCAATACAAGCTCAAACCCACCTATATTTACACAGGTTATAGCTAAGCCTCCCCTTTATATTATCCATGATTTAATTTACAATTTAAAACAGAATACTAGTCGCAATACCGTAAAAAGTCCAAACTGCGGGGTTTTGCCCCCACCTACCCTATCTCTCAAATGAAGGGCTCAGTGCCAAAGGTGACTAACGCACAATTAGAAATAACTGAGAAAATTGGAGTTAAAGTTAGGAAGAATCTGAAAAAAATTATTTTCGGTGACAGAAATGATTTACTTGTTCCATTTAAAACCATTTCCGTCAAAAACACTTATTTTTTTCACGTTCTTCTTAACTTAAACTCCACTTTTCTCAGTTATTTCTAATTTAGGGTTAGTCACCTTTGGCACTGGGCCCTTCAAATGAAAAACTTTTCCAAAAATGTCTTCCAGTCCTTTTTATTGCTCCTGGACTGGACATTGGATTCCCATAGATTGGCCATTAAAAAATGAGTAATCCATAATTTCATCACACAAGGTATTTGAATGTAACAAAACTCCATTTTGTATTTTTTGGCAAAAAGGAGTCATTAGTTCAACCTATCCCTCAATAAACTTTCACTTCATTTATAGAGTTTTAATGCTTACTAAAGTAGAAGTTTTCTTCTAAGTAGTGAATCTGTAGTTTATTAGGGGGCTGAAAAAAAATTCGCTAGGAACCTCTTGATTCATGGAGAAAAACAAGTGTGTTATTGTATGTACAGAAAGTATCTTCTATCAATGAGTTAGTGAATTAAATCAATGTTTTCTTAAAGGAAATTGTATCTACTCTATGATGGCATAATTAGAATTTAATTATCTTAAACAGTTTCTGCGCAATCTTTTCTTATTCATTGAAAAATATGTCTACATTAAAAAAACAGAAAATTGGATTTAACTGCTTTTCTCTTCGGAATCGTACCATACTTCAAATAAACTTTTTTTGTTTGAAATTATGTCTAAAATCATCTCCTAGAATTTGGTCACTTAGACCTGAATCACCCTGTATACACAAAACATTTTCTTCAAAATGACCATTATGATGAAAGCCCACTTTTTTGTTACTCCAATTTCTTATCAATTAGAGTCTTATGGTGTAAGCATGAAATAGAAGAGAAATTTATTATCTTATTTTATTATTGTAAGTTTCATTAATATTTCATTTGTAACTTTCAGGACTAAGTTATTCCTACTTTCCAAGTTGAGGCCAGTTCAAGAGTTTGTAAAAAGAGTTGATTTCTTGTTTTACCAGAATCTTGTCCAGGTTCTAATCCCTGATGTACTGAGACCAATCCCAAGTAAGTATCATTATTGCTATTGAGAATACTCTAAAAGAATGTTTAAAATGTTCATTACAGATCATACTTATTTTATATTTATTACAATAGTTACGAGTTATGTTTTTCTTTGGTACTGTATCCAAATTTATAATATTGTACGCTGTTAGTAATGTTCATGTGGATCTGAGAAGGGAGTGATAGCTTTTCGATTGGCGGAGTCTATCATGGCACCCAGTTTGTGTTCTTAGAAAATCTTTCTTTGGCATCCGTGATTTTTGTTACATGTTCATTAAGTATTATAGAAGTCACAGTGTTGCTTATAAAAACTATTTAGCTTTCATTAGAAATTCACAACACTGCAAAATATATACTTTAATTCAAACATTTTGAGGAAAAGGTGGCTACATACTGCCTTGTTTGGTAACATGTAATATAATGTAGTACCGGCTTATTTCTTTAATTTAGGTAGTGGTAATAAAATTCTAAATTAGTTTATAGTAATATACCTTAAAATATGTTAAGCATCCACAACTTATGTCTTCAGAAAATTATCATCCTTTCAAATGAGGTAGTATAATATAAGTGTCGCTTAATATATAAGCAGGACTCTTAAAACTTATCAACAAGTACTTATAATTCAAAGTATAATGTAATCTATAGCTTGTAATTATGAGTATTTTAAAAAACATTTCTGCATCTTTTTGATGAGTCGATTGCCTTCCTTCATGAGGTATTGGTGTGACACTGAAGTAACTGGATGTTTTAAAATTGTTATTTCAATTTTTGAGGCTTTGTTATCATGTCAAGTTGAGATGTATATTAGCTCGGTTTTCTTTTTGTTTAGGAGCATCCGCTGCGTAGATTTGTCTCCCAATTTTTTGCAACCAGATAGCTCACGTTGATTTGTATATAAAGAAAGTAGATAGTTTTTAAAACTTCAATTACTCATATATATGAAGAGCCTCTGTCATGACTCGGTGTAGATATGAAACGTGTAATGATGCCTCTTGTGTTAGTGGTGTAGGAAAATAGAGCTCAGCTCTGAATTTCCCTGTAGCTTATGGAGATAATGAGATATATTGAAGTTATCACACTAAAGTGGCTTCTCTTTGGAAAAAACCCTCACTATCTTGCCTAATAAAGGGGGGTTACCTGTAGATAACTATCTTAGTTATTAATAAAGATACATTAAAAAATTTAAATTAAAAAGATTAAGAAATACTGTCTTTCACTGAAGAAATTGGTGCTAGGACTGATACTTCATCAGTAGGCCATTAATATGTATTTATTATTGCTAGGATCTTGTGCTTGACTGTTGCTTTGACCTAACACTAGTAAAATACCATAAGATTCTACTTCTAAAATAACAGTAACTTTGTATTGAAAAAAAAAATTAATTTAAGGAATTAAAATCTACTATATTTTTGTCAAATACCACTCACTCACTCACTCACTCACTGACCTATCATCGCCCAGCCCAAACCGCTCAACAGAAAAATTTGAAATTTTGCATGGACACTCCCTATATAACGTAGACACCCGCTAAGAAAGGATTTTTTGATATTCAAATTTTTAAGTACTTTTAGGGGGGTTTAAATTTTTAGTTGGTTAGAGCAGGCAAGCCTTGGCAGCATGCGTTGCTAAGACGATAAAGAACAGCTGTTACCGTACATTATCTATTTCATAGTATTATTTTTAATTGAGGTTAATTTCCACTATGATTGCAGTCCTTGAATTACTAGAAATAAAATGTGATTTTGTCCCTCATAGAGTTTACGCCCTGGTGATGGCCCATCCGAGGTAATAATATCCCGAACCACTTGACACAAAAATTTGAAATTTTGCACGGACAATACGTTTAGAGTGTAAACACTCGCTAAGAAAGGTTTTTTGATATTCAAATGTTTAAGTACTTTTAGGGGGGTTTGAATTATTAAGAAGTTCCTCATCGGCTCAAAAATGGTTCGATTTTGATAACATTTGGTACAAAAATCTTTCTTCTCATTTAAAAGGTCAAGTTTATAACCAGTTGAATCCGTTTACTGGAACATGGTTTTTGGAGCAAAATTTGTGCGAAAGATTCCTTAACGTAGGAAAACGAATGAAACCATTTTTTAAGCGAATTATGTAGCCATTTACCAGAAAAATTGATAGAAATACTTTTCAAAACTAATTTTCTGTTTGGGTATTCAGAAACGAAGTATGTGGAAAAAAAATTGTATGAATGGCGATACAAAGTTTTTGGATCTCAGTATATTTTCTAAAATATCTCGAAAACGGTTGGGAACTCATAGTGAGTGGCAGGCGGCTACTCGAAAGGTTACTAAATTCTCTACAATAAGATTCTGTTGTAATGTTCGGTGGGGCGATGTCAATCGAAGAGATAAGTGCTTGAAACTTGAAATTTGTTAGTTTTATGCTTTTCAATGTGTATTTGTCTCTGTTTACCTAACTTTTTAAGCGGTTGTTGTATTTTTTTTTATTTTTACTCTCCAACGGAAACAAGCACGGTTACCTCCACATGGTGTTTCCTGGGTAACTTTAAAGTCCGTGCAATATTAAGCTGTACAAAATTATGTAGTAGCGTTAATTTTGATCATATCTTATTTAACTCATTATAAAAAATACTTATCGACCGTGGTGAAGCACGGGTATTCAGCTAGTTATTTATAATCAGGGAAATTAAATTATAGTAATTTTTTTTTAATAAAAATAACTAATACCAATAATTGATGATTTTTTTTTTTTTGTTATTGACAATCTAATATTAAATGAATTTTTAGGTTCCTTAACCCAAGCAATCAGGAATTTTGCAAAAGGCCTTGAATCTTGGTTATCTGCTGCAATGGCTGGTTGTCCATCAGATATGGTTGATATTAAGGTGAGCAAGACAGTTTATTAAAATACATTGTTTATGAAAGTTAATATTGATTTTATTATTTTTTTTAATTGAATCTTATTGTAAGTCAGCAAGCCTATTGGCATATAAATTTAACTCACTTAAGTTACATTTTGAAATTACCTTTTAATTAAGAATTTAATAAAGTTTTTCCTCATTTATTCGGTTAAACTTTCATTTCTTCTTTTTTTGGGGAAGTTTCCGTTTTTGGTCTTATTTTATTTAATTTTTAGTTCATAAATGATTATATTTTATAGTGCTAGACTAAAAATGTAATTTTGATTTCTCATTTCGTGTATACATATATGTATTTTAATTTTCAGTTATTAAGAAAAGAGAAAGTTTTTAAGATGCTTTTTATAATTTTTTCGATTCTTCAATTTTGTTGTACTCTTCTTCAATTTTATCTTTGCAAATTTATATATTTTCTATATTCTGCTGAAATGCTGAATTTTTTTTATTTTAGGTGTCTGCTGTGTGTGCCCTTGGACAAACTTTACGGCGTTACACCTCATTAAATCATTTAGCTCAGGCAGCGAGGGCTGTTCTTCAAAATTCTGTTCAGATTAATCAAATGTTAGCTGACTTAAATAGAGTAGATTTTCATAATGTTCAAGAGCAGGTAATTATTTTATGTGTTTATTACCAAATCACATTCATTTGCCAAAATCTATGATATATTCCATGGTTAGAATGTTGGAAAAGAAGATTTAAAAGTCAAAGCAAAAATTATTCTTTACCGCTGCTTACTGCTTTTACCTCAACATGCCATAAGAAGAGATCTCTTTTGCTTTTGCGAAGTTAAAAGAGATCACAGACTGGTACAGCTTAGACATGCGCGCCGCGCCGGCGCCGCTACGCCACGCCGGGTTTTAGCGGTGCCGCCGCCGAGCCTATTCAGTCGGCGCGCCGATTGAGGGGAGGAAATCGGCGATTGTACTGCATGGTGATCGGCCAGCACCATTGAGCTTACATTTTGATCGAATAACGCTTGTGTGTTGTGATCGTTGATTAGAAAATGACAAAGTTTGTATCGGAAAAGCATAAAATAAAATAATTTTATGTAATCATACTCTTTAACCAGGGCCGTCACATCTCAGAGCCGGGCCCAGAACCAGATTTTGATCACGGGGCCCCAATATTGATTGATCATGGTTACAAAAGGTGTAATATGTACTTAAAATCATTTAAAAAAAATCTAATTACAAGAAGCGTGTACATATTGGGATTTCAAATCCACAAAACTGAAAATTCAAGTACTTGCTCATTGGGGACATTGGAAAATTAGTTTCATCTTTGAAAAGTTTTGAACGAAATGAGAATAAACGCCGTTTGCAGACAAGTTTCTATTTCATTTTCATCAATCCTCAACAATAGAACAAAACTAGCAAAATTCTAATTAACTGATATTATTACCGCGGCTGCAGCCTCCTCAACCCCCTCCCCCCTTATATACACACATGGCTCACGGGGGGCACAAAGGACAATTGGTAAGGGGCCCGTGGTCTCAGGGGGTGGGGTCATTTTTGCACTCGCAATATAATTTGGAATAACAATGTTTACACGGCGTTATTAGCCCTAATGTTAATATGCTGTTAAACACCCCCCCCCCCCCCCAAAAAAAAAACAAACAATGTTTACGAACATTAAAAAAATATAGGTCCCCTTCCAACAAATATAGGCTGAACCCGCCTATATTTCTCAAATCAATTTGACACCTATAAAATGTTTTCCAATTAGCGAAGCTCCTGCGGTGCCCCCCCCCCTGGCGGCCCTGTCTTTAACTCAACGAATAATCCATCTTTTGTGGGAGATGTTTTGGAAACCTTGTAATTGAAGAGAAAAACTAAAAAAAAAACTTCTGACTCGCAGGAACTGCGTCATCTTAGAGCTGTTCCGTTCATATCTCTAGTGCTAATAGTAAAGGAATAAATACAGTTATTGGTAGGATTTCATCATTCGTTAAAAATATAAAATAAAGTCTCAAACAGAAGGAAGTTTAAGGTGCCACAACAGGAAACTGACAGTATCCTAAGACTCCCACACCAACACAACGTTTGCCCTGCGAAAACAGTACGAGCATATCATTAAGTTTCTCATTTTCTTGCCTTCTTTTACTAATAGACTAATTTTTCTGATAATAGCAATTTATCAAACAAGTGAGTTAAACAAACACAAAACCCAGTTCAAAAGAACAAAGCAAATGCTTTCGAAGTTTTAAGCCCTCATTTCTCCGATTAACACCACCCATGGAAAATTATTTTATAACAATTTATGTAGAGACATTAGTAACCTTTCGGATAGGAACCTTCCCCTTGCCACGACTTTCCAACCAATTTAATGATATTTACTAAAAAATACGAAGATCCCAAAATTTTTCGTCTACTCAAAAAATATTTGTTTCGAATACTTTATTCACTCCAAATGTAATCAACATCTTAGTTTAGATAAGTTTCAAACACATAGAACATATTTAAATGGAATCCAACGATTTCATGTACCAAAACCGCAAAATGAGTTTGTTCCACTTATCTCAATAACTGTTACAGATATCGCCTTAAAAATGGTTTCATTTGTTATCGTATGTTAAGGAACATATTACGCAAGTATCTGCAAGCATATAAACCCGAAACGTAACCGTTGCGTTTTTTTTTTTCACGAAAATTTCCTGCTAAAACCCATGTTCCGGAGGCCGGATTCTGCTGGCTAACGAACTTGATGTTTCAAATTAGACGATTTTCGTGCCAAAGTTCATCAAAATCGGACCATTTTTGAGCCTGTGAAATTGCGGACAAATATATATATATATATATATATATATATATATATATATATATATATATATATATATATATATATATATATTGTAATGATATATTACATTCTTGAAAATATTTTTAAATTCAAATAACCATCGATATTTTGAAAAGCCCGCGCAAATCACAAACCATATATACAAATAACATCGTATTATATACGATCAAAATTAATAATATTTTTGGACAATACTGGTATACAATATATCCATATTAAATTTACATTCAGATAACAATAAATTAATTATTTGGTATTGCAAAGAACATAATTGTTATCTTTATATATAATCCGGCAAACTGCGGAAGTTGGAAATAGGGAAGCCAAAGTTTCCCGCTCGAATGGCGTCAGTCGATTCCCAGCATTCATGGAATGAGGAGCTGGGGTCTGTCCTCAGTAAATTACAGAAGTCAGTTGATCCCCAGCAGCCTTGGATTGAGGATCGTCAGTTGATTCTCAGCAGTGGTCGAATGCGGAGCACTCCTCCAAGGAATACGGAGTGTATTGAGGTTTTGTTGGAAGCGGATTGATTTAGAGGTAAAAATTGTTTTTTTTTTGTGGTTGTTAATTATTTTATTATTATTTGGGTGTATTTTAATATTGTTTTGTATTTCGGAATTGTCTAAGAATCAATATTAGATCGTTCATTCACTCGGAACTTTGATCCCTGAGATTAATTTAAATTCATATAATAAAAGTAATTACAATTGTTTCATTCTTTTTATTAAAATAATTAATCTTAACAGTTATTAGCGACCCAACGTGGCGCAATCATTTTATAATAATTAATCATTACAATATATATATATATATATATATATTGTAATGATATATTACATTCTCGAAAATATTTTTAAAATTCAAATAACCATCGATATTTGAAAAGCCCGCGCAAATCACAAACCATATATACAAATAACATTGTATTATATACGATCAAAATTAATAATATTTTTGGACAATACTGGTGTACAATATATCCATATTAAATGTACATTCAGATGGTAATAAATTAATTATTTGAAGTTATAAAAACATAATTATTATCTCTATATATGAACCAACAAAACTGCGGAAGTTAAGAAAAAAGGACGCCAAGCTTTCCTGCTAGAAAGCGTCAGTTGAGTCCCAGCAGCCCGCTCGAACGGAGCGTCTCTCTATTCTCAGCAGCCATAGAGAGAAGAAGTCAGTTGAGTCCCAGCAGCCCGCTCGAACGGAGCGTCTCTCTATTCTCAGCAGCCATAGAGAGAAGAAGTCAGTTGAGTCCCAGCAGCCCGCTCGAACGGAGCGTCTCTCTATTCTCAGCAGCCATAGAGAGAAGAAGTCAGTTGAGTCCCAGCAGCCCGCTCGAACGGAGCGTCTCTCTATTCTCAGCGTTGGTCGCGTGCGGAGCTTGAGTCCATTAATTACTAAAGCGCAGTGTATTGAAGCCTTATTGGAAGCAAATTAATTTAGAGGTAAAATTTCTTTTTTTGTAATTGTTAATTCTTTTATTGTCATTTGTATTGTTTTTAATATTGATGTTTGTATCTCAGAATTGTCTGAAAATAAATATTATATCATTCATTCACTCGGAACTTTAATCCCTGAGATCAAGTCAAATTCATATAATAAAACTTACTCAAGTAATTAAAATTTTTTTATTTCTTTTTATAAAAATTAATCTTAACATAAATGGCGACCCAACGTGGCGCAATCATTTTATAAAAAATTTATCTTAACAATATATATATATATATATATATATATATATATATATATATATATATATATTATTAAGATTATTTTTTATAAAAAGATTCGCCACGTTGGGCGTCATTAAATATTAAGGTTATTTTTTATAAAATGATTTTAATTACTTTAATAAGTTTTATTATATTAAATTGATTTAATCTCAGGGTAAAAATGAATAATATAATATTTATTTTTAGACAATCTTGAGATACAAACACCCACCAATATTAAAATAAATACAAATGACAATAAAAGAATTAACAATTACAAAAAAATAATTTTACCTCTGAATTAATTTACTTCCAATATAACTTCAATATACTGCGCTTCAGTAATTTCTTCTTCAATGTGATACGCTTTCTTGCCAGGTCTCGTGCATAGAATGGATATCTTGAATTCTGGATTCTGTTGTCTTCTCACTCCGTCTTCTATGAATAATAACAATAGACTGCACTCTGTATTCTCTGTGGCTAGCTATATACTCTAGCACCGCAATCGACAACTGCTGGGAATAGACTTCAGCTCTTCTCTCTATGACTGCTGGGAATAGACTGACTACTGTAATTTACAGAGGACAGACCCCAGCTCCGCACTCCATGACTGCTGGGAATAGACTGACGCCTTGCTAGCGGGAAAACTTGGCGTCCTTTTTTTTTCCCACTTCCGCATTTTTACCAGTTTATATATGAAAGTAATAATTATATTTTTGTAATTTCAAATAATTTATCTATTGTCACCTGAATGTACATTTAATATGTATATTGTACATCAGTATTGTCCAAAAATATTATTAATTTAAAGTGTATATAATACGATGTTATTTGTATTTTATGGTTTGTGTTTTGCGCGGGCTTTTCAAACTATCGATTGTTATTTGAATTTAAAAATATTTTCGTGAATGTAATATATCATTACAATATATATATATATATATATATATATATATATATATATATATATATATATATATATATATATATATATTGTTATGATTTTATTTTTTATAACATGATTTGCCACGTTGGGCGTCATTAAATGTAAAGATTGTTTTTTATAAAATGATTACTTTTTATTTAAAATAAAACGATTTTAATTACTTTAATAAGTTTTATTATATTAAATTGACTTAATCTCAGGGATAAAAGTTCCGAGTGAATGAATAATATAATATTTATTTTTAGACAATCTTGAGATACAATCACCAATATTAAAATAAATACAAATGACAATAAAAGAATTAACAATTACAAAAAAATAATTTTACCTCTGAATTAATTTACTTCCAATAAAACTTCAATATACTGCGCTTCAGTAATTCCTTCTTCAAGGTGAAATTCTTGATTCTGTTGTCTTCTCACTCCGTCTTCTATGATAAATAACAATAGACTGCCCTCTGTATTCTCTTTGGCTAGCGATAGACTCTAGCTCCGCACTCGACAACTGCTGGGAATAGACTGACCACTGTACCATTCAGAGAATAGACTTCAGCTCTTCTCTCTATGACTGCTAGCTATAGACTGACTACTGTAATTTCCAGAGGACAGACCCCAGCTCCGCACTCTATGACTTCTGAGAATAGACTGACGCCTTGCTAGCGGGAAAGTTGGAGTCTTTTTTTTTCAACTTCCGCACTTTTGCCGGTTTATATATGAAATAATAATTATAGTTTTGTAATACCAAATAATTTATCTATTGTCACCTGAATGTACATTTAATATGTATCTATTGTACATCAGTATTGTCCAAAAATATTATTAATTTAAAGCGTATATAATACGATGTTATTTGCTCGTTATGTTTGTGATTTGCGCGGGCTTTTCAAACTATCGATGGTTATTTGAATTTAAAAATATTTTCGAGAATGTAATATATCATTACAATATATATATATATATATATATATATATATATATATATATATATATATATCATTACAATATATATATATATATATATATATATATATATAGATATAGATATAGATATATACTGTTATAAAAATTTTAACAATCTCCCTTGGGGGTTGAAAAAATATCCCACGCCCCGTGCGCCGCTGCCGCCGGCCATTTTAGTCCGGCGCGCCACCGCCTGAAAATTCAGCCTCGGCGCGCATGTCTAGTACAGCTCCAGAGTGGAATTTTTGGGTCATTTAAAAATGTGGGGGGTTTGCTATATTGATTTATAGAAAGGCGTAATTGCTAATAAAAAATCACTTAAGTGTTGGTGGTTTTGAGAAATTAGGGATACAGTGATGAATATGCTGGGGCGCAATGAATTATGTGTTTGGCCTCACTCCAAGTTGAATTGGCACAGCTTGGCAGGAGTAAGAGTTTTACTCACTCATAGTGTTTTGTCAATGCTCGAGGAAAACTTGAGCATATCAGCAGCTCAGAGGCTTCTTCACTTGCTGTAATTTTTATTTGCCTATGTACTCCGATGATGTCCTATGGCGTTGAGAGTGCTTAGCATCTAATACTGGCCAATACAACTTTTTTGTTGGCCTTATTAGGCCATCATTTGACACCAATTTTTATGATATTTTCTTTGATTATACTTATCCCTCATGAGTCGGCAACCCGCACGACCTTAGATGCATGTGCAGCGGAACACATTTGACCCTCATGGTTCCTCAGGATGGCATTAAAATAGCTGAGCCTCCACTGGCCAACTCTTCTCATTTATTATAATACGCATTCTTTATTTTTTTCTTTAAAACATTTTCGGTCATCATTTTCTCTTTGAGGACTTCAGATTGGCAATAGCAGGCATAAAAACGTTTTTATTTAATTTTAATTTATTTATTAAAATTTTTGTTTTGAAATAATATGAAGTCAAATATTTCAGCGTTGGAATAAGATCTACGAAACATCTATGTACACATCAACTGGAAACACAAATAAGGCCCTCCAGAGGGACTCTAACTAAGGAAAAGGACCAGGTAGCTGAGCGAAACCCCCATTTAATGGTCTCAAACTCCATTTTTATAAACTCTGGCGAATAAATGAGTGACTAGAGCTTACAAAACTTGCCACTAGATGTAGCAAAGTGCTGTCACAGCAGTTGCTTACAGTCTCAAAGCAAAATGGCCTTTCACAAAAGTGGCTATCAGGCCACGGGGTATGCCTTCCTGATGTCACAAAGGTTAACAATTGCATAAAATTGAAAAGGACATTAACAAATTAATTATTTCTGCAATGCCATCCAAAAGCTGCTTCCAGATTGCTTGGTGTAAGGTACATTGTGTTAATAACTTTCAAATAAGGGATTCATCCCTATGACTACATCCAGATTTTCCAAAGAGTTCAAGATATGAGTTAAAAATTTGCCGACTCACACTGAGTCCATTATTGTAGACTCACAAATTTTTGACATTTTAAATCACCAAATTTACAGCAGACATATATTATTATGAGAAGTGGAAACAATTTAAAGTCCATATAAAGAGGAAGTTCTGGTATGTTTGCAAGTAACATATTATGCACTGATCAGTGTACTCTATATTATTAACCTATTATATCTAGACACACATCACATAAATAAATTTTGTTTTCCCCTTTTGTACTTACGTGATTATAGTTTTAAGCACATGAAAAAATCATAGAATGTGCCTTCCCATCTGTCAATCTCATATTTATATGGTTATAAATAAATAAATAAAATTACTCAAATATTATTTTAATTATATAATAACATAAACCTGTGAATGATGTACACATCCCAATGATCGTATCAATATTCTCATTACTATAATTATTTCTTTAGGCTTCTTGGGTGTGTGAATGTGATGGAGGATTAGTAGCTAGGCTAGAAGCAGATTTTAAAACTACTCTTCAGACACAAAATTCACTTGAAGAGTGGGCTTCCTGGCTTAAGGCTGTAGTAAATTCTGTTTTAAAACCATATCGCGGAAGAAGAGGTTTTTCTGCAGCTGCAAGACAACTGCTTCTAAAATGGTCTTTCTACAGGTAATTACAACTGTTTGACTGGTTGAGAATAAAGTTGTGTATGTCCGTTTTAGCTATAGGCACTGAACTACTAGCTCCAGGTTTCATCAATTATCAAAAATAATAAAAACTCTAGAATATTAAAAATCTATTAGCTTGTTAAATATATTTAAAAATTATATGAAATTTAATTTATAGTATCATTCAACAGCAAAATTTGATTTAAATAGTGAATATATTATTCAGTGCAAATAGTTAATTATACATATTTCACACAATTGCTATATTTCCTTTAACTTTTTGTTGTGAGAAAATAATTTTGTTAAGAGGGTGAGAAACATTAATAGAAAAGGATTAAAGCATGATTAAGTGAGCACATTTGTAACATGAATTGGAGTATTATGATGGAGGTATTTTATTTAAAATAAACTCTACAAAAAAACAAAAAAATCGTCTTCCTGTGATGGTTAAGCCTGCCAGTAAATGTACTGTTTTCTTAAACTGCAGTGGAACCTTCTGTCACTGGCTTTAATTGGAGTAAAGGAGGCCCGGTGGCCGTGAGCGTTAAGGCGTGGGCACTTAACACTCCGTGCCGAAGGGTCGTGGGTTCGATTCCCACTAGGGGTGGTGGCTTTTCTTTAGAAAAAAGAAAAGGCATCAGCCCTATCCTGGTTAAAAAGGGTGGTAACCTATAGATAACCCGTCCTAAAATTCGTAGTTAATAATAAAAGGACGTTAAAATTTAATAAATAAATTGGAGTACAAGCTCTTTTGACATAATTGCGTCATTCTCAAGTAATTGTTGAGGGAGCACTATACTAGCTAGGGAATGATGTGCTCACCCACACTATTCCAATCGATGCCAGTAGCGAAGGTCTCCACTGCGATGTATGGCAAGTGAGAAGCTTTCAACTTTATCTTATTTTCTAACTGAAAATAGTATCCTCAAATATTTTTTTATGAATTTGTCTTTTGAAAAGTTTGTTTCCATTAATTTTTGATGTTTATAATAATTGATTCTTAATTTTCTTTTTTGCCTACTACAGCTCTATGGTTATAAGAGATTTAACACTTCGTTCTGCTGCAAGCTTCGGATCCTTTCATCTTATTAGACTCCTGTATGATGAATATATGTTTTACCTCGTTGAACACCAAGTTGCTAATGCAACTGGCACTAGTCCAATAGCAGTAATGGCATCGGTAAGTAGTTTTACTTGTTAACTTTAAGAATTATATTAATTTATTTATTTTAATTTTAACTTCCATTATTATTAACTAAGAATTTTAGGACGGGTTATCTATAGGTTTCCACCCTTTTCTCGCCAGGATAGGGCTGATGCCTTTTCTTTTTTCAAAAGAAAAACCACAACCCCATAGTGAGAATTGAACCCACGACCCTTGGCAGGGAGTGTTAAGTGCTCATGCCTTAATAATGCTCATGCCACCGGGCCTCCATTATATTTATAAATATATAGAATATAGAATTATCGAAAAAGGCGGAAGGTCAATAACTCTAAACCACACACTTTCACACTTTTTATTTAACTTCCCCACATGTTTCGCACCATTTTGGCGCCTCTTCAGAGTAATATGCTCCAACCTCAACTGAGAACCTTCTACTAGCAGGGCCACGTCCAGACTCTTTCCTTTTTTTTTTTCTTAATTGCTTTTTGTTAATATTCATATCCAGGATCTCCCAGTAGTTCCTTTCATCATTTTATTTGCGTTGGAGTTACAGTAAGACCTCCATTATTCGGGCCTCTATTATCCGGGATTCCAATTAACCGGGGTCTCGATGGGGGAAATTTTATTTTTATTCCTTCTTTAAATATTATGTACATACGAACATATTTATTGCATTATTTTTATCAACTAAAGCATTTGATTTCATAATTATGTATTAAATATTTGTTTGTATGTAATGACGATTATGTACATCAATATGAAATTAAATTAATTACATACATTGTAAACTAACAAATGGAAAAACAGGGCTGTTTTCGGAAGAATGTGATGATTCCATATTACTGGAAGCATCTCAATTTATTTCCTATTCTTGGAACTGAAACGGTTTCCATGTCTTTCTATGAATCTCGGCTGTTAGCCTACCAAGGAAGTATTTCCGCTGTTGGGCTTTATCTCTTCACTGGAGAACATACCAATGCTGATTTCAGCAGTATTATCTTGTTAATTATGTATAAAAAAAACGACGAAATATTACTGACTTTCATGACAAAAAAATTGAATTTGATCTTGAGAAGGTTACAACGACATCTTGTACACAGTTTTTCTTTATACCCTTATAATACAGCACATTTAATCAATAAAATATTGTGTTTCGATTATCCAGAGTTTTCGATTATCCGTGGACCACCCTCCCTGTCATTACCCTGGATAATGGAGGTTCTACTGTATTCATAATTCATCATTAACTGACCCTTTGTTCAAATTTATAGAATTATTGAAAAAGTCGAAAAAGGTCAATAACACTACTCCTCCAAAATATGGATTAGATGCCTACATACTGGTATATTTAATCTGTTAATGATATTTGTTGGGAAAAGAGTTTATTTTAAAAGCACTTATATTTTCTCATATTAGAATTTTAATATATGTTTAAATATTTTTGTTGTTGAGTAAAATACCTTTTTTAAATGACATTATTTTTTTCAGAAATCTTGTGGCTTAGATTATTCTGAAAGAAACGGAAACAATAATAATAATAACTCAAATATTAATAATAATAAAGAAGGAGATGATCATGCCGCAAAGAAGATGCGTTTAAGCTAACATGAATAATGTATTGTATGTGCAATATTGTCACAACATAACTGTGCTTAGCTCAAGAAATGGTGGTTGAGTTAAGCAGGAGTCGTGTAGAAAGTTCTTTTTTTTTTTTTTTTTTTTTTTTTCTTTTAAAAACGTATAAATAAAAGAGTTTATACCATTTCAGATCTCATATTTTGTTTTTCTTTAATTATTAGTTTATAAGTAGGCTTTATAAAGCTTATCGCAATTTGTTTTATTTTTATGATTCCGTCCTTAATTTTTATTAAATATTTATTTTTAAGTTGTTGCTCAAATTAATAAAAGAAAGGGGAACATACAATTCCTCATGCAGTTGTTTCTAGTCATGGCTTTTAAGGTGCTCTTTACCATTATACTAAATATTTATTAATTTAGATTTATTTTTGCAATTTCTTTGCACTGAACACTCTAAAGTAGTGAATGAAAGACACTTTTTTATATGAGACATATATGTACTGTGAGGTGTATTTTTAATAAGCATTAGTTCATTATTAGGCAGGGCCATACTATTTAAAATGTTATTATTACGGTCGTATTTGAATGTCCTGTACAAATATTGTTTGTTTTATGTCTTTTTATAAAAGAGAAAGTAGTTCAATGTTGTCTACTGGTTACTACCACTTTTCTGCCTAGGATAGTAGTGATATCTTTTAACTCCTTTCAAGATAAAAGGCAACTATCCTAGTAGAAATCTTAATATATTAGAAACATAGTACAAACGTTCAGGAATTAGCGCCTTCTATACAGCCAAGAAATGAGTAAATGACTTAAATGAGAATATCAAAGAGTTGACAGATCAGAATGTATATATTCAGTCAGATGGAACAATTAGTTATATAACAATCTCAAGAAATAATTAAACTGCATGAAATGTTAAAATTTTAAACACAACTTTTTTAAAAATTTTCCTTCTTATGATGTGTTATTTTTTCTAAGCAAAAATATATGGAACAAATGATAAGGTGCTCGACAAAAATTAAAATTGGAATGCTGGACAGAGACTGGCTTTTAACAATTTCAGGACCGATGGATTCTAAAAGAATTTCCATCTGGCCCAAGTCTTCCTTTTGTACAGTTATTTCGGCAAGCATATAAAAAAAAAAAAAATAATGGAAGAAACTTTTGAAATGATGTACTTTTAGTGGATTAATTACAATTTATTAGGAATTTTTCTGGCCAATTCAGTATGATACGATACCATACCCGCAAACCTAACCGGGAATAACGCATTGAGCCGCAAACCTAACCGGGAATTACGCAGTGAGGTCCCAAACCAAATACGAAGGGTATAGGACAAGGCTCGGAGTAGTGGGGATAGAAAGAAAGCCAAGCTGTATGCTGATGCACATGTCATGATGCTGGGCCCGAACGTGCTAAGAATGTATATGGAATTGAATATTTAACGAAAAGTTCATTCTATGAAGTATTGTTGTTTTCTCAAAAAATTATCAGTATGCTTGAGTCGGAAACATTTAAAAAATATTTCTTCTTAGCATCTTTTGTCCAACTCCTCCTTTTAACCACACCAATACGTCACCTGTCATCTATGAAATTATATGGGATCAAATTATTTACTTGAATTGACTAATCCTTTGATAAATTTAATATAGTATGCAGCTCACAATATTTATTATAATCTGTTGAAATTAGAATTTTAGAAAAATTACTAATGCAGAGAGGGAGGAGATTGAAATTAAATTATATTTTTTTTATTATTATTTACCTATAGCCTGTTCAGATAAGCACAGGGGTTCAATTTTGCATGCTTGAACGTCGGCAGGAATTTCTCCCTGCACTCTCCTTTCTGTTCCGCCATTTGCAAAGCCTTTTAATGATCAAACACTTAATCACAATAAAAACTGATTATGTCTCGTTTAAGACTAGGGAACGAAAGGTTAGATACGGGAGATAGTGTTTAATATTTATCAATACTTAGCCAAAGGTAAGGCTGAAAACATTTTGAATTTAATATTGATAAGGTTATGACTGAGAGAATTTTTACCGCCAATTTTCTACCGGGAATATAGACCACACCTTTTTCCCTCCTTCTAACCCTCTATTTGAAGAGCTGTTATAGTCTAAATTGTTTTCAGCCTTAGCTTTGGCTAAGTATTGGTTAACATTAAACACTATTTCCCTTGCCTGACCTCTCATAGCCTTCGCTAATTCTAAACAAGATATAATCAGTTTTTATTCAGTTTCACATAGCGTACTGTTCATTGAAATAATAATGCAAATGGTAGACGCAATGGGAATAATTCCCGTAGAATTTCGCGCATGCGGGATTTGAACTATTTCATTCAACTGAATGGGCTATAACTATATAATTCGAATTATAAGACCATAATCAAACCTCTTTTCTTGTCAATTCATTGGCAGAATATTTCAATTAAAGACTTAACTAGCCAAAATTAAGCTTTTTAGATGAATTTATTATATATGAATTTATTATTATACAGCTTTTTATGACCTATTATAGAAACCCTGGCATTCTATTTGTTATGAGCCTAATTAAAAATTGGATTCTATTGGCATTCAAGATTTTTTAAATTACTTGAAGTTGCTAATAGAAAAGGAATTAAATTTATATAAACTGTTTGAATTTTATTACTGAATTTCAAATTAACAAAGAAAGTTTTTTTGTCATATCTTCCTGACATTTTCACTATTCAATTCTCTAATAAATGAAGCGCTACAGTAGCTGCTATTATTTTTTATTTATTTATACTGCTTGTTTCGCAAGACTGAAAATAGACATTGCTATACAATGGATTAAAAGCATTGCTGTTTGTCAACTTTTTGTTCATATTTTATAGTATATGATTACAATCTGTAAGGCTGTGTGAGTGACAGGTTATTAGAGAAAGCTTTAACACATTTTATTTAAACCTTACATAAGTGTATTTATCAAATCACTGTATAATAGTATAATACACAGTATATACCGCCAGTGTCTTAATTTTCAAATCTTTATTTTTTTAAAAAATTCAAGTTTTCTAAAAATGAAGATTTTAAAATTAAGTATTTTGGGGAACATTTTAATTTATACTCTAAAAGACTCGCATTAATGAAAAAATTAGTTAAAATAGAGTGCCCTGTCGGACAATGTAATAAGTTTTAATTACATTAAGAATTGTATCAGTTTGTAAGATCCAATTTCTTTAAATTTAGTGTTTTATAATTGTGGTTTTCAGTGTTTTTCTTAATGTGATTTTTACTATTGTAAGAAGAAGAAAAAAAGTGTATTGTTACAATTTTGGTAACACTTGTGTTAAAAAGGAAAGCTGGTGGTTATTTATAAAACATGAACTATATTTTTGCACTTATTATTTATTTATTTATTCATATGTCACTATATTTCTATATTTTTTTTGTTATAACATATCACATTATGAATTGAATTACACTTTCAGCATTAATTGTAAAAATTATTTGGTTAAAAAATAAATGTATGTCGCCAAAATGAAATATGTGTACAAATATTAAAGCTATTTTTCTTGAATGGAAATACATTGGAGATGTGAAAGTATATCACTTTTTTTTATTTAAAGAAGAGTTTTATATAGTATGTCTTCTGTAAAAAAAATAATATATAGTATAAAAAATAAATGTGTTAATGTAACTTGTATAAAGGACAAAAGAGACTGCCTACAATAAAAATGTGTTTGGTGTTAAATTATTATAAACCTTTTTATCCAATTTAAAAAAAAAAAAAATAAATAAATAAAAAAAAAATTATTGCAATTGAAATGATCAATTACAATCTCAAAATAAATGATTTCCTAGTTTAATTCTATTTACACCTGTATTTTCGAATACCTGAATGCTATCTTGTTAATAGAACATGGAACATCTGAGGTTTTTTTATACCCCTTTTAGGTTAGGGTTCCAAGCTCTTTGAGAAAGCAGCTCCCCCTCCCACCCATGGGAACATAGATATACACTCACTAACAAAATTCAGACGAAGTATTGCTCTAAATAGGATGCAATGCAGGTCAAACACCTCCACTGTTTTATTCCTTTATTCTAACAAAACGTTTTCGAGGTCAGAACCTCATCCTCAGAGTCCTGTTAACACCCGTCAACAAAGGCAACATTACGAAAAAATAATTCAATTTAAATCACATTTTGATGGGTGCCATCAAAGGACACTGAGGATGAGGTTCTGACGTCGAAGACGTTTTGTTAGAATAAAGGAGTAAAACAGTGGAGGTGTTTGACCTGCTTTGCGTCCTATTTACTATGATGAACCTTCACCAGCCAACCAACTACAATTGTAAGTATTGCTCTGGTGTATTTCTTGATGTCGCTCAAGCATTTGATCGAGTGTGGCATCAGGGCTTGCTTTTAAAACTCAAAAAATCCTTCCCTCAACCTATTACCTTATTATAAATTCCTATCTTTCTTGCAGATCATTTAATGTATCATTTGGATCATCTCTGTCCTCTTCCTTTCCTCAGCTTGCTGGTGTTCCACAAGGCGGCATCCTAAGTCCTATCTTATTCCTCCTTTACTCTTGTGACATGCCCACCCACCATTCCACAAACCTCTTTACTTTTGCTGACCATACAGCCATCCTCTCATCAAATTCAGGCCCTATACTTGCTTATTTTTCGTCGAACATAGTCTTATTTTTCGCATGGCGAATGCCAGCCGACACTTTTTTTCAGTTTAGTGATCGCTAAAGCATATTTATGCTAATACTAGATGTATTGTATAATTGTCTAATAAAGATATATAGTAAAGAAAAAAGGATAAAATCAGGACCTTGGAAGACCAGGGCGAATCACGAAATCCCGATGTTGCGAAGTCAAAGGGCTTCAGGCTAGCAAAGGCGAATGTTTACTCTATGGAATACTGTTTTATACAACTGATTGAAAAATTATGCAATTAAAATTCAATGTTTGTAATTGTAATTTATACGATTTATGGGTAACAAAATGCAAGGAGGAGAGTCAGGCTCGGGATTCGACCTTGAAATCGGACATTGCATGTTTCATAGATGATGGTGCTATTCACTTTAACTTGAAACAGCGAGAGAACTTGAAACGAAGCGAAGCGTCCTGTTACCCACATCTTTTTTCGCCCATCTTCAGATACGCCCTTTATCTTCCAAGGTCCTGACATATAATCTAGAGATTCTAAGACTGTTAGGAAAGGATTAATGAAAGTGTTATACCAACCAGCAATTGAGTTTGTTTTAATGTTTGTAGTAACTATTACCTTTTAGCACTAATTCTAAGTATTATTGTGGTATGTTAATGACTGCAATTGTAGAATTCCTTTTAAAAATACCCATTAAAATGTTCTTTGGGTTTTAAAAAAACTTGTTTTAGTTGATTCTAAAGGGAAAAAAATGTAAAGATCTAAAAGTCTTCATTTTAAGACTTAAGATGAAGTGATCGTTAACAACTTCAAAAGAAAGAATGTCTGGAAAATAAATGTCAGTATTGTAGGTGCCACAATGATGCTAACGCCAAGCGGAATATTCCTGTCAGTTGGGGGGGGGGCGATTTTTCACGGTTACGTTGACGACCTGTTGCGTGTATGACACATCTGTTTCTGATCTGGTAATAAAAATGCAAGTAGGGACCAGGCTCAATATTATTTTAAAAGTTTTATCTTTAGCGAGATAAAGTGTACGTTTCTGTTCAGAAACTTCGTTCCTACAGACAATCTCAGTCTATCTCATAAGAGTTATTGACATATATGAAAAATCTATTATAAAAAATCAATTAAATTAATTTACATATCTGTATTTTACCATTGTCCAAATCATTATGGCATTTGATTTTATTGTCCAGTACTGTTATGATCCAACTACCGATATCTTAAATATCGATGATAACATTATCATTACTGGAGTGATAGTGTATGATGCTCTCATGAGGCCATTATCACTAATGTTAGTGGTAAGCAAAGAGCTGAGATTAGCGCTTTGATATGACTGGTTAAATGGATCCTTTACAGAATGCTTTTTCCTCACATAATTCAAGTACGTTTGTGAATTTTGGCGTAATATTTAATTATGCTAATGAAAATAGCTTCAGAATGTTTAGAAAGTTGTATTAAAGAATTCTTAAAAACCGTTAAAAATTAATTTTCTCTAGCTAGGAGCAATTTCTGCTGTCTATATTCTTTTTGGGAGATATCCCTGGTTATGTATTGCTGGTGAGGTGCTAATTCACTTTATTTTATTACTTATTTATTATTTTTAATAAGTTAAGAAAATTGAATTTGAGAACTTATTTATTAGATAATTGACCTTGCAAGTTAAATTCATTATTTAGTTGATATTTAATTTTGTTTTATGTAAATCATTCAGAAGAAATACAAACTCAGCAACCATTTTACTATTATCTTTACTTTAGTAATTACTTGAGAAATCTTAAGGTAAGATTTTCTATAAGAGAAGGAAAATAATATAAGATTCAAATTTTTGTTTATTAGTTCTGTGGGGGATAAACTTATAAGTAACACAAATAATTTAAATTTTTTGTTATTAACAAAAAAAATTTTTCTTAGGCATATTCAAAATCGGGGATACTGAAGTGAGACTTATACCTGGAAGTTCTATCTTCAGTGCTATTGGAAAAGGTATACATTATATAATATAGAAGATTAATATACATATAATATTCAGGATTTACTATTAGACAGTACTTCTGACAATCACCTAAATAGGAATGATGATTAATAACATTTTTGGGGATAAAATCATTGCTATGTTTACTTGCAGTAAACCATTCGGCTTAATTTCACTCACTGTGTTAGTATGATTTTGGATGTCAGCTTGAGCATCATTTTACCAGTCCTTATTGAGATGCATTCCTTATATTTTTTCACTCAGAAATTATAAAGAATTAAAACTTATTTTACTGTCATGAAATTTAGGTACTATTTGTTTTCACAGTTTCAAATGTAGTTGCATGAAATACATAGTATGCCTGTCCACTTCTCACACAGAATGTCTCTTCACTCATGTATAAACATTATTTACATTGTTTATCAACATTCAAAATTGTGAAAACAATAGATTGAAAAAAATTACTTTATGTACATTCTGAAATCACCAAGTCACTGATATTATTAAAATGAAAAGTCTTCTTTTCAAGAGAAGATGGTGTTACTGTTTCTTCCAATGTAAAGGATCTCCATTTTTTGTTTGTTTTATAATGGCATGCCTACTCTTGTGGCCATAAACACAAGGAGGCTTACTCATATATATATTTCTTTTCCTCAGCTGTCTGACAATTAATGACATACTCCCGAGGACGAGAACAATTACGCATACCCAACATGACCGATCATGTCCTTTTGACCGGTCATAAACTATAAAAATGATAATCAATACGTGGATACAATACTCCAACGCTTTCATACTATACCTATTAGCTACAAAATTTAACCCCACAGTTTCTTCTCTGTTCTTCTTCAGAACAACAGAGAAGCTTTAATTCATGTTTGTTTAATTCATGTTTGTATTAGTACTTGTTTTTAAGTTTCATTTATTTTCTAGGTGTTCATATTTATTTAATATTTTTCAAATCACCATAGTTGTGGTACAGCATTACCAATAAGCATTTTTGTTATTAAAATAAAAAAATAATGTTTTTATATGTTCATATGTTGGGTGATCTCAGAAAAACATGAAGGTTTCTCAAAATGGATTTAACATTATGATAATTTTCGGAATTTTTTAGCTATTCATATAAATTGTTTGATGTGTTCTTTTGCTTAGATGGGCTTGAGGAGAAGAAGTCTAAAATTCCACAGAAGAAAGAGAAATATTACAGGTGTTCTCAATGCAGCTATACAACAGCATGGTCGGGAAGTTTTAAACGACATTTCATGTGCCGACACACTGATGTGAAGCCTTATTCGTGTTCCGAATGCGGTTATAGAACTGCAGACATCGGAAACCTTAAGAAGCACATTACGGCCCGCCATACATCCGAACGAGCATTCCAGTGTCTACTCTGCCCATATGGGACTATAAATCTGAGTCATCTTCGACGCCATGTTGCAAATCAGCACATAGGAGAAAGGCCTCATGCATGTCCTGCATGCCAATATGCTGCAGGGCAGATGAGCGACCTTAAGAAACATATACAGGCAAAGCATCCGGCTCTTTGGGCTCCCGATTGTCCGCACTGTGACGAAAAGGATGGTAGTGACGAGTGCCAATATTCGAACATAACCACTTATGATGAGGAAGACCCCGTAGACTCGACCTTCTTTCTGAATAAAAGATTGTATGGCTGCTTCCATTGTAATTTCTCTTCAAAATTATTTAAAAAATTGAAAGTTCACATCCTTGGTAAACATTTTCCAAGAAAGAATATACTAATTTAAGTTACTTTAAAATCATAGAATATTTTAGAAAAAATTACCTATATAAAATGTAGCAAATTTTCAGTTTTTAATCTAGTCATTGATTTTATTTAAAAAATAATTATAAATAATAATTGTTATTAGAATATTCAAATTTAGAAAATGTGTATTCTATTTTCACGATTGTAAGCTTCAAATTAACTGGGCCATGAGGATTCAATTGGCTTATGTTTTTAAAGAATTATGTTCTGTCAACTGTTTGATTCTAAAATTATAGGAGTTGTTTATTATAATTATTTAGGAGCACTGTATTGGCATCAGTGTATGTATTAATGCCTGAAGAGATCTATTTATTAGTTATTAAAGAAGTTCTATATCATTTTATATATAAGTGCTAAAAATCAGTAGTTGATCTAAATAAATTTACATTTTTCACTAAAAAAGTAAAATATTTCAGGAAGAGTATTGAGTTACTGTAAACCTAGCAATAATAGAAAAACTTGATTGAATGTACGTTTATTTAATATTTTTAGATGAAATAAATATTTGGCAATAATTTAAATTGTAATGTTTGATGGATGTTCTGTCAGTTACTTTCTAAGGGGGGATTCGGAAACATCTCATTAATTCTTGCATAATTGGCAACATTTTTGCTTCGAAGTTGGAACTGGGAAGAAGTTTGAATGGTTCTCAAACCAAATTCACATTTATGACCTAAATTAAAATGTTTTGTTTAAATGTAAATGTTATGCGTGATCTCTCTACTTTTTTAGGAAAATTAACTTTCCATGCTCAGATTTGCAATCAGTTCCTCCTATCCTGTGTGAGGGTCATGTAAGAGAATAATGTTGTTTTGGTAAGATATAACGCTATTTCATCTAATTGAAGACAAATTAACTAGCTATACTGTGGTAAGAAGCCTAATTAGTAAGGCTCCAAGATCAATGGAAGGAACTGAGTTCAAATCCTGTCATGGCTAGTTAATTTTTCTTGAAAAAAAAAATTAAATTAAGACAGTTATGATGTATACCAACCTGAGTAACATGTAGTGATTTTATAAATTTTCTCTCTATTTTAGTATAAGTGGTAATTTAATGTAATTAACCCTTTGGACGTACCCATCATTTTACTTGAATCTATTTTATAAAATATAATGTTCATATTACCATTGAGGCAATGACTTTCAAAATGGGTTAAATCTATTTTGTCATCAAATTAATTTCTTTTTTAAAAACTTTATTTTCCCTCACAGCAAACATTTTTTGTTTTGGAAATTCATTAATTTTCTTTAAAAATAAGTAAATGAATGTTAGTGTGACCTCGTAAATATTAATTTCCTAAAGGAATTATACTAGCTTAGACGTTTATTGTGTCCCCTGTATAGTTGTACAATTTGGATATATCCTTTTTTGAAAGTCGTTGCCTGAATTGTCATGTATTATTTCGGTAAAAAAGCAAAATAGTAAAACTCAAGAGTTCACCAGCTGCATGGAATCTTTTAGCTGAATTTTTGTTTTTTGGTATGCTTAAGCTCAAAATGACCACTATCTATGTCCACCACGAACAGTTCTATTGCAAAATATGAGGGGTGGGCACATAAAAAACTCAAAGATCCTATAATTCCAAATCTCCGGCGTCTCTCTGGTGTCCTTATTGCTAGGGGTGCAATATCTCATCCAAATCCTATTGAGTTATATCAGACTCGATATTCTATGACGGTTTCCTGCCTATCTGCAACCAAGAATATCAAGCCTGATGTAGACCAATAGGCTTTGGATGAAATATTACACCCCTGGCACCCGGTCACCGCTGGAGAGGAAGAATTAGAGGAACAAGTTTACAGCGAGGAAGTTTAAAGGACAATAAACACATAAATGTAGAAAAAACAGCATCAGTTTTATTATTTACAACTTAAAAAAAAGTCTTAGATTCCACACAAAATTCCTGAGAGTGATATGACTAAATATGAAAGTAAAAAACACTACGCAATTCATAAAATTGACAACCTGGCAGCAACTACTGAATTTGAAGTTTAACGCTGTATGACAACAAATTAATAGGTTTAAAAAAAACAAAAACAGTTTCGCTAAAAGGCTAGACGTGATGGAATTTATTTATTTGTTTTTTTAGCAAGCAAAAATCCATGGGAAACAGTCAAAAAATTGTATGCAGTTTTTTGTTCGGAGGCCTGTGTTGTTGAAACGTAAAGACTTTGTTTTATACATAAATCTCAAATACTGGACTAGGCTTATAAATTTAACCCTTTGTTGCATAGTGATGACTGCAGGCATCAAATTAGATTTAATTTCCCTTTAGCAGCAACGTGTGTCAAAGGGACTGGAAGATTTTAAACGTTATATTTTTTCATGATAAAAAAAAAAATCATGTGTTAAAGGGTTAAAAAGCCTTATAAAATATTTGTGAAAGAGGGGTTAATTATGTTTTATGCTTTAATGAGATGCTGTGAAAAACATTGTGAAGGTTAATAATTACTGAATTAAGTTGTAAGTATTTTTACCTTTAATTTCCAAACCACAAGATGGGGCCTGAATGATTACACATAGATCTTATTTGAAGCCTCATCATTACTATTAAAAGTATTTATTTTTCTTAGTTATTTCTATATTAATATCTAAAAACTATGATCTGAAAGGTATATTAATAAAATAAAATAGAGAAATGTATATTTTAGTAGTAATAATATAAGAAACTAGTTAATTACACAATTTATTAGGAAATCTGTTCCATAGAAGAAAAAATCTATCATATGCCTAGGGATGTTATGTTGTATTTTAGTAAAGAAATTATTAGATAGATAGTTTATGATAAATACAAATCTACTCTTCAGTCAACTTGATTCCTGAGTATCAAATTATTAAAAAAGGACTTAAAAATCTTCAATTAATCAGAGTTAATTGTTTTATTTATTTGTGATATGTATGTTTTAAGTCTGATCATAAATAGAGGATATATTTATTGTTATGTCTATTAAAGTATTCTGTGAAAATTTATTTTCTTATTAATTGAATCTATTCTTACAGTATTCAAATCAACAGTATTATTAATGTAATAATAAATAAAGACTTTTAAATTTCTTGAAAATAATGTGTTTGCACCTTTTTAATTTAGAATAAACTGGTTTCACATGCATTGGGTTACAAAGCTAATACATTTCTTTTTTTCTTGATAAAATGTTGTTTTAAGAATAATTTAACCATTTCATTCTTGGAACTACTTTTTTCAAACTTGTGAACAAGATGCCTCAACTTGATCAGTTGTGTAGTACTTGAGATTCTCAAGTACTACAAATTGATTTGGTTAATAAAATTCATTATTCTTCATAGTGTTATCTAAGACGTAACAGGATAATTTTTATCGAAACCATGTACTGTAAGTTATAAAGCTGAGTGTCAACAATTCAGACCTAGATTTTTTTTATAGACAAATTCAATCAATTAGGGTCATTTTTGCCCTAATACTTATTGGTGATATTGAGGTTTATCTTTCTGTGGTGAGGATTTTAATTTTATATATTTGCTCTGGGATGATGATAATTATGGAAGTTGAAAATAGAAATATTATGATAAAGTTAAATAAAGTGCTTCAAATGTTGTCCAGCTGTATATCTTATAAAAACTCCACCACATTATTGCCTTCTAAAATCTGGCTTAATGGAAGATTTAATTTAGAATTGTTTCTTTTCTCGTTATAGATTGGGAACTTAATTAAAATATGTTTCACAGTTAGAAGTACATGACGATGCAAATATTGAGGTGGGAAGTATTTTGACATTTAAGTAGCTCCACTTACTCACTCCGTGAGTGAGTCTAGTGTGGCCTTGTGAATAATCCATTGGTTATATTTGGAAATGAGTGGTTGATTATGCACAGTGTACGTACTAATTTGTGAACTTTCAACCCTAATCTTCTCAAAATTTCAATTGTTCCTGTGCGTTATTGGGTCTAATAATAAAAATAATATAATCCATATGATAGAATTGTTTTAATTCTTTGCAATTCATGGGATAACTCATGGAAATATTTTTAAAAAATGGAATGACAATATATATATATATATATTTTTTTTTTTTGGTAAAATTGGTTTCTGCAATAGTACTCAGTTATTTGATAAAATATTCGAGTATCGGTTGGTGCTTGAGGTTCAATTACATCTAGTCATCATACCAATTTGACAATGTTGAAAAATAATACAATTGTGGTTTTTATAAAGTATTGTCAACATGTAATTATGATAGATAAAACAAATAAAAAAATCTTTTATGGCCATTCCAGGAATTGGCAGAATTGTAGAGGTAAACATTAGTTAGCAATGCTTAAATTTAACATTGTAAACATTTAATGTTTATCATGAGTGAAGGTCCATGTAGGGGAAAAGCAGAACTCATCTCCAATTGTTTTGAAAATATTATTATTAACACTTTAGACGAATTTTCTATTATTCATTTATAGTTTTAAGACATTTCTGGATGAGGATTTACATTAAAAGGATTTCATATAATTAAATCTCAGGGCCACATAACATTTGATAATCTTATCAAATCACTGCCAAGTAACTGGTGGGCCTAAAGTAGAAATGGTCTGAAAAAAAAAAAAAAAAAAAAAATACCGAGTGCAAGGCGTTAATAGCCAAATTCTTGATACGATTTAAAAAAAAAAAAAAAAAATACCGAGTGCAAAAGTAAAATTAATTTCCACTTTAAATCTCATTTTTATTGGTTTATTTGAATGGGAAGGAATAAAGAAGCTAGATATGTTCATAAATAAATGAAAACATAAATTAAAATGGCAGAGCCAATATATTTCTCTTTACAAACAGATCACAGCCAAGTAGTCATAATTATTAACTTTAGGAATGATAGTGCCACATAGATACTATGTGTTTTTCATTTCAAAATAATACAACACTTCATAAGAACTTAATAGCTAAGTTTTGACATTTACTGTACAAATAGAAGAGTGGTAAAACTCACTCAGGGAGGTAGTCTCCCTTAATTCAATATTAATTTGTGTCTTAATGATCAAATTAATTTATACAACTTTGTCGCTCCGTTTATACTTACAATATATATATTCTTGCAATTCCTACATTCAAAATAAGAAATCAGCTTGGCTCTAACTATTTACAATGAGTCAAAATTATGAGATAGAACACATTTAATTTTAATCACAATTGATACAAAAAGATAAAACTAAAATTTGAGAAAAAAAAACTGTGATATCCCACAAGACTGCTCAGTATTAATTTAATATACAGAGCTACTGGTAAGTCGGCCCACATCCTTCGGGAGGAGAAGGTTTTAGTCAAAACAAACAATTTTAAGCCAATATTACCTTATCCAAAAGTTACCTGTTTTCAAGATATTTTATTTTTTAGGCCTTTTTAAAAAAATCACTTGGGCTTCGGTTTTGGGTATTTTTTTTTTTTTATTCCTAGCAATTGAGCCGAAAGTATTTATTGTTTTTGTATTTAAGACATTCAGGATAAACTATTAATTAAATCAAACTATCAATTTTTTAAGAGACAACGGATGGTACGACCCAATAACTAAAATTTACATTATTTTATTCCTAAAACCTGAAACTTCAACTCTATCTCTCTTAAAAAAAGCTTAAGTAGCTATTCCTTCAAGTTATACTAAAACATCTCTGTTTATGAAGCTACACAAAAAGGTATAATAGTCAGGTAAAATGTTTATAATTCTTAGAAAAAACTTATAAAAACTGAGAAAAGGCTAGTGACACTTAAGAAAAATGCATGTAAGAAAAGTGCGTTAAGTGCAACTTAAATTTACCTCCTGCTTATCTGTTATCACACTTTTTTTTAAAGAATTATAAACATTTTACCTGACTATCATACCTTTTTGTGTAGCTTCATAAACAGAGAAGTTTCTAGCACAACTTGCAGAATTAGCAACTAATATTTTTTTTAAAGAGATAGAGTTGAAGTTAACAGGTTTTAGAAAAACGATAATGTAAATTTCAGTTATTGGGTCGTCCCATCCATCATCTCGTAAAAATTTGATAGTTTGATTTAATTAATATTTTAATCTTAACGTCTTAAAGACAAAAACAATTGCAAGAAAACTTTCTGCTCAAATGCTAGAAATAAAAAAAAAAAAATACCCAAAACCGAAGCAACAGTGACTTTTTTTTTGTTAAAAGCCTAAAATATTAAATATATTGAAAACGGGTAACTTTTGGATACGGCAATATGGGCTTAAAATTGTTTGTTTTGACCAAAACTATCACCGCTCGAAGGATGTGGGTCAACTTACCGGTAACCATAAATACTTTACAATAACTGAGAAAGTCTGATATGTACACTTAGAGGCTCTAATTAAGAAGAAATCAAAGAATAATAAACTTGCTAAACAATAAAAATTTGTACTTATTACAGACAAACGTCCAATGCCCGTCAGGGTATTGAATGAGTGTGATATTAACCCCAGGTCAATATTTAAAATTAGAGCAATAAATGAATAAGAAAGAAAAAAAAAAGTAACCAATCATAAAACAATATCAATATAATTTTACTCCAGGCTTTGCACAGTTCAAGTCATAATTTAAGATATTCGAAAAATGCATGTATATATCAAAATATTTAAAGTAGGCTCTTTGGCTCGAGCATGCATAAGAGTCAAAAGTAATAAAAAATAAAATTGGAATTCAGTACAGAGGGACTAGAGATTTCTCTATGCAATTGTAATTCAACACAATACAAACTATTAATATTCATTATTCATCTAAAAAAATCAGATCAAAAACAGATTACAATTCACATTACTTATAAAAGACACATTTGTGCAACAAATATTAGATTGAGAACAGTAATGTTTGGAGATAAAAATACTTATAATAGCTAAATGACATCCTTCGTGCAGTGATGAATGTGTGAATTGATCTGTAAATATACTGTAAAAACTAAAATAGGTTTAAATCTCCTTCATATTGCTTAGCAATCTAAACTTCTCTCACGGAATGGAACATATTCAATTATTACTTTCATAGTTCTTTCTAGAAGTGCCAAGATCATTGTAGTGGCATCAAGATTAGCTAACAGGTGCATTGAAATTGTGCCACTCTTACTTTAAAAGGACATAAAAAAAATCCCAAAAGACACCACTGTTTCCATTTAGGTGGTGCAGCCTTCTTCTCAGCCTCTTGGCAAACCTCCATTGAGTACAATGGGTAAATAGCCAATAAAATATGAGGTCATAAGGAATACCTTTGATCACATAAATATACTTTCAATAAAATGGTCAAATTCAAAACGCACTCACAATCACAAAACATTAATGTCAGTCGCTATCAATGATATCCACATGTGCTTCAAGATGAAGTATAAGCTTTTTGATAACACCCATCCCATGCTCGCAAGCGTCGCACCCTATGTGTCCAGTAGGATGAACAAGAGCATGAGTCCTTAATGTTGGGAGATAACAAAGCCCAGCATAGCATTTCCTACAATGTGGAGACTGATCCTTCAACTCTCGTACCAGTTCAAGAATTGCAGGAAGGGAGTATGTTGTGGATTCTTTGAGTTGTATTTGTGGATGTTCGCTCTGTATATGTTCCCGAAGATCTTTATCATTCAAGAAGACAGCATTACACGATGAACAGCTTATTGCAGGCTTAAATGTTTTTGGTTTTACAACTGTCTTTCTCAAACATTGATCTAAAAAGAATAAAGTAATGAAATTCTAAAATAAATGAAGTCATTACTATTAAATTCAAATAAATCATAAATTAATTAAAGCTTAATCATTATAAATTCAGTGATAATCCAATTCTTGCTAATAACATAGGACAAACATGTAAAGAACTAAGAAAAATATCTTGGATGTATTTGGATAAAATGAAAAATAGCTACAACCAAGGTGTCTACTACTTTGGTAAAAGCCAATTTCTTGCCCATTAAAAAGAAAAAGCCTAAAATTTTAGCTTAAAATTTGTTGTAACCTTACATGGATTACTGTGATATCTATAAACGTACAATTTTAACTGAAGTTCTGATTTACAGGATGATGAGGAGATGTAATAATTTTTATTAAGAAAAATAAGGCCAGATAATCTCTTCGATTAGGGCACAAGGCCTAATTAAATAATGAAGAAAACAGACAAAAAAAAAAAAAAAAAGAATGCCTTTAACCAATACTTTCGAATTTTAAGCACCGACTTCTTCGGTTGAGAATAGTATCGAAAATTGCATAGACATTTCTTTTTGTAGAAAATTTAGTAAACTTTCGAATGATGGCCTTCCACTTACCATGATTTCCCAATCGTTTTTGGTTTTTGAGATATAAATCTCAAAGTTTCTCGTGTTTGTTTATAATTTTTTTTTTTCAAAACCAAAGGAAACAAATTTATATACGTATAAATATAAACAAATACACACACACACACACATATATATATATATATATATATATATATATATATATATAGAGAGAGAGAGAGTTCTGCAATGTGAAATTTTCTATTAGTCACTTCCGGATTGTGTCAATGGGTCGATGTCATAAAAAGGTTTGGTTTGTCACTACGGAAGAATGGACTAAAAACCTTGGCAAAACTGTTTTGGTGGATCATACAATAAGAAATAATCACGTTTTTAGTTTGACAATGTAAAAATGATAGATGTGGAAAGGAATCCCTTAAAAGAAATTAAATAAAATACATATTTAATTAAGAACAAGAAAAAGCAGTTAATAAAAACCCACAATTAAATATTTTTTAATTTGAAGGCAATATTAGACCTAAACTGAATTTGGAAAAGATGTATCAGATACTCATGTCAATGTTTCTAACTAGTTAATTAAAAAAAAAGAAGCTATATTTTCTTTCAAAATAGATAGAATAAAATACTTACTATTGAGTAAAATGTCTCCTCTATTTTTTACACTTTTTAAGATTGATTGTGGCTCTCTTCTTTCCTTGACAAGCTCCGGTTTCAGAAGTGATTTCGGCTCTGTAGTCACAGGTTTCAAAAGTGAATGCTGTTCTCTTTTTTCTTTACCGCCAATTGATAAAGGTTTCAGGAGCGATATCTGGTTTCTTTTATCCATAACAGTGTTTCCCATCACCTTTACAGCTTTACCTCCTCTAATAACACCCTTATCTGTAAGAGAAATATTTTAAACAAATTAGGAATTAAAAAAAAAATACACAATATGATGGATGATCATGAACAATTTTGCTATCTTTTAATCGGAGATTTTAATCGTAAGATTGGGAAGGAGCAGAAATTAGTATGCGACTTAGATGTCCCCAATTAAATGATTATTAAATTGAAAATAAATTTGAAATACAAAGCAATGAACTAAAATGGTTGAGTTTTTAGAGTTTCTAGATGATCATAGGACGTTATTTTTAACAATAAATCTGAAAGTGATAGACAGGGTGTAGTAAGATTAATATGAGAACAGGGTAGCTAGGTCATATCGCTGGAATTGTTGCCTTTTATAAATTATTTTAAAGTTGACGATTAAATTTTCTCAGACGATAAGCCTTTAAATATTGTTTTGTTTAACTTTACAGATGTAAATCTACAGCAATTTTTATTAAAATTACAAGTCAAGATTATTATACATTGTACTTATATTACAAATGTATTTCTTTTTTAATTTATTTTTATTTAACGCAGTTCCTCCCTCCCTCTCTAGGGAGGAAACCCGCATATGGGGTTTCAAGCAAACTAGTAGTAACGACTAAGAGCCCATAGAGCACAAAATTAATAGTCAAATATGTGTGTGTATATATGGACTTTTTTTTCTCAAATATTGTGACCATTGTTATGGTAGCTCCCTCTGAAGACAGTTAGCTAAGAGGAATAGTCTCCATACTTGGAATCATAAATGGTATTACAGGAATTGTTTATATTAAGGCATTTCTATTTGTAATATAATTTTATATCAGTTTTTATAATTTATAGAAACTATCTGTCTTTTAAAACATTCCATCACTTGTTGAATGACACTAAAAACATATTTTCCATTGCATATTTAATTGTGAGAGCAGGCTTCTGGCAAAAAGGCCAATTTGTCATGAGAAAGGCTATAAAGAGACTATTTTAAATTGTTAATGAAAATACTTACTTAAGATGGATTTCATGGGTATTACACCTGATTTTAGGTCTTGAGCAGTGAGAACTTTCTTCACAACTCCACCTGAAGTGAAGAGAAACAAGTAAGGAAACAAAAACAAAAAATGAACTTCAATTTCACATGTAATCAAATTAGAAAAAATAAATATTACGAGTTAATATACAAACCTATCAGTACAGACTTCTGGAACTGAGGCTGAGGACTATTATTCTTTTCAACGGGCTTTTGAATTGGTTTTAGCAAGTCTTGAATAGGTTTTACACTAATTTTTGGAATATGTTGTACTTTAGGAGTTACAATAATGCAATCATCTGTATCTTCAACACTTATCGGGGATTTTAAACTAATTTGCTCTTTAGAAGAATCATCTGAAGATATGTCGTGCTTTTCATTTTTTTCATCTGCCTTCGTTTCTGAAATAAATTAATAGTCATGAATGAGTAAAGAGCACATTCAAATAAGGCAACAGTTTTATGGTTCCAACAATTTATATGCCCAGTTAAGTATTTAAAACCTAGTTACAGCGTGTACTACTATGTTAAGAATAAAAGTTAATGATTAGTTCATTTGTTAATAATGCTGCAAAACGTATGTATACACAAGCTCTTTATGTTTGGCATTGCTGTTAATAATGTAGAACAAATAATGAACATTTCCACGCTACTTTAATGAAAAGTAGGCTACTAAAAATAATTACCTCCATTACTAATTACTGGTAGGACTTCTGGACTGCTTTGTTTCTTATCAGGAATATCATCTTCCTCATCATCATCATCAAGTATTTCGATAGTTTCATTTTCAATGACTAAACCAAGCAAAAGAAAAATGTAAGAGGCTTCAATTTTTCAATGTGTGCTTATAAAAATATTAAAATTTATATCATAATATTTGTATAATGGGAAATTAAATAAATAGTTATATTATTACTATAATACTATTTCATTAAATTAAATTATACTATTTTTTTTTAAGATAGTACTCCCTTTAATCTGCTGTTTTCCGCATCCTTATTTGTGGTTTACAAAGAAAAAAATGTATACCTTTCAAAGGTATAGCCCATCGGGATTCAGTAATGTGTTGAATAAAACTACATTTTATAACCAAAATGAGTTTTATTCATGCCAATATTTTGGCTCGACATGCAAGCCCTTCTTCAGGGCTATGGAGGAGAGGGAGAACTTTTCTGTTACATGGAGACTACATTTCAGAAATGTAGTCCACGTGAAACAGAACAGTGTTTAGCTGCAATTTATCAAGTCAGTGCTAGATGTAATGCTTACGTTGCTGCAAGATGGCAACATTTAATAACTAAACTAAATAGATTATACCATAAAGAAAATGTAAATAAATAAAATGACTCAGTCTCTTGTTGTCTATTGAAAGTTAACAAAAAGATTCTTCTATTAGGCACTCTTCTATGTTTGAATCAGCGCACATACTCTCGCATCGCTTCTAAAGCATTTTTGTATACGAAAACAATATCAGCATCAAGAGATTGAATTTTAGTAATTTATGATTTTTTTTTCCATTGAAAATTTAAATTTAAGTAAGTGAAATTAAATAAGTATAAAAATTAAAACTTGTTTTGTATCATGTTTTGTGATTTTCTCCAATACGAAGCAAAAATGAGCAAATCTCTAAAGGACTTAGTCTTAGTTGTCTTAGTTTTTTAGTCCCCTACACACTCTTGAAGTTTCGCCATTTAAAATCGGGACACCCTGTATAATATAATATAATTTCTTACCTCCTATTTCTTCAACGTCTGAATCAGCACTTTCTTCAATATCTATTTCTTCATCTAAAAATAGAAATATGTATAAATTTAGTCTGTTTTTTTTTAATAATATATTAATAGCTGAAATAAAAAGATTATTAGAGTTTCTATTATTAGAACATCTTAAGTGGGAAATGTCAAATGTTTTCCACTAAAAATTGTAACATTTTAGTTACTAATTGTTATTTTACCACTAATAACATCGATTCTACACAATCTGCCTTTAAACAATACACATACATTTCTATCAACACTCGCACATACAATGCCACGCCTCAACCTACATTATGTTAGTATAGATTTTCAAAAACCATAAAAAGTTTGGTGAAATGTAGATCCTTAACATTGTTAATATCTATTCTCTTGAAGAGTGATTTTACATCGAACTTTAGTATTTGTGCTTCAAGCTTATTGCTTCTAGTAAAACACTATAAATACTGGAATAAATTATTTTTATATACATTTTGTCTCCATATTTTACAAGTACTATGAGATAAAAATGACAAACAAATTTTCACTGACCTTCCTCTTCAGGAGAAACGTTCGTAATCTTGATGAACCTATGATTCTTCCTTTGTTCTCCTTCTAGGTATACTGAAATGAAATTATAAAGGTTCTCATATAATATAAATTATTATTCCATCTAAGAGATTTCTTTCATTCCAAAATATATCTTCTTATTACTTATCTTAAATTAAGATTACCAAGTAAATCTATTCTTATATTTTTAGAATACAATGTACTAGGGATCAAAACAGTTTTTTTTTTAAATTAAAATTTAACCATTTAAAAAAAATATAAGTTAAAAAATAACTGTTAAAAAACTAAAAGTTATTTAGGAACTTCATAAATTTAGTACATGCAAATAAAAGTTAATATAATTCTTTTATTTTTTTCAATATGATGTAAAAGTTTTTAGTATTTTAATCAAGAATTTTAGGGTTTCGTTGGTTTACAATACTTGAAATATTGGAAAGAAAGAAATTAGACACTTCCATACTTTTATCAACTAGCACTTATCGTACACAGTGCCCAGGCACTCAAGTATGTGTTGAAAGAGCCTTTTTAACCCTAAAGTATATATTAAACGATTATAGATATAATAGACATTCCACAAACTTACAGAATATATTATCATTGAAATTGAATGAATTCTTCAGAATAAGTGAAATGTTCTTTGTTTAAAAATTTATTTTTGTTTATTTTCGACCCCTGCAATACACTAATAGTTGCGTAATTTTTTTTTTACTACTGTATAACAATTGATCAATAAACTTTAGTAATTGTTTATACTATTTCCTCTAATCTTAAAACTATCTCTAAAGATTTAAAATAACAATCAGATCCCTCACAATTAAGCCTAAAATTAAATAATGCAAGTTATAATTAAAAAACATCTAAAAGCTCCATTAGGAGCTTATAGTAACACAAGATGATGTAAATGATTGATCTATAACACCACATGAATGTATGTTATAGATCAATATTAAAATGAAATAGTAAAGGTTTAGGGAATTTTTTTTATATATTTCTACAAAATGTGCTTTTGCCATCCAGCACATTCGGAGATGGCAATAATATGTAGGGTTGGTTAGGGAATCAAACAAGAAAATCATACATTAAAACTGTTGAAAAAAATTTGTCGAACACAGAGTAAGAGCAAAACTACAAAGAAATAATGTCTTAAATAATAAAAAAATATGGAATAAAATACCTATCGCAGGAGGAAACGATTCGGGGCAGGAGTTATCTTCAGAATCATTATCATCTTCTTTTTCTTCTTCTTCATTTTCCATGTCTTCATCCTCATCAAGGGAAATAATTTCCATATCACAGTCATCATTTCCTAAAACAAATTGAAAGTTTTTATAGTTATGAATCTTTTTTATAACTAAGAGAATAAGATAATTGTTCACTTTACTTGATCAGAAGCAAAACAAAGAGATTTACAAGTTATTTCAAGAGCAGCAATATTGAAAAAATAATTGATAAATAAAAAAGAAATAATTATTATATAATAAAATATAAATAGGATTTCCAGACTACCAATTGTTAATTGAATATATTCACCTAGACTGTCTAACTAGATCCCAATTTTAGTCACAACACTTTGAAATAAATACATTTGTTCACCTATGTTTAATAATTAAACATTTATTGATTTTTTTCAAAAACTTCTTCTTCTTTCTCTATCTCCTTTGTGCCCTTAAGCGTGGAGTGGATTAGCCTCAACCCATCTTTTGAAAAGCTGTCTATCCTGTGCCATTCTTTTTGCTTCAGGAACCGAACTGCCCTAATCTCTTATTATCTTCCCGATATGGCTTTCATAAGTGTGCCTTGGCCTGCCTACTGGTCCCTTACCGTACGGTCTTGCCTCCATCAGCCACTTTACTTTCCTGTCATCTCCCATACGGCTAACATGACCAAACCATCTTAGCTGGCGTTCCTGGAGAGTATCTTTTACTGGCCTCATGCCTAGGTTTTCTTGGATACTTTCGTTTCTCACGCAGTCCCGCCTAGTTTTGCCTGCTACTCTCCTAAGATACCTCATCTCAGTGGCCGTTATCTGCTTATAGTGCTTTTCCAGCATTGTCCAGCTTTCTGAGCCATACAGCAGTACTGGGAGAAAAACAGTTTTAAATATTCGTAACTTGGCTGATCTGCCTACTTCCATTTCCCTATGAATGTTTTGGATAGTTGGTAGAACACACCATTGACCTTCTTAAGACAATTCAAGACCTCCTGGTCGATTCTGCTGTCCTTGGCTACGATCGTTCCCAAGTACTCATAGTGGTCTACCACTTCCAACCGCTCTCCATTGCAGGTAATGTTGAGGTCCTCAATTCCATTCCTGCCAACATGCATTATCTTGCTCTTGTCAGGATTGATTGTCAGACCTTTCCTTTTCAGTTCTACATGCCATTCATTAATAGTTGTTTGGAGCTTTTCAAGACTGTCTGCCACTAAAACTATGTCATCTGCGTAGATAAAGGATTGTACGAGCACTGGGATGAGATTCCAATATCCCACTGGGGTTCTAGGAGTTCTCCTTTTACAAATTTTCCACACTTCATCCATAACTACATTAAATAGAAGAGGGGTTAGGCTGTCTCTCTGCTTAACTCCCTTATGGAAATGGAATGGGGCCGACTTCAACCCATTGAGGCGAACAATCCCCTTTGGGTTTTGGTACACTGATTTTATGGCTTTTATCAGGTTTGGAGGAACTCTCTTCTGCTGCAGTGCATTCCAAATCTCGCTCCATGGAATGAATCGAAGGCCGACTTCAAATCAAGGAAAGCCAAAAAAATGCTTTTTCCCCTATCCCAAGCCTTTTCTCATATCATTCGCAGAGAGAAGCTATGGTCCTGAGTTTGCCTGCCAGGCCTAAAAGGTCTATTTTCAAAAACAATAGACTTTTATTTCTATTTTTTTTAAAGTTATTTATTACGTACATACTTAATCAACTATTTGTGAATTTTTTGTTTTCTTTAAGTAAAATGTTTTTTTTTTTTTTTTTTTTTCTTTTTAATAAAAACTGTGTAAAAATATGAAGGTCGATTTTTGAGCCCTTTAGTTTCAAAAACTTTTGTAATTCGAATTTTGGATAATTCGAACATTTTCATCAGTTCCTAGGGGTTCGAATTATCCAAGTTCTACAGTATTATAAATGTTTGTTTTAAAGCAGAAAGAGTAAGAACAATCGCCTTGAATGGCATTATAAATAGTTTTTAATTTCATTCTAGCTGCTAACTGACAATACTTCATAAGCCATATTTGTAGTCAAAATGTTTTATTAATCAAATTATTCCTTGTTTCACTCCTAATAAACTTCACTGGATATTCAAAGAACCCAATGGCTGTACACTTAATTCATTTCTCAAAAATAATATTGAATTTAATATATATTGAATTTTTAATTTTTATTAAAATGAAGCAGGTTATGGAATGAAATTAGAAAAATATAACTCATATAGTATTTAATGAAACTATCTTTAAAATGGCATGAAAAAATATTACTACAGTTAACCATTTATTTTCAAATAATTTAATTTTACAATTGTGTTTTAACATGAACAAATGAGAGGTTCTACTGTTTTATAAAAGATCTCCCACTGCCTTAGATATAATTCCTATATAGATAATATAATTCGCATCCAAAAAAAACTACATACACTTTATCCAAACAATAGCTACTCAAAACTGTTTAGGAACAGGTTAACTTGATTTTTTTTTTCCTCTAATCTGTATTATTTTTAATCTTACTTCTTGAAAGAAAATATGTTTTAAATTTATAGGTATTACATAACGTGTAAGTGTAAAACATTAAAGTTAATAGTTTGGCTAATTGTGCTTGCTATAAACTTTCTTTTTTGCTAATTAATTAATCATAACTTAAAAAAAAAATATTAACACACATACCATTTTCAGGAGACCACGTGGGAAGTAATGAATCAGGATGTGGTCTTTTTATACCTACAAAAATAAAATAATTAGTTAATAATTAATATATAATAAATAACAAATGTAACATAAAGGCTCTGTGCTATAGCAAGACCAATCTATAAAATAGCATACACACTCAGGTCACTGGCTAATTAAATTATCTAAGTATTTTATGTAATATACCCGTATAAACACCTGAAACTCCGAATGAGTATACAAATGTGATTGTGTAGATTAAATAGTTCCAAACATGCGAACAATAATTTCATAGTTTTTGCTGGCTAATCTTTACTTTTATCAAGCTCAGTTAAAAAACAAAAGATAATTTGTACTGCAGATACAATTTTTAACTGAATGATATCAACAATACCTATAAATTAATCAATAATCACACACAGCTTGGTCCTAATATATACACATGACTTGCTTCATGTCGTTTCAGAAGGGCTGAAATTACATTATCCTAAAAAATACTATTATTTTTCATTTAAATGAGGCAAGAAAAAGAATTACATTAAATTAATGTATATAATTACATATATTTAAGTAATGGGATAAAATGTTATACCAACAATTTACTCCAAAATATTTACAAGGAATAAAGTTGAATTATAATATACTAGCTCAGAATCAATTCACTAAACAATTTATGAAAAGGTCTGTAACTCAAATGGGGCAGCACTGGTTTAACAAAAAGGAATAAGAAGAGGTCTTTAAAATATATGAATAAATATTCTGAATGATCAAATAATTAAAGTTAAATAAATATACTAATAAAACAAGACTTACTTAAAACAAATAACCATAATATAACCTTCCAGCAGTGAGTAAACTTCTTTCCTTATATTTTCTACAGTTTATTCCAAAAAAATATGAATAGAATTGGGTTCTCCCTTAGTAGGGATGTAATTGATAGCAGTGAAGCAAAAACTGAGAAAACATTATGGGAATATCAATAAGTAAAAGGAATGTTTCCACACACTGGCGGTACAAATGAAAAATCTAAATAAGAATAACATAATCAAACTTGTTATAGAAATAGTTATTTTCTATTTGTGGAAAATAAGGCTTGGCTCATTAACCATAAGTTATTACTATTATACACAAAATTCACTTTTCACTTTTTTGATTGTTTCTCGAACCAAGGATGTTTATTCTCCACAAGTAACACATAATAAAACTAAAAAGAAAAATAAATATGGTAATAAATAAAAAAAAAACAAAGCAAAATACGTTGTCTAAGAGAATAAGTATAAGCACAAATTGATACCTTGTAAAACAAATATTTTAACTTTTCCTTTTTGAGAGAATTAATTTGAAAATTTAAGGTTCAAATTGCAACAAACAAGTAAAATTTTAAGTAGCACGTTACTTTTCAGATATTTGTCTAAAAAGAAAGTTAAAAAGAGTATACAAACTGATGGCTACATACATGCGAGGCAAACGACTAGTTGTAACCATTGTGCAAGCATCCAGCTACAGGTTAATAAACTTCGGGGAAATTTCTTAAAAAGAATCTTCTCCAGATTAATTAAAGATTACGCGTAAAAACTACTGGAAAAGCGCCATACTGAACTCAGGCAGGCAACGAAATCCAGCAATAACTCCAACTTAACTAATGGAGGTTCTTTTCAGGTAACGATTTATTCAAAATGCATGAGCAAATTCATATCAATAACTACCCTCTATAAATAAAAGCAAAAAACATATTACAACTATTTCTGTTAAAATTAAGCTCACCTGTAAATCGAGGTGTTGTTGAAACTGTAGAAATGTAACTCATTTGGGCAATCATCGGGGGAGTATCTTAAAACTTGTTTACATTTTAGGGGAAACCTTCAGGGCGGACAACCTACATAGAGATACTACCGGATATTCTATTCACAGAGAAAAGAAACTAAGGGGCCAATAAGATAGAAAAAAACGTAAGTTGTCTACCATTATTAAAACATAGTAATAAAATTGGTTTTTCTAACGAAGGATATACTGTACTCGCAATATAGTATTTTGGGATCATAAAAGAGCGGGGGAAAAATTTTTGTTATTATTTTAGCTACGTACAAAATGTAATGTAAACTGCAACCAAAATACTTTCTTTTTTTTACCGTGTTTGTCACCCTATCCAAACAAATCTTATACAGACAAAACATTTTGTCAATGTGAGTAAATATATATTTCGTGAAAAAGTATAAACTAATTATCAAACACAATTTGGATTTAAAAAATATATATAAAAAAAAAATCAGTCCCGTAACAGGCCACAAGGGCCCAGAGGGGCAGATACTGTAGAGGTATCCGATTCTTGAAGATAAGGCACTCTAGGGAGATAGTGTGGTCAATACTATGCTCCGGCCGCCTGATTTTCCCCTTGGCTGCTAGAGTCATTAGCACCCAAGGTACCCATTATTAATTAAATTAATTAAAGGCTGGGTGAGCCTAGGGACGATCTGGGACCCCAAATCCAACCCTCGAACGGCAGCACTAGAAGAAAAAATCTTTAGTGCGCGCTCGGGTTTTGAGCCTGGCCCTCCAGTTCATTAGTCGAGTGCTCTACCACTGAGCTAACCTCGCCCCCTTAAAAAATATATATTTGTTATAAATCTAGTAAGAATTGAATGGTTATAATTTTATCAGCTGAACAATTTTTTTTTTTTTTTTTTTTTTTAGATTCCATACAGAATAAGGGTTCACATTTGGAATTGAGTATGGTCGATAATATTAAAAGCTAATATCATTTTATAGTTAAGCCTGATGTAAGTTAAGTAGTTAGGCGTAGTTTCGTAATGTGACAGCATCAACTGTGGTAAGGAGAGCGAAAGTAAAGGTGCAGTTATACTTCCAGCGCAGCAAGATGGCTCTGCCGTTAAGATTTTGAAACGGCCTGGGGAAAAATGTTATAAACTTGAAAAACACTTGGAATTTTTGTTGATCGTTAACATATATGCAACTAAATATCCTTCAAATTATAAAATAGGTATTGATGTCTGACAGTTTTTTTTTCACCTATTTTATTTGAAATCGTTTCGTTTATGGACTACTTTCAGGGATTGCTTCACCTTAAATAAGAAAGCACCGATGAACTGGTTATATTCCATTAGAATGATGGATTTATGAAAGTTAACAACTTCCAATTTGGAAACGATGTTATTATTTCAATTTATAACTCAATCTTTATCGAAGAATACCAATTAGTTCGACAAAGGCCTCATTCTCCTTATCCTGACTTGTTTACTATTTTTGAGATATTTCTCTTTTAATGTCTTTCTTAATACCCCGATATCATTATTTGTAATAAAGAACTGAAAGATCTGGGTTGAAATCTCAACCTCATAAAATAAGGATAATTCAATCCAATAGTTCAAATGATAAAAAATATATTAAAATTTTACTAAAAATAAGTAATTTTGAACCCTCTGCGAACTTATATATATATATATATATATATATATATATATATATATATATATATATATATATATCCACTGCTGTTATTTAGTTTTTTTTTTAGATCCTAATTCTTCTTGGCGGCTGCTGCTCCGACAATTTAACTTGCTTACTAGGCTCTTTATTCATCTTCATTGTAATGCAAACTAATTATCCAAAATAAGTTTACCATAATTCCTTTGTCATTCTTTGTTTAGTACAAATTAAACCTTGGTAAATATTTAGAATAATTATTTTATAATATTAAACTTGATTAATAATGGCTATGGACCTGCTGTCTTTATCATGGACTCTTAGCCAAAAGTAGTTCGCACGATTACAAACCATGGAATGGTGCAGATAATCTGCAGAAAGAATAAAAATTAAATTATTTTATGTGAGTTTTTTCGTGAGTAGAAAAAATTGCATTATTTCTTGAAAGAATACTTAAGAGATAATTGATAACATCAGAGAAGGCAACTTGACTGTTACTGGCCTTTACATTTGTAATTAGTTTACATTCGTAAAACACATATTATATTCTTCCAAATGATTGAAAACTACATTGGGCTCAATAACAAACATAGTTCTAAAATAGCTTTAGAGTATAACAATTGCCTAGCACCAATAGGAAAGCGGATATTCAAAAATAAATTAATCTCAAATACAGTCGTTGTAATATTATCGAATACGAATTAAATATTGATTTAAAAAACAACAACATGAAATGCACATCAAAAATAATACTCAGGTGAAAATTGACACATACCTTCCAGTAGGCTCATTTTATACAATCTTTCTGAATTAACTCTGTTCGCCTTTCAAAACGGAATACATACATTTTTCGTATAATTCTTTGCTTTCCAAAGAGGTTGCTAAAACTAACTTAACTTTGAATATGTTTATGTTCAGTAAAAAAGATTGTTCTTATCATCGAATTGCATTTATAAATTTATATTTCTATAAATACGCCCAAATTAAAACAAAGGAACTATGTTCGTCTAAAAAACAACAACATTTGTTTATCCAAATTGTCAACTCAATTATAACGGACAAGTGTGAATATTTTCTGTTTTTTTTTTCCTTTTAGGGTGCTTCGACTACCTAGGCCATTAGCACCAATTTTCTGGTGTATTTTAAATTCTGTATAAACACAACTTTTCAGGACAATAATTACATTTTTGTTTTAATTTTATGAAATTAGACCTTTGAAATTTGCCTTCGTGAGTTTTTAACACATAGCACATCATCAACTAGTAAAAAATTAAACAAACTGGAAATAACTAATCCTTCAAAATATACAAATATTCTCTAATTTCCCAGATCAAAATTCGAAAAAACGGAGTTATTTATTTATCTAGGAAGGAATAGATTGCGTCGTGAAAATTTTCCTGTTGTAGAAAACGTAAAATGCACCTCATTTACCAATAATCTTAAAAACCGATTTTTGTATATTCATTGCCTTACCGAATAGGCAGCTGCCAGCTTCAAGAATTTATTTCAACAACATATACAGGTGTTCTATTTGGCGATTATTTAGTACTGAAACAGAACACTTAATTTTTTAAAGTAAAACGATTTAAACAAGAAAAACGCGGGATCTTATAGTGATTTGAACGACCGTAAAGAGCAGAAATTTAGATCGAAAAATTTTCTATAGCCGTATGAGTAAAAGCCTGAACGTTTAACACTGGTTAAGGGAGCTATTGCCGCCAAGGAATTTCTTTTGAAAAAAAGATAAGGAATAATTCCCTGACCTGTTATTTTTTAAAAAGTTTGCCTGTTGATTAAATTATTTTTAAACCTGAGTTTCATTAAAATAATATTAACTGAATGGTATTTGCTATTATGAACACATTGTTGCGAAGTCTGTATGAAAAAAAAAATGTTTACATCCACTGGTTTTCTATTAATAGGCTACTTAATCTCATCTCTTGTTACTCAATCGCATTTCTATAATTTAACCGAAGAAGAAATACACAGAACAGTGTCCTATGTCCAGTAACAGACTTTTAATACAACAATAGCATTATACAACGTCTCAAGAACTTCAGTTTCTCCAGCTAGATAGATAGATAGTTTTTATTTCTGAGCGATCAAAAGCAGGATTATTTCGCTCTTTCAGAGAGCGAAATCGATCTTCCAACTAGATTGAAGAAAGTACTATAATGAAAATAAGGTTTCAAACTGTGCTCTTAATTTGTTTAACCATTTTCTCTATTATTATTATTTTATTCTCATTTGATATATGTAATAAACCTAGTTTAATTAGGTATATATTATTTTTGACGAAAAATGTTCTTCTTTTAGGTTACAGATGTATTGTAACTTCCTCTACTTTTAGGTTATAGTTTTATTTTTCATATTATGAAGCTTTCAAATAGACTTATTTAGGATGATTCTGGAATGTGAGAACGGTCCTTATCGTAGATATATATTCTGACCCTAGAAGATGGATCTTCTAATTTTGGTCTTTTCTTGTGGATCGAACTTTTCATTTCAACTCGAATCGATTCATATTCGAGAACCAACCATAGATTTAGAAAGGAGGATCCTTTCCAAATCTATGGAACCAACTTTTACTACTTCCAGGTACTGATTCACAGTTATTTTGTCATGGGCAATTGAATAAATCATGGGCGTATATAAGGGGGGGGGGGCTGACCCCCCCCGAAATTTTTATTTGATCGGTAAAAATTTCATAAAACCCTTAAAAATAAATTAAATAAGATCATTTAGTTCATAAAACATATTCTATTTTGGGTATAATAGCGTTTAAGTTGTCTAAAACTTCCAAGATCTAAATTGTTAATATTCCATGCACCGGAAGTGGTGTCAGCCCCCCCCAGCCCCCTCCGAAATTATTTTCCATATATGCCCATGGAATAAATACCAGGGATCGAATATAAATGTTAACTTTTATTTTTAAAAAAGTATTTTTTAAACGTTTACCATTATTTTCATGTTGAAAAAGTAACTTTATGAGCTTAAACTTTTTTTTAACTGTTATTTTTCAACTGCAAAAATAAAAGGAATTGATATTAAAATACTTAATAGGAAAACGTTTAAAGGAATAAATTAAAGCTACTAATGTTTATTTTTTGTTTTGTATCAACAAAAACTTTTTAACTGTTATTTTTCAACTTATAAAATAAAAGTATTTTTTTAACAGTTAAATTTTAACTTTTTCTATAAAAAAAATAACTGTTCCGATCCCTGATTAATACATTTTCAAGGCAAAAATTAACCAATTTTTAGGAAATTGGGAGAAACTAAATTTTTTATTAATGGACTCAAAATCCATGAGATGAACACTTTTTTTACATGTTCCACATTCGACCTAAGTACATTTATCTGAATTATACGTTTCTTTACTTTTTGAGGAGATGAAGTATTAAGGGGAAAAAAATGAATAATAGACATGAGGTTAGGGATTTTCATGTATCTGGAAAACGGTTGGGTTGACATCCTGGTAAGTAATCCTTCAAAACCTTAATACATTTTCAACTAAACAGGTGTCATAAAAATTTCGACAGTTGGAGGTATAGTGGTTCCATTTTTTAATGTACTGCACTATTGCACTTTTTGGGGGGGGGGGGGGGTTATAAAATTGTTTAATTGTAAATTGAGCTCACTAATATAACCAATTCTGTAAATAGTAAAATGAGTTCATCAGTCGAACTTTCCATCAAAAATAGAGAGAAGTTCTTTTTCTTATAAATGAAAAGTTTCTATTATTTTTCAAATCACACAAGACACAAGGATGATTGTAGTGAAGTGAACTCCTCTGTATCTCTGTGTTCATTACGGATCACTTTCCATGAAAATTAAGAACTAACAGGGATTTGTCTAAATTTGTACTTAAATAAATAAAATAAAAAAATACTCACTATTATAAAGTGACATTGATTAGTTAATTTACCCAACTTATTGTATCTAAGGGATATAATGACTCTTATTACATAAAATACACAAAAGGAGTAAGAAAATAGTTGCCTAATTTGAAAATAAAACATTTTATTGAGCATTCACAGTCTTCAAGGTAAGCCTCATAGGAAAAAAAAGGAACAAAACTTGTACAGGAATTTATTCATTTGTTGAATAAATTGGTGTCAATTATATACATCATTATCAATATATATATATATATATATATATATATATATATATATATATATATATATATATATATATATATATATAAAGTGTATGTCAAAATACATAGAAAAATCATTATTATGTTTAGAAATGACAAATATTATATTTTTTGTAAATGTCTTGAAATTGTGGTTAGGCATTTACGTGTTACAAACATTGATTATTATTACAATATCAAAGCCAAAACAATTAAATACATCTAAATTAAATACTTCTCATAACAATTAAATATTAATAAAATAAACAAGGAATGTTTTTGGTACAATTTACAATCAATAAAAATATTATAAAAATCAATTACAATTATTTGAACTAAATATTCATAAAAACTTCAACAGAATAAAATTCCTAAGTATTGCAATTTACACTTTAAATACATTCATTAAAAACTAATTCCAAATAAAAAAATGTCCCTTTAAAAAAAGAGCTTCATTTCTCCCAGCAAGAAATCTTTTGTTTTTTAGAAACAAAATAAGATGGAAATTGTCGGGATTCAGTCATAATAGGTAAAAAAAAAAAAAAAAAAAAAAAAAAAAAAATGCTATTTTCTTAATAAAAATGAGTTTTTATTGCCAACCTTTTTTTTCACTTAGTTATGTAGTGACTTCCATATATCTACCAATTCATCCTCTGCTCCAAGCCTTAATGGTGAAGGCTTGAAATTCATACCAAAATGTTGGTAATAAGAACTCATTTTTAGACAAAAAAGTAGTTTTATTAACTATTTTGCCCAAATTCTGATATTCCCCAACTTGGCAACCTCAGTGGTCAATGATCTCTTTTGAAAGAAAAAAAAAAATTATAAAACGTCTTCTGCATAAATAGAACAACAAAAAATGACCTCAATCATAAAGAATTACATTACAAATATAAAATAAAAATAAGTGTTAACAATCAGTATAACAATAAGCCTTCTGATAAATTCAAAACATCAATATTAAAATTATTAGTGTAGCACAACTCTTTTCATGATAAAATCTCCTTTTTTCCTTTTAAGCCTCAAAATGGATAATACATTGTCGTGAAGGTAATTAATACATTCTAAAATAAAAATAAAGTAAGATTAGAATAGGAAGATCAAGAAGAAACCCTAAGAGGAAAACAAAACTTCAAAAACGAATTTATATTCAATAAGTATAGATCAAATAACCAGACTGAGAATTAATAACTGTATTTATTTAGATCCACAAGTTCCGCTCCTTACCCTATGGCTTTTCTTAAAAAGCTTTCCTGAATGCTATAAAACTCCTCAATATATTGTAATGAATTTGGTTATCTGTATTTAAATTTGAATGTGTATCAATGCCTGATTTAGTCAATGTTGGCATTGATTTTCGTTTTTTAATTGAAGAGTTTCAATATTGAATATGAGACATATATTCAACCCCCCCCCCCTCACTACCTATGTATAAAGTTTTTCCTTTTTATTCATTCTATATATAAATTAGTAATAACTCTGTCATCCTTGTTTACAGCCCTGATGAAGGATTGAATTTCAAGCCAAAATTTCGGGCAAAAATAAAACACATTTGCTTAAAAAAAAAATTAGTTTTAGTAAGATACCAAACAATCAACAAAATCCTGACAACAAACATCTTCACAATCTCTACTTTCTACAATCTCTCATTCAAATTAATTAATATTAATAAGATAATTAAATTTTTTGTTTAATAAATTTGTTTGTTTCAACGTCTTGAGAGGTTGAAAGAATCGTCTTGAGCCTCTTTGAAGGATTATTTGTGGCTCTTGATAAATGTACCAGGGTTTCCTTTCCATTTTTGTGCTATTATATTTTTAAAACAATTATTATCATTCTGAATGTGTTTCAAAGTGTCTTTCTTTTAAATTACTGACAACAAATGCAAAATACTAAGTGCAATGTTAGTCATGAATAACATGACTCATTGAAAACTGTGCCAGAGTTGGGCAAACGTTAGCGCACGCTAAAAGCTGATACCTCTCCGCTAATTTAGCGAAACTGTAGAAAGCCAGCGCTAATAATTAGCGGTTAGCGGCGGCAGTGCGCTAACCGCTAATCTATTTATGAAATATCGTAATTGCTAATAGCTTAAGCTATAGTTACAACTTGTAACTATAGCAATTACAGCCGAACAGTCATACATGTAATATTTTTAAAATGGAACATGTAGAAAATAAATTCCCACATTGCAGGGTTACTGTGATGTGGAAAAAAAAAAGAAGAAAAATACATAAACAATGGCTTAATTATCCATAATTGTCGACTCGAGACCGATTTTGAATTTATAAACTTTATTGCAACGTACAGTTGACATTGTTATCTGGAGGAAACAATTTGTATCACTCTTGCTAAAGAATTATCAATGAAGTAAAATAAATGTGTTTAATTTTTATGGGAATAATTCCCGCAGAATTTTGCGCATGCGGGATTTGAACTACTCCATCTAACTGGATGGGCTATAGTCCAAATTGATTTGGAAACTAGTTGAGCTGAATTAACAAAGGGAGGTTACTATTCCTCAGTCTAGTAGTTTGATATTCTAAATACATTGATTGAATAAATGGAAATAGAGTTTATAATGCATTTTAACCTTGGAACTTCGCCCACATTTTCTGGGGAACATATTCCTTAACCAGTTTTCTTAAAAGAAGATAAAGGTATGCTGCAGGAAGGTTATTTAAGCCTTTATTTAATTTTAACCATTGAATGTCATCCCAAGACCTCCACTCCTCTGCGTGTAACCTGCAAATGTAAATCAAATTAATACTGAAAAAAAGTCCCCCAAATCACATCCCTAATCAAACCATTCATGAGTTATTGATCGTGAGCAGATGTGACCCAGAGGACGAAGCACCACTATTGGAGTTTTCGGATTACTCTCCAAGAATCACCTTGAAACTGTCCCTTGCACCTATTTTCTTGATATTTATCATTAGTAAATGGTCATTAAAAATTTGCTAGATTTATTGTACTTTATTACCACAGAAACCCATGGGACAAGGACATTTTGAGCTTCTTGCTCAGGTATAGAGAGAGTGTGGAGAGACTGAGAGTCTGGAAAGAAGATATATTACTTTTGCCAGCTTAAAATATGATCTTCCTCTGCTCCAGATCTAATCCCAAGTGTTTCTAAAGAGCAAGACAAGGATTCAGAGGAAGACATTAAGGCTTTTCTGAAGCAAATAAATTATATTTGCAGCGGAAGCATTGCAATCTTGAGGGGAATATTCATTTCCGACAATTTACTGAGAATTAAAAATGAACTAGCCAACAAAGGTTTGTTTTTTTATTTTGGGAATAGATATAGTCACAAAGATAGTCAATTTTACAAATTCACAACCCCAAAAAATTGACAGTGTGCTGCATATATACATCCTTGGTTCCATTAGAACTATTTGCGATGTTGTAGTATGATGTCCAGGTACAAATTCCAGCTTGGAAAGTTAATTTTTCTATAAAAATAAAGATTTGAAATGTTTATATGAGAATGTGTTCTAAATTAATAAAATTTTATGAAAATTAACAGAACTAATTAAATCTGAAATATCTATCTGAATATTTCTCCTAGCAAGTGGCACACACACTGCTCGTTCTAGTCTTACGGATCACACTCTGCTTGTACGAATCTCACGGGAACGCACACACTGCTAACCGGATCACATCTGGTCGGACTCTAGCTCCGCCACAGAGGTACCACTTACACAGTACCCAACACTATCTAATCTTATCTAAATATATGAATCTGAATATATTATGTAAATCTAAAATAATACAAAAATACTTGTCCACCCACTAAAGAGAGACAATTTATCTTTTTTTTTAAAAGACACGATGTCTGTATAGGTAAATAGGGTATGTTCAAAAGATTAATCATAAAATCTCTTCGTGCAGTAAGTGAGCTAATACCACAAATTCATTTTTTCAAATGGAAAATATCTATTTTCCCTCAACAGATTCAATTCCATGTTGAAAATAAAAATATAATTTTAACAGATAAATATATTTTTTAATTATAGAAATATAATTTTAATTTTCATAAAATATAATTAACATGAATTCTTCACATTTTCATCGTTAATTTGTAAAAAAATAATTAAAATCATGAGGATAATAATTTCTGGTCAGAATAGCTCACTTCTGATACCAAATGAAAGTTAATTTTATGATTTATCTGTAGAAAATACCCCTTTTAACAATGAAGACATCAGGTTTTGAGAAATAAAATGCACATTTTAAGGGATGGGCGTGTATGTATAGCATCGTATATAAATAAAACTTTCTGAGATTGGTAATAAAGAGCAAGGAATGTCAAGGAAGTACCTCTTAATAAGTTTTGAGCATAATTTATAATATCGGATGGGATGATCAGAAGCACACATTGTAGGATAAAATTCGCATAAATACATTCCTTTAACAAGAGCTGGTGAAATATTGTTTTGTCGCCCTATAGATACCCACATATTAGTAGAAAACGAAGAAGGCAATGACTTCAAATCTCTTTTTGAAGAACGATTCAATATGCTGTTCAATACACTAGTTCTTACTTCTGCAATACTATTAACTCTCCTTTTAGGTTTTTCTCCTGAAATTTATGAATAATTAAAGTAATGATAAACTTGATTTCATTTATTTATGTTACAACAAAATCAAATAAAATAGTACAGTTATTTATTTTTATTAAACCACAGTATAATATACAGGATAGTGTACACCATCAGTGGCAACATTTTTGAATCTTATTTTTTTTTAAGAAAAATTTACATGTTGGGATTTGAACCCAGAATATCCTCTTTTAGGCTTAGGCGTGATGTCAATTTTGTTACCGGTCTTTATATTACAGCGTGGCAAGTTAAACAATCCAATGGAGCCAAAGCATCAGCTAGAAAGTACAGTGCCAGATTTATCTGATAAATCCCAGCCTGGAGAGATAATTTTTCCATAAAAAATTAAGATTTAAAAAATAATTTCATTAAGTCATCTCTTAATATCAATATCACAGAAAGAAAAAAACATTAATTATAGTTAATATAATTATTTCCAGTTGACAGACAGTTGATGAATAAGTAAACCAATCTGTTATTTTCCTTTTACGTGTAAAATGAATAATTTATCAGAGAAATCAATATTTAATATTTATTTATTTTATTTTAGTTTTACATCATATTGGTGATCCAACTTTTGCAATAATATGATATTACTAATATTTAATACTAATTGAAAAGAAAATGTTTATCAATATCAAAAAGAAAAAAAAAACATTCAAATTAAGGTAAAAATAGTCTCTTACATTTACAAAATACAAATAACTCATTCTTGCATGAACATAACCAAAATGGTAATAACATGAAGGCTGATATTTTACTTTTTTGAGTTTTGAATTGCTTTATAGATGTTCATTTGGAAAGGATTTGCAAGAATGGCCTTTCATTATAAAAAAGAAAATTTCATCAAAACCATTTTTAAGCTTGTATATATATATATATATATATATATATATATATATATATATATATATATGAATAAATTTGAACCACTGTTCTTTTGGTGATCTATGGGTTCTTAAACATGAAATTTTCTAGTCGGCACTTGCGGATTGCATCATGAGGTCATTTATAGTATAATGTACAACTATGAATTAACTTACCAATATAGTTTTTTTCTTTCAACCTCGATAATCGTCTGTATATATTGAAACGATAACGATTTAGAATCAAACCACAAAGAGAATTTAAATTTGGCCCAGTATAATTATTATACATCTCAATTAAAAATTTATCCTCATTCGGTGTGAACCTTAAAAATAAATTTCATAAATTAATTTAAAGTTATATCATTAGTTCAATTAAATAGGCAATTGTATTTAAATTAAAATAAAGTTTTTATAAATACTCCATAAAGTTATAATTGTCGTTTGGCTTTCCAAACAAAAAAGATGTTGCTTGAAACAGTAACTGACCGTTGTAGAGATTGAAATGAAGAGGGGCATCATCTCTTTGTTAATTTTTGCTACTCTTTCAGTCTGTGTAATTTTATAATCGTAATCTTCCTTTATAATGCTCCTTCTTTCAGTGCATTTTATTCCATACTACTTGTATTTTTTAAGAATTCATTCCAGTTTATTAATAAAATGTCCGAATAGGAAGGACTTTTTAGCATGTTATTAACAAAGAATTTCAGGAAGGGTTATCTACAGGTCACCATCCTTTTCTAGCAGGGATACGGCTGATGCCTTTTCTTTTATCGAAAAAAGCCACCACCCCTTGTGAGAATCGAAACCATGTCCTTAGGTGCGGAGTAAAAATTCATATTCGGTTACCACGTAATTTCTCTCTTTTGGAGTTATGGAATTCACAATAGATAATACATTAGTAAATAGTACATAAGTATAGTCTGTGACTGTAACTGGTGCCTTGGATATATAATGGACAAAAACGAAGATGAAGTAAAAGTTTCCTTCCTTATCCCAAAGGAACTTCTCCATCATAAAGCTACTGAAGAAGACTAGATACATTATGGCTCCCAATTACTCATTTATTATGTACTGTGACCCCATAACTCCAAAAGGGAGAAATTACGTGGTAACCGAATATGAAATTTTAAGAAGCAATAAAATGTTATCCAAGTACCTCCAACACTTGCAGACCTTATGTAAGTTTCACTGTAAAATATTTAACCACTTTAATAGTTTAACATTTATAAATATGTAAATTGTTGATATTTATGTATTATTTAAGTTCCTAATCAATTAAAATATTTTGAGTACAATATATCATTAAAGTTTAGACAAGTATTTTAAATTAAACTAATTACAACAAATTATTAATGTATAATATTTTTTTAAATAAGCTTTGTAATTAAGATAATGAAGTTGAAGTGTGTATAAAATATATACAACAGTAAAGTTTGGATTAAATTTTACAATTAAGTATTAAAAAACTTTTATATATAAAAATACGTAAAATTAGTCCAAAGCCACCTTCGGTTATAAATTATTTTGACTTAGAACCCATTTCAATCCCATAACAAAATTTACTATACTAATTAGTAATAATACGAACTATTATATATAATTTTTTCAAAATTATTAAAGATGAGTTTTTAAAAATATTTAGATTCAAAATGTTATTTTTGATTTTGAAAAAAATTATGTTTCATAACCTATTATGTGTTGCATGTCGTTTGAAAATGCATATAAAGAGCTAAACATTGACACCTTTCCCATGTTTGTAAAGTAAACAGGAGAAGAGTTATGACTATTTAAATGTTTCGAAAAAGCGAAATTTTGACCGCTTTTTGAAAACTTTACATGGCCGTATTTTTAAAACCACTTTACATTAAATTTGAAATTTGGTATTTTTATTTGTCCCAACACCTACTTTGGGTGTACCAATTTTCATCTGAAAGGATGAGGTAAAAAAGTGTGTTGATTTGACATGGAATGTTCCCTATGAAAGGTAACTACATATTTCTATGTTAAAAGGACTTCAGTACAATACATAGTTGCCATAGTCCTGATTTTATTATTCCATACAGAAAGATCTAGTTTTCTCAAAACTACTGATTTTGGACTGAAGCCCATTTTGCGTGAATCGATTCAAATATGGTCAGCCATATCAGTTTGACTTGATTCCTTATTAAATAGATTGATTGTTAATCATTCTGGTTCTCCCTCTGTTTTGGTTAAGTATGCTCCCTCAATATAATGGGAAAAAATCTCTCTCATTATATGCAAGTGCATATTCACGAAGAACGACTATTAGTTATTATATTTTTAAAATTATTCAATAATTATTTCATCACATTTAAAAAGAAAACCGAAATGTATAAAATCTTATTTAAAAAGTTAATAGAAAAATTAATAAAGACTTACCTGCCCTTCTTTATGCCTAACCTGGAAATAAATGACAGCACAGCACGAGGAGTTCTATCTTTTAAATCTTTGCATAAATATTGAATAAATTTCAATCTGATATCATTAGGAATCCTTATCCGAAAGGGATTGCTTGAGGCAAGAACTCTGAGAGTACTGTAATCCAAGTTATGCTCCTAAAAATCAGAGGTAATTTACTTAATAAAATTATCTTATTAATTCTGAATACACAATTTTTCAGATAAAAATATCAAAACAGAAAGCATTTCTAAAAAAAACCTAATCAACAGGTCAGGCAATTATTTTCTAAAATTGGCAAACCATTTTGATGATAATGGTAAATAAAATTGTGCTCAGAGTAAATAAACTGGAGCAATTAACTCTCATGACCGAATCCCGACAATCTCAATGCTCAGCATATTCTCAATTAATTTATAGAAGTATTTATGAAGATCAATACGTTATTGTGTTACTTATTTATTATCATTAAAAGTAAAATATCAGGAGCTTTTATACTATACTAAACTTTCCATATCACACTAGCCATAAGAATTAAAAGGAAATATTCTGAGATGTCAGAGTTACTGCTGTTGTGACAATAAAATTAATCAAGACAAAATTTGAGAAAAAGCTGATTTGAAAGAAGTTACAAAGTCAGCTAGGCAAGCTTACATTAATAGCTCACCTAGCTCAAAACAATATCCCTTTAATATTTTACGGACATCATTCTCACAAACTATGAAAGAAATAGTAAAACTTGAATACTATTATTCAGTTACCCCTAAGAATGAATCCAATCTTTCTGTCAGGTATTCTATTTCTTCTTCTGATAGTTTCCCCTTTTTGGCATTCCTTACTTTTGTTTCAATAAAACCATTTTTTGGTTTGCGTGTATCTGGTAACTCCCATTCCATCTCGCCAAGATGTTTTGTTTCCTACGAACAAGAAAATAAATGTAATACAAATATTATATAACGGGGTGAATAGATGAAATAAATATATTTTCCTTAATCAATTAACACACAGTATATTTCTAATTATCAAAATGTGCAATACTTATCCCACAATGGGGTAGCTTTGGGTTGTTACATACCTTACAAATAGCAGAGAAAACTAAATGTTAGAATTAAAATATACAAAAATTAAAAAAAAAAAAACTATAATTCCAGGAGGACAAATATTGAGAGAATACATCCCAGTTTTGATGATTCAAAACTTAAATTAAAATTTATTTTCTAAGTGAAGATAACAATGTTCAAATTTGATTATATATATATAGGGAGAGGGGAAGACATTGAAATTCTGCTTTCAACATTAATAGCCAACCATTGTCCCATCCAGAAGACTTTTCTTCAGGCTCAAGATGTTTGTATTTGGACAAACCATCTCTTTTATTCTATTGAGAACAAAGAATATAAGAAATCATTTAATTTATTACATGTTATATATATAAGATATTCTTGTCGGTTCAATACTTTAATGTAGCAGTTACAAGCACCTGTACATAATTTCTTCTTGGCCTCACAACTATTCGGGAGATCCATGATTCAACAACACATAATTCTTTATTCTTTTTCTTCTTCAGTATTGATATAAATAATAAATATATGAACAATGTATTACTTACGATTGCAAATCTATTAATTTCATTGTTAAATTCATTGATTCTTTCATTCAGTCTTCCTAAAATGATTTCACCACTCCCATCATTTACACTAAAATATGAATCCACAGGATCACCAACTATGATATTTCTCTCATCTGCAAAACAAATTATAGAAGAAAAATAGAATTTTGGTGTATTTATTAATAATTTTGATATAATTAAAGGAAATTAATACATCAACTCAGTAAAGGGGTCTCCCGTGGTCTAGTGGCTAGCGCGCTAGATTCATAAGCGGGAGATGGTGGGTTCGATCCCCACCGGCGCCAGAAATTTTCTCATCTCAGGGCTCGCTGAGAAAATTCCTGGCTGCACCCTGGACGTCGGCGCTAATGGCCAAGATTTATGTCGATGCGCCGTAAAAAAAAAAAAAAAAAAAAAAAAAAAAAAAAAAAAAAATCAACTCAGTAAAAGTAGCAAAGAAAAATAATATTATTTTAAATACACCAATCTACTGAAGAAAATCAGTAATAAGAATACAATGTTTTAAAGTAATTATAATGGACTTATATGACGTTGGTATGTAATAAGTATGTATGAAAAATATATGCAAATTTTATTGTCATATTAAATTTTTACTGCTATATGTAACTATTAATACATTATTTTTATTAGAAATTGGGACTAATGATGAACAATAATTTAAAAAATTTCAACAATAAAATTAAAAACTTCAAACGATTAATTCTTGAATGTATACAGTCAATTGGGGTAACTTTGTACCATACAGTTGCATTGAACTGTCAATAGAAGGGCAATTACAATGTTATATTTTCCAAGTTAAGTTTAAAATATTCACCCTTAGTCCCAGTATATTTCTTGTAGCATTAAATATTGTCAAAATTACTATAAATTAGGGAAAACCACTATTAAAAGGTGGTACAAAGTTACCCATGCTCTTTGGGTACCATTGTACCATCTTACCTATTTCCTATTTAAAATCATTGCATTCTTTTTCTGAAATGATTTGGGAACTTTAGACAATTTAAACATCTCTTAAAATCATGTTATAATCATAATAATTTATCAATACATTTTTTAGTGAGCTATTAGGAGTGTTGCAAGAACTGATGGCATAGCCATAAAAATGTATTCGTTTGCAACCACAGGGTATGTATAACAAAATATGCAGAGCTAGTGCCTCTGGTAAAAAATTACCCTTAACGACACAAAGTTACTGCAATTGACTGCATAGCTCCCATATACTATGAATAGGTCTAATAATAATAATAAATAGGAGGCAATAAAATCAATATTAGACATTAGTTTAAATTTAGAATTTTCTTAACAAATATAATTACAAAAAAGAAGAACACAATGAGAAAATTCAATTATTCTTCTTCTTTTCATTTATTATATTTGATCCAGTTGAGAGTATTCAATTTTTTATTGTGTGGTTTCAGCAGGGTTATATAAAGGGGTAATAAAGTAGTCAACACACACAAAAAAAGATCCTCGTTCTGGCTTCTTTCCCCAATGGTGTTTTTTTTTTGGCATAATATTTTGACCAACTCCTATTGGGATTTGTCAGACTTGATGATACATGCTTAACTCTCGCCTCCCTGCTTTTGAAAGGATCAATGAGTCTGATGAAGCCTGATAGGAGTCGGGCAAAATCTACGCCAATAAACAGGCCTCGATAGGGGAAAGCAGCTATAACTAGATAGAAGAACACAACTCCAACGAAAAAGCTTGAAAGCGAGTAAAAAAAAATAAAAAAATAAAAAAAAAATTAAATTCCTAAAGAATATATATAACAATATATCAAAAGACTAGATGTAGAAAACAATCGATTAAAAAACAGCTGATTTGATTAGCTCTCCTAGAAACATTTCTCTCAGTGCAAGGCCTGAAGTGACAGAGAATAATGTAAAAACGTTTTCCTAAATAACATAAAATGTATGTAAAAATAACACAAATACATTTTTGACATAAGACGACTATGTTCATAAATATATTTATTTTAAATATAAAACAAAACAGTGCATGTTGACTTATATTTGCAAAGATGGCAAAAAAGGCCATGAAAAATTTAGGGCAGCTTGAATAAACAAAAAGAAAGAGGTAAGCCAAATCCACATAATAAAAAAAAAAACTCAGCCCTTTAGACCAAAAACGACTCTATTTCCTCATGTCACCTGGGGGGCTTTGCCCCCCTGGATCCCCTTCCTTTCTGCATTGAGCCTACTTTAAAAAAATAAAACACCAAAAACGTTGTACATGCTTTAGAATTACAGCTCATCTCTGGGGTCATTTCCTGTTAAGTTAGACATATTTTTGATCTTAACTATAACCCATCAAGCAAAATTTATCTAATATTTTCTCGAGTCTAAACCAAACAAAAATTGATTTGTATAATAATATTGTAATCAAGAATGGTAACTTGATAGAAAATAAATTTTGGTTAGGTTTGGACTTTAGGAAATAATAGACAAATTATAATATCTCTTAATGGAAAGTAATTATTTTAAAACCTCACACTATATGAAATTTGCAAAAGTATTACTTAAACAATGGATTATTTAAGGAAATAACTACTTACCATCACTGCTAGACATTTTTTCTATAAGCCTATTACTCCTTTTTCTCAAAGTATATCTTGTGGGAGTACTGCTCGGAGAAAGATGACAATTTTTTAAAACTTCATTTGATAGTCTTTTCAGTCTTATAATAGGTGTTTTCGATTCAATTAATGCAGTATTTCGTTCAGGCCGATCACGTTTAGTCTTATATTTCAATCTCTCAGCTTGCAATGATTTATCGCTCCCAATTTTATTTATTAAAGAGCAATCAAATGATTTCTGAGTTGAATTAGACCCCAATCCTTGAAGCAATTCGTCTGAGAGCCTTTCCAATCTTATAACTGGTGTTTTCAAAGCTACACGAGCTCTAATATTTTTCAAATCCTCTAATTGTTTATCTGATTCTAAGCTATCAACATTTAATATCGTACTGTCTTCGATGTGATTTTCGTGCACTGATTTTTCAGAAACGTCACAGTCTTGAGAGTTAACCAGTTCACATGGATCACAACTTTGCGGGACGCTTAGAATACTATCTTCACAGATCACAAGTGATTCAACTGAGGAAGATTTTTTATTCAAATGGGAAATATCACATTCACTTTCGTCAGATGAACTTAGCTTTTCTTGAGCAGAGAATGAAGTAGTCTCCTCTTTAGATTTAAAACTTTCTTCTTCTGCAGCACATGAAATTAACAAAAATAAATTAGAAATAAGAAATGAACAATCACATCAAATAATGATATTTATTTGTCCCAGCTTAGTGAACTTTCAGAGCAAAGGATATATAATCAGTATGTTTCTTATTAAAAAAAAAAACACACACACACACAAAACAACAATATAACATAGTGAATACAATAACAAAAGAAAGAAAGAAAAGTATAAATGGTTCAGTCAATCTACACAAAATTGAAGGGGAAAAACCTTACCAAAAGAAAGCGGTTAAAAAAATTAGAATTAAAAACAAGATGCCCCATTCATTGTTTTTTCTCCATTAGATTGAAGTATATTTTGGATGAACTATATTTACTTCCGTACTTCAAATCAAGCTTTTCTTCATTATTCTACTGTACAGGCCAATGTAGGAAGCACCACGAAACATGCAAGCTGTTAATGTGGCTCTTCAGTTTTATAATTTGAAATAAAGACTAAAAATGAAATAAACAAAATTGTTAATAAAAATGGATTTTTTTTTTTTTTTTTTTTTTTTTTTTTTTTTTTTTTTTTGTAGGAAGTTGGCTAATGACAATTTTTGGCAGAATTGGTGGATAGTGGACAGACACACACATACACACAATTAGCATATTAGTCAGATGTCCCAAAATAAAATAAATAACAAATATGATTGAGATGGAGATACTTAGCCGTTGCAGTGATACGAAGACAATGGATGGTTGGGGTTAGGAGAAAAAAACGTCAGACCTTCAGGAAGAAATCTTTATTTGTATCAATACAGATTTCTTCCGGGAGGTCTGACTTTTTTTTCTCCTAGCCGAATCCCAACCATCCCTTGTCTTCGTAACAAATATGATGGATACTTACCAAAAGCACTGTCTTTTAATGATAGATTCTTCTGAATCAAAAATTCTTCTGTGTTGGTTTGATTGTCATCTTCACTACTTGTTTCTCCAAGGTCACTAAGAGTAAGATTACATTCCGCACAGTGCACCCTACTTTTCTTTATATCGCCATAAAGTAGCCTAACTTGAGGTCTCCTTGGCATACTACTGAAATTGAATACAACCATTATTTCGACAGCAGAGAAAATATCAAACTGAGAGAGAGGAAACGTTTTATACCTAATAATAATAATAATAATAAGGTCTCCCTGTGATATAATGGCTGACACCTTGGATTCTCATGCGGGAGATGGGGAACTAAAATTCTGAGATGAACGAAGCACCTTCCTCAAGGAGGTGGTCAGTTTAGACTTCATTGCTGATGAATGTGCTGGAACTAACCGACACCAAAATAATAAATACAATAACAAATTGTTTTACCCTTTTATATTTGATATAAACAGCTGACCAAATTATTAAACAAAAATTTAATTTGGCAATAACCTCCCCTTTTAGTGGATTGATGCTGCTTGGTTTCACTACACATGTATCTCATTAGTTGGACGCAATGTATATCCAGTTTCCATGCAAGGAACTAAGAGTAACGACCTTTATGGGCAAGTTTATCATGTCGTCAAGAACACAGCGGGCGAGGATTTCTCATTTAACACAGTGAGGAAGGTAGGCGTAGGATAACCACTTAGCACAGCGGGAGAAAATCTCACTTAACACAGCAAAAGAGGAGCTAGAGGAAGGAGGCCACTTAATACAACAGTGGATATACCTTACTTAACACAGCGAGGGAAGCTAGGAGGAGGAGGGAGGAGGCCACTTAACACAGCGGTGAAGATACCTCACTGTGAGGTGGAAAGCCTTACTTAACACAGTGAGGCTGGAGAAGGTGAGGGTAAATAAAACAGGTAAATAGAGAAAATAGGTTTATTGGAATAAGGCAGCGGAGAGAGATGTAGCAGAGAGAGGAGCAACTAGCACAGCTGCTTGGAGCTTTCTGCTGAGTGTGGCCTTATATATACTGTTTTGGGTTCAATTCCCACTAGGGGGTAGGGGCGAATCTTATTTAAAAATGAAAGGCATCACCTTTATTCCAGATAAAAAGAGCAGTAACCTGTAGAAAAAAAATCCTAACAAAAATATTTTTATTAATGAAAATATGTTAAAGAATTTAAAATAATAATTAAAATGACTAATGATTACATTTTACGTATAAGTTTATAAATAGAGCAATAGTCCGACGTCAAATCTTTGGCAATAGCATAAACTAATAGTACTAGATGATTGAAAAAAACAAAAACAAATTATAATAAATATTTATATTATTTTATTGGAGACCCGATGGCCGTGAGGGTTAAGGCGTGAGCACTTAACACTCTGTGCCAAAGGTCGTGGGTTCGATTCCCACTAGGGGTGGTGGCTTTTCTTTAGAAAAAAGAAAAGGCATCACCCCTATCCTGGCTAGAAAAGGGTGGTAACCTATAGATAACCCGTCCTAAAATTCTTAGTTAATAATAAATGGACGTTAAAATTAAAATTAAATTAAAATTATATTATTTTATTTTTACCATATATGTCATTATTTAAAAAATATTTACTTTTTTTAAATAGGAAGGATATATATGAAAAAGTTCTTTAGTTTTTACTGGGTTTAATAGCTTTATGGGAGATTTCACTGTTTTAAAAAAAAATAAATACATATTTAATTAGCTACTAAAACAACTGTTAATAATAAAAACAGCAGGGCAAGCAAGGCAGTGACATAAGCACATCAAACACACATAACCTAACATTAATAACCCAACACATAAAATCAACACACATACAATCTAAGCAAACTTTAGTATGGCTCTTCGGTGTACATTAAGGCCTCTTTCAAGACCAGTGTCCAGAGAATCTGCAAGAGTAAAATCTAAAGGGAGTATAAAGAAGTGCCAAAATTCAAATCTTTTGCCTAAAACTGAACAGAGAATTGACAAATATTCTTCTCCGAAATTAGAAAATACGGCGTATAACTACAGCACAAACCCGATTCATTCAGGAACTTTGCAATCACAAAAAAACAGAGATATGGTTTCATTAATGCAAAGCTCGAGTAGACAAAAGATATTATTGGATGTCAGTAGTAAATCCATCCTTAGCAGAAATATAATGTCAGGGGCTAAAAAGGAAAATGAGACACTGCATAAGAAAGGTTTTTTAATTCCTAACAACCTTATTCAAGTAGACAAGAAACATTTGAGCTGCACAGGGGAGGCAGGAGAACTAGCAGGATTAGTTTTAGGGGTATTTACAAGAAAGGATGATCCCTATGGCACTACAAAAATTTACACCAAGTTTGCAGATGAATATGACAAAGCTGTTGGTAATAAAATCAGTGATATTTTGGACACAACTGGGCCAATACCAAAAAAAGGTCAGTATAAAGTCATGTACAAAGTTGATCCAAATTACTCTTCAGTGGTCGTAGTTGGAATTGGAGATGAATGTGCAACATACGAAGAATCAGAACAAATAGACAAGATGAAAGAAAATATAAGAGAAGCTGCTGCTCTAGGAGTTCGAGTTTTACAGGATCTCAATATGAAAACTATATTCATTGACGGAATGGGAAGTGCGGAATCTGCTGCTGAAGGGGCTGCATTAGGTGTCTGGAGATTTCAAGAACTAAAAAATCCTAATAAACAAGTATTGATTCCAAGAATTGAGCTTCAAGGTGATTGTGATTATACCGGTTGGCAAATAGGTTTACAAAAGGCGGCAGCACAAAATATAGCTCGACAATTATGCGAAACGCCAGCTAATATCTTGACTCCTTTGGGATTTGCACAAGCAGCGGTCGAAATACTTTGCAAAGCTGGTGTGAGTGTCGAGGTCAAAGTAAAGGAATGGGCGAAAATAATGAAGATGGGAGGATTTTTGGCTGCTACCAGTGGTTCTTGTGAACCTCCAGTTTTCCTAGAAATAAGTTATTACGGATGTGAACCTGACGTTGCACCAGCCGTTTTAGTTGGTAAAGGTGTGACATTTGACAGTGGCGGAATATGCCTTAAAGCGGGTGGTTGTAGAGCTCTACAGCACATGAGGGGCGACATGGCAGGAGCTGCAAGCATAGTGGGAGCAGTACGAGCTGCTGCAGCACTGCAGTTGCCAATAAACATCCGTGGACTACTACCAATTTACGAAAATTTGCCAGGTACTTGTGCAATGAAACCAGGAGACATAATCAGGGCAAGAAGTGGTAAATCTGTACTCATTCATGATACAGATTATGACGGACGGCTTTCTTTGGCTGATGCATTGAGTTATTCACAGATATTCAACCCTAAATTTATCCTTGATATAGGCACTTTAAGTGTAGAGCTTGTGGATTCTCTGGGTTATGCAGCATGTGGAGTTTTTTCAAATAACGATTCTTTATTTGAAACATTAAAAAATGCTGCAGTGCACACTGGTGACAGAGTATGGAGACTGCCTTTATGGAATCATTTCTCACATAAAGTAATCAATCACCCAGCCTCTGATATACAGGATAGAGAAATTAAATCGGGAATGCCTTGTATTTGCGCAGCTTTCTTAAAAGAATTTGTTCCTCCAATAGATTGGATGCACCTAGATATATATTCTGTAAGTTTATCTGATGGGATTACACAATATTATCTGAGAAAGGGAATGTCAGGAAGGCCAACAAGAACACTTGTTGAGTTCATAGCACAACTGGCATGCAGTTCCGAAGACGCAAATGAAGAGCCAAAGGGTTCAGAGAAGAAGACCTGAGTAATTTCACTTGTAGAGAAGAAGAGTCAATTAATATTTGTCTGAGCTTATCTTCAGTGTATGTCAACAGTAAACACAAATAAAATGTATCATTTGTCACTACAGTTTGCTGGGTTTATTTAATTAATTTATTTCACCTAATTAACGTTTGATTCATAATAAGGGTACAGGCTTTTCTTTGGGAAAAAATGAAGGCATCAGCTCCTATCCTAACTAGAAAAGGGTGGTGCCTATAAAAAATCTGAGTTCTGTGTAATTTGACATTAACATTTTTTTTTTCAAATTAATGTTTATTTAAAATTTGTACAATATGATTAGTGCAATAATTAACGCTCACATAAGTGATAATTGTAGTACTTGGAAGGAGCCAATCATTAATGACACTTCCTAAGCAATGTTGACATTTTATTCTCACTGATTAACTGCAATAATGGTAACTGGTCACGGGGCCAATGTTTCTTAAGCCACCTGGGAAGAATGGGTTTTAGTGAAAAGGGACTGACCTCTAGGATTTGGTTGGGATAGCAATTTGGAATGAAGCGTTAGGAATCAGGATTTTGCGAGATCTTTTACAAAGAGAATATTTAGGTCGTTATGTAGGGGTAAAATTTAAATAAATAATGTAAACTATAACCAAAGGAAAATAATAATTATCATGAGGAAAGGAATTGACACTTACCTTTTAAATGTCTAAAGTAAGTTCATGGCATTAGGCTAATGAATGCACAACTGATTACTTCAGGCGACATGTAATTGTTGAATTGAGAGTAGATTAATCCCGGTATTTTAATGCACTAAAAATATGGAACAAAAATTGTTCTAAAAGATATTTGCTATTATATAAAAAGCAATAAATAGCTTATGAAGTCAAGGTCATATAAACCAGAGAGAAGACTGAGACGTAATAATGTGATATTAGCTTACTTTAAATAACATTAACAATTATGAATAAACACTACTCCCTTAGAGAAGAAATAGGTTATTGTTTAAATTCCCGCTTGGAGGTTTTCACTTTGTTTCCAAAGGTTATGATTTTCACAGTTTCAGTCTGTGCCTTATAGATTCCATATTACATGTTGATTTAAGAATTTAAAGATAAAATAAGTTTTCCTTATTATAAAAAAACGTAGTTTAGAAAGAGTTAGTTCACGATTTAATTTTACTTTTGTATGTAGGTTATGACTGGGTTCTCATTTTTTTATCACACTGTGTTTTGTTTTCTTTCAGGATTTAAAGCCTCAAAATCCACTAACGGCTAGTTGTAAGCACATGGGTATAGCCTTTGCCAAACAACTTGTAGTTACAAGGTTACGTTTTCTGTTTCTTTGAAGAAGTTTTCCCTGAAGTTTCAAGTTTTCCAAAATAACCAACACAATGTCGAAAAGTGAAAATGAATTAGAATCATTAACAGAGAAATTACAGCAGACCAGTATTCCTAAAGAAGGAGTTTCTTTTGCTGGCCAGTCGTTAAAACTAGACACTGCTGCACAAGGTATGTTCGGCACTTAGTTTTATCCTAACTAATCATTTCCTTATTGAGGTGATTGAATTAATTTCAACACTGAAAAATAATTTCTTACATGTTGACATACCCCATAGAGGGTAAACAGTATATAATAAAGGGATAAAACTATCCATGAAAAGATTTCTATTAGCTACTCTGTTGTAAAAAGGCGATTTCTTATTATTTACCTTATTGGAATTGTCAAGAATATTATAACATTGTATTTGCCAAGAATGAGAGCATTATTATAGTTCGTGTTTCAGTTAGTTCAAACAATCACCTAAAAAAAAAAACAATATTTTATGTTAGACCTGCTATTAGTAATTGTATGGGAAAAGTGAGTGTTGCTTCATGAAAAAATCTTATAGGATGGCAAGGGGTATCTAACAGAGGGCTAATTAACGTTTCTTTATATATTCAATATTTTTTAGCACAAGTTGTCATCGATAAAATCAATGAATGTCCCAATATGGAGTACTTGAATCTAGAAGGTAATACACTAGGTGTTGATGCAGCAGCAGCTATTGCAAAAGCCCTGGAAACTCAATCAAATATGAAGAAAGCTCTTTGGAAAGATATGTTTACTGGACGATTGAAAGATGAAATCCCCAAAGCACTGGTAAATATGCTGTTATCATTTTTTTATATTATCAGTAACGTTCTGACCTCACCATAGACTTTGTTGACGGTCTATCCTATTCTGTACAACTGGCCCTAACGTCTGACATTTATAATTTTTTTACACATCATAGTTGGAACTTCCATTGTAAACAAATCATTTACTGGTTTGGCATAGAATTAGCGCTTAAGGGTAACGATATGCTAGGGAATGTCAGAGGCATCATGGAATTGGTAAAAATCCGTTTATATTTGATAATCCCCATGTGCGAAGACTTGGTTTTTCAATATTTTGACATTTTATGTATTTTTTCAAATAAATTTTAAGGTTATTAAATTATATTATTTATTTAAAAACATTTATTTTATTTTGAGCTTTGCAATTTTAGTGATGAGCTCATGACGAAGGAAGTGTTTTCAGTCTAGTCAAAAAACAAAAACAAAAAACAAAACAAATAAAAAAAAAAAGAACACCAATAACTAAATTAAGAAAAAAGTAAAATTAAGAAAAAAAAACCAAAAAAAAAAACCAGATAAAATAAAAAACAAAAGTAGCAAGAATTATATAAACTAATTTGAGTATTTAATATACTCGAGTAAATGCTTATTGGTATATAAGTATAAATCTTCGCCTTTTAAAAACATTAAATTGTGTACAAAATGTGAGAATTTCATTTCCAAAATCTTGTATAATGCCTCTTGTTGCTCAATTGAAAAAATTCATGGGGGCGTTCAGAGACTTCTGTTAGTAAGTGTAATGTATAAAGTACTGAGGTATTAGTTTCACCACATGTGGGCCAGAAATTTTAATTATCAGCACAAAGTCAATTGAATGTTTCCCAATATGGCCATTGAAAGACCATTTAAGTATATTATCGACGAGTTTGGTTGACAAGAGTTTTGATATAACCTTGAGCGAGCGGAAATGCAGCACGGACTGCGTTTCCCCTCCCTCAAGATAATATTGAAACTAGTCGATCGAATTATTTGATTATATAGATCACTGGTTTTTTGGTGGAGAATGGGCCGGTATACAATTTAACAGTCTCTTTTGCCTTGATATTATGTTGTCACCATATTAACTCGACTAAATATGACTCCAGGCGATGCCTGGCTGTCCCTCTTTGTCTCATGTTCATGTGGTGGAGCTAATATGTAAGTACCATATGTAATATATAATAATTTGTATGTAATATTACATAACATTAGTTGTGTGGGGATTTATCTGGATAAATATGTTGGATAAATGATTGGACAATCATTTAACAAAATCATTCAAAATTGTATTTCTTTGTCAACATTATTTTGCTCTTTTTAAATGCCTACTGATTATTTATTTTATGATATTTAGAAACATTTGAGCCAAGGATTGATGACAGCTAAAGCACAGTTGGAAATTCTCGACCTCAGTGACAATGCTTCTGGACCTATTGGCGCTGAAGGAATTCTCGATTTAATAAAAAGTCCTACATGTTATACACTAAAAGAGCTGAAGCTCAACAATATGGGATTGGGTATTAGTGGTGCAAAGGTTAGTATGAAGAATGATGTGTTCATTTCTTTTGTTTTATTATTTATATATTGAGAAAATAATTTGTAAATCTGGAGATAAACTTCAAAAACATGTCAAATTTCCACACATATGTAAAATGTAGTCACTCTTGTATTCACTAGAGTTCATATAAATGCAGTTTGAGCCTATTGAATGGGAGTTTCCCACTACTACTTTGTCCCTTTGCTTAGTTTGGGTCCCTCATTTGACATCTGTTTGCCACATCTTTACTTTTTTCAGGGTTGTGTCTAGTGTCTGCTAAGCATTCATTCTAGTTCAAAGCATGGCTGACCTTATAAAAATGTTTCTTGTCCTTGTCATAGAAAAGCGAACACACTGTAGTGGGTAAATCGAAAGAATAGATTGACAAGTACTCTAATTTTCCACTTGGGGTGAAAAAATGTTTTATGCTATTTTTGCCCTGAAACACAAATTTGATTAGAATGTACTTAAAGTTGGTATTGCACGGTATGAAATGTGATCATTAGATAATTTTAGGATATTATAAGTTGTAAATGCTAAGAAGATGGTTTTATTTTTAAATTGTGTATAAAATCTCATGGAAGTACAATTATAGCTACAATTTTGTAATATCACAATTTTTTAAATTTCTTAAAACTGAGCTACATTTGTTATTATTCTTCCCCTAAAAGAAAAGCTCAAGAGATTTTCGTATTTGCATTTTACTCCTCTCTAAAACCACCACACTGTCAAGAAGTTGACCTCCCCCCTCTCCATTTAAAAAGTATATATAATATATTGTAAGTGTGTATAAATTAAGAGATATAATGCATCACTTAGAGGGTTTATGTGAAAAATTAATTTTAACATTTAAAATTAATTACAATTGATGAATTTACCCAATTCCATGAATTACATTTTTTACTTATTATTATCCGTTATTTTACTTTAGATGTTAGCTAATGCATTAAGAGAGTGTTACAAGAATTCTAAAGCTGCTGGAACACCATTGGGTCTTAAGGTTTTCATTGCTGGACGTAACAGATTAGAAAATGAAGGAATCACTGCTCTAGCTAAAGTATTTGAGGTACTTTATTTGTTATCCATTATTTAATAACTGTAATCAATTCCGATTAATCCCTCCGATTAATTCCGATTTAAATTGATTCCTAATAAAATGTTTTGAAACTTACACTCTCCTTTTACTTTGACAGGAAATGGGAAGTCTTGAAGAGATACAAGTTCCTCAAAATGGAATATATTTCCCGGGAATTCAAGCGCTTTCTAAAGCGTTCGCTAAAAATTCAAGACTTAGGGAAATCAATTTAAATGACAATACGCTAAATCCTGAAGGCTCTTCTGCAGTTTCTAAATCTCTTGTAAACCTTCATAGCCTTGTTAAGTTAGATCTTGGGGACTGCCTCATGAAAAGCAAAGGTGTTTCTTTCCTTGCAGAAGCTCTTGAAAGTGGTCATTTGAATCTCGAGGTAAGTTATTCCGTCTATATATTACAAAAGTGAGATTACAAATAAAAACATAGAAAAAAGGCCCCGGTCAAATTTAAACCTACCTATCCACGCATATACATTTGTCTTAACACGATAAAGGCCAACATTTTTGTTTTTGTTTTTTGACACGAAATTTGGAATATGGTATTCCTGTAACATATGATTGAATGAGATTGTTAACCAGCAAAATTGGTCCATCAGAAGGGGACGAGAGGTGGTTACTCCCAGACCCAAATTAATAATTTGCCTGAGCCCGCTGTTATTTTTATTTCCTTACAATGAAACTCGGTAGTAACTTAGATATCATGCCTATGCCTATCTAGTGAGGTATTTAAAAAATAATTAAACTTGTTCCAATAGACGTTCCAATTAAAGAAATAATAATTGAGTTATTCATTAAAATAAAATATACCAAAACTATTTTTGTTTATTTTGTATTTATGTAGGTTGATATATACAGTCTTTAGCTATACATAGTAAAGTAACCTCATACCAACCTAATGCTTGGTTATGCAGACCATGCTTGATAGACTTTTTTTTTTTTAAAAAATAAAGCTTTTGTTTCTTTCTTACAGGCAAAATATTCACAAAGATATGTCCCCAAGAAACTCTTGCCTTTACTGTGTAAAGTTAATTTGAATTATCTGAATGGTGCATTAACTTCTCTATTCATTAGCACCGAGCTGTGTAATGGTTTCCAACCTTTCTAAATCTTCAGTAGAGTGAAGCAGAGACCCTTTTCATTGAGCACAGTGCTGAAAATTCATCCCACCTCAGGTTGGACTGAAGCCATTATGATACCCTATCACACGCTATTCTGACACTGGGATCCTCACGAAAGATTAATTTTAAGAACATAATGCACACAATTGTGTTTACCGAGTATTATGTGTGCCTCGCCCAGAAGTGCTCATAGCACACTTTAGGCTTATGTCACTTGCAGTAGCAAGCTTATAACAGTAGTTACTGCAATTGAATCCTTGGCCAAAAACAATGCTTGACACTAAAAAGTTGATGCCTAGGTTTATTATTTCAAATGAAAATTCAGTCTTTTTGTTTTACTTAATTAATAGATAAATTCCCTTCTTTTCTTTCCTTTTGACTTGCAATTTGATTTTCAGGAAGTTATTGTTTCTTATAATTCAGTCAAAACACCAGAAGCTGTTGCTCTTATTCAATCCCTTAAACAAAAAAATAAATTGAAAAAGTTAAGCCTTGATGGAAATAAATTTGGTTTAGAAGGAAAAGAAAAGATCCGTGAAGCAGTGAAGAATATTGGAAAATCTTCGACACTAGGGTCGATGAGGTGAGTTCTAAAATCATGTAACTAAGAATCGATCATTGACTGGAGAATATCAAGATGAAGATAGTTGGGGGTAGTCATAATATTTGTATAAAACTACTTTTTTTTTGTAATAAAAACATTTAATTTGTATTTTTGGCAATGTTTTAACTGATTTTGAGCTAGGTGAAGAGGAAGAACTAGTCCGATTTAAAGTTGCTGCCTCACTACAAATACAAACTAATTTTTTTTATTAAAACGTTTAGTTTTAACCAACAGTTATGACCATTGATGTAGCAACTTCCAATTTGATCAGTTCTCCTCATGGCCCTGCTCAAAGCTTAAAAATAGAATAAAAGCCAAAAAGTTGGTACAAATAAAAACTAATTTTTTACCTAATAATTTAGTTTTAGTCAACTATTATGACTAAACTCCATTTTCTAAATTCCTGTTAGTTGAAGCAAAAGTTAATTTGTTTTTTAAATAGTATTTCTCTTCTTTTAAAACTTTTCTTATTGATTACTGATTTTCTCCTAACAGTTTTTATTGTTAACAACAAACTACTTACTTATTATTGTTTCTCATTAATATATAATTTGTATACTTATTTAATTACAGCTAAATGTTTGAACAAGTTAAAAACTTACAAAAAAATTAAAACACTAAGTGGTATTACCATAATTTCCTAAGACCCTATTATATCTTTTGTTTTATTATTAAATTATATATGTATTATTTTTTTGTTTTTAGTGAAGATGAAGGAAGTGAAAGTGATGAAAGTGGGGACGAAGATTATGGCAGAGTTAGAGTTGATGAAAGCGGAGAAGACAGTGAAGAAGATTACAGCGAAGGGGAGTCTGAAGAGGAAGAAGATGAAAGAAATTATGGGGAGGATGGAGTTGAAGAGAGCGAGACAAGTTCTGCGAGTGAAGGTTTTGTTAGTGACGGAGAGAACATAATTCAGTCTGGATATAGTTCTAGGCCTAAGGTAATTCTTGCTATTATTTCATTATTGTATACATTCCCTTCTCTTCTGCTAAAGAAAAAAAAAAACACCCTCCCCCCTGTTCCATTTATTTTTTCAATACATTCCCCTCCTGGGCGTTTTTGTAATTTTAATTAATGTTGTATAGTGAAACCATGAAAAGTCGACCCCACTATTGTTTCTTTGAGTAAAAATTTAGTACAAAAAATCCCACAGGGTCATATATTACCTGTTCCAATAAAACTAAGTTTCAAAGCATATTTATGCCTGTAGAGGCATAAAGGACGCGATCTGTCTTGTCGGGTAGCAATACCTGACCAATGGTGGCAGGGGATCTACTTGTATGACTCAGTATTGCATGGGCCCTGTCAAATAAAGGACGATCTGCCGCTGAAAGCTTGTCATTATCGCTTTGCCGGGCGATACAGTTGTAAAAAATTACAGATTTGTCGCGCAATCAGTTTTTTAACGTGAGTGAAGAAACTGAATTATTCATTTCCCCAAACATTCTCTCCTTGTATTCATTTTGTATACCCAACATTATCTTTTCTTTCTATTTCGAAATGTTTTCAGAAGAAGCAGTTCTCCCTCATCAAAACTAATCATTTCCGAATAAAACTAGTTTATTGCAACAATGATAATAACAGAGCTATGAAAATTAGCACGGCCTGTGATCTAGATAGGAACCAGTGTACTGTATTGCTCACATCCTATGTAATGTCCCAATATCACAGACTGCCGTGACAATCGTTCGATCGCTGCCCACTGCGACAGATTGCGTCCTGTGTGTCCGAGCAATTATACTTACTCCTTTTGTTTGCGTAGTTATTTTTTATTTATTTATTCCTTTTAGATTAAATACCACTAGGATCATTAGGATTATATATATTTTGTGTGAAGGAAAAAATTCCTAGGAATGATAAGAAAGCTGTAGCCAGATGGTCAGCCATCAGTTATACATGCTTTTTTTTTTCATATATATAAATTTCATTTACATTTAAGAATAAAAGAATTTCTTTGATTTACCTCTAAAATGAAAATGTCATTTGGGAAGTAAATAAAAACTAGTTAATCATTTATTTTTATAAATTGTATATTTATTCATTTAGATTACTCATTTATATAGTACTACACAACAAAGGTTTGTTATGTGAAAATTATTATAGGTGCAAATATAATTTCCAGTCACATGGCAGTTGACGTCACTTGCGTTACAGTTTTAAGTGACACAAAACTGTAACGCAAGTGACGTCAACTGCCATGTGACTGGAAATTATATTTGCACATATAATAATGTTCACATAACAAACCTTTGTTGTGTAGTACTATATAAATGAGTAATCTAAATGAATAAATATACAATTTATAAAAATAAATGATTTGTAATGCAAAATTTGGGGACCTCCAACCATATGACATTTTCATGTCAAAAATATTATGTTGTTAAGGTTCAAATTTAAATGAACTGCTGCAGACATATAGAAATCAAGATGCGGAGGAAATGATTGACACATTAATATTACATTTAATTGATATATTAAAAGAAAGGGAGTTATTATCTTATTTTAGGTGTTAGTAAGAGGGTAGTAACAGCCAGCCAGGTGCTTTATACCTTGAGCTGTGAACTTTGGCTGTAACTCCACTTCTAGTGGTTGAAATATACTGTTACTTTGTCCTATTCCTCAATAATACATCACATATTATATAAATCAGTAAATCTTAATTTGTTTTAGACTGGAAGTGCTCGTGATTTTCTTGAAAATCCTACTGAAAATAACTTTAATAAATTGGGAGATGTTGCTGTATCATCAATCATTCAAGAAATTAAAGTGAGTACATGTTTTTTTGTTTTTGAATTTTTCTAGCATTTGATCAAACTTTGTTTCTCAACACATCTTCTCATGTTTCTGACACAAATAATACTGGATCACACACAGACTTCGATTGAGGGCTCTTTGATGTACTGGCTATATACTTAAGAATTTGCTGTACTTTTTACATTCCCTCACAGTAAATGCTCCCTAGGTACTGTGTCAACATTTTCTTTTTTGGATTCTTAGAAATTGCAATTAACGAATGCATAATATTTGCAGCTTGTCGTTTTCTTCTGCTTGTAACTGAATAAAGAGATTTGATTTTAAAAAGCACTTTGATTATGTAGAACATCATACCACCATTAAGTTGAATTTAGTACAATTTCTCTGTTTTAATGATAATAAGGCAACCTTAAGATCGCTGTATACTTAAATATGTATGTATGTGCGAATATTATAGATTTGGCCCTGAAGGTGAACCTCTACTCTCCAGGCTCCGCTTCTATGATGCATTCCTGTTGTTTATTCTAAATATATTGCAGGGCTTTAGCTAGTTTCTTGTTATTGCCTTGCTATTTACTTTTATTGGTATATTTTTATTTTGCATAGTATTCTTAATTTTCATTTTAATAGAACAAAAATGATTTTTCTTTGTAGTTTGAGGGATCCATAACTTAATTTATTGTTTTATTATACTGAATTGAACTTTTTTAGGACGAACAGAAATCAAACTCTCCTAAAACGAATGGTGTTAATCCTGAAAATGAAATCAACGACGAGAAGGTCTCGGTTAAAGAGATTCAGGATATGTTTTCAACTCTCTTAGTATCTGAAAGCACTTCCTCGGCAAAGGAAGAGTCGCACAATCTAATAGGAAAGCTAGTTGTCGCTAAGTTACAGCAAATGAGAGGGGATGTTTCTATCCTTGCGGAAAGATTAATTAATCAAGTATTGTATGAAGGTTTGTTAGGAAATTTGAATCCAAATTCAATGTTGGTTTTAAATCCTCACAAACACAAATCATGACATACAAGAATGTTTTGTTACTATTTTGTGTAGTTGTAAATATTTTTTTTTCGTTTATTTATTTCAATTGTTACTTTTATATGATTTCCACCCATTAATGATTCATCATGTACAGACTTTGTTACAATAAACCCATTTAAGAAAAGCCTTGTTTTTTTGTTTTGTTTCTCTTCCTTGCAAAAATTATTTCCCAAGCGGTTTGCATTATTATTTCATATTTTAACAGGTCAGGCAAGGGAGATAGTGTTTAATATTTATCTTGTTTCCAACTCCTTACACCTCCACCCTCAAATTACCTGCATTTCCGAATGGATGATAAGCACGCTGTGTATCTAGCAACCCAACGTAATTGGGCAGCCCATTTTATATTTATTTTTAAATAAAGTTTTCTCTCTTAATACTCAGTCAAAGCTATGGCTGAAAAGAATTTCAACTATTGTGTCGCCTGTGTAAATATGTGGCATTGTTGGAGTGAAAAGGCTTACCATATATTCCCAGTGTAGAATAATTCCCTCTGCTTTAGAAATATTATTTTCTTACTCATTATGCTGTACTACCAACAGAGATAGGCATCATTACAAGAAAAATTAATGCAATATATATTATTAAAAATACGAGACCAACAGTCAGTCATCTTGATAATGTAGTGTAGGAGGAAAAAGGTTTGGTTCAACGGAAGGCAATATTAGTGAAAATTAAGACCGATAGTGTATAATTCTATTATGATTTTGAACCATTTCATTAATTTTTGTGTGATTCAAGTATGTTTAAAATACTGTACCATTGCTCTCAATTATTCTTTTGACCAATCCCGTTTTACATCACAAGATCTAAGTAATGGTCTAGCATTTTGAACCACATATCTTTCATTCTAGTTTTTTGGAACATTTCATTTAGTGATATCAACAACCTCTATTGGTATTTTCTTTCCTGATTTTTCCAGGATGTGTGCCATAATAACAAGCAATATGACATGATATCTCATTAATATTGGGCTGAGGCATATGAGTATATTCAACTTGGAAGGATTATAAATCAATTATTGTATGATTTACATGTCATTTTTTTCTTTCCATTTGGTCGCAAACCCAACTTAACTGGTCATGTTATGTTAAATAATTTAGAACACTTATGAAAATATCTATGGGATATTTACTGCCAAGGCACTGAGAAATTAACTGACAGCCAGCCTTTAAAATCATCCATAGTACTCCAGGTTGATAAGAGCCTCTGCCTCCAGTATCCCTGGAGTACATGGTAGAATTAGGTCATCATGGTGATAGTCTTCAGAAGTCAAAGCCTGAAGTGCAGAAGTGGAGTCTGGTAAAAAGACTACTTTTGGCTTGATTCCAAGAGAGACTAGTCCACTCTAATGTCGTGGACCCAGTCGGACACTGAGTATATACCAAAAACACAAGTCACTGGCTGATTTTCAACTAATTTTCTTCTTTTTTTTCCATCAAGTATATTCAATTCTGATTGATAGATAAGAATATTATTTTTAATTGCAGTGAAACCTCCCTTAACGGATGCCTCCCTACAGCGTACACCTCTATTAATGGACATTTTCTCACAGTCCCGAATTTTTCTATAGGTAAAATAAACCTCTATATTGCGGACACCTCTGTACAAAGGATACCTCCTTACTATGGACAATTACAGCTAATGTTATCTATAGAAATGTTTTTGTTATCTACAGAAAATGCTGTGTAGGTTTCCAGTAAAATGCCGTGTAGGTTTCCAGAAAAATGCATTAACAATAACAAACTCTTTGTAAGAATAAAATATATATACAGAATAGTGACTAGTAATATCTTCCTAGGAATTTCATAACAGGAACCCCTTCCTTTTCAGCAGAAGCATATGATTTCCGCTGGCAGATAACTATTGTTTTGCCTACGCGGTATCACTGTTCTGGAATATTCCATAACTCTGTTCAGTTCACATTCCTTCCGCAGAACTTCCCTCTCTTCACTTTTCAGTTGGTTTTTAGCTCTTGTTGAGTAAGTATCGTGCTTTCTCTTCAATATGTCTAATCGGAAATCTCTGACACTTAAAGAAAAAATTGACGTGATAACATTTTCCAATCATGAAAAATGTGGTGTGCGTAAAGTTGCCGAGTTTTTTAAGATAGGGAAAACACAAGCAGCAGAAATATTGAAAAAGAAAGATGAAATTTTTAAGAAATGGACGGAAAATTGTGACAAAAATACTTATTGAACTTCTTTCTATATACTTAAAAAAAATTGTTATGGGTAATTATTAAATGGTTAATTAAAACATGAATTAAATGTACAAATTTGGTACGTATCCAGCTTGACCAACCCCTCTATATCGTGGACACCTCTCTATAGTGGACAATTTTGGTTCTCCCAGAGGTGTCCGCTATAGAGAGGTTTCACTGTATAAACTTTTTCTTCTTCCTACTTGTGTATGTAGCAACTTATTTTCCTATGATCTGAATATACACGTTGAAGTTAAGACAACGTCTGATTACTTGATCTATTTTTTGTTATGGTGTCTATCTACTTCTCAGCACAAATCCTGATAGCCATTGTTTCATGGCAGTGCTTAGCTGTATAGAAGTTGGCAATTTTGTCTTAACATTCACATTACTTCAGGGGATTTTCAACTGCTTAACCCCTGGTTTGTATAAAGTGTCTGACAAACACGAGGGAATTTCAATGAAGTATGATGGCAGCAGTGAGCATCTTGACTCTAGATGCTCACTGCTGCCATCATACTTCACTCGTGTCAGACACTTTATACACACCAGGCATTAAGAAATTCAACTATAGCCTGTTCATTTAGATGGAATCCTTCAAATCCTCCATACCCGAAATTCTGCGGGAATTATTCCAAACGGGTCCGCCATTTGCATTGTTATTTCAATGAACAACACATTACGTGAAACTCAATAAAAACTGATTATATCTCATTTAGGACTAGGGAAGGCTATGAGAAGTCAGGCAAGGAAGATAGTTTTTAATATTTATCAATACACAGCCAAAGCAAAGGTTGAAAACGTTTTAAATTTCACTTTTAAACACTATCTCCCTTACCTAACCTCTCAAAGCGTTCAAGAGATAATCACTTTTTATAGTGATTCACATTAGGTGTTTGATGAGGATTTGCAAATGGCGGAACAGAAGGGAGAGTGTCCAAATTCCCGCCCAGAAGTTTGCATGCGCAATTGAACTCCTGGGTTTATCTAAATAGGCTATAGCTTCAATGGGATTTGATTCCCTTAATTTAGTTTACCCATGACTGTCATTTTTTTTTATTAAATATAGTTTAAGTTAATAAATTAATGTTCTGAGCCGTTCATTGGTGGCTTATTTGAGTGAATTAAACCAGACTTAGTACAATTACCCTGCCTAGCTTCAAGGGAAAATCTTAAGAATGTAGAATTTTCTCTAAAAATACTGGGGATCGTAATTCCCATCATTGTGGTGCTTATGGAATCTAATTTTATTTTTAATTATTTAAAAATAATATGGATTCTTTGACATTTAAGATATAATAGTGTAAATTATGAACAAGTTTTATTTATATTAAAATGTTTTTTTTTATGTAGCCTCACCTGTAATCAAATAATAATTTTTTTTTTTAGAATTTTTGCGATGCCCCAGATCATTGGTGAATAGCAGGAAAATATTAGTTTTATACTTTTTTTTTTTTTTTTTTTTTTTTTTTTTTTTTTTTTTTTTTTTTTTAAATGATTATAATGAAAGCTCTAAAATTTACTGACACCATTTGTATCCTACTCATGCTTTCTCTGTCAAACTTCTCTCCAGAGAATTTTTAAAAGAAATTTGAATAAAACAAAAACATTTCAGGAAAAACCTTTTGAGACACACCTTGATGAATTGATGAAGGCAATCATACAAGTATCCAGTTTAATTGAACTTACCACAAGTGACGATGATGCAGCGAACTCTTGGACTATGACTGCTACTGAAGACCTCTATGATGTTTTGTTTCAATGGGCCATTGAAAGAAACAGCCTATCCTATGTCAATAATACATTACCAGTTCATTTAGGATTAATAAAGGTAAGTGAATTAATTGTTTTTATTAAAGAATATTACGTTTTCTTAAGAGTACAAGCCACAGGAGGCAAATGTTTTTTGATATTTAAGATGTGGCTTCTTGGGTTTACCCTTTTTAAATACCATTGAAGGGTGGGGCACCAAGCTTCTTATTATCAATACAAAGGCCTTCCTGATCAATGATAAGGTTTTAGTTTGAAGCATGTTATGCTAGGCAAAATTATTGTAAACTCCCAATAGAGTTTTCTAACTTGAAAACACTGAAGATTTTATCTTCTAGTGTCGTCCGAGGGTAGGGTTCGGGGTCTCAGACTATCCCTAGGCCCACCCAGTATTTAATTGTTTTATAATTATTATTACTTTTTTTGTGTTCATCTACTGCTGAGGTAGATCCCACCCAGTATTTAATTATTTTATAATTATTATTTTTTTTGTTCATCTACTGCTGAGGTTATTAGAACCTAATTTTTTTTTTTTTTTTTTTTTTTTTTTTTTTTTTTTCTTTTTTTTTTTTTTTTTTTTACGGCGCATCTACAACTTGGCCAATAGCGCCGACCTATTTTATTATTATTATTTATTAATGGGAACCTGCAAAGATGAAAATCAAGTGGGCAGGGCATATTACTAGCCACACCATACCCCTAGTGTGCCGTTTGGCCAAGGATCAGCTACTTCAACAGTATCTGTCCCTCTGGGCCCCTGTGGCCTATTATGGGGCTGATAGAAAATAAAGTGGAGCACAACTTCTCATAAGAACTATTTTTAAAATATTTTACTATTGTTTTTATAAGCTCAATTGGTTTTAGGATGAAGAAACGAAGAAGCCTGTAAAAAATAGCAAGCTGCGAGGTTGTTTATTTGCTGTTAATCATTTGCTCAAAGAAGACGTTTTTCCAGTTAATACAAAAGATGTACTACGAATACTCATGAAAACAGTGCGATGAGCATATTAGGATATTTAAAACAATACACATGTAAATAGTCACAAAAAATTTGTTGTACTGTGATCAATTTTAATTAATATTGTATATTGTAATTATTAGTATATTTTTACTTGATAAATTTACATAATTTCTCTACAATAATTTTCTTTAAAAGGGATCTGATTAATATGTGGTTTAAAATAATTAGCTAACAGATTTTATATTAAAAAAAAAATGAATTATGTATCACCAGGAAGTGAGTGTAAAATTAATTAAATTTTAGCAACTTATTGTTTAATTGCTGATTTTCAATGACGAGACTATAAAGGAAATCTTAATGACTAGCCAGGATAGGGCTGATGCCTTTTCTTTTTTCCAAAGAAAAGCCACCACCCCTAGTGGGAATCAACCCCACAACCCTTGGCACAGAGTGTTGAGTGCTCACTCCTTAACACTCACGACCACCAGGCCTCCTAAGCAAATTTATTATTATTATTATTATTGTAAATTAAAAGATTTATTTGTTGCCCTATAAATTAAAAAAAAAAAAGTTTGATTTGCAGAAACTGCAATGCCTTTCTCTGCCAGGGTCTTTTAGAAAGCTTAGACTAGACACAGTTAATGCGTTGTTTTGATCTTTTGTGAAAAAGTTAAAATGAAATGCCAAAGAAAAGCAAGATTTTATGCCCTACAGCAGGAAACTGACAGTATGCTAAGCGTAAATTACTCTCCTCTTCTCAACTTTTGCTCTTGGAAGACATTATTACAAATATATTTCTCATTTACTTATCTTGTTTTACTAAAGCACTCACATTACGAGAACAATTAATAAAAGTTGGCACTCAAAGCAAAATCACACATTAATGGTTATTTGTTATGTTTTAAGACAAATATTTTAACTATGAGAATTATAGTTCAGATGCCTAAAATTCTGCCAGAAGGGGAGCACATGTATATCATGGTGGAGGAAAAAAAAACACCATAGAACTTATCGTCCCTACCATGTCAATCTATCGAATATGCAAATCGGAGCAAACTAGAGAACAAACATATTCTATCCATTGTCGAAGTAATATATTGAAAAATGGGCTCATTCGATGCTTTATTTAATGCATTAAAAGCTATTCTAAAGGGGTTAGAGTTGCGAAAATTTGCGACAAGTCGCATCGTCCACAATCCAATAGCAAAGTCTCGAATGTGAAAAACGAGTTTTTGCATATTCGATAGTTTGACATGGTCGGGACGATATGCCCTATGTGTGACTGATAATTTGCCTGTTTTGGTTGTGTTTACTTTTATTTCCTAAGCCATTTCGATTCTAGTTTCTTATTGTAATTTTACTGTAAGTTATGTAATCTTTGACTGCTATATATTTATTTTACTTAGTTAAGTGTGAACATATTTTAATAATTTGGATTTTCATAAGTTACTAATTCATTTATTAGCTTAATAATTTTTATTTCACTATATTCTGTGTTATCCTATTCCAAGAATGTTACTTAAAATACTTCTTATCAGTTAAATAATGAAATGTATTTGCTTATAAAGTGGTATGTATCAAATTTATCTCTTTGTATATATAATTTTCCATAATTGAATTGTGTTTGTAAATAATATGGACCCCTGTAAAAAGTTCTTTAACTTAAATATAATAATTTATCTTTCTGTCTTTGTAGCCAGTTTCCCTTAAGAAAAATAATGGTACTATATGGAAGTTAAATAGATTTAGTTGGCATGTTGGTAGGAGGGTCTAGATAAACACATTCTTATTTTATCAATTTTTTTCATTATATCTGATCACTGCAGACAAAAGAACAAAAAAAAAAAAGATTGGAAATAGTTCATTGGTTCAAATTACCTGGTCTGTTGGAAATAGAATCCAGAGTGCTGAATGAATGATTATACCTTTTAACATGTTCTGGCCCAGCGTTGTAGCATATGCGTCCGAGAGATGTGTTCTGCGGGCTAAGCGTTGTGGTGTGTGCGACAGCATAAAACTTATCTTTCTTTCTATCTCCACTACTCCGGGACTTGTTCTATACCCTACAATTTTGGTTTGGGACCTCATTACGTTATTCCAGGTTAGGTTTGCGGGTCTGGTATCATATGATAATGAATCCACCAGAAAAATCCCTTCAGCAGGCCTGCTGTCGTCGCATATTTGACACTTAACTAAATTGTAATTAACCCTCTTTTTTTTTTACATTTGAAATTTTGTTGGGGGGTTTAGAAAAAAAAATTGCAAGAAAAGGTATCAATACTTCAGCTTGTCATATGAACCACTAACAGATGTCTCTAGGAACAGAGCTACTTAACCCTTTAAGGCGCAGAGACGGCTTAAGCCGTCGTAAGTTCAAAAATTCGTTTGCAGCGCCGGTTCTAGTAGCTTATTGCTCTAATTAATATCCTGGGACTGTTAAAACTATTTACACCCTTCCAGCCCCTTTCTCCCCCTTGGCAGCCCACATAGCGATACTTTGTCGTCTTCCGGCACCTAACGTACCCAAACTCACGTAACCAAAATTTATTTCCTTTCTGCTTTATGTAATTATAAATGTTTCAAAGAGTAAAAATATTTCTTCGTAAATTTTAATTTGAGTAAACGGGCTAATGATGAAATATTATAGAAATTCAGAAAATAAGTAAGCAAAGAATCCAGAGACCAAGGCAACTAACACATGTAAGAAATCCCATTATAAGTGTGAAAGATCGCGGCCGCAACGTGTGAAATGCCTAGACCTGTGTCATGCGGGTTTGCATTCAAGTACACATTACATAGACCCTTAAAGCGCACAAACGGCTCAGGCCGTTTAAAAAAAAAATGAAAAAGTTTGATTTTGCAATAAATGGGCTATGGGGTGTGTTTTAGCAACCACAAGGAGTCATTTTGCATGAATTGATTTTTAATGTTTTTTCCGATGATTGCGCCTTAAAGGGTTAAGTAGCTCACGGTCTAGAAACGCTGGAGAAGTAAAGCTACTATAGTAGCTCATGGTCCGGGAAGCCCACCTCTCACCGAGCTACTATAGTTGCTCACGGTCTCTAAAGGGTTAATCCACAAAAAGTACATCATTTCAAAAGTTTCTTCACTTTTTAATATGTTTTTTTTTTTTAATATATGTTTACCAAAATAACATTACAAAAGGCCGTCACGCAGGAGCTGCATAACTAAGCACTTTCCTCAGAATTTGGCTAGTGTAGACTGCTTTCCAGAACAATTTGCTTAAAATATCCTACATAAATAAAATAAAAACATGAATAGATCTCTTTTAAATTTGTAATGAGTAACTGATCAATTATTAATTTGCTTCCAGAGTTATGTTTACACATGGTACTACTACACTACGTAATAAATACAAAAAAACCTCATATTATCGTATTTTGATCTAACGCAGGAACAGGATATAGTCCCTCTAGTGGTAGAAAGCGCTCCTTGCGGCGGCTTTGTGAACCTACGCCTGGCGGGCTTTTCTATTGAAATATATTACAAAGTAAACCCCCGCTTTCCGATTGACCGATTCAGCTCATTTTTACAACACTTCTTTCTCATGAGTTACCCACGACGTATACCGCGTTTCGTTACAATACAGCAGAAATTACGACCGGTATGAGTATATTAGGAATTTGGGTCCGGAGTAAACCCCCCCCCCCCTTCTAATGAACCGATTTAGTTTATTTTTACAACACATATTTACCTGTAGATTGCCACTACGAATACCGAGTTTCGTCGAAATATACCAAAAAACACGGCTGGTAGTGGCGAATTGGTATTGTGGGTCCGGAGTAAACCCCCCCTTCTAATGAACCGATTTAGTTTATTTTTACAACACATATTTACCTGTGGATTAACACTACGAATACCGAGTTTCGTCGAAATATACCAAAAATCACGGCTGGTAGTGGCGAATTGGTATTGTGGGTCCGGAGTAAACCCCCCCTCCTAATGTACCGATTTAATTCATTTTTATATCTCACTTTTCTCTCTATATTACCACTACGAATACCACGTTTTGTTGAAATATAACAAATATTACGGCTGAAATGGTCAAATTAGTGTTTTGGGTTCGGGGTAAACCCCCCCTTCCGGTGGACCGACTTTGGTGGTTAACGAACTCGTTCAATCGTTTGATAATTGAATGCTATATACCAAGTTTCGTGACGAAAAAACAAAAACAAAAACTCTGGCTGCTACCATGTTAACAGACACACACACACACACATATATATATATATATATTTTAACGGGGGTCATTTTCGGTGTCTACTAGGTAGGATCGATAAAGATTTGAAGAAATTTTTCAAAAATTCCGTCATGAGTCCAACCTCAATAGCTACTTTCCTTCGGAGGAAAGTGCTAAAAGGAAGCCATCGGTCCTGAAAGTGTTAATATCAAGAGCACAGATTGTAATGCCTAAGTTAATTTAGCCTGTCAGGGAAGGTAGCTCACACATTTCAAGCTCCACACCCTCAAATATCAACTGATCTAGTAGTTTCCTTGTACAATTTCGTAATGGAATAAACATTTCCTCATTTATCATTTGAATTAAAAATCAATATAATAATATCGAAGCAATGGACAGTTGTAAAGAAAAACAAAGATTTAACCCTTACTTTACTTGTACCTCCTGTCATTTACTGCTGAAGAGTAAGCCAAAATGTCTAATAAAGATTCTTCCAGAAATATGTTTTAATCTAATGCAGTTTACAACACTAATTTCTGAACTTTTGGAAAAAACTATTTTAAGAGCAAGAATTTTTAAGAAGTAATAAGTTACCTGAGTTTTAAGTAATGATCATCCTTTGTGATAAGATCTTCTAGTTTGTAGAAAGTGACCATTTGTGTATCTAAAGGATTTTATTTACTTGTTTAAAATTACTTGTTGAGTTTAAACTGTCATAAGTGCTTATAACAGGATTGTAAGAATCTACTATGAAATCTAGCAATTCAAATATTTCTTTGTATTACATGAATATCTATGTCTCCTTGACAACGGGAACAGAAGAAGCGTGGTCAAATAGAGCTTTAGACTGGAATGTACATTAGTTATTGAAAAGTGCTAATTATAATTGTTGTTATAGTGTTTTCTAATACCTACATTCGGAACAGTACTCCAGATTGAAAGAGGCTTATTTATTTCATAAGATAATGGGTCCTAAACACCTCTTAGGCAACCACCACAAGGCGATGCTCAGCATGTTTGGTGACTATCCATCTTACAATGCGAGTTGCTACTTAGGTTCTGAATTGTTACTTAACTAATTCATTTCAACTCTAATATTCAAATTAATTGATGTATTCTCAGGATGTTATTAAGAGGGTTTATTCATTAATGAGTCAAAACATATAACAAATTTATTATGAAAATATATTACATAGTCTTTCATTTTAATAGAAATTACATAAACAAAAAACCATTTAAATGGACACAAATATTATAATAATATTATTTTATTTTTCAATGGAGAAAAAAGATATAGAGTACAACAATGAAAGTGAAATATTTTTATAAAATATTTAACTTTCACCCTAAGAATCTTGGTGAAGTCAAATTACTTAGATACTAACACTTGAGCAATCTAAATTTCATCGCTACTTATTGTCAATCAATTTTCATAAGAAGTTAAAATGCGTATTTATGACTAGGAACATTCTTGAATATTTTTTTTTTATTATTTCAATTAAATTTTGAAATAATTATTTATTTTAATATACAAGTAGGGATAAAAACAACTTACAAGAAGTAATATGAGATCAAATTCCGAAATTGCATTCATATATGTACAAATCTTTATAAACTTTTACTTATTTATATGAATATATATTATTTGAATAGATATATCAAAAGAAGACTGTCATTATAATGAGATTTAAATGAACTAATTGGAAAGGGTCCTTCAAAACAAAGTTTTAAAAGGACTTGCTTTTTACCCAAAGCAAATATCATTACTTATTTTAAAAACCCGTGTCTAAAATTATTTAATGAACCTTAGATAAAATAAGAGAGTTAATTCTTCAAGTACTGAAGTTAATATTATTAAGTACATTTTCAATATCTTTTCAGTAACTAAAGAAATAATCTCAATCTTCGTCTTTCCAAATCTGTCTATTAACATCGCAATAAGACATTTCTCAAACGAATGTGAATACAAAGCTCATGAAATTTTTAAATAAAATGTTTAACAACAAAAAATTTGGATGATATTTAATTATTGTTCCCACTTGCTGACAGTTTTTAGATAACTCACACTTGTTAAATCGGTCGTTTTATGACCAATCAGGTGTATACAGGTATTACTTGTGCTACGTAACACCTGCAAACTGGGCACGTTCTATGATAATCCAATATAGTATAAGCACAATCATTACAAAGCACAAGATGTTTACAGTTGAGCAGCATTGCATTTCTTTTGCTGTCCATACAAACAATGCACAACTTTTCAGCCTTTTCTTTCTCTAATTGCTTCTGCAATTCGTCTCTATTGAATAGATTAATATCATTTGGAGTTCGGTTTATGCCTTTTTTAATTTTTATTTTTCTTAAAAAAATACAAACCTTTGAAATGAACGTAAGCATATAGTCAAAAGTAATCAAACATACTGATGAAAGCACCTTCTGGCAAATATAACCTAACTTATGGCATAATCTAGACTTATAACTGAAATAACTAACTGCCGAGACTAAAAGGAACCCATACATAGCTTCATGAGTTAATATATATAAAACATAATGTCCCAAATTAACAGATCTCTTCTTTAGATAAGAAAGTGCCAGTTGAGGTAGTTTAGGAATGTTTTCAATACATGTCCAAACAGTTTTCACTATGTGGGATGCAGTTTGCCCTATCAGGCATAAAGCTCCAAATATCAATTCTGAAGGCTTTAGTACACAATGCAAAAACAAATTTTGATAAAAATCATTTTCGAAAAAAGAAAAAAAAGCTAAGAAAACGTTACAAAAAATAGAAGTTGATTCCCTGGTTATCTGAAGCACTGTTGTAGCACATTTACTGAGAGCTTCATTTATGTAAACCCATACTAAAAGAAGTATACTGCCAATGTCTCTTAAGAAGATGTCAAAATCGTCATTGAGTATCTTGAATGCTTCACTTATAGTGTATACTACAACACGACAAGCCTCAAAAATTCGAAAAACTATCAGAAGAATACAATAGCCAAGCACTAAGGAAACTCGGTAAAACCAATAAAATATCTCCTGGACGCTATTAATTCCTGATAAAATAATATCTGCTACTATTAAAATGCTCATTTCACGTTTTCAGTATTTTTTTGTTTCAAACATAAGGTCTTTCAATTTTCAAGCGTCCAGTAAGACTTAACATTTGAAATTAATAATCGATTCTCTCCTCAACGGTTTTCTCTAGGAGGAATAAAGCAGAGCAAAAATAATACCAAAGCAGTATTATTCTTGTAGTCGAAATATCTGAACGAGAAAGGTATTATTATTTCAATCTTTAACGTCTATTATAATTAACTCAGAATTTTAGGACAGGTTATATATCGGAAAGCTAGTATGGAACTCTTATTTTCATCAGTTGCTTCGTTTTTATTTTAATTATTCCCTTAAAGTATTTGTTTACTTAAAAAATGACGGACATTAATGCACATTCTAGGAGTTATGCTCAGGAAAGAATTCTTAAAATATTTTTTCATTGATCATATCTACTAGAAAAATGATGCTCATTAAAATTTACAGATCATTTTAAAGGTAGATTGATAAAGATATTTAAAAGTATGGGTAACATCTATTCTTATGTAACCCATTAAATTCTATTCGATTCACGTCCAAATTGGAAGATTGGGGAGGGTTAAGTTTTTTTTTTTAGATAACTAGGGAGAGGAAAGCTCACTCATTTAACATATATAGGAAGCCCACCTTCACGGGTGCTGTGATTCCATCTGACTCAAGTCATAACTATAGTCACAAGTTGTCTAGTTTTATATATTTATTAGACAGGATGCTGAGGGTCCCACTTAGTAAAGCAGACTACAAAAATGAACTGGATACCAGAAAATACCGGTGCAGGTTAATGGTTTTGAAAAAACGTCAATAGACAAACTAATAAAGAAATGCCTCAAAAAGATGTATGCGATGGATGGGTATAAAGACGAATAAAACATCTAGCAAATGGTGTTCAATCCCATACATACATGGCCTCTCGGACAAGATGGCGCGGAAATTAGGAAGCCAAGGAATAAATGTGGCATTCAAAAATCTTGGTTCCTTAAAATCTAAACTGTGCAATGCCAAGGAAAAAGTGTCAATGGGGGAGAAGTCTGGGATTTACAAAATCAAATGCACAACATGTGAAGGCTTCATATATTGGACAATGTGGTCGAAAGTTGAGGAAGAGGTGTTATAAAGAGGCCCTAGATCTAATATTATTACACAATGTAAAGAAGGGGTATAAGATGAACGTCCTGGAAGGTATTGAGATTAAATTAGATAAGCAAATGAATAATGGTAAAAATCTCAATTTGAGGACGAATACGTGGCGGCTGAAATACGGGACTGAAGATGGATTATCGCGGCTCGGAGACGTCAGTCTTCGGGTGAAACGGCTACAGTATGGACCTAAGAGCATTAGGTTTATTTACCGGTTAGTGATATACTTTTCTTTTGGTTTGGTTTTTAATTTTAACGGATGTCTGTATGTACGGGTTTTAATTTATATGTGAGTATGAATGCGTGTATGTTTTGAAGTTTTAGTATTACATTTTTTTTTATTTATTGTAACTTGTTGTTTCTTTGAAATGTTATATGACTATTCTAATGGTTTTATTGCTCGATAAACTTATCTCCTTGTTAAAAATTATATATTTTGTGTTTTTTTCTATGCTATAGAAGCACTGATGATAGAGCTGTAGTCTCTGAAAGCATGCTTTGACAATAAAATACATCATTTGTGGTGGAGACCTGGAGTTGTTGGTCCACCATCGTCCAGCCAAAACCATGTCAAGAAGTCTTAGGGTATGTTTTTCCCTTACTTCTGTATAAAATAACTTGTTCTCATACAGCTTGAGCTATTTAAGCCTTCATTGCAGATATGACTGGATTAATATCTAGGTTTGGAATTGGACTAATAATATGTGTCAGTACTTTAGTCTTAATCACCGCAAACAAATAATAATCTTCTTCTTGAAGGCAAGAACTGTCCATTATTAACTCGTATGTGAATACTTTTTAATGGGTACTTTTAGTAATTCAATTTATTTTCCGTTATATTTATTATTTAAAGTTTTTATAAACTGTATTAATATTTAAAATATTTAACAAAGCTTCAATTCTAAGAAAAATAGGTTGTTTAGTGAGTTTGAAAAAAATATTGGTTGTACAAATAATTTTGTTGCCACTGTAAGTGCAGGATCTTTTCTATCCAGCTGTATACACTGCCATTGATTGAATAGTTTTTTTTATTTTCTTTTTCATTTTCTTCTAAGTTTTATCGATTTAGAAAAAAAAAAAAAAAATCTATTTTAAGTTCCGATTACACCAGGAACTGCAGTTCTGTTCATATTTTATTCCAGACTGTTGCTGTTCACAACCAGGATGGAAACCTTGAAAAAAAGTGCAGCTACACTAATCAGATGGAAGCGAGCAAGAGAATGTAGAGATATTCTACACAAATGTACAAGTGATAGGTTCCTAAATTTAATTGCATCAAGATTTTCTTAGATGTCTAGATAGAAGTACCATATGCTGTGTACAGGCTAAAATGTCTATCAAGATTAAGAAAATGCATTAGAAAGTATAATAATTTTAGTGGGGTCTCCCGCGGTCTAGTGGCTAGTGCCTTGGATTCATAAGCGGGAGATGGTGGGTTCGACTCCCACCTGCTGCAGGAATTTTCTCATATCAGGGCTCGCTGGGAAAATTCCTCACTGCACCCTGGATGTCGGCGCTAATGACCTAGATGTCGATGTGCCATAAAAAACAAAAACAAAAAAAAAACATTTAAATTTTAGTATGCAAGTATGAAATCTTGATCTTAGTCATCAATAATCATGAAATTCACGAATCTAAAAGAAGTTTGTTTTTAGAAGCAGTCATCGATTTCAAAGTGAGTGTGGACGTTTTAAGCAAGATGACAAAACAAAAATAGCTCTTACTCTTTAGCTGCAAAGTTTCTCTGGATTATGATGGAATTAGTAGTTTCAATCTGAGGAATACTAAATAAGGCCACTACGTTCTCCAAACATTTATTTAGAACTCATTCATGTAAATGAACTTTAGCTTAATCATTAACTTTGTTTTATACTTATTTTTTTGTTTTATCTTTTATGACACTATTAAACATGCATATTGCATGGAAGAATAATAAAAAGAAATACTCATTTACCATTAAAAAATTAATTTTTATAAATAATACAAATTTATTATTTGAATACACAATTTAATTCTTAATGCGGCAATAAGAATGGTTTCATTAAATTGTAATAAAAGATCGTCAACTTTCTAAAAAATATTTAACTTTTTTATAAAATATTAATGCAATGAAGTTATTAGTCAATGGAATCTAAAAAACCACATGCCCAATCAGATGTTGCAAAGAATATTAAATAAGTAACATTGATACAAAACATTTCTCAAGGAAAAATAATTAGGACGTGAATTAAACAAAGAGAATAATGTACATGCAAGCTTCTAAGAACAATATAAACAAATAATATTTGGGAAATTTTATGCTTTGTCGATTACTAAAAATATTTGTATAAAAGTCTGACAAAAATTTTAAATTGCTAACAAATCAGCTTTTTCAGTAGAAATTGATTCCTCCTTCAGAAATTAGCAGTAAATTAAATTATTCCTTCTTTTATGAAATAGTCACCTTTTAATACAGTAATTTACCACTATTAAATTATTTTTTTTTTTTACAGAATTAAATGAATTGTAGCAGTTCTACAATTAAATAACAAAAGCTATATTCAATTTTATTGTTACTAATAGTAAATGAAACACATAGAGATAGATGGGTCTACATCTAAGCTGCAAAAGATCTGTTGCATGTAAAAAAACTTTTATTTATAGAACTTCATAATGAGTAATAACTAAAATTAAAAAGAACTGTTTTGTTTTGACAATTAATAAATGCATACAGAAAAATTATCATTATGAAAAGTTTTAGAGTACCAAAACAAGACTTAAGAATGAAGACTTTCATAGTATATTTATCCCTAAATGCTTGACATCATCATGTTTTTACTTTTTTTGTATCTTTTTCAAGAGCTTTTGCCTTGGCTTTCTCATAAAGAGGTAAAAGTTGACCTTCTTTAGCAAGAATTTTTAAAATTTCTACAATGAGTGGAAGATAATTGTGTTTACGACGTATATTTTCTAACTTGTAATGTTTAACTTTGTTCTCTTCTTCTTCAATCAGCAACCTAAGCCTTGCAATTTCAGATTGTAAAGTATCGGTCTCCATTCCACTTTCCTGAAAATAAAAACAAAATTAGGGAAAAGATGTTTCTAATTAATTTAATAATTAATTTAATACTAAATGGTGATATTCATTATTATAAATTGTAGAAGGCCAAGTGGTACAAATAGCGAGACACAGAGAAAAGACATTTGGAGAGTTAAGGAACAAGGACAGAGATGCATGGCAGAAATGGATTGAAGCATATTTTGTTGAAAAGCAAATGAGTGGAAGAGAAAAAAAAAAAAAAAAAAAAAAAAATCCTAAAACTGCGAACACATTAAATAAACAAGAATTTACTGTATAATAAAAAGCCTGGTAAAGGCTAGTATAATATGCTGTCAATGACTTCATTTGATACAAAATTAGAATATCAGTGATGTGCATTAGATCAGTTAATATTGGCTTTTCTTTCTCTCTCTTCTCTATAAAAAAAAACTTATTTTCTTTTAAACGTAAATTATTTTAAATACTCACTTCCATTTGCTTTTGTAGCTGCTGAAGTTTGCGTTCATACTTCATTTTTTGATCAGAAATAACGGCCATCAAGTTAAAATGAATTTCTCCTTCATTGTATCTGTAAAAAAAAGTATTTGAATTGAAGTTTAAGTGATTTTTCTTTCTTATGACATATATGGCAAAAACAAAACACCTAATTATACAAACTTCATTTTCATTTTTCTTCCCTTGTACTACTCACAAACTCACTTTAATGTTAAAAGTAATTATAAAACGACAACCAATAAAAACAAAAAAAAAAAAAAAAATAATAAAACCAATAGAAAAAGTCAGATTCTCAGGAACTGCGTCACATTAATGTTCTTAATACTGCATGGGAACTGCGTGTTTCCATAAAGTTCTTATGCCTAGTTAATATTTTGTGGAAAACGCCTACTCCAATTTCTAAGAAAATTGAAATTTCAAGCACCCCAAGCACAGAAACTGACAGTAACAACTCTAAGCTTAAATTACTCACTCTCCCTCCTCGAAAATATATTAGGTAAATATATTTTCGAGGAGGGAGAGTATTCGAAAAGTCTAGAGTAAGTATTCGAAAAGTCTAAAATGTCTCACATAAATCAATCATTAATTTTTTAATATGTCCTCAACTCTACTACATATAAACAAAATATACATATCTTAGCTTGGATGAGTATCTAACATCTGGAAAAAATTAAACTGAATCTGTTGTTTTGGATTAACAGACACCAAAGGTGTAGTTTCTCTACTTTTTTTTTGAAAATGGTTATAAATATTGTCTTGAAAATGATTCCCCATGTCAAAATACCAATAAAAAATGTACCTGTAAGCCTATTAAAGCAAGCCATAAAACATCATAAAGTGTTAAAGCTTCCTGAATATGGAGAAGTAGTCCGAAACGTTGGATTGAAGTGATAAAGCTCATGGAGAATTCTGAAGGGACATTCCTCAACTTGATTTGTTAATACTACTTGATTATTAGTTAATACCCTTCACTATTTATTTAATTATAAAAAAAACCCATCAAGTATTCTGGTAGGTAGAATCTACTCATTAGACTCAAAAAAATACAACCATCGCCATGGAAAATAGACTAGTTCCCGAAGATACCAACCAGTTAAGCAATGCTGTGCGTGGCCATTAAGAGGCTGGGTGACATCGAGGTAAAACCACGTGCCTTTGCCATAATTAATGGGTGGCTACCCCAGAAGTTGATAAGCGGAGAAAAAGTAAAAAAAAAAAAAAAAAAATGGAACTTGGCCTTTGTAGGAGATGGAACCGCGTCAGATGGAATACTATAAGATAAATTATTCAAATCATAGGAGAAATGTAAAACAAGGTAAAAACCGTTGACTGACAACTATTTAATTTTATTTTTAATGATTTTTTCCTGTAACAATTAAAGATCCCCTTTTTGATTTATTTATTATTCTGTTTTCTTTTGCTTATCCTCTCCTAATACAACAAAACACTACACTGAGCACAATATTATCAATAGCTATTAAAAAAACAAAAAACTGAATATTACTTATTTATTAATTAATAAAAAATACTTACTTATTTATTCTTTTTTCTATGATGGGTCGAACAAAGTCAATCCAATCTGAATCAGAAGGAATTTGCCCAAGATCAATAGGACCCTCCTTTAAACCGTCTAATTCATACAGCCTTCCTTCTATTGGCACATAACCAACAAAATGAAAAACATCTTCATCTTTTAAGGCATTTTTATTATCAAATTCAAAGAGGGTTTGTCTGTGGAAAAAAAACAACAAATAAACTGAGACAACAAAAATCATTTATTCAGAAGCATGCTTTAAATTAATGAAACATCCACATTTTTTGTTTCACTGTTGAAAAGTATTATATAAAATAAATCCTGTAATAATTAGCTAATGCGTGTATAATTAACTCACTCTGATAATTGCGAATAAGTCAGATAAGTTTGCTTAATAATAATAATAAAGTTGCACGAATTTATAGCAATTATTCACAAGGAAGAATAATTATTAAATTTTTAGTCAAAAATAAGCTTCTAACCAATTCTATCGATTGTGGAAAATTAGAGTTAAATAGAAATAATCTTTCATTTTGCTGCCGAAAATTAAAGGTTAGAAGATGTCTAGGAGACAGGCTGAAGAAGAATGAAGTATTTATATTTTATATTTATTTTGCATACGTTCTATGCGTTTCCGCTCAATCAAGAAGGTATCAAAACTCTAGTCATCCAACTCACAAAAATTAATAGAATTTTATTAATTTTAGCGAGTTGGATTCACTAGAGTCCAGACATGTTCTTGTGTGAGCGAAGCAAGCGGAAATGCATAGTACGTATGCTCATAAGCGACAGGTTACGATGGGTCAGGAGGCCCTTAAAATTTACAATTTAATTTACATTTTAAAATTCAATAAATAATTTATCAACATTTCAAATGAGAGTTCTTTATTTCCCAATTTCACATCCCTGCACATGCGTTTACAAATGTTGTTGTTTATGCTAGCTTTCCTAATCTGCATAACAGTGAACATTAGTGCTTAATAACTTTTTTCCTAGTTGAGAGCGACTTTTTTTTTTTTTAATGGATTCGTGTTTAGCGGGTCAAAATACTACATAGAACAACCAGTAAACAAAAAAAAAAATAATCGGCGAGTAGGCCCCTAAACTTCACAATTACCCATTCGACATATAGATTTTTATGACAATCTGATTGTTGTCCTTAGCCGAATCCCAACTATACCCCGATGTCTTATCACCTCGACGGCTAACTATCTGCACCTAATTATAAAGGTTATGTTTCGTTTTATTAAAGAAAGAATGAAGTTATCTGTATTCTGGTTAAATACTAATTACAGGGAATCTGGCGAGGCATAAACAACAATAATAGATAACCAATAAATTCATTTATACAAATAGAGAACAACAAACAATCTTTAAGAATACCTTGCAAATGAATTATGAACGCTTCTGATGACATGAGCATTACTCAAAGCTAAGCCTTTCATATTAGCATCAAATGCCTGGCAGAAATCTTTGAACTCCGTGAGTGTTGGACCAAGTGTCAAATCAGGATGTTTACAATTCAATAAAATGCTTAAAATAGCTTGAGTGGCGCAAGCATTATTTATCACCTGGAAAAGCATGGGCAAATAATAAAAAAGTGGAATATAAATAGTATTATAATATTAATGGTATAATGTTTGATCATTAATTACTACCAAATAAAATTTTTAATTATTGATCATGGAGAACAAGTGAATTTTTTAAGATAAAAAATCGTAGGGTAGCTCTTTTGTTATGTAATCAAAATTAGCAAACACATTTTTTAAGAAAAAAATGTCTATTTAAATTAACTTGTTTATGAAGATATTAAATTTTACAGTTGAGAGTTTTAACAAGCTAATTAGAAATTAAATGTCTTCACTGATATTATATAACAGGTAAATATAAATTGTTACTCACCTGTTTTGCAAAAAAGATTTTTTCTAGTCTATTGTCTCTAACAATCGATCCAGCGGGTTCATCATTAGCTTTCCATTTAAACAGGAAAATTAACCCATGAACTGGTCTAAAATTGAATTTAATGATCATTAATTTGCTAATATAATATAAATACTAAAATACATGGATTTTATATGAGAAATTAATCTCACAAAAATCAATAAATGAATTCATTAAATGTGGCGTCAACTTTCAAAACAGGATATATCCAAATCGTACAACTTTTTGGGGGACAAAAAACATCTAAGCTAGTATAATTTCTTCAGGAAATTAATATTTACAAAGCCACACTAACATTCATTTTTATGTTTTTAATGAATAAAAAAAGTATTTTCTTTGTAAAAAAAAAAATGTTTTTAGAAAAATGTAATTTTGATGAAAAAGTGGTTTTAAACCATTTGAATATGATGTGAAAAAGTCATTCAACTGATGCATTACACACCTACTTTTGTACGTTTAATAATAAAGGTGCCAACGGCCATAGCCACGATGAATGCACCGGTTCCCGTAGATCACCGAAGTTAAGCAACGTCGGACGTGGTCAGTACCTGAATGGGTGACCGGCCACGTGCTCTTGGCATTAGAAAAGGGTGGTAACCTGTAGATAGCCTGGCGCTAAGAGCTAAATAGTTGATGCGCCGTTAAAAACGAAAAAAAAATAATAATAAAATAATTAATAAAGATATGATTGAAAATACATGGGTTTACTTCTTTATTATTTTATAAATAATTGTTGATGGGAAAAAATGAATTAAAACAAATTTAGTAAGAAAGAAAAATTATAATTTAAAATTGGAGTTTTATAAAATTAATTTTCAATTTAGCAATCTATATTTCATGCTAAGAACCAACTATTTTACAATCAAACCCTGCAAACATAAAAGGGCGAGATATTGTCAGCTGGAGAATACAAATAGTTTGTAAGCATAAATAAAAAAAAAAAAACGCATTATACTATAGCTGTTAAATTAAAAAATATTTTGTTGGCAAAAACATGTAAATTCATTATGATCTAAGTCATAAAATATATCAAATTAGTCAAAACAATTATAGTTTTATTTCCTCATTTAAAGAAGCAAAAGAATATAAATGATTTGTAAATGCATGATAACAGATTCATTCTTAAAGTTTTTGATTAGGCAAAAGGAATCAGAAAGGATATCCCAACTAGCATGATTAGACCAAATAAGGCAATGGTACATTTGTTCACAATAAATGCACTCTTCATAGGGATACTATGAAGAGAAAAAAAAAAAATAAAAAAAATGATTAGACCATGCAGCTAACTTTTGTTCGCTAATAAAGATATTTACAGAAGAGGTTTTAAACCCATATTCATTACTTGTAAAAGGCATAATAATCTTTAATGTAAGAAGAAAAAAAGAATTTCCAAAAATTGTATATTGTTTTCCGTAGATAACTTCATTGTATATTGTTTTCCGTAGATAAATTCTGTGAGCTGTAATTGGGTAAACTGGCCCCTTATATACCTACACACCATATTCTGTATCCAACAGTAAAAAAAAACACACACACACATTTCTCATATTATATTTCTGGATGATGGGGAGGTTACTCTTCCATGAGCATAGAAAAATGCAACTATAATATATAAGCTACATTCATTCCACAGTTGATCATATCTTAATATTGTACCATTTATATAAACCCTCTTATTCTCATTAAAATGTAAAAATTATAGATGTTCAATACACAGGGTCTATAAGGAAAATCAAGACACAGATACATTTTTTCGAATGGTACAGAAAAGAACATTTTTTCCCCTAGCAATACAGTGCATGTAGTGATACGCTAAATAAATAATATAATACCTTTCATTAAGCTAAATTTAATTTTAGTATTGTTTATTCATTAGAATAAAATGGGTTAAAAAATTGAATAATGTACTGATGATCTTACTTTAATGGCTCAAATTGTTCTGGTTCTAAACTCCACAATTCTTCAACTTCAACCCCTTGACAACCTACAAAACGTAAAACATAGAAAAATAAATGTGTCCTAGTAAAAATTACTTAAATGTAGAAATTTGTCTATAGAGTTAAAATTACCAAATTCTTTAATTAGCTCAGTAAAAACGCCAGGGTCGCTTTCTATTAAGCACCAATTACCGCCAGCAGAAGCCATTAAAGTTATTTACATAAAAATGAATTAAATAAGAATGAATGATGATCAACTTCAACTACCCAACATAACCTGCTTCGACTTGGCACACCGCGGTATTTTCTTGTATGCCAAAGAAGAAAGACAAGGAGTCAAAATCGAATATATTATTTCTTAAATTTCATCGGAAACAAGCGTTAAAGTTATAAGAAGCATGAGTAACATTTCATTATTATTGCTGTTTATTATTTAATGCACTCCAAACCTCTCCATCTTAAATTTTCCTGAAGCTGTTAGATTTTGTTCCTTTCATTATTCACCAACCTAAAATAAAAAATTGAATTACTATCAAAAACATTTGACTTTTATAAATTTAAAGCGATAAAATCTTTCGACAAATTCAAAGCTATATTTTTCTAATAGTGTCAAGCGACAACGTCAGTTTGAAGCAGAACAAACAAATTTTATATGATAGTTGGTATAATATATTTAGGGCCTTGTATATATTTAACTTGGTCTTCTTTGAGTGGTACGTACTCCTTCGGTGTCGGCCAAGTCAACATATTATTTGACTATTTATAGACAGAAATAATGGCATATTGTGATGTATTTTTAGATAAAAAAAACATAGAATAAAGGGTTACGATAAAAAGTAAAAATAATGCAATAAGCATATTTTTAAGTCTCTTATCGAAATTCACAGATATGGATTTTATTACGTCATAAACATAGCCAATTACAGGTTTATCCGCTTTTCTCGTGGTCTCTTTGGTCGTAGATAAACTTCTCAAATCGTCTTTCTCAGTCTTCTGTTTTGGTAAGATTTGTTTGCTGTTTATCACTTTAGCCTTCACGAATATTGTTACTTTAAACTGGCTGTCCTTGCTTAGTCGAGATCTTTACCTTTCGGTAATGCTTATCGTGTAATTTGGAAAAAATTATAAACATGAGAAAACGATTTTTGTTTCTTCTCCTGTTGCCTTTGACTTTAGGGCGAATTCACAAGTTGACAATCAAGGTGAGTAATTCTTATTGATTCGTGAGCTATTTAGTTATGTTTTATTGGTAAATTTGACAAACATTTTATTTTTGTATTTTTTTTTTTTTTTTTTTTTTTTTTTTTTTAGGATGATAGGAGAAGATACATTCTTTTCAGTACTTTTGGTTTTTATGAAGGAGGAATTTTAGAAGTTAAGCTTACGGATTTTCATACAGAATTCTCAAAGGAAGATGATAAGGTATATCATTTTATATTTTTCTCGTTTTTTTTAATACCCACATTACTTTTTACATCTAGTAAATGTTCTGAAAAGCTCCTTTTTTTTGGTTTGACAGTTCGATTCACATAGAGTTATTATCTTTGGACATATAATGGTGTAAAATATAAATTTAGCTATCATTTTTATTAAATTTATTTTAAGATGGGCAATGCTTGCATTCGAAAACTAATCAGAATCTATTCTTCCTCTCATTTCAGGAATTTTAAACTAGGATAGGTCCAGTGAACTATCACAGTAATTTCTGAGTGTAATCCTGTAACTCATTATGTCTATATCTTTGCATGGCTTTCTTATATTGGCTTCCAAAAATTGTGAATATTCTTAAATGTTACAGTTAAGGGATTTCTTAAGGTTTTTTTCTGGTATAAAGCCCATTGAATTTATGTACCACCTTCCGGCTACAACAATATTGTTGGTAGCTTCAGTCTAATATTCATAAATTAAAAAAGAAATCCTAATTTATAATAATTTTTACTTCATTGCATGAATTATTTTTTTAAATGTAGGAAGGTTTGGTTGCAATTGCCTAAATTATTTGGCTGGTCCTATCTTCAACCTCATATAAAAGTCATTTATTTTATGTTCAGAGAGAACAACATTGTAAATGAAGTATTTTTTTTAGTTGATTGATAAATTGTTATATTATTTTTTGCAGTTTGGCTTTACCCTGGACAAATCCTTAAATGATGCTATCAACCCATACGCCGGCTCTCGTTTAGATCGATGTTTATTGGAGAATCAAAATGATTCACCCCTTCCGAATACAAATAATGCTGCAGTGTTCTTTGTTATGGATAGAAAAAACAAACAGTAAGTTATTTATTTTTCCTCATAGCTTCTTCTAAGTTTAAACCAGATACATTGTTTTAGAGTAGAACTCTGATTATCTTAATTAATTGGGACTGGGGGTGCTTCGGATAATCAAAAATTCGTATAATTGGACATGTAATTGTAATAAAAAAGAAACGATAATATTACTTTGTAACATATTATTTATTAATGTTCCAAAGTGCTTTCAACACAAATTAATTAATACATTACTGAAAAAATTTATACAAACTAAAAGAATGCTTATCTTTATCTCTAGATCAGTTTTATAAAACGAACTATTGGCACGTGTTTTATTTTAGTTCAACGGTGTCAATGACATTATGACATAGACCACAATAAAAAAAATTAAACACCTACAAACTTAAACTGAAAAAGCCTGTTCGTGCTTTAGGGAGTCGATTTGAATAATTGGCATTCCGGATAATTGGCGTTCTACTGTATTTTTAAAATAACTAACATTTTGTGCGTCGTAAAGTCCATTTAAGATGAGTTAACGTTTAGGGGATGGTAGCTTACAAGGGATTTAAGCTCTCCAAATATCAACTACTATACTGAGAACAATCTCATACTAGAAGGAGTGTGAATCCTGTTTATTATTACAATTTTTTCTAGTCCTTGTGTGATCTTCAAAAGTATTATTCATTTTTATTCTGATTAGTAATAAATCCCCTATCAGCGCTAAAGGCCTTAAAGGGTAGTACTACCTTGTGCGATCAAAATCAAAGTAATTTTCTTAAATGTATAATTAACAAATAATTCAATGTTTTTCAATTCTTTATATCAAACGTTTTATATGGGATGTTAAAGTACCAAAAAAAAAAAAGTTTTAAATCTTCAAAAAAAAAATGGCGGCGCTGTGTCTGACGAATGGAAACCCTCTTTTTTCATGGGCGATAGTCTGCTGGTGACACTTTATTTTTGATTTTATATATATATATATATATATATATATATATAATCGAAAATTATTTATTTGATGAACCGGATGAAACTCTATTTGTAAATAATAAAATCAACACGACTAGCAATTACAAGATAATTGAGATATAAAGGTGGTTGAGAAGTAAAGATGGAATGGTTGGGATTCGGCTAAATAAACCTCAATATTATTTTGTTTTAAAAAATCTCTATTTCGGACGTTTTGGCTACTCATTGGTAGCCTTTGTCAGCTAAAATGACAAAAAAAGAAATTAATACAGAAACAAAAAAAAATTATAATTGTGATAGGTAACAGAACTATAAATACAATTAACTTATAAAAGAACATATCGTCTTAAATTCTTAGAATGAGTAGAATGAAAAAGTAAATAGGTGCAATAATTGATTTTAATAGTAATTAGTAACATTAATTGATTTTACAAAGAAATAAGAAACTACATACCAGTGACAAATATAGTAGCTAATAGTAACATTAATTAATTTTACAAAGAAATAAGATACTACATACCAATGGAAATGCCGAGCGGCAGAGGAAGACCAAGGTTGGCAATTAAGTAACCATTGTGAAAGTGTCTAAGGAAAAAGGAATCTACTGGGGTATATGTAACTGAAAACAGCAGGTGGTGGGAGAAAGGTCGGTAAGGATCAAAAGGCATGATTATGACATTTTATGACAGGAAAGGAGAAAAAGGTTAACTCGAGCACGAGTTAACTCGCTCAGAGCAATGAATGGGCTAAAATAGGGATTTTTTTTTTTTTTTTTTTTTTTTTTTTTTTTTTTTTTTTTTTTTTAAAGGTAACAACTCTAATTTTTATAGTTAATTTATTGTTTCTGCAGCTGATTTTGATTTATAAATTCATTTTCATGTGTAATTTTATTCTATTTTGGTTTTCACAGATTAAAGATCAACTGTACCCATGACTTAGTTAATTTACACATTTTTAAAGACAAAAGCCAAATGTTTGGTAGAGCTAAAAGGGATTCCCTCAGCGATCAGTCGTTATTTCCTCATAGTATTCAAAGTTCTCTAGCAGGTAAAATTGACAATCTTCACTATTACTATAATTCATTATTTTGTTACTATAAACCAAAAAAAAAAAAAAAAAAAGAAAAAAAAAATGTATTTGTTGTTTTTAGTTGAATATGAGCAAATGAGAAGGAATGGCAGTGAACATTGCCCTCAAAAACTTCCTCTTGTTGAAAGGAAGCCTGGCTTTTACGATGCAAATGTAATTTTTTTATTTTTTTTTATTTCTATGTATCATGTTTCCCATTTTATTATTGTGTACTCATTTTCTTTTGTTTGTAGTTTGTGATTTATATCGCCAACGAGAATGAAGAAGGGCTATACAATCTTTATTTTCACAATTGCCCAAATTATGTCGAAGGTCGTTCTGTTGGAGTTGATTTCAGCGTAAGTATTAGAACTTTTGTTCTGGAAGAACTTCTTTCATTCTTTTATTTCCCACTAGAGGCGGTGGCTTTTCTTTCGAAAAAAGAAAAGGCATCACCCCTATCCTGGCTAGAAAAGGGTGGTAACCTATAGATAACCCGTCCTAAAATTCGTAGTTAATAATAAATGGACGTTAAAATTTAAATAAAAAAAATAAATGTTATCTGTATAATAAACTGAATTACATAATTTGGATTCTAAGTAACTTATACAATCGTTTGAAACTGATTGTTTCTGGTGATCGGAAGGACTGCTGCTGATAAGAAAAGGAATTGTTCCTTCCAAAAAACAGACTCCTTCTGTTTTGCTATATTCAGGTTAATTTCCTGGGAATCTCTCTAATTAGTTATTTAATTTTCTTCTTTTTGGTGTATATGAACTTCTATATTTTCTTGTTTAATTTAGGCCTCTTACCAGTAGCGTTTCATTATTTTATCTTAATTTTTTTATTTTATTAGTGTAATTATACTGGATCATTGACAGTGAGATCCTTGATGAATGTAACCCATAGACAGCTCGTTCCAAAGAATGTATTTTTTGTATAAGTGGACATTAAAATTTATATAATCTTAAAAATGGTCCATAATTATTACTGTTGAATTAAATGTTAATTGATGATGGGCATTGATGTCTATAGATAAATTTGGCTTGGATTCCTTGACATCATCATTGCTGTAATGATCTACAAAGATGATTAGGCCAAAACATTGACATTAAAATATAATGAATCATAACAAGCCGTTAGTCACTTTAATATAACCCTTGAGGGAATCCTGAAACACAGTTTAACATGAACGCAATCCTCATTTAATGATATAAACACTTTTATGTTATTAAAATGTTTGTACTTTTTGGCTTGAAGAATTTAATTTTTTGTTTAAAAATTTTAGATAAGAATAGAGGAAAAAAATAATGGGAATTATTTGTCTGCTGGAGAAATGCCGCTCCCCGCATTATATTTCATGATGTCTTTGCTATTTTTCTTATCTGGATGTTTTTGGGTTTTTATACTTGTCAAAAGCAAGTAAGTTTCATATCATTGTTCAAAACCATTATATTTATCATATTCTCATACTTTATAAGTTTTAAGTTTCCAAGGTTTTTTTTACTAATTTGTCTTCAATCAAAATTTTTTTATAATGGATAATTTTTAAAGGTAGGTGTCATAGGTTAAGGTATATTTTGGCAGAATAATGACTTCTATAGAGTATGTAAAACAATTTTTGATTTAAAAACAGATATCAGATTTGTTTTTAGCACATTGAAAAACCCCTATATTCAAATTTTAGGAATATTACAAAAATAAAAATAAAATATTTTAAATTTCGCTAGGGGGGACTTTAAAATTTTGTTAAAGGTTCCACAATCCAGCCATATTTAAAAGAATATTTACTCGATTCAAACCAAACTTGGATGGTCGATAAAGGCCCTAATGTGACACATTTCTTTTCAATTGGGGTGTTTCAACTTGTTCTGGGATCGACGTTATATGCAAAAACGTCAACATTTTATTTTTATTTTGAGAACCATTTTTTGCAAGTACCTTTTGGGATAATACAATAGTCATTTATATGGTTAGATAAAGGATTCTTTCTTCTTTTGAAAGAATTCAATGATGTAAAAATCGGATTATCTCAAGGGGAGATATTGAATTTCAAAACGTCACGTTACTTTGTCGCTTACAAATCAAGTTTCTTCTAGACTGGGAAAAATCATTATTTTTTGTTTTCAATGATATTTACCACATTAGGATTTCTTGGGGTGCTTATTTTAAATCTGCTATTATTTTTGGTGTAAAAAAATGTATAATACTAGTTTACTTGAAAATGTGAGGATATTTTTAAATTTATTTGACGAAATATAAATTATTGTTTAACAATTATATTTTTCCTCTAATTTACTCTATAAAACAAATTAATTGGTGAAAGAATCATGTTGATATCATTTTCTAAACTCGATATAATATATAATAAGCACTTTCAACCTATTTTATTTTATTTCTCGGCTCCTAAGGCGCATTGGACGGAACGCTCGGACGCGTGTCGACTATTTTTCAATGCAGAATCACCAGAAAAAAAATGGACCAGATCGGTGACCCCACCACTGTATACTCCCCTTGAAAGATGTTGATTCAGGTTTTTTCTTAAGAGAAGCCATCACTCCTAGTGAAATTAAACAGCACAATTAATCCTATAACACTAATGACCTTCGTGTCTGCTTTTTTAACCCTTAAATGCTCTGAGTGTATATACGCAGGCATTAAAAGTAGTGCCCCCACTGCTCTAGACAAAAATATGTGGGCGTGAAAAGCAGTGCCTCCCCACCTCCCTAGAAGCATGTATGAAAAGCAGTGCCCGTATATACGGTTTGGGTTCTGCACTGGCCACAATTGGCCTGACTCACAGTTTTTCATATTCCTTCCCTCCAAAAATGGTCAATGGTAGAATGGGCATACAAAGAAAGGTTCCTTTTGCCTATTATTACTACACTATATTATCTGTTTTGGAGCGCCAGGAACCAGTAGGGCTGCCAAGACTGGGAGCACTCCGATCTTATCTCACACTTACGATATAAGTAGATCCAGCCCATTGGGTCATTCATTTTGTCTTGGATGACCCAATAGTGATTGAATTGGCGTAAAAAATCAAAGGAATAAAAGTCCCAGCCCACTCTTCATGCCTGTGGAGATGCTTCTCCCACATGAACTTTTGCGATTATAAGGTTAATATATAGTACGATAGGTTGGAAATAAAAGTTCTTTAACTAGATATAATGAATGCGTATTATATCTAGTTCTTATATTATATTATATTACAGTATTCTAGTTCTTTAACTAGACATAATACTGTAAACTTTTCTCATTGTGATTAATAATTATTAAAACATTTTGTTTATGCTATTTCATTTTTGTTCCGGTTTCAGCCAGACTGTGTTTAAAATCCATTACCTTATGGCCATTTTGGTGTACCTGAAGTCATTATCATTATTATTCCATGCAATTAATTACCATTTTATTGATGCCAATGGTGAACACGTTGCAACTTGGGCCATTCTCTTCTATCTAACTCACCTGTAAGTTTTTTAATTGTAATTATAGTTTCTTATATGCTTAATCTTGTTTGGCTAAATTAAAATGTTTTTAAATGTATTATTATTATTTACTTGGTAAAAAAAAATATTCTACTTTTATTTATTTTATTATTATTGTTTTATTAGGTTGAAAGGATCTGTTCTTGTCATAACTATTGTTTTGATTGGAACTGGTTGGACATTTATAAAACATCTTCTATCAGAAAGAGACAAGAAAATTTTTATGATTGTCATCCCTCTACAAGTAAGATTTTTTTAGCAAACAATTTAAAAGTTAAAAGTTTATTCTGAAAGAGAATGAGAAAAGAAGGGTATTTTTTTATTATTATTTTAATTGTAATTATTGATAAAACAAAATTTAAAGCATAAAAACATTTAACTTTATCATTCTGCTTAATAGTTTTTCATTGCGCTGAGCAACCCTTTGGCCATGTTCTCTTTTTCTGTATATTTACACTATTCTAAGTTTATTAGTATAAAGCTCATAGCTCTCTTATTAATCTCCAATTGCTTATATTGTTAAAAAAAAACTTAACTTTAAAAATTTCGAAGAGTGTACCCATCTTTTTTTATACCCTTCCACCATCTTCATAACTATTATTATGAAAATACACATTTTAATGGTAATAAGCATTTATCTTATGTGGGAACATATTTAAGGGTCTCTATTAGACGAAGAATTTAGGTCAGGGAAGTGTAACAGGTAATAATAAAAACTTTATGGTACTCTGGCTCATGTTTTAACACATTTGGTGTCACCAGAATTTTGATTTGTGCCCCCCCAGTCCGTTTCCAAAATTTCCCCATAATACTACTCGAAAGTGAAGAAGTAAAGTAGGAAAAATCAGGTTCAGGTCTGCTTCTGACCAGGCACTGAGGTTTGGGGCGGTAGGTTTAGTATCCAATGACAACTCTTGACATTACTATATGTTTACTTTGTTAAATTTATTATTTATTAGTAATTTTAATGTTCCTTTTAATAATAACCCATATTTTTTTGGCACATATTATGTACAGGTTACAACCTGTACACACAGGTCAGGTAGCTAGGATTGAGGTTATATTCCTATTTTTCGAAAGAAAATCCCACACTCCTATTGTATATCGAACCCACAATCCTAGGAACAGAGTATCAACACTCACAGTCATCAGACTTCTGATAAATTATTATTATGATTTATTATTAATCTATAGGAAAATGAAAACAAAATATTATAATTATTCTTCAACCGCCGTTTTTTTATTAAAAAAAAAAAATCAAATTATAAGAATAACTTAAAAAAATTAAATTAAGAATAACTTAAATATATATTCTGCAACTGAATATTTTATTGTTACATTGAAAAATATAATAATTTTGCTAGATAAATAATGGGGAAACAATGTTTACCTGCTCACGGATCAGTTCTTTCTCTTGTCGTAGCCCTAAGCTTTTGCCAAAAGTCGTTTTTATAGACCATGGAAGTATAGGTGGTTCAAATTTGTGTGTGTGTGTGTGTGTACATATATATATATATATATATATATATATATATATATATATATATATATATTTTATATAATGTTTGCCTGTTCGCTCTCTAGCTGGCTCATAATGGTCCAAATTTGATACAAAAATCTTTCGTCTAATTTGAAATGTCAAACTCGTTAACCAGAAGAATCCGTCCACTGGAAGAGCGAAATTCCCGCAAAAAAAAAACAAAAAAAAAAAAAAAATTGTAATGCATACCTTTTTGAGTTCATATGCTTGCAGGTATTTGTGTTATAGGTTTCTTGACATAGGAAAACGAATGAAACCATTTTTAAGACGATATCTGTAACTGTTTCTGAGAAAAGTGGATAAAAAATGTTTTTGTAACTCATTTTCAGTTTGGGTACTTAGAATCGTGGGATTCAATTGAAATATTTTCTACATGTTTGAAATTTATCTAAACTACGATGTTTAAATTTTGGTTACATTTGGAGTTAGGGAATTATTAAAAAAAAAAATTTTATTTAAAGACATGAATTGTTTTGGGATCTTCATATATTTTCGTGAATATCTCGAAAACGGTTAGGAATTCGTGGTAAGTAGAAGGCAACTACTACTAACGACGGTAACTACTACTAACAAAAGCTTACTAAATGCTCTATAAAAAAGGTTCTGAAGCAATTTTCGATGGGGCGATGTCAATCGGAAAAATAAGTGCTTAAAACTCTGATAGTTTTGGTTTTTTTTGAACGGGGTTTTGTCTTTGTTTAACTCACTTTTTAATTGGTTGTTTAACCCATCCCAAAATTCGTAGTCCATAATAATGGACGTTAAAATTTAAATTAAATTAAATTGAGTTTTTTTTTTCGTTTTAAATTCCGTTTATCAGTAAAATTATTATTTTAGTAAAAGAAGGTAAGAATATGAGGAACTTATAGGTAATAGTGTTTTCCTAGAGTGAACGTTGAGAAGGTGGCGAGACATTTCAGCTACTAAGGATACTTTCAGTTTCCTGTTTTGGTCCCTTAAACTCCCTTCTCTTTGAGATTTTATTTTATATTTTTAGCAAAAGATCAAACCCTACCAGCAACTGCTTCTGTTTCTTTACCAATGTAACTAGGGATATGAACGGAACCACGCTAAGATGAAGCAGTTCCTGCGAGTCGGACTTTTTATGTGATAGATTATATTTGTTTTCTGTTGCACTCTTCTTAAAAATTGAATTTTGATTATATTTTATGTTTTTATCCTAATGACTTATTGTTTCTTTATTAGGTTTTAGAAAACGTAATTAAGGTAATAATAGAAGAATCAGAAGAAAGCGATGTTGAACACAGAACTTGGCTTGATGTTTTCATGCTTATTGACCTTCTTTGCTGTGGTGCCATTCTGTTTCCAGTTGTTTGGTATTGCAAATATACTTATTTATGCAAATTTATTTAAATTTTCATAATATTAATGTGTCATAAATTTTAATCATTTGCAGGTCCATAAGATATCTTCAAGATGCTTCTCAAATAGATGGAAAAGCTGCTATTAATCTCAGAAAATTGAAACTTTTCAGACATTTTTACATAATGATAGTTTGCTACATTTATTTTACAAGAATTATAGTCTGTTTATTGCAGGTTAGTTTTACACCATTAACATATAAAAATTGTGAAATTATTTTTTAAATATAATTAATAAATTAAGCTGCCAATGACCCAATGGGGTAGAGGCAGGATAATTAAAATAAATAAAATAAAATAAATTAAGCAATATATTAGGTTTCAAAGGGCGGAAAACGTAATTACAATTACATACGAATTATTGTAATTTGAACTTGCAGAAAGGAAATTGCAATCACTATTATTTGGATTCATAAATTTATTTCTGTGAATGCAAGCTTGTGTAATGACACTAAAAAAAAGTCTGCCCTGCAGGAGCTGTGTAAACAACTCCTGAGGGATTTCCTCAGCAGGGCATTAAATACAATAAACATACAGTATGACCTCCATTATCCGGGACTCTATTATCCGGGATTCCAATTAACTGGGGTCTCTATGGGGGAATGTTTATTTTTATTCCTTCTTTAAATATTATGTACATATGAACATATTTATTGCATTATTTTTATTTTTACCAACTGAAGCATTTGATTTCATAATTATGTATTAAATATTTGTATGTATGTAATGACGATTATGTACATAAATATGAATTTTAATAAATTACATACATTGTAAACTAATGAATGTAAAAACTGGGCTGTTTTCGGAAGAATGTGAGTGATCATTCTATATTTCTGGAAGCATCTCAATTTATTTCATATTCTTGGAACTGAAGTGTTTTCATGTCTTTCTATGAATCCCCTACTGGGCTATTAGCCTACCAAGGAAATATTTCCTCAGTTGGGCTTTAACTCTTCACTGGAGTACATAAAAATGCTGAATTCAGCAGAATTATCTTGTTACGGGCGATCAGAACAGATATAAGAAAATAATTTTCATTTTTAACAAAAAAAATTAATTTTAACTTGAGTTTATTTTTGCACTTATACAAATTATTAATTAATAAAATGTTTACATACACATTTCTCAATGCAAATAAGAAAGTTTACATGACATCTTGTACACTGTTTTTCTTTATAACCTTATAATCCAGCACATTTAGTCAATAAAATATTGTTTCGATTATCTGTGGACCACCCTCCCCGTCATTACCCCGGATAATGGAGGTTCTACTGTATATTTTCTCAGCAGGGCAGTAACAACAATAAACATATATTTCTTCTGTAGGCAAAAGAAAGCATGCTCTGTATAGTCCCTAATAATTCTGTAGTGAAGACGTATATTAAACATTTATTTATCCTTCATTATGATGAATCACCTCCATACAAAACCCTATAGTGCACTTGTAAATTATTTTAAATTTACCACTGTTTTCTGTCTATTTATTTATTTGCACCATGGGTATCATCAGCAGCAACTGATTCTGGCTTTCTTTTTTCGAACCACTTTCGTGACGAGTGAGCATGCCCCGTGGACTGATAGCCAAGGACTGATAACTGTATATCTATATATATATGAAGTGATTTGATAATTGTGTAGGTTAAAAATATATTTCTTTAAATTTTAAAATACACGTAAAAAAAAAAAAATATAATTCAGAATGAAAAGAAATAGCATACATAAAATGGAAAACAATTGTACATTATTTGATTTATGTATGAATGAGTGATTTTAATTGCTAATGAATATATTTCATAAATTCTAGATGACTGTATCCTTCCAGTACGAATGGTTAGATGAAATGTTCAGAGAGATGGTCACATACGTGTTTTTTGTTCTCACTGGATACAAGTTTAGACCTGCCTCTGCAAATCCTTATTTTCAACTGAATACTGATGAAGATGATCATGATGTAGACATTGTGTAAGTCTTGGAAAAATCTTTTTCTTTCTTGACATTTTTTCTTTAAATTTAAATCCATGTTCCATGCCTTCTAGTCGTCAAGTACTAATCTGTGTATTATCCGGATATTAGTTGTTGGTTGAACATTTCTATCTTCTAAGTGTGACTTTTAGCTTAGTCAATAAAGTGAAAATCGCTAGGGGCTAGATTTTGTGAATAAGAGTGTTGTTGAGGCTGGAGCTGTCGTATTTAAACCTAAGAGCCACAAAATTCATAACTTTAAAGATTTTTTTGTTGATAGGCTACCAAGACACTATTTGTAGATATATAAACTTAAGGGGTCATTTTAATATTACTGCTTTCACACCAATAATTAATGCTTTCAAGAAAATTGAAGCAACGTTTTTAGTTTACTAAAAACTTGATAAAAAAATGACAGCCCACTAAATTGAAAATTTTGTCTTTTATCCCACGTTCATACAAACTAACATTTATAAAGTTTGTTAAAAATAAATATTTAAAAAAAATAAATTTACTAACCTAGGTGATCAATTTTCTGATATTCATATATTTTTGAAAATATTTGGGGAACAATTGAAAAAACATTGTAAGTAGAACATGACCCTTCGAAAGGTTAATATTTATTTGTATTTTAGAGCCAGCTAATGTGTGATTCGCTCTTTTCAATGTAATCAGTAGGTCGAATCCATATCAGGTCTACAAATGTATAATATATACATACAAAAAAAAGTCATGCATGCTAGGGAAATAGTGTGGTCACTTCTATGCTCTGGTCGTCTTATTTTCCTCTTTGCAGGTCCACATTAAATTAATTAAAGGCTGGATGGGCTTTTTTTCCCCTCTCTTCTTAGTATCCCTATGAAGAGTGCATTTATTTTGAACACATGTACCATTACCTTATTTGGCATATTACATGTAGTGATTATGTGTTTGGTTACATATGTTATATTGAGATATGAACTTTGATAACATAATTATACAAAACTATATGATATTGATTGAAATGAATTTGCTAATGTTATAAACTTTCTGTATTTTTCAGAGTTAGCCAATGTGGTGTGACAGAAGGGCTGTGTAAACTGTCAAAAATATCTAACGACCAGAATGAAGAAGATAATGAAGTGTTGCTGTTATCGAAGAGAGAAAGCAGCCACGAATATGACTGAATGTTTTTCATAACCTCTAGAATGCCAAGCTCTACCCATGTTCTTATTGTATATACACACGAAGACTGGATTGTTGCTCCAAGTTTTCTATTATGTTATTGTATTTAAATTGTAGATTCATTTTTACCCATTTTATTTATTTATTTTTAAATAAGCTCTTTAGGAGGGGAAAAACTGTAATCATATAGTGCCTCAGAAAGTAAAAGTATTAGGTTGTAGGAACCTTCAAAAAATTTCATTAATATTGTATATTCTGGCTCAGCATGCACCAAGTATTTGTTAATTTTCTTCTAGTTATTCATAACTAGATTACTTTGTCTATATTATTCCAATGTTCCTAAAATTTAATTTATAGACAAATATATTTTCTGTTAGTTTTAATTGTATATTTAATTGATTTTGTTAAAATAAATTATTTTAAACTTGTAAAAACACTAACATTTATTCATATTTCGTAATAATGATTTAAGTATGCTTTACATTCTTATGTTTGACTGCTAAGCATATTTTCTTTATTTGTTTAGTTAGTATTTTTATCTTTTCAAATCTTAGTTTTTAGAAAAATGTTCTAGAAGGGGGTTTGAACCCAGAAACTCCTGTTTTACGCTTGACGACCTGTTTCCCAGTTATGCTCTCGGCTTCATATCACAGCATGGAAAGTTAATTGTGGTGTTGTGGATAAGAAGGGCAACTTGCTAAAAACAATTTTTCGTTGTGGGATTTATATTAATTAACAAATTATATAATAATTGACAAGAAATTAGTGTGAACTTCACTTTCAAAGAAAAGAGCATTTTATTTACATCATCATCCAGCAGACTGGTAGTGGAGTGTTGAGTTCACGTTTCGTATCCGCCTTCCTATGGCAGTTTCCAGACAGCTTGTTTTCATTCTTTGTGTATTTTGAGAGGGTATGAATGGCAAACTCATCATGAAAAATATACCTGTAGATTCTCTGAAGTGTCTAGATTTGGATGGCCGAAAAAAAATTGACAGGATGTTGAGTTCGCCCTTTGAATCTGCAACACCTCAATTCATATTAATTTTTTTTCATGATGCGATAGAAGCTCAGTAGCATAATTGGCACCATACCTGAGCCTAAAACGGAAGATTCTTGGTTCAAATCCCAGACTTGTGAGATAATTTTTCTAAACTATATATTTGAAAATTAAGTTACTGACGGCATGTCCTATGTTTATATATTACAGAATGGTTTAATAAACGGTATTTTTATCAGTCAAAAAAATGTCTAGAAAACTATTGTAGGGTATGATTTTACTTTGTTTTGTCTTGAAAGGGCTCATCAGAAGTGTAAATACTTTTATTTTCAGATTAGTCAGAAACAATAGTTTTAAGTATATTGAATAATTTAACTTTGGATTATGCTAGCTAGCCTGTCAATACTTAATTGTCACTTTTCTATTGCTATTAGTATTCAGTGCCATTTACTTTAGGATCGGGCACATGCAATCCTATGCCGACTATTTGGGCAAATACACAGTTATGATCTATGTTTGTAAGTCATTGAAACTTTTTTGGTCTCATATTTTGCTGGCCATATCAGGCATGGAAACAGAATATAAAGTTCAGCAATTGTCTTGTATCTAGTCATAGTTATTTTATTTTTCCCCCAAACAATGGTTATTTTACTACATCCTATGACAGCGTTTCTCAAACGTTTTTTGGCTTACATACCACTTGGTGATAAATTGTACCACTTTGTAAATTTGATTGTATTCCTGTCACTTGTAAGCAGTGTGGTGAAGTTAATGAGAGTGTAGTATCAACACATCTGTGGCGGCGGTATCTCAAGTTACTGATTGCTAATAGCTAAATTTAAAAGAACGTTCTAAAAATAAGATATAGATTGGCAGCGTTTTGATCATCCACTGTTCACATTAACAACTTTACTGTTTAATGTATTAACTAAAATAACTTGATTACGACAGATTGGAAAATGCTGTCCTAAGACAACTGAGATTGGAAATCAATTACATTATCAATATTAAAATAATAATTCTGTGTAATGAAATTTTAAATCTTATTGCGTGTTTACAATCTTAGATCCATGACTACAATTATAATATGTTAGCATAATTCAGGAGAACAAAGATAATACTTCTTGACTAATATTTGATTGAGCACTACGCCTGTCGGCCAATCATATTCATCATCTTGCCCCTGGTACATTTCTTTGTTCGTGCTGATATGGCAGGGGCTTAGTTCTGTGTTTTCATGTACTTCGCTGGAGTATCATAAACGAAGAAATGTGCTAGGTGCTTGAAGATTACAGTGATTTTTTAAACAGCCTAGTGGTCAATAAACTGATGGAGGGAAGACTTATTTTCTTAGCTCTCAGGATCCTCAAGACCCCACCCCCAGAAATGCAGAAGAGATAACCATAATTGTTTAACAAAACCATTTGAACTCTATTTGAAGTACATTACAATTGTAGGGATATGGGTAAGAAGGAAAATTTTTGGAAGAGCTTTTCTCTAACTGCTTATACGTTCTAAAAGATATAGACTAAACTAATGAAATCTGATCTAATGAAAGTATTATCAATTTTTCAGTAGACTCAATTGCACAAAACATTTTTATTCATTGCCAGAATGGAGCGTCTCAAAAATTATTACTTATCTCCTTTATCTATTGAGCTAATTAAGTGAAAATTAAAATGGATACACTAAAATCAACAATAATTAGGAGGGGAAAAAATTAATATTTTTGAAAAATCCTCTTTTTTTTTTTAAAAAAATGTTTAAAATAATATACGAAAAAATAAAATGTTACAAAAATATAAAAACACATAAAAAGACACATTAAATAAAATGGCGAGGGTGGTCTGTTATTACTGAAATAACTTTTCTATTCTGTGACTAAACTGATTTCAGCGATTTTTTTTGTTTTCTTTCTTTCACTTTTCCCAAGTTCTTTATTATTACTAATAATCAATAGGTGAGCTGTAAATATTTTCATTGGATTAATTCTTTCTGAATTATTTTATAATCCAAACATTTGTTTTGAGTTTATGCAAAATAAATTTGTAATGAATTAAAATCTGAATAATTTTTTAAATTTTCAGATTGTAGTGACGTTAAAAAAAACAGCAGTACCTCTGTTTGAGGTTTCTTTGCAAGAGGTGGGGGGGCATTGTTATTGATATGGATTGGATTCTCTGTAAACCAACCGATAGAGAATACTGCATTAACAACAATAGCTATATTATGCTCAATCAAATATGGATTTTTGGATACGAATGATGTAACTTGCTCCGACTCTGTTTTTGAACACGTTTGTAAAAAGTACACATTTTTCTTTTAAGTTTTACAATGATCTTGTAAAGACCATGAAGGTTTATTGAATTATCATAATTGTAACCATGGATCTTTGTCATTCAAATGTTGCCTAATTCTATTTAAAATTGATTAGAATATGCTAATGCATGTATAAAATTGATTAGAAAATCTGGTAACTTTACTATTTTCAAGGGTACATACTATAGGGAAGCATAAATTGTGCATAAAGCATATATCGTACGTTACAATTATTGTATTTATTTTTTTTTTTTGTAGAGGGGATAACTAATATTTTTTTTTAATCAGAATCGCCTGAGAAGTTTAGGTGCATTATCACTTTTATCTCACTATTAATATCTTGGGTGTGCATATTTTAATAAGTTTGTATATTAATACATCAATTGAAGATTTTCTTTATCATTCAAGACTGTTAGATGGAGGAGACATTTTCTGTGTTTGTTTGTATGATTTGATACAGAATTGTGGCTTTTTGTGAAAGATTTATCCTTAAAGCTTAAAAGACTGGGGGTATTAAACGTAATTGACATTCCTTTAATATGAGGAATTATGATTATTTATTTATTACTTTTGATAATTACGTTCTCTTTTCAAAAGGTTTTATGGCTGCTCAACAGCCTGTAAATCCTCATTTCATCGTTTTAACGTGCAAACTATGTATATGGGGTACTTTATTTAGTTTAATCATTTTAATTTAGGATTTTATGAATAGAAAGTCAAATTTCATTAACAAAAAAACAGTCTTCAGTAATTGTTTATTTTTCTTCTATATGTTTCACGTCTCTTTGGCACCTCTTCAGAGCACTTCAAGTTCAAATCAGAGCCTCAACCTTAGAGAACCTTCTGTAGGCAGGGCCACGTCTGCATTGCACGTGTGTGTAGTTAATGAAATTTGGCATTCTGCAACATAAAATACCCAGTGAAAAATAGGGTCACCATCTTATAATAATTTTAGTTATACCTATATATTATATTTATTCTCTAAGCTATTTAATAACCTTTAAAGATGTAGATGTTATTTGGAACCCTTTACCTTTGATCTTTATACATTTTTTTTAGAGCAATTAAATTCTGTGATTCCAGTAAATTGATTACTTCCTTCCATAACAAATATTTTACTCTCTCAAACATAATTTTATTTATTTAAAAGTTTAAGGTTTCATGCTATTACTGGATTTGTTGAAGGGTTGTAACGGGAGAAGTATATTTAATTTGTGCAATAATATTAACTAACTTTCTTGTCTTAAAATCCTTAAAGTTCAAGACATTTGTTCTTGATGAGTTATACATTTGTGCGTCCAATGTGAATATAATAGTTTAATTTTGTATGTGATTTTTATTTATTTATTTTAAACCTTTTATTAATTTTTATGCCAACTAGGAAGACAGCAAGACCATTAATATGCTCTGGCTGCATGGTTTTAGCATGTTTCGAAGGAACTTAGCATTTGAGGTGTTATAGATTAATAAACAACGAGAGAAAAGAATAACTCTCATGAAATCATTTTTGAAAAATGTCTGCAAATCTTCTTCAATCCTTCCTGCTAGATTACAAAAATAACCCAGTTACAGACAAATAGGTATATATACATTTTAATAAGGGTCATCTTCGATTCCTAGTTCATACAATCGATGAAGATTTAAGGATATTTAAAAAAAAATCTTTCATGTATTCATCCTCAATTGCTACATTTCTCCGTATCATGCTAAAAGTAATGATATGTTTACTAAACATAACACTTAAAGGAGCACCGATGGGAATTTGGAGGTTAGGGAGGAAGTGTAAATATTTTAGTATAAAATGGTGAGTTTTGAGACCCTCTAGAAACCTAGTAAACCACGGTAAATGTTGAAGGCATTTTTAATTTTTATAGGCTTTTTCTTACAAGAAATATTCTCTCCAAAACAAAATCCTGGAGCCAAAGGTTAGGTTGAAAACAATTTAAACTATGTTGCCTGTTAAATTGGAGGAAGTGGGGGAAAATAGAGCCTATACATTCAATTAGTAAGGAGTGAAGAGAGTCTAAAGGAAAAAAGTTGAAAGGGCGCGCGAAAAGGTGAATTTTTAAATATGATTGTAAACAAACAATGACATTAAACAAGTATACATATACATCGTATATTCGTACTAATTTATGTTTATATGTTTGTATAAATATAAATCAATACGAACATTTATGATATACTAGCTGTTACCCGGTGTGCAATGCTACACCTAATTTATATTAAATATCTGTAGCCAGGCGTACCATGCTACACATGCTTCATATTAAATAGTTGTAACCCAGCTTCCATGGTACGCCTACTTTATATTATATATTAAAAAAAAATAATTATTATATGATATTTGTCCAAATCATGAGAATATAAGATTATAAATTGAGTGCTCGGCTGAAAAAATTATTTTCCATTTTTTTAGAGAAAGTGGGGTGGAAAATAAATTAATCCTTATTTTTTAAAAAGTACCCTTATTATAAAAAGTATACTTATTTAAAAAAGTACCCTTATTTTAAAATGGTATTACAGTTAAATGATTCCAAATAATTTAATTGCAATACCGTTTTAAAGAAAATCCAAACCAAACTCCCTGTGTTTAATTTTTTTAAAGAAAAAAAAAATATATGGTCCATAAATAAATATTCATAAAAAAATAGCAATAAAAATGAGGCATTTAATTAAGGTTATGATTAGTTATAAGTTGTAATAATCTATAACTGAAACTATATTCTTTATTTTCATTGATTTTTTTTTAAAATATAATATTTATTTATTTAAAGGGCTTTGCATCTAAAGCTAAAACCTCAATGTTGCACAAATATAATATTAATGTGTTATATTGTTTACCTGTTCATTTAATAATCAGTAACTGAGTTTTTTTTATGAATGAAAAAGTAGGTAAATGGGGCAGGGTTTATGTTTTTTATGCCAAAAGGAAATTTTTAAAAACATAGTTTGTTGTTTCAAATACACCTTCACATATTTTTGTTCAATTTTTTTTCCTTTCTATTAAAGCTTCTGTTTCAAATTTTATGGTTCATGAGCTCTTCTATGAGGATAGTCCTTCTATCATAGGAAATAGGGGCCTCTAAGAATAAAAACAAATTTAAGATATTTTTTTTTTTTTTTGCAGTTATAGACAACAATGAATTAAAGGTATTTGGGAATTTCAATAACGACATTGACTTGGCGAGCAACAATATTTTTACCAGAATTGCAACCGTATTTAAACATTTAGTCCAAGAGCTGGTAACACACTTTTCAAGTGTTTTATGTGCCTTAAAATTTTGCTATAGTGGGTCTCTAGTGTAGATAAAAAGGTAAGTATGTGGTTGCTGGACATACCTTGAAACACCTGGTACTGCGCATGGTAATCAGTAACAAACTATGGGCCAAAAATACTGTTTTATTCAGAAGCCATAATTCTTTAATGTAAAATTAAGGCAATTCTATAATTAATAATATATAAGGCAGACACTTTTAAGGGGGATAACATATAAAAAAAAACCGAAGTGGGTTTTTTGTAATATTAAATGAAGTCTTTTATTCACACTGCTATTTAAACACCATAATTGAAAATAATTACAAAAGGACAGACACTTTTTGTGAGGATTAGTAATCAGCAAACATGAAAATAAATTCAGCCGATGATAGACTGCAATACACTGCGTGTAACCGTAAGAGTGAGTGAGAGCACCAATCATCAGGACAGGACAGTAGTGGTAGTTCTAGAAATAAAGCAACTTGCCTTAATTATACATTAAATATTGTTGGCTTCTGAATAAAATACCATTTTTATATATTTGACATATTTTTTTAACACCTTTCCCCTATGTGCAGTGCCTGGTGTTCCAAGGTATGTGCAATACAGCAAAATTCCAAGGTGCATAAAACACTTCATGAAACGTGCGTTACCAGCTCTCTGACTAAATGGTGACAGTCAGAGGATATAACTATCTCAGACAAACGAAAGCATATCTCAGAATATAATGATTAAATTATTATGGATATTAAATTAATAAAAAATTGCATGGACAATTTAATTACTTATTTATTTATTAGAACACCACAATTCACATGACTTCCTCTTCTTATAAAAATAATATTTCAATACATTAATTTATCTGCAAAAAAAAAAAAAATAGCATGCAAAAGAAATATTATAAGAAGAAGAACACTTTATTAAAAAAAAAAATTAAAGTGAGGCTGCCCAAATTAATAGGGTTGCTAAACCACACAGCTCTTATAATAATAAAATAATGTTTCAAAATGTGGTGAAAATTAATTAATTTATATACATTCATTTGTATGATTATAAACATTTATGTAATTTATTATGTACATCTATCTATATGCAAATAAAAAAATAAGTTAAATATAACAATTTGCATATGTATGTAAGAGGATTAATTTTAAGTTCATAAATTTAAGTCCCTTACAAAATGACATTTTTTACAAAGGAGTTTAAAAAAAAAAAATCTTTATGTTTTAGAAGTTCTTTATGTATAAAACAAAAATTTCTATCTTTTTGGAAAGTCTTAGAAATATAAACTTCACTTAAAGCTACATATTCTGCAAATGTAGACTCTTCCGTAACATCTTTTTGTTTAATCGATTTACAGTATAATGCATTACTAAATAACCTAATAAGAAAACCAATGGTGGATTTTCGTTCTAAATGATCATTTAAGAATGTAGTCTCTACATCCATCTGTTCAACATTAAATCCTTTTGATATCTTCAACTTTTTTATTTTCAACAAAATCTCAAGCATTATTTTGTTTCAAACTATCTATTTCTCTATCTGTAGCTTTTACACAAAAATCACAATCGCTTGATCTTTATCAGATTCACCCTTTAGCCAATCCAATACAGCTTATGTTTTCTTGGCTAACATAAACATGCCTAGCGACAATGATTTTATTATTCAAAAGTCATAATTCTTACTATTTAAATATTCCTTACCAATGTCACATCTCATAATACCAATTCTCTTATTTCCTAAGTTTTTAACCTAATTTACTTATTGAACAAAGGAATGAAAAACTTCTGTTTTAGGTTTAATAGTTTAAATCCTAGCAATCCTACTATAATCATCTATAAATGAAACAAAATATATTTCACCTTTGAGACTCATAGTTAGAAAAGGTCAGCATACAACACCGTCAACAATTCCAAAATACTTTTAGCCTTGTTCCTACTTTTTTCAAAAGGGACACGATTCATTTTACAACACAAATTTTATAAATTTATATCAGGTCCAGATAAACTGATTCTTTACTCCCTTAAATGCACTTGAAGTTCTCCCAAAACTTGATTCCTTGATATTTCATTTCAGTTGTTTGAATTAAATAAAGTTAAGCGTTTTACCACATACTACAACCCTCTCCATCAAATACCAGTACAAACATATTCATTTATTAATTTAAGAGAAACAGCGAGTGAGAGATTACTTCATAACCGACATTCATATAACCTACATTGCAACCTTCCTTCTCTACTATAGAAATAATATAAAAGCGCCTCTTAATAAAAGTATTGAAAATATTAAAGTTTTGAATAGAAACATGAAAACTTACTTATATGATATTAGTCCAAATTATATTAGATAAACACAGAACATTTTTATGATATACTTACTTATACGATATTACTCCATATTCTGGTTAGAGCCCAGTGTTGCCCTTGGCAATCAAATCAAAATAGATTTGATATGAAGAAAATTGATCTGATATTAAGAAAATTGATCTTAAAATCAGATCTTGTCCAAACTCTGAGAATATAAACCTACCATTTAGATAAACAAACAATATAAACAAAATAAAAGTAATCAGTTATTTTGCAAAAGAAAAACTTTTCGCCCAAAAAAAGTTTTGTATTGCCTTTCTTCTTTGAAAAAGTTGCAACACTGGAAGAAAATGGCTATTTCGGAGAATTTACTCCTTCATAAATGACATTTTCGAAGGCGTAACTCCCGAACTGTGAATCCTAGAAGATTTTGAGCTAGACTACGAGATTTCCCGGATCAAGACGTATCTATGTGCGAAGTTTGGTCAATATCAGTCAAACGGTGTGGATTTGTATAAGGAACAAACAAACAGAAAAACAGAAAAACAGAAAAACAGAAAAACAGAAAAACAGACACGTGATTTTTATATATATAGATATATTCTTTTAACTTCATTGTTTGTTTACAATCATATTCAGATTCAAATTTTCGCGCGTCAGAAGTCACACTGGCATGGCCGATTTTAGACCTACACTTTTTTAGCATTGGAAGATAGATAACACTCCCTCCACTATCTACTAACTCAATGGGCCTATATTCCTACTGGCCTAAAATTAGCCAATTTAGTGTGACCAGTGGCGCTCGAAAATGTGAATTTTTTAACATTATGGTCAATAAACAAAAAAAATAAACGATTATATTTATATATATATATATATTATTCGTATTACTTTATATTTATATATATATATATATATATATATATATATATATATATATATATATATATATATATATATGTATATATATATGTATAAATATAACTCAATACGAATATGATACGTACATTCGTTTAAGTTTATTGTTTGTTTACAATCATATTCAGATTCAAATTTTCGGGCGTCACTAGTCACACTGGCATGGCCGATTTTAGACCTACACTTTCTTTAGCATTGGAAGATAGATATCTCCCTCCATTATCTACTAACTGAATGCCTCCTGCAGTAATGGGGGTATATATGAGGGGGCGTATATATGAGTTCAGAAGAAATATTTTTTTATGGTTGTTTTTAACCTTAGCTTTGACTAACTATTGTTAAATTGTAAACACTATCTCCCTTGCCTGACCTTTTAAAGCCTCCCTTGGCTCTAAGCAAGACATAATCAGTTCTTATATTATTTTGCGTTTTGGTTTGTTTTTTGAAATCGGTATTTGCAAATGTCTGATCGTTCAGGACTATTTCACTCAGATTTTCACACATGTGGAATCGAACTTACCCGTCTGAACAGGCCACAGTTATTCTTCTGCTGAAACTTAAAAGCTTAGCAATGCTGTAAATAAAAAATAAAGACATGGGGCTAACGAATTTTGTTTAGCTTATAGAGCTCCTGTGGGACGGTCTGTTATCTCAGTTTTTTTTTTTTCCAATTCGTAAACAGAGTTTTACAACCCCCCCCCCCCCATCTACTCTTTCAAGACGGCTCTAATGAAATTGGACTTTGGTTCGGCGAATAATGGCGACCCTCAAGCCGCCGTGAAGGGGATGAAGTAGGGTCCGGGGCTGTATTATTAAGAAAAGTTGATTCTAAACTCTCTTTTTTCCAGATGCAGATATCTACCGTTCAGTGAGCTTGGGATTCCAGAAGATTAGCCCATCTCTTTAGCCTCTCTCATTTTGGTCTTTTAGTTTAATTAAAACTGAATGAGAGGTTAGGGAATGGGGTAAATTCTATTGGGCTCTCCGAGGAACGGAGATGTACTTACCCGACTGAGACGTGTCAGAGTTTCTCGGTTGGTGAACTAATGAGATGAAAATTTGAATTATTCTACAGTTGAAAAAATTAACATTGATTTAATTTTCTCAGTTGTGATAATGGGTTAAAACATGAATGGTAATTCTAGGGATTGGATGTGACTTAAGGGGATAAGAAGTCGAAGAAGAGCATTTACGGATACCGTCATCTGGGGTGAGTCCGGACAGGTCTTACGAGTTTGGACAATAGTGCATGGCGCAGGAAATCACATGACCTTGAGCAAATTGTTTTTATTCAGAAACTTTATTTCTCGTTTAAGTAAACAACTCGCATACCTTGGGGTGACTTTAGGCATGCATCAATTATACCCGCGTCCTCTTGGCCTAAAGGAAAAAAGAATTTATTCCAAAGAGGCTTTGAAAAATGTCATTGACGATGTAAAAACCAAGAAGAAGACTCTGAGAGAGGCAGGTGGTCGATTTAGGTATTTTGTTGTGCAAAAAAAAAAAAAAAAAAAAAAAAAAAAAAAAAAAAAAAAAAAAAAAAAAAAAAACTAAATCGACTTTAAATGATAAAGTTAGAGGAAAGCACTCTAAAAAAAAAGTGGTGGCCCAACAAATTTAAGTCAAGAAGAAGAAGAAGAAGAAAGAAAAATAGCAAAGGGAATTTTAACTGCAGCTGAATGGGACTTATCATTAACTTGATTATTAATATTAAGATATTCGCCAAATCGTAAAAACATATTTGGATACGTCCGGAAAAAAAAATCGCAGGATTTTAAGACAATAAGCCCGGACTGGAATGGTTTTACGGCTTTATGAAAAGGAATCAGCCATTAATGGAACGCCTTGTACAAAGCAACAAAAGGTGCAGGGGAGAAGTTGATATGGATAAAGTTAAACAATATTTTATTAATCTAAAAAATATGATAGAAAACAATTTAAATTTAGATTTTTACAGAAATTAAAGGACCACACGAAGGGGTGAGTTCGAGCACATTTTAGCAATAAAAAAAAAATGAAATTTTTTGAGATATTCAAAAAACAAAATAAACTATTCGATAGAAGAAAGTTAAGGGTTCTTAAATTCATTTTTGTTCGAGATTTTTATAAAAATTCTGTCTTTTGTTCTTACGAGAAAACCTCCACATTGTGTCCAAAGTCACCCCAGATGACGGTACTTGAACATATGTTACAGCAAGTGTATAATCCGGCGTGACGTTTAGGTGTGTTTCAATGTAATTTGTAAAACATGTTTCGAAAACGCTCGTTAGTAGTAAGTCGTTCGTAAGTAGTAATAGCGTGGAGTCGATTGTCTTACAACTCGTCGTACGTTACATACATAGGCTATTCATTTTTAGTGTAAAAAAATATTGAATATTGAGACAATGAGAATTTTATTGAGTTGGGAAAAGCAAGGTTGATTATTAGGCGGAGGTATTAATGTTTGAACTACCAGTTTTTTCGTGACCTTATGGGTCATGAAAGGTTGAAATTTCTTGTCTCCTTCTCCGGAATGGAGCTCATAGCCCTTTTACTCTAATCCCAAGGAATATTACAAACTATTGGGTAGAAGATAAATTGCTTCTTATAAAAAATGAATATTTTGTAAGTGAATCATTCTCCGCATGGGGGAGGGGGTTAATGAGCAAGATTATGACCGACAGGGGGGGGGGGGGGCATGACATTTGATGAAATGTTATCCGAGGCCCTGACATTTGTCAGGACTCCCTCCGTGAACTCTAAGGTTACTGACAATTAGCTGGCACTTCCCCCTATATAGGGGTTGGTTTAATAGCTAAGAAAAATACTTACCCTTAAGATATATTCTTTAATAATTTTTCACGGATATAAAGAATGGGTTAATTTTCTTGCTTGGCTTGATTATCTTATGTGAAGTCTTTAACCAGTGGCGTCGAAGGAATAAACATGGTTTCATTCGAATCTCTACATAAAATTAACTGTAAAAAGTGTACTCAGATGCCCATAAATGAAGAACAGTCCAACTCGCAAGGTTCTGCGTCATGTTTGCCGCGTATTGGCAAAACCTACTTATAATATTGAGCAAACCTTAGCGTAACAATCTTAACCTTTGTAGATTTGGTTGATATTGCCAACCTAACAGTTAATAGCATTCATGCAATGAGAACTACTACACTTCATGACTATCTGAACTGAGAGTCAATAACACAAACATTTACAACTACTGGACATATCAAGATTAACTAACTACATTAAGAAGAACATTTTATACCACCCAAGGATGCAATAATGTTATTAAGTAAATAACATGGAATGGTCAGGCAAATTGAATTTATGGGTAGAGTGCTTCGGACGAGACATTTATGAGTCGATGAAGTTATGTCATAGCCTTTGAAATATTTATAATACCTTTATAGAGGTCGGTTTTCATGTCTAGTGCCTCGTGCTGCGATATTTCCAGGTGGGTTATGTGTAACAGTAAAGCTAACCCATCTGGAGGTCTTGAAATATGAAAAACCCTTCGACAACTTTATTGCGGACCGCTTCGAAGAGGAAAAAATGGCTTCAAGGTTTTTCAATCATTCTACATTAGGATGCTTAATAGTTATAGTGAGTATAATCATTTGCTTTCCTGAAAAAGGCCTGTGGTCCTTTTTCTCTGTTCCAACAAGAACATAGATCCCCATAATCCTTACAAGCCCAACATCCTTAGAAGCACAACATCCATAGAGCCCCAACATCCCTAGAAGTACAACATCCATAGAGCCCCAACATCCCTAGAAGCACAACGTCCATAGAGCTCCAACATCCTTAGAATCACAACGTCCATAGAGCCCCAACATCTCTAGAAGTACAACATCCATAGAGGCCCAACATCCATAGAGGCCCAACATCCTTAGAAGCACAACGCCCATAGAGCCCCAACATCCCTAGAAGTACAAAATCCATAGAACTCCAACATCCTTAGAAGTACAACATCCATAGAGCCCCAGCCTCCCTTGAAGTTCAACATCCATAGAGCCTCAACATCCTTAGAAGTACAACATGCATAGAGCCCCAAAATCCAAAGAGACCCGCATCCACAGAGGCACAACATTCGTACGCCCTACATCCTAGATGCCCCAAAAGCTATATATTTGTCTGTTCGATGTCTCACCGGCTCAAGAATGGTAAGTTTTATATGAAATTTGGTACGAAAATCTTTCGCCTTATTTGAAAGGTCATATACAGCAGATATCCGTCCGTCGGAACATGGCTTTCAGAGCGAAATTCAAGGGGGAAAATTGTAACGCATACGTTTCCGAGTACTTTTGCTTGCAGATACTAATTTTAATAGGTTATTTAACATAGGGAAACGAATGAAACCATTTTTAAAATGATATCTGAACCCGTTTTTGAGAAAAGTGGAATAAATATTTTTGTTACTCATTTTCGGTTAGGGTACTGAGAATCGTGGGATTCAATTGAAATATTTTCTACTTGTTTCAAATTCATGTAAACTAAGATATTTTAAGTTTGGTTACATTTGGACTAAAGGAAGTATTCGAAAAAAATATTATTAATAGATATATAAATAAGGGGTTTTCGTAAATATTTCCCAAACGGTTGGGAGATCGTGGTATATGGAAGGGGACCATTCGAAATCTTACTAAATTCTCTACAGAAGAGGTTCTGAAGCAATTTTCGATGGGGCGAAGTCAATCGGAGAAATGCTCAAAACTTCGAATGTATTAGTTTTGTTCTTTTAAACGGGGGTTGTCCTTGTTTAACTCACTTTTTAATTGGTTGTTTTAAATCGAATATGTCAGTAAAATTAGTATTTTAATAAAAGAAGGCAGGAAAATGAAAAACTTATTGGTAATAGTATTTTCCTAGGGCGAACGTTGAGTCATTTCCGCTTAGGATAGTGTCAGTTTCCTTTTTTGGCGCCTTAAACTAAAACGATAAAACACGTTGTGGCGCGATAAAACTACCAATAACTGCTTCTATTCCTGTACTAATGACACTGGGATATGAACGGAACCGCGCTAAGTTGACGCAGTTCCTGCGAGTCGGAAATTTTTTATGTTTTCTTACTTACTGATAAGCGATTACTCCGGAGCCAAAGTAGTTATTTGTCAATACCAGCCATAATTTTTGTTATATTTCAACGAAACTCGGTATTTGTTGTGGTCAACTGAAGAGAAAAATTTGTTGTAAAAATAAACTAAATCGGTTGACTAGAAGGGGGGGGGGGGTTACTCCGGACAGAAATTACTAATTTCCTTATACCGTTCGTAATTTCTGTTGTATTCTTATGAAACTCTTTATACGTCCTGGCTATCTAATAAGAAAGAAGTGTTGTGAAAATTAACTAAATCGGTCTATTGGAAGGGGGGGGAGTGTTACTTTGTACTCTGTTTGAATTGAATTCTCCCGCCAAACGTAGATTCGCGAAACTCATCAAGATCAATAGATGAATATGTGAAACTTTGTGTATTTATTACATAGTGTAGTACCACGCATACACAATACTCTGGAAGGAAATTAATTACAAAATTAATAATTGAAACAGCTGCTCATAAAAGCAAAAGGGCAGAACAATTTATGTTTTTATTTTATTTATCTATATAGGTTATTTTAAGCAAATTATTCAGGAACGCACTCGACCCTTCCATTTCTGAGGAAAGTGCTTAGTTATGCAGCTCCTGCGTGACGGGCTTTGTTATTCATAGAGACCATTTTATCCAAATATATTATTATAAAGAAGGATTTCTTTTTAATATTATTTTGTAATTTATAATAGCTTTATAAGAGTATTGAATAGAAATGTGGATTATCCCGAGAGTTTTGCCGTCCGTAAGCCGTAGCTTAATGAGCTTTGAATGAGTTTTGCTGCTCCATTAGAAAAGGAGTTATAAAATGTGAATAAAACCCTCTATTTCACCTGTTGAACAAAGGGTTGATTAAGAATGAACAAAAAGAGGAAAATTAAATATCTTTTAATTAACGTAATAAGCTCTAGTATTTTAAACATTTGAAACAGGGAAACATTTCGCTTTAATTCCTAGAAAATGAGGCAAAAAAAACAACAATCTAATTAAATGCCAATTGAAAAAAGTCCGACTCGCAGAAACTGCGTCATCTTATCGTGTTTACCTTATGCCCCTTGGAAAGCTAAGAACAGGAACAATTTTCGATTTTTCATGAAAATTGTAAAATGAAATATCAAAGAGAAGATGTCAGGCACCACTTCGGGAAATTTATAGTATTCTAAGCGGATATTGCTCCCTCCGCCTTTTTATACGTTTTTCATTTTTTACTAAAATACTCATTTCACAGTCATATGCTAAAAAATATTTTGGTTAGAATTTTCTTGATATAATACACTTTTATGGCTCCAGTTACATGACAGATGGCAAGGGTATCCTTACCTGGAAAAATGACCCCCCCCCCCCGGCCTTCTCAACGTTTGCTCCAGGAAAACACTATTACAAAAACGTTTCTCATTTTCTGAACATTTTCTGCCAGACATTTAGGACGTTTCTTACCTCCCACCATAGGGAGGAAAACTGCTTATGAGGTTGACCTCAAGACACAATCCGGAACTGCCGACTTTAGGAAAATTCACGTTTCAGAACCCGAACGTTTCAGATCTCGAAAATAACGGAATTTCAAATTTGTATGTATATATATAGAGGATGATTCAGGAGGTAGTTCTAGACATAATTTCCTACAAAAAATTTCATTTGAAGTATGGTCCTATTCCGAAAGGAAAAGGAGTTATGGCCAATTTTCTGATTTTTAACGTAGGTAGTCTTATTTTTTATTGAATAAGATAGATATAGATCCATAGAACCATAGATGTATATTGTTAAATACAAAACACACACACATATAAATATATATTTGTATATATATATATATGTGTGTGTGTGTGTGTGTGTGTGTGTGTGTAGATCCTAAGTTGAAAACTAAGATGTTATAGGTAGTTGGTAATAGCTTATTCAGTCTTCAATTATTTTATATTACATTTTTCTTGTGGAAACGTTTCGGCTATAAGCCATTTTCAATCCAATTATCTGTGAAATACAATTAATTATACTGGTTAGGATATTAAGTTAAAATATAAACAAATAATAAACATAAAAATTAGAGTATACTAATGTATCAACATCATACAGGTCAGTTGTTGATACATTAGTATACTCTAATTTTTATGTTTATTATTTGTTTATATTTTAACTTAATATCCTAACCAGTATAATTAATTGTATTTAACAGATATTGGACTGAAAATGGCTTATAGCCGAAACGTTTCCACAAGAAAAATGTAATATAAAATATAAAATAATTGAAGACTGAATAAGCTGTTACCAACTACCTATTTATATATAGTTATTAAACGAACTTGACCTTTTAAACTAAACCAAAGATTTATATATATATATATATTTATATTTGTCTGTTTGCTCTCTCACTAGCTCTAAAATGGTCCGATGTTTATGAAATTTGGTACAAAATCTTTGGTTTAGTTTAAAAAGGTCAAGTTCGTTCACAGGAGAATGGCTTTTGGCGTGACAAAAATCGTAACGCTTAATTTTTCGAGTTCGTATGTCTGCAAGTTATCGTTTATAGGTTCCTTAACGTTAATTGTTACTTTTGTTCTTTTGAATTTTTTTTCTTTGTTTATTTAGCGTTTTAATTGATTGTTTCTTAAAGCGAACGTTTTGACAGAAGATGGAATAATTTTCGCTTCGGATACTGTCAGTTTCCTGTTGTGGTGCCTTAAATATTCCTTCTCTTTGAGGTTTTATTTTATATTTTTAATTAAAGATCAAAATTTACCAATAACTGCGTCTATTCCTTTACTAAAGGCACTAGGGCAGTTCCTGCGTGTTAGACTTCCTTTTGTTCCACGAGGAGCGTAATATGCTCGACGAGCATGATATGATATATGATATTCATATATCATATTATGATATATGAATACTAGTATTTCCTAGATAGTAAGAGTACGCTGGGAGGTAGATAAATGCAGGAGACTACCTCGGGGCGATCTCGTAATCCATACTGACATTTATGCCTCTTGGCCGTCGGCCAGGCTTCCACATACTCAATGGGAGTTATGATCTTGTCTAACAGACAGACTCCACCAGCTGAGTCATTCATAATACTGACAATACTAATATTTTCCGGCGGACACTTATTTCTACGCCTAATATTTCCTTGAATTATGAATATATTAATATCAATAATAGTAGAAGGTACTATTTATTTACTGCGAATGCATTAATGAATGAATAAAAAAAAAAAAAAAAAAAAAAAAATTAACCTCCGTGCTGTATTGCACTATTATGTTTAAAAGTCGGGGCACACAGAACGCGATCTGTATCGTGGCGGGCAGCGATCCAAGGATCGTCGCGGGGACATCACATACGATGCGATATCTTTGTGAGCAATACATTAAATAATGATTACACACTCAACGAGCAAGATAGAATTCATGTATTTTTTTTATATAAACAAAAACTTAAGCACGTGGGAATAATTAAGATCATGGACAGCTCTTCTGGGAGTAAAACTCTTTCCATTATGCACATCTTGACAGACTGTAGACTGGGACGAAATCATACCCCCCCCCCCCACAAAAAATGAACGAACTACTCATAGATGACAGTCACTACATAGTACAGCTATTAGAATGTCTTAAGAAAAAAAACGTTTATGACTTAATCTAAACTCTATTTATTTAATTTTTCTATTATTTTGTTTTATTTTTGTATTTTATATATTTATTTTTATATTTTTTACTATTTTGATGTATATTATTCTTTTTTTATTTTTTGTCATCCCCCTCACATAAATACAACTGTGTGAAAAACTAAAGTCAACTTCTACTCAGACACAGAACATTTATTATTTATTTAAAGCAACTAAAATAAATAAATATATTTAAAGAAAGAATACTTTATTAGATTTAAAGTGAGGCTGGCCAAATTAATGTGGTTGCTGAGCACACAGCTAAACAGTCAGTTGTTAGTTAAATATTATATGAGTTATCATGGTTTAATCCAGAGATGGGCATAATTCTACTTATAAATAAAAATACGAATTTATTCGTACTTCATATATATGTGAATACGAATATAAATAAATTCGTATTCATAAGTGTGAATACGAATTTATTTTTATTCACATATATTAAATATGAAAATACAAATAAAATTTTATTCGCAAATTTTCCTGCGAATACAAATAAATTCACAGAAAATATTGTAATTAATCACAAAAAATGTGAATATTAAAAAAAAAATCAAGTGATTAAAAAAAAAATCACATTAAAATATACGAATACAAATTTATTCACATTATAATTTGTGAATACAAATTTATTCACAATAATATTCGCAAATAAATTATGAATTTATTCGTATTAAGATGATATTACGAAAGTTATTTAAGGTGATTTTTTTTTTTTTTTTTTTTTTTTTTATAATGGAGGTACAGATGATAAACTATGTCCCTGCAGCATGGCTGGTGGTTCCCTGGCGGACTCGGGGTAAAAAAAAATCTAGGCGCTAATAACCTAGACGTTAAACGACTTAAAAAAAAAAAAATCACCTTCAATAACTTTCGTAATATCATCTTAATCCGAATAAAGTCATAATTTATTTGCGAATTTTATTGTGAATAAATTTTCATTCACAAATTATAATGTGAATAAATTTGTTTTCGTATATTTTAATGTGATTTTTTTTTGTAATCACTTGATTTTTTGTAAATATTCACATTTTTTGTGATTATTTATAATTTTTTCTGTGAATTTATTTGTATTCGCAGGAAATTTTGCGAATAAAATTTTATTTGTATTTTTATATTTAATATATGTGAATAAAAATAAATTCGTATTCACACTTATGAATAAGAATTTATTTATATTCGTATTCACAAATACACGAAGTACGAATAAATTCGCATTTTTATTTATAAATAAAATTATGCCCATCTCTGGCTTAATCCAAATGTTTTGTTACTTCTGGGGATTTGGATGTTGTACTCATGATCACTTTGTATTAATGATTGCCTTACACGATGAGGTTCCATTATGGTTCTTAATTTTAATTTTTCGTCCGTAAATATTTTCATTGATGATCCCTAGAAATTTTACCATTTTTCTTCGGCTAAGAGCAGGAGGCTATTTATATCTAGACATAGTTGCTGGATGCCCTTTAACAATATTTTGCCGAATTGTTCTTGAAACTTTTCAGATAAGAATGTTGAGCATTTCTCATAAATAGATTTTTTTCTTTGGATTGCATATGCTGTTGTTTTTTTCGAACCGCGAATTTTTTTTTTAAATGCGACAATATCGGCAGACCAGGAGGAGCCTTCAGCTTCGATACAGTACACCTCTTCGAAGCAGCGATATAATGTCCTGCCAAATATAATTTCGTGTCAGTTGACCAAAGACAACACATCCGTTGCATTATCGTGTTAAGCAATTTTTTGTGGACCCCCAGCCACAAGACCTATACATGTCAAAGAGAAATTTTATTTTATGACAGTGCCCCTGCCTTACATTCCATTTTACGGGAATTCTTGCGTAAAGCCCAACTTGTAATGGTCCTATTTTACTTCTTTTTTTTTTTTCAACACAAGGTCCACTTTAACTAGGCATGATATCTATCGAGGTTTGTTTTTAGTTTATTTATTAAAATTAAGGCTCAGGAGCCACCACTATGGATCGATATTGCTTTTATGATGTAACGACACAAGGCTGTTAAGCTTGGATGCTAAGGAGGTTTTCTTGTTGAATAGTATCCGGCAACCAGCTTTTAAGTATAGTATGTACATAAACTGTGCGATGTAACCTTTATCGAGTTGTAAGTTTATCTCGCGAGTGATGTGAAAATAAACATTAAAGAGTTTTGGGATTAGCATTGTAGGGCATCAATATCTCAAAACAACTTCATAAGCGCGTTTCCTCACTATGGAGGGATGGAGAAAATGTTCTAAAAGGACTTGGCGAGTGAGCGTTTCGGACAATATGTAAGTACTCAATTATCTCTGGACCCTTTAAGTCTTCTCGACGTTAGGGTGCCCATTCAAGGCGAGGCCAGATTTGGGTAAATCTGAAGGAGAGCGTCCTCAGCTACGATTTTCTTCAAAGTTTGCACTATAACGTATTTTGATGCTCTAAACACGAATCCGTTGAAAAAAAAAACCGCTCTCAACTAGGAAAGAAGTTATTTAAAAAAAGAAAGTTCACTGTTATGAAGGTTACAAACGATCGCATAAACAACGTACTTGTAAACTCGCGCATGCGCAATAGTCCTTAATGAAGAAGTGTAATTGAAATTAACTATCAATTATTAAAATTTACCAACACTTATTTATTCAGAAACATTTTTTTAAATAATGAAATATTCTTCAAATTTCTTGTTTCGCTCCTGAAAAGTATTATATAACAGAAATCCCTTAATAATTAGCTAATGCCTTTATGATTTGTTCCTTCTAAGCTTCTCTAATTCCCTCTAAGCTGTAATTAGGTTTTTATTGTTATCGTTATTGCAGTTTTTTGTAGCAAGTTAAAAATGAAGTTACACGACTTCATAATTCTTATCCACAATCGAGAAGAATTACTCAAATTTTTAATACAAAACAAAGTTTTGAGTAATTCTCTCGATTGCGGAAAATATCCCCCGAACATCGCGTCTGAAGATGTCTAGGAGGATTAGAAGAATGCCTTGGACGACTTTGGGCATAGAATTCTTTTCATTTCTGCGAGTTGGATTGACTAGGGGGTTTGATGTTTTGAGCGAGCGGAGCGAGCGGAAACGCATAACACGTATGCCCAAAAGCGACAGTTTACGACCAAGTCAGCTACCACAGGTGAGTCTAAATTTCAATTACACTTCGTCATTAAGGGCTATTGCGCATGCGCGTGTTTACATATAAGCTGTTTACCCCGTCTTTTATAACCTCCATAACAGTGAACTTTAGTACTTAATAACTTCTTTCCTAGTTGAGAGCGGGGGTTTTTTTTTCAACGGATTCGTGTTTAGTGCATCAAAATACGTTATAGTGCAAACTTTGTGAAAATCGTAGCTGAGGACGCTCTCCTTCAGTTTTACCCAGATTTGAACTGTATAGTCCATCAAATTAGAATGATAAAACCCATAGATTACAGGCCAATGAGACCGGGACTGTCCAGGCCAAGCCTGACGTATGTGGACTACAGGATATTAGCTTCACATTCAGTGGTCTACTATCACAGGACTGTGCAGTCCCTGGACTTATCGTGTGTGCGCGAGACTCGTTCACACCAAACCTCGAGCCCAAACTGTGCAGTCCCTGCCTAGAGATTTGAACTGAACGTTTATGGCCACCTCTAACAATCCACGATGTATTTGTATGTTAATAATGTGCCTTCTTTAACCATCGCTCATTATTTTGTTTATGTCAATTTTTTTGTACACGCAATGCTCTTGGTATTGCACTCATGAAAGAATATTTTGCAGAAATTCCTCAAATCTTCATCGATACTACATTTTAAATATCGAATATATATATATATATATATATATATATATATATATATATATATATATACATATAAGAATAACTGTATACGATTTTAGGTGAAGAATTCACCGAAAATAGTACTTAGCAATGGAAATTAATATTTTGTTTGAGCTAAGAGTGTTTAAGGTCATCCTGCGGTGCTAATGAGAACACTTAAGTCAACCTTTCGCACTCGACGAGTCAATCACTCGAGCGAATCAGCAACACGATACGATTTCCTCTCGTTACGGTCTCAGTTTTACGGTAGATTTAAAATAGTTTTATACTCAACGAAACGTTATATAGTATAGATCTAATTGGCACGTCCAACACGGAAATATTAATATGAGTTTGGCCTTCTTTTGTTACTGTTTATTTTCCAGATGTTCTCATATGTATCTATTTTTTTTGTATTCCTGGTGTGATTCCAAACGCTTAGAATTGTAATATCGCACTAGTATTTCTAAAGTGAAACAATTGTCACTCTTACCTATGTAGGGGCCTTAGCATTCAGAAGGGCCCAACAGGAAGGGTGAAACAAGTTCCCTCTGGTGTACAAGCTAGGTACACCAGTCAAATCTAGGTGCATACAGTTTTGATGGTTGATAAAAAGATATTGACTATGTCTGTCATAGTTCTAACTATGACGGTGCGAATAAAACCGATTTTTGAGTTGTGTCACTTTAGAAATACTTGTGCGATATGTTTTGTTCATAAACGTTTTCCTATTTTTCTTGAAATTGTATAACACAAAAATTACTATAAATACATATACTAACAGAATTCCAACATTGTCAAAAGTCCGACTCGCAGAAACTGCGTCATCTTGGCGCGTTTTCGTTCATATCTATAGTGCCATTAGTAAAGGAATAGAAGCAGTTATTGGTAGGTTTTTCTCCTTCGTGAAAAATATAAAACAAAACATGAAAGAGAAGTATGATTTAAGGAGCCTGAAGAGAAATTACTCTCCTGCATTCTCAACGTTCCTTCTAGAAAAGCACTATTTTATTTTTTTTTTTTTTTATGGCGCATCGACATCTAGGCCATTTTATGGCGCATCGACATCTAGGCCAATAGCGCCAGAAAAGCACTATTATCAATATTTTTCTTATTTTCTAACTATGTTTTACAAAAATACTCATTTTACTGCTAAATGAAATTGAAAATAAAACAAAACCAATTAAAAAGTGAATTAAACAGAAAGAAAACTCCTTCAAAAGAACGAAACTAACACTCTCGTAGTTTTAAGCACTTACTTCTCTGACCGACATCGCCCCATCGAAAATTGCTTCAGATTTTTTTTTTCAATTTTGTAGAGAGTATGGTTCTGAATGGTCAACTTCCACTTACCTAGGTTTTCTAATACCTTTTGAGATATTTAAGAAAATATACTAGGGTCCCAAAATTGTTCATGTCTATTGATACATGAATTATTTTTTCGAATACTTCATTCGCTCCAAATGTAACCAAAATTTAAATATCTTAGTTACGATGAATTTCAGACATGGAGAAAATATTTCAATTGAACTCAACGGTTCTTAATACCTGAACCGAAAATTATTTGTATGCACTTTTCTCGAAAATGGTTACAGATATCACCTTGAAAGTGGTTGCATTCGTTTCCCTACGTTATAGAAACGAGCGCGAATTTCACTCGAAAAACGATGTTCCGGTGGAGGGATTCTGCTATATATATATATATATATATATATATATATATATATATATATATATATATATATATATAATTAGCTAAATGTTTATTTTTTAGACAATTTTCCAATTAAAAAAGTCGGGCTAGAATTTGAACACAGGATTTTCTGTTTTACGCTCTGATGCAGAGCCAATTTCAATTGGAAATAAGGCTTTGGAGGGTTGACCATTTACTCCCAGCCCATCAGGTGGCAAAATAATTGAATATCGAGTTCCAGCGGGAAGGACTGTCTACATTAAACCTCGTCACCTAGAATGGGCTCTGAGAGCTGCGGGTGCCGTGGAAACAAGGAGCTTCCAGCATTAAATCTCTTTGGGAACTGACGAGACCGTTTGGCTTTATACCGTCGGTGTAGAGCGCATAAGCTGGCATTGTGCTAGTTAGGTCCAATGGGCGTTTTGCATACCAAGCAGAGGAAAAATAGTATCTTTCCATAATTTCTGCAGAAACAAACGAAAATGTCAGGAAGAAAATGTTAAACCTTATAAAATTGATATAAATTGATCCGAATTATCTAACAAATAATGATTTGAAAAATATAATTGGCTTATCTGTCTTTATGTGTCATTCAGGGCGAATTCATCAACACGCCATTATTTTCTTCTATGGATGAAGTACAGATATTTTTATTAGATAAAAATCCGCTCAATAATTTTACCTATGAGAGTGTTAGTCATAAAGTGGCATAGACGGTAGGCGGGGCTGGCATGCGCGTCCCGAAAATACCCGAACACCGCCGAATACCTTCGTGCCGTCGCTCCTGGGTCTCAGTAACTCTTTGGCACCTCCGCTGGTAGGCTGCTGTTTATTCCTTTCAGACTTGACGTCGAATAACGCGAGTCGTGAGTTTTTAAAAAATCCCCTGAGTTTCGACCAATAATTGTGTACAGGTATTTATCGAATTTATTTAAAACATTTTTTAAGGATTACTTTTTTTTTTTTTTATTCCCAAAGCAATTATGTCTAACGAATGTGTAATAATGTACAAACATTTTAATACCTAATCGTTTTAGCTTTTTTGCGTATTATATATATATATATATATATATATATATATATATATATATAAACTTGTTTCAATATTGCTCGACGATAATAACAAAAATAAATTTGTTCCAATTTTGCAAATATTCGGCTTACATTTCATTTTACTATAGTATTTAAGGCATAATTAAAATTCAATCCCTAAAGTAGGTATGATTTGAAAAAATTCAAAATAAATATTAAATTAACTCACATTGTACTTCGTTAAAAAATGTCTCAGTGGGATTTAAGTCGAATAAACTTTTATAAAATTTTCAAAATGTTAATTTGTTTGAAATTGACAGAATAATTGGAGAATTATAAACTTAATACCGTAAAATGGGGTCACATTAGTACAGTCTGGTGAAATTGTTGCAAACCTATAAAGCTAATATATGCTTGATATAAAGAAAGAAAGTACATTACATATAATAATACTCAAAATAATTTAAATTACTAATACTTTTTCATATTTGGATTTGGATATAAAACAATATTGGCATAAACAATTTACAGACGCAACTATAACAGTATTAAAATACTGTTTAAATATTATTATCAGAAGAATATCTTTAGACGAAATTAATAACCCTAAATGAAAATATTACATAAATAAATAAAATATTTATTTATTTATTGATGATGATGCTCCGCATCTAAAGCGAAGATCATTTAATTTCCTGTATTAAGCTGATGCAGGTGTTGAACGTAACGTTGCCACTCTAAAATATTAGTTGCTACAGACAATTATATAAGTATAGTATGTATGCTTGAGGTATAGATAGTAAAGGAAACAAAAATACAATAGTACAGACTTATATATAGAATATATTATGAAATTAAAATTGTAGATATACGGATAAATAGTATATATATATATATATATATATATATATATATATATATATATATATGGGGGCGAGGTTAGCTCAGTGGTAGAGCACTGGACTAATAAGCTGGAGGCCTGAGTTCAGATCCCGAGCAAGCACTAAAGATTTTTTCTTCTAGTGTCTTCGTTCGGGGGTTGAATTCGGCCTCCCTGACCGTCCCTAGGCCAACCCAGCCTTTAATTAATTTAATAATGGGTACCGGGGTCTCCCGTGGTCTAGTGGCTATCGCGCTGGATTCATAAGCGGGAGATGGTGGGTTCGATTCCCACCTCCGGCAGGAATTTTCTCATCTCAGGGCTCGCTGGGAAAATTCCTCGTTGCACCCTGGTTGTCGGCGCTAATGACATAGATGTAGATGCGCCGTAAAAAAAAAAAAAAAAAAAAAAAAAAAAAAAAAAAAAAAAAAAAAAAAAAAAAAATGGGTACCTTGGGTGCTAATGACTCTAGGCAGTCGAAGCAGCCAAGGGGAAAATCAGGCGGCCGGAGCATAGTACTGACCACACTATCTCCCTAGTGTGCCGTATGGTCATGAATCAGATACCTCTATAGTATCTGTCCCTCAGGGCCCACGTGGCCTGTTACGGGACTGATTTTTTTTATATATATATATATTTGCTGCATTTGTTACACCTGTTATGTGCTGTCTTATCTGACAATATACGAAAATAATATAATGATTTATGATAGAAACCATTTGGCCAGAGTTCTATTTTCTTAATCTGATAAAACTTAAAAGTCTAATTAATCATTTGTACAACCGAAATAACACTATTGTCAAAATTCTTCTTCTAACGATGTAACTTTGCCACATTCGTTATAATCCAGTATGGATCAGCATATATAAACGGAAATAACTTGACATTGTTTTGGTTGGACGGTGGTGGTACTGCATCAAATAGATCAAACAGAATCGCCAACAACTCCAGGTCTCCACCACAAATGATTTGTGATGATCATTTGTGGTGGAGACCTGGAGTTTTGGGCGTTTCTATTTGAAAGAGAAATACGTTTTATTTTTATTGTTAACTTACGTGACAACTGGTATTGAATCATTGCAATAGGTTTCTAAACTATGAATTGATTATTTAAATTTTGACGTCTCTTATTATTAACTACGAATTTTAGGATGGGTTATCTAAAACTATGAAATAGGATGCATTAAACATTACTGATACTTATTGTAAAGAAAAAGTCACAAATTTTGACCCTCAAAGCTGTTTTTGACATTTTCATCAGAAAAAGTAAACTTATCCTATTTTACATCGTAGTTTTTTTTTTTTTTTTTTTTTTTTTTTTTTTTTTTTTTTTTTTTTTATTAATGCGTTTTAGTCTTATCCTTAATGTTGGAAAGGTTGCCATAGAAACAGTTATAATTTTGGTTAGACCTTTTATGAAATAATTTATGATCCAAATAGGTCACCGTTGCAACGGTCCATACCTCATACCTGACTACATTTTACAGATAAATTCAATTTAAAACAAAAAAAAAATCAATTAAAAAGTGAAGTGATTTGAACAAAGAAAAAAAAAACCGTTCAAAAGAACAACAAAAACAAACACATTTGAAGATTTAAGCACTTATTTCTCCGATTGACATCGCCTAATCGAAAATTGCTTCAGAATCTTTTTTGTAGAGCATTTAGTAAGCTTTCGAATGGTAACGATCCGCTTATGAAGATTCGAAACAGTTTTCGAGATATTAAGGAAAATTTGGGGTCTCCCGTGGTCTAGTGGCTAGTGCCATAGATTCCTAAGCGAGAGATGGTGGGTTCGATCCCCACCGGCGGCAGGAATATCCTCATCCCACAGCTCGTTGGGAAAATTCCTCGCTGCACCCTGGATGTCGGCGCTAATGGCCTAGATGTTGAGGCGCCGTAAAAAAAAAAAAAAAAAAAAAAAGAAAAAAAATTAAGGAAAATATACGAAGTCCCCAAAAATGTTCATGAAAGACAGATTTAATTTAATATACCCATTCATAGGTTTGACATCCATTCATACCTTCAGTGAGGAGTCCCGTCATGTTGCGTGGGATGCTCAAGTCATTGTATCTAATGGTTTTTGTGAGTTTTATTGTTAAGGCAGCATTAATAATAATTTCGTTAAGTACTGATGTTCTCACAGCATTAAATGGCTAATCATAAATCGATCAAACAAATCCATTCCTATTGTATCTAACTGAATGACCAATCTTGAGTCGATCAAACAAATCCATTCCTATTGTATCATTAACTGAATGACCAATCATTGACCATATCCTTAAATAGTCAACAGTTAGTCGTCTTTAGCACCCATGAATCCCCCAATATTTTAAAAGAAATTTCTTTGTAATGCATATTTAATATTTACAATTTCTAAATCTTATTCTATAAGAATTTCTACATTGGTGTGTGCAAGCAAATTTATTGTTACCATCTACCAGAATAATCTTAATGGTTACCTAAGACTGTCAAACAGTAGCAAATTTAAATATTAGAAAACTTAAGGGGAAATTTATTCCATTTTGTTAATTATTGTAACCGAGCTAGCCAATATAAAACTTTCCTCTTAACACTGAGTACAAAAAAAAATGTCATATTATAATAATAAATAAAATGATTACGATAAATAAATAGAAATTACATTAAAAAGAAATAATTTTTTTTTTTTTATATTAAAAGAAACAGATATAATATTTTCTTTCATTTACAGAATGTTTCGTTCAATTAATCAGTTTAATCTTAGATCTCCTGAAGCTCTCCAAAATTCTTTCTTCCTGAAATAATTTAAATTTGGAACTTAACTTATCTTTGTCAACATTTCCTAAGCAATTCACATCTAACTTTATCTATGAACAGTTATACCTAGAAAAACTAACAAAATATAGGGATTAAGATTTTTACTGATGCCTCGAAGAGTGATGCTAGGGTAGGCTGCTCCATTGTACAAGAAAATCTTTCCATCGAGTAAAATATTCATGAAACGAATAGTTTATTTGCCGGTGAAGCATTTGCTATTTGGGAGGCAGTGAAATTAGCAAAACACTCAGAAAAATCAACAATGTCAGACGAAAAAAAGGTACCAGATGTACGTGGTGATGTACATATTACGTATTTATACTATGTATTGTTATGAGATATTTTTGGATATATATAGGTTAAGATTAAAAAGTTGCTGATGTTTTGACTTGTATTATTGGTTGAGGATGAAGAAAATGATTTTTAGCAGGTAGAGATTCTATACTAATAACTTTAGTTTTAAATTATAATATCTTATAGTTTAGAGTTACAATTACAAACAATTTTTTAGCTTTTGCCTAATATATATATGTATATTTATGTTAATCGGTATATATATATATATATATATATATATATATATATATATATATATATATGTGTGTATACATTTGAGTAGAACCTCTTACGCCCCATTTTCTAATAATTTTCAGTACCCAAAATATTTCTCATTTTTTGTAACTTTTTTTGAGTATAATCGGTTTCTCAAAGGTTTCTACCGCCAACATTTGTAAAAAAAAGTCCGTCACGCAGGAGCTGCATAACTAAGCACTTTCCTCAGAATTTGGGTAGTGTAGACTGCTTTCCAGAACAATTTGCTTAATATATCCTACATAAATAAAATATAAACATGAATAGTTCTCTTTTAATTTTGTAATGAGTAACTGATCAATTATTAATTTGCTTCCAGAGTTATGATTACACATGGTACCTACTACACTACGTAATAAATACAAAAAACCTCATATTATGGTATTTTGATCTAACGCAGGAACAGGATACAGTGGTAGAAAGCGCTCCTTGCGGCGGCTTTGTGAACCTACGTCTGGCGGGCTTTTCTATTGAAATATATTACAAATTAAACCCCCGCTTTCCGATTGACCGATTCAGCTCATTTTTACAACACTTCTTTCTCATGAGTTACCCACGACGTATACCGCGTTTCGTTACAATACAGCAGAAATTACGACCGGTATGAGTATATTAGGAATTTGGGTCCGGAGTAAACCCCCCTTCTAATGAACCGATTTAGTTTCTTTTTACAACACATATTTACCTGTAGATTACCACTACGAATACCGGGTTTCGTCGAAATATACCAAAAATCACGGCTGGTAGTGGCGAATTGGTATTGTGGGTCCGGAGTAAACCCCCCTTCCTAATGAACCGATTTAGTTTATTTTTACAGAACATATTTACCTGTGGATTACCACTACGAATACCGAGTTTCGTCGAAATATACCAAAAATCACAGCTGACATAGTCAAATTAGTGTTTTGGGTTCGGGGTAAACCCCCCCTTCCGGTGGACCGACTTTGGTGGTTAACGAACTCGTTCAATCGTTTGCTAATTGAATGCTTTATACCAAGTTTCGTGACGAAAAAACAAAAGCTCTGGCCGCTATCGTGTTAACAGACACACACACACACACATAAAAAATACTCATTGACGATGTGTGTATATTTTTTGAGTTGTGTCATATCTAGTATTATACCTGATAGCATGCAGGATTCAATTAATTATATTTTAACGTTGAAAAAGAAAAAAAATCTGTTATAATAAAGACAATAATTTTCAAATACAATGTTTCATTTTTTCCAAGTTTCTCCTCTTTTCTCTCGAAATCAGAGGGTGATAGAATTTTTCTGAGTTCAGATTCGGACTCAGCACACCTGAAAACATGAGAAACAGGCAAAATTGTTCAAGGGAGGGGAGAAAAGTTTTTTTTTGCAGAACAGTGTTATTTGTAAGTAAATATGGAATGATTGGGACTCGGTTAAAGAAACCTCAATACGATTTTTGTTAAAAAAAATCTATATTTTGGACGTTTCGGCTACTCGTTGGTAGCCTTCGTCAGGTATGGAAATCTTCTTCCTCTGCCTCCAGGCATTTCCATAGCTGACGAAGGCTACCAATGAGTAGCCGAAACGTCCAAAATATAGATTTTTTTAACAAAAATCATATTGAGCTTTCTTTAGCCGAATCCCAACCATTCCATCTTTACTTATCAACTCGACGGCTAACTATCTAATCATCATAATCAATTATTTGTTTAAGGTAAACCATAGGTTTAGTTAAAATATAGGTTTAAGGTAAAGTATAGGTTTAGTTAAAATATAGGTTTAAGTAAAAATATAGGTTACATTTCGATGGGCACAGGGAATTAGTTGGAAAGTGGGCAAAATGAGTGTCAGTATTTTATTATTATCTCCTAAGACTCACGGATAAAGAAGATAAGTGTAAAGAAGTCACTAACTCACAATCTTCAATCTTTCCGAAGATGTGGGTTTCGTGGTATCTCGTTAAGTAGTGTGTTTTCTATATTAAAGAGGTGCCCTGAGAAGTTGAGATTTTAAACTTATCAAGTTCAATTATAGGCAGAAGGTCATTGATTTTTTTTTTTTTTTTTTTTTTTTTTACGCTATTAATTTTTTTAAACATCTGACTACAAACACAGCTGATTTTTGCTATGTAGATGGTGGCCATTGTAATGGAAGGTTCACCTTCGTTCTATTAGGCTGCAATTAGTTTTTAGGCTCATGAAGAGGCATCAGATGATGCGAAACATGTAGAGCTATTATGTTAATTTAGATTATTATGTTTAAACCAATGAAATATTTCCAATCTTTAGTTTGGAATCTTTACTCTTCCAAGAAGGTCAAATTATTCATGTGAACAGTTTAATTAGAGGAGATTCTATTACTGATTATAGGTAAAATCAAATAATAAACAACTCCGATGAAAACAGTTCATGATTCTTTTAATAAATAATCTGTAAATGCCTTCGATATTTTTATTAATATTGGAAATGCCTGGAGGCAGAGGAAGAAGATTTCCATACCTGACGAAGGCTACCAATGAGTAGCCGAAACGTCCAAAATATAGATTTTTTTAAATAAAAATCGTATTGAGGTTTCTTTAACCGAATCCCAATCATTCCATCTTTACTTACAAATAACACTGTTCTGCAAAAAAAAACTTTTCTCCCCTCCCTTGAACAATTTTGCCTGTTTCTCATGTTTTCAGGTGTGCTGAGTCCGAATCTGAACTCAGAAAAATTCTATCACCCTCTGATTTCGAGAGAAAAGAGAAAAACGTGGAAAAAATGAAAAATTGTATTTGAAAATTATTGTCTTTATTATAACAGATTTTTTTTTCTTTTTCAACGTTAAAATATAATTAATTGAATCCTGCATGCTATCAGGTATAATACTAACTCAAAAAATATACACACATCGTCAATGAGTATTTTTTTTCTTTTGTACTCTTCCTCCTCTGTCTCCCGCTGCAGTGTCCAGCAGTAATCCGCCAGCATCTTCTCATTCCATTTGCCAGTATATCTTTTTTCCATTCTGGATATGTCTTGGTGGAATCGTTCTCCATGTTCGTCCGAAACTGCACCCAAATTTGGGGCGAAAATGTCTAGGTGACTATGCAGGAAATGTATTTTAAAGGACGTATTGCATGCCAATGTTTTATATGAAGTAAGCAGTTCTTGGACTATTTTTCGGTAGTCTCTAGATTTTTCGTTTCCCAAAAACTTAGCACATACCTCTCGAAAAGCAATCCAAGCCTTTTTCTCAGTAGTATTTAACTTTGCTTCAAAAGTGAGGTCCTTGAATAGATGTTGAATTTGGGGTCCTACGAAAATTCCCTCCTTTATCTTAGCATCGCTGAGATGCGGAAATTTTTGTTTTAAGTACATGAAACCTTCTCCTTCCTTGTCCATCGCTTTTACGAAGTTTTTCATTAGCCCCAATTTTATGTGGAGTGGGGGTGAAATTATTTGGTTTTTGTCCTCTAATGGAGGATTGGTAATGTTTTTTTCACCTACTTTTCCCTTACGTTCTGGCCATTTTTTTACGACATAATGGTCTCCTCTTTTTCTGCTGTCCCACTCGCACAAAAAACAACAAAATTTAGTGTAACCTCCTTGGAGTCCTGTAAGCATGGCTACCACTTTAAGATCTGCACAAAAGCGCCATTTGTACTCATGGTACTTGATTTTTTGTAGAAGTATCTTCATGTTGTCATAGGTTTCTTTCAGGTGGACCGAATGAGCTACTGGGATAGATGGATGTTTGTTTCCATTATGAAGGAGTACTCCTTTTAAACTAAACTTGGAGCTGTCAATGAATAGTCTCCATTCCTCTGGATTGGTTGGCAGATCAAGTTCCTGGAGCAAATGAAATACATCATTGCAAATTACAAGATTTTCTTCCATCGAGAAAAAGCATAGAACTCCTGATTCCCGTTTTCTGAAGAAAGATATATTCACGCCTCCTTCCAAGAGATTCCATTGTTGCAACCTTGACCCAAGCAGCTGAGCTTTTGATTTTGGGAGATCTAAATCACGAACAAGATCATTCAATCGCCTCTGATTTATGAGCTGTGGCTGAGTTTCAGAGGGGCTGGACGAACTTGAAATTTCTTCTTGTTGACTGGTTCCAGGTTGAGGTGAAACGCTTTCAGAATCGCTGCACTCCTCAGAACTAAGACGGAACTTACTCGGATTTGGTGGGATGGGCATGGAGGCATCATGTGGAGCTGATCTCATGGCAGAGGGGATGTTGGGATAAACAATTTTCTTTTTGCTCTTGAACGAGAAACCTTTGATTGTGGTCATGCAAAAATAGCAATCGGTCACGTGATTTGTAGGTTCTTGCCATATCATGGGAACTGCAAATGGCATTGACTTATGTGTCCCATTTAGACAACCAGTCAGAGAACGTGAGCATGAACTACAGCATATTTTAGGAGCCCAGGATTTGTCCTGATCACTTACTTTACATCCAAAGTATAACTCGTATGCCTTCTTCACCAGCGGAGTCAGAGGTTTCTGAGTGGACTTGAATGTGGCTTCACCACAAACATAGCAAAAGGAATCAGGCTTATTTATACACTGTCGTGACATTGCAGAGAAAAAGTGAACTGTTCCCAGAACAATGATAGCACAACTGAATATCCAAATAAGTGCGTTTAGCGAAAGCCTCGAGAGTACTGATCAAATCCTAGAAGAAAATAGTGACAAGAGAGGGGCTGAGTGGGAGGGGGGGAGTTGGGGTATTGAGGGTGAAAGGGGGGCAGGTAAGGATTTGAATGAAAAGGATACCACCATAAAAGAGAAAGGAAGGTCATTCCCCTAAAGATCCAGGTAGAGACTAAATCCCTGCCTCAAGATCAAAAACTGAAAAAAACACTTTTAGCCATATTTCTTCAACCACTTGTAATATTCCCATCAATTTTTTTTCCGTTCAAATATACTTCATTACGCTCAAAATCATCGGGTTTTTGAATTTTTTTCACTATGTTTTGATGCCAAAAAAAAAATTCGTCAAATTTACAAAAAACTCACCTTTTTGGATAAAAAACTAGAATTTCTCAAGAAACTGTGCGTGATAGACAGAATCTGACTTCAAATTCATGTTCAGCACGTTTGAAAACAGTAAGAAAGCATGTTTTGGTTTGAAGAAGGATTTTCGTGCAGAACAGTGTAATTGATTAAATTATAGATAATTTATGGTTATCTGTAATTTAATAATTATTTATTTAAGGAAGGGTTTTTGACAGGTTATCACCCTTTTCTACCTTTCTTTCAAAAGAAAAGCCCCTTCCCCTACAGGAAATTGAACCCTCGTTTGTAGGCTCGGAGAGCCTACACCTTGGCACTTACGCCCACAGGGCCTCCATATGTAATTTAATTAAATAATATTTAAAGGAAAAGTTATTAATAGTCATATCCAGCACGTAACGTATGTTTTTGTCATGTAAACAAACATTACATTGTTTTCAACAAATTGTTAGAAACAATGTTATTATTAATGAAAATATGTTTTCGAAGATTATCTACTGTGAATCCCATAACTCCAGAAGGTACAATTGACGTTGTATCCGAAGATTAAATTTTACGAAGCAATGAAATGTTATTCCGGTACCTCCAACACTTGTAGACCTTACGTAAGTTTCACTGTAAAATTTTCAACCACTTTAATGGTTTAACATTTATAAATATGTAAATTGTAGATAATATTTATGTTTTATTTAAATTCCTAGTCAATTAAAAAATTTTTTCAATGTATCATTTAATTTTAGACAAATTTTCTAAATTAAACTAATTACAACAACTTATTAAGGTATAATACTTTTTTAAATAAGCTTTGTAATTAAGATAACGAAGTTGAAGTGTGTATAAAATATATGCAACAGTAAAGTTTGGATTAAATGTTTACAATTATGTGTTAAAAAGCTTTTATATATAAAATACGTAAAATTAGTCCAAAGCTGCCTTTGGATTTAAATTATTTTGACTAAGAATCCATTTCAATCCCACAACCAAATTTTCTATACAAATTAGTAATAATACGACCTATTATATATAATTTTTTCAAAATTTTTAAGAATGCATTTTTAAAAATATTTAGATTCAAAATTTTTTTTTGATTTTGAAAAACACTATGTTCCCATAACCTATCCTTTGTTGCATGCCACTTGAAAGGGCATATAAAGGGCTAAACATTGACACCTTCCCCATGTTTTTAACGTAAACAGGAGAGGAGTTATGAACATTTAAATGTTTTGCCACAGCGAGATTTTGACCGCTTTTTGAAAACTTTACATGGCCGTATTTTGGAAACCGTTTTAGATAAAAATTTGAAATTTGGTATTTTTATTTGTCTCAATCCCTACTTTGGGTGAACTAATTTTCATTAATATCTGAAAGAGCGAGGTAAAAAAGTGTGTTGATTTGACATGGAATGACCCATTCAAGTAAAATTTACATCACTCGTGGTGATTTACTGCAAACCCTAAAAAATAAATAAATGATTTCATTGTCCTGTTAATAATTATGTAATTTAGAAGTTTGGTTATCAAAATATTCTTTGTGTGCTATAAATAAATGTATTATTATTTATTTGTACACACATACACTCACAAACAAACACATCTATACATGTTATAGATGTGTTTGAAATATTTTCTCCTTTAACACTCTAAATAAAGAGCAACCATTCAATGTATCATTTTATCCGTTCGCCGATTTGTATTGTCCTTTATCTATAGATTTCTCGTGCTGTTCGGTTTATTCACAGCCAGTCGGGCGTAGAAGTCTGATTTTTATGGACCTACTATATCCTGAGAGTTATTTTCATTAAACCATTCCCTCATTCTGGAAACAATGCTCCCAAAAAATGTATAATCGTCTCAGGATAACTTTTTTTTAAATTTATTTATTGCCTGCTAGCGTGGCGCGGCATGGGATACATTTCAATAAATATTACAACTCTTGTTCTCGTTTTATATGTCTAGAGATTTGACGAATAAAGGGCCACGAAAATTTGATGTCTCCATTGTATTAAAAGGTGGCTATTTAACTTTTTTATTGTAAACTATTCACTCTCTTTATTATATTAATCGATATTTATTAAACAAGAACGTACATAATATTTAAATATTTGTAAAAATAATTATGCTCCACATTTCTAAATTATTGCGAGAAGAGAGAATTCTACAAGTTTTTTTTAAAAAAAAACAAATGTTGTTTTTTTATTTTATAGGAAATTTAACCAAGTGAGTCATCGTGTCCTTTAAATTTAAATATGTTGATTTTAATGGCTACGGAACGTTTAAAAAAAACGAACTGAAAGTAGCAGGAACTATGGAATAAAATATGTATTTAAATTTTAACTTCCATTATTATGCGATAAAATAAAAATCAATTAATCCATAGAAAAAAATAGTGATAATACATATACACACATATAAAAAATAAATTATATTCTCTAAAACAGGTTCTTAGCTTTCAAGAATTTCAACAAATTCGGGATTAGCCATTATTTGAAACAAATATTTAAACACTTGCAGACTACACAAATATATCACAAAATTTAACAAACTCATGAAAATGTTTACTCTTTCATTTTTTTTATAACTTCCTTATTTTTATTTATTTTTTATATTTTTGGCTTTTTTTTAGCAAATGTATTTGCTACTTTTTCTGAAATTATATTTATTTCCTTTATGTTATGATTATCTATTATAATTTATTTATTAATATTATCATTTTGTTCAAAGCTGACGTTTCCATATTGACTTGATAGTTTGCTAGTCGCCTCCGTTGCGATCCAGCAATAGATGAATAAAATAAACATTCCGGATTAATTGATAGTCTACTCCAAGAATATCAAAAAGAAGTCTGTACGTAGGCTGTTCAGTCTCTGAATATATGTTTAATAGAAAGATTTTTAGCATGGGTGAGATTAGTGTGTCCAATTCATATTCTCGACAGAACCACCTCATCTCTTCGAAGCTGGCTTTATCTTACCTATTTTTTTTTTTAATTTAGTTTATGAACTCCACTCAAATAATAATAATTATTTATTATTATTTTGTTTTATTTGTTTATATGTATATTCATTTTATTCTATTACTGTTTAGCGCGGTTCCTCCCTCCCCCCATAGTGAAAAATTGTACGTTTCCAATAGATCACGAATGAATATATATATGTGTGTGTGTGTGTGTGTGTGTGTGTATTTTCGCTCTCTCACCGGCTCCAAAATTGTCCTATTTTGATAAAATTTTGTAAAAAGTCTTTCGTCTGATTTGAAGGTCAAATTCGTTGACCGGCAGAATCCGCCACCCGAAACATGGTTTTTTGGAGCGAAATTCGCGCGACAAAAATCGGAACGCTTACGTTTTCGAGTTCATATGCTTGCAGGTACTCGTTTTTTAGGTTTCTGAACATAGTAAAACTAATGAAACCATTTTTAAGTGATATCTATAGCCGTTTTTGAGAAACATTGAAACGTCTACTTTTCCAAACTAATTTTGAGTTTGGGTATTGAGGAACGATCGATTTAGTGGAACTTGTTCCAGATGTCTGACATTCTTCTAATGTAAAATATTTAAATGTTGGTTGCGTTTGGAGGTAAGGAAGTACTAAAAACAAATTTAGTAATGGATCACAGCAATGTCTTATCTTCTAATTCTAATATATATATATATATATATATATATATATATATATATATATATATATATGTATACATACATATATATGTATAAATTTATAATGGGTGTTATGATGGGGGGAAGAAATACCCAGAACAAGACAATTGACATCTCTTGAATGGGTTTCCAAAGGGTTCTCCAAAATTTCTGCGCTCATACCATATTCTTTTCTCTCACATTTTGCTACCTGACATTTTAAAAGGGGGTTTAGCGCCCTGGAAAATACTAGCTCTTACGCAATGAGTGTCCTCCAAACATGAGAGACGGGCTCACTTAACGCTGTAAACTCCCGTTCCTATTTATTCAAGCACTGAAAATACACGTGACAACATAAATACGTTTCAGAACATTGCAAACATTTACTCTATACCCACTCTCTTTTGCACATTTTAGTAGCATCATCGTTATACACGTTGTGCTATTTTATTTAATATTTCATTATCGGGCTATTCTACTTTTGAAATTAGTTAAGGTTAAGCATTTTAGTAAGGCCAAGTATTTATTATTTTATTAATAGTTTTACGCAACAAAGGCGACGAAACTGCGGCAATAAAAAGTATAAGTCAATGTTTTCACTGTTAAAACCAACAAATCGTAAGGTAGTACGTAATAACTGTGTGAGACTTTAGTTCACTTTGTGTAGATATTTCAGTATCTCACTCAGTAATATTTATTTATATGAATAAAATAAAAAAAAGAAAGAAAAAAAAAAAAACAAAAACAAAGAAAAGTTAAGAAACCAGAAAGAATTCAAAGAAAAAGTAAAAAATGGGGGTAGGGTGTGGGCTGGATTTTATCTAAGTGTTTTGTGTTAGAAAGGAATTGGAATATGCCTGCGCTGTATTTTCTATCTTCGGAAAGCAAATACATCACTTCTACTATCTATAGAAGTAATATATATATATATATATATATATATATATATATATATATATATATATATAGATATATATATATATGTGTGTGTGTGTGTGTGTGTTTGTGTGTGTGGGGGGGGGGTGTTTATATATTTATCTATCAATCCATATCCACCACTTTATTTTGAGTGTTTTGTCTTGTATGTATTTTACACTAATTAATAGACTGTATAAAATGAGAAACCCTGAATAAACCAAACGTATGGATGTATGGAGGTGTCTTACGATTTCTACGAATAAATACAAACCGATTACAGCTGGAACACTACACAATATTTTACAAGTTTTATTATTTCTGTTATTGACTATTAAATCCACACAAAAAAATCAGTCCTGTAACAGGGGCAGGCACTGTAGAGAAATCTGATTCTCAACCATACGGAAGACAAGGGAGATAGTGTGGCCAGTAAAATGCTCTGGCCGCCCAATTTTCCACTTTGCAGGTCGCCATCAAAGGCAGGGTGAGCCTAGGGATGGTCTACGACACCGAATCCGACCTTTGAACGTCGACACTATAAGATAAAATCATTCAGTGCGATTCTGAAGTCTGAACTCAGGTCCTTGAGAACACGAGTCGAGGTCCTGAGTTCGATTTGTTTTGTTTCTCTATCACTGAGCCCCCCATAGCGATCTATTGATTGGATAGTGTACCAAATCTATAGTATGGGTGGGCCCTTTTCATCTGAAGTCACCTGACGTAAATCGAGGATGAAGTTGTGGAGGCCTGGTGGACAGAACTCTGATAATCCATGATATTACCAGATGTATTCATTTCACCAATATAAGGGAAATATCGTTTATTATGCAAAATAGAAACATGATTATTTACTATTCACGGCGTCATTATTATCTTTCATATAACAAATCTCACATTACTTTAATACATTTCCTAACCCTCTCGTATTATTAAAATATTTTCACTCAACCCAAATGAACTGGTTCTTGGACGGTGATACTTAAAGAAAATGACATCAATAGTACCATTTAACTGTGCTGTGATTTTATCTTCCTAATAGCTATAGGAAGTTCGATGAACCTCTTTGTACCATTGTTCTTTCATCAGATTAGATTAACCAATGCCCTTCATCTATCAAAGTGACATTATTGACGTTTCAGCATAATCATTGGAACAATTATATTTTACTCAAAGAAATATTTCTAAAAGCCAATATATATTCCTTATAAACTATAATTATTGAAACTCACAAATAGACATTAAAAAAACAATAGTCGATAAATACTCAGTGCACTGAGAATCTTCTACCACCTCTGAAATTCATAAGTATTCCTTGAAAAATGTTTATGCGCACATAAACGCAGCACCGTTCGCAGATTAATATAAATTATTACCACTAATGAAAGTATCTCTTGGAGCTTAACAAAATGTATGTAATGATTAAGCTCTTAAATAAAGAGTAGTTGGGTCCCCAATTAAATCCTTCAAAATGCATTTTGATTTTCAGTATTTTAGCTGCTTAAATTCGGATATGTCTATTTCGTTCTTTTGAACGTTTTTTTTTATCTACTACTTGCCTCAATTTTAAATAGTTTTTATTTTAGACACTCAAGTTAAATAAACGAGGAACATGTTTGTTATAGTATTTCCTAGAGGGAAAATGAGAAGGGCGGAGGGAGTGATTTCCGCCTATGATACATTAACATTCGTGTTGCGGCCCCTAAAATGATGCTTCTCAGATTTCATTTTAAATTTGTACACTTTTTTAAATTTTTTCGAAGGACCAATACAAAGTATTAAACGTTTCTATTCTACGCTTTCTAAATGGCACAAGATATGAGAACGAAAACGCGCCGTCCTTGCAAGTAAGTTTTGCATCTTCGGGCTCGCTGAAAAAATTTTTTATGTCCCATCATGGATACTTTGAAAGTGTGTCAATCAAGAGATAGCACGAGTTTAATGGCCAAGATGTCGATGTGCCGAAAAACAAAATAATTATTCTTATGATTTAAATTATGTTTTTCGTTGTTAGTCTTGTTATTATTAGTTCTATAACTCATTTCTTCGTTTTATTATCATACAGTCAATTATCTACAAGGCATAATATAAAATAAATAATAATACCCCTTTGTTTCCAATTTGAATGATGTTTTAAGTTCTTCAAATATCCCCTTAAGAAATTGCCATTTAGTAATTAAATATCCCTTCTGTATTTCATTGTTAAAACGGTTGCTGAGAATTTGACGGCCTTTATCGGAGAATTATTTTTAAGTGAGATTAATTGAATGTTGTAAGGTATTGTATATTTTCTTGATAAGCAGAATTCGGAGTTGTTTCTCTTTTCTGCCCATTATGACCCCCCCCCCCCCGGTCCTATTGGATTGTTCTCGCTTTTAATTGGGGTGGGGGGTGGGGGGATTAACCGTTCGCTTTTGGTAAATGTTTTATGCCTTTACTCTTGTTTCACCAATTATTCAACAACTACATCCTACACTACAGCCCTTTGCTCTCAGGGTTTAATATGTCGCTTTTTTATTTTAATTTATTTTTCAACGCTCCTGTGTAATATAAGTATTTTTTTTTCATGATTGAAGATAAAAACAATTGTATCATGTTAATCAGAAAGCGACATTGTGACATTTTCTAAAAAAATATCCTTGAAATTGTAGCCTTATTGAATTTCAGTAAATTACTTTTTTTAAACCTCTTGGGATTAAACAATAAAATATTTCCGAACCTTTTCCACTATATATGTTAAGAATAACATTTCTGCTGTACTAAACTGCTAAACGTAAACAGAACATTATTTTTTAAAACTTCACTCTTATATATATATATATATATATATATATATGTGTTATTATTATTGTGTTATTATTTTTATTATTATTTCCTATTCATTGTTTTTGTTTGTTTTGTTTTTTATGTACTTTTTCTTTCTTTTTTTTTCTTTTTTTTATTTTTTTTTATTTATTTGCTTATTTGTTTTTTATTTATTTTGTATTTCAACTCAATTCTGTATATAATTATTATTTTTATCTGAGAGCAAACTTAACTAATGTACTCTCCAAATGTACAGATGTTAAATAAACGTATTACTAAAATATATATATATATATATATATATATATATATATATATATATATATAAGGCATTTATTAAAAGAAGAGGGAAAAAAATATATGTGGAAGAGGTCAAGTTACGAGAGAAAATATAAACCCCTATAGGCCGAAAAGAAAAGATGGGAGGAATTTTACTACCAAGGAATTTTAACAAATAATTTGGAAAATGAGTTATTAGATGACGACTGCTATGTATAAGAAAGGTATGTCTGCGAAGAGAGGCCAAGTTAAACGTCATTAAATGGATTAAATGACGTTTTGAAGAATTTTTGTGACCTATAAGGCCTTTATTAAAAGAAGAGGAAACAATATATGGGGAAGAGGTGAAGTTACAAGAGAGTGTATATTTTATTTTATTTGAAGATAAAACTACAACATAATGAATACACAAAAAAACATTGTTGTACAAAATGGCTTATGATACAAAAATACAAAATGAGCGTCTCCTTCGCTCAAGATTTGCTTGGCTTGCTAGCAAGCCTTGCTTATATTATTATCTCCTAAGTATTAAAACTATATTGACTAGCTAATCCTTAACAATCTGATACGTGAATACAATTTAAATAAATAGTAAACTAAAGACAATAAAAATTACTTATGCAACAATCACCCAGAGCAGTTGTCTCTATAAAACTAAGTAAAAACATGAATGAGTAGAACACATTCATAATTTAGAAGTAATACATGTAAACAAAACAAAACATCAACAAAAAAAACCTAAATAACTCTGGATTTTCAGTTTAACTACAACTCCTTAGTAAATAGATTGTTTGGCTCAGTACTGCACTTGAAATACAAAGAAAAATAAGTAAATACATATAAGAGAAAAAGAAGAATTTTAACAAATATTAAATAAATAAATAAATATATACAGTAAAATAACCTATACAAACTTGTACACATAAAAAAATTCAAGATATTCATGTTTAAAAAAGAGCAATCAATTATACAAACTATACACTCAGGATAAAATAACTACCGGCTAATTAACTAATACTGAATTATCAGTCTAATTTGATAAATTTATCATCTTGTGAGCATCTTGTATTACTACTAACGTAGTAAAATTACCACCTTCACTAAACAATAATGTCTCTATATCAGCGGCCATGCGCTGCTAACAGAGCCCTCCATCTGCCAAAGATGACACTAGATCCTTTCAGAACTCGTGCGGTGATTTTCCTAAGGCAAGTTGTAGAGACGCCAAGATCTTTAAGACTCCTCGCAGAGGCTCCGCACCAGACTCCCCTCCAGCTGACTGTGCAGGATGTGACATTCACATGAGTGAGCGGCACACCAAACATACGGCCTACTGCCAAGCGGACGTCAAGAGCATAATACTTCTTGCATTTCTCACGATGAGCCGAGCCTAGATCAGGAGATGCATTAACTATTTGAGCGTCCACTATTGTGACTCTTCCATCCTTAGCCGCAATAATGTCGGGCTTCCAGCGGCGACCTCCAGCTCTCAAAGTTGTCTCAATGTGGACTTCGAAACCCTTCTTGGCTAGGGTATCCCCCAGTACTCCAACCACGGAATCATGCCTCAAGCATCGGCCTCCATGTGAAACATAGCACTTTTGGACTGCGTGAGTACCGGTTTCATTCTCCAAGCAACCAGCCCTGCAACGAAGTACCCGGCCCTCACGCCTTCCTCTTGTGCATCTAACAGTTGTAGGTAGGGCATTGATGTGAGTTCGGACAAACTGGACGAAATCCCAGCCAGTTAGGAATTCTGATCCCCTGTGCAACCAATAGGAAGAAGCTTTACTTGCATTGGTCTCCCTGAGCCCAGCTCCATCATTAGAGGAATAGAGCTTGTTAGCCCACCAATCCTTTCTGCTCTGAGGGAACCATGCATCTTCGCTCAAGCCCTGCCTGGTGAGAGACTCCCTTGCATCTCGTATCCTTCTGTTGACAGTTATTGAAGAAAACGCAGCCCTCGCCTGAGCCAATCCAGAGCTCTTCAACCTAAGAAGTCGCCCCAGTGTCAGAGCTGGAACGAGTACGCTCATACAGAATATGCCTAATCCCCCGCTTCCACAGGACGCATGGAAATATCCCAAAGGCACATCTCTGGGGAGTTTCAGCCATCTCCTAACAGCAGCTCTGACCTTAATATCAAAGTTTCTAAGCGTCTGACGAGCGGAACCTCCAAGCACCATACCATGCAGATACCGCGGCAGAAGGTGATTCCTAAGAGCTATTAACTTCTGTTGTGGCTTAAGAGGTGCATGTTCAATTCTCTGGAGTGCAACATCCAGACCCACCTCAGGCCCCTCTGCACCATGGTTTTTGTATACCACACCTAGATACATTACTGAATCGAGGTACCTCATCTGCTCAACAGGAGCTCCGGGAATATCGAACATAGCATCCTCGATCACCTTAATCTTGTGCGTCATGGGAGCCGGCATCAGAGAGAGGGTCCTGCACTTACTCGGGCTAAGCTCCATCCCTAACTTGGAAATTGTAGCCTCCACTCGAGAGAGAGCAAACCGCATGCCAGCAACCGAAGAGGTAACCAAGACGAGGTCATCAGCAAAGGCCAGATAACGAATTTTGGTTCCTTCTAAGTAAAAACCTACCTCGGTTGGGACTGCCTGAAGAACCCAATCCATAGCGAGGTTAAACAGGCACGGAGACAAGGGATCACCCTGCCTGATTCCCCTCCCGCTTACAATTGGGTCCGTCCATCTCCTTCCATCAGTAATACGGGTATATCCGAAATCGTAAACTCGCATTACATATTTAACGAATTCTGGTGGGAGTCCTTTCTGGACCATGGCAGCTCGAAGAGCAAAATGACTGATGCTGTCAAAGGCCTTAGCTATGTCCAGATATGCCAGGTGGAGCTCCTTACGTTTAGTTCTGGCCTCTCTGATCACTGAATCCAGAATCACTGTGTTTTCCGCGGTTCCATCAGCAGCTATAAAAGCCCCCTGTCCACTCTCATGAAGGTCCAGTTCTTTCAAGCGTGATGCTAGTATTTTATGTAGTTGCCTCAAAGCAACGGAAGCAACCGTGATAGGCCTGTAGTCGCTTGGCAGCATCGGGCTTTCCTTCTTGGGAACAAAGACTGTCCTCGCTCCGACTATATTAGGAATGACCTTCTCTCCCGCTAAATACAAGTTGTAGAAGACTGCGCGTGCCTTAGGGGGGATAAGCTCCCACTGAGCAACCGTCAGACCATCAGGGCCTGGCGCAGAAGCTTTGTCGAGTTTATTACTAACGATCTCCTCTATCTGAATTGGCGTCCATAAGGTTTTGATCACTGGACTCTGCCTTGCAGCATTATCATCGGTGAGTGGACTTGAGGGGTGCTCAAATATAGGTCGCCAGTACCGCTCCATTTCTTCCAATGAATGTCTTCTCTTTGATGGACCTCCTACCAAAATTTCAGCGACTGTTCTTGATTTGTTTATCTTCCAAAGTCTTTGAAGCCGCCTGTATTCCATCTGACGACGTTGTTTGGCATTATATGGGAGAGGAAAAGTTCGTGTTTCACCAGACTGTCCTTTCCCGCTCACTGAGATATCCTTCCCCCAGTCAGGACAGTGAGCCTGGAGCCACTCCGTAAGTTCATCATATATATCCGCGCCCCTCCTCGCCTGTTCTACGAGGAAGGAGAGAGCACAATCATCACCAGTGAGACCGAAAACCTGTGTTGCTGCAGCCTCAATGAAGCTATCTCTTCCTATCGGCCCAACGACTCCTGCCTCTTGCATTGGTGGTGGATGATCAGCTAGTCTCAACTCCTCGATAGTCTCCCTTAGTAGGTACCGATTATACACAAGAGAGTGTATATATATATATATATATATATATACTTATATATTATATCTTTATTAATACAGAATTCTGCGACGGTTGGTTTTTGAACGTTGTATTTCGCAGGAATCGAATATCCTTGATCAGACGCAAGTCAATTGCTTTAATAAATAGAAAAAAAAAATGACACCACTTTGTTGAAGTAGTATGTAATTTCTACAAAATATAACGTAGGTATTTTTCGTTCAATACCCACGCCTGTAATTTAATCTTAAAATAGACAGATTTTTTTCCTAAAAAAATAAGAAATATCCATCATCTCACTTCTGTGGATTAATTACTCACAAATATTAAATTGTGTGAAACTGCTTTGTACATTGTGAGGTACGGACTGCTTTCTGTATGCTCTTTTACGAATTTTGCTTGTTACACAGCTCCTTTTACATGAATAACTCAGTCTGTGTTATACTCTTTTGTAAGCTTATGCTTGTTCATCTCATAGAAATGTTAATTAAAAAAAAAAAAAATCAATCCTGCAACAGGCCACGAGGACCCAGAAGGGCAGAGACTATAGAAGTATTTGATTCATGACCATGCGGCACACAAGGGAGATAGTGTGGCCAGTACAGTGCTCCGGCCTCCTGATTTTCCCCTTTTCAGGTATCCATTAATAAATTAATTAAAGGCAGGGTTGGCCTGGGGAGGGTCAGGGAATCCAACCCGCGAAAGAAAGCACTAGAAGATAAAAATCTTTAGTGCATGCTCGGGATTTGAACTCAGGTATTCTAGCATATTATTCCAGTGCTGTACCGCTGAGCTAACCTCGCCCCTGGAATATATTAATAGGTCCTTTTAAGTATCATAAATAAATTAATCTTCTGAGTATTTTGAAAGCAATGCAAAAATTGCTCCTTTTTTGAATTAGGACTTGTTTATTGAGCTTTTATTAAGCTTGAAACGGAATTTAGTCGCAATTCATCCTTTATTCCTTTATTTACTTAGTGATTTCTACTTTGTGTTAGAGTTTCCTTTAAGTATTTCGGAATTTGTTTGATAGAATTGAGCCTCGTGTGTACAAAGGATCAAGTTAAATTGCTTCTCTTTTTCTCTGCCCTAAAGAAAGCTTACGCAATAAATTCGACAGATCAATACCAGGTAGCGGGTCCTGATTAGACTACTTTTTTTATCAAAGGGCGCCCACAGACTCGTCCAAATCCAGAGTCCCTTCCAATCGGCTTGCTGTCGGTAATCGGTAGGGCTCGGCATAAAGGTCTTCCTGCTTTTGAGGGTTGCTTCACTTGACGGACGAAAGGCAACAAGCCAAATGTAACAGGATATGAAGCCCGGCTCACTTAATGGAGTTATCTTTCAGAAAATGAAAAAGTAATTTTGCATTGAAAGTGATAACCGGAGTTTTTAAACATTTCTTAGTTTTGCTATTTATGGCATAATTAATTCTGGTTTCTTGTAGATAGCTCTCATAAAGGACCAAAGAGGTGTTTCATAATTCTATGAAGGATCTATTTAAATGAAAAGAACACCAATATATTGCTTTATACTCCGTACACTGGTAAGGTATATATATATATATATATATATATATATATATATATATATATATATAGGTATATATATATATATGTATATATATATGTATATATATATATATATATATATAGCTAGTTATTGAATATATATATATATATATATCGGGCGCTACAGTCCTTGAAGGAGCTGGGTCTTCGCCACCCTATTTGACCATTCGTATCGGATTTGAGTTGGCGAGGTTAGCCCAGTGGCAGAGCAATCAACTAATGAACTGGAGGGCTCGAGTTCAAAGCCCGAGCGCGCACTAAAGATTTTTACCTTCTAGTGTCGTCTTTCGAGGGTTGGATTTGGGTTCCTGACAGTCCTTAGGCCAACCCAGAAGCATTGTATTAATTAATTAATTGGTACCTGCAAAGGGAAAATCAGGCGGATGGAGTATAGTACTGACCACACTATTTTCTAGTGTGCCGTATGGTCGAGAAGCATACGGCACACTAGACAGAGGGCAGATACCTCTACAGTATCTGCCCCTCTGCAGGCCTGTTACGGGACTGATTTCAGTATAAATACTCTTTAGCGATGACTAAACCAAAAAAGTGTCATAAACAAGTGACCACTAGCGTTGGTCATATACGAAAAACAAGGCTGTGTTCTGAGGTTGGAGTACACAGGACATGCTCCTGATCTTCTTACGCCAGTCCACTGGTTGTTTGTGCTTATTTTGAGCGTTTGTATTTTGTATCTTTGCCAGCGGATTCAGAGGTAGAGTCTTCTTGTTTCCTAATCGTAATTGAAAAATGTATATCTGTGTTTTTTAACTTTGCTTTGTAAGTATTTCTAATGGGTTTGGATTGTATTGAATATGGCGCTGTGCTGATGGGGTCCAGTCTTCTTTAATCAATATTGGTGGCTATTTTTTGGGCTAAAGTAAAATTTGGGATTTGAGCTGTGAAGTAATCCATGATTTCGCACATTGTTAGAAAGTATTTTAATAGTTTCGTGTGGTTATATCGTTTGGTTTAGAATCCATTGTTAAAAACATATTTTCGGATATCATTTCTCATTCGTGTAGGTTAGTAGTTGTGAGAGTTCATAATTTATTCTTGGTAGTTTCTGTGCGACCTCTATAGTACGTATGTAATCGTATAGATGTCGTCCTTTGTTTGTCTGTTGACTACGTTCGCTCCTTTATTTATTTTTTTATGGTGTTAGAATGCGGTTCACAATATTCTTAGGAGTTCTAGTTAACAGACAGACTCTGAATTGTTTCTTTGTCTGCTTTATTGTATTCTGTTGATTACATTGTATACATTTATACAACAAATTTATTCTTTATAAGAGAATCTCTTATACAGTTAAAGCTCTGCCGTTGACTGTGGTTGACTATCTCTGCCTTGGTGTTAGATGAACTAACGACATCTTTCCGGCTAGAATTGAGAGCTTATTATCCCATCGCTTGTCTGCTTCATAAGACGCTGGATTCCTCTTTAATTCAGGCCACGATGACAATGTTTTCAACTCTCCACAGACTCTCTCAATTAACTCCATGTTAAGAACATGTACATATATTTTTTTCATTTATTTATTGCATACAAGGTTCACCCAATGCAAGGAGACTTATAAAATGTTTTTAGTCTTATGTTAGTAATATATTCACAAAGACACATATTTTCTATTTACATAAGTCACAGATATGACTAATAATACTGTGAGGAATAATAAAATTTAACTAAAAATAAATACATTCGTTAAGCATTTAATTTATACGATGTTTACACACATTTTCTCAATATATCGCAGTAGTATTTTAATGTGACACAACTTAAAAATCGGTTTTATTCACACCGTAATAGTTATGACTATGAAAGACATGGTAAATATCTCTCTATCAACCATCAAAACTACATGTACCTAGACACCAGAGGGCACTTGTGTCACACTTCCAGTCTTAATCCTAAGTACATAGGTAAGAGTGACACATTTTCAGTTGAGTTATTTTGAGTGAAACATTTATTTTGAGTTGTGTGAGAAATACTAGTGCGATATAATAGAACTTCATTACGCTGACAATTTTACGGATTTTTTAAAATGTAATTATAGATATTTATGTATTTAATTTTTGAGGCACTGACTCCTAATGGGGGAGTAAATAGGACAACGCGAAATAAAATGAAAAATATCTTCATAATAATAATATGAGTTATTATTAGGGTGAAGATTTCTTTCGAGTTAATAGAATAGTGGATATTTTTAATTGAAAACTTAATATTAAAATTGCTGGCTGTTCTTAACTAAGGTAAGATTTTTTTTTTAATTTATTTATGAGCATCCAGCCGCATCTAAGGCGATTTGCTCCAAACAATTATTTTATATACACATCAGTTACAATATTTCATGTACAAATCTGTAAAAAAGTAGTATTATTCATATAAATCTGGTTGATCAATTAGTTGTACACCGGATTACACAATTAGACAATGTTACATGTTCATTCATTACATGTTACATATTCATTCTTTATAGTGTACCAAGTGACGAGATACCTTCCTTATGCAGAGATGGCTATTATGATGATTTATTATTATTTATAAATAAAAATACGAATTTATTCGTACTTGATATCGTCGATACAAATGCAAACTAACGAATATGAAAAAATGCATCTTTCATTGTCCATCTTTAATAATTTCTGTTGGACTTATTTACGGCAAATTCTTCAATCTGACTTCACTCTATTAAAGGGAAAGTATTTTACTATCAAAAGGTGAAATCTGCCGAATATTTGACTGTCCAAAAAAAAGTTATGAATAAATACTTTTCCACTCTGAAATGTGGTGATTTTCATATTCGTTAGTTTGCTTTTGTATCGACGATATATTTGTAAATACGAATATAAATAAATTCGTATTCATAAGTGTGAATACGAATTTATTTTTATTCACATATGTTAAATATAAAAATACAAATAAACTTTTATTCGCAAATTTTCCTGAGAATACAAATAAATTCACAGAAAAAATTGTGAATAATCACAAAAAATTTGAATATTTACAAAAAATCGAGTGATTACAAAAAAAAATCACATTAAAATATACGAAAAAAATTGTTTTCACATTATAATTTGTGACTACAAATTTATTCACAATAAAATTCGCAAATAAATTATGAATTTATTCGTATTAAGATGATATTTCGAAAGTTATTGGAGGTGGGGGTCTTCCATAAAAAAAAAAAGAAAAAAAAAGTTATTGAAGGTTTTCTTGATGGGCCACTGCAGCATGGCTGGTGGTTCCGCGGCGGACTCGTAAAAAAAAATCTAGGCGCTAATAACCTAGACGTTACGCGACTTACAAGAAACAAAAACTCTCAATAACTTTTGTTATTTTATTCGAAAGTACAAAAAATTCTTATTTTTATTTATAAATAAAATTTTGCCCATCTCTGTCCTTATGTTATTGATTCTCATGAAAAAAAAAAATAATAATAATAAAAGATTTAATTTTTTTTTCATGAGGTGAATAGCTTACCGATTAAAAAAGGTTATTAAAATAAATAGTGACCCAAAATCTGAACAAGGTTTCTTCTGTAGACAGAATTCAATAAATAAAATACCAAATTCACAAAAGTGTCAATTTATTAAAAATGGATCTACATGTTTCAAATAATCTGATTTCCCTTCAGGAGCCGAAAACCTAGATACATCCAAATGGAGCGTAGGCACACCTTCCGCTAGAATGGCCACGTCATAACTGAAGATTCTCTACATAGTAGCAATCAGGTGTGATCTAGTCAGCTGCTTAAAATATCGATAGAGTAAAAACATAAAATTCCACTTGAGTGCTTACAAGACATGTACACAACATAATCAATATGTATAGTATAGAAAAGGTCAGTAAGCTGAGCTGGAATGACTACAGATGAATGAGATTACAGATTAAAAACATGTACACAACATAATCAACATGTATAGTATAGAAAAGGTCAGTAAGCTGAGCTGGAATGACTACAGATGAATGAGATTACAGATTAAAAACATGTACACAACATAATCAACATGTATAGTATAGAAAAGGTCAGTAAGCTGAGCTGGAATGACTACAGATGAATGAGATTACAGATTAAAAACATGTACACAACATAATCAACATGTATAGTATAGAAAAGGGCAGTAAGCTGAGCTGGAATGACTACAGATGAATGAGATTACAGATTAAAAAAAGCAATTTAAATTAAATAAAATAATGAAATTCGAATTCCTCTCAATTACTTATCGTGTTTTACTGACAAAAATTTATATTCTTCTTTTGCAGTCCCGTTATTCATATTTTTATGGCGAAAAACGTCAAAACATTTGGACTAACCGAGCGAAGAAATTTTATTAACAACCCGTGTAAGGTTTTTTTTTCCTGGGGGTTTTGCGGTCATAATTCGTGGTTCTGGATCCACAATTGCTCTTATTTTCTCCATCTAATAACCTCCCAAGAGATCTAAAAAAAAAAAGAAAAAGAAAGAAGAAGTTAAATAGACTTTAATTAAACCCTCGCCATAATTGGGGAAACAACCTCAATTACTGAAGAAAAATAGCAATATTTTACATTATTAACCTTTTCGGTTCGTTAATATTGACAACAATGGTCTATGGTGTTTGTGTGTATTATATATAGGACAGTGTGAATAATTGTCTCCAGAGTGTATGCATACAGATACTTGGAGTTGTAGGGGAGGGGGTGATCGGATGAGTGCATCCACCGTGAAATAGCTCTCCACACACAACGATAAGGAGATTGCGGTAGCTTCTATTCTTCGGATATCCTGCTCTATTAATACATTTACTTAGAAACTTACTCATTCAAGTTATAATAGAGTAAGAAAAACACCAAGAATAAAAAAAAACTATCACAATCCTTCCTGAGATTTAGCTCTTACACTTAGACGGTCCAAGTCATAACAAACATTATACCCTTCGGTTATTGAACGTGTCAAAATTTTCTTTACCGATGCTGAGAGCAAAACTAGTGAAACGTCGGTGAATAAAACGTTGACACGAGCAAATTAATGTTAGTAATGTTTTTGAGATATTTAGGAAAGTAAAACAACACGTGAAAAAAAGAAGAAAGTATCTTTTTAAAAATAATTCCATAAAGAAACATTGTAAAAAATTTAGAAAAAATAAATAAAAATATAAATATAAATTAAAAAATAGAGTAAATGTAGCATACACGGGATACAAACTACAGGATTATAACGGGGTTTCCGCCCATATAAACACTTCAAACAAACAACTTAAATATATGAACATTTGAATAACGGTTTAATCTTCCCCTTCCCCTCGGTTTAAACTTTTTTTCCCAATGGGTTATTGGGCTCACGCACAAATTGGAATCCGTAAGAACGGATGCCAGCATATCGACAAATGGTCTATTTTTGAAAACCACGGTTTGTTTCTTGATGGGTGCTCAGCAGTTAGTACTCCTTGAAGTTCATAGAATTGTATGAAACGTCCTCATTGCCTAATTTTAGAAAAATATTTGAATTAAATAAAAAATAATACCTTAATTATTATCATTTGAAAATATCCCGAAAATTGTAGTAATCCCAGTGCAAAATGGTATACATACATCTGCCCATTATTGCAAAGAAGGTCAGGACCAATTCTTCCAGAACAGCTTGATGAAAAGGTGATTCTAAGGGTCGTAACGAGTTTTTAGATACAGATTCATTTATAGGAACTCTCGTTTCTGTGAAATAGCGACATTTTTGACGGTTTGGATTGATTACATGCAAGGATGTTTCTCGTTCCTGGTTGATCAATGCTTTACGAATGAATAAAGTCACCAAATGTAACTGACCTTTTATCACGTTTGATGGCTGACGAACAAAGCTAACCTTTGGAAAGGGACGGCAAAAAGCGGGAAGCAAACCAATAAAAATACAAAAGGGGATATATCAAGGCGTTAGCTTCAGTCCTTTATGTTGCTTATTCCTCAAACCGCTGAGCCAGTTCCTATGTGATAGCGAATACGATTAAAACAGTTCTCGATTAATGATGGATAAACTTTGTATATAAAAGATTTGAAATTGTACGCAAAAAATACTTGCCAAGAAGAGAGAATGAAAAGTATTTCAGGAAATTTACTTTGCTACGGGAACACAGCACCTACTAAAAATGTTCGGATGTGGTCCGTATACGTGAACTAGAAGAAAATGAACGTAGAAGAATCTTGGCATTAAAAAATAATCGGTAGATTTTTCATAAAAATATTAGAGAGGAGGTCAAAAATAAGATTGTGATTGGCACGAAAACGTTATTTGCATAGGAGGAGCAAGATCAAAGCTGGACAACTCTGGATGTTTAGAGTCAAGAGAATTTGGTTTATGTGAGGAGTTATGGACACTTCTAAATCACAAATGACATTCAAATCTGTTATTTGACCCCAGTCGAAACCAATCACACTTCTTCCCGCTTTAGTGAATGAGGTCAATCCGGCAAGGGTATCTCTAGACGTTGTACCATTGATTAAAATAAATCCATGAATAACCCTGACTTCATTCTGAATGCGTACATTTCTATTCCAATTATTTACTTGTTTTTCTTTATTATCATGCTAAGGTCAATGACACCAGTCATCCAAGCTTTCGCGTATCCACACTTGGACATAGGCCAGTCGGGACTTAGCAAAAGGCTACTTTTGTTTGGGGTGTTTTCGTCTCCACTGCTGGTCCACAATTTCCCCAGCGGAATGCGCCGATTGGAACATTCGACTCAATCGAGAATCATTCTTCTCAAGAATCATGATCAATAGGTTCACAAAGTGGTACTAGAATTTCAGGACGTACATTAAAATCGTCACTCATCATTATAATCGGTATGAGATCTTTTAGAGCTTTCCTTAAAATATAATAAAGGGATCCAAGATGGTGGTAATTTCTAAATAAGAAAATATTTTTTATTGTCATCAGAACACCGCGGAGAGGAACGGATCAGTTCTTTCTTTTTGCACAACCTTGTTCAAAAATCCAAAGTTAAGCTTAAAATTTGGGAATAAAAACTATTTTTTTATTTATAAACCAGCTGTGCCCGTGACTTCGTCCGCGTGGAATAGTGACTTTTGGATTTTTCTTTTGAATTATAAACACCGTCGTTTAAGTATTTTAAAAAAATAGACTTAAAATTAATGGAGTATCTATATACGATATTACACGTATAGCTATCGGGGATCAAAGCATACTAGCTGCTAGGATTGCTAACATATGAAAGAGCCACATAAAGCTGACTGCGCCTAAAACAGCTAATAACGTGATTATTTACATTGGCATAATGTTTTTATTTATGAACCGACATGAAACAAACACTAAATGCTATGTGAAGCTTGCCACAAGATATTAGTGAGATCTGAATTTAAATCGCAAAAGCCGTGCACAAACGCACAGACATAAATTCTAACAATAATTGTTTTGGCTACTATTGCATTGATAAAGGCCCCCAATAATATAATCTTTTTTAACGTATACATATGTTTTACTGAATAAGAAAGAATTGCTAAAAAAAAAACTCTTCAAGATAATTAAATTATAATTATGCCATCATAAAACAGACACAATTTCCTTTAAGGAAACAGTAATTTAATTCACTAAACCCATTGTTAGAAGATACTTTCTCGACGTCCAATGACGAACTTCTGTTTTTTCGACGAATTAGTGATTTATCGCGAATTTTTTCCTCAGCCCCCTAACGGACTACAGATTCACTACTTACAGGAAAACTTCTACATCTAGAAATCGTAAAATATCTACAAATAAAGTGAACCTTTATTGAGGGATTGGTTATATTAACATAGATATATAAATAACTATACTGTAATTACTAAGATAACAAAAAAAAAAAAAAAACGTATAAAACTATGTGCTAATACATAAAATAATGATTTTTATGTAGTTGTAAAAGTTTAAATAGTTCGATTTTGATATCCATGATTTGATGTGGTTGAATACAAGAAATTAAATGCGAATAATTACTAAAAGAGACGTTAGGAAGTTAGTTCTTGGTGCTGATGTCCTTGGCAGCCGATGGACCGTACAATAAAAAATAAATAAAATTACAAAGAGAATAATAATTAATATAATTTGTAGTTTAAACAGTTAATTAGTTAACCTAACCATACATGATATTTATTTATTTTTTTAAACTCGAGCAGGACTTGTATAATTCTTAGAGGAAATGTTGAGGTTGTCCTTGAGGAATCCCCATAATCACGTGGGAAAGGAAAAACAATTTTCCATTCAAAGAAATCGTTGGCAAGTAATTATTTCATGTACCAACTTCCCGTAAAAGTTTTTTTTTTTTCCCCCGTTTTGAGTAGAGCTTCTTAATTCTAACGTGTTAATACTATGAATTCTAATTTATACGATTTTCATCCTTAGAGAAAAGAGACAAAAACAACTTTAATCCGTTTACACGCTTTAATACCGCTTAAAATAAACTTGTTTAAGATATGCCAATTGGGTAAGCACTTTTTTTTTTTTTTTTTTTTTTTTTTTTTTTTTTTTTTTTTTTTTCTTTTTTTTTTTTTTTTGCGACAGTTATATAAAGGCTACCACCACACAAAGATCTATGGTGGGGGAATTTCTATCTGCAAGCCCGTAGATGTAAAATCTCAATCTTCAGAGGTTGAACCCACATCTCCTAAGTATGAATTGGAGAATCCATACACTCTACGTCGCGACGTAGGATGTTACGACGCGTCGTAACATCCTGCTTGTGCTGTATTTCGAACTTTATTGAAAAGAAAAACATTGAAAAAGAAACGAGATCATGGATAAACAGACGTATTTATTTAAAAAATCCTTCAGGAAGAATTTTATTGACTGTTACCTTATCCAGACACATTAGTTGGAAAGAAATTAAAAACATAAATGAGTATCAATATAACACATGAAGACAAACTGTAGAGCGAAAACGAACCTCACAACTGATATAAACACTGAACATTTGCAAATCCCCCACATATTTAGAATTATTAGCCCAGGTTACCCATAAAATGACACCATGATTCTGTAATCCTAAAGATACGAAACATATGTCTGAATAATTTGAACAATTAGTATCTGCAATCTTTTAGACCAATGTTTTGTACTTTATTTACTTTATTCCACACCTCTCTTATCACCTCAGGATGTTATGCAGTGAATGCAACGATAATGAATGGGTGACCGCCCACGTGCTGTTGACATTATGAAAGGGTGGAAACCTGTAAATAGCCCGGCGTTAATAGTCTACTTGTTGATCCGCCGTTACAAAAAAAAAAAAAAAAAAAAAAAAAAAGAGAGAATTACGGCCACAAGGTGCACAAAGGAATTTAGCTTTTGAGGTCACACGTATGAAAAGAATTTTTGTATATTTCTTAAATTTTCATCGATCCTACTTTCTACATTCTAATAATTACGTCTGTTTAAATTAGAAATAAATAGAATAAAAAAAAAGAAACTGCTATTTGCGTTTATATTTTATTTTTGGAGGCCCGGTGGCCGGGAGTGTTAAGGCGTGAGCACTTAATACTCATGGGGGTCGTGGGTTCGATTCCCACTATGGGGTGGTGGCTTTTCTTGGGAAAACAGAAAAGGCATCAGTCCTAATCCTTGCTAGAAAAGGGTGGTAAACTATAGATAACCCGTCCTAAAATTCTTAGTTAATAATATTGGATGTTAAAATTTAAATAATATATGTTATTTTAATCATTTCGCTTAATGTGCTTACATATTTTCTTTTCGTCATTTACAGTTTTCAGCTCATCAAAATGGTTTTATCAGTTACCATGATATATGAAATGACAGTTACAAATATGTTTCTGGCGATTGATGCGCACAATAATATCAGAAATCGTACAATACTATTACTGCAGATAATGTTACAACAGATATATTGACAGCACCGTGTTACCGGTCCAGTCTAAGTAACATACATATATGGACGTTGACAAACTTGCTACATTGGCTCAATCACAGCATTCCCTACACATGTTACCGATAACATAATCAGACAGATTGTGAGCTCATACATTCTCATCAAATTATCTCCATCGTCTAGAAATAAGTTTCGTAAGGTAAATCAGTAAATATAATAAGTTCACTCAAGAACTGCGTCATCTTGGCGCATTTCCATCAAATCCTTGAAATAAGTAATATTTTTCCTTCTTAAGGTAATACCTATTTGCTATATTCGCTTGAAAATAACATCAATACATTAAATTTATCTTCGTCATTTGCTGGAGAATCTGAGTTCATAATTCTGACGCGTACTAAAGATTTTATCTTCGTTCGAGGTGTATGACCGAGAATCAGATATCTCTACAGTCTCTGCCTCTTTGGGCCTTGTATCCAATATTTTGCTGATATTTAGAAAATGTTTGAGAAACTATGATAAGCAGAACTTGACCATTAATGATTTTTACTAAATACAAATCGTGATTCTGGCAGGCTGATTCTGCTGATACAAGAATTTTACCGTTTTGTGGATGGCATTGGGCTACTATATATATATATATATATATATATATATATATACACACAGGGTGTCCCAAATAAGACGGATCAAACTAATTTTGCGGCCAAACGGTTGGTCTGAGAAAAAAATGGCCTTGACTTACGCTTTCTAAATATGTCGAGCATTTTATATATTTACCGCGCATGTGCGCTAGGTATTTTTTTTTTTTTTTTTTTTTTTTTTTTTTTTTTTTTTTTTTTTTTTACGGCGCATCTACATCTAGGTCATTAGCGCCGACATCCAGGGTGCAGCGAGGAATTTTACCAGCGAGCCGTGGGATGATAAAATTCCTGCCGGAGGTTGGGAATCGAACCTACCATCTCCCGCTTATGAATCCAAGGCGCTAGCCATTAGACCACGGGAGACCCCTGCGCTCGGTTTTAGATGAAATGTTAGGATTAGCAGATGACCCCTATTATTATGCACATCATTTTGAAGGGAATTAACTAAAATGGTGTCGGGCGTTTGACACAAGGCGCAAAATCGTTTTGCAAGACGGATGAACTCGGTTTCGGTAATACTGCGCGTAAAGTCGAGCAGCCATCCGAGCTTTATATCTACACTCCCCGGAAACAATAATCTTATCCACAATCTCACTACGTGTGAACTTCATGGTCGAAAGCGAATATGACACTAATAATGAGCAAAAGCAATATAATGAACCATAATCCAATAAAGAATATCGGATCCAAAGGATTAGATAGATAAATAACATGAATGATCAGATTAGATAGCTTTGGCTAAGTTAATCCCTAAAGAAGAATCAGACTAAATACTTATAAAAGATGCCTTATTTTCAATTTTATTAAAGTTATTAGGAAAAATAGTTTTTTAGAGGATCGGCCTTTTTTTTTTTAGAATGTTGAGGAAAAAATACCTCAAAGTCATGTATTACACATTCATAACCGATCTCTGTAAGTGCCTACAAAAAATCTTCTTAATTTAAAACAATAACATTTGAATCGCACGAAACTCATTTGATTTTAAAGATATCGAATTGCGGTTTGCAGCAAAAGTGTTGTTTTGTAATTGCCTTCAAAAGGATGTGCATAATAATAGGCGTTATCTCCAAACCCTAACATTTCATCTAGCACCGAGCGCACATGCGCATAAATATTTTAAATAGTCGTCATATTTAGAAAGCTTAAGTCAAGCCCTACAACATGTGCCTCTGACATTTTTTTCTCAGACCAACCGTTCGGCCGCAAAATTAGTTTGAGCCGTATTATTTGGGACACCCTGTATACCATATACAGGGTGATTTAGGTCTAAGTAGCCAAACTCTAGGAGGTGATTGTTGACATAATTTCCAACAAAAAAGTTCATTTGAAGTATGGTCCGATTCCGGAAGTAAAAGGAACTATGTCCAATTTTCTGTTTTTTTAACATAGTCATGTTTTTTAATGAATAAAAAATAATTGCTCAATAACTATTCAAGATAATTAAATTCGAATTATGCCATCATAAAATAGATAAAATTTCCTTTAAAAAAACAGTAATTTAATTCACTAGTACCATTATTAAAAGATACTTTCTGGACGTCCAATAACGCACTTCTGTTTTTATCAATGAATCAGAGTTTTTTCGCGAATTTTTTCCTCAGCCCCCTAACGGACTACAGGTTCAATACTTACACGAAAACTTTTACTTTTAGTAAGCATTAAATCCATGCAAATGAAGTGGAGGTTTATTGAGGGATAAATTGAACGATTGGCTCCCTTTTGTAAAAAAAATGTAGAATGTAATTTTGTTACTTTCAAATACCTTATGTAAAGAAATTAAAAATTATGCATTTTGTATTGGCCAAACTGTGGGAATACATTGTCCAGTCCGGAAGCAATAAACAGTAACTGTAAGAAAGAGGCGCCGTAAAAAAAAAAAAAAAAAAAAAAAAAAAAAAAAAAAAAAAAAAAAAAAAAAAAAAAAAAAAAAAAAAAACTACATTCCACATTTTTTTGACAAAAGGGAGCCAATCATTCAATTTATCCCTTAATAAGCATGGATTTAATGCTTAGTAAATGTAGAGGTATTCGTGTAATTTTGAAATGTTTTCAAATAAAATTTGAAATAAAACTAAAAATTGTGCAAAACATTGGAGGCAGAGGTTCGAATAAACATATTTTTAAACCTCCTTTAACACGATCGACCTATTGCATTGGAAGACGTTCCGCTTGCACGTAGATTCATGGTTCCTGATGGATTGCTCTACTGCAAACAGCACCAGTGCTGTTAGACAGTGGATGGATCCACTGCCCAACTTGATAAAGGTAAAATTGCAATTTCGGCAAATTTCAAATTTTCAAATATATTAGCAAATATTTTAGTGCTCTGCATCATGTAAAAGATAAGTCAATGAAATAGTGTATAACACAAAATGTAACATATCTCCCAAATGAAAAACTTTTCCAATCATTTCTTACAGTTCCTGTTTATTGCTTCCGGACTGGACAATGTATTCCCACAGTTTGGCCAATACAAAATGAATAATTTTTAATTTCTTTACATAAGGTATTTGAAAGTACCAAAATTACATTCTACATTTTTTTGACAAAAGGGAGCCAATCGTTCAATTTATCCCTCAATAAACCTCCACTTTATTTGCATGGATTTAATGCTTACTAAAAGTAAAAGTTTTCGTGTAAGTATTGAATCTGTAGTCCGATAGGGGGCTGAGGAAAAAATTCGCGAAAAAACTCTGATTCATTGATAAAAACAGAAGTGCGTTATTGGACGTCCAGAAAGTATCTTTTAATAATGGTACTAGTGAAATAAATTATTGTTTTGTTAAAGGAAATTTTCTCTATTTTATGATGGTATAATTCGAATTTAATTATCTTGAATAGTTTTTGAGTAATCCTTTATTATTCATTAAAAAACATGACTATGTTAAAAAAACAGAAAATTGGACATAGCTCCTTTTACTTCCGGAATCGGACCATACTTCAAATGAACTTTTTTGTTGGAAATTATGTCTACAATCACCTCCTAGAGTTTGGCTACTTAGACCTGACTCACCCTGTATATATATATATATATATATATATATATATATATATATATATATATATATATATATATATATATCAGTTTAGAAACACAATCATAGATTCCATGCTGATCTTAGCTTCTTATTTATGTAATTGAGATGCAATCTAGATCTAGTTGGTTAGATGCTGAGGATATCTGTGTATTGGTAACAAGGGTTATTATTAGATGCGGTACTCGTTAGTGGTTACGCTCCGTGCGTGAGGTTAGTTGCTCATGTACAGTCGTATGTACTATCAATTACAGGAACGGTTACTCCTTATGTATTTTGTCAATAATAGTTTATTTGTTGTAATTTTTAATGAAAACTTTTATTGTTTCTTGTTTTGCGATTTTACCCAAAGCGAAGCAAAAACGAACAACACCCTGTATATTATGCGTATATATATATATATATATATATATATATATATATATATATGTTTGATGTTATTTTTCGTCGCTGGGATAGTATTTTTGGATGGAACGGCATTTCTCTCCACCGCTGGAGAGAAATGCCGTTCCATCCAAATATATATATATATATATATATATATATATATATATATATATATATATACATATATATACACGTGCCATGCTACACCTACTTTCTAGAAAAGCCCAAATAAATTAGAGACCGAATAAGTAATATTAAAATCTAATAACAGAAATCTGTAACTGTTCGGGTTTTAATTTTAACCTAGCCTATGACAATCTCAGGATCAAGACCTACATGTGTGCCAAGTTTGGTCGAATACGGTCAAACGGTGTGGAATTTTATAAGGGACAAATAAACAGACAAACAGTTGATAGAGGTTTTTGACCTAGCCTATTACAGTCCCCATATCAAGACCTACCTGTGTGCCAAGTATGTTGAAAATTGGTCAAACGGTGTGGATTTGTATAAGGTTATATATTTGTATATATATATATATATATATAAACTGTATACTGGTTAAGATAAATTTTCTTAATTTCTGTTGATGAAGAAAGGTAACTCTATATTATAGTATCTATCTATGTATCTATCTATCTATCTATCTATCTATCTATCTATCTATCTATCTATATATATATATATATATATATATATATATATATATATATATATATACATATATATATAAACTGCATGCTGGTTTTTGTTGAAGAAGAAGAGGGAGGGGTTGTGAAATAGTTCGGTATGAATGAAAACTATTCTAGACCGATTTGACATTACTCAGACTCTTACTTTTACAGTATAATAAAAATCAATAAAATTGATTCTTCATCATTTTTTATAATGTAATATAAAGCTGTTGTAGTATGGCACAACGGGTAACAGCTATTTAATATGAAGTAGGTATAGCATAGGATACCAGGTAGCAGCTATTTAGTATAAAGTAGGTGTAGCACGGCACGCCGGGTAACAGCAATTTAATATAAAGTAGGTGTAGCATGGAACGCCGGGTAACGAGTAGTTTATAATAAATATTAATGTATGTAGTTTATAAAAAAATAATATAAAAATTCTAGACAATGCAAATACTACAAAATTAGCTACGTACCCATTAATTTTTGTCCAGTATATAAAACTAGCAAACTCTGTCTAGTGGATAGATCTTTATCTGAATGAGTTTTTTTTTATCTAATTGGGTCAGCTGCATACAATTAAAGTGCAAAACGTATTATAATCCTTGCACGGTATCTCTTGGTGAGGAATGTGCTCCATTTGCTCAGAACTTTTCTTTCTATTTTTTTTGGAATTCCATATGATTAATGTGACTGCTTGATTGAAGATCTACTCCTAGAGCCTTATAAGTTTATTTCTGTAAGTCTAGAGAGAACTTCCTTCAGAGTTATGAGACGGGCCATAATCTGTTCCCCTGTGGTCACAAATCAAATGTGACAGTTTCCAAACAAATTAGTTTTAAGGAAACTATTATTATTCTTTTTTTTTTCGAGTGAGTAAATAAATATTATGTTGATAAATGACCCCTGGTAGGAATTCACTTCTCTAAATATAACTAGTTTTCCCATCAATTCTCTAGAAGCAGGTAATAATAATATAGACAGATGGCTGATTGAAAATCAAAACCATTTTAAATTACTTCTAGTTATTTTATTTTTGCTATGAAAAATTATTTTTATTTTTTTTATTTCCTTTTTGTTTTAAGAAAAACATTTTTCACACTGCTCTGTATAAAAGGGTCACTTTGGAGCGGTGACTTATGGTCAGGCGTGCTAAAGATTTTATCTGCTAGGTTGTTTTTAAAATATTGTATATTGTTCTTTCTATATGTTTGTATTTATTTCGTAGAAGTATTAAGAGAGCTTTTATATGATGACTTGTGAAGCATATTATTTGGTGTGTTCTGGTTTCTTGTTTTTCTGTACCCCGTTAATTAATGTTTATCGAGAAAGTCGTATTGCATTGTGTTGTGGTTCGTCATTAAGTGAAAGTGGGTTGGAAGTCTTGTTTGGACTATTTCCTGAATTTCATGGTTTTATCTTCCGATGATTATTTTTAAAATGTGACCTCTTAGTATTTTAGTGTGTTTTCACCCTCCCTCCATAGGGCGGGCGCTCATGAGGTTCACGTTATTACGCAATCCGGAAGTGCCGACTAGGAAATTTCACGTTTCAGAGCCAATATATTACGAAAATAACGGTGGTTCAAATTCGTATTTATTTGTTTCTGTTTATTGTATAAGTTGAGCTTACTGCACAAATGTTTACTTTGTAAACTTTGAGCAATTTGTTAAAGTTCAATTAAGTTGGTTTTAACTAAGTTGTTCATGATGTATAAATTGTTTGTTTATTCAAATGTAGTTTACACATTCACTTATTAATAAAGCTGGTTGGTTGTCTCCGTTTACTAGCCTGGGTACGATGCTTTTTCTTTCTTTGAAAGAAAAGATACCTAGTGGGAATCGAACCCTCGCCCCTTAGGCAAGGTTCCGCGATAGCACCCAGAGATTTATTAGTCATTTTAATTATAATATGAAAGTCTCTTCAGGAGCTGTATAGTGAGACGGGCTTCGTTCTGGGGATAAATACCCCCCAAGTCGACAACCCCCCCCCCAGCTAATGGAGGAGCCCGCAGTTAGAGTCGACAATGGCAATTAGTACTTGGCTACATTAGCCGCAGCTCCGTCTCTTGTCGACTTCAGGGCTAAACACTTCCTAGCTAGAACCGAGAGCTTTCTTACTTTCTACTCTCATACATAGCCCGGTGCTTTAAATGAGAGAATTTATGAACTCAGCTAGAATTTGTACAGGTTACAGAAAAAGTTACAACGGTTATTACGGAGTATCTTTGCTTAATAAGAGTACGAGAAACTCTTATTAGAATAGTATACGACCCACATGAGGTTCGTAAAGTTAAGAAATGTTGGACTATTAGGATTATCAAGGGACAAAAATTATTAATGATGACTCAAGGAAACCTTATTTTTATTTTCGATTTTCAAAAAGTACTTCTAATGCAGTGATTATTTTTGTACAAAATAGGCGGAAGATTTGGAAAAATTAAAGAAAAAAACTCGACTTTCGGCTACTATTTGGTAGACTTCGGTAGAAATGAATGCGAGAGGCGGAGAAAAGCCAAAGTTAGCAGTTCGAATGACTATGGTGAAAATATTGAAAAATGTTTATATTTTCTAAGCCAAAACTTCGGCAAACAATAAAACTCATTTTCCTATAATAAATCCAGTTTTATTTGGATACAACCAACGATCCCTGACAAAGTCTAGCTTCGCAGCTCTAACGGTCAACGATCTATCAAAAAAGTCCGTCACGCAGGAGCTGCATAACTAAGCACTTTCCTCAGAATTTGGGTAGTGTAGACTGCTTTCCAGAACAATTTGCTTAAAATATCCTACATAAATAAAATAAAAACATGAATAGTTCTCTTTTAAATTTGTAATGAGTAACTCATCAATTATTAATTTGCTTCCAGAGTTATGTTTACACATGGTACCTATTACACTACGTAATAAATACAAAAAACCTTATATTATCGTATTTTGATCTAACGCAGGAACAGGATACAGTCACTCTAGTGGTAGAAAGCGCTCCTTGCGGCGGCTTTGTGAACCTACGTCTGGCGGGCTTTTCTATTGAAATATATTACAAATTAAACCCCCGCTTTCCGATTGACCGATTCAGCTCATTTTTACATCACTTCTTTCTCATGAGTTACCCACGACGTATACCGCGTTTCGTTACAATACAGCAGAAATTACGACCGGTATGAGTATATTAGGAATTTGGGTCCGGAGTAAACCCCCCTTCTAATGAACCGATTTAGTTTATTTTTACAACACATATTTACCTGTAGATTAACACTACGAATACCGAGTTTCGTCGAAATATACCAAAAATCACGGCTGGTAGTGGCGAATTGGTATTGTGGGTCCGGCGTAAACCCCCCTCCTAATGAACCGATTTCGTTTATTTTTACAACACATATTTACCTGTAGATTACCACTACGAATACCAAGTTTCGTCGAAATATACCAAAAATCACGGCTGGTAGTGGCGAATTGGTATTGTGGGTCCGGAGTAAACCCCCCCTTCTAATGAACCGATTTAGTTCATTTTTATATCTCACTTTTATCTCTATATTACCACTACGAATACCAAGTTTCGTTGAAATATAACAAATATGTTTTGGGTTCGGTGTAAACCCCCCCTTCCGGAGGACTGACTTTGGTGGTTAACGAACTCGTTCAATCGTTTGCTAATTGAATGCTATATACCAGGTTTCGTGACGAAAAAACAAAAACTCTGGCCGCTATCGTGTTAACAGACATATATATATATATATATATATATATATATATATATATATATATATAGATATAGATATATATAAATTTTAACGGGGGTCATTTTCGGTGACTACTAGGTAGGATCGATAAAGATTTGAAGAAATTTTTCAAAAATTCCGTCATGAGTCCAATCTCAATAGCTACTTTCCTTCGGAGGAAAGTGCTAAAAGGTTTCTACCTTTTTCATATATAGAAAGAGGTTCCCATATTTTCACCATGGTCACTTAACTGCTAACATTGCTCTTTCCCTGCCTCAGGTATTTATTGCTGACGATTCCTACCAAAGAGTAGCAGAAACGTCCTTAATATCGATTTTTACAATATGTACAGCACACACACCTTTGTCAAACAAATATACAATCAACTCTACAGATTGCAGGAACAAAACATATCCATCACAATGATCTGGCTACCCGGACATACAAATATCACAGAAAGCACGACAGTCGACATTCAAGCAAAATTGGCTACAAGAAAACAGAATATTGACATAGAAAAGATGACTATACAAGACATAAAAAATGAACTAGTTGATTCTCAACAAGAAACATGGCAAGAATGCTGGACAAACATACAAAACAACAAACTAAGAGAAATCAAAAATACTATCTATGAATGGAGCTCAAGTAGCCGAAGAAATAGACGAGAAGAGGCTTTACTATTTAGATTACGCATAGGACACACTTTACTAACTCACTCTTATTTAATGAAAAATAAAGAACAACCCATTTGCAGATAGTGCAACGTTCCAATGACAGTAAAACACTTTTAATTACGAGAAAAACTAAAATTACCTTACAACTTACATGAACTACTGACAGAGGGTAGCCCCTTCATTAACGATATATTAACATTTTTAAAACAACACAACCTACACACTAAAATTTTATTCCAGGATAAAATTTAGGCGGACGAAAGCCTTTAGACGTATTATTTCGACGGTAATGTTATTATTGTTATGTTAATTTATTAATATTCAATTTTAGAATCAAACGAGCTTTCCTAATTTCTTTATGTATACATAAAGTATAAAGCTATATATGTATATGTATATACGTATATATATATATATATATATATATATATATATATATATATATATATATATATATATATATATATATATATATGCAATAAAGTTATATATGTGTACAATCAGATGATTTCATTGAACTTTTTAATGTCCAAATGTTTAATAAATGCGTCAAATTCCTTAAAATATGTAAGTAGTAAGTCGGATTTGTCAGTGGGCCAAGTTCCGTCCTGGAAGGTAATGTCCTTAATGAGTGTTGTCCTGGGTCCGTCCAGTAATGTACAGTCATACAGGAGGTGGTCATAAGTCTGTTCAAATCTACCAAATTTTGTTTTATGTTCCTTTTTTTTTTGTTGTATTTAGTTCCATAAGGTTATATTGTTGTATAAAACTGTATTTTTTGTATTTTAAAAAGAGCAAGTCACCTTCGTTGCGAAGCTCTTAAAATAAATTAAAAAAAAAGAAGAAGATTTTTACTAAACTCGTATTGATGTATTTCTAGCCGAATCCCAACTATTCCCTGACTGCTTATTACTTCGATGGCTAACTCTCTACTCCTCATAATAAAATATTTTTTGAATCGATCTGAACACGCTGATCCTGTTTTGTGGATAGATCTTTTCATTTAGATTCGAATCGATTCATATTCTACAATTGCCAATGGGCAAAGCTACTGCTAGGATATTTTCATTTACCTGATACCAAAGGGTCAAACTTTGCCCAAGGAGTGCAAACAGACAAATCTTTACCCATATATTTGTTCGCTCTCATACAAAGTCGTATAGGTTTGTGTCAATTTCACCCAACTGCACTAATGTAACCCCATTTGACGGTACTCTTCAGTTTAATGAACACGATCTATATATACTACCTTATAGCTGTGTTATGATTTATTCCCTTGTTCCTCGCCGCATTAGCATTTGGGTCGGAAGCCAGTCCAAGGATGCGGAAACTTTAATAAGTTCTCTTCTGGTTTGAAGCTTCCTAACACGCGACTTACATTAGTTCAGAACTTGGCTTAATGCTACCTTATCTAGCGAGCTTTGATTCAAAGCAGGAATGGTACAAGGGTTTATTTCAAACAATTTGTTTCTTGCTTTGTACACGTTATCGTCTTCTTAAATATAGTCCGATGATAACAGCTCTTTTATCTTGTTTGTTGGTGGGGGTGGGGTTGGTAAAATGAAACAGGAAGACTTTACTTGTAGGATAAACTTTTTCTTCATTGAAGCTTACCGTTTCTGAGATCGCCTTTCCTGAGATTAGCAACAATTATTGTTTTGGGTGCTATTGCGTCTACAAAGGCCCCAATTAATTTTTTTCCCCGTTACATTTTTATTGTATGTATAGATATATATAGGATTTTGATCAACTATTGCACAAAAATAATGGGGAATGGATCAAATGAAATAATTTATGGTGACATCTTAACCGTTCTGGATAAAATTTGAAAGCGAGAGAATGTAGGTATCGGATATCCTAAAATGAGGAAACAAGATTTTCAAATTTTGAATAAGTTGGAAAATGAGATAGTATTTTAAAAACAAGAGCAAAGAAAAAAATAAAACATAACAGTTTTGGATTTTCGTCTTGTTTTGTTAAAAATCTCGAAGACGGTTAAGGATAAAACGAGAATTTTCTCATCTCACGGCTCGTTGGGAATATTTTTCGTTGCACCCTGGATGTCGGCGCTAATGTCGAAGTGCCGTAAAAAAAAAAACAAAAAAAAAAACACCATAATAATTTACATGTTTATTTTTATCACCTATGTCGGAGAACACGGGGCATGAATTTTCTGGGTTGTTGGTTTCGTTGCATTGAAGGTATCGGCTTCTAGCAAAAAAATCTGTTGGCGAATAAAAATATTATTGAAAAAGGACAAAAGTGATAGTTTTTCTATTTTGTAATATTTCGTGCCATATTTTTTGAACTTTATTTACTGCTTTGCAATAACGAAAATAATTACCATGCTGCAAAGCCCCCCGTCGTGATTCGATTTCAGTGTGATAGCAACAGTTTATTTACAGGCAGACTCTAAAATTTCTTCCACTCTCTCTCTCTCTCTCTTTTTCACACCCTCATGTCACTTTGACTCTATCGCTCTCCCATTCACACACAGAAATCACTAACAGAAACAATACGATATTTACAGCATTGAAAGAGAAAGAAAATTTAATTAATTTAAAAAGTAAGGTATTACAAATTAATTTCTTCGAATTAAGTATTAAAAAGAAATAATCTTACACGTGAAAAAATCAACAACAACCTTTGCTTAAAGTAAAAGAGGAGAAATATAAGCTGTAAAGGATAAAACAGGAAAATATCATACTGTAAATGAAGCTTGGTAATTTAAGAAATTGCTTTGGAAATTCCAATAAGATAGCCTTGCCTCGTGTCTCGAGCATTTATTGTTTTCGGTTTTTCTCTTAGTTTTTCTCATTAATTCAAGTTAATTTCTAGAAATATTATATATATATATATATATATATATATATATATATATATATATATATATATATATATATATATATTTAACCAAATAATATATATACATATTACACAATATTTACATTAAGTACAATGATCGTCTTCACAAAAAAGGAAAACTGATAATAATAATTATAATAACAACACTATTGATTTAAAGGGGTCTCCCGTGGTCTAATGGCTAGCGCCTTGGACTCATAAGCGGGAGATGGTGGGTTCGATTCCCAACCTCCGGCAGGAATTTTATCATCCCACGGCTCGCTGGTAAAATTCCTCACTGCACCCTGGAAATGACCTAGATGTAGATGCGCCGTAAAAAAAAAAAAAAAAAAAAAAAAAAAAAAAAAAAAAAAAAAAAAAAAAAAAAAAAAAAAAAAAAAAAAAACTATTGATTAAATAAATAATCTAATTAAAGTACCTTAATATTTCCAGAAAACATCCATACTATCTTAATAAATGCTTCTTTTCTCCATAAGAAAATTATGAGGTCAAGCTTAATTTAAAAACCTTTTTATGATTATCATCTCAAACCATAATATTTTCGTTTATATATTTCAACTCCATTTCACTTAACGTTTCGGCCTTCAGGCCATAGGACACACTTTACTAACTCACTCTTATTTAATGAAAAATAAAGAACAACCCATTTGCAGATAGTGCAACGTTCCAATGACAGTAAAACACTTTTAATTACGAGAAAAACTAAAATTACCTTACAACTTACATGAACTACTGACAGAGGGTAGCCCCTTCATTAACGATATATTAACATTTTTAAAACAACACAACCTACACACTAAAATTTTATTCCAGGATAAAATTTAGGCGGACGAAAGCCTTTAGACGTATTATTTCGACGGTAATGTTATTATTGTTATGTTAATTTATTAATATTCAATTTTAGAATCAAACGAGCTTTCCTAATTTCTTTATGTATACATAAAGTATAAAGCTATATATGTATATGTATATACGTATATATATATATATATATATATATATATATATATATATATATATATATGCAATAAAGTTATATATGTGTACAATCAGATGATTTCATTGAACTTTTTAATGTCCAAATGTTTAATAAATGCGTCAAATTCCTTAAAATATGTAAGTAGTAAGTCGGATTTGTCAGTGGGCCAAGTTCCGTCCTGGAAGGTAATGTCCTTAATGAGTGTTGTCCTGGGTCCGTCCAGTAATGTACAGTCATACAGGAGGTGGTCATAAGTCTGTTCAAATCTACCAAATTTTGTTTTATGTTCCTTTTTTTTTTGTTGTATTTAGTTCCATAAGGTTATATTGTTGTATAAAACTGTATTTTTTGTATTTTAAAAAGAGCAAGTCACCTTCGTTGCGAAGCTCTTAAAATAAATTAAAAAAAAAGAAGAAGATTTTTACTAAACTCGTATTGATGTATTTCTAGCCGAATCCCAACTATTCCCTGACTGCTTATTACTTCGATGGCTAACTCTCTACTCCTCATAATAAAATATTTTTTGAATCGATCTGAACACGCTGATCCTGTTTTGTGGATAGATCTTTTCATTTAGATTCGAATCGATTCATATTCTACAATTGCCAATGGGCAAAGCTACTGCTAGGATATTTTCATTTACCTGATACCAAAGGGTCAAACTTTGCCCAAGGAGTGCAAACAGACAAATCTTTACCCATATATTTGTTCGCTCTCATACAAAGTCGTATAGGTTTGTGTCAATTTCACCCAACTGCACTAATGTAACCCCATTTGACGGTACTCTTCAGTTTAATGAACACGATCTATATATACTACCTTATAGCTGTGTTATGATTTATTCCCTTGTTCCTCGCCGCATTAGCATTTGGGTCGGAAGCCAGTCCAAGGATGCGGAAACTTTAATAAGTTCTCTTCTGGTTTGAAGCTTCCTAACACGCGACTTACATTAGTTCAGAACTTGGCTTAATGCTACCTTATCTAGCGAGCTTTGATTCAAAGCAGGAATGGTACAAGGGTTTATTTCAAACAATTTGTTTCTTGCTTTGTACACGTTATCGTCTTCTTAAATATAGTCCGATGATAACAGCTCTTTTATCTTGTTTGTTGGTGGGGGTGGGGTTGGTAAAATGAAACAGGAAGACTTTACTTGTAGGATAAACTTTTTCTTCATTAAGAACGTCACGTAAGGAATGAATGGATAAAGAAACGTTGCTGTTTCTTTTTGTAGGAGTTCAAAAAGAGAACTTTCGAAATAACTTTGAAAGTATATTTCACGCGTACTAAAAAAAAACAAAAAAACTTCTATTTCGAAAATATCTAATCATCTGGATTATTTTGCAAACTATTAACCGCTTTAAGTATCAAATCGATAACTAGCGAATCTGTAAGAACTCAACTTTTCCAAGGAGAAGTAAAAATGAATAGATTCTGTCGTTCTAGTCCTGTATAAATGAATATTAAAACATAGAAGAATTGTAGCTATTGAGTTTGCACTCATGAAAGGATTGGAAAATTTCTCTAAATTTTTATCGACCATACCTACTAGATAACTAAAATTGCCTCCATTGAGGCACTAAACACTAAAATTGTATCCATCTATCTATTTATCTATCTATATATATATATATATATATATATATATATATACACACAATATACACACAAGCCCTATTCCAAACAATTGGACTGAAGGGTGGCTTTACTCCGGCCCCAATTGCTTATTTGCTCATTGTGGCCGTAATTGGCGTATTTCAACGCAACTCGGTATTCCCCCCTCTAGTAGCCCAAGTAACGCAAAAATGTAAGCGTTACGAATTTTTCCGCATGAATTCGCCCAAAATACCGTGTTGCGGAGGACGTATTCTGCAGGTTTGCAAACATAACCATTGAAATCACTCAAAGTATTTTTGTAACTAATCTAAGTAAAATTAGTCTATTTTTGAACCATCCAGAGACCTGTACATGTATATATGAGAGAAAGACATATATATATATATATATATATATATATATATATATATATATATTTCGTGGATGGGAGTTTATTTGAAACTACGTGTGCCATCCTTTCTGGATACATCACATATTGTGATTACGTACGTATGGATCATTTAGATTTATTAAATAATATAATATTGGATAAAAAAAAGTAACATAAAAAAAACAAATAAAGAAAATATATACATAAACTATAAAGTAATATATGTATATATATATATATATGTATGTATATATATATATATATATATATATATATATATATATATATATAAGCAATAAAGTTATATATGTGTACAATCAGATGATTTCATTGAATTTTTTAATGTCCAAATGTTTAATAAATGCGTCAAATTCCTTAAAACATGTAAGTAGTAAGTCGGATTTGTCAGTGGGCCAAGTTCCGTCCTGGAAGGTAATGTCCTTAATGAGTGTTGTCCTGGGTCCGTCCAGTAATGTACAGTCATACAGGAGGTGGTCATAAGTCTGTTCTGTTTATTGTGTGCGTATATATATATATATATATATTTATAGTTGCCACCTTCGGATTGCGCCATGATGTTACAAGCGGGGTTTCTCCCTATGAAGGAAAGGAGAAAACGCGCTAAAAGTTCTTCTTGCTATTTTCACTAATGGAAATTATGAATTCTCTGCTTGTTTCACAATCATGCTAATACCTCCATTTAAAACCGGGAACATGGGAATCAACACATACAGTGTTAGCACACCTAGTTAAATCAACAAAACTACGCGTCGTTAACAATTTAATATCCATACACCATGCAGTGAACATTAGTTATTCCTCGATAGGACTTCCAGGAGTCAAAATAAATTATTGATAAAGGTTATGATTGTGAAACGTACCTAATTCCGTTAACGAATCAGAACACAAGCTAAACAAACTAGAATTAATCTCAGTCAGAAAGTGCGAAAGGTTAATCCAGATGAAAAGTTAGAATTGTATAATTTCTAAAGGATCCGTTTGATCTGCAAAAGGTTCATGGCGATTTCATCCTTTGATGAACGCTATAAAAGGCTAGGTCACAGTCACTTTAGCAGAAAAAGGCTTAACGAAATTAAAGGCATTGGATAAAATTTACAAAGGATTTCAAGAAAAAGGGGTTTATATAATATTAATAAACAATAACTGCAATTTACTTTCTATTTAGCCTCACTCTCTGTTGGGAGCAAACAAGGCTATGGCGTCAGCTCAATGGCGCAATCCGCCTGAACCGATGAATAGTATAAGGTGTAAAATTACGGTCGTTCAAACTTGAATATGTATATATATATATATATATATTCGACATATAGCCATCGGGGATCAAAGCCTACAGGCTGCAAGGATTGCTAACACGTGATAAACTTAACCGTGCGAAAAACTTTTAATACTTAAATCCACACCGACAACTTTTAGCGTCTGACATTGGGCTTTATTAATTGTCATCGCGAAAGATGACTCGCTGGAAACTGGACTCGATTAAAAGTAAGCTACAGGGTATTTTGAATGCTATAGGCAGCGGCGCGGCTCTATGCTACAACCTATAAACGTCGACGTGATTCTTTACATTAACATTTATTTATGAACCGATTGACATGAAATAAATACTAAATGTTAATTGAAGCTTACCGTTTCTGAGATCGCCTTTCCTGAGATTAGCAACAATTATTGTTTTGGGTGCTATTGCGTCTACAAAGGCCCCAATTAATTTTTTTCCCCGTTACATTTTTATTGTATGTATAGATATATATAGGATTTTGATCAACTATTGCACAAAAATAATGGGGAATGGATCAAATGAAATAATTTATGGTGACATCTTAACCGTTCTGGATAAAATTTGAAAGCGAGAGAATGTAGGTATCGGATATCCTAAAATGAGGAAACAAGATTTTCAAATTTTGAATAAGTTGGAAAATGAGATAGTATTTTAAAAACAAGAGCAAAGAAAAAAATAAAACATAACAGTTTTGGATTTTCGTCTTGTTTTGTTAAAAATCTCGAAGACGGTTAAGGATAAAACGAGAATTTTCTCATCTCACGGCTCGTTGGGAATATTTTTCGTTGCACCCTGGATGTCGGCGCTAATGGCGCTAATGTCGAAGTGCCGTAAAAAAAAAAACAAAAAAAAAAACACCATAATAATTTACATGTTTATTTTTATCACCTATGTCGGAGAACACGGGGCATGAATTTTCTGGGTTGTTGGTTTCGTTGCATTGAAGGTATCGGCTTCTAGCAAAAAAATCTGTTGGCGAATAAAAATATTATTGAAAAAGGACAAAAGTGATAGTTTTTCTATTTTGTAATATTTCGTGCCATATTTTTTGAACTTTATTTACTGCTTTGCAATAACGAAAATAATTACCATGCTGCAAAGCCCCCCGTCGTGATTCGATTTCAGTGTGATAGCAACAGTTTATTTACAGGCAGACTCTAAAATTTCTTCCACTCTCTCTCTCTCTCTCTTTTTCACACCCTCATGTCACTTTGACTCTATCGCTCTCCCATTCACACACAGAAATCACTAACAGAAACAATACGATATGTACAGCATTGAAAGAGAAAGAAAATTTAATTAATTTAAAAAGTAAGGTATTACAAATTAATTTCTTCGAATTAAGTATTAAAAAGAAATAATCTTACACGTGAAAAAATCAACAACAACCTTTGCTTAAAGTAAAAGAGGAGAAATATAAGCTGTAAAGGATAAAACAGGAAAATATCATACTGTAAATGAAGCTTGGTAATTTAAGAAATTGCTTTGGAAATTCCAATAAGATAGCCTTGCCTCGTGTCTCGAGCATTTATTGTTTTCGGTTTTTCTCTTAGTTTTTCTCATTAATTCAAGTTAATTTCTAGAAATATTATATATATATATATATATATATATATATATATATATATATATATATATATATATATATATATAATTTAACCAAATAATATATATACATATTACACAATATTTACATTAAGTACAATGATCGTCTTCACAAAAAAGGAAAACTGATAATAATAATTATAATAACAACACTATTGATTTAAAGGGGTCTCCCGTGGTCTAATGGCTAGCGCCTTGGACTCATAAGCGGGAGATGGTGGGTTCGATTCCCAACCTCCGGCAGGAATTTTATCATCCCACGGCTCGCTGGTAAAATTCCTCACTGCACCCTGGAAATGACCTAGATGTAGATGCGCCGTAAAAAAAAAAAAAAAAAAAAAAAAAAAAAAAAAAAAAAAAAAAAAAAAAAAAAAAAAAAAAAAAAAAAACTATTGATTAAATAAATAATCTAATTAAAGTACCTTAATATTTCCAGAAAACATCCATACTATCTTAATAAATGCTTCTTTTCTCCATAAGAAAATTATGAGGTCAAGCTTAATTTAAAAACCTTTTTATGATTATCATCTCAAACCATAATATTTTCGTTTATATATTTCAACTCCATTTCACTTAACGTTTCGGCCTTCAGGCCATAGGACACACTTTACTAACTCACTCTTATTTAATGAAAAATAAAGAACAACCCATTTGCAGATAGTGCAACGTTCCAATGACAGTAAAACACTTTTAATTACGAGAAAAACTAAAATTACCTTACAACTTACATGAACTACTGACAGAGGGTAGCCCCTTCATTAACGATATATTAACATTTTTAAAACAACACAACCTACACACTAAAATTTTATTCCAGGATAAAATTTAGGCGGACGAAAGCCTTTAGACGTATTATTTCGACGGTAATGTTATTATTGTTATGTTAATTTATTAATATTCAATTTTAGAATCAAACGAGCTTTCCTAATTTCTTTATGTATACATAAAGTATAAAGCTATATATGTATATGTATATACGTATATATATATATATATATATATATATATATATATATATATATATATGCAATAAAGTTATATATGTGTACAATCAGATGATTTCATTGAACTTTTTAATGTCCAAATGTTTAATAAATGCGTCAAATTCCTTAAAATATGTAAGTAGTAAGTCGGATTTGTCAGTGGGCCAAGTTCCGTCCTGGAAGGTAATGTCCTTAATGAGTGTTGTCCTGGGTCCGTCCAGTAATGTACAGTCATACAGGAGGTGGTCATAAGTCTGTTCAAATCTACCAAATTTTGTTTTATGTTCCTTTTTTTTTTGTTGTATTTAGTTCCATAAGGTTATATTGTTGTATAAAACTGTATTTTTTGTATTTTAAAAAGAGCAAGTCACCTTCGTTGCGAAGCTCTTAAAATAAATTAAAAAAAAAGAAGAAGATTTTTACTAAACTCGTATTGATGTATTTCTAGCCGAATCCCAACTATTCCCTGACTGCTTATTACTTCGATGGCTAACTCTCTACTCCTCATAATAAAATATTTTTTGAATCGATCTGAACACGCTGATCCTGTTTTGTGGATAGATCTTTTCATTTAGATTCGAATCGATTCATATTCTACAATTGCCAATGGGCAAAGCTACTGCTAGGATATTTTCATTTACCTGATACCAAAGGGTCAAACTTTGCCCAAGGAGTGCAAACAGACAAATCTTTACCCATATATTTGTTCGCTCTCATACAAAGTCGTATAGGTTTGTGTCAATTTCACCCAACTGCACTAATGTAACCCCATTTGACGGTACTCTTCAGTTTAATGAACACGATCTATATATACTACCTTATAGCTGTGTTATGATTTATTCCCTTGTTCCTCGCCGCATTAGCATTTGGGTCGGAAGCCAGTCCAAGGATGCGGAAACTTTAATAAGTTCTCTTCTGGTTTGAAGCTTCCTAACACGCGACTTACATTAGTTCAGAACTTGGCTTAATGCTACCTTATCTAGCGAGCTTTGATTCAAAGCAGGAATGGTACAAGGGTTTATTTCAAACAATTTGTTTCTTGCTTTGTACACGTTATCGTCTTCTTAAATATAGTCCGATGATAACAGCTCTTTTATCTTGTTTGTTGGTGGGGGTGGGGTTGGTAAAATGAAACAGGAAGACTTTACTTGTAGGATAAACTTTTTCTTCATTAAGAACGTCACGTAAGGAATGAATGGATAAAGAAACGTTGCTGTTTCTTTTTGTAGGAGTTCAAAAAGAGAACTTTCGAAATAACTTTGAAAGTATATTTCACGCGTACTAAAAAAAAAAAAAAAAAAACTTCTATTTCGAAAATATCTAATCATCTGGATTATTTTGCAAACTATTAACCGCTTTAAGTATCAAATCGATAACTAGCGAATCTGTAAGAACTCAACTTTTCCAAGGAGAAGTAAAAATGAATAGATTCTGTCGTTCTAGTCCTGTATAAATGAATATTAAAACATAGAAGAATTGTAGCTATTGAGTTTGCACTCATGAAAGGATTGGAAAATTTCTCTAAATTTTTATCGACCATACCTACTAGATAACTAAAATTGCCTCCATTGAGGCACTAAACACTAAAATTGTATCCATCTATCTATTTATCTATCTATATATATATATATATATATATATATATATATATATATATATATATATACACACAATATACACACAAGCCCTATTCCAAACAATTGGACTGAAGGGTGGCTTTACTCCGGCCCCAATTGCTTATTTGCTCATTGTGGCCGTAATTGGCGTATTTCAACGCAACTCGGTATTCCCCCCTCTAGTAGCCCAAGTAACGCAAAAATGTAAGCGTTACGAATTTTTCCGCATGAATTCGCCCAAAATACCGTGTTGCGGAGGACGTATTCTGCAGGTTTGCAAACATAGCCATTGAAATCACTCAAAGTATTTTTGTAACTAATCTAAGTAAAATTAGTCTATTTTTGAACCATCCAGAGACCTGTACATGTATATATGAGAGAAAGACATATATATATATATATATATATATATATATATATATATATATATTTCGTGGATGGGAGTTTATTTGAAACTACGTGTGCCATCCTTTCTGGATACATCACATATTGTGATTACGTACGTATGGATCATTTAGATTTATTAAATAATATAATATTGGATAAAAAAAAGTAACATAAAAAAAACAAATAAAGAAAATATATACATAAACTATAAAGTAATATATGTATATATATATATATGTATGTATATATATATATATATATATATATATATATATAAGCAATAAAGTTATATATGTGTACAATCAGATGATTTCATTGAATTTTTTAATGTCCAAATGTTTAATAAATGCGTCAAATTCCTTAAAACATGTAAGTAGTAAGTCGGATTTGTCAGTGGGCCAAGTTCCGTCCTGGAAGGTAATGTCCTTAATGAGTGTTGTCCTGGGTCCGTCCAGTAATGTACAGTCATACAGGAGGTGGTCATAAGTCTGTTCTGTTTATTGTGTGCGTATATATATATATATATATATATATATATATATATATATATATATATATATATTTATAGTTGCCACCTTCGGATTGCGCCATGATGTTACAAGCGGGGTTTCTCCCTATGAAGGAAAGGAGAAAACGCGCTAAAAGTTCTTCTTGCTATTTTCACTAATGGAAATTATGAATTCTCTGCTTGTTTCACAATCATGCTAATACCTCCATTTAAAACCGGGAACATGGGAATCAACACATACAGTGTTAGCACACCTATTTAAATCAACAAAACTACGCGTCGTTAACAATTTAATATCCATACACCATGCAGTGAACATTAGTTATTCCTCGATAGGACTTCCAGGAGTCAAAATAAATTATTGATAAAGGTTATGATTGTGAAACGTACCTAATTCCGTTAACGAATCAGAACACAAGCTAAACAAACTAGAATTAATCTCAGTCAGAAAGTGCGAAAGGTTAATCCAGATGAAAAGTTAGAATTGTATAATTTCTAAAGGATCCGTTTGATCTGCAAAAGGTTCATGGCGATTTCATCCTTTGATGAACGCTATAAAAGGCTAGGTCACAGTCACTTTAGCAGAAAAAGGCTTAACGAAATTAAAGGCATTGGATAAAATTTACAAAGGATTTCAAGAAAAAGGGGTTTATATAATATTAATAAACAATAACTGCAATTTACTTTCTATTTAGCCTCACTCTCTGTTGGGAGCAAACAAGGCTATGGCGTCAGCTCAATGGCGCAATCCGCCTGAACCGATGAATAGTATAAGGTGTAAAATTACGGTCGTTCAAACTTGAATATGTATATATATATATATATATATATATTCGACATATAGCCATCGGGGATCAAAGCCTACAGGCTGCAAGGATTGCTAACACGTGATAAACTTAACCGTGCGAAAAACTTTTAATACTTAAATCCACACCGACAACTTTTAGCGTCTGACATTGGGCTTTATTAATTGTCATCGCGAAAGATGACTCGCTGGAAACTGGACTCGATTAAAACTAAGCTACAGGGTATTTTGAATGCTATAGGCAGCGGCGCGGCTCTATGCTACAACCTATAAACGTCGACGTGATTCTTTACATTAACATTTATTTATGAACCGATTGACATGAAATAAATACTAAATGTTAATTGAAGCTTACCGTTTCTGAGATCGCCTTTCCTGAGATTAGCAACAATTATTGTTTTGGGTGCTATTGCGTCTACAAAGGCCCCAATTAATTTTTTTCCCCGTTACATTTTTATTGTATGTATAGATATATATAGGATTTTGATCAACTATTGCACAAAAATAATGGGGAATGGATCAAATGAAATAATTTATGGTGACATCTTAACCGTTCTGGATAAAATTTGAAAGCGAGAGAATGTAGGTATCGGATATCCTAAAATGAGGAAACAAGATTTTCAAATTTTGAATAAGTTGGAAAATGAGATAGTATTTTAAAAACAAGAGCAAAGAAAAAAATAAAACATAACAGTTTTGGATTTTCGTCTTGTTTTGTTAAAAATCTCGAAGACGGTTAAGGATAAAACGAGAATTTTCTCATCTCACGGCTCGTTGGGAATATTTCTCGTTGCACCCTGGATGTCGGCGCTAATGGCGCTAATGTCGAAGTGCCGTAAAAAAAAAAACAAAAAAAAAACACCATAATAATTTACATGTTTATTTTTATCACCTATGTCGGAGAACACGGGGCATGAATTTTCTGGGTTGTTGGTTTCGTTGCATTGAAGGTATCGGCTTCTAGCAAAAAAATCTGTTGGCGAATAAAAATATTATTGAAAAAGGACAAAAGTGATAGTTTTTCTATTTTGTGATATTTCGTCCCATATTTTTTGAACTTTATTTACTGCTTTGCAATAACGAAAATAATTACCATGCTGCAAAGCCCATGGTCGTGATTCGATTTCAGTGTGATAGCAACAGTTTATTTACAGGCAGACTCTAAAATTTCTTCCACTCTCTCTCTCTCTCTCTCTCTCTCTCTTTTTCACACCCTCATGTCACTTTGACTCTATCGCTCTCCCATTCACACACAGAAATCACTAACAGAAACAATACGATATTTACAGCATTGAAAGAGAAAGAAAATTTAATTAATTTAAAAAGTAAGGTTTTACAAATTAATTTCTTCGAATTAAGTATTAAAAAGAAATAATCTTACACGTGAAAAAATCAACAAAAACCTTTGCTTAAAGTAAAAGAGGAGAAATATAAGCTGTAAAGGATATAACAGGAAAATATCATACTGTAAATGTAGCTTGGTAATTTAAGAAATTGCTTTGGAAATTCCAATAAGATAGCCTTGCCTCGTGTCTCGAGCATTTATTGTTTTCGAGTTTTCTCTTAGTTTTTCTCATTAATTCAAGTTAATTTCTAGGAATATTATATATATATATATATATATATATATATATATATATATATATATATATATATATAATTTAACCAAATAATATATATAAATATTACACAATATTTACATTAAGTACAATGATCGTCTTTACAAAAAAGGAAAACTGATAATAATAATTATAATAACAACACTATTGATTAAATAACCTAATTAAAGTACCTTAATATTTCCAGAAAAAATCCATACTATCTTATTAAATGCTTCTTTTCTCCATAAGAAAATTCTGAAGTCAAGCTTAATTTAAAAACATTTTTATGATTATCATCTCAAACCATAATATTTTCGTTTATATATTTCAACTCCATTTCACTTAACGTTTCGGCCTTCAGGACATTTTCAAATACTAGAAGAAAAATAAAGTAAGTGTTAACTTCACAATAAACCCTCTTATTCCATCATTTGTAATAATATAACAACCCTATGTCAATATTTGTATTCGGAAAGTGCTAATCACGCTATTTTTAATAACATATCCTGTCCAAAAAAGAGTCCAAGTTCCAGGCCCTCCCAAAAACAGGATGCCTATGACAGTTATGATATGATGATATTGGGCCAAGTTTAAGGCCTTTGTAATACTTTGCCAAGAACCTAACAATAACCTCTCACTTATTTGTGCATTTCCATCTTGGCCAGTTTTCGATAAATGATGGCCGTTGTGGCGTTCAGATTTATTGTAACACTAGCTGAATAATCGTGCTCCCTCAAGGCAGATAAGTAGTTATTTTATTTCATTCAATTAACGCTAATATATCATTTTGTGCAGTTTATTATAGCACGGTTCCCGTCATAAGTTATGGTATTCATCAATTGATAAGTAATCAAGTCAATTGATATGTAATCCTGACATTGGGGCGCTCCGGACCAGTGTCAACAAACATATAACTTAGAGATAACCCGTTATCTATAGGTTACTAGTAACAGGAGTTTAACCACTACAGGTTAAAAGTCGTTGTCATTAATAAATTTACGTTAAAATGTATATTACAAGAAGTCATTTGAAAACACCCTTTATATTTGCGAGTATTTCCAAGAAGTGTTCTGACTGAGGATGCTGTGCAAGGGTTCGGAATATTATTACCTCGGATGGACCATCACCCAAAGCGTATACTCTATCAGGGACAAAATCACAGTTTATTTCTACTAATTCAAGGTCTGCTATCATAGTTGAAATGAACCGCAAATAAAAATAATATTATGAAGTAGATACAATACTGTAACAGCTGACCTGTTATCGTCCTAGCAACGCATGCCTAGGCCTGCATGCTCTCTTTAAAACGAACTAAAAATTCAAACCCCTCTAAAAATACTTAAAAAATTGAATATAAAAAAAAAAACTTTCTTAGCGAGTGTTTACATTCTAAAGTTTTCGCCTTGAATAACATCCTAATGTCTATCAGCCTGCAAAATTTAAAGTCTCTAATTTTTTCGGAAAGTGCCTAATAATTTTGTTGCCAGTTAGTGAGTGAGTCGAATAATTTATAATTTTCCATTTCCTGTATCTCAGAAACGCTTGAATGTAGAATTATTACTCACATCTATTAGTATTATACATGTATACAATTTCATAATTTCATCTTTAACTTGTTCAACATTATGAGAGCGTAAACATCGGCTCTAATACTTCCTGTTATGCCTTTGACATAGCATTATCTGCCTTAAGCAGGCTCTATATGTATGTTTATTTAAAGTTTAACATGTATCCTTTTCAAACCTATAGTTTTAGTAGGTAGGATCGCAAAAGAATTTTTTTAAGAAAAATAGCTTTCTTTTCTATAAAAATCGTTTAATACATAATGCATATAAGTGCAACATTTCCCGCAGGGTGGAGGATGAATACAGAATATCTGCAAGAAAATAAATAATAAAAGCACCAACTTGCCAGGATAAGTGTGAGCTTGAGTATCATTAGTTATGAGGCATAAAGTAAGGTAGATGTTGCTAAAGTGATAAATCTTCTTGAAAGGAACTTATCTCTGAAGAATAAGCAGCCAACGCCTTATTCAGTCTTATCATATGCCTCAGTGATTGCCTTAGTCAGCTCCTTATCGTCAAATACCTTCTTACCTTTATGGATTTATATTGAAAATAGATAATAATACTCCTTTATTGTGTCGTTTTGGAGTGGAAGGTAAATTAAATTGGGAAACAATTTGTTGCATCTATTTTTTTTGAGTGGGCTTCTTCATCATTGGAAGTTATTAACAAAATAATAAACCAGATAATACGAACTCCGTCATCATAGCGCGTTTCTATATCATACATTCCTGACGTTGATCGTTGGCATATTGCCAAAGAGGAGATACACGGGGCTCGCTTGTAAAAAAAAAACAAAAAAAAAAAAACAATTATTTTTGCCAAAGTTGCCAAAAAACAGCCAGGGCCCTTTATAATTATGTATATGTTAATGTAGTAAGGTAGCGAATGGTTACCTTCCATCCGCTACGATTTATTTATTTATGTTGTGTTTCGTATAAACAATAAACACACTGAGCTGAGTCTTCTAAGAGTTGAGGAATTGGTTTTAAGAATATATTTTATTACATGTCCAGGATTTATGTATTAAAATTTTATTTAATATTTATTTAAAATTTAATTTAATTCGCTACGATTTACCAACCTTCTTAGAGATATTTATTAAAATATGTGAAAAGTTTAAAATTACTTTTGTCTGAAGTAAAATATTTTTTTTTATAGACGGAATAAAAATATATTATCAAATAAAAAAGAAACAGATGGAAAAATGTTCGTCTAGTATTCTGTTTTTATTTTTCAAAAACCGCCATAGATATCGCAATGAAAGTGTTCACAGACAATTTTTCAGCAGATTCTCGTGAAAAAAAAACCTTACGCGTATTTCGCGTCATGTTTTTGGAAGAAAAAAAAACATTTAGTTTGACGAAAAACTAAATGCGTTAACTTTTTTAGAGTAGTTTTCCTGACCAGCTAGAGAATAGTAATTTGTCTGTTTAACATGTGAAATTGAAGTTTACGTTTTAAGAGAGGATATGTGTACTATATATATATATATATATATATATATATATATATATATATATATATATATATATATATATATATCTGTTGAAGCGCGCGCGTAAGTAAGGGTTTCGGCACCAGTTAAGCTCCCACGAGTATCGAGGGAGTTTTCTAAAAAACACAATTGAACACAGGAGAATCAGCTTCACGCACGGATACTTGATAAAGACTGACTTTATTAGAGATAAGGCAGCTTATCTATAGCTGCCTTAATCCTACCTGGGCTGGGGCGGCCTATCACCCTAACACACACATATATATATATATATATATATATATATATATATATATATATATATATATACATATAAATAAATAAAAAAAATAGTCCCGAAACAGCCTACAAGGGCCCAGGGGGGCAGATACTGTATAGGTATCTGATTCTTGACCATATGGTAAACTAAGGAGTGTGGTCAGTACTCTGTTCCGGCCGCCTGATTTTTCCCTTTTCAGGTACCCAATGATTAATTAATTAATTAAAGGCTAGGTGAGCCTTGGGACGATCTGGGACCCCTAATCTAACCCTCGAGAAGGTAGGAGGAGTGATGATTTGAAGAAATTGTCAAAATTTCTTTCATTAGTGCAATGAATATTCCTTAGGAGAGTGCTAAAAGGTAAATAATTCTAGATTTTATAATTTTCTAATCATGTTGTTTGAATATCTATATAGGGAAGAATATATCTTTTGGAGAGGCCCTCAGACGGTGGTATTGAGTGTTTAAGGTTACTTTAGTATAGTGCGTCATTATTTTTTTAATTTTCCATTAAATTAGATAATATAATCGCATGGCTGAAACAAACAAACAAACATTTAAGAGTTTCTCTTCTTCAAATTAATTGAATTTCAACAGTTTCATTTCAAAGAACGGTACAATTAACCGTCAGCACTATTGTTTTAATATATATAGAGAGAGATTCGATGTGGAACAAAAATATTTTTACTTGCGTAAATGGAAATTTTACAAGATAATCTCCCACAATCTCTGACACTTGTACATCTTAAAAAATTAATATTGACTCTGTATGACTCATAGAAGCATACACTAGATGTTCACTATGTCATTGCTTATAAATGTAAAATATGTGCAGCCGTAATGTATATGAGTCATTACAATTTCGGTCTGATAATAGATCTAATGCTTAGAATTATTTTTTTATTTAGCTTGAATAATTATTTAAATTGTGTTCTTTAGAGATAACACTTTTCTTTACGTTTTAGCGCGGTTCCTCCCTCCCTCAAATGGGAGGAACCCCGCTTATGAGGTTGATCGCATGACGCAATCCGGAAGTGCCGACTTGAAAATTTTGCGTTTCAGAACCCCTAGGGACCGAAAATGATGGTGGTTTAAAATTGTATGTATATATATATATATATATATATATATATATATATATATATATATATATTTGTCTGCTCGCGGCATACGTCAGCGAATAATGGATGAATTTTGATGAAATTTGGCACAAAAATATTTCGTCTAATTTGAAAGGTCAAGTTCGTTAACCAGCAGAATCCGCCCACCGGAACATGGTTTTTGGAGCGAATGCCGCGCGCAAAAAAAACGTTCCGCTTACTTCATATGCTTGCAAGTACTCGTTTTATAGGCTTCAGGGCCTAGAAAAACGAATGATACCATTTTTAAGGCGATAGCTTTTACCGTTGTCGAGAAAATTGGAAAAACAGTTGTTGAATAACGTTTTTGGTTTGTGTATTTATAATCATGGGATTCAGTTGGAACATTTTCTGCATATTCAAATTTCATCAAAACTAATATGTTAAAATTTTGGTTACGTTTGGAGTTAAGGAAGGGTTAGAATAAAATATTTTATTAACAGACATGAAAAGTTTTGGTAACTTCGTATACTTTCCTTAATATCTCGAAAACGGTTGAGAATATTGTTAAGCGGAAGGTTGCCATAAGAAGGCTTACTAAATGCTCTAAAAAAAGGTTCTGAAGAAAGTTTTGATTAGGCGACGTCCATCGGAGAAATCAGTGCTTAAAACTTTAAAGTAATTGATTTCGCTTATTCGAACTGTTCTTTTTGTCTGGTTTTTAGCACTTTCCTCCGAAGGAAAGTAGCTATTGAGGTTGGACTCGTGACGGAATTTTTGAAAAATTTCTTCAAATCTTTATCGATCCTACCTAGTAGACACCGAAAATGACCCCCGTTAAAATTTATATCTATCTATCTATCTATATATATATATATATATATATATATATATATATATATATATATATGTGTGTGTGTGTATCTGTTAACACGATAGCGGCGAGAGTTTTTGTTTTTTCGTTACGAAACTTGGTATATAGCATTCAATTCGCAAACGATTGAACGAGTTCGTTAACCACCAAAGTCGGTCCACCGGAAGGGGGGGTTTACCCCGAACCCTAATACTAACACACTAAACACTAATTTGACTATGTCAGCCGTAATATTTGTTATATTTCAACGAAACTTGGTATTCGTAGTGGTAATATAGAGAGAAAATTGAGATATAAAAGGAACTAAATCGGTTCATTAGAAGGGGGGGTTTACTCCGGACCCACAATACCAATTCGCCACTACCAGCCGTGATTTTTGGTATTTTTCGACGAAACTCGGTATTCGTAGTGGTAATCCACAGGTAAATATGTGTTGTAAAAATAAACTAAATCGGTTCATTAGCAGGGGTGGTTTACTCCGGACCCACAATACCAATTCGCCACTAGCAGCCGTGATTTTTGGTATATTTCGACGAAACTCGGTATTCGTAGTGGCATTCTACAGGTAAATATGTGTTGTAAAAATAAACTAAATCGGTTCATTAGAAGGGGGGGTTTACTCCGGACCCAAATTCCTAATATACTCATACCGGTCGTAATTTCTGCTGTATTGTAACGAAACGCGGTATACGTCGTGGGTAACTCATGAGAAAGAAGTGTTGTAAAAATGAGCTGAATCGGTCAATCGGAAAGCGGGGGTTTAATTTGTAATATATTTCAATATAAAAGCCCGCCAGACGTAGGTTCACAAAGCCGCCGCAAGGAGCGCTTTCTACCACTAGAGTGACTGTATCCTGTTCCTGCGTTAGATCAAAATACGATAATATAAGGTTTTTTGTATTTATTACGTAGTGTAATAGGTACCATGTGTAAACATAACTCTGGAAGCAAATTAATAATTGATCAGTTACTCATTACAAATTTCATGTTTTTATTTTATTTATGTAGGATATTTTAAGCAAATTGTTCTGGAAAGCAGTCTATACTACCCAAATTCTGAGGAAAGTGCTTAGTTATGCAGCTCCTGCGCGACGGACTTTATTCCTTGTTGTTTTTTAATTGCTTATAGTTGGATAATCTATTTGACAATAAAACAGTTTAAATAAAATAAGAAAAACAATATATTGTTAGAAATATAGCTTCGAGAGAGATTCGAAGACCTTTTGACAATTTTCAACTGCCTAGCGGTGACCTTTCATGGGTTGGCCGACCCATCCGGGTAAGATCATAAATCAAGACCTTTCAAGAAAAGTGGAACCAAAACAATAACTGCTTCTATTTTAATCTTTCCAAATGAGACTAGGGATAAGAACGGAACCGCGCTAAGATGATGCAGCTCCTGCGAGTCGGAATTTTTTTTTGTTAAATTAAATTCTTTATCTTTAACTAGATGTAAAGGTATTATGAAATTCCCGAACTATCAATTTGCTAATATATCTATATAAACGTTATTCCCTGAAAGAAATTGTTTTCATGTTTAAGGGGTTATTATAAAGAGAAAGGATTCCAATTTTTTATTCTTTTTTTAGAAAAACCAACTTAGGTAGGTTGTGTGTAGAAACCGAAACTTCCTGTTTTCCGTAGGAAGGGAGGAAAGACCTTAAAGGACTATTCTCTTAGTTTAACGTGAAAAAGCAAGTAATATTTTTTTGCAAATGATTTATTGAATCATTTTGAAGAAAAGAGGGAATAAATAAAATGTGGCTACTTCAATCGGCTGTTTCAGTAGAATTGTTATTCAAAAGTTTGACATTCATCTAATTGGATTTTTGGTTTCGATTGGATTTGAGAAAATATTACGGAAATATTAGCAGACATAATCAGTTTCGGCCTTTCCGTATATTTTTTTAAAATAATTTGAGACTTTGGCCCCCTGACAAGCTACCATAACAGCGACTAAAATCTGTGAACATATGAATGTTAGCAAATATTAGGAAGTGCCAATAATGATTGGCTCCTTCCATATACTATTCACTGAATGCACACAAGACGAGCAAGGTTAATTATTGTACTATATAAATTATACAGATTTTAAATAAACATTTAATAAAAAACAAATAAAATAATTTGAGAACGATCATTACGAAACCTAATAAATATCTTACAAAATAAGTTCAGGCTCCGATAGGACGACCTCAGTCGGAGAGAACTGTGTTAGAAGGTTTCGAAGCTTTGATTTATTTCCATTGAAATGAAAAATGTATTTATTTTTGCACAATAAATTTTGCCCACAAATCGAAATGAACATTTACAATACAAAAATAAGTGAAAATGACATCGTACATACTCGGCTTCAGGCATCGGGCTTTAGCTTCTCCAAGGCGATATAGTTCGTTGCACCAGAAAAGAGAGAGCCAGTTCGTCATTTTTCGAAGGGTCAGCCATTCGAATGTGAATGGCGAATGGATCAACTACCAGTTTTCCATGGAGAGTGGAGCTTCGAACAAACCATGGGGCGTCGGCTGAAATCCCCATGACTTAGTTCTATAAAGTCTGAAGTCGTCTGATGTTCGATGGTGGGGGGGGGGTCCATATCACATAGGACAGGGCTCAGCCAGTATTGGGAGGATTATTGCCTTAGTGTTACTAAAGTGGGTCGCAGTGATGTTCAGATGATACAGTGTTGCGAGTTTGCCTGTTAATGTGCAGTCTTCAATTAAGTCCATTGAAGGCTAAATGTTAGGGGTAACCCAAAAGTTATCAATATTTTGACTTAGGGATTCTTTTTATTTTGCTAAAAAAGAAACTTTAATTTTAATCTACTGTAAAATTACCAGAATTATCAAAAACTCTCTGCCACTTTCCCGGTAAATTTTCGATACCCCATTTGAAGAAATCCTCAGTCTGGGACCTAAAGGTTGAGGTGTTCTTGCACGTCTCACTCGGTGGAGAATGATTTATTGCGCAGAGAATGCTCCATTGACATAAATATGTGGTAGTCAAATGGAGCGACACTTTTCTTGGGCGATTCTTGCTGTATGGGGTTGCACATTGTCATACTGCAGAATCTCCCCTTTCCTGTTGATCAAAGAGGATCTTTTTCCACAAAATCGGATAGCACCCGTTTGAATTTAGAGTAAACGTCAGCAGTGCTAGTCTCCCCTTGTTTTAGTAACCCATAGTGGATAATGCCACGGACGTCCCTCCTCAAACACATTCCTGATGGACAAAGTCAGGTTAGGATTTGGTACTGGAGATCGGCCTTAAAGCAACTATTACCCGCTTTATGTAACATAATACTGAAGAAGCATGCAGTTGCGAGTATGCTTTTCAGAAGGAACGAACCCCGTCCTACTTAATACTAAATGAAATGTTGTACAAAGAGATTGATCCGCTGATGTAATGGTATGACTGTTTACTCTACAAAGATTACTGTAGTATTATGACCAAAATTCATCTTATTAAATTGGTTATTACTTTTGGGTATGCCTAATATAACGTGTTTCAATACTAATCCCTAAACATTAAATCAGGAATAAGAATTACATTGAAAAATGACTAAATAACGCATTTTAAGACTCAGAATAGCATACGCTTCTCATGTATAGAATCCCCAAACGTTACATAGAAGTCACCCGAGACTTAGTGAGTTAACCCGACCCTTACAAGAGCTGATACCTCATTCCCCTGTTCCTCAATCTTCTCCTGCAGATACGGAACTAAGAGATTCAGTGTTCACTCTCGTAAACCAGCACAGGATAAAGCTAAGAACAAAGCCAATCCCTTCTGTCCCATATATAACCCACGTGTTTATCTAATCAAATAGACTTTTTCCCCCTTTTCCCATGTTATTATTCTCTTGAGTACATTTGAAGACTGAGACTTGTCTTGTATTTGTTTTTCCTGGGAAAATCGATTTATGATTTAGTATTGTGTTAATATAATACTGCCAATAGAAGAAATATTTTAATTATAAAAACAAAACTAGGGCTGATTAATATTCATAATTTGATTACAGGCAGTAATGTTTGTTTTCTTGCTATGGTGTCTACTATGTACTTATTAGAAAAATCGGTTAACTAGGAGTAGGGGTTTCCTTGTTGTAGGAAATATAACTTATTGTATCTTAGGTAAACCTAATATAATAATAGAATTTAGGCTAACTTTATTGTAGCTCCTTGAAAAGCAATATTATTTTCTTTTAAAGTAACTTGGCTACAAAAGTACAGATGTTTTGTGTGAAACAGTACAGTGGCAAAGAACAAAGAGCTGTTTTAGACAAACTGTTTTCTTGGCAGTGTTAAGGGGAATTCCCCTTAATGCTGGATTCTTCTATAGCATTAAGGGGAATTTCAATTTTAAATTTAATTTTAATTATTCCGAAGAAATCGTTAACCTCTGGGATTGCCTAGTCGGGTTTGGTACAAAATGTTTAATTAATATAAATATTTGTATAAAAACGGCTCTATTGTAAATGTTTCCCCGGTTCTGTGACAAGGACTGACTAATTTGAAAGTTGCTACATACTAATGTTCCACAAACAGTCCCACCTAGAAAAATGCGGTCTTGTTATGCAGAGTAAACCTCGATTAAAGTTAGACAAGCGCTGAGCGATTTTTTTTTCCTATGAGATTTCAACCTTTTAGGTCATTAACGCCATTCGTTTGTGAAGCCAACATGTTTGACGGTTATAATGATTTAAGATTATTCGCTTACATATACAAGCATTCACATTAATAAACAATGTATATATATATATATATATATATATATATATATATATATATATATATATACAAGTAACCTAATAGAAGATATATTTGAACGATCATAAGAGGAAAAAAGATACCCTAGGATTTACCGATCTGTCTTTTTTTTTAATTACAAATTGTAGGACTCTTTTTTTTTTTGAAGCTCGATGAATCTCGGAATAGGAGTGGTGAGTAGGCTGTGTTATAGCAAGCCATTTAAAATGGGCAGCATATCTGTATATATAAAAATCACGTGTCTTTTTGCCTGTTTATCAGTTTGTCCGTTTATCTGTTGGTCTGTTTGTTCCTTATACAAATCCACACCGTTTGACCGATTTTGATCAAACTTGGCACGCAGGTAGATCTTGATACGGGGAGTGTCTCACCCTCTGTTAAAATCGTCCAGGACTCACAGTTTGAAGGTCATTAGTTCGAAACTGTGAGTTAAGATTTGAGTTATTATATTTCAATATTACTTATTAGGTATCGAATTTATTTTTGTTTTTCTAGACGCAGAAAGTAGGTGTAGCCAGGCACGCCATGTAACTGCTAGTCATTAATAAAATGTATACTCTTTTAAAACACCTAATTTTGATCATTACCTCATAATTTTCTTTTGGAGAAAAGAAGAATATAACAAGAAAATGTACACTCTTGTTTCGGGTCATTGGCTAATATTTCATCGATTGACTCTGACTGCTGATGAAGCCCTTTTAATTGTTCATAAGCCCTGCAATTCGTCGAAATAAGTTTCACGTTTGCACAGTGCACGAGCTTCACATTTCGTCGAGGTTTTTCGACAACTGTTTTACCGAGCGTCTTTCGACTACCTACTGTTTTATGTTAACGAATTCCGATTGTGAGTGTTCAACATCTGTTTAAGGGCAGCAGACTCCAGGGATGAGAGCTAAGGGAAGGAGGTATTGACTCGTGTAAGACTCGGAATAACTCAGAGAGAGGCTCGGGTGACTTTTACCCGAAGGGGGTCATAAAACGAGCTGGCTCCGGGTTTACTACCTTCGGCCGGCATTAGGGTGTATGAGGCACGTCCTAGGGGTTGGGGGGAGGCCAATGAATATAGTAGAAATTGATATTCAAATGAAATTCTACCTCGTCTCCCCTCCCTCACCCCAGAGAAACCCTGACGGGAAACTGCTACAGATATTCTATAATAAATAAAACAGCTTTCCCGAATGTTATGAGGGTCGGGACGAGCTAAATTTGATTGGCACGTAACTAGGGGATAATGCCGTTACTAAATAAATGTTTATTGAGGAAAAAATATAGCCTTTCATGGTGATTAGGTAGCATTTCCGTTTAGCTCTTTTCGAAGGAATGGATGGGTGCACTCATGAAAGATTTTTTTCCCCAGAAAAAGGCACCACAGATGACTTGTCAGTATTTGCGTGAGAGAGTACGACCGAAACACGAAACATGTCAGGCAAAAGGTAGCAAAGAAAGAGGTCAATGTGAACGAATGGTACACTGCTATATCGAGTTACGTTTTAGAAACATTAAGATATTTCTATATACATACATCTATCAAATAAACCTCCTTTAATCCGGCACGTTCGGGATTTGAACCATACTAGATTATCGGATGCATGTAAAAAAAAATATGGATAGAGATGAAAATTAAATGAAATGTAGACTATAAGACTAGTACATATTTAAAGTAAAATGACTAAAATAAAATTGCACACTGTACAATACAAAAAGTATGTATACATATTTGATTATTTTAATTATCCCATTGGGAAAGATGGTCTCAGTCGAGTGAAAACTGTAAACTGAACGGTCAAAAAGTACGTCACCGAAAGGGGTTTTTTGAATTTTTCTACACCCAGTAGGGCACCACGGGGTTGTTGGGGTGGAGATTTCAAAGAATATATGCATAAGAACTGAAGAGGCGCACTTTTCATGTTTGGCTTTGACATCCCTGAGCGTGCCGGACGATAGGATGCCGGATTAGAGGAAGTTTACTCTCTCTCTCTCTCTCTCTCTCTCAGTCCTTACACCCGTCTAAGTTTGTCCGTTTGTCTAAGTTTGCAAAATCTAGAAATATTCTTCGCCATGTATTAGACAGCCATGAGAGAGCTTGAGGGAGTTGAACTGTATAGTCCATCGATGTAGAATGAAGAAAAAAAAAAATAGATTAACTGTACAGTCAAATGCGGCCGGGTCTGTGCACGCCAGGTCCAACGGATGGAACTTGTACATGGAACTGGACTTCTGAATACACCTTTTGCGGGAGAATGCTAGGCACCATTTCGGAGGGAGGCTTTGACCACCGAGGGGTAAAGAACCCCTTTCAAGATGGAAGAGGTCGTGGACAATATTATATATTTTGGTGCAAAACTGTGAGTTTTGGTCTTCTGGTCACCTAGTAAACCAGAGTAAATGTTGAAGATATTTTTCGTTTTTATTGAATTTTTTTTTCACAAACTTTGCCAAAACGACAGAATGGACTTATTATATTTTATTTTTAACTGAAAATTTTTTAATTTTTGTTCCATTTTCATGATTTGTAAAATCGTCGTGTGACAATTTATATTACACTGAATAGTTTTATACATTGCTTTGTGCACGCACGCTAAGCACTTCCCATCTCTCTTGCAGCCATCCATACAATCGAATTGCCGTTCAAAGATAACCTAAAATTTATTTAAAAATTGTTAGCCAACTAAAACGCTCTTACACAAAGAAAAAAAAACATTGTTTTTTTTCTGAACTATGTGATCTTATTTAATTTACTTTGAGGTTTTTACACATCTTTACCGATGAAATCAGTTTAACCGACTAGGGCAGCCCCCATACACCCATGCTAGGCACTCACTCACAAATGGAGCCAGTGTAGCTCCCATTACTCTTTAATACCCCACCGAGAGTGGAGCAGAGTAAAGCGAGGCGCCCTGAGTAAAGGTTGATTAGCTTGGAGTATAGAGTACGGTAATCTCCGTGACAGACCTGGTCCATAGCCAGCCAGCTTTGTCTCAGCTGTTCAACTCCTATATATAGTTCTGGCGGGAATATCTTCCGCTTTTTCCCATCTCTTTAGCAGTTAAGGTAGGCTGATTTTTTAGCAAACACTTTCAGTCGAAGACCTAATTCTATTAACTAGAATTCATAGACACTGATTTAGTAGTGGGCAATTTTATTTTTGTTTCTCCATTAAAATGAAAAAGAATATTAAAGCCTGTATTTCAATAGAATTAACCTCAGGGGTTTCCATCAATAAGAAGATAAAGGATCTTTCAAGAGTAAGCATGACACTGTAGTGTACATATGTGGTGGGATTTAAAATCAGCAGAGTGGAAATGTCTTTAAAAATATGTGGGGGAACGAGTTAGAAATTTGTTAAAATGTATATTTGGTTCATGTTTCATATTACAGAGATCATTGACAAATTGGTGGCAAACTACTAAATATTCGTGGATTACAGTTATTATTTAAAGAAAATTTAACTTCTTTTGTTATTACATTTTTGTTTTGTTCAAACTATGTTTTTTTTACACACGTCTTGGTTGTTACTTGCTGAAGGGTGAGGATTTTATTCTTTTGAACGGGTTTTTGTCTTGTTTTAACTCACTTTTTAATTGGATGTTTTTTTTTTAAATTGCATTTATAAGTAAAATTAGTATTTGAGGAGAAGAAGGCAAGAAAAAGAAAAAATTATTGGTAATATTGTTTTCATAAAGCGAACGTTGAAACGCCAGAAAGTGATTTCCGCTTAGGATACTGTTAGTTTTCTTCCTTACTGCTTTAAACTTCCTTCTCTTTGATATTTTATTTTATATTTTTAACGAAAGATCGAACCCTACCAATAACTACTTCTATTACTTTACTAAAGGCACTAGGGATATGAACGGAACCGCGCTAAGATGACCCAGTTCCTACGAGTCGGACTTTTCCTTGTAGGGTTGCTCCAGTGAAGCATTCTTTGGTTCAATCCTAAAATTTTCCTTCGTCTTTTTCTGACAAATATCAGCTTTTTCAATTTATTTATTAACATGAAAATATGGTGCTCATGGCCTAAGCAGTCGATGCACCATAAAAAAAAAGATGAAAATACCAGGTGAGTTTAATATCCAGGATGATCCCTAAATATTTGATTGCTACTGTAATTTCAAAGACACGTTTTCCTTGTGGAAAGAATTACTTTTGACTTGTCAGGGTTAATAGATAACCTCAAATCATAATATGCAGGTCATTCAGTGTTCACCATAATATCAGATTAATCTGTATTCGATAATAATGTTACTCGCACCTGGTAACCGAATCATGCCGAATCGAGATATTGATTTCATCCAAATTAAGGCCGAAGGATCAGACTCCCAAATTAATATGCTACATACAATGCAGTGTTTAAGTGCTGTTGAAATTATGTATTTCACTTGTTGAGTTTTCATAGAATTCTGTAAAATTATTGGTCTGTCTGCAAATAAAACAGTTTCAACGAATTGACAAATTAAACTTTATGTATAAAACTCGGTTGGAATTTTTTTAGCTCGTTCCCTCCCTTCCTCTATAGACATTTTCTTAAATATCTTGAAACCTGGTAGGAAACCGTGGAGAATGTAAGAAATCTATTGAAAATCTTACTACGTTTCTAAGAAAATTGGGTTTTATGCGCTTTTTCATAGAACAATTTCGTTAGGAGAAAACGGTGCTTGAAATCGGAAAGTGTTGGTTTTGTTTTTTTTTGAGCGGGATTTTGTTTCTGTTTGGTTCAGATGGATTGTAGATATTGAGGTTGCACTCAATAAAGAATTGTTGAAAATTGTCTTCAAATCTTCATCGATCCTACTTACTGGATACCGAAAATGACCCAATTTAAAATTTATTATATATATATATATATTATATATATATATATATTATATATATATATATGTTCTAATTTGAACCAGCAGTACATTCGTGATCGAATTGAGCTCTGATGCGTGGACATTTCTAGTGCTAAGGAAAAAGCTGGAGGCTAATAAATCCTAAAAATAAATAAGGTTTTAAAATAAATACACAATTATTATTTTCTTCATATACTGCTACTCTGCTAATGGAGAGTCAAAGATAAAAGACAACGCTGAAGTATGTAGTTAATTTAAAACGAATGTGTACACAAATACTTTTAGATACAGAGTGATAAAAGCATTACAAGGATTAAATTGCAAATAAAAGAGTTTTATTTTTAGATATTTCATTTACAGTGTTATAAATAAATGAAAAAATAAATAAATAGAAAACCAAAAAGAAAATGAGACAGAAAAAGGTAGGTAGTTGCTCTGATGATTACCAGTAGCCAGAATCGGCCTGCTTAAAATGCTGATTATTCCGAGTAAAATAAAAAAAATAAAAATGCAGAATTTGAATTTTAAATGAGGAATTAATGGTGGTGGGATTTAGGACGTCATTATTGATTAACTCCTATTATATAGAATACAACTTAAAATATTATTAAAAATAAATTTTCTTTAACAGGGAATTAAATCTCCTAAATAAAAGTTAGAAAGATCTATAATTTTCCATTAACGGCAAAATACTCCACGTAAAAAAACGTATATCTTTTTTTTTTTTTTAAATATAAATTAGAAAACGTAGTTCCATTTTAAACATATATTGGAACTTAGCCTTACACCTGAATATGAGGTCAGAACTTAAATCTAGGATTTCTAAATACATATTTATATCGATATATATCATATAATACAATCATACACATGTAATTACACCCTCAGGTAATTAATACACTATACATAGAGCAACATTATAAATACAAACACTCTCTGATTGCTGTTTTAATAAATGCAACATAAAAATAACTAACTATACATAATATTATATCATAGTTGGCCCCTTACCTATCTCGTGTCATTTCTCCTTAGACAGTCTCGTTATTATTTTCTTCAAAATTTTGCCATTTTCTCACTTTGGAGCTTTCAACGGCACGTTTAAAAACTTTTTTAAACGTTTTAGACTTTTAAAATTAGACTCATTTTGGTCGGCACAGCCTGCTTTTTTATGCACTCATGCGACTAGAGCTTACAAAAATAGTTAGATATCGCCAAAACCTTCCCCCGACGAGAAGAAATGCCTTTGGCTCAAAATGGCTATCAGTCCCGAGGGAATGCCTTCTCGCTGGCACAAAAAGGTAAATATTAGTCCACGGGTGACGCCACACAGTGGGGCCAAACGACGGGGTGTTTCAAAAAAAGCTACAGCCTCAAATCTAAGCTGATTTCAATGATTTCTGTTTTTAAATGAAAGCTAATAAAATTTAAAACAACTCTGTCTTGGCAGATTTCTGCTTTTGTTTCGCCTGTTTATTAAATTACGTGTATATAATTCACGAACATTTACAATTGAACATAAAATAATATTTCATTTTTCATCTAACTTAATATCAGCACTGATATCGTTGAAACTAAAAATTCAAATCCTGATGGGACATGGAAAAATCTAAATATATTTTCAAGTTATTCAAAAACCATATTATTTCAATTAATCTCATTGTCATTTCGAAGATGTCAGTCTGATTTTTTTTAAGTCTAATCAGGATTTGAATGTTTAATTTCAACGATATTAGCCCTGATATTAGTTATATATTAAGTTAGATGAAAAATAAAATATTTTTTTATGTTCAATTGTAAAAGTTCGAGAATTATTTTCACGTAATTTAATGAACAAGGAAACCAAAAATCAGAAATCTGCCAAGATAATGTTATTTTAAATTTTATTATCTTTTATTAAGGCCGGCCATACACGTTCCGGTATACCGGAGAGGTTTACCTGTACAGGTGACCTGCGCAGGTAAACCGGAGCATGTGTGCCAGCCCTTCCGCTAAACCTGTGCAGGCGTAGCGACCTGTACAGGTATACCGGAGAAGAATCAAAATTCAATTCTTTTTACCTGCGCAGGCGAGTAGTATGTGGGAGTCATCCGGTATACCTGCGCAGGTGTGAGGCTAGTTTTGGCAAATACTCTGATTAGAGAGCTTCGTGTTGTGCTTAACTTACAGATTATAATTATAACTTACAGTATATTCTCTGTACTCGCGTGTCAGTGGTTATTTAGAACGTTTCTATATTTTTTACGTTTGTTTACTGTGTTCGTCATCATGTTTGTCCGAAAACGGAATCAGAATTCTCGAGGAATTCATTGAAATTTATCGATGAGAACCTAAAAAGTGGCTTACCGTCTTAAATGGGTTGGGAAAATTGATTTATTTATTTATTAAGAGTTTCGCAACTTTTAGCGATTTAGTCTTACAATAAACGATTATATTACAAAATCACTTTTGCACATTGTGTATATAAATACATTATTATTATGTAATATCTTAATACATTCCTCTTCATGGCGATGTATACCTTACATTTGGTATGTATTAACTACATTATGTATATGGTTAGGAAAATGATTAACTCTCCTCACACATCACACTAAAATCGTTGAGTGATACCTTCTGGCATGTTGGATTTCACTAATACGTTGTTTGATTGAATTGGGCTTTAGGGCTATCAACTTCTTGGTTAATTTGGCCCGATCGACCAATAAGTACTGGATAACCAGTAGGCGACTTGTCTCCATAAATTGAAGTGTTAAATTATAAATACTTTTTAGCACTAAATATTTTTCTCTAGGCTGGTATTGCGGTATTGGTTTGAGTATTCCAGGAGCGGTCTCTACTAGAGGGCATTTCTAAATAAAAGTTATTCAAGAACCTCGTCCATATCAATGGTCCAATGCCGTCCATTCCTCAGCGTGTTGGGGGATTTTATTGAAAATTCCATAGCTTCACCGGCATTCCTCGACCTTTCCTGTCGTTTCAATTTTTATTTTTCACTTCTCATGGGACTTGGTATCTACGGATAATATTGTTATTTTCTCGATAAACCAAGACATCAAATATGCAACACTCATCGAGCAAATGACGCTACACTTTACCACATTGTAAGAATTATTTTAATTCGTGATAATTGGTAATGAGAGTTTTCTATAGTATTCGGCTTCTAAATTTAAATAAAAGGTCAATGAATTCACAACACAAGACAAATTACAAAGGAACACGCCTTAACGTCACGCCGGATTATAAACTCAGAGTAATATATATATATATATATATTCGTGTTCTTCATGCGGCATTCTCCAGCGGTCTGTTTTTTAGCGTGATATTTCGCAGAAATCCTATTCTGCTTCATCAGACGGTTGTCCATTTTTACACTTTTTTAGTTTGTTATTTTACATATATATATATATATATATATATATATATATATATATATATATATGTATATACATATATATAGGTAGGATTGATGAAGATTTAAAGGTATTTTTCTAATATTTGCTGATGAGTGAAACCTCAATATATATATATATATATATATAATATATTTTATTACTAGTATGGATGTAGAAATAATTTAAGTGGTAAATTGAACCTATATTGAAGAAGATTTATGTTTTCTTACTGATAATTGATAAGAGCATGTAGATAAAGCGTTATCATCTAATTGACCTTCTCTAACAAATGATTTACTTTGAGAAAGTAAACTATCGCTCTATTCGATTTGTTATAATAGTGAATATATGTTTTTTCAGTGGTTCATTAAGACATACATATAATAAACCTATATCCTGTAATGAAATGAAATGAAAAAAATACTCTATCCTAGAATTTTTTCCTTTATGAATAACATAACAATATACTTGGTTGAATGTACTTTAAAATAAAAAAATATAACTTTATATGTAAAGAAGAAACAAAAAAAAAAAATTCTATTTACTGTAGATACTATTCTCTATTCTATATATTTTCTTATTTTGAGTTGATGAGCATTTAAAAAGATTTTAATTTTATTTGTTTCAGGTGAGGGCATAAACAAGATTCTTCGATATACGGTTGTATGATTATTTACTAAGTATGCAGATTTACTAATTATTCAAAAAACAATAATTGTGTTGATAGTGGTAGTCAAGTTATTGTGAAATTTAGGATAGAATATTATATTAGAATCGAATACAATTAAATAAAAATATGTCTTTTAAGACTAGTGCGTTACAGTTATGCTGCTTCTTTTTATGGGAATGTCTAAGTTTCTAGGCTGTCCTACAGAGTTCATATTCATTCATGTTAGTAAAGTCCATATGTTGACCAATTAATAATTTCTTTGGGACAAGACCCAGCTCCCCATATTGAAATTAAAACCAGAAATAACCTTTAAAATGGGTGGCGTTTCTATCGTCATAAAAATGAAATGTAAATTTATATTAAATGTGTGTTTGTACTATTGATAAACCATTATCTTATCTGTAGTGCAATTCAAAATAGTACCATATCATTTTGTCACATTCAAGAACTCAGATTTCGTATTCTCGTTAATGCAAAGAATCACTATCTTTGTTTATTTTAATGTTTTTCTAAAACAATGTTCTTATTGTAAGCAAAGACAAAGTCTGTCATTCTTGCGAATAAACCTTTTGAGCAATGATTCATTTTGTGCAAAGTAATCTACACAGAAGTAACTAAATTTTCTCACAGTCATTAACTACTACTTTAGTTGCGACTTTGACTATTTAATTTTTTTTTTGTTTTGTTTTAAAATTGAAAAAATTGACTTATACTTTTCTTGATTCTTTATTTTTGCAGTTCAATGACCTGAGTTGCGATAATCTATTAATTAAAGTAAAAATAACAAAAAATCGGATGTATATAAATAATAATATTCAGAAAATTATTTATTAATAATTGAAATTAATCAGGGATTTATTTGTTGATCTTCCACTTCAAGGCGATTCTTACCTTACTGCATAAGCGTTAATTAAGCCTTTATTTAATTGCTTTTTAGGCAAACTAGATTGTAGTTAGAAATCTGGGTTATCAGTAGAAGGTACACACGCCTTACTCATTTATATATTTAGCGCAAGGATGTTAGTAATTTTTCGATAACATAATTTTAAAACTACTTTAAAAAATAGAAAAAAAACAAAACAAAAAATATAACCACAGGAAAATCGAATCTAAAAACAATAATTGTCAAAGGCCATAGCCACATTGAATGAGCGAATATTTAATTTAGGGTGAATGCATAAACACTTTATATAAACTTTTCTTATAAGTAGTACTAGTCTTCTTAATAAATAAGTAAAAAACTAACAAAAAACAAAATAAAAGTTTTTTATATCTTAAAAAACATTGACCAGCCATGGTAGGTAGGGGTGGTGAATTTGTTTATGATTTAAAAAACTTTTGTTTTCTCCTTTGTTAGTTTTTGACTTATTTATTATTACTAATTATAAGAAAAGTGTAAAATGTATCATTTTTTCGCTAATCTACAGAATAATATATATGTATTATTCTGTAGATTAGCCAAACAATTATATATTTTACGTATATTTATTTCCTATTTTGAAATTTCTGCTTGGCATACAGTACTAGTTAAAAAAAGTGTTACGTTTGAACTATATTGGGCTCCTAAAACAATTATTTATTTAAATTTTAACGTCCATTATTATTAACTAAGAATTTTAGGACGGGTTATCTAAAGGCTACCACCATTTTCTCGCCAGGATAGGGCTGATGCCTTTTCTTTTTTCTAAAGATAAGCCACTACCCCATAGTGGGAAACGAACCCACGACCAATGGTACGGAGTGTTAAGTGCTCACGCCTCAACACTTACGGCCAACAGGCCTCCAAAATAATTATTATGTGTATAAATATGTTTAAACATGGGAAATTAGTTTTTAGTTAGTAAAACATAATTAGATATCTGTTAGTGCTGTTAGCCTTGTTATGCGAAGGAGTGTAGTTTGTAAAACAAATAAACATGTACCGAATACTACCCTTTGTTAATTCTAATGGAAGAACCGCCTTTCGAACGGGGCACGAGAATAAAAAAAGTTAACGAAAAGTGTAATTAGAATAAACATAGGGATCCAGACTAAACGGGTCCTAATTTAATGTTGCTAACCCTCCCTTATTTCTGGGGGGAGGGGATGGGGGCAGTCAGCACGCGAGCTGGCGTGGCTCGGGGCAGACGTCAAAAATAATAAATCCTACGAGGAGACCTACCTCTCTGGTGAATGATGGGAGATGGTTTTGCATGCGGAGTCACGAGATGGCCGCATTACACTCCTCTATCTCCTGTAGCTGATGGATGGTTAGGGTTGGTTCGAGCTGTTTCATTCATTAGCAAAGCCAATCCTTCTAGTTACATGTGTTACAGGAAGCGCGGGATCTTTACATATTTACCGCCATTTCTAGCCTTTCTACCCGCCAAAATCTAGACCATAACATTCTAGTATGAAAGGATATTTGAAAAAAGTCTAACTCGCAGGAAGTGGGTCATCTTAACGCGTTTCCGTTCATACCCCCAGTGCCATCAGTAAAGGAATAGAAGCAGTTAGTGGTAGGTTATGATCTTTCATGAAAAATATAAAATAAAATCTCAAAGAGAAGGAAGTTTTAAATAGCCACAAGAGGAAACTTATTATACATACAATGTTATTTTACGTTTTATTAGTCGATGTTATTTTACGTAGGATCCCCCTTGTGTAATGTGATTGTACAAGGGAGCTGTTGTTCCTATGTAGAGTCATATTATGCATAGAAACTGTTACGATTATGTATAGTCGTATATTGTACATAGGAACTATTTTCTTCGTTATCTTTATTTTCAAATGTTTGTTCTTAAAAATGTATTGTTTTTACAAAGTTATTTTTACTTTTAGCTGTTTGTTCTTCACAAACTTAATTATATAATTAGATATTATTATGTAATTAGATTAGATTATGTAATACGTTAATTATTAAGGATTTATAATTATTATATTGGATGAATAAGTATTTCCATTTTATATCTATATTTGTGCGAATCGCTTTCGAGTTGGGGTGCTCATGAACAAATGTCTCTATTTTTTTTTAAATTTGATAAACCTATGCTTCCTTTTCGAATTTTTCAAGACACCCTCTACGCATTCTAAGTATAGGATTAATTCTTAGGAGAAATATTTCAATAAATGTCTCACGTAATAATAACTTTTGTAGAGCCAGATTATTTAAATATTTGATGCTTTGTTTCCCAAAAGTCAACAAATTATATCGCACTAGTATTTAAAAAGTGACACAACTCAAAAATCGGTTCTATTCACACCGTCATAGTTATGACTGTGAAAGACATGGTAAATTGTCTGGGCACTTTTGTCACCTTTCCAGTCTTAATGCTATTCCCCCTATATAGGCAAGATTGACACATTTCCAGTCGAGTTTTATTTTGAGTTGTGTAACTTTAGAAATACAAGTACGATATGACAGAATCAAATTTCCAACGTACACAGACGTCCACGGAAAATAATAACGTAGTGGAAAAATAAATCTGTATAAAGGAGGGAGAAAAAAGACAGAGAGATGTGACTAGGGCTAAAATAGAGACCGAATAGGGGATTGGGCGCGTGTTGGGAACCGCAATGAAGAGAAGGGGGTGAGGCTCCAGCATGTCTGATGGAGTCTGCTCAGCTGGAAGCCAACGCTAATGGCTTCTTTTCTATCTTATACTACTAATATGAAGATATTTTACTTATTTTCCGGGCAAATATTAAATATTTGGAAATAGATTAATTCCTGGTAACCGAATATACATAGGGCAAAAAAAGATTTATTTTTTTTATTTTTTGTAGAAAATGCTTTTTTAATACTAAAAGTCCGTCACGCAGGGGCTGCGTAACTAAGCACATTCCTCAGAAGGTGGGAGGTATTCGCTGAATTCTTGAATGAATTTCTTAAAATAACCTATATAAATTATTTATTTGGGATTTATTTCAAGACGAAATTATAAATTTGCTAGCCACGGCCGTTTTTTTTAAGCCCATGCTACGAAATTAGATAAACATTGTGACTAACTGATGATGAAGGAATGTTGTGAAAAAAAGGAGTATCAGCCTTTAGAAATTGAAAAAAATATATTAAGTTTCCGAATGGAACATTCTACTTGAGACTATTTGTCAACAGTTTTCCTGACAAAAAAATATATATTCAGAGTTAAAAACTGCTCATATCAGTCAATACATTCTTTCCTTTACTCTTTCTTTTCAACTCGTATCTGAATGAAGTACCGTCTTAGAATACCTATTTTAGTCCAGTTTTTTTATTTTTTATACCTGTTAAATACAACACCTAGGTTTAATTTGGTTTTCCTACGTCAAATGCCCGAAGCAGTAAGCTTATTAACGAAATCCCGTTAGCATCTCGATTTTTGAGCATTAGGTAACTTATTCTAAAAGGTGCTCCGTTGATCGGATTTGGCTTGTTAACTAGGTGACTTTTCGCTTTGGACTAGGTTTTTATTTATTTAAATGTTAACGTCCATTCATTATTGACAACGATAAGGTCACCACCCTTTTCTAACTAGGATAGTGTTGATGCCTTTCCTTTTTTTCAAAGAAAAGCCACCACCCCTCACGGCCAACGGGCCTCGATAAATATATATATTCATCATCACTTTACTCTCCGTTCTTTTATGTAACCAATGGGCCCACTAGCCTATAGTTATATTTAATGGGTATGTTAAAATGAAAAAATCTGTCGGCCGTAGCGTATACTGACTACACTATCTCCCAGGTGTGCCGAATATTCATGAATCGGATACTTGCAGTGCATCAATCAGATACTAAGTTTGCATGCCTCTCTGGGCCATCCTGCTCTGTTGTTGGACTGATTTTGTCTGCTCAATGCTTAGACATTCATTGTCTCCTCATCACATCTAATTGGTTTTTCTTCCTTTAAGGAGGGAAACAAAAGGAAATTGCAGACTTCAATGAACGAAAGCAAGAGTTTTACAGGAAAGCTCTATTTGTCGGAACTTAATTGTTTTTCTGTTTCCTGCTTGGGAAAACCTTTACGTCAGGAAATCCTATTGGCTGAAAACCTCTGTAATTAGACGCAGATTATGATTCCTCAGTTATAGTAACCAAAATCCATCAACATTTCTTTTGCTGCTTTGAGTCTTCGAAGAGAAACGCAGCAAGCTCAGAAGATCAACTACCAAAGGTAGTGTTGAGAGCTAATAAGTAAAGGGATCCGTTAGATAGAATCACAAATTGCCAACCTGTTGCTGATTCTGTGACCCTCTGGTCCTTTTCTTGTGATTCTCGAAATGGGTCCTACCGGTTGAAGAACGGACAATATCACCCCCTTTGTAATTAATAACAGAAGTTTCCTTCTATGAAGTAATTCATCTACTCGTCAATTAGATAATTGCGCTTTTTGAATCGTCATAATAGGATTGTATTTTATAAATCGTTCATTTTAAAGTCCGTCACCCTGTAACTGCTTAAAATGAGCAGAAAAGTAAAACGTTCACCTCACATTCCTAAGAAACGTGCTTCAAGTGACTGATACTAGTATGTATTTATTTATAAACTAGCTGAATGTCCGTGCTTCGTCACGCTACTATATAATTGTTTGTAGTTTGTTATAGCACGGTTCCCGTGATACTATATGTTATACATCAATCGATAAGTAATCAAAGTATAATGTTTCTGGACACTGGTGTCAAGAAACAGATAACCTAGAGATAACCCGTTTTCTATAGGTTACCAGTAACAGGATTTTAACCAGTACAGGTTGCAATTCGTTATCAAAAATAAATGGACGTTCAAATTTAAAAATTTATTTTTCCAAGATGTCATTTGGAAACACCCATTATATATACGAGCATTACTAAGAAGTGTTCTGACTGGGGATGCTGATGGGTGAAGAGGCTGTGCAAGGGTTCGGGATATTATTATCTCGGATAGACCATCACCAGGTATAGCGTAAACTCTATGAGGGACAAAATCACCGTTTATTTGTACTAAATCAGTGTCTGCTATCATAGTTGAAATGAACCAAAAATAAAAATAATATTATGAAATAGATGCAAAACGGTACCAGCAGACCTTTTATCTTCCTAGCAACGCATGCTGCGTTCAAACCCCTCTAAAAATACTTAAAAATTTGAATACCAAGAAATCTTTTGTTAGCGAGTGTTTATATCCTAAAGAGAGTGGCCATAAAAAAATTGAAATTTTTCTGTCAATTGGTTTGGGCTGGGGGATGATAGGTCATTGAGTGAGTGGTATTTGACAAATATATAGTAGATGTAGATAATTCTTGTCAATAAATATATGGACTACAGGAAGGCATTTTTATTCATTTCTCACATCAAGATATAATGGGGCCTCTAACGATAATATTTTTTCTGCAACCGGTCAATGTCCTATATTTATTTATTTAAATTTTAACGTCCATTTATTATTAACTAGCAATTTTAGGACGGGTTATCTACAGGTTACCACCCCTTTTCTAGCCAGGATAGAGGTGATGCCTTTTCTTTTTTTGAAAGAAAAGCCACCACCCCTAGTGGGAATCGAACCCACGACCTTTGGCACGGAGTGTTAAGACCTCACGCCTTAACCCTCACGGCTACCGGCATTTTTATTCATTTCCCACATCAAGATTGAAGACGAAACAGGTGATTTAACTTTTTACATTGGCTTAACATCTGGCTTGCCGCGAAAGAACTAACTAACAATCTACTATATATTTGTCAAATACCACTCACTCACTCACTGACGCTCATCGCCCAGCCCAAACCACTTGACAGAAAAATTTGAAATTTTGCATGGACACTCCCTTTAGAACGTAGACACTCGCTAAGAAAGGATTTTTTGATATTCGAATTTTTAAGTATTTTAGGGGGGTTTAAAGTTTTAGTTGGTTAGAGCAGGCAAGGCTAGGCAGCATGTGTTGCTAGGACGATAAAGAACAGCTGTTACCGTACATTATCTATTTCATAGTATTATTTTCAATTGAGGTTAATTTCAACTATGATGGCAGTCCTTGAATTACTAGAAATAAACCGTCCCTCATAGAGTTTACGCTATGAGGGCCAAAATCACCATTTTAATTGCCGTTCGTTTCAATTTGTCCCCCATAGAGTTTTCGCTATACTTGGTGATGGTCCATCCGAGGTAATAATATCCCGAACCATTGCACAGCCTCATCACCCATCAGCATCCCCAGTGAGAACACTTCTTTGTAATGCTCGCAAATATAATGGGTGTTTCTAAATGACATGTGAGAAACATAAAATTTTAAATTTTTAACGTACATTTATTATTGACAACGAAATTTAACCTGTATTGGTTACACTGCTGTTACTGGTAACCTTGGGCGTGTACAGGAAATCACTTCGGGGGGGGCTGAGACCATTTCCGGGGAATGGAATACTAACAATTTAGAACTTGGAATAGTTTTAGGCAAATAAAACGCTATTACAGTTAAAATGAAATATTTTTTATGAACTAAATGAACTTATATTTAACCTCTTTATATTTAAGGGTTCTAGACACATTTTTACCATCAAATAAAAATTTCGGGTGGGGGGGGGGCCCACCCATTCTGGTAAACTATAGATAACGGGGTATTTCTAGGTTATCTGTTTCTTAACACTGTCCGGAACACCCCAGTGACACGAAAAATTTTACTTTGATTACTTATCAATTGATGTACTTCTAACATATAGTATGACGCGGACCATGCTATAATAAACTGCAAAAAATTATGTAGTAGCGTTAATTTTGCTAATACATTATTGAACGCGATAAAATAACTACTTATCTGCCGTGACGAAGCACGGGTATTGAGCTAGAAATTTAAATAAAGATAATCAAATACATTTCTCTACGATCACTACATTGAATAAACGTACACACATCCAATATAAATTTAAAAACATTAAAAATTGAACTATAAAGCCCAACGCCAGCTAATAAGAGTAAGGATGGTTCAGAAATCGACACCGTTATCCAGTAATGACTACTATAAATAATTTGGGAGTATAGAATTTAAAAATTTTTATTTATGAAAGGTATATAAGTTCTTCTGTCGCGTAAAACTTTATTCATTACGTTCTTCACAAACAAGTGCTTGATGATATCACATTTTAATATAATTGAAATATTGATGTCTTTATAAATAAAAAAGTTTTTAGGACGGATTATTTATTGATTACCACTCTTTTCCTATTCAGAATAGGGGGGGGGGATGGAGCACTTCTTTATTGCGTCATCTGGAAGGGATGGATGAAACACACTAAGTGATCAAGCCTTAATAACCTTCAGGAATCAAAAAGGTTTAAAAGAAGCTTCGATGATTAGCTGCTGAATTTTATGCTTGTGTAACTCTTAAAGATTCCTAGAATGAAGCGAACAATAATATCAATCCGTTAATTTAAGGAGGAATTATGGAACTCTCTTCCTTTGTAGAATAATAAAGAAGCTCCTAAAATAGATTGAATGGGGAGGGGGGGCTACATGAAAGGCCATTCCTCGCCGTTTAAATTAACCGAATCCCTCCCTCAGGCTCGTCTTGTCAGATTCCGAAGAGGAATGAAGTGAAAATGCAGAATTAACGGTCCGAGGCAGGGTAGAGAGAGAGCTAATAAGTAAATGGATCCGTGAGATCAAATCACAAATTGGCAACTTGTTGCTTCTTCTCTTCTGGGGCCCTCTTTCTTAAGGCAGTGGCCTCGCCCGGAGGCGGGGGGCCCGTTCCTAGAGCCCCTCGGCCAATATCATTAGCATCCAGTGGAAACCTGAGATTCACCCCTAATGGTGGATTGGTCCAGATGTCATCCTTTCCGCTCTAATTGAATTAGCATTTCCCATTAATTAAATTATATTTTTGTCCAAGAAGAATCCTTTTGTACCATTCTGCCATCTGTTTTTATTTAAACAAGAAAACAGGATTTTCATTAAATAAACAACTTGTCAGCTTAAGATATTTTATTCTCATAAATTATAGGACTTCTACGTTTTCTTCCTTTCTGCATAGCGATGAAATCCGCTTATTAGGTTGACCTTATGATGAATTGCCGACTTGAAATGTTCACGTTTAAGAGCCCATAGATCTCTAAAATAACAGTGGTTAAACTTAACACACCCATATATATATATATATATATATATATATATATATATACTCTGTATAATTAGTTAGACATTGAAAACCTAAGGCAAATTTTCAAGGACTTTTCTATAACCGTTGTCGAGGAAAATGGATAAAACTAGATTTTTTTGGGATGATCGACCGAATGGTGCAAACTAGAAGTGCTAACTAGAAGAGTCTACCAGTCACTAAAATTACTTTTACATATATATTACATATATATTTGTCTGCTCGCTCTCTTGCTGACCACAAAATGGTACGATTATGACAAAATTTGATACAAAAATACTTCAGTCAAGTTCATTAACCAACAGAATCTGTCCACTGGAACATGGATTTGTGGTTCCCTGGTATAAGTTTTAGAGATTTTTAGCGTAGGGGAACGAATGAAACCATTCTAAGTGCTATATCTATAATAAAACTCGCCGTCTTCACATAATATGCTTTATTTATCGCCACACACGTTTCGCGTCTCTTGACAGCTCTTCAGGAGCAACTTAATTATACATAAATAAATTAAGCCTTAGCTAGGGTAGACCTTCCACCGGTAGGGCTACGTCCATAAAAATACAATGTATTAGAATGGGCGTAAATTTAGCTAAGGCTAAATTTATTTATGCATAATAAAGTTGGTCCTGAAGAGGTGTCAAGTGACGCGAAATATGTAGAACGTTAAATAAAGCATATTATGTGAAGATGACTAGTTTTATATAAGCATGACCTCCGTCTGCTTATATAATATATTGAAGGGGAAAAAAGGGGTAATAATTTCATAATAATGCGGAATCATATAACCGTTTATAAAAAATATACTTTATGATATTTACTCTCTATACTTTCGATAGAGTTGTCAAGAAATTTTTCAAAACTTCGATCAGTGTAAGATAAATAAAGAAATTCCTTCAGGATGTGCTAAAATAAAATATAGAATATATTTATTTAAATGAATTAGTGTAAAAATTAGATAACCCTAATCTACAATACAAAGAAGATACTCGCTTTATGACTAAAACATAAAGGAAAACACATTTAGAAAGAGAATATAATAGTAGGGAAATTCTCGACGAAGAAATCCAGAATTTTTCATACGCTGCTCTAAAGAAACTTGGTGCTTTCAAAGAGAAACCTTGTAGAAAAGAAAGAGAAAAGAGCTTATAGTAGAATTTGAAATAATTTTTCAAAGCTTTAATGAAAATTTTATTGTTTCAAGTTAAGTAAATATTCAATAATTCTAATTTTAATATCACTTATTCTTTTCAAGCTTTAGGTTTTTCTTAACTTATATTTTAAGTGTCGTTTACGCACATAACGCTATCCTCTGCCTGATTTGAATCTAGGAAAACAGCATGAATAATTTTTTTTTTTCGAAAGGAAGAGAAGGTTTATAAGTGCCTATAAAACAATTTTTATATTATTTATTCTTGCAAATGACCCAAAATATATATATATTCTCTCAAATTTTAGGAGGCTTGGGGTCTTAAAAGCAGTAATCCTTCCTTCCTTCACACTACTTTATTTAGGCCCGACATGTTGCGTGCATGTATTTTTTGTACATCCAAATGAAACAATTTTTAGAAGCTAGATATACAAAAGTATGTAATGCTCCATTAAATGCATCATAGGAAGGAAGGATTACTGCTTTTAAGACCCCAAGCCTCCTAAAATTTGAAACAATTTTGCATTTAATTTTTTTTAATCTATGTAAGAAATAGCATTAATCGTAAGCTTACAACTAAACTACATTCTTTCAGAATGTGCTAAAAAAGACTTCAGGAAAATAATTACTTAAGAAATTCGATTATCTATTTTCAAAATCGATATTCGGGTATTTTGTTTTATCTAAAATTACATTATTAAATATAATTTGTTGATAAATATTTGAACTTTATATATTTGTGCACTAGAATCTGGGATTGATCTATTTGTAGTGTTAGGAGATCCGGCATCATGTCAGATAGAGTCGACATGGTTGGCTCTGGCCAGCTCTCGGCTCTGGTATTTCCTCTCGGAAACATGTTTATTATTAACAGCTGGCTCTATGTGAAAGAAAAAGAATATAATTCTTTTATTTATCATTTATATAATAGAGAAGTACTAATGTACTCACAATTAAAATCATGAACCTCGTACTGCTTATAAAAATAATATTAAAGTTTAAATAAAAGCAAGAATGAATATTTGTGATAGACATAACTAATGTATATTATAAAAATAATATCTCTTTGACAATTAAACAGTCGTTTTATACAAAATTTAGTTAAGAGAAAGAAAAAAATACACAAGTAAGGAGAAAAATAACATATATATTATAACAATATTTTAATAATAGATATAGTTATACATTCTAAGGTTATTATTAAATACTGAAGCTTTCTCTTAGCCAAAACCCCACTATTCCTTGAATTCTTATAAAATGGTAACTAGGTTAGAATAAATTTCAAGTATTTTTAAAATTTTATTTTTTGAGCAATGACTTTATTTTCTACTAATAATGGCTTGAGCCAAAGAACGAGGTTAGCTTAGTGGTAGAGCACTGGACTAATAAGTTGGACGACCTGAGTTCAAATTCCGAGCAAGCACTAAATATTTGTATCTTCTAGTGTCTTGGTTCTTGGGTTGGATTAGGCCTCCCTGACGGTCCCTAGGCCAACGTCTCCTCTTGGTCTAGTGGCTAGCGCCTTAGATTCTAATGCGGGAGATAGTGGGTTCGCTTCCCACCGGCGCAAAGTGGGCAAAAATCCACTTTTAGGGCGACAAAATTATTTTTTTGTGTTTTTCAATATTTTTGAGGTCACTGAGATAGGGAAAAATATTTAAAAACATCGTTGACGCATAGTTTTTAGTATATCCAACAAACAAATATTGTAGACACACAAATTTTTTGACATAATAGATAAAAATTGGGAAAACATTCTGTAAATCTATGGAACATTTAAGTAATACCTTTTTGCATCTATTATTTACATAAACATAATACATATATTCATAAAAAATAATACATAGGCTATAATTCGAAAATAAATAACAAAAATAGACTAACAACTTGAAGAAAAAAGTAATTGTACTTACTTTTTTTTTTTTTTTATAATAACAAATATATACAATTATATTACGCACTTAAAACGAGTTATCCATCGATCATCGTCTGATTTAATACTGCTACATCCTTCAGCATTTTCTTTTGACGAGTCAGTACCGTCTGCCTCATTTTCTAATGATAGGTTTTGAAGTGGATCTTGTGGTAAACTACACTTCAATAGGCTAATTACATATACATCGGTAACATGAAATTTAAATAAACACGTATAGTTTCTGTTCAAAAAATGGAAAAGTAATTACACGAACAAAACTGCAATAAACACTGGGAAAAATGTTCCCTTTCTTAGAGTCCGATTAATATTCCCTTCCGTCGCCTGTTGATGATCCAAGAAAGTAAATATTTACATTTTACCTTAATCCTACTAATACTAGACAGTATTTAGTAAGTGATTTGCAAAATATTTTTTTGAATATTGTCCACCTAAAATGTGATTTTCGCCCACTGTGCGCCGCGGATTCTTCAGCTTCTATCTGACTGCCTAAACTAAATTTAAATTTGCATTAAAAGGGGGAAGAAGGGGAGCTGAAAGTCTCAAGACAGCAAAGTAGAAGCTCAAGGCTTATCGAAAAAAAAATTTGGAAGTGGAACTTTTTTTTAAACCTTACTCAATCTTGAGTAATCAACAAAATATGAACAATCTAGTAATAATTTCATTAATATTTTTTTTTCTTTGATATGCCTTTCTGTTATTAGATATATATTATGTATTTATAAAGAACATACCACTAGGTAATAAATCCATTGTGAAAAGAATTTATAAAATGCGCACACAATTTTTAAAACACACTTTACAAAGACCGTAGTTGGAACAAGACTAAGCAGAGGAAGAGCAAGTGACTAGCAATGGTTGCCTTTCTTATGGTCTTAAACCGGTTTGGGTTAAACTAGGTATACAAATTATTCTGTTTTCAATGAATAGAAGACTTGAGCACGTTTTGACACGTAAATTGACTTTCTACGACGACATCACATTTTCGACTTTTGTCGCCGTAAAATAGTCGTTTTGCCCAGTGTGCGGCGGCAGGAATTTTCTCAACTCATGGATCGTTGAGGAAATTCCTCGTACCCCTTGGATGTCGGCGCTAATGGCCCAGATGTCGATGCGCCGCAACAAACTAAAAAATAATGGGTATCTGCAAAGAGGAAAATCAGGCGGCCAGAGCATACCACACTATCTCCCTAGTATGCCTTATGGTCATGAATCAGATACCTCTATTGCAACTACCCCTCTGGCCTGTTAAGGAACTGATTTTTTTTCGGGCTTGAGCCGAAACGTTATGTTAAAGTACTGAAAATATAAAATTTCGTTTAAGGTACCAGATCAAATGAAATGTTGTATTTTTTTTTTTGTGGACTTTACTAATTTTTCAGATTAAATATTCTTTAATTTATTACTTTTTATTGACGGATATTTTGCCTATTAAATTAAGAAGAAGGTATATAATTTCTTCCTATGGCCGTGAGCTTTGGTTTCCTACGTAGTATGACAGTGCGATTTTGAAAGTGTCCTCTATTTTAGCTTCCATTCTATACAGTTATGGAGGATACCATTTCTGAAATATCCTGCCTGCAAATGGCAGTCAATACATTTCCCCCTGTTGCATTAATTTATGTAGAAGCGATGTTATTTTTAGCGCGTTTCCTCCCTCCATAGGGAGACCCACTTATGAGGTTGAACTCATGGTGCAATCCGAAAGTACCGACTAGAAAATTTCATGTATCGAAAAAGCCATATCAAGAAAAGAACAGAGGTTCAAATATATATCTGTTCGCTCTCTCAAAGGCTCAAAAATGGTCCGATTTGGATGAAGTTTGGTACAAAAATACTTTTTCTGAATTTAAAAAAAAACCAATGCTTTAACTAGAAGAACCCGCCTATCAAAACACGGTTTCATAGGCGAAAATAATCTATGTGCTGAGGGCCTTTTCGTTAGTAGGCATTCATGTACACTTTTTATAGGTTCTCTAATGTGGAAGACCGAAAGAATTCACTTTCGAGATGATAGCTGTAGAGGGCTGATGCCTTTTCATGAATAGCACCCATCCCTAGTGGGAATCGAACCCAAGGACTTGGTCATACCTTAGAACTAGAAGACGATCATGGGGCCTGCATATTTTTCTTTTCAGATACTGCACCATTTTTAAAAATAACGTTTTAATTAAAACAAGAAAATTTAAAGCTTTACGACTAAGGTTAATATTGAAAAATTGAAGTATGTTTTGCACTATATGTTTTATCATTAACTCACTTTTATATGCTGTGCATATACACATGGATAATTCACGAATTTGAACTTTGGACAGCGCGCAAGGCGTACACGCATTATTAACTCGTCAAATAATGGGTATATTATGACAGTTAAGGTCAAGTCCAACAGTTAGTTTTCTCTCAGATCAATTTTCGCCACAAATCTTGTTTTAGCTATCTCAAATGGGACATAATGTTTATCACCTTACTGATATCAAAAACAAATTACTCTAACGTCCCAATGCTTGTGATATATGTTCCTTTGCCTAAATCAACCCAGAATATGGACTACACGGATTAGTTATGCCTCCATGGAGGGTAGCCAGTTAGTATAAAATTCAGGCAAACCACAACCTGCCAATCACACATTCACCCTCGTCTCATTCAAAATTCAGGTACTAGGAAGCGGAATAATCCACATGAATATACTATGAAATTCTTGGGGATTCCATTATTTTAACAACAGTAAACAAGAATAGGTACTTGTAAATAGAGATTTCAATCTGTATATTTTGCTTCTTGATTTAATCATATTGTTTTCCGGATCGAGGAAAAGTCGTCTCATGGTTTCTTTTAAATGAAATTGAATCATGTGGGCCATTGTTGTCTATTTAAATTTGTTGAATTATCTTACTGGTAGTCGGAATAACTCAAAGTTTCACTTTTAGTCAAATAAATTTAATTTATAAATTTACATCCTTGAAGAAAATGAGACACAATGACTTTTCAATATAAGTGATACAAAATCAGAGAATCGGGACTTATAGTCGTCCCTCTAAATGTTCCGACTCGTACAATTATACTTACAACAATCCAACGGATTGTAAGCCCATTTACGGTCCGACTTGTGGTCCAACTTCGGAACATGACTGGCCTGCTTACCGCGATTTCTCAAGCGTCGAAATATTTAACGAAATTCGAAATTTTTTACATGTAAAACTGCACATATCTGTTAATAAAATATGTTTTCCATTCATTCCCCTTTCTAAACATTACCAAAATTTATATATTTTTACTTTTCACAAATTGTATCCTTTCTAAAAAATGTTTCAGCGAGTCTGTCGTTTTTAAGGAACCGAACTGAAAATTTGAAGTATTTTAAATTATCTGGAAACAGGTTGATAGCGTTTTAAAAGTGATCAATATAATGATCACTATATATAGCCCATATAATGTTTTTTAACTCACTACTAATTTTCAGTTAAAAACTTGGGGAATACCTTGTGGAATAAATTCTCCAGCTCCAGCGAGGTGCTTCGAAGAATCACATATCCTGCCCCATGAATTGATGCAGGTATACTGTACGCATTACAGTTAAGTACTGAGGAATGGTGTCTAATGCATTGGCGGGGCTTGTAGTAATTAAATTAAAAGAAATTAAGATGAAGAATAAGATGTCGATTAGTCAATCTTTGCAATCATCTCGCAGTGCCTCAGATCCAGTTAAAATGTCTGGCTTTTGAAATTCACCTTATTTAATAGGTAAAGATTGCTTATGCCATGTTTCCCACGGATATTCGATCATGAGCAAAAGCAAGTATTATCCGACATACTTTTCCAACGCTATTGCTTGACCTTGTCCCGTGAAAAATCTCTTGGATTATGTTTTCCGTCATCCTTACAGTAAAGCTATAGTGTTTCCGGCTGTTCTTTCCTAGCGTCCAAGACTCACTAGAAAGAGAGGCAATTTTGTGATCAGCAAGTAACTTTTCCTAAAATACCTCCTATACTGACCTACCTCAAGAATACAGGACTATGCAACCATATTTGATGAACGTCTGCAATGTTGGCTTATAAGATATTATATTTCCATTGATACTAAGCACTATTTATAGGTGAACCCTACGACTAAACATAACCACACACACTTCCAACGCCAATAACCATGCTGATTTCCTAGAATAGCTAAGTTCAGAGGATACTGTTCTTTGTGTTATCGCCATTGAAGTGGGACACAATAAATAAATAAATAAAATACCTCGAATCCAGTCGGGTGTTGAATCATGGCCACTTTTTCTTGCTAACTACTTCGACTAACTATTTCGACCGTAATATGAAATTTGAAGGTTATAATAGACCTTAACACGACTTAATATAAGGTACTTAATATATTGTATTATTCTATAGCTCATTTATTGTATTTGTATTACCATTAGTGGCTGAGAAGAAGTTTTCTCATTATTATTCATTTTACTTTTATTTTATACTAGCTGAATACCCGTGCTTCGTCAGGGCAGATAAGTAGTCATTTTATTGCGTTAAATTATGTCTCTTCAAAATTAACACTCCTACTTAATTTTGTGCAGTTTATTATAGCACGGTTCCCGTCATACAATCAGTTAGTCATCAGTTTATAAGTAATCAAAGTATAATGTTTCTTGACATTGGGATGCTCCGCACAAGTATCAAAAAACAGATAACGTATAGATAACCCGTTATCTATAGGTTACCAGCGTGGGCGTATATAAGGAGAACTGAGGGATGTGCAGCCCCCCCCCCCGAAATTTTGATGTGAGGGTAAAAATGTGTCTTAAAAACCTTAAAATTGTTTGATCCATTCTTTCTTCATTCCAAAGATCATTTCTTTTTAGTTGTAATAGCGTTTTATTTGCCTAAAACTATTCCAAGTTGATAGTATTCCATACCCCAGTAATTCAAGGACTGCCATCATAGTTGAAATTAACCTCAATTAAAAATAATACTATGAAATAGATAATGTACGGTAACAGCTGTTCTTTATCGTCCTAGCAACGCATGCTACCTAGGCTTGCCTGCTCTAACCAACTCAAACTTAAAACCCCTCTAAAAGAACTTAAAAATTCGAATATCAAAAAATCCTTTCTTAGCGAGCGTCTACGTTCTATAGGGAGTGTCCATGCAAAATTTCAAATTTTTCTGTCGAGTGGTTTGGGCTGGGCGTTGATAGGTCAGTGAGTGAGTCAGTGAGTGAGTGGTATTTGACAAATATGTAGTAGATAGATGCCTGATAATGAGCAACTCCTGCCCTTGTTGCCCAAATATTTTGTGTAATTAGCCATCTTTGAATATTGGACATTGAACAATCACACGAGAGATTTCCTTCAGATTGAAGCCTTGAAGGATATTGAGATTGATAAGCAGAGGTAGGGAGAAAGTGGATTAGGTAGAAGACAATCCTTGACACGAGATGGGAATCCCAATTACTGACATTACTACACTAATAACCTGTAGCTTGTCTGTCAGGCTACCGTGTCATGACACTCTATTGGATGTGTAACGCAGGCGCAGGATAGGATGTGTCATATTGGAGAAACTGTCCCTTGAGCAATGGTAGCAATAAAAACAATAATTTGTTTGTATATATATATATATATATATATATATATATATATTCTTCTTTCGTAGTTTCTTTTAACACATTGGCTACGAGGAAAAAAATTTTCTAAATTTCGTTAACATCCTTATGTCGTACATATAGACCATATCTATTTTTACGTTGGTGCGACACACAGTGGGGCCAGACGACATATCGTGTTTCAAAAAAGACTACAGCCTCTAAATCTTAACCGATTGTAGTGCATTATTTTTAAATGAAAAGTAATAACATTTAGCTTAGTCTAGCCAGAGTTTTGTTGTTTGCTTCCCTTACATATTAAATTAAACTATTTTCATAAATTATTCTTGAGGTAAATTTTGTGCTTCCACATCTATCAGAGTTGAAAAACGCTTCCATTCATTACGTAGACTACTTATAGAAACATTGTAAAACTTAGTGAATGTAACTTCTTCACATGTAATTTAATAATCAAGGGAAACAAAACACAAAACTCTGGCTAGACCAAGTTGTTTTGAATTGTATTAGCTTTCATTTAAAAAAAAAAAAAAAATCATGAAAATTGGTTAAGACTTAGTGGATGTAGCCTTTTTTGAAACACGATATGTCCTCTGTGCGAAATGAGACACATATGGCTCGTAAAAATATGCAAATGGAAAATTGTTTTGACGTTAAAAAAAGTAGTATGATGATTTTGACATTTTACAGTACAAAATGTTTGTCATGCCACACACCAGAAAGAAGTATCGTTTAGAAATGCAATAAGAGACTTAACAGTTTTATTTAAGTTGTCGTAAAATCTTTATCAAAAACATTATAGATCTCACCTTTTAAAGGCTTTCCTACATGTTTTAGTCAAATTTCTTGAATATAACTGAACTAAGATCATCGACATTTAGGGAGTTCGTATAATTTTTTTCTACTGCACATAAACTGCTAAAATGTTCTTCATAACCACCCTTCTACATCTCGGCATATATCACCGTCGGTGAAATATGCAGAAGCACAAATAGTATTTCATGAATTTCAAATATCTTTGCTCAGCTTAAATTAGAACAGGACTTGAAAAAACAAAATAATTAACAACGTACGACAGACTAATACTACGAAAACAAAATACATCCCCTAAACAAATAAGCTACTATAGATTCTTTTACCTACCTTTTTCTTGAAGCCCTAGTATTCCAGAAGCACATTACTCTTTTAGCAAATTTCAAATACTATTACTTATAATTAACTTAAATTAGAATACTAACTGAAAAAAAAAATATTAACAAAGAATGTGCTGCAAACTAATTCTACGAAAATAAAATGCACCTACTATGAAAATACACTACTAAAATTGTTTTTTAATTTTCTGAATTTTCGTTTATATACATCTTGTTTTCCTTAACAGCACGCTGAGAAAAAGAATATTAAAAGTACAAATATAAAAATAGGTAAATATGCTTCGAAAAAAACAAAGAACAACAACCCATCAATGTATTTAAAAAATATGTTTTGACCTGCTTCTTGATAAGATTTCGTAATTGAGGGAAAAGGTCAGTTACCAGTTGAAATCCCAACCATTATCCTGCGCTAACGAATTTGAAATAAATTTAGATCCGAAGAGATAGTAACTAAAAACTACGTTCAAACAAAATTAGGTTCCAAGAAATTTATAAATAATTTAAAAGAACTTGATCCCCTGAAACCAAACGATTGAAAGAAACAAAGAGACCTACATCCATTGTCTGCCGCTGGTCAAGAAAGAAGAGCAGTGTTTCAGATACTTTACAGGGACAACAAACGTATCTGTTTCCTTAGTTCCGAATCCGTTTTGTGGTTTCCTTAAAGCCAGTCAAGAGTCCTTTTGTCCTGATGCAAGAAAAAATCTAAAGCAAGTTGATTATTATTGTGATTTTGAAATTTTAACTACAAAAGAGATTTTATTTTGCAATTAAGAGTGTTTGTCTAACTTTTCCAATCGCACATAACTGATAGTGCATTTGGAAATCTAGTTGTGTCCTATCGTAGACTACCTGTTAAACAAAGCTTCCTATAACCGTAAAACAAAACTAAAAGATAATTTATGAATAGAATAATCTTATTTTATTATAAAAAAAATAATAAAATAAGCAATTGTTTTCTTAGTTAAAGAAAATGGGTAGAAAAAATAATGGTGCTTATTTGTAATTTTTCTATATTTTCAATATATATATATATATATATATATATATATATATATATATATATATATATATATATATGATAGTGGCTACATTATATTTTCTTCAAGATATTTGGTATATAGCATTCACTTGACAAACGATTGAACGAGTTCGTTAACCAGCAAAATGCGTCAATCTAAAAGGGGATGTCGGACAAACCAAAACAAACTCGTTCCATTTTAAATTAGGGTTTGCTCCGGAGTGAAATATAATAAAAATTCCTAATTGAGTGGGCTGTTCATAAAAAATGTAAAAGATCTAAAATATTCATGTTTATTTTGTATTTATATAGGTTATTTTAAGCAAATTAATTAGAAATGCAGTCTTTCTGAGGAATGTGCTTAGTAATGCAACCCCTGCGTAACGGCCATTTTTATGCGGGAAGTTTGTATAAACTGGATATAAATTAAAATATGTAAATAATTTAATTATAATTAAAACTGTAAAAGATTGAATAAAAATCGGTTGGAAACTGAGAGAAAAACGAACTTGGAGAGTATCTCTTTGAGAGGACGGACGTACAGTAAGAGAAGGGATTTGAAAGATACATGAAGGAAGGTTGACGGATAATACTGGAAAGAGAATTCTACTGGTGGGAGCCTCCGATATGGAAAGGAGGCCCAACAGCGGAAATCTTTTGAGGTGGAATGAAAATTGGAAGATTAGGAGGTCATAAATGTAAGAAAAGGAATGGATTGACATTCTCATGAGGTGGAAAAAAACTAGGTACATGAGCATCTGATAAAACAAATTCTAGAAAGCATTGTCTTTAGAAAGAAGGATGTAGCCACTTCAACTTGTAGGCCCAGTTCGTGGAGTGTGAACACCTAAAAGAGCTGATGGTATGCCTTGTGATACAGTTTATGACTCTATTCAGCCAAAAGAAGGAGATCATAAATGTAAGAAAAGGAATGGATTGATACTCTCCTAAAAAGGTGCAAAAAACCTGGATAAAGGAGTGTAGCACCACGAAAGTAAACTGACTGACAACAATGGGAAGGTTACGTGGGGTTAGACAGTGTTGCCGGTGCCACAATAATTTATCAATATTTAAATTTCTTCCCGCGGCTTTGAGGTAACCCGAAAATTACCTATCCAAATTTACGTTTTTTTTTGTGAATAAAAAGTGCGACAACGATATTTTCTGTTTGACTTTTTTGGGCTTTCGTTGAATTATCTGGCAGTGGACCGTTTATTTATTATTTAATTTATTCTCAGAAGTTAATTATTATTATTTTTCAATTATGAAGTGTTTTATTTTTTATTATATAGACATTTATTTTTTTAACCGGTTTATTTTATTTTTTACCTGATACTCCTCTAAAGGAGCATCTGGTAAAAGAAAATCTAGAAAGCATTGTCTATAGAAGAAAGGATATAGCCACTTCAACTAGTAGGAGATGTTCGTGGTGTGTGAACACCTAAAAGAGCTGATGATACGCCATATGAAACAAACGAAGACAAGGGATGGTTGGGATTCGGGTAGGAGAAAAAAAAAAAAGCTAGACCTTGAGGAAAAAATCTGTATTGGACGTTTCGGCTGCACTTTGACAGCCTTCTTGAGCAATAGAAAACGCCTAGGGAGAAGGGAGGAAGACCAAGAAGACCTTTAGGTGACCATGGTTGAATGTATGGACGTCCAATAACAAATAGATTTCTTTTGGAAACAGATTTCTTCCTGAAGATCTGACGTTTTTTTCTCCATTATCTATCTAACTATCTCCATCTCCATTATGTCTTATGAAACAGTTCATAAACGTAGAAAAAGGAATATAATATATATTCTCCTAAAAAGGTACGCAAAAAATAAAATAAAATAACAAGATACAGAATCTTCTAACAGGGTCTATGAAGCATTTTTGTCTATAGCAAGAAGGGTGTAACAGATTTCTACTTGCAGGAGAAGTTTGTAGTGAGTGAAGACCTTAGAGAGCTAACGATAAAGTTCATGATTATATTCAGCTAAGATATTTGTCCATAAACCTCACAAACATAATATAACAGTTATCATTGCTTTTGCAATGCACCTTTTCTCCTTGGAATGGACCACTTTAATGTATTTGGTCCTTTAAATTATTAAAGCAAAGGGCAAGAAAATTACAAGCGTATGCACTAATGGAAAAAATACATGAACATATTCTAGTAATATTTTGAAAAGGAAAAAGAGGTTCTGGTTACGAGGCTGAGAAAAGGACTAAACTCTTTAATAATGGCAAGACAAGATGAAGAATTTTTCAGGCATTCTAAGGTGAACAAAACATTTTATGGGTGAACATTTAAAAACATTTCAACATAGTTGAATTATTGTAATACAAACATTAAACGTAATTCGAAATGCTTTTAAATAAAATTTCAAATACCACAAAAAAAAATATACAAAAATACAAACATTGCGGGAGTATAAATGTTAATTTTCAGTTGGGCCGCAACTTTAGTGGACAGACAAGTCCACATTCACACGGGATGGTTAAACTCCTTACGAACGGTTGAGTAATATTTGAAACTCCTCTGGATCAGTTTGTTACTCACTACTCTTGTTTAGTTACCTGTTTGATGATTCATTTCTCACGATGAAAAACGGCAGGTGTGGGAGAAAAAAAGTGTTTGAAACAAGGATGTTTGGCTTTGTTCGTGATTTAGGTTTCATGACGTTAAAAGGGGAACAGAAAGTGGATTGAGATTGGGAAGGGTTGTTTGAAAGTTAGGCAGGCGTATGGGGAGTATTCGATTAATACAAAATTGCAAAAGTTTGTAATTAGTCTATGGGGGTGTTACGTGACGGCTTTTATCTCATTCCGGCTTACATGTGGTTCGGTTATTCCAAGACATGCAGCATTTTAAAAAAAATATATTTTATAAGATAAGTTTGTTCAATATTTCATGATAATTTAAATTTATTTATTCAATAATAAAATATTTAGCCCATTTAGTTAGTAGGATAACACTTTATGATTAACAAGTGTTATTGGCTTTAAGAGTTTAGACTGGTCCTCTCTTTCTGATCAATTTATTTATTAGATTTAAATTTATTGTCGGTGTAGAGTACTGGACTGATATGCTGGAGGATCTGAGTTCAAATCCCGAGCATTTATCTTCCAGTGTCCTCGTTCATAGGTTGGAGTTGGTCTCCCTGGCCGTCCCTAGAGCAACCCTGTCTTTAATTAATTTATTTATGGGTACCTGAAAAGGGGAAAATCAGGCGGCCTGGGCATAGTACTTAACACACTATCTCCCTCATGGTCATAAATCAGATAAATGTATAGTATCTGCCCCTCAGGGCCCTCGAGGCCTGTTACGGGTCTGATTTTTTTGTCTTTAAATCTACATTCAACTTTAAATAAGTTAAAAAATAATATATTAGAAAACACTATAATCAAAGAGAAAGAAAAATCTCCAGAAAATAGTTAAAATTGACTACTGTGTGTCCTTAGTATTAATTTATTGTAAAAACAGGTTAATTTTTTATATTAATATATTCTTTAAGGGGTGTTCTTCCTGTAAGAAAGGTATCCCCAAAAAAACATAAATGTGAAATAGAGGCCAAGTTCCTGCCCCCACAAAGAAACACTCCCTTCCTCAAAAATATCCCCTCCTAAAACCCCCCAAAAACGCCTTACCATTCTACACTCCAAAAAAGTAGTATGAGTTGGTGTATTAATTCAACCAAAAATATTTGCCAATACAAGAGATGATACAAGAAAGAAATGTCCAAGTTCATTACTTGGAAGACCTCATAGTTACTTACTAAGAACAGTAAAGACACTTCAACTGACCTTTAAAAACAACAATAAAAATACTTATATCCAGTTACTAAAATATCACTTTCCTCAACCAGGTATATTCTTAAACTTGGCAATGTTTTTTTTTGTGCCGAAATTACCTTTAGAGAAAAACTAAACATTGCCAAGTTTAAGAATATACCTGGTTGAGGAAAGTGATATTATAGTAACTGGATATAAGTATTTTTATTGTTGTTTTTAAAGGTCAGTTGAAGTGTCTTTACTGTTCTTAGTAAGTAACTATGAGGTCTTCCAAGTAATGAACTTGGACATTTCTTTCTTGTATCATCTCTTGTATTGGCAAATATTTTTGGTTGAATTAATACACCAACTCATACTACTTTTTTGGAGTGTAGAATGGTAAGGCGTTTTTGGGGGCGTTTTAGTAGGGGATATTTTTGAGGAAGGGAGTGTTTCTTTATGGGGGCAGGAACTTGGCCTCTATTTCACATTTATGTTTTTTTGGGGATCTCATTACTTTTTTCTAAGTATTAAATAGAATTTAGTTGCCGCATACCTACTGGCTTTTGTACTTCATATAAAACCAGGGTCTTTGGATTCTGCATAAGGTTCTCCTTACTGCTTGATATTTGATAACAATAATCAACCTTCATACATCTAATCACTAGACTAGAAAAGTTAGAAGCTCTTCCAGATGACATTACTCTAGAGGACAAATTGATTGCTCTCTTAACTAAACTATTACACTGTAAAACACAGGAACCTTATCCCGAGGATAAAGATCACAATAGGGAAAGTGCAGAAGGCCTTCAAGAAAAATATAAGAACAAAGACGATACATTTTGGGTTTGTGATCCTAAACTTTGTAATTTAGATTTGAAAAACTTATTATCTGCTTTGAAGTACGTATATTATGCAGTGAACCCCTACGACTTTATTTACTACATTTAAGAAAGAAGTCACAACTGTTTTTGTTAAGATGCGTCGAAATGTTTTTTGAAACATCAAATATAGGTTCTCCTTACCAAGACGATTCATTTGATACCCCACATGATGGGTTTCAGAAGGAATGATGGCATTTCGATGGAACAAAAAGTAGAAAACGTCATAGGTAATATGAAACTCCCGTATCAAGACCTACCTGCGTGCCAAGTTTGGTCAAAATAGGCCAAACGGTGTGAATTTGTATAAGGAATAAACATACAGACAGACAGCTGAAAGACCTTTTTTACCTAGCCTAGTGCATTCCCCGGACCAAGGCTTACCTGTGTGCCAAGTTTGGTCAAAATCGGTCAAATGTTGTGAATTTGTGTAAGGAACAAACATGCAGACAGAGAGATGATAGACGATTTTGACTAGCCTATGACACTACCCGGATAAAGACCGACATATGTGTCAAATTTTGTCAAAATCGGTCAAACGGTGTGTATTTGTATAAGAAACAAACAGACAGAGAGACAGCTGATAGACAATTTAACCTAGCCTATGATTCTCCCCGTATCAAGACCCATCTATGTCCCAAGTTTGGTCAAAATCGGTCAAACGGTACGGATTTGTAAGAGGAACAAACATACAGACAGACAGCTGGTATAAGATTTTTACCGAGCCTATATGCGTCTAATTGTTTCTTAAAACATCAGATATAGGTTCTTCATACCGAGACAATTCATTTGATACCCCACATCATGGGTTTCGGACGGAATGACGGGTTTCCGAAGGAAGTACAAAACTGGCACGCCCCCGCCCCGGAAGCGGAGTCAAACACAACTTTTCGCGATTTTTCGATTTTTTCCTTTAATAACGTCTTCATATCTATCTTCATGCAAAATTTCAAGTCTCTAGCATCATGGGAAGTGCCTAATAATTTTGATGAGTCAGTGAGTGAGTGAGTGAGTCCTATAAATCCCGATTTTCGATCGCTTATATCTCAGAAACTATTAGATGTAGAATTATGAAAATTTCCAGTTATACTCACATCTAGTATTATAATACCTGTGTAAAATTTCATAACTTTATCTTTACCTGGTTGAAAGTTATGAGAGACTAAAAATCGGCTCTAAGACCGCCTGTAATATACACACAGTATGCTTAGGCCGGAACTTGGCCTGGCGCACTACCGTGCGCCTAGATATATTACCATAGTACGTTATCTCTCTAATGTAATATTTAATTTTGCCAAAGGTTTCTTCGCTGGGGACTGTTAGTTTTGTAATACGGGTTTTGCCTTCGGTGGTAGATATTTTGTCTTTATACTTCGTAACTATAGGGACCATCTAAGCCATCAAATGTAAACATTATCCAACGTTTCCAATCCAAAGTCCTTCGTAAAATTCTCAACGCCCCTTTCTACGTCTCAAACTTGACTATCCATTGAGACACTGATATACTTTTTGACCATGATTTAGCACATTCCGGATTTCTTTAAGCCCCCAGCCCACCTCAATCCTCTCGGCATATCCCTCTCTTCCGCCGCCATGGGCCATGAGATAACTCATTACGAGAAATTGTGTAAATAATGTGTATAGTTAAACCAAGTTTGCATTAAAATAAGGTAAGACCAGAACTATCATTGAGAGTAACAGTAATGTCTGCCTTCTCCCCTCATCTCATCTACTGTTTTGCTATTTTTTTTTTTTTTTTTTTTTTTTTTTTTTTAGATTTTATTCTGCGTCGACTACAATGGCCTTTAGCACAATACCCTACTGTTTAAGTTAGCCGAATATTATATAATGTTAGAATCATTACTAATGTTTATATTTTACAATACTATATTTTAATCCAAATTTCTATATATATTTTTTATTTCAAGGGATGTTACATTTTTAGATATGTTTGTGTGCTTTAATAAATTTAAGGTAATCAATAATATTCTGATATTTTTCTGTTTTATTCAAAATGTCTCTGCTGTTAATATCAAATCCTATCCCTGGCTCTTTGTAACTGGGAGCATTCCGCTAAAATATGATACACGGTAAGTACATCACCACAATGATTACACGTTGGACGACGCCTACCGACAAGATGATGGCCATGTGTTAGACGTGTGTGTCCAATATGCAGCCTTGTTATTACCACTGAGTCTCGTCTACAAAGGTCATCGTAGACTATTGTAGAGCGAACTGAGGGATAAAAAGTCCTCAAGTGGGTTGTGCTTGTTTCCCATCTTCTTTGCCACTGTTCCCATAATAGTTCTTTTATTTGGCGTTTCACGTCTCCAGGGTGTGAGCAAGAATTCGCCGGGAGGGCCATTGAAGTCGCTTCCTTAGCTAGGATGTCTGCTTTTTCATTTCCTAGGATTCCTGCATGGCCTGGAATCCATATGAACGAAACTTGTTTTTCTATTGTTTGAAAAAGTGTACTTTTTTTACATATTTGAACAGATTGTAAATTATCAATACTAGTAAAAAAAAAAAAAAAAAATATTTCTTAGGAAAACCATTCTGCTTTCTCATACTGTTGACCATGATTTTAATATATTTGTTATATTTCATAATTTAGAATTTGTTTAGTATTAGCTTGTGTTGTAGACAAAAGGTCAATAGATTAAATTCCAAATCGAATCATTAATGGACCATATGTCACCCTAATAATTCTTCTTTCAAAATACCTAGTTTTTGGCAGTTTGTTGATAGCAGGAACCAGGTTTTCGACAAATCGGGTTGTTAGGAGCACTGTACAGTCTTAGTTTGGTCTTCCTTGAATGAAATTGAACATTATAAAGAAACCGCAGTATTGACTCTGTTATGTTAAAAAGAGTATGAAATTCGTCGTTTGTGTCTGTATTTTATTGTAATAAATTTTAAAGTAGCTGTCAGTATGCTTATTTCTTGTTGGTTGTTCCTGGATGCATGTTGAGGAATGTCGAGAGGATCGCAAGAAACTGGAATTGTACGATGATGGCGGAATCTTCGTCCAGAGTCTGCAGCCCAAAATCTTGACTAGGAATGCAGTGAGATCTGCTGGGGCGCCCAACGTATGCAATCCACACATTCTTGGAAATATCTGAGAACGCATATTGTGCAAACATGCAGATTACAAGCTCTAACTTCCATGCCATAGGAACTGCTATAGCTTTTAAATTAACCCTGTGCGTGCAAGGAATATTCCGCTCGGATGAACAAGGAACTCCAGATGTCTTATGCTTATTATATTATGGACTTATGCTAATTAACCGAAAATAAGACATTAAATTACTAATACACAGGTTGGACTAATTTTAAAAACAAACTGCGGAAAATTAACAATAAAACAAGAGCCTGGACGATGGAAAATCTACCAAGTTATCTTGAAGAGACTCTTATCTTGGAATGAACTCTTATCTAACGGAACGCAAGACAGAACTGTGTGCACATGTTGTAGTGACACATTAACAGTTAAACACATACTGAAGTCAGTTAACTTATAAATAAATACAGCTCTTTTGTCACATTCATCCCCTTTTCTGCACGATTTGTATTGATGTATTGCATAATAATTTGAAAAATGCATTCTTATATATTTTGTGATACATTACTAAAGAATAAATCGCCAAATGTTGGGAAGGTCTTAACAAATAAATCTGGTAATTTTATTCTAAAAAATGCATAAAGAACAGTATATTTTGAGCTAGCGAATTCTACTGATAATAACAAATAAAATAATAAATACAAATAATTTGTAGAGTAGAGCGGATGCCCAGGAAATTCGAAACTCAAATAGCACTTTCTCATAAGTAGAAAAGTTTTTAGAGTATAAAGTTAAGAGCATTCTATATAAATAGGAATGAGTTTCGTGCGGGGCCTATTAATCTCGGAAGAGCATCGGTATATTAGGTAGAGAGAAGGCGGTACAAGGCACCACAGGAAGGTTGACATGTCTAGTGTCTCTTTCGCCGTCCTAGAGTCAACCCAACACTTAGGGCTTAACCATACAAACTATCCCATCTCGGCTGAATAATATAGTAGGACTTACAGGAGAACAAGGACCAGTTACTGGTAGGTTATGTTTCATTAAATCCTACTGCAACTTGATTTTACTAAATTTATATTTGTAGATTAGCCTGTTATCATAATGTTCTACCTCTTCTGTGACTTTAAAAGGCCAGATACTCGTAAAGAATACTACGCTTATATAATTCGGAAGTCCTATAATTAAAAGTATAAAAGATCAACATAACATATCTTTGTTTTATTGATAAACTAAATTCCATTTTTAAGCCGAAGATAGTGGAAATTCGGTCATCATAATATATATTGCTCAAATCAAACATGGGGAGATTTCTTAAGGACCGAATTTTGGGATTTTAAGGACTGCTTGAGTTAAAAAATTCACCTTGGATGGCCCTGGGTCAATTTTTGTAAAAGGACTTACAGATTGTTTGCATCAGAAAACATATTAAATGCATACATAGTATAACTAAAAACGCAGAAGTATGACTCAAAACGCAAAAGTCATATATTCAAAGAGCTGTAACTTGGCCTCAAATGGACCAATCGTTAAGGCCACAAACAATTTGTATTTTTGAGCACTAAGAGGCAATACCCAGGAATTAGTCGTTTAATTTTTTACCAACTTGAATAAAAAGATTATAGTGCAAAATATCCTAAATTATGACATTTGGGGGTTATGGATAAACCAAGACAGGTTTTTTTTTCTGTCCCCGTAGTCGGATTCAGCGACACATTTGTACATGTTCCCTAAAAACATATGGTAAACATGGTCTGCTTTCTGGGTCCGAACTTTTTTTTCTGTAGCTGTGTAATAAATAGTAGTTAAAAACATATGATTACTGCTTTACCATCCCCAATCCTCCAAATAATTCAAAGCTATATAGAAATATTTTGGGTAATCCTCAACACAAAATTATATATATATATATATATATATATATACTTGTGGGAGGAAAATCCTTCATGGACACCTGGCGAGGAATAACCAGGTAGTGTCGGACTCCAACCGACTAAAAACCTCCCCTTCTTGTCAGTTGTCCAACCCAGGAAACTAAGAGTTATAGGTGGAAATGTTTGGAACACAATTTTTAACTTCATAAATTTGTTTCGACTAGTTAGGTGGTCAACATATCAAAAGCCCTCACCCGTTCTCCCCCCAAAGGTCGGGTTTTTCACTTATTCTCGGAAACACTGCGTCCTAGCGACCTGACCATTCCATATGAAATGAAAGCTTATTAAATTTCCTACAAGTTCTATCCAATGAAGTTTTTCGAGATATCTTTAGTTTTCAAATTATCCGCTCATGAAAGTCTGTCATTTTGGGAAAAAAACACACTTTTCTATTCTCCACCGGATATCACTTCAACGATGCACCCAAAAAATAAATGTCGGTTATGGGGTTGTAGAGCATTCCATTCGCTTCAATAATATACATAACTTTACTATTTTATATATTTTCCTTCAACTGTGAAAACAGTTTTAGTGCTCATCGTGATATCTTGCAACAACTGTCGACCAATCAACCGTTCAATTTCTCACTATTTACAGTCTTTGTATTGTCCAAAATATACTCCATTATGTAAATATAGGTAGTACTGGACGTATAAATAGTACGAAATATATAATTTTGGGCCTCATACCAGTTATTCACACTCAATTATATAACATCTTGACCATTATATTGGCAATGGTTTTGTTAAGACCAAGTGAGTGCGTATATAACGTTTGAAAGAAAATACATAAAATAGTATTGTAATATATATTATTGGAGCGAATGGAATGCTCTACAACCCCATAACAGACATTTATTTTTTGGGTGCATCGTTGAAGAGATATCCGGTCGAGAATAGAAAAAAGTGTGTATTTTCCCAAAATGACAGAGCGGATATTTTGAAAATTAAAGATACCTCGAAAACTTCATTGAATAGAACTTGTAGGAAATTTAATAAGCTTTCATTTGTTATAGAATGGTCATGTCGCTAGGACTCAGGGTTTTCGAGATATAAGTGAAAACCCGAAAAATTAGACCTTCTAAACCCCCCTCCCCCCCGGCTCAAAGGGAACGGGTGAGGAGTTTTGATATGTTGACCACCTAACTAGCCGAAACAAAGTTATGAAGTTAAAAATTGTGTTCCAAACATTTCCACCTATAAATCTTAGTTTCCTGGGCTGTTAGTCGCTACATTTCAGATTTCACGATGAACACTGAAATTATTTTTACGTTTGAAGGAAAATACATAAAATAGCAAAGTAATATACAATTATTGAAGGGAATTCAATACTCTACAACCCTGTAACCGTTATTTATTATTTTGGTACATCGTTGAAGAGTTATCCGGTCAAAACGGGGAAAAAATATGCGGCAAAAGTGTTTTTCCCCAAAATGACAGACTTTCAAGAGCGGATATTTCGAAAACTAAAGATATCTCGAAAAACTTAATGGAATAGAACTTGTAGGAAATATAATCAGCTTTCCTTTGTTATAGAATAGTCATGTCACTAGGACGCAGGGTTTCCGAGATATAAGTGAAAACCCGAAAAATGGGACCTTCTAAACCCCTCTCCCCCCGGCTTAAAGGCTAGGGGTCAGGACTTTTGATATGTTCACCTCCTATCCAGCCCAAACAAAGTTACGAAGTCAAAAATTGTGTTCCAAAAATTTCCATCTATAACTGTTCGTTGACTGGACTGCTTGTCCACTTCGGGCATACAAAAAGCACGTGCTCGACTTCATCGACCTCTCCACAGTAGTAGTTCTATTTCGTTTATGTAAATACTTTCTAAAGCATCCAAGTCCAGATAAAGCTTGTGTGAGGAAATAGTCAATCTCTCCGGTCGGCCTTTCGATCCAGGTTCTTATATCTGGTATTAACCTGTATGCAATGTTGGGCAAAACTAAAAACTAAAACTAAAATTAAAACTAAATTCACTTTTTGGAATAAACTAAAACTAAACTAAAAATTGCAACCTAAAAAAAACTAAAACTAAAATTTTACTAATTAATGGATTTTAACTAAACTAAAACTAAAACTAAATCTTTGGGAATTGACTAAAAACTAAACTAAAAATTTAGTTTAGTTTAGTTTAGTTTTACTAAAATAACATGAATTAATATAAATCATATGTTATTTCGATAATTAAGTAAATTATTAAAACTAATAGAACTTGCTTAAGAATAAGAAATTGTGGCTTTTTCTCGTAATTTGAAAACATATGTTCTTTGATAAACTAAATTAGTTAACTAAAAGCTAAAACTAAACTAAAATCACAAATTCAGGTCTCTTTTACTAAACTAAACTAATTGCATTACTAAAAACGGAGTCCATATGATTAATAATTATACAAATATAAAACTAAACTAAAACTAAAACTAAAAATATAACATTAGTTTAGTTTTAGTTAGGGAAAACTAACGTTAGTTTAGTTTAGTAACGTTAGTTTTGCCCAACACTACCTTCCTTTGGTCCCACTTGCCCATCTTTCTCGCCAGCTAGCTATATTTCTATCGGGAGGGAGAGGCTCACAATCAGAACACGTGAAGCTATATTTATCAATTGTCATTTCATTTTTCAGCAAGTTATAACCTTATAAATTCTGATATTGTAGCAGATTTAATTCTTTTAATTATCTGATAAATATGTCTGAAGACTTTATTATTAACCGATGCAGGTGCATTCATTTATAACTGAACCAGATATACTTTTCAATGTACAGACATATAAACTACTTGGCAAGTATAGAGTGCATTTTTTGCCAAGATTCATTATGCAATCGCCAGGACAATTTCAAAAATTGAATTGTTTTCGCAGCCATTATGTGCAGTTGTCGATACTCTTCATTCCGAATCCTTAATTGGCTTTAGTTTTTAGACAGTTTGGATAGAAATAGATTAGAGCAGCTTGTGATATTCACACTTGCGCCGGGGCGTAAATAGCTGTTTCATTCTACGAATTCCCTGTAGGACTACATAAAGACTTCAAGTTTAATTGCGTTCATTTACGCTAGTTTGGCCTGACAAAAAGCACTATCACCTATCAGAGATGGGCATAATTTTATTTATAAATAAAAATACGAATTTATTCGTACTTCATATATTTCTGAATACGAATATAAATAAATTCGTACTTCATATATTTGTGAATACGAATATAAATAAATTCGTATTCATAAGTGTGAATACGAATTTATTTTTATTCACATATATTAAATATAAAAATACAAATAAAATTTTATTCGCATATTTTTCTGCGAATAAAAATAAATTCACAGAAAAAATTGTAAATAATCACAAAAAATGTGAATATTTACAAAAAAACAAGTGATTCCAAAAAAAATCACATTAAAATATACGAATAAAAATGTATTCACATTATAATTTGTGAATAAAAATTTATTAACAATAAAATTCGCAAATAAATCATGAATTTATTCATATTACGGAAGTTATTGGTGATTTTTTTGTTTTTTTGTTTTAAGGCGTTTAACGTCTAGGTTATTAGCGCCTAGATTTTTTGTTTACCCCGAGTCCGCAACGGGACCACCAGCCATAATGCAGGGACACAGTCATCTGTACCTCCATAAAAAAAAAAAAAAAAAAAAAAAAAAAAAAAAAAAACATCTTCAATAACTTTCGTAATATCATCTTAATACGAATAAATTCATAATGTATTTGCGAATTTTATTGTGAATAAATTTTTATTCACAAATTATAATGTGAATAATAATAATAATCACTTGTTTTTTTGTAAATATTCACATTTTTTGTGATTATTTACAATTTTTTCTGTGAATTTATTTTTATTCGCAGAAAAATTGGTGAATAAAATTTTATTTCTATTTTTATATTTAATATATGTGAATACAAATAAATTCGTATTCACACTTATGAATACGAATTTATTTATATTCGTATTCACAAATATATGAAGTACGAATTTATTTATATTCGTATTCACAAATATATGAAGTACGAATAAATTCGTATTTTTATTTATAAATAAAATTATGCCCAACTCTGTCACCTATTATGCGATGGAGATAGTAATCCGTCTATATACAAATGCAAGCAAAGTATCGAATGTGAAAATCACCACTTAACAGAGTGTAAAACCTTTTATTTATTACCTTGCTTTTGTATAGTCAAATAGTTGGCAGATTCGACCTTTTGAAAGTGGTTACTTTCACTTTCACTGAGTGAACTTATAGAAAATGAAAACTTCGTTTTTTCACATTCGATACTTTGAATTTGTATCGACGATAAGAGGTAAATGAATGTTTGTGATTCGGATAAGACAAACTATCCGATTTAAAATAATAGTTACTGTGTCGCTTTGTTAATTTAAGAGTTTTTTTTTTTCGATGGAAAAATGTGCCAAAGAGCATTTCGAAACATTAAAAGTAAAGATTTTTCCTAAAATCTGGTTGTTTTGTTTAGCTCATATTGTACAGAAGGTGTGAAATTATTTGGCCTGGGAATAATAAATCATTTTTATTCATTCATGTATTTTATTTTTGACCTTCCGTTTAATGGCCTCTTTTCCGTTTTAGATTTAGTTTGTTTAGATTTTTAGGGCAAACAACCTCAAGGTTCTAATTGCCCAATTTCTTGTCCTCCTTACGTTTGTTTAAACATGATAATGTACGCCTGTTGTTTGTGCAATTTCTATGAATGTTTTTCTCTCTCTCTGATGTTTTTTTTTTCTTTCCTAACTCATTATTCATTTTATAGTTTTCATTTATATTTTTATTTTGTTTTTTTAATTATTTTCCTCTAAATTTTATTTATTTATTTATTGTATGTTTATTTATCCTTCCTATATTTTTATATAAATCAATTTTTTTATGAATGGCTATTATTTTGTCTACTATTTTACTGTCGTTACCAAACGAAATGCTGACATTTTCAGAGATTTTCAATTTGTCTAATTCCTTAGGTGGATCTTGGACTAAGAAGTGTTTTATAGACTAAGTGTCATCGCATCTTGGAGTTTTTGGTAGGTCATGCAAACGTGTTGGTCACTTTTCAGTAATTATTAAAATATATTTAAATATTTATGTATATTTGGAATACAAATTACAATGCATTACAAATTACTACTAACTTTGAAACCGAAATTCTTGATTTAAACCAGTTTAAGAGTATATCAGGGATAAATCGGGGACATATCAGATTCGATTATCGTTTTTTTTTTTATTCGCTTTTAAAGTTCATCTGCTAATCAAAATTTAATATTCGCAAATATCTCCCACTCTTTCCTCATTAATTCCCTCTGGTCGTATTCCCTCTGAGCATGCTTTGCTCAGTCCAGTTCAGATAATCTATTTGATCTTTATCGATTCACTGAACTAAACCAATAAGACCGTCTGGAATTAGTGATGAGCCTGACTTTTCATCTCGTCGGTATATTTAACAAACTGCTCAAATAAAAATTTTTACCAAAAAGGGGGTCTTTAAATTTGAAGCATACTACTTTTAAAAACTCTTGCTTTACAAATTGTTTAGCCCTTTCAGATAGACAAATAACGTTCATTTTTTTAAATGATGAATGTATGAAGTGTTTCCTCTCTATAACGTGTATTTATATTCTGTTTTCTTTTTTCTAGTAATATATATATATATATATATATATATATATATATATATATATATATATAATCATTCATTAATAGGGCCACGTCAAGATTTTCCCTACTAATGGAAGGTTCTCCATCTCAAGTTGACGCTGAAGCTATTGTATTGAAAACCTTTCCCCCGACGAGGCACAAAAGGGTGCGAAACATTGAGGGAAGAGAAAAAACTTTCTCCCTATTTATAGAATTTATTAAATTTGAGTAAATGGATCTTTAATTATTAATCAGGGATCGAAATAGTTCTTTTTTTATTGAAAAAAAAATTAACTGTTAAAAAAACTTTTATTTCATAAGTTAAAAAATAACTTTGATTTAAAAGTTTTAAAAGTAACAGTTGTTTAAGAACTCCTGAAATAAAGTACATAAAAATAAAAGTTAATATACTTCTTTAATTTTTTTAAATGTGAAACAAAAGTTTTCAGTATTTTAATCAAGAAATAGGGTTTCGTTGGTTTACAATAAATTAATTATAAATATAATCTAAATTCCACAAACCTACTGGATATATTATTTTATTTGAATTGAATTAATTCTTCAGAATAAGTAATATATTCTTTGTTAAAAAGTTTATTCTTTTTTTATTTACTGAAATATATTTGTTGATACAGAAAAAAACAACAACAAAAAAACAAAAAACTTAGTAGCTTAAATTTATTCCTTTAAATCTTTTTCTTATTGAGTATTTTAATAACAATTACTTTAAAACTTTTGTATTTTAAGTGGAAAAATAACGGCAAAACAAAACTTTTTTAGAACAAGTTTAAACCAAAAAAATTACATTAGAACTTTTACTCTTACTACTGGAAAGAAATGTAAAAGTTTAAAAAATTCTTGAGTAAAATAAAAGTTAAAAATCATTTTCGACCCCTGGTATTTTTTGTTCTTATTTATTACTATTTAAACTTGAAAGTTCTTCCTTCTCTCCAAAATCCCTCGACAGTCGACTCTGTAGATTTCATCGCAGCCATCCAAGCGATCGAAATCCTACTGAAGAGTAATCATTCGGATCAGAATATTAAAACGACGCGTCAGAACGGATCATGTTGAAACGTCAGTGGGCCGGTAGGTGGTGATTTAACACGGTAGACCGAGCAGAGCGATACGGCACCGTACGGAGGGTAACCGTTGAGCCGTGGACACTTCGCTAGGCTGCACACATAACCTCCTGATAACCTCTAGTAACCCCCTTATATTGGAACCACCTGTTTCAGTAACCCTCTCGCAAAACCATAGGGGGCCTAAAGAGTAAATCAATACCTTCATACTGTACGTAAAAGGTGAGGCTACGTTTTTATTTATTTTTTTCTTCTGAACATTATTCAAGCCTTCCTAATAAATTCAATTTCACTGTGTGTACCTTTTTTCTAAGTTTATTTACAAGGATTCTGTCAGTAAAAATACTTCATGAAATATCTCATCGAACCGGCATACTTTAAAAATGGGTTACAGCAAAATCGCTTCCGTAAATACTCGCTAATAGTGTTGTAAAAGAGCGCGCCTTTAAGGCTAGAAGGCGCGGCATTTAAAAGCTCGAGCTCTCAGAGCTTGGACAGGGCTCGATAGAAGGCGCGAGCCTTGAAGGCTCGGCTTAGTAGAAGGCGCGAGCCTTGAGGGCTCGCCTCGGAGAAGGCGCAAGCTTTGAAGCCTTTTACTTTTCATTTCCAAAATGGCGGATGGCGGGCAAACAGCTGTTTCATGAAATATACTTTAGTAGATTCGTCCTAAATTCTTTCCGCCACATTGAAATTATTCGCTGGTAATTAAATTAACCATTTCATTGATAAACTAATTATATGGATGACTAATTGGGTAAAAATAGTAACTTGTCCCAAAAAATAAACTCTTCTGTGAGACGAAGATGGCAACACTGTCGAACATTTTCACAATTGCAATTCTCAACATTCAAAATATAACTGTGTGTACGTAGTGTGAAAAAATAGTATAATATTAAAATGTCCCAAGACTTAATGCTTCCCTCTTGCAGTAATTTGTCCGAACCCAGTCCCGGAAATGTTTGCAATGAAATTAAGAAGGAAAGTTCCTGGAAGTGGAGGCAGTTTGAAGCCAGTGGAGGGAATGTGAAATGCCGTGAATGTAGCAAAATATATTCCAGTAAAACCTCACATTCCACTTTAAAAAGACATGGCCAAACCCATAAACAAATTAAAAACCAGACTCAATTAAGGTTTACAAAAGAGGATCTGAATAAGTTATTAATAAATTTTATTATTCAAGGAACACATTCTTTTAGAACAGTAGAAGAAGAGGAATTTAAAAACTTCATAGAAGCACTTAATCCTATATACACCCTTCCAAGTCGATATACTTTAACTAAAAATATCCAAGAACTTTTTTTTAAACATAAAAATGAAATTCAAAATTATTTAAAAGCTCAAACTCATAAATTGGCAATGACTTTTGATTTTTGGACATCAATAAGCAATAAGCCATATATTGTAATAACAGCTCACTTCGTGGGCAATGACGAAGTTATGCGTTCCATATTATTAGAATTTCAAATTCTTCCTTATCCTCATAGAGCTGAGGAAGTGGCGAATAATATCACGAATACCATAAAGGAATATTCATTAGCCAATAGAATATCAGCAATTTCAACAGACAAGGAAACTGTTAATATAAAAGCTATGAGACTGCTAAATACATTCCACGATGGCAACAGTAATATAATGCACATCCGATGTTTTGCCCATATTCTTAATTTGGCAGTGAGAAGAGGTTTGAGGGCTGTAAGAAGCACATATTTAAAAGTACAGCAAATTGTAAATGTTTTTCATTTTTCTCCAAAAAAACTCCAACTTTTTGAGGAATGTTGTGATTTTCTTAATTATGACCGCCTACACTTGATTAAAGATTGCGAAACACGTTGGAATTCGACATTTCTAATGCTTGAAAGAGCGATAAAAATGAAGGAAGTAATAAATTAAATTTCCCAAATGAATCCTGAATTTAATCAATATGTCATAAGAAATTGGGACCAGATAGAACTAATAGTCAATTTTCTGAAACTTTTTTATGAGGGTACTCTTCTACTGTCCAAGTCAAAATTTCCTAGCATTTCCTATGTTATACCTGTTTTGGATGTAATTTTTAAACACCTTCAAGATTATGAACAGCATCCTTTTCTAGTGCAGTGTATTGCAGTAATGAAGGAAAAACTTGAAGAATATTCGCCTTATTTAATAAATAAATATACAGAGATGGCGGTAATATTAGACCCCAGGCTAAATTATCAGTACTTTATTGAAAAAGGAAACATGGATCCTCTGATAAAATTAAAAAATCATTTCCATTCGTTTTACTATACACCAGATGACAACAAAAATGCAGAAAGGAACAATCCGAAACCCTCCGCTTTTTCCTGTGTTTACAAAGTACAAAAAACAATAAATATTAATGAAATTGATAGATACATTGCTCTACCACAAGAAGCGGAGGACATGGATCCTATATTTTGGTGGAGAAACAATAAATGTTTCCCAGTTTTAAGAAATATGGCATTCGACATATTGTCAATACCAGCAGCTAGTGTGCCAAGTGAAGAAGCATTTTCAAAATCAGGCAGCCTAATAACAAAGAAAAGAAACCGGCTGGGAAATAGTTCAATTAGAGCAAGCATGTGCCTGGCATCATGGCTTAAAGTAGACACTTCAAATTTAAAATAAAATATTGATCCAGCCATTTGTCAAAATTTTGTTCTTATATGATTGGTAGAATTCAAATGAGATGGATAGAACCATTCAATTATTTTTATATTTAATTCTTAGTGCAACATTTTGAACGTTTTTTCTTAATTGGCTGAAGAATTTGTACCTGAAGAAGAACAATAATGTCCAAAGAGTTGCAATAAGAATTAAATATAAAAAATTTGGAATGTTCTATCCATTTTATTTGAATAGGCACTTCTACATTTTAAGTATGAAGAGTCATTCTAAATAAATTAAATTTTATAAGATTTTATTTAAACTTTTTTTCTTTTTTTGGGGTAGTTTTTTTCAATGATCAAAAATATTTAAAATAAAATAGCGTTAAAAAGTAAGAAAATGAAACAAATTTTAACAAGGAACATCAACAATTAAAAATATGACACAGTTCCTCAAAGAGTGACTTTTTATTCAATGTAAATCAGTCACTGTGCTTCATTCTTTGCAATGTAGTTTTATTTAATGTAATTCAATATATATTTAATATTAATAAAATATGAACATCTCCAATATATACATTAAATTTTTTAAACATATCTTAGATTTATCAACATTTCATCATGGGTTTTTTAATGATGAATAAATTAAATTTATGTAAGAATAATGCTATTTTAATAGTATTTATATGTATGTATATATATATATATATATATATATATATATATATATATATATATATATATATATATATACACACACAAATCATATTGTACATCATTAAAATGATTTAGTTCATTTATTATTATCTGCGGCTAAACATACTACTAGATTTTACTTGCTTACTTCCTGCAGCTTATATGGCTTGGGTCATTAAAAAAAGGCAACACTTACTTATCAATCTAGATCTCATTTTCAAAATATGTCCTTATATGTCACTTCTTCAGTGGGCACCTTATATATGTATGTAGTTTGTTTACCATCCATATCGTCACAATATTTTGTTAAATGACTCAAGCCATACACAGCCACAAAATAAAGTAACTTAGATTAGCCAAAATTAGAACATTATAAATTTTAGTTTTAATTTGAGCCTCAGTTCTATGTAATGAAGAATGTAGGCAATATTTAACCCACACAGAATATTCAATTGCTGAAATAATAGGAAGAACTTAATAAATATTAAAAATATAAATTATATGATAAAATTATACACTAGCACATTGATCCTGGAAATTCTTTTATTGGTGGTAAGATTTATATTCATGCCTTAGCACACTATTTATTTAAAAAAAAAAAATTAAAACATTGAATTTGTTTTCTGGTCCTATCTTGAATAAGGTGACAGAATTCATTCATGAGCAGAATAAAGAATATATAAATGAATATTTATGCAGATAACAATATATTTACCATAATTTTTAGTAAAAATTAATAAAATAAAAGTTGAACATTTTGGAAAACATAATTTCACATATAGTTAGAAAGTAATTCATTAGTTAATACATTGATTTATTTACGATAAAGCTTTGTTCATAGTACTCTGAAGAAAGGTCATAAGAGTTAATCATAAGTAATGAACTAGAAATTCCCACCTAAGGCAGCCACTGACAAAAAATATTGTACAGCTTACTTTTCTTATCACAACAAATTTCACTAGTGAAAAGAGAATTATACACTTGAATAGTTATTTATTGTAATTTTTAACATACACTTATAAATAAAGGGAAAATAGATCTTCAATCTAGACAAGTCATGACATATACTCACAATTTTTAATTTTTTTTTGTTGTAATAAAACATTTATTTAAACTCTGTATGATAATAAGTACATCGGTTAAGTATGATAATAGGAAGTTATTGATGATCACATATAGTAAAATAAAAAGTCATCATAATACATACATAAATTGTCTCTTAAAAATAATTTATTATTCTTCTGTAATATACATAATATCAATGAAATACATAATAATACATTAAGATCACAAAACTGTGTCCCTTAGTCTTATCTCAAAAAAATGTCTTACATTTATAATCATTTGAAATTATATTCTTTAAATGGATAGAAATTATAATTAATGAAGTGAATTATTTATTCCTATTGATCACATAAAATAAAACAAAAATAAGCTTAAAATTAAATTTTCATTTCTTGGTAAGACATTTATTAGTTACTAATGGGAAAAGTAAGATGACACAGCAAATAGTCTGACTTTTTGACATAAATTTACATTGTATTTTTTTTTTCTGTTAGGAATGTCTGAAAATGATATTTATCATACACAAAATCCAGTAGTATACACTTCATATCTTGGTTCTTCTAAAAACTATTCCTTTCATCTGATCCACACACACTAACAAAATTAAAACCGAAATGTTGTTTGGATAAAAAATTAAGGTAATTGTGAGTGACTGCTGCCCCAAGCCCTATCAACATGAAACTTGGCATACTTACTCATTTTGACCTAATTAAGAAGGTAAAATTAAAAGTAACTCGCGGTCAGGCCTAGAAAATTATTTATTAAGCACTAAAGTTGAGTGATATACAGGTTACAACAGCTGACGTAAACAAACTATTTCTTAACACGCGCATGCGCAGGAATGTCAACTTGGGCGGGAAAGACTTGCTGATTCAAATATAAATAATAAACAAATGATTACTTACGTGATTTTTTCCAAGTTCCACTCCAATTTTTTATCTGCGATATTGGTAACCGCGATAAAATGGATTTGAAGCTGCTGCCTGATATTGACACTTCGTTGATGTAGTATGACTTTTTCTTTATATTTCAATTTACTGATGAGGTAGTTACTTTTTTAGTATAAATAAATATTTTTGACTTCCAATCAAAAGATCTTAAATAAGAAAAAGTAATAATAAAAGTTATTAGCAATATTAATTTCTTTAAGTTTAATAATTGTATGCACTATTATCTCAAAAACTACAATTCAAGATCGAGAGAAAATATCACCGTTTGAATGTGGATATGAGGTGAATGAATGTGGATGATGAGGTGAATGAATGTGGATGATGAGGTGAATTTGTTATGTCTCGAACTATAGGATATTATTGTTTATTTTTCGTAAATTTAATTTATTTTGTCAAAATAATAGTATCAAAATCTTTTTCTTAACTTTTATTCTTATAACCTTTTTATTTATTATTGTTTAATTTTACTTGGGTAGTTAAGTTAAAGCGTAATATTGAAGCTATTAAGACAAGGTAATCTTTCCGAGTATTTATAAAATAAAATTTATTTCTTCATTGAAAATGAAGTGTTTTAAGTTAAACTATATAAACTAAATATAATAATAGTGTCAATATCAGGCAGCAGCTTCAAATCCATTTTATCGCGGTTACCAATATCGCAGATAAAAAATTGGAGTGGAACTTGGAAAAAATCACGTAAGTAATCATTTGTTTATTATTTATATTTGAATCAGCAAGTCTTTCCCGCCCAAGTTGACATTCCTGCGCATGCGCGTGTTAAGAAATAGTTTGTTTACGTCAGCTGTTGTAACCTGTATATCACTCAACTTTAGTGCTTAATAAATAATTTTCTAGGCCTGACCGCGAGTTACTTTTAATTTTACCTTCTTAATTAGGTCAAAATGAGTAAGTATGCCAAGTTTCATGTTGATAGGGCTTGGGGCAGCAGTCACTCACAATTACCAAAATTAAAACCAAATGCCAAAATCTTCTCTAAATAATACAAGTCCATCCAATTTTTTATGAAGATTTGAATCCATAAGAATATAGAATTTAAGAAATCAACTGAATGAGTCACTTAATTTAGGTTAATCTTTAATTTAATAAACAGAACATTGTCGAATTTTAATAAACTACAACTGAAGCAAAATAAGAATTATCAGAGATAACAGCTAAATTACCTCCCTTTGTAAATAAAGATGCCGCTAAAAATTTATGTTTATTATTGTGAAATAAATGGTGAAAATGTCACGAAAAAATCTTAATTAATAAAATGTAATTATTATAGAGTAATTATTTTATATAGATAATCTAGTAAATCACTAGAAAGGGTTTGACTATAACCGTGCTTGCCGAAGCTCTACCTTCCCAGGGCTCCAAGGCCGAGCCTTCAAGGCTCGAGAGAGAACCTTGCCGAACCTTCAGGGCTTGATAAGTTTAGGCTGAAGCTTCACTCCCAAGCCTTCATCGAGCCCTCAGAGCTCGGGCTGTGGAGGTTAGGTTCAAGTTTCAAGCCTCAAGCCTCTAGTCCAGGGCTCGCTTTTAACAACACTACTCGCTAAGAAAGGATTTTTTTAATATTTAAATTTGTTAGTATTTTCAGATGGGTTTGAATTTTTAGTTGGTTAGAGCGGGCAAGCCTAGGCAGCATGCGTCACTAGGACGATAACAGGTCACCTGATACTGTACTGTATCTATTTCATAATATTATTTTTATTTGCGGTTCATTTCAACTATGATGTCAAACCTTGAATTACTTGAAATAAACTGTGATTTTGTCCCTCATAGGGTTTACGCTATACCTGATGATGGTCCATGCGAGGTAATAATATCCCGAACCCTTGCACAGCCTCCTCACCCGTCAGAGCACTTCTTGGTAATACTTGCAAATATAATGGGTGTTTCCAAATGACATCTTGGAAATATAAATTTTTAAGTGTTAACGTACATTTATTATTGACAACGAATTTTAACCTGTACTCGTTAAACTGCTGTTACTGTTAATCTCTAGGTTATCTGTTTGTTGACACTGGTCCGTAGCGTCCCTGTTTTTTTTAATTCTTTTTATGGCATGTCAACCTTTTCGGTCATTAACGCCATTTCTTTGAGAAGCGAGTAATCCGTGATGGTTGTAATCATCAAAGATTATTCGCGAACATATATTTTTAAATGAATCTTGTCAGGAGACATTCTCTTCAATGAGCAGCATATCATTTAACTTCGGTGGTGATATTGATTTTAGTTATCTCCGGACTGATTAAATCTAGCGTTAACTGATCTTTCGTAGCGTCCCTGTGCCAAGAAGCATTATACTTTGATTACTTATCAATTGATGAATAATTTATTGTATGACGGGAACCGTGATCTACTAAACTGCGAAAAATTATGTAGTAGCGTTAATTTTGATTATACATTATTTAACGCAATAAAATAACTACTTATCTGCCGGGATGAAGCACGGGTATTCAGCTAGTAAAAGATATTTATGAAGCTATTAATTTTAGTTCTGGTCATTAAGTTATTAATAAGGGGTAAGGGATATTTTACAGGCATTTTACCTGATGAAGGTTTCAATCTCAGGCCAAATCGTAAGCAATAATGTACCGCATTGTTTTTATTTTAAAAATGAAGTTTTAATAATCACACAAACGAACCCGACATTCGTACAATTTAGTTTTTTTTTTGTGGGGCCTTTTGGAGATGCTAAAGAGTGACCAAAAACACTCTTCAGTATACGTTGGTGGCGGTGAAAAGCCAGGTGGATGAAGGTGTAACAGGTAGAGGTGTTGGAGATGAGAACCCTGATTTCATGGGCTATGTGATATGTATGGAGGGGGCGAATCATACCCGCAGGCCCCACTCTCTACCAATAAATATCTAAGTGGCTCTCTACTAGTTTCACACATTTTTTTTAATATTTATTTCACACTTTTTAGGCGAGTTTTCTTAAAGGGAATTTTATAATGACTTCTTTGCTTAGCGCGTTCCTCCCTCAATCCTTCGCGATCAAACCTTCTTATGACGTCGACCAAATCCGGAATATTTTTTTGAGAGGATATCATTGACTTTTGGTCGTGCGAAGGTAGAATTTGTCAGGGTTTGATCGTGGTATCTTAATTAAACTACTTTTCTTTTCTTTTTTTTCTTTTTTTTTTATTTATAAGAAAATGAATTTAATATTTCCCCAACGATCGCGCCAAAACGCCTCCTCTCCGAATCTATATTAATCCTTGTTGATAATGACCTAGTTAATGACAAAATTGATAAAGAAGTCATCTTCTTTACCTATACCAACATTTTCCGTTAATTAAAAACATCCTGCATAGAATTCATACCCTCGTATAAAGAAATAAAAACGTTTATACCAGCCCCCCCCCCTTTTATAATCACACTTTTCTGACACTGCTCTCCAGGCCCCTGTCCTTAGCTACCACCCTCAACTTAGTGGGCGTTCAACAAATTGTAAAGTGAGATTGGTCAAATTAGCAGTAAGACGAGGAAAAAGAGAAAACGTTCCTTCTTGGCGAAAAAGCCTAATATTAAAAATAATTAGTTTATGATCATTGTTTTCCAGTTGTTTCTCTTTAACGCCCATTAATACTCTAACACCATGAAATATAAATTATAACCTGGCCTTAAATATACATAATATACTAATTCATACATAATTACTGATATAATATTTATATTAATTAGTTTTCTAACAGCTATTGTGAAATAGAGCACAATAACAATATTTATCTAAGGAAGGACTATATGTGTTTGCCTAGTTACTGATATAATTTACATTTTCCTCATTATTTATCTTGAACAATAAATGCAGACTATAATATTCACTCTAAACTCGATTAATGTTTAATAGAGATGTAGATAGGTTTATGTGACCCGGCCACCTTTATATCATTATATTATAATCATATAAAACAATTTTTTATTAACTTATTGTGAGTTCCGCAACAGAGGCGATGTACTCGTTGGCATGACAGGAGAAAGGTAAATGTTAGTTTGTTGACTTTGATGAAAACAAAATTTAAAATAAAAGAAAGATAACACAAAACAAAAAAAGGTTTTATTAAATAATTAAGAAAACAGTCTATTAAGATAATAGTCTTACAAAACACCTTTCGGATTTTCGAAAAATCCCTGGAAGAGATTTTAGCCTGTTTCCTCCCTCTATAGGAAGGGTAATTTTTTTATGGCGTCGACCTGATGACGCAATCCGGAAGTACTGTCTATAAATGTCGCCGTTTAAATCGGTTCATAGTATAGTTCTGTGTAGGTTGGTGTTCTACTATCTACAAAAGTTGTGTGATTTTGATGACATGAAGTTCGTTAACCAACAAATCCGCTCAACGGAAAACATTCTATTTTGCTTTAATAGGCAGACAGGTAAATTTTTATTGAGCATAGAGGAATAAAATCGGGAATTGAAGGATGTTTTTCGGGATGAAAAATGGCTGGGCATCTGGAAATGTTTTCCAAATTTTCCACTTTTATTCAACACCATAAATGTCTTATGGATAACCCTTAGGATTAATTTTCGATTGGAACAACTGTCAGAAAAACCTTTATTAAAATTTTGGATGTGTTTTGGTTTAATGTCAATAATAGACTGCCTTAATGATTGTCGGAGAGTTCAGCGTACTTTTAGCACTTTCCTCCGAAGGAAAGTAGCTATTGAGGTTGGACTCATGACGGAATTTTTTTAAAATTTCTTCAAATCTTTATCGATCCTACCTAGTAGACAGCGAAAATGACCCCCGTTAAAATTTATATATATATATATATATATATATATATATATATATATGTCTGTTAACACGATAGCGGCCAGAGTTTTTGTTTTTTCGTCACGAAACTTGGTATATAGCATTCAATTAGCAAACGATTGAACGAGTTCGTTAACCACCAAAATCGGTCCACCGGAAGGGGGGGTTTACCCCGAGCCCAAAACACTAATTTGACCATTTTAGCCGTAATATTTGTTATATTTCAACGAAACTTGGTATTCGTGTAGTAATATAGAGAGAAAAGTGAGATATAATAATAAACTCGGTATTTATAGTGGTAATCTACAGGTAAATATGTGTTGTAAAAATAAACTAAATCGGTTCATAAGGAGGGGGGGGGGGTTTACTCCGGACCGACAATACCAATTCGCCACAACCAGCCATGATTTTTGGTATATTTCGACGAAACTCGGTATTTATAGTGGTAATCTACAGGTAAATATGTGTTGTAAAAATAAACTAAATCGGTTCATTAGGAGGGGGGGTTTACTCTAGACCCACAATACCAATTCGCCACTACCAACCGTGATTTTTGATATATGTCGACGAAACTCTTTATTCGTAGTGGTAATCTACAGGTAAATATGTGTTGTAAAAATAAACTAAATCGGTTCATTAGAAGGGGGGGTTTACTCCGGACCCAAATTCCTAATATACTCATACCGGTCGTAATTTCTGCTGTATTGTAACGAAACGCGGTATACGTCGTGGGTTACTCATGAGAAAGAAGTGTTGTAAAAATGAGCTGAATCGGTCAATCGGAAAGCGGGGGTTTAATTTGTAATATATTTCAATAGAAAAGCCCGCCAGACGTAGGTTCACAAAGCCGCCGCAAGGAGCGCTTTCTACCACTAGAGTGACTGTATCCTGTTCCTGCGTTAGATCAAAATACGATAATATGAGGTTTTTTGTATTTATTACGTAGTGCAGTAGGTACTATGTGTAAACACAACTCTGGAAGCAAATTAATAATTTATCAGTTACTCATTACAAAATTAAAAGAGAACTATTCATGTTTTTATTTTATTTATGTGGGATATTTTAAGCAAATTGTTCTGGAAAGCAGTCTACACTACCCAAATTCTGAGGAAAGTGCTTAGTTATGCAGCTCCTGCGTGACGGACTTTTCAAAGTTAGCTAAGACCATGGGACATTTTAATTACCCCCACTTAACTAATCAACACTTAACTAATGAACACATGTTGGCTTATTTTTTTTTCGTGTTTAAGTGCGTATCAACTAAGCCCGGCGTTAATAGGCGGGGCTATTAACGCCGGGCTATCTACAGGTTGCCACCCTTTTATAATAGCTACAGCACGTGGTCGGTCACCCAGTCAGGCACTGGTCACGCCTGACGTGGCTTAACTTCGGTGACTTACGGGAACCGGTGCATTGAACGAGGCTATGGCCGTTGGCACATTTTGGGTTATTAGCTTTCAGGGCCTATAGCGCATCCGATTCATACCTAAGGAGTTGCTGGTTTGTGTCCCGCCTGCAAAAGGTTGAGTTTCCATCTATGGGTGGGTTGAAGACATTCCCTGATCCACCATTGATGTTTAGAAAGGGCCTAGATGTCGATGGGATTGCAGACTTTTCAGCTGAATGTGTTTTAGCAATCAGCTGTTCATAGGAGTGAACGTCCTCTATGTTCGAAGTAGTTATCCGGGTAAATAAACAATAAATGGAACTTTTCAAATATTCTCTGGATTTTATTCCATACAATAAGCGAAAGGAGCAACGCTCCTCGGCAGATGCGTACGTCGTACATCAAAGGCATTACTTATGAATAAGTCTATCAGGGCTGCACGGGCTGGAGAAATGCTGAATTTACATCATCTGATTTCATGGGCCATGCCATATGTATGGAATGGAGGCTGCGATTCACACACATCCTACGGCATCCAATAAATAGGAGAGCAGCTCTTTACTCATTTCTACACCTTAGCTCATGCATTTTTTCGATCTTTCTCTTCTACTTCATATTATGAAGAAAATCACATATATGATGAATATATTATTTTTAATAATCACAATTGAGGTGTTGGTATTCCAACTTATGCTCAAACATCTTATAAGCCTTGAATGGTTATATCTATAAATCGGAGTTGGCCATTACCCTATTTATAAGTATGAATAAGTGAAAACATGTGTCTTTTTTATTATTTTAAATATGCTCTGATGCAGATAATTAGGAGAAAAGAGGGAATGGTGAGAATAGGAAAGTGGGCTGTATAAAGTCGGAAATAAGCCCATTTATTACATAAATATCCACTGAAGGTGCGGGATTGAAAAGCCAGAAGTCATACAGAGTTGTTGGTTTGTTAATTGCATTTTGATAAATTCATTAAATAAACGCAAGATTTATAAATATTATGGTTCTAAGGTGAAGAATGTTTTGAGAGTTGTTAAGTGCTCACGCCTTAACACTCACGGCCAACGGGCCTCCTTTATTCGAATGAAACAATTAAAAAATTATTCGAATGAAACAATTTTTTTAATTAAATTGATTTATTTTACTGAAATTTTTCGTTAAATACATGTGATTTATTTTAATAAAAAAAAAAAAAAATCAGTCCCGTAACAGGCCACAAGGGCCCAGAGGGGCAGATACTGTAGAGGTATCTGATTCTTGACCATACGGCACACTAGGGAGATAGTGTGGTCAATACTATGATCCGGCCGCCTGATTTTCCCCTTGGCTGCTTCGACTGCTAGAGTCATTAGCACCCAAGGTACCCATTATTAATTAAATTAATTAAAGGCTGGGTGAGCCTAGGGACGATCTGGGACCCCAAATCCAACCCTCGAACGGCAGCACTAGAAGAAAAAATCTTTAGTGCGCGCTCGGGTTTTGAACCTGGTCCTCCAGTTCATTAGTCGAGTGCTCTACCACTGAGCTAACCTCGCCCCCTTATTTTAATAATCTTTTCTAAAAAAATGACAGTCCACTAAACTTTTTCTTATTTTTAATGAAAATTATTTTTACTGAACTTAAAGAATCTGAGTTTGTTGTTCAATGAACCACATTATTTTAAATGTATAAAAATAACGAATGAACAATGGAAAATAATTAATTATTCATTAAATAAAAAAAACTCAGTCAATGAATAAGTGAATAAATGAATAAATTCTTATTCACTAAAAATTTATTGAATAATGGGACAACCCTTATATTCATTGAATAAAAAATAAATCAGTGGATGAATACCTTATCCAATGAATAAATGTTGATTCAATACAAATTTATTTGAATTATTATTGAAAAAAAAAATGATGGAATAATGCCCTACTCTGTTTAAATTGTGAAGATATTTGTGATGGAACTGAAATATCCTTCTGGAGCTATTGTCTCCGCTTAGTTTTACCTAAAAGTGCATGTATTGAAGTTGCTCTCCAATACATTTTACCGCCTTATTCGGCTGTATAAATGTGCTAAATGACAAAGAAGAGTCAGTTACTTTCAAAAGCTGCAGGCAGTTCAATTACTTGGGAAGCATAATTTCAGCTGAGTGTAGTGTAGTGCCAGACATTAAAGCCCGAATCGCTGCATGAAATAGGTGTCTGTTTGGGGTGCAGAAAATATTGAGGTTCAAGGGGCTCTCCAGGACGGCAAAGGTTCATATTTACAAGACAGTCATACGCCCAGTAGTCACATGTGGAAGCGAGGCATGGGTACTAACCAAAGAAAGTACAAGAATGCTACTAGTCTGGGAGCGGAAGGTACTCAGAAGGATATACGGTCCGGTAAAGTGTGGCGACTTCTGGAGAATAAAAACCAATCAGGAGCTTAAAACGTTGTATTGAGACCGAGACATAATTTCTTTTATAAAACATCAAAGGCTCAAATGGTTGGGACGCGTCGAGAGAATACGTTGAAAGATTGCCAAGAAAGCTCCTTTATGGAATGCCAGGTGGCAGAAGAAGGCGGGGGAAAACCTCGATTGCGCTGGCTGGACGGCGTGGAGAAGGATTTAAAGGAAATGGGAATCCGTCGTTGGAGGAGTTTTGCCAGGAATGAGCTTTTGGCTGAGGCCTTGGTCCTTCACGGACTGTAGTGTCCGTCTGTAAGTAAAAGAACGCTAGTTAGCGTTCTGAATTATGGGACAGGGCTCTTGTAAAAATTTCAGGAAAAATTATTTTTTCCTGCAGAGAGTTAATCTTGGGAGTAACTGAAGATTAACAATGAGATCCACCAACCATCTCATATGAAGTTGTTAAATGTATTCGTTATAATTGTAAATAGAACGAGAAATTATTTTAGCAAAATTAACATTGGTTGTTACTTTTTTGACTCATAAGTCAAAAATACGTTTGGAATTAAACATCTCTCGATGCAAAAAATAAAATATGAATTCTTTTTTGAATAAGTTTTGAGAGTTTTCTTAGTAAAAAACAGGTTTATCTTCCAAAATAATTATTCGATCGAGTTGATAGTGGTCTCAATCGATTCAGCACAAAACAATATTTCTTAAATGATTCAGAAATCATAATGGTTCGAGTACCTAGGGGGTTTTCCCTCAAAATCGAGCGTTCGGCGCCACTGTGCGTTGGTACATTGTAAGCACACGTGTTTAAAGAGCATGCGAGACTCTAGTCCCCGGATTAGGGATGAGTTTGATAACGAGGTTAAAACTTTAGCGGGTATTATTGGTCTCACGGGCGATTTAACACAGCCCACCCCAGCGGCCCCTGCTGGCGGCGGTTTCAACTTACTTCGACAGTCGAGAGAACCCAACTCTACCCAGCTATCTGGGAAACAAGATCTCTTACACTTAGTTACGACCGAGTGCCCACTCAATTGGGGATCAGAACTTTTTCTACGATATAACTCTTTATATATTTTCTCTATGATGAAGAAAAGGGTTTGGGGACAAAGAAGATGTTTCCTTTCTTGGCACCTCTTACTCAAAACTACAACGTAGTACAATAAACAGTAAACTGATGATTATTACAGCGGGTAGAGCCCAAGTTAAACGACCATACGCACACATACGCGTTACCATACGCTCCGCATTAAAGCGCACTGGGCGCTCTGCTATTTAATGACGAAACTGGACAGACCAACCTGTGTCATGTATATAACAAACTTTACTATTAAGCAAATAATGGCGGAGAAAAGGAAGGAGACGGTGCCAAACTACCAAACCACATTAATGTACTTTTGACATATGACATTCCTTAAAATTAAAAAAGAAGAATTTGAACATTAGAACAAACAAGCAAAATGAAGCATGTTTTTATTTATTTTACAATTTATACTTACACTTAGTATAATAAATACGTTGTTCAAAATACTTATTTAGCCTGGTTAACTATACCCGTTCCCGTTGATCACCGAAGTTAAGCAAGGTCGGGAGCCTTAAAATGAAAAATTGCATTTCTATTGAAATTAAGCGGTATACTAGTTGTTTTAATGTAACGTTTCTTATACATCTCTAAACTTAACTAAAAATACTTAAAAGAAAAGAAAAATAACTAAGACAAAAAGAAGAAAAACATACACCTGATTTACCATCTTGTATGATACATGTGTTACAATAAACGGCCTTCTAAAAGGGGTACTTTTAGAAGGAATTTATATATATATATATATATATATATATATATATATACATATATATATATATATATATATATATATATATATATATATATATTATTCATTGAATAGACCTGTTAATGTGTTCTACCCACTAAACACTGAAATGAGTGACTCGCATATTCGAAAGCTCGGAAAGACAAATGAAATAAATATATAATAATTATAACGTTCGTTTATGACCTAGACAAAAATATTTAATCTATTGAAATGCCCCAAAACCGCTTCCCAAAACGTAGTAAAAAAAAAAAAATAATAATAACAGTAGCACCATAATACATTACTCTCCGTATTAAAACCGGTAGAGTACGTCTAAATTGAGTATGCCTGTCCGTCATTTCTACTTATTAGTTAGAGACGTCTTCCCCAAAACTGTAAAATAGTCGAAGAATCATTGCCAGCAAGCAATACTGATATGTGTCTGAGCTATTTTTGTTGTGATAACAGATGTTAGGTTAGAATTGTTATGCTTTATGTAAGATTAAATTGAAGTACATAGAGGTCGTGGGTTCGACTCATACTAAGTGTGATGACTTTTCTTTGGGAAAAAGAAAAAGTATCAGTTCTATCCTGTCTCTGAAAGGGAGGTAACCTTTAGAAAAACCGTTCCAAAAAATGTGTGTTTTGTAAATGTGAGCTCAGAAATGTAAATAAATAAACAATTTGAATTATTCATTTATATGCGCCTTAAAAATCATAAAGAGTGCTGATTTCCTGATGAACTTACTGATAAGATCAGTTTTAATATTATCCGATTACGAGTTAAAATAAATGTCTCTGAAGATGCCTGGAAAAATGTTGGAGTGCACGTTCTGAATTCTTAGCTGAAAGGAAGGATACAGAGAAGTGTGCGTGTGTCGTTATGCATCGCATAATTTTTGTTATTCTCTCTCATGAATAAAAATGATGTTTTTAAAATATTCCTAAACCTTTACGAGGGAGACAGAACTGTCATAGGAAATCGCGTGCAACACTTCTGCAGTGCGATAAGAATAAGGCACAAAAGTGGAACGGAAATGTTAAGGAATACTAATTCCTTTTGAAGGATAAAAATTATTTATTCCTGAATAGAAATTCTGCACGAGCTCTTTAAACGTGGAGTTGGAACAGCGCTTGGCGGAGGCGTTGCTAAATGTTTGAGGGAGACATAAGTTCGGCATCGGCGCTTTTAAGATTTCATTGGTGACATTGTGCAATCTACACAGAGCAGTTTAAACGCGCCTACAGTGCTGAGCAGTCGTCTGAGTTCTTGAAATATTGATACAATGTTCGATACGCAAGAAGATTTCTAATAATCTGTAATACTGAAAGAACTTGCGGGATGTTTCCTGTGATTATTAAAGGCGTATGAAAATTACCGAAAGATAATGGAAGGGTATACGTTCACCAACAACTTTTTCGTGGTTTTCTATTTTTTTTTTCTCGGCAAATATGTGTATTAGGCTCAGAGCACAACCCATTTATGCTGGATGGATAATGCTACTGAGCTAGAAAAAGCTGAAACTCAACGTTTGGAAACGCTGAGTATAACGTCAGGGCTGCACTTCAGTTGCTCGTGTAGAATCGGCCTTACATTTCTTGATGAAGACGAACGGAGTTATTATTATTAGAAGAGAAAATTGACTAAAATGTATGTATATTGGTAAGGCTAAATAACAAAAGTTGAAAAAAAAAAAAAAATTCAAAAAGTAGTTTCATTTTAGATGGAAACATTTTGTCAGAGCTGAGAGAAGAGGAAGAACTGAACCGTTTGAATGTTTCTGCATCAATGATTTTTAAACCTTGATAGGGAATCTGAGCACGGGAAGTGGCTGAGACAGATATGTTTACTTACTTCCAACGTAATTCCGTGTACATCGTGCTCAACTAATGAGGAAGTTGTTTTGGGAAAACAAACAAAACCTGGGCGATTACCTGAAAGACATCTTAAGAAAATAAACGTGCGGTGGAATTTTGTCTTCTCCTTCAACGAAATTATACAACATTTAAAATTAAAATTTTCGGGGGGGGGCTGGGAGAATTTCCGGGGTATTGAATACTAACAATTTAGAACTTGGAATAGTATTAAGCAAATAAAAAGCTATTACAACTAAATGAAATGATCTTATTTAATTTATTTTTAAGACACATTTTTACCATCAAATCGAAATTTCGGCGGGAGGGGGGCTGCAGACCCCTCAGCCCCCCCTTATATACGTCCATGCTGGTAATCTATAGATAACGGGTTATCTCTAGACTATCTGTTTCTTGGCACTGGTCCGGAGCGCCCCAGTGTCAAGAAACATTATACTTTGATTACTTATCAATTGATGTATAACGTATAGTATGACGGGGACCATGCTATAATAAACTGCAAAAAATTATGTAGTAGCGTTAATTTTGATGATACATTATTTAACGCAATATAATAAATACTTATCTGCCGCGACGTAGCACGGGTATTCGGCTAGTTTACTTATATTTCTTTGGTTATTGGATCAGCTGATTCTACTTTATTTATTGTAGTGATCATCTTTTTTGTAGGAAAAAGAAATTACTTTACGCAGCTCCTCCGGGAAAATTCAATGGAACAATGAGTTTAAATGTTTTAAATATTGCTTGATAGCTTATAATAAAAGGGGCCCTACACAATATCGAACAAAGTCGTTTTATTTCCTGTAATTAGGTCTCATGATAGACGACAATCAATGCTTCCGGCTTCACTTCACTTGTAACCGATATGCCCATCGTTAGGGTTCCTATTCACAGATGGCAATGAATACCTCAAGGCTAGGCCTGCGCAGTCCAAATCGTGAGATATCCTTTAGCGTGTATGAGACAGCCTTGAGGACAGAGTTGAACTGTACAGTTCATCGAAGTAGAATGAAAACACCAATAGATTTAACTGTACAGTCCAATGAGATCGGTACTGTGCAGGCCAGGCCCGACGTCGTGGACAAAAAGATATTTGCTTCACATACAGTTGGTCTACTATAACTGGACTGTGCAGTCCCGGCCTTGAAGTAAGTTAACTTATCGTGTGTGTTTTGGACCCGTACAGTCTAAACCTTGAGGCCAAACTTTACAGTTCCGACGTTAAGATTTGAAATGAACCACCATTGAAAAATAACTCACATATCTTCAGATAACGTAATAGTCCGAGAGCCAGGCAACGCACTTTTCATGAAGTGTTTTATACATCTTGAAATTTTGCTAGAACGTACATCTTGGATATATAAGAAGGTATATATGTGTTTCCTGGACATACCTTGGAACCCAGGTACTGCACATAGGGGAAAGGTACAAAAAAATATTTCCCAAAAATAGAGTTTTATTTAGAAGCCAACTATCTTTAATGTAAAATTAAGACAATTTTACAATGAATAATAAATACGGCAGACACTTTTAAGGGGTATAACACGTAAAAAAAAAAAAAAAAAGTTGTTTTTATTCTAATATTAAATGAGAGTTTATTCGCGCTGCCATTAAAACCGGAACAGCTGCACTCTTACGGTTACGCGCAGTGTATTGCAGTCTATCATAGGCAACATTTATTTTTATATTTCCTGATAATTATACCCCACAAAAGTGTCTGCCCTTTAGCAATTATTTTCAAATATGTTTATTGAAGACGCTGTTTAAATCGCAGCGTGAATAAAGCACTTCATTTAATAATAAAAAAAAAAAACTAGGTACTTTGTTTTGTTTTTTTAAAATTTACATTTTAACCCCCTTATTTATTATTAATTTTAAAATTGCCTTAATTTGTAATTTTTTTCATTAACGTATGGCAATGGCAGTGTCAATCCAGGGTTAAAATCTAATAACACCAACCTCCGAAATGTGAGTCCTACAAGATTTTAACCTAGCCTATGACATTGACCGTATCAAGGCCTACTTGTGTGCCTAGTTTGATGAAAATCGGTAAAACGATGTGGATTTGTGTAAGGAACAAACATACAGACAGACAGCTGGTAGACGTTTTTGATCTAGCTTACGAGAGTTCCCGGATCAAGACCTATCAGTGTTCCAAGTTTGGTCAAAATCAGTCAAACGGTGTGGATTTGTATAAGGAACAAACAGATAAACAGACAGACACGTGATATATATATATATATATATATATATATATATATATATATATATATATAAACATTCTTATAGGGGTCATTTTCGAAATTTAAGAAATACCGTTTTTTCTGTAAATATTTTTTATAAAATTTCTGAGCTGGGAAAAGTAATGAAAACACGTTTTATTTTTAAGTTATGCCGTGCATTTAACAAAACTTGTATTTTTTTTTCAATTTCATCGACTAACAAAAAATCCAAAATAAAAAAAAGTTTGAATTTACTCACATTCGAGAAAACTTTTCAATATTTCTTTCATGAAAGCAACATACAATAGGTAGATTTTATAAAATATGAGTAGAAAATAAGAGCTGGTTAGAACCGGTTTGAAGTAGTTGAACTGTGGAGTAAATAGATTTGAAGATATTCTTCAAGGAATCGAGGAAAGGATGGCTTCCGGTTCTCCTCACCCTCCCTCATAACTATATTAGATTCGTCCATCCAGGTCTCACCCCCTGAATCAAGTATCATTTGGAATCGTCCAATTAGTTTTCAGTCTAGCTCGTGAATTCGAACCGTTTACACCTCATTTCAATCACTCGTTGTTCCTCTCCGGTTAGTGGTTATTTTGTAAAATTAACGTTTATTTCAAGAAATATACTTAATAACAGACTTAAGACGTGCTTTACATGAAGACAGCCAGGATTTACTTGATCGTCCTCGTCTACGTGGCAGGAACTCTTTTATGTAAGTAAGATTCTTCATACATTTGCTGTAAATGGGATCTTTAACCAATATCCAAAGGAATTTAGCCACTGGGGCCGCAATCAGTTCATTTTGCATTAATTTAGTTGTGTTAACCTGTTCTAGATTAATACTAAGACATTCAATTATTTATGTATAAGTCTTAAAAGGGACGTTAAAGTAACTGAAGAAAATACATTTTAATTCTTTGAAAACAAAATGGCGGCACGATGTCTGAAGGCGGCAATTTTTAATGTACACTCAGCGTCAAAATCTGGCAGTGTCATTTAGCATTATAGCCCATATCAAAATGTATATTAAATAAAAATGTTTGAAAGTGGATTCTAGATGCGTAAAAATGTTAGACACACTATGTAAAATGTTATTTCTGACCTTTCAACCTACTAGATCAACAAAAAAAATACCAATTCGATTATTTTTAACATATCTGGCAATGTAATTAACTATTATACCCCATATCAAAATATATATAAAATAAAAATGTTTAAAAACCTGTCCTAGAATAATCCTGAGACTGTATTTTTCAGTTCTTTATGCCATAAGTTTTATAGGGGATGTTAAAGTAACCGAAGAAAATAATATTAATTCTTTGAAAACAAAATGGCGGCACGTTGTCTGCAGGTGGCAATTTTTAATGTACACTCAGCGTAAAAATGTTAGAACACTATGCAAAATTTTATTTCTGACCTTTCACTCTACTAGATCAACAAAAAAAATAAATAAATAAATACTAATTCGATATCCAGGTTTCATAAAAATTGAAAAAGACCAACCAGGTCTCCCAGTTTGAAACATTTTATATTTTAATAATTTTAAACAATATTTCGGCTTAATGCCATCATCAGTAACTCTCTGGGGGAAAACAATTCAAAATCATAGAACGCCAACAACTTTTTTTTCAGTACATGTAACCCACTGTTCCCATGTAACCAACTTATCTTGAACTTATCTGGCAATGCCATTTAGTATTATAACCAATTACAAAATATATTCAAAATAAAAATGGTTTCTAGAGGCATCAAAATGTTATAAACACTTTGCAAAATGTTATTTCTGACCTTTCAATCTACTAGATCAAAAAAAAAAAAAAAAAAAAATACTAATTTGATATCTAGGTTTCATAAAAAAGTCGAAAGGCCAATCAGGCAGGTCTCCCAGTTTCAAATTTTTTATATTTTAATAATTGTAAACAATATTTCGACTTAATGCCATTATCAGGAAATCTCTGGAAAAAGAATTTCAAAATCTTAGAACACCAACCAAATTTTTTTCAATAGATGTAACCCATTGTATCTTACTTACTTATTAATATCACAGTCTAAAAATATCACAATTTTACATGATTCACATAATTTCTTTGCTCGTCATTTAATTTTATAAAAGTATATTTGAAAACAGGTAAATATGACCAAGTCATACCGGTCCCCCATGGGGTATATAAGTGGGGGCGGCAGCCGCCCGAAATTTTGATTTGATGGTAAAAATGTGTCATAAAACCCTTAAAAATAAATTAAATAAGATCACTTAGTTCATAAAAAATATTTTATTTATATTTTAATAGCGTTTTAGTCGCCTAAAACTATTAAAAGTTGTAGATTGTTAGTATTACATACCCCGGAAATGGTACCAGCCCCTCCCCCCTGAAATTTTGCCAGCCCCCCCAAAATTTGCCAGCCCAAATTATTTTACAAAGTTGGTAACGCCCGGAAACCTCCTCCCATTGCCCAGTTTGACTCCCTCTTAGAGGTAGCACTTTCAACTCAATACTTATTCGATTATTTTTAACTTATATTGAACTTATCTGCCAATACCATTTGGTATTATAACCCATTACAAAATATATATATATATATATATATATATATATATATATATATATATATATATATATATATATGAAATAAAAATGCTTAAAAATTGATTCTAGAGGGGTCAAAATGTTAGACACACTTAGGAAGAGGAAAATAATAAAAGAGGAATTTAAAATTCTGTGGCTTTTCCACTACCTTTTATTACTTCAAAAGTCCTTTTTATAATTGAATTAAATAATTTTTCTAATGTTTCGTGAGGTCTGTCTTCCCATGAAGCTAGAATTGCACTTTTTAGATCAACAATTGTGGAATATTGCCTTAACTCCCTATATCCCTACCGTTCTTGTAAGAATTCCCTTGAAATTTTCAGCAGAATTGAGGTATGGAGAAATAGCAGGCCAATCTAGATTGTCTACATTGTTTTAGAAGAACATTTTCTTGATAATTCTTGCCGATTGGATTGGAATCTAATCTTTACCCAATCCATAATATTCCCTCTGCCCATTTACCGCCGAGATAATATAAGTTCTTCTTTCCATACAATTCAAATGTTTTGCCATCAGAAAAAATAACTTTCTTCCATTAATTAGTCCTTAACATTATGTTTTCTGCAAAAGTCATTCTAGGGTCATTCCAAGCCAAATCATCCAGGGGTCGACACCCAAGGTTGTCAGATTTTGACGAAACTTGGTGAGTATATTCTAGTTATGGACATGAGTAAAAGTACCAAATTTTATGTAGTTATGTTCATTAGCTTCTGGAATGCAGCACTATAAAAATTCTTAAAAATGTGCAAAATATCATTGATCCGTACATCTGGCAACAATATATACTTTTACAACTTTTGCTATATCACTGTTAATTTTAATGATAGGGAGTTAATTTTTTTTTAATTTGTTCAGCATTAAATTTTCAGTGGAAATATATTGCTATATATAAGATTTAAACCCATAGAAATAGATAAAAAATTCTTAAATAGCGAAATTGAGATTGATTCGAACATTGATATACATCCATAAATTGCTGAATAACATGAGTCTACCTCCAAGAACACCTGAACCCATTATATCACCAAAAACTAGATTAAAAATGTAACAAATTGGTGTAATAAAACTAGTGTGCTTTTGAGGCTTTAATAATTTAAGAGTTGATCAAAGTTATACTATGAAAAAGTACATAAATCCGCTATTAGACTACTTCCATTAACTCTGAAAATACTCCAATAATACATATAAAAGACCATTATAATTTTGCTGGCTACTTACTAACTAAAAATACAAAAACATTTGTATTCTTAATGTTGAGTCTAAATTAGAGTTTTATAATAATAAAAAAAAGAAGAAAAAAAAGAGAGCTTGAAAAAAAAAAAAAAAAAAAATCATTTTATGTTAGAAATAATGTCTGCACCAGGATTAATTAAGAAATGTCAGATTTTGATAGTCATATTTATTTAAGAGAGGGGACATATTCACACAACGGGGGGGGGGGGGGGGGGGGGGGGGGACATAACGGATAGAGGCCGCCAAGCATCCTTCCACACATAATACTGGCTGTTCGTTACATCCTACAGTGATTTTTAGTAGAACCTCTAATCGACTCAAAGAGACTCCTGTCTGTTTTATATCTGACGACATAAGTCATGACGTTCCATTTGAATATTGCGTTCAGCAAAAGACAATGGATTTTATAGATTTAAATTTACCTTTCAAAAAACAGCTATATTAAAAATGCAGGAAAGTGGTGTAATAAACTTACTTTGCTTTTGATTTTTTACAAAATAAATTACAGCTTATCAAAGTTAATCTATTAAAAAGTATCAAAATGAGCTGTTAGGTATCAAACATTTCAACATATATTAACTCAATGTGATGTACAATAATAAATGAGCTGTTAGGTATCAAACATTTCAACATATACTAACTCAATGTGATGTACAATAATAAATGAGCTGTTAGGTATCAAACATTTCAACATATACTAACTCAATGTGATGTACAATAATAAATGAGCTGTTAGGTATCAAACATTTCAACATATACTAACTCAATGTGATGTACAATAATAAATGTGAAACTGCATTTGTAGTGAATACTATGTTATGTTTATTCGATGAAATAAATTAAAACAAATACATACAATTTCTACAATGCACAACTTATTTAGAATACTATAATATTACGCTTAATACTAAAATTTTATAACTTAAGCTTGTCATACATTTCCTAGAACTACCACAAGTTGGAATACAGTTTTTAACAACCCTCCTTGATTGTATAGCAGGTCTCAATTTTTTTTAGATTTTGTAATTTTGTAAAGATAACCTGTATGAGATATTATTCTTGGAGTTTCAATGAGACATAAAATATGTTCTGAAGGAATAAGACATTCATCTTGTTGCTTAGGCCAATAAAATGTTTCAGAAGGCCTATGTGGATGCATAAAAACAATTTTGTAGTCACCTTCTTCTTTGTTCAGTTGACTGACCATTCCAATCCACCAGTTAGCTTCAAAAACACAGGAAACATAATTATGAAGACTTGGTTTTAAGCACTGCAAAATTGTTTAACCCTGGAATCACAACATAATGAAGCTGTTACAAATCTCACAACGTGGGGTCATATATGACCCCATCTAGTCTTTCGTAATTCTTTTACAAATTTGGTGTTAGGTTTCTGAAATGGTATTTTAAGATGACTACCATGTATAATCTAACAATTTATAAGCAAATAATCTTATTTAATTGTAAACTGGGGGAGTGGGAAATCAAACATCAAAATACCACAAATTTAGACAATGTTTGTTTGAATATCTGTCCTCTGAATATGAACATTAAATATAACGTTTTCTCCTATAATATTTTATCTTTATGACTGCTAGAATAAAAAAATACTGTAATTAGTAAAATTGGTTTAAAAGGGAAAAAACATAGTGGCTTGAAAGTATACACATTATAATAATAAAAAAATAAAATAAAAATATTGATATTTTTGTATACACTTTTCAGATATACTTTGCCTATGTTCAGCACAGAGTCTCTTGCTACACTTTGCAGAATGTGTTACAGCTTTCCTGTATTTTTTACGATCAAAAAAACCACAGGGTATATATGGCCATGCACTTTTTCACTCGTATCACATACTTAACCAATTTCATTGCCTTCACTATCCAAAACGTCTCTAAACTCTCTGTTTTTCTCTTCTACAATTTGCCAAAATATCTAATAGTGAATTTCAACTTCAGTGCAAAATTATTTATCATTAGACATACTATATTCAATAAATGAAAATGTTACACAAACCACAACGTGGGGTCGCCCGTGACCCAAAGGCCTTATATACCTTCATAGGCCCAAAGCCCACTAATTTTATTACACCAATTTGTTGCATTTTTAATCTAGTTTTTGGTGCTATAATGGGTTCAGGTGTTCTTGGAGGTAGACTCATGTTATTCAACAATTTATGGATGTATATCAATGTTCGAATCAATCTCAATTTCGCTATTTAAGAATTTTTTAACTATTTCTATGGCTTTAAATCTTATATATAGCAATATATTTCCACTAACAATTTAATGCTGAACAAATTAAAAAAAAAATTAACTCCCTATCATTAAAATTAACAGTGTTATAGCAAAAGTTGTAAAAGTATATGCTTGTTTCATTCAATTAACTATTCTAAATTTTCTGAAACGCTAATAATTCTGGTATTTTTGACAAAACGTGTATTTATGAAACCCTGTATCTCCTGATCCCATTGAGATCCCATGATAAAATTTTTCCATATGTATTTAAACATTACAAACCATTTTTGGTAATTTTTTGAAATTTTTAAAATTGCCACTTTTTGAGAAATTTAAATTTAAAATTTCCAATTTTTTTTAATGCAACCACTACTTTGTGGCATATCATATTAAAGCCCCATTCAATAGCTTTAAAATTAAACCACTCCCAGGTTTATATCATCATTGGTTGCGAGCCTATAGGCATCTAAAGGTACCAAAATATGACACTTTTTCATAAAAATTTAAATCTTTAAAAATTAATAACTTAAAAAATAATTGTGCTACATAGCTGAAATTTGGTATTTTTCCATAAGTCTATGATATGTTACTGTATACCAAAAATCATGAAAATCTGAGACATCAAGTCCGAAAAGTGTGTTGATTTGACAAGGAATGACCCTATAATATTTCAGGAGCAAGCTTAGTTCTGTGCTATGGAAACGTCCGTTTTCGGAGAAATTCTAATCAAGCCATTGATTCAAAAATTAATATATTTCATATCGTCAGAATACATATAATATATAAATTGATTTTTTTTATGTCTGCCCAACCATAAATCAATAGAAACCATAAATAGAAGTTGCAGTTGTCCATTAACCAATTGAAAGACGACCTATGGTTACGAAATATAATACAAAATCAATGGCACTCAACAGGAATGAATTATTCATCCGAAGACCAAATCCATACATCTTATAATGTATTATGAATGTGTATGTTCTTTAAATATATATAACACAGAATTCCCATGATACATAGAGTTCAGTTGTTAACATGTTTGGTTTTATCAAAATATTTCCAATTTAAAAGGAAGGCGGACAAGTTAACATGATGCAGTGCTCATAATTTATCAAAGTGACTAGGTAGGGCACCAATTTTTATTTTAGAATTATCCTTAAGCTTTGTTTACACTTGAACACGAAGTTGCACAACAATGTAGCTGTCACGATACATTGTTTCAATAAGGACCCACAACTTGTTTTGTGTATCACGAGTGTTTTGCGGGTATGTTGCCTCGTGGGGTGTACCTCGGTTAAGGAAGACTTGTTAATCCCTGGAATGGCTTTGGATGATAGAAACCCCTACGGAAGATGAAAACAGTTTTAGGTAATGCTTAGGAACGCTGTGCATTAATCCTATCGGAGACTACGGAGACAACGTTATAATATGGAAATAGGATTATCGGTCAATTAAGGCCATTTTAAAGGTACGTCTGACGTTTAGAGTCAGTAAACGCATTATCTAATTATGTTCGAACCGAAGCGAGAGGTCCGGAGAGCAGGGCGGATGTGGCGAGAAAGGGGGCATTTTTGTTTTAGCAAAGAACACAAACTTCATAGCGCTGATTTTTTTGGCGGTCGTCTAGTTCATGTGGAACCCAGCATTCGATATTTTCACTTTTCCTTGAGGTGGTCATAGACGGTCGATTGGCTAGCTTTAAGTTTATCTGCAAGTTCTCGAAAAGTTATTCTGGAGTTTTCTTCCATCAATATTCGCAAGACATATTATATTCAAGGCTGAAGTCTGCATATGCCGAAATTTTTTAGACCACCTTAAAATTGTGCACTCATTAACACTACCCTCGCCCCAGACTTGGTTGATGTTTCTAGCTGACTGGGCTCCGCTTCGGCCGAGTTCATCCTCGTAAAAGTAAATCGTATGAAATTCACGATTTGACATCGTAGGAAAGACTGAATTATTTCCAAGTAGTAAAATGCTACAGAGGTAAAAAACATTATCATTTAGAAGAGGATTAGTAAGTGTTGACGCTCATACAAATGAATAATCCAGTAAACGTAAACAGATTATTATATAGAGGATTTATTAAAATAAAACATAAAATCCTGCATTATTTTCCCGACAAACCTGTGTATATATCTTATTTTTTTGTCACCTGTAGGTCGATTATTTCTCGGTAATTTTGTGCCATCAGGTAGACGACATAAGGTAGTTATTTATCCTTATGTGGCGGAGGAAAGACGTTAAAAGTCATATTGCAAATATAGACGTAAATATATCCTCGATACAAATGCAAAGTACGGAATGTGAAAAAATGCATTATTCATTTTCAATTTATACTGATTGCTGTTGGATCACTGATGTACGTTGTGGCAAAGTCTTGAAAATTAAAGACAAATAATTATCAATCACAGAATGTGCATTAAGTCTAATTAAAATTCATCTATTGATAAAATATATAAGAAGTCATAAATAACGTACCATACCACTTTTCACATTCGAAACTTTACATTTGTCTCGACGATATGATGTTTCCTACAGTATTTGTTTGATGGTTAACGTAAAGCCACATCCTCGAAACTAGCTTTTGGGAAGGTTTAGCTTTTCATTGATTATTGAAGGAGAATAGAGACCGATGCCGAGAACAATACTCCCCTTGCATGAAGCTATCTCACTTGGCAATCTGATGCACTAACCATATGCAGGTGCAGCCGTCATCTCGCATTGTATTCCAGGCAAAACAGATACTTGAGAATCGGGTACTAGTTTCTGCTTGATAGAGATATCACAATTACCTTTTTCAGCAGTGCGTTGCTTTTACTGCTGTTTGCAGGTTGTTGTTCTTTATACCTAGTGCTCAGTATTTTCATCAAATTTCATTAAAAACTTATCAAGGACTGATAATGGAATTTTACTTTTTATGGAACCTGATATGCTATAATCCAAATAAAACAATTTTATCGAGATGAGGGTAGCCATACCAGGCCGTTGGTCTTCAGTTAGATTTCAAGTGGAATGGACGTCCCGGTGTGTACGTAGGGAATCTCCTTTGTTGAGTCATCCATTTACAAAAGGACCCACGTCCTGCATACAGTTCCAAAACAACCCCTTGTCCAAAATATTATTAACTTTTTCTTAAAAACTATTGTAGTAAAAGGGTAAAACGTCATGGAACCCTGTGTAGTAAAACAACACCCTTTAAAAAAAAAAAAAAACTTTCAACGGTAATTAAAAACATTAGATCCTGTAACAGTTTTTTTCGTTTTCATTTGTTCTCTAAGCCTGTTATCACTCGGGCTCTTCCCGCTGAGACTCACTCATCTGTACCTATCTTGGAGTATGAGACAGAGATTATGATCTTCCTTTTCAGATTCTGCTGAATTTACTCTAGTACCTGTTCGTGTACTAGTAGACCCTATATTGAATCATATGATACAAAATAATAATCGTTTTATGAGGGAAATGTTTCTTATTTGGAGGTTTCGTGGATTATAATCTAATTTTTGTGTTCAAAAATTGTTTTTTGTGTATGTGAAAATACCCCAACCTAAGGTCACTGTATTAATATGACACCTGACTACAATGAATAGATAACTAATTAAAGCTAGAAGGATTCTCCTAAAATTCAAATATTATATTCATATAATAAATTGACTGGTCTCCTCGTGGTAGAATGACAAGCTCATCGGAGTCCCACCTAATAAGATGCAGGGTTTCATCTCTGGACCCTTTGAAAAAATTCCCTTCTTCACCATGGACGTTTTGAGATGTGGCAACCTATAGATAGATCGGTGCTAATTGCCTAGATCCTGATAAGTAATTGACAAAAATACTAAAAATTTATTTAAAAAAAAACGACAAATATAGTTATTAATAAATACACAAGGCTTAATACAACGTTTACGGCTTAACGTTATGGGCAAACTTTGACATGTTGTGGGCCAAAATGTAGTGTGTATATACGAACGCGTGCCACGTTGATGGTTCAAAATAAACTAACGTCGTTTTTTATAATAGTGCCCATAATCAGACATGAAATAATACAACAATTATTATTGTAATATTATATATTTAAATAACAAAATGAAATGAAAAAACTAAGGTTCAACATTATAATTAAATGATGCAATTTGGAATTATTACAAGCTACGAAAGTTAAAAGGCGACACGAAATCAATGAAACCCTTGAGCTTGAATTTTGGAAACTAATCCATCGATTTTTGGATTAATTCAACTGATACAAAGACGTAAAGACTTTTCCAAATTATCGACAGTCAGCCTTGTACGATGTTTATATTTATTAACTTTCATCATTAAAAAGAACCGTTTATTTATAAGTACTGCCGAATGCACAAACCAATATTCTTGCGAATTTTCTAAAATGGTCTTGTTTGAGGTATTTTTTGTAGAAAATTTTAATTGGGTTTTTCAAAATGTCTCACGGGCTGGTTGTTGCCCACATATGGCTTATATGATCGCTATGCACATCTAATATGGCTTGCAATTCATGGATAGTGGAATTATGGTGAAATAAATCATTTGAATCAGGTTTAATGGCTAGATCATCAACAATGGTTGATTAATGAGAGAATGACTGGGTTTGGTTCCGTGCTTCGCCCCATTCTCTCATCCCTCCTCAATATAAAAATAAAAAGAAAAAAAAAAACTGTCACCATTTGTAAAAAGGATAATAAAGGTTTTGTTTTTATTTATATAATATTAGCTCCCATTGCCATGAGTTATGGTGTGGTATTCAAGTTTGATATTTTATTTCGCTCTGAAGGTTTTGGTTTATTTATTCCGTTAGGCTATATAATCGTCTCTAAATTTCAGACAAAATTATATTGACGATGTCAATAAATCAACATTGAAGTCAAAATGTCTGACTCACTGGAACTGCGTCGTGTTTTGGAAAGATTTGAATAGAAATGGTTACTAATTTGTTATATATATATATATATATATATATATATATATATATATATAACAAATATATACATACAAAAATACATACATATATTATATATATGTATGTATATATATATATATATATATATATATATATATATATATATATATATGTATGTATGTATATAATTCTGTTGGCTCTCTAGATTTTTCAAAAGTAGTTGTGTTTAGAGGCTTCGAGGAACTTAATGTATGGAAACGAAATAAACAATTACCTAACAAATTTTCGGTTGCGGCCAAAGGAAATATAAGAAATAATAATTTGTTAATACAATTGTATTCTTGGAATCTTCTTAAATGTCTCGAAAACGGTAGGCCAGTCATGGTATGTTGAAGGTAATTTTTTAAAAGGTTAATACATATATACGATTCATTTGATGTCCCACATGATGGGTTTCGTGAGGAATGATGGGTTGTTCCGAAGGAACAAATACATAACTGGTAGCCCCCACGGATTCTGAGTTAAACAAAACTTTTCAGAATTTTTCGATTTTTGCCTTTAATAAAACCCTAATGTCTATCATCCTGCAAAATTCCAATTATTTTATCTGTTATTTTCAAACTGACGGATTCCTTCCTATAGTGGTAGCATCGAACTAAAGTATGGTTTATAGAAAAAGTTTTAGTAGGTCTTCTTTCAACATAAGGAATCCACCTGAAACATTTGTGTCATTAGATTAGGTGATTTATATTATTACAAAATATTGAAATAAATAGCAATTGCTTCCATTCCTAGATCTCCGGATGTCACCTGGGGACTGTTACTCCTAGACTTTTATGTGTATTAACAAATTCACTTTTTAGGATTGCAACATCAAGACCTAAAAGTACACAGTTACTTATATTATTCATACTTAGTTGTTTCACACAACCTCGGACGAGGAAAATATGAATCGGATTGCCTTCGGGTAAATGTGTTTTTCCTCTTGGGATAGGGAGTCCGCAGAAAGGCGGATCCGGATCTGGCTAATTGAAATTCAGAGCTGTGCTGGAAAAGTCTGTAGCTAATTAGAGCGAATAACTCCTCATTTGGCCGACACCTACTGTCCTCGCCCGATTCTAATCTTCTTGCTAAAAAGTACCTAGCCAGACTTAACACCTTGCTCTGCTTCCTTTAATTCCAAGTCTCTAGCTTTTCGGGAAGTGCCTAATAATTTTGATGAGTGAGTGAATGAGTGTTGTACAAATTCCGATTTTCCATCGGCTATATCTCAGAAACGATTCAGTATAGAATTATGAAACTCTCCAAGTTTACTTACATCTGTTAGTATAACACCTGTGTAAAATTTCATATGTTTATCTTTACCTGGTTCAAAGAGGGTAAAAATCGGCTCTAATATTTACACAAAGTGTGTAATATACACACAGTGTGCGTAGGCCGGACCTTGGCCTAGCGCAGTACCGTGAACCTAGATATTGCCCTAATTGTATAGTGTGCTACAGATGAGAAGGGAAGGGGAAACTATAATACTAAATAATATATGATATTATGCCAATGAATATTATATTAGCTGGGTAATTCAAACACGCATTGTTAATTCAGCCTAAGTAAAATCCCTACTGCTAACGCCGGGGTCACAGAATTTGCTATTTACCATTTTTTTAATAAGATTTTAAACCTTTTTTATTAATCATTTATTTTTTTTAAACACATACTATCGAAACGCAAGCAACGAGACGCCATAAACATACCAAATGACATGAACTTTTAACCGATTACAGTCCACATTTTGAAACAATTACCTTATATCTTAGGCTGCACCTACATTGGACCCGTAATTCTCCCGATCCGATCCGATCCGATTTCATTGGATCGACAGCGGCCGACGTGAATGCCTACATTGGTCTCGACCCGATCCGATCCGATTAAGTCACAGCTCGTCAGTAATGACCTCGTAGTATAGTGAAAATGAGTGATTAATTAAAGAAATACTATCTAATAAGCATAGAAACCTTTGATTAGGTTGAATGTTGGAGGTAAGAGAAGTATTGGTATTCATATTTTAAAATTATTTATAAGAAAGGTAACTCGGTAGAAGATTATAAGCATTGGAAGGTTACAAACGTTAGAAGATTATAAACATTGGTAGGTTATAGACGTTGGATGGTTATAAACATCTTTCCACGCAATTTAATAAACAAGGGAAAGTAAAAACAAAAATGTGAATTGACAAAGTTGTTCAAATTTCATTTCCTTTGATATATATAAAAAAAAAAATGCATCGAAGTTGGTTAAGATTTAGAACTTGTAGACCTTCTTGAAAGACAGAGTGGTTTAGCGCCATTTTGCTTTGTCGGTCCGAAATCGGTCTAGAAACAAACAAGTTTGAACGGCCAAGAATCGGTGGCCGTTGGATTGGACCGCATTGGATCGGGTCGTGACCAATGTAGGCACTTCCAATGAGATGCATGTGTTTATTTTTATTCCAACAGTCGGATTGGATCGGATCGGAACTGGTCCAGTGTAGGTGCACCCTTAGACAAATATTTGCACAAACAGACAAATAAGAAAACACTTATTAGTCACCGTGAAGTGAATAATGCGTACCCTTGGCAATGTAAATTCGTTTCTATCAACTCCAGGTTTCAGCAATACAAAATTTCAATTCCAATTTCTTTCTTTACTTCATGTATATGTAAATATTAATTATTATAAATTCATAGACCTGTTCTTGGGTTATAACCACTAATCATCGTTGTCGAGAGGAAATGTCACATTAGCATGCTCTAAAACACAAATAAATATATAAATATAACTCAACTACAATTTCTTTTATCATATTATTATTTCACCATCTTATATTATTGTACGCCGACTGAGTGTGTGTATACTCATGATTCCTTGAATTTGTTACCCTTGAGTCATTCACCAAAAGTTCCGTAACTCTTAAAAAACAAAATGACGAATGAAAGTGAACGGAAAGTGTAAATAGTAGATAGTAACATGTGTTAAAAGGGCGTGAATATCTGGCGCGAATGGGTTATCTGTTTTTCTCTTTTTTACTCCTATATTGGGAGGGCCTGTAATTGACTGCATGCCTTATCGGGAACCGATGTTTCTATCCGTCAAAACACCCGAAAAGGATTCTGTTTCAGTATTTCTTCCACCTTTAAACAATTATCCCTTTCGTTTCTTTCACGCTTACATTTGATTTCTTTCTTTTTTGATTTACCGCCTTTCCTCTCCCCTCCCCTGAATAGGAAGGAAAACCGCTTATTGACGTCAACCTTGTGTCGTGTTCCGATATATATATATATATATATATATATATATATATATATATATATAAAATCAGTCCCGTAGGAGGCCCAGGAGGGCCTGCTTTCGTCAGTGTCTGCAAGGAGGGCAGTTGTAAGAAATTTTACATTTTTCTTTTTTTTTCTTTTTTTTTCTTTTTTTATTCAACTTTTATGTAAGACTCTTACTATAATCATTAAATACCAGTTTCATCAAGAATAATTTGCATTTAATGCTGATAATATCACGAAAATAAACATAATATTACTTTTATTTATTTAATGTTTTTTCATTCTTGAATACCAAATACATTATGAAATTTAAAGATAATTTCAGTTCTGAGTACACCGTTAGAAAGTTGATTAAATTTTACAACTTCTGTGAGATTCGGCAGTCTGCAAGAGTTTTTTTTAAGAGTAGTGTTTTTCGAAATGTCGTCATTAACTAGAAGCTTTCATTAATTTCTACTTTTTGAATTGATATTACGGTATGAATAAGATATCTGTGAACATTCTATGTACATTACCTTTAAAGAAATTTTTTTTTTTTTTTTTTTTTTTTTTTTTTTTTATGTGTAAAAAAATTGTTCTTTATTGGTAATTTACAATCTGCACAGTTATGTACAGTAAGTAAATATGGTCAAAATATACATAAAACACAGTGAATGAGATGAGAGGAGAAGGCAGACATTACTCCCACTCCCAATGAAAGTTATGGTATTTCTTATTTTAATTAAAAATTGGTCTCTTTTTTAAACTATATACATTATTTACAATATTTACATTATTTTATAAGACAGGCTAATTAACCAGTAGTAAATTGTCTCGTGGCCAATGGCGGCGAAGGCGCCGATGAGGATTATCTGGGATGACATTGGAAGAGAGGGATCTGCCAAGAGGATTGGGGTGGGCTGGGAGTTTTGAGAAAAAGGTCAGGAATCGGGATTTGGCTAAAGAAAATTTTATGATTATTTCAAAATCGCTTAAAAAAATGTGTACAAGCAGAGAAAATCTGAGTTGTACTACCAAAAACACGGGTTTTTCTAAAGAACCTTTAGAACGGCTTATGTTTGGAATGGAGTGTGAAAGAAATGTGTGGTTGGTTGTGTTGAAATACATTTTTTGTCTAGTTTTAAACCCTGAAGGATTGTCATTAACTTGTTATAATCTTGTAAAGCACCTCAATGATAAACAACCGTTTTAAGAAAATATGATACAGTCGAGGCTGAACATAAATATGGAATATTACCTTTGTATAACGTTTAATCGAATAATTTTCCTTATACAAATTTAACTTTATGAAAGTTCAACGGGATAAATGAAAAGTGAGGAAATAGAATTAGGCTCCCGTGGGGAAAAGGAAAACATGGCCTACAGCCCCCCCCCCCCTAAAAAAAGAGCTCAAACGGCTCAAAGTGTTCCTTCAAAAAAAGAAAAAGGATTGTCAAAGAAAACAGTGGACCTGTGTTGGTTTTGATTACTTGACTATCTCTTTGGTAAATACTGTACACCGAATACCGAATAGCCTACATCTTTGCCTTTAAAATTTCAAAGAGTAAAGTGTTTTACTTTGAATCAACTACCAATCATGTTTATTCTTCAATTCCTGTGTCAATTATTTTGATTAGTACTTGTGGTTTGTGGATATTTGGGTAGACATTCTTGGCTTACGATGCTGCTTTGAAGGATTAAGTGAGGTTTAAACCTCTGCGAAAGATAGGAACATTTAGAACTTACCTACAAGTCGGCCGGAGTGTAGTCTTGACCAGAATATCACCCAGGTGTGCTGTATGGTAAAGAATCAGATACCTATACAGTATCTGTACCTCTGGGCTCTTGTGGCTTTTTAAGGGTTTGTTTATATGTATATACATATATATATATATATATATATATATATATATATATATATACATACATATATATATATATATATATATATATATATATATATATATGTATACATATATATATATATATATACATATATATATAGGGTGTCCCACATTGAGGTGTCATAGTTTTAAGGGTTTATTCTGCACTTCATTTGTAGTTCAGGGACGCAGAAATGAGTGTCCTGTCTCAACATGTAGCAGAGCTATCCGGATTTCTGGTCTATGTTTCGTAAATGACGACCACATTTTTAGAATCTACATTAAATTTCCAATAAGAAACACCCGTTATTGAAATGTTGTCATGTAAATTAGGAGCTACACTAAGAGCCATATAGATGTGAACTATTGTTATTAGTGTTTTCTTAACTCCTTCAATATTTTCTTAATCAGCTATTTGTAGACTTAGAGGATTGCCTCCGCCTCAAAAGTTGCCTTATTTTATAAGCTTTAAAATGGTACCTCGTTGTTTTAAAAACAAAAATTATTTAAGTATATTTTTTCTTATTTCTAAGTCAAAACCAATACATTTGCTTTAGAGTGAAGAAGCCATTTCGAACACATTATTTAATTTCACGCGAATATGGTGAAGTCCCATCCTTCCAACATTAGGTATACACACTTTTTGCTCAGATTAAGGATTAGGGGACACCTTGGAAAGAGTGAAATATGACAGAAGAACATTTTGGAAATAATCACAATTATTGTTATTATTTTAACACAATAAATACAGATCTTATATCTATCTATGTAACTGTGTTTATTCCGTAAATCTTTGACATTCATATGCACTTGTAAATAATACACCAGGAAGGATGTACATATTTTGAATTTATGTTGTAACTTGTTGTCTAAATTTTTCTCAAATATGCAATATTGTAAATGGGACCTATTATTATATCCTCAAATAATAAGTTTTTTCAAATACACAAGTGACTGAACTCTCTATTCCTAACTGAATTCTCTAATCCGACTGTACCCCGCATTTAATGAAAATTTTGAATTTAAATGACAAAAAAACCAAACAATATAAAATAAGTAAAAGTATTTAATAAATGTTTTTTAACAGAATTTTTCAATTTTGCTTATTAATATTTTACAAACATTCATATATTTCTGTAAAAGTTTGTTCATATAATTTTTTAGAATTGCTTTTAGGCTCGATAAATAAATAATTTTTGTATTGTACAAAAGTTTCTGAAAATAATTGAATGTTTGCTTACGGTAATATTTGAAATGGAATAAGTAAACGATGAAATTGATGTTAAGGCTTCCTCTTGATTGAAAATCTATCAGGCATCTTTAATGTGAAACATGTTTAGAAATAAAGTGACTCTTCAAAGTAGGTTTTTAGCATTATTAATGTTCTGCTGTTTGAGCGTCAATTAGAACACTCAACAAATTAAAACTGTTAATTTGTTTTATTTAATGGGGTCAATTTTAATTATGAAATTTATTTATTTAAAATTAAGTAAACTTCTCTCTCTCTTTCCTTCTCTCTCTCCTTCTTACTGCGGTTCTTTCTCGTATTCCCTCTTACCCCTTCTGATAAAATATCATAAAGTCAAGAAAAATGGGATATAATTTAGGAAGAATTTCAGCCTGCTAAAACATAATAAGTCCCTTTCGTTTAAAAAAACGTTTTGCTTTTGTAAAATTCCTGCTGATTAAATAATAATGACAATAAAAGGGGGGTCTCCATGTGGTAGGGTGGATAGTGTACCCGAATCATACATTTAATATGGAGAAAATATTATTAAAAAAAAAAAATAATATCTAACCCTTAAAAAAAGATTGTAATTAGTCTTACTTTATTATAATTGTCTTAATTTAAGACGATAACTTCATTAATTTATAAGTTTTAAAATACATTAATTTTCTTAGTTTGAGAAAAGTTTATAATTAGTCTTAGTTTAAGTTATAATTGCCACATTTGGTTTTAAGACAATAATTATAATAATCTATAACCAATTATGTTATGAAATAGTATAGTAGAAGTAATATAGTAGCGATATACAATAATATAAAAAACATCTCATCATTACACACCTATCCCTCAAACTCCTAAAAATCTCAAAATATAATTAAATAAATCAAAAATTTGTAATACAGAACCCAAACCCTTTCTAACCGATATACTGGAAGGCGCAAATAACCTTGTAGTAGAGCGTCAAACTCCATATCTATCTATCTATCAGCGCCTATTAGCGCCGATATCCATGGTGCGGCAAGAAACCTTTTTATCGGCCCTAACTATACGGCACTTCAAGGAGATAGTGTGGCCAGTACTATGCTCCGGCCGCCTGATTTCCCCATTCCCAGATACCCAATTAATTAAAGGCTGGGTTAGCCCTGGAACGATCTGGTGCCCCAAACCCGACCCTCGAACGACGACACTTCAGTGCGCGCTTGGGTTTTGAACCTGGGTCCTCCAGTTCATTAGTCAAGTGATGTACCACTGAGCTAACATTGCCCCTTGTATATACTAAAATTACCGCAATTGATATCCAATCTAGTACCTATATATATACTACACTTTTTGTTTTCTTTTTTTTTTACGGGGGATCGACATTTGGGCCATTAGCGCCAGTTAAGAACAAATATTATTTTATCTGTTATTTTCAAACTGACGGATTCCTTCCTATAGTGGTAGCATCGAACTAAAGTATGGTTTATAGAAAAAGTTTTAGTAGGTCTTCTTTCAACATAAGGAATCCACCTGAAACATTTGTGTCATTAGATTAGGTGATTTATATTATTACAAAATATTGAAATAAATAGCAATTGTTTCTATTCCTAGATCTCCGGATGTCACCTGGGGACTGTTACTGCTAGACTTTTATGTGTATTAACAAATTCACTTTTTTGGATTGCAACATCAAGACCTAAAAGTACACAGTTACTTATATTATTCATACTTAGTTGTTTCACACAACCTCGGACGAGGAAAATATGAATCGGATTGCCTTCGGGTAAATGTGTTTTTCCTCTCGGGATAGGGAGTCCGCAGAAAGGCGGATCCGGATCTGGCTAATTGAAATTCAGAGCTGTGCTGGAAAAGTCTGTAGCTAATTAGAGCGAATAACTCCTCATTTGGCCGACACCTACTGTCCTCGCCCGATTCTAATCTTCTTGCTAAAAAGTACCTAGCCAGACTTAACACCTTGCTCTGCTTCCTTTAATATTAGCTTAGCCATTCACTGGGAGCTACTCAGACGTTATTAATTTCAGTACAAACACACACATATACGCTGAAATTGGTGTATCTTATGCATAGTTCTGTTTGGATCATTTCTGTGGCTATTGAGGTTGCTCTCTCGCAAGAATTTGTGAAAAAATATTAAATCTCCACTAATATCTACTAGATTCCCAAAATGGCCCTCTTAAAATTTATCTATTTGGATATGTATGATTTTAAAATCCTGAAATCCTCTCCTTGTCTAGCACTACCCAACCACTCTCTCCACCACGGCGACTCAGTAGATTGTGACCAAGAGATCTGCTGCAGTGACCTAGTGAAGTGCATTATTCATTCCTCATTTTTCTTCCTTCATTTTCGACTCCAGCCACTGGTTGGAGTAGAAGGGAGCTTTGGGTGGGCCCCTTCCAACGTCAATTGAGCGTCTTTCTGGCGCTAATCAAGGATGAAGTTGGGAGGCCTCGAGCACATAACTCTCATATTGTATCATATATCGTATCACCAGATTTATTCATAAACAGTATATATATATGTCTGTCAAGACGAACGATATTTGCCCAAGTTTTAGCTGTGTCGCCACGAAACTTGGTATATAGCATTCCCTTAGCAAACGTTTGAATGAGTTCGTTAACCAGCAAAAATTGTCCATCTGGACGGGTGTTAACTCCAGGCTAAAGTTAATAACATTCCGCGTCCGTACGTTTTAGCACTATGAGGTTGACCTCACCACTCCATCCTGAAGGGTCGACTAGATAATATCAAATGTCAGAACCCAAAGAACTGCTCAAATTTGTGTTTGTGTGTGTTTATATATACAATAGAACACTGTCGAATTTCAACGGTCAAGTTCGTTAACCAGCAGAATCGCGCGCGCAAAAAAAAACAAAAAAGAAAAGAAAAAAAAAACGTTGAGATTACGTATATTTGTTAGCAGGCTTCCAGGTACTTTTTTTATAGGTTCTGTAACGTTGGGAAACGAATGAAACAATTATCAAGGATATATCTGTAACCTAATTCATATAGTTTTCCTAACCAATTTTAGTTTCGGTATTCAGAAATGATTGATTTAGTTGAAAATTGTTCCAGACGTTTGATATTAGTGTAATCGAAGACATTTAATTTTATTTTGTGTTTGGAGTTAAGGAAGTACTAGAAAAGAATTCATTATCTGGAATAAAAAGTATTGAGATCTTCGTATATCTTCTTAAATATCTCGAAAACGGTTAGGAAATCGTGGTAAGAGGAAGGTGGCCATTCAAAAGCTTACTAAATTCTGTACAGAAATGGTTGTGAAGTGATTTTCGATAAGACGATGTTTTTGTAATAGTGCAACAAAACTCGGTATATGTCCGTTGCCCAAAAAATGATGGATGCGAAAATCAGCTAAATCGGTCTATTTGAAATGGGGCTATACTCAAGAACCAAAGTTTAAATTTTCCTCTAATTGCCGAAATTTTGGTATACATTGTGAAGAACTTACAATAAAGGAGTGTTGTGATGACAAACAAGCAATTAGGGGTTTTTTAAGGATTAAAATTTTCAAAAAAAAAATAATTGCGTCAGCTGATCATTACTAACATAAAACTTATTTGTAAATATTACGTCGTATTTTTATCTTTTTTTATACAAAAATTCAACTTTATTTTATTTTGATAAAAATATATTTAAATCCAATTAAAAGTTATGATAATATATACCATATGAGTATTAATATCTCTGTCTCCCTCATTCATAGGAATCCAATTTTGATGTACTTCATCCCACTTGAGCGAAATTGTATTTATTTCTCATGATTTTGTCGGGATTTAACAACATAATTAAATTTTGTATTAGTCAAATTTGGAACGAATCTATTAACACAATATTTTATATGAGATGTTATTACCTACCGGATTTCTTTCAAGCCATTATTGTTTTCTGGACGACAATTGTTGCTTTTTTTCTGGACAATTATAATATATATAGGTTATTTTAAATGAATAATTCATATATACAGCGTAGACAAGCCATTTCCTGAGAAACGCGCTTAGTTATACATCTCTTGCGTGACAGGTTCTTTAAATCTTACTATGCCAACGATTGGTTAATTACTGGGGCTTAACGAATACTGCAAGTGGCTAATTAAAACACTACTCCAGTGTTTGTCAGTGTACTGGACTTGCAATCCTGGACACCTGTCAGATCCAGTCGAAGTGTCCGGTCAACTGACGGGAGCGTCTCATCCTGTGACCCGTATACAATTGTTCATTCATTTCGAAGATAATAGAACAAGTGGTTGCTACATGACTCACATTATATGTGAGGGAATAGGATCTCAATTAAGCCAGTAGATATACACACACACACACACACATATATATATATATACAGGGTGTCCCGTAAATGTCTAGTCATATTGTGAGGGGTGATAGAGGACCCTTAGGGGAACAAAAAATGATCTATGACGATTTCCCGAATTCTCGCCCATAAGGGAGAAAACGTCGTTTTATTGTTTTATCGAGACAAACGTACTTTTTAGAAGAATAATCGTTGTAGCTCCGTCCCAGGTGGTACTACTAAAAAGGGTGTGAAACCAATCGAAAGCTGAGTAAATTTACTATAAGACTAGTTGGGAGTAAACGTAAAAATGAATGAATGTAAGTATGTATATCTTCCCAAAAGAAGGCAATTCTAAATTTCCTGACATTTTATTGATATTTCTTTCCAGCGTTACTCCTCAATAAGCAGGATCTGAGATTTCCGGGTTTCAGAAAAACTTTCTCATTTAACCAGCTTTCCATTCATGTATCATAACCCTGTGTTATTGAAGTAGTTGAACGATTTAAGAACAAAAGTTTTAAAAAAAACATGGATCTGTGAAAAGAAAATTATATTTTTTTCTTCAATTTATTCAAAAAGCTGAAGGGAAATATTTTTTTTATAAATGTTTACATAAATATTAAGTAAATATTTACTTAGAAGAATAAAAAAAATTACTTCCACGGATATAAAAAAAAATCTTAAAACAGTAAATAAATAAAATACACATTTATTTTGAATTTATTAATCCAGGTACCTAATACTGGGTCCAGGAGGCGGCCATTAAGGATCCCCAACCATGCATTAACCTCAAAAATTACTATTTTTACCTATATCACGCATTTGAACACATTTTTACAGGACTGTGTACATATTATTTATGAGGGATAGAATTTTGAATTACCACAACAAAAACGCATGGGCTCAGAATCCCAGTGAGTTTCACAAGCGTAGCCATCAGTATTAATTTAAGGTAAAGCATTTGTTTTCTAAATATAAGTACCTGTAAAAATGTGTTCAAATGTGTGATCTAGGTAAAAATAATAATTTTTGAGGTTAATGTATGGTTGGGGATCCTTAATGGCCGCCTCCTGGACCCAGTATTAGGTACCTGGATTAATAAATTCAAAATAAATGTGTATTTTATTTATTTACTGTTTTAAGATTTGTTTTTATATCCGTGGAAGTAATTTTTTTTATTCTTCTAAGTAAATATTTACTTAATATTTATGTAAACATTTATAAAAATAAATATTTCCCTTCAGCTTTTTGAATAAATTGAAGAAAAAAATATAATTTTCTTTTCACAGATCCAAGTTTTTTTTTAAACTTTTGTACTTAAACAGTTCAAATACTTCAATAACACAGGGTTGTGATACATGAATGGAAAGCTGGTTAAATGAGGAAGTTTTTCTGAAACCCGGAAATCTCAGATCCTGCCCATTGAGGAGTAACGCTGGAAAGAAATATCAATAAAATGTCAGGAAATTTAGAATTGCCTTCTTTTGGTAAGATATACATACTTACATTCATTCATTTTTACGTTTACTCCCAACTAGACTTATAGTAAATTTACTCAGCTTTCGATTGGTTTCACTCCCTTTCTATTAGAACCACCTGGGACGGAGCTACAACGATTATGTTTCTAAAAACCACGTTTGTCTCGATAAAACAATAAAACGACGTTTTCTCCCTTATGGGCGAGAATTCGGGAAATCGTCATAGAACATTTTTTGTTCCCCTAAGGGTCCTCTATCACCCCTCTCAATATGACTAGACATTTACGGGACACCCTGTATATATATTATATGTATATGTATATATATATATATATATATATATATATATATATATATACATATAATAGACGTTTAGGTACAATCTGTAAAGTAATGTATTTGTAGATAGAAGTTGTATATACTAAGTATTTCGAATATTTATATATTAAGCACGGTACCTTTGTGTATAAAAAAATTATAAAAGAGGAAAATAACTGAAATAACAGTAAATAAAATGGTCATGGCCATGTTGAATTCACTGGTTCTAGTTGATCTTCCAAGTTGAGGAACGTTGGGCATGGCCAGTATCGGAATGGGTATCCAACCTCGTGCTGTTGGCATTATAAAAAAGGTGGCTACCTTTAGATAGCCTGCTATTAATAGCCCAATTGTTGATTCGCTGATAAACACAACATACACACAGACAATACATTAATAAGAAAAAAATAATATAATCAAAAAATAAGTATAAATAAAAATAAGAAAGAAGAATGAATAAATAAAGTAGATTACACAAGCAAAGAAATTATAAAAAGAACGAAAAGCACACACTCACACCAGCTGTTGCAAGGAGAATGTCCATTCTGGTTTCATTACAGCATTTAGCAACACGTTTTTGGAGAGTTGCCCACGCATTGCTTCCTATTCAGGCTCTTTTGAGAACAATCTATTTTCATATGAGGTTTCTTCTTATTATATTTCATTATTATAAATTATTTTGTTATGACAGATCACATTTATGGTGTACAACTTCACTGTATTCCTAGGATTTTTGGTGTTAAAGGTTTATTTATTTGGTGTGTTCCACTTTATTGGTGATCAAAGAACGGTATCCTATGGACTATTTATTCTAGAAAATCAGCACGGCGAATGTAGTTGTATAACATTTTAACTGTAAATGACTTTGTGTGAAGAGTTCACCGATCAATTTTACTTAGTATCTATGGAAGTACAATATTATTTTTAAGTAAACAGTGCTTATAGTTATCAAATAAGATTATATAATCCTGTGTTTTTGAGGTAGGTCAGTATGGTGTTGATGTACTGACTATTATTGCCTTGGCGTTCCTGCATATCATACGGGATGTTAATGTCGCATCGTCTTGGGCAGTCTGTCAGTATGTGTTTAATCGTAAGTTCTTTGTTACATATACTGCATATAGGTTTATCTCGTCTTGTCATAAGGTAGTAGTGAGTTTATCGAGTATGTCCAATCTATAGTCTAGCATGAATTATGATTTCACGACTGTTAACTCGATGACTGTCAATTGTGTTTTTTATTGTCCGGAGGTTATTTTCAGATAGTTGTGTCCATTTGTAGCTCCAATGTTGTTTTATTGTACGTTTTTTAGTTTTTGTCAGATCTAAACACAGGTTTAAATATACTTAAATCGACCAACATGTAGAGTTTAAAAGTACGAAAAATGAAGCATAATTCCATTCTTAAAAGGGACAAAAAAAAGAGGATGGAGTAGTCTAGAATGAATGAAAACGTTTAAGGAGAGTTATTATTTCTGCGTTGGAAGCTGTAGAAAGTTGAGTGCGAAAATTCGCCAAGGAGAGGAAATGTTGAAACCTTTATCTGAGCAATTAGTGTGCAATTAAGTGCAGGCCCCCTTCAATTAAAGGTTTCCTTTGAGTTTGTCTCTCTCTCTCCCTTTCGGAGGCACTTCTAGCACTTCTTAACCACGAAGGCACTTCTATCTGCTCCCTGGGGGGCAACTTCTCAATCCAAGCTGCCTCCTTTCTTTCTTGCTGCTTCTTCTTAACTTGGTAAGTCATTTTCCACCGTTGGCTGAATGAACTCCGAGCAGTTTGAAGTGGGCTCGTCGAACTTTGTCATCGGATGCCAAAACATCTCGGAGAATTATGGTTTAGCTCCTTCCACTTCGGTCTTCTTTATATTTACTAAAATAGAAGGCTTTTAGTGAAGTTGAAAGGAACAACGCCCATCCCAGTTAGCTCAATCAATTTATATACTCGTCCATTTGTCAATAAGAACAGCCAAACATGCTAAATAACTGGTGTTTCGGCTTCCATCGTCAATGGCATCAACGAGCTCACGCTTCAAAGAGAAATCGAAAACGGAGATGACGGTTGTTGCCCTCAAGCTACCTGAAGCCCGTAAATAGAGCTGCTGAGGAGGAACTGGTCTAGAAACACCTAGCACGTCCCAAGCAGGGAGAGGAAGAACTGCATTTAATCTTTTCCACTGACTTGACGCATATTGGACCGCCAAACACAACGGATGTTAGATGCCGATATAGTGCAATAAAAACTCATAAGAAAAAAATTCGTTTCGAGCTTTCTGCTCAAATTCAGGACCATAAATATGCTTTAGCTCCACCCGACAAACCTATGCAGTGTGCTGTATAACATACAGTCTTCTTTTTCGTACATGGCCACCCCGCCAGCGGGCACTTTTTTGTGACACATTTTTGTAACGTTTTTTCTCATTTTAGTCATCGCTAAAGCATATTTATGCTAAAACATTGACGCGAGTCTCAAGAAGAAGGATATTAATAATAAAAAAAAAAAAAAAAAAAAAATACACTGGAAGCGAAAAACTACCTCCTGAAATAAAAGCTTAAACATGAGTAATAATGCTAATCAGCAGCGAATAAATCTTTGGAACAATTGAATTTGTTTATAGAGGGTAGTTGATATATAAGATTTATTAAATGTGGTTTAACATGAGGACTCGAGAGTGCATCGTCAAAAGAATTTCGGGTGTAAAAGTTGATTAGACGAAAGGTTCGGGTAAGAACAAAAGGTTAATCGAGTAAATCTCCCGTATTCATGGATACGTATATATATATGGCTGCCTCTAAAGGCGATAGTGGTGACATATTGTGTTGTTTTTTTTTTTTTTTTTTTTTTTTTTTTCATACAGTAACACAGAATATAAGATTTTCGTAAAAAGCCACGGGTTGAGTTCGATAGTCAGCACGATTGCTGCTTTAAGAGTGCAGGCTCGACAAATGGATCCATTTTTTATTGAGCAACAGGAGGGAGTAATTTTTGTTCCCTTGAAAGGAAACTCGCTCAGTTTATACAGAGCTAATGAGAACGATATACATATTAGCAAAATCACAAGGTCTGTCCGCAAATATAATGTTTTCATATCTTTTTGGTGGAGATCGTCGTCACTGGCATTGGTTGGAGTAGTGTGGGCAAGCGCTTTCGTTACAATTACTTCTTCTTAAGCCACTGTTTTGGGTAGTCTTTGCTCCGCTGTGGCCTGAGAATGACTTCCGTGCTGTTAAAAGTGCTCGCCTGCAGTGGGTCAACTATTGCCAGTGACGTAGATATCCTCAAACAGGTATTCCAACAGGTCTTAGAAGACTAGAAGATGGCCAATTGTCTTCGATCTGCGCCATTGTCAAGCACGTCACCCTACGTTCTGAAGCCGATGACGTACCTATCGTGAAAGAACCCTCCTTAAAATTTAATTTATTTACAAAATGGGAAACATCATTGTAGATTTGGGATGTTGACTTCAATAGCTTAAGAGCGATAAGAGTTCCATTCTTATCAGTACAAGCTGAGATTTAATACGTCCACAAGGGTTAGGAATGCCCGCCTCTTATAAGCCTTTCCAAGAAGAGAAACCTATTTATCCCTTCTCCGAGAGATAAGGGGAGATGAAATAGCATTGAAAGATTCAACGGTGAGAATAAACAGATAACCACACAATGGGGGAGAGATCTTTTGGAATGGTAGCTTTCCTTTTCCTTTGGGCTTTACATGTCTCTATTAATGTTATTAAATTTATATTTTATAATTGTGATTAAGAAAATAATTTATTTTGTAATTAATTTATAAAGTTTAATAACCAAACGACTTAGTGGTTACTTACGTTTGAACTAAACAGACCCCGTTTGCCCTTTTATCACACAAAACCACTTAATGTTCCCGCTAATTTTGTACATCCAGTAACCTTAGCATCGACAAAGAGAAGCTATCTTCAGCTTATAGTTTTTATGAAAATTCCAAATACTATCTCATTTTATACTTGTGACTTGTTACTTTTGCTCCTGCAGCGTTAATACAAGACTATTCTCTGAAGTATTATACGCCAAATATATATTAATTTTCGGTTCGAGGTTAAGAGTTTCACTGTTAAAACTGTTGAAAACCTCTAAACACTCGAGGCTACGCTATGTGGACGTTGAGTGAATTCGGAATTGGTCTTCATGTCTACAGCCTGGGAGATCACAGGTTAGGGACGTGAAGGAAAGCATCTTCGAAGATGACTATTCTAAAAATGGTACTTTAGGCCTCCCAACTTTATTCCTGACAATTATGTGAAGTTTTATACCCAGAGAAAGGGCAAATATTGATTTTTCTGTTGTTTCTGTTAGTCGTTTCAGCAGGAAAAAGCCACTGAACGATACAAGCAGCCTTTCATTACTTGAAGGTTGAGTGGCTTCAGCGTTGCCCTATTAGGGTTCGCCTATCTACACCACAGTAGTTACTTGCTTACATTTTTATCACTTGCTGGGTTGTTAGTAGTTTTCTCAGGCGTCGCCAATAAAAGTACTGGCCACACCTGACTTTGCGGTTAACTTCTGCGATCAACAGTAACCAGTGTATTTAACGTGGCTAGGCCGTTGGCCGTGGCAGTTAGTATATATAAAGGGGAAAAAATGAATGAAGCTTAAATGATACGACATTATAAATTTGAAATGAGAAACTCAAATGAATTGGGGGATATTGGTCTTGTGGTATCATAATCAAACTACATTTCTTTATAAGGAAATGTTTATTTTGGCCGACGTTTCGGCTTGAAATTCAAGTCTTCATCAGAGAAATGAGAAGAAGATGACCTACGCCTCACGTTCCAGAGATGACTACACATCCATGAGACATAGTTCTCCTTCTTTTCATGGTGGAAATTTGAATTCCTTGTAGTTTTATTAAGATTCCACAGAACCGAGCACCGACTATAACTACCTTAAATAACCCAACGGTCAACGATCGCCTCTGAATGAAAAGTCACAACTAATTTCTGAAAAATATACTCAATACACTCAAATTTGATGTAATTTTGAACTTGGAAAATGGTGCCTTATTACCCTTATACAGATAATACACGACTCCTCTGTGAAGCTTCATACGTCAAAAAAGTGCAAATAACGATTTAACTTTCGTGTTCGATGGTTCATTGTGAGTTAATAGTGATACTTTTACAATTTTAACAAACAAAAATCCCGTTTTGCAAGTGAATGCCCCATTTTCTTATTTGGACAATATATTGACAAAAGCAATTGACCTTTGTTTCTAGAGTGCAAAAGGCAACTATTTTGAAATATTGCTATTCGCTTCTGTGCAAATATTTAATGAAGCACAAAAATTACCCACTATTTCATAATACAAGCTGGTCTATTGATATAATGCATTTCTTTGAAATATTATAAGATATTATGAGATATAACATAGGGTTAATGGAAGGTTAGAATACGCTCGTATATCGCCCAAAAAACCGCTCAACATACAAAGTCATCATCCTGTGTAGATTTTCATTGACCCCACAAGGGAGATGCGGAGGTCGGATTTCTGATCGATATCACGCATGCTATTTTAGCCCGTGAAAATGTAGCATGAAAAGATTTTATCCCCTCATGCTAATTTAAGAGCTTTAAAAAACCTCCCCGCTTTGCACCCATTTATTGTGTACATTCTGTAAAAGTGACCTTATATTCTTTTTTCCAATGCTCTCTGATGTTATTCTATTTAAGCTTTTGTATTAAATCTATCCATTTTTGTAAAGGGATAAATGGGATGTCAGGATCACGAATAGTTTTTAACATAAAGTTAAACCCTCCTAACATTTTGTTGCTTTTGCGTAAACAATCAAAGTGAATGTCGCATAATTCGAGCGAATTAATATAAGGGCTACATTTTTTTTAATTTATGCTACATCTGCATCCAAGCCATAAGGCTATCTATAGTTTGCCACTATTTCTTAACATCCATAATGAAGCAGGAAACGTCTTCAACGGGCCCACAGACGAAAGTACTCAATCTGCTGCAGGTAGGACTCGAACCGGCAACTCCCTACGTAGGAATCGCATACACTATCCACCCTAACACGGAAAGAACAAAGTAACCAATGACAGAAAACATTGTGAGATCCTCAAAGTGGGTGGGACTCAGGAATGTCTTTTTGGTAGTTGAATACCAAAGAACTGAACGTAGGATTGCAAAGGCTTTCCGTATGTGAAAGATTAATCATCGCAGAAGTAACATAAAGGCAGGATAGAAAGAAATCATTTAAAAAAGTAATACATACATACACAAAGCCTGGGATTTCGCCAGCTTGCTCAAACAATTGCCTCAGTAAAGATTCCTATACCCAAAAGTCCGATTCGCAGGAACTGCATCATCTTACCGGGTTTCTGTTCTTATGTCTAAGAAGAAGAGAATAAGAAGCAGCGAATGTTTTGTCTTAATCAATCATGGAAAATTTAAACAAATTAAAAATTGTAAAATGAAATATTAAAGAGCAGGAAGACCCCATAAGAGGAAACTAACAGTGTTCCAAGCGAAAAGTACACCAATTTATCCCCCATTTCCCCGAATGGTACCGCTATATCAAAAATCACAAGGAAATCTTATTCGCAGAAAACGCAATAAACTTACGAATAGATTATTTACACTTCCAACGATTTCCCAACCGAGATATATAGGAATTTATCATAAAATCCCAAGAAACACCTAGTTGTTTCCATTTTCCTTGACAACGGTTATATATAAAAGCTTGTTTCCCCGCGTGAAATTATTTATAAAACGTGTACCCGCATATTCAGTAACAAAAAATCGTAAGCGTTAAGATTTATTTGCGCTTATTTTGGCCAAAAAATATTTCGGTGGACTGATTTTGCTGGTTAACGAACACAGAGTATTTATGTACAAAATTTCATTAAAATCGGTAAATGTTTTATCGAACATATATATATGTATATATATATATATATATATATATATATATATATATATATATATATATATATATTAGCTTTCCTCAAGTGACAAGTTATATCGTTCACTATATAGTAAGTATTCGGTCTTGGTATCTCAACAAAACTATATTTTTCTATGAGAAAATGTGCTTTATTTTTGGGGACGTTTCAGCTTAAAATTGAAGCCTTCATCGGGGATGTAAAATCAGGATGACTGAGATAATAATAATTCATACATAGAAGAAGTGAAATTAAAAACATAATTGACAGACGGTGGTGAATGATCCATATGATAAATGTATGTTATAGTTAGAGCTCAATTTAAAGTTAATTAATACAGATATAAAATGAATTAGTGCAGAATGAAAATAGGCTTACAGATGAGAAGATGGAGAACTCATGGATGTCAAATCACTTCTGAATCTGGTAGATGGCAAGGGTGAAATCTTTGACCGCCCTACCTTAATGGGTGGTCAAAGATGACAGGGCTATCAGAGAGAGGTGTCATAAAAGTGGGATGATAATGCAAGCGTGGTAGGTATGTAAGATTTTATTAATTTGTTGGAGGGCTGTGAATTTTATAGAAAATAAATGAAAAATATTGGAATAGGTACAAGTAATGACTTCTGTATCATTTTTATCATTAGCCGCTTTATTTTTTGGACGGGTAAATAGAGATTCAGAAAGGTGGCGTTTTTCGAGGTTGTATTTAGTGGAGAGGATAGAGAATTGGACGAAGTCTGTATATGTTAGCTCTTATCGTCATTTTTATGTGTATTCAGTCCGTTTTTTATTGTTTTTTTATCTGTCCAATGTAGGGGCTATTGCAGTTTGGTGTGATACATGGAATCCGATAGACGAGGTCGGGCCTATTTTTCGTGGGCGTTTTTTGTGTGCTGTTTTAAAAGCAGGAAAGGTTCAAAACTTATTTGAAAAATCAATTACAGAAATTTGTTTAAAGTTTCTTTTTTAAAAAAAATCAAAATCAAATTTGTTTAGGTATTCGGAAATATTCTAATGGCCTCATAGGCTATTCCAATCTCACGACCCACTGGAGGTGCAGCCACGAGATGGGCTCCTTTGATCATGCACCAGATGCCGCCTTGGTTATACCTACACCGATTTCACTCTCCATTGAACGCATATACACGATGCCCTTTACGTCTTACGGCGATTTACCATAAACTCTCATACCTACACAAATATCCTAGTTATCCTTAGTCGAAATCAAAGGCAAAGCACGGAGATGGTTTGAGATCCTTCGAGCTTTGACATTTAACATGAGATTTCAGAAAGCCAGGTTGACCCGCTTACGAATGTCATTATTTCATGAGATAATTATATACGACATTTGTCATTAAACTCATTTAGTATTCGAATGTATATATTTAATAGTCTATACGTAAACTTTAGCTTTTTAGCATTGACATATTTTTAGACAAAATAAGGAATAGAAATGAAGAGAGATAAACTTTATTTTGAAAAATGAAAGTTTAGTTGCTCCATTAAGTTGGGTTGCTGTATACACAACGTAGTTATCAACCATCAGGCATAGAAAATAAAGTAAAAAAGTTAAATATATAAACAAAAAAAAATCGATCAAACATCAAGATACATAACAAAATAAATACATGAAAATAATAAATGTAATCGAGAAATAAAAAAAGGCTTTACATAATGCATTTATCCCTGTTGTTATCTAGAAAGCTTGGAATTGATATAGGTAATATTTTTTGAAAAATTTAATATCCTAGATTTTGAAAATAATGAGATGTTAATTTCCACCGTACACACAAATACTTGTTCGTTGTTCAAATATTAATTTTTATTTTGTTTGACAGATTACCTCATAACGGGCACAGGAGGCCCTTCAGCCGTGAGACCTATAGCGGGTGCAATCCGTTCCTAAGATTGTGGGTTCGACTCCGACTAGGAGTGGTGGCTTTTTTTTGGGAAACAAATATTTATTATATAGCAAATTTTATGTCATTGTGAGCCAGAATTTAATTTTCAAAGTGATTGGGGTTGATAGGGCGCCGAAAATGAAGTTTGTTCAGGAGAGGGTTACCGGAATCGATACGTTCTGGACCCCTCATTTAGGCATTTTGAGAAATTTGGTTGGCGCAGGATAATATAATCATTTTTCATGATTATTATACACACAATTAATTTATTCGGTCCAATACAAGAAATTTATTAAAAACATTTTTTTCAAGTGAATTTTATATGTTTAAAATGTTTCGATATAGTCTTCATTCAAGACATTTTTATTTGTACCGATTGTTAAAAGACACAACTGCTGGAGGCTGCAAGTCTTTCATGATATTTTCGCCCTAGATTTCCTATTTGAGTGAAAAATGTATCAACCTGCAATTCTCTGTGGATCTGACTGTCCGTTCGAACTAAGAAGCATTGGAAACTATTCGGATTACCTTATTTTGAAATGTTTGTAAACCTTATAAGTTTGTGTTACTGGTACCAAACCAGAGCGGGCATGCGCACGTTAGAATGGGTTGTACAGTTGGGTGGGCCAACTGTATATTTACACCATAATAAAACACAATGTTTTTATGTCAAAAAATAGAAACACTACAACTATTACGTTAAAAAAAATATACTAAAGATACATAAAATAACTCTTAAAAATGTGAAATTTTCAATATTTGGGCAAATTTTGAGCCCTAAGCACGACTGAAAGATATCAACTGATCTAAACCAAATTAAAACACAATGTTTTTAGGCTCTATTCGAAGACGTTAAAAACAATTATATAAAGAAATCATCAAATTCAAAAATTTAAAAAATAGTCGCAAAAAGTAAGATTTTTTATATTTTGTAAAATTTCAAAGCCGATGCGCGAACGGAAGATGTCAACCGATTTTGATCATTTTTGTTTCCTTTTATTTCTCTATTTAATTCGCAACTTTTCCGCACTATTACAACTTCGAAATAATAAAAAAATGAGTTTTTTCGGCCCACCCTATTGTACAGTCGATTATCTGTGAATAAAAGCCCTTAGCGTGGCTAGTGAAGGGCACGAACGTTAAAATTTAAATTAATCCTAACGTACATTGATAAATCCTATTGCCTCATTTACCTATTTAGGGGAATTCACTTGTCACAACCACCTTGAAGAATTTTTTTTTTTTTTTTTTTTTTTTTTTTTTTGCTAATTTTAGAATGTATAACAGCTTTTTACTCAGAAAAAAATTAGCATTAGTTTTGTTTGCATAAACAACAGTGTTTAAGTTAAATTAATATATAACTTGTGGACTACAAATACCACCCCAAATTTATTTAATCTGAACTACCCGACTTCTAGTGACAAGTTTTTCCTGAATCCTTCCTCCACGAGTTATTTCGCTTAATTGAATTTTGACATATTTGGTACCGTGGCCTAGGGTGTTTAGAGGAATTCATAAATACTTCTTGTGTATGCAATTTAAACGAAGTAGTTTTTGGATAAGTTTAATAATGTTTCAAAATTTCGATCACATGGATCCCGGTGCTTGGTATAATCCTAATCAGATGGGATGTTTTAATTACATGGGACTGCTGGTGGGATAAGAAGTGAGAGAACACGGAGAGAGAGAAGGCAGGGGTATTGTATCGGAACAGTAGCGCTATCTGGGCGGCGGACCGCCAACAGCTGATACCGTCAGTATTGTACCAACGAAACAAACATCTGTTCACATTGTCCCTATCTGGCCCTCTCTCTCGTCGGCTACTGTCACATCTCTACCTCGCTTTCTGCTCTTCCCCTTTGGTATTCTCTTTCGGCTGGTTCATTCATTTCACTATGACCTAGTCTGGGCAGTGTGAATCCAACCACATCAGGATCTTTCAATCTAGCTTTTGACTCGAACAACCTGGAGACTCGAACAACGTGGCTTTGTCTAAAATATGAGTTGGTTTGTGAAGATTTTTAGGGAGGGAAGTCACCCTCGCCAGTTCCCAATGCCCTCAATGAAGAAGTGCCTACATCAAATTTCGACATCTCATGACCCCCATACGTCACAAAAATCTCCACTACCAATTCGATAGAATAATTATTTTGAAAGATAAATGGGGTTTATATTACGTCAACTCGTAAAATCAGTAATTATTCAGTTTAAAAAGTACACATTTTACTCATTTGGTAGAGATATTTGTATTTCGAAATGTATTTTCGAAATCGAGTTGAAGAAATTATTTATTTATTTAAATTTTAACGTCCATTCATTATTAACTACGAATTTTAGGACGGGCTATCTATAGGTCATATTTTACTCATGTGCTAGAGATATTTATACTTCGAAATGTATTTTCGAAATCGATTTGAAGAACTTATTTAAATTTTAACGTCCATTCATTATTAACTACGAATTTTAGGACGGGCTATCTATAGGTCATATTTTGCTCATTTGGTAGAGATATTTGTACTTCGATGTGTATTTTCGAAATCGATTTGAAAAACTTATTTAAATTTTAACGTCCATTCATTATTAACTACGAATTTTAGGACGGGCTATCTATAGGACATATTTTACTCATGTGGTAGAGATATTTATACTTCGAAATGTATTTTCGAAATCGATTTGAAGAACTTATTTAAATTTTAACGTCCATTCATTATTAACTACGAATTTTAGGACGGGCTATCTATAGGACATATTTTACTCATGTGCTAGAGATATTTATACTTCGAAATGTATTTTCGAAATCGATTTGAAGAACTTATTTAAATTTTAACGTCCATTCATTATTAACTACGAATTTTAGGACGGGCTATCTATAGGTCATATTTTACTCATGTGCTAGAGATATTTATACTTCGAAATGTATTTTCGAAATCGATTTGAAGAACTTATTTAAATTTTAACGTCCATTCATTATTAACTACGAATTTTAGGACGGGCTATCTATAGGTCATATTTTACTCATTTGGTAGAGATATTTGTACTTCGATGTGTATTTTCGAAATCGATTTGAAGAACTTATTTAAATTTTAACGTCCATTTATTATTAACTAAGAATTTTAGGACGGGCTATCTATAGGTCATATTTTACTCATGTGCTAGAGATATTTGTACTTCGATGTGTATTTTCGAAATCGATTTGAAGAACTTATTTAAATTTTAACGTCCATTTATTATTAACTAAGAATTTTAGGACGGGCTATCTATAGGTCATATTTTACTCATTTGGTAGAGATATTTGTACTTCGATGTGTATTTTCGAAATCGATTTGAAGAACTTATTTAAATTTTAACGTCCATTTATTATTAACTAAGAATTTTAGGACGGGCTATCTATAGGTCATATTTTACTCATTTGGTAGAGATATTTGTACTTCGATGTGTATTTTCGAAATCGATTTGAAGAACTTATTTAAATTTTAACGTCCATTCATTATTAACTACGAATTTTAGGACGGGCTATCTATAGGTCATATTTTACTCATTTGGTAGAGATATTTGTACTTCGAAATGTATTTTCGAAATCGATTTGAAGAACTTATTTAAATTTTAACGTCCATTCATTATTAACTACGAATTTTAGGACGGGCTATCTATAGGTCATATTTTACTCATTTGGTAGAGATATTTGTACTTCGATGTGTATTTTCGAAATCGATTTGAAGAACTTATTTAAATTTTAACGTCCATTTATTATTAACTACGAATTTTAGGACGGGCTATCTATAGGTCATATTTTACTTATTTGGTAGAGATATTTGTACTTCGATGTGTATTTTCGAAATCGAGTAGAAGAAATTAACAACCAATGTGATGCAGTGAACTTTTCTCAATATATGCCACTTTATTAATTATTTATTTAAATTTTAACGTCCATTTAATATTAAACACGAATTTTAGGACGGATTATCTATAGGTTATCACCCTTTTTTAGCCAGGATAGGGGCGATGCTTTTTCTTTTTTTCGAAAGAAAAGCTACCGCAGCTATTGGGAATCGAACCCTCGACGTTTGGCACGGAGTATTAAGAGCTGACGCCTTAACCCTCACGGCTACCGGGTCTCCGCCACTTTATTAAAATTTACTCTTATAACGGATGAATTTAACAGTTGCGCATGAGAAGTTAGGTGAATCTCATTGTTAATGAAAAGTCGTTTTTTGTAAAATAATCGCATCTCTAATTGACAGATTTATTTTATTATGCGCTGCACACATACGGCCGAGTACGCCGATGAAATTTATACAGCTGGTTTAATACAAGCGCTTTTAGGTAAAACTAAGCGGAGAGGATAGCTATGTACCGCTTTTTAGCACTTTCCTCCGAAGGAAAGTAGCTATTGAGGTTGGACTCATGACGGAATTTTTGAAAAATTTCTTCAAATCTTTATCGATCCTACCTAGTAGACACCGAAAATGACCCCCGTTAAAATTTATATATATCTATATATATATATATATATATATATATATATATATATATATATATATATATGTATATATATATATATGCATATATATATATATATGTGTCTGTTAACACGATAGCGGCCAGAGTTTTTGTTTTTTCGTCACGAAACTTGGTATATAGCATTCAATTAGCAAACGATTGAACGAGTTCATTAACCACCAAAGTCCGTCCACCGGAAGGGGGGGTTTACCCCGAACCCAAAACACTTATTTGACTATGTCAGCCGTAATATTTGTTATATTTCAACGAAACTTGGTATTCGTAGTGTTAATATAGAGAGAAAAGTGAGATATAAAAATGAACTAAATCGGTTCATTAGAAGGGGGGGGGGTTACTCCGGACCCACAATACCAATTCGCCACTACCAGCCGTGATTTTTGGTATATTTCGACGAAACTCGGTATTCGTAGTGCTAATCCACAGGTAAATATGTGTTGTAAAAATAAACGAAATCGGTTCATTAGGAGGGGGGGTTTACTCCGGACCCACAATACCAATTCGCCACTACCAGCCGTGATTTTTGGTATATTTCGACGAAACTCGGTATTCGTAGTGGTAATCTACAGGTAAATATGTGTTGTAAAAAGAAACTAAATCGGTTCATTAGAAGGGGGGGTTTACTCCGGACCCAAATTCCTAATATACTCATACCGGTCGTAATTTCTGCTGTATTGTAACGAAACGCTGTATACGTCGTGGGTAACTCATGAGAAAGAAGTGTTGTAAAAATGAGCTGAATCGGTCAATCGGAAAGCGGGGGTTTAATTTGTAATATATTTGAATAGAAAAACCGGCAGACGTAGGTTCACAACGCCGCCGCAAGGAGCGCTTTCTACCACTAGAGTGACTGTATCCTGTTCCTGCGTTAGATCAAAATACGATAATATGAGGATTTTTGTATTTATTACGTAGTGTATTAGGTACCATGTGTAAACATAACTCTGGATGCAAATTAATAATTGATCAGTTACTCATTACAAAATGAGAACTATTCACGTTTTTATTTTATTTATGTAGGATATTTTAAGCAAATTGTTCTGGAAAGCAGTCTACACTACCCAAATTCTGAGGAAAGTGCTTAGTTATGCAGCTCCTGCGTGACGGACTTTTTTCGACATCAGACAAACTAAGGATAATTGTGGCTCATTACAGAGATCTTTACAACCAAAATGCACCAAGTTCATGATACATTTTGGCAAAAAAAAAAAAAAAATCCTTTTTAAAGCTACATATACACATGAGATGTTCTGCGTACTAGCAGTTTTTCAAGAATAAAACTAGTGGTATAAAATATTGTATTACTTTTCACTAAAAACTGTGAGATTTCTACTTGGCAAGAAAACGCTCAACAAAAAGGTCTTTTATGATCATAACTATTAAAAAAATGGAAAAGCAATATTAGAGTAGTATTCTACAACTATTTAGGTATTAAAAAATGTTAGTTCAAATGCGATTAAACGCCTTTGGTTTTAGAGGTTATTTCCTTCTGGCACCACTGTGCGACGTGGCTTTATTAATTCCTAACACATAAAGTATTTTAATAAATCGATGAATTTTTTTACCTTCTCCTAAAAAAATTAAAAAGTAAAGTAAATATTTATATCGAAACCATGTCAGCCCAGTAACAGAAGAAAGGATAATATTAGATCTACAGAAGAATGGAGATATTTGGAAAAAGTCCAAATTGATTTTTTAAGATGACGTTATTACAAGAAAGACTACGAATATTAAACTTCATTCATGCAAACAAATTCATTTGAAATGTTGGAAGCTTTCCAAATATTGCGTACTAATATTACCTTCAGACATTATTAAATATATCTCCAAGTAGTTCTGTTTTAACACTTGAAGTTGAAATGTACATTAATAATATCTTCATCCTCTAGGAAATTTAGCGGGGTTTAGGTTTGTGGAAAAATATATGGAAATATATATGTTTTGTTGATATAAAATAATTCTTGGAATATTCTATTCTATTTGTGGATAAATAAAATTCAATTTTAAAAAGTATGCACTTTTTATGAATCATTTGAAATTAATAAGCTCTCTCGTCGTTTTGACATAGATGCATGTATTTGAATACTGGCATACACACACACACACACACACATATGTGTAAATGTAGAAATAAATACGTAAAGTATATTTCTTTCGGGGGATTTTAAATTGATATTCAAAAACTCCTACACTTTTCGAGGTCGAGATTGTCTCAATCCGTTCATTAGAAGTTGGGGTTTCTTTTTTTTTCCTTGGTGTTTAAAGGCCATTCAACCACTATTGGGTCATTTATGCCTCTTGGTCGGTCCGTTGGTAGCATCGAAAGCAGAGACAGAGCCCAACGGCCAGCGGGAGGCGGACCCAGCCAAGGTCGAGTAGAGTCCCCCGTGCCAGTTCTACCTTAGTGGACCGCATGTGGTGACTGGCTGCCAGGTCTATGATCGAAGGTGTGCTTGCTGGTGCCAGGGCAACCAAACCTTCACAGACCGCAGGGGGGGGGGGGGTTATTTATTTATTGTACTCTGTATTATGTTCAAAGTGAATTAAGCCGCTAAACCGGCTCGAGCATTTGTTGTTACTTTACCTCTAGGAATGCTGAACGTGGGCGCCGTTTCATCCGGTTTCTGCTGTTCATTGAGTAAGCTATTCATTACAAATATAAAAGGGGAAAACTGTTCACTTTTTTCTATGTATATTTGTTGTTTTGAGGAAATTATTCAGGATTTCAGTATACGTTACCTAACTGAGAAATGTGCTTAGTTATGCAGCTCCTGCTTGACGAAATTTCTAGAAGAACTATTTGCCGGAACGTCAACGATTAACGCTATCCTCTTCTGAATGACAAAATTATTGGTAAGATGAAATTCAACATAATATAAAATGAAAAAATATAAAAAGATAATGTCCTCACGATTAAATAACAAATCGATTCGTAAATAAATGATCGAATAGTAAAATTATATTAATTTTTTCATGAATGCTTCTGAACAAGTGGATATTTTGAATTTAATTTATTTTAATATTCTTTCCAGGTAATACACCAGTTATTGAAACGACCATTCCAATGGACATAGCATCTGTTCTCAAAATGGAAGCGTAAGATTTTTGTTTATATATTATTTTTGTGTTTTGAGTTCTGAACTGCTGGATTTTTGATTCTCTAATCAGATTTTAATTAATATTAGATGGCTTTATTTTGTTTTTTGTGCCATGGATTGGTTAACTTTTACTTGGCTGGTTTTTGTATTGATCATTAACGTGGCGTTGATTTTAGCCTGCTTATGTGTATTTTAAAGCAAAAATTCTTATGAAAGTGGTTAGCAATTAAGTAAAGATGTTAAGTCTGATATGAGGACCACGGAGGTCATAGGGTCTAAGTAAGAAACTCGCTCCCATGTTTTGAAGAAAATGGGGTCAAAGTTAAACTATGTGGCAATAGCAAAAACTAGATTTTTACAGTTCCGATTATACTAGACGAATCCTCAGGTCCTTAGCTGTTTATTATCGATGATACATAATAGGTACATCATCCGGTTTATGATTAATATGCAAAAGAATTGGAGAATCCACACATAGACCCCTTATCCCCTTAATACCCAGAAGCACAAGCTAGGTGGCAGCAACTATCAAGAAAATCACTTGGATCTCTTCAACACCCACAAAGATTATGGCGTTCACAACCAATTCCTGTAATTTCTGTAAATATATCACATAGACCCCTTGACTTCTCATAACGCCTTGGATTCTCATGTGGGAGATGCGGGATCGAGTCCCACCTGCAGCAGGTTGAGTTTTTTTTTATTATTTTAGGGTCCGTTAAAAAAATTCCCTGCTGTATGGACGTTTGGGAAGAATGGTAACTCGATCCTTGCCTATCCCTCGTACTGAATCTATTATTCTGATGAAAGATTTGATTAGATTATCTTAGAAACCAGATTACATTATGTTTTCTGTCCCAAACTGAAGTATATTTGAAATTTTCTAATTACCGACTATTTCTTTGAGCGTTCCTTAGTGGTTTTTGTAGAGTAGTATGTACTCTATTATATCCAGTTTACACGAGCCATTTACTCTTGTCACCTAAAAACTAGTACCTACGTGCAAAAAGGATATTTCTTGTTGACGAGACAAGTAATAGGAAACTTGGAAAGTATAAGTAAATAGGAATAAAGTCCATTTAGTTAGCGACAAATAAACAGACCAACCACCATTTCACTAGTAGTTGTCCCTTTTCAGATCGCGTAAACAACCCAACAAGTGTTTAGTGACGAGCTACTTACTGGGCGGGCCGTACTGAACGCACTTGTCCACCAATGTGTGGACGAGAACTTGTCACTTATCACTAAGTCAGGGAAAACCTGGAACGATAAGTACTAAGCTCGTGTAAACAATAAGACGACGGGGAGACCCTTTTTTTATGATATTATTTTTTCAAAAAATATTTTTACTATATATGACTTATTAGTGGGCAAATAAGTTAACTCTAGTATAAACATAATTTTTAATGTTTGAAAAATGTTCTTCAATTTATCTGTAAAAACATAAAATATGTCTCACTCCCATATCAGTCTATTTCCCAAATTGTTTCTCCATCTTGGATAATCCATGTTCTACTACATTTGTACTTTTATGACCAACATTTTTTTTTTATTGACAAGTGTATTTATTGTTGCATTCATAACGAATAAAGAGACACATATACAGAAAAGAAGCCATTACACTAGGAACTAAAGCACACCTAAGAGATGTTCTCCATATTCTGATGGAGGAAGTCTGCATAACGCCTGGAGAAAATGACGAGGTGTGTAGTCTATGACGACCCCCCTGGGTGCAGTTCTCTGTCGTTCTAGACACTCTGGAATCCACCTTTTGCAACTTCTGTTACTACAAGGCTAACCCTAGAATCAATATTTCTCAGTCACACCGTCGAGGAAAACGCGGTCGAAATTTTCTGTTCGTGCCCAAATAAGTTTATGTCTTTAAAAAGGAGAACTTTATTCTTTAAAAGATTTTTTTTTTTTTTTAAAATCCCTTAACTAGCCAGAAACGCTGAAAGGGGCAGATACTGTAGAGGAATTTGATTCTAAGCCATAGGGCACGCTAGGGAAATAATGTGGCAGGTAGGTCTTGGGGCGGTCTGGGACTCTGAATCCAATCCTCGAAAGACAACACTAGAAGATAAAACCTTTAGTTCTGGCCTGAGATTTGAACATAGATTCTTTAGAAGAGAGTCTGCCTAATCTCGTGTTCTTGGACTGAGCCAAACTCTTGAGAAGATAGCGCTCCAAAATCTATTTGGTGCTCATTTTTTAAACATATGATTCATATGTCTAGATAGTGATATAGGGTTAGAAAATAATGCAGTTTTTATTTGTTTTTAATTAGTATTTAATGATTATTACTCGTTTTAATGATTTTAATTAAGTTTCGGCAGAGATTGCCAAGGTGGGGGCCTGTGAGAGCAGCTAAAATAAAATTGTTTAGAATACATTCAACAAAAAATAAAAATCTCATTAGGAAAAATATATAAAACTGCTTTTCATGTAACTTAATTTCCTCTGGAGGGATATAGCAATTTCCAAACATATCAGCTCTAATTGTATGGATAATTCTAATTCTCTAATTGTAATTGGATGGATATGTAATATTGTTTAAGTGATTGTATGTATAATTTCATTTTATTTGTGGGTGTATATGCAATAATTGTATTAGGCAAATGGCCTTAGATACAGATGCTCTAATAAATAAACAGATAATAGAAAACAATTTTAACCCGAATTTCGTGGAATTAGGGACTGGGTATTTGATGAATGTGGTAATATATCCGAAACAATTCGTAATTGTAGTATCTATCACAATATTGCTAATAATTATTCCAATCATTTATCACAACACTGTTGCAGAACTGTTAAAATCATTGTTAGATGTTCCCTACAAGCAAGCAAGTAGCTTGTCTCATCCTTAGAAGGTCTCATTGTCTTACCTCGCTTCATCCATTTATACCGAAGACACTAATCATTAGTCTGATCATACCATTAGTCATAACAAGACTATGTATTTCAGCTATTCAATCGCAAATATTAATCAACCACAATGGGAAATTTCGGTGATTGAAATCGGACAATTCTCTCGCTTCTGCATCCCATGCTTACTATTATTTACATTGGGTTAAAACAGAATGGAATAATTTAGTGATTTGGAACTCTTTGCCGATAGGGGCTTATATAGTCGACTCACTGACGTACGTGTACTGTGAAAATCCTAAGGGTTTCCATACAAGGAGAGGGAAATCTCAAGATTTGGACTGTGCAGTGTAAACCTTTAGATATTCATCATCGTGAATAGGACATCCTTGAGGCTAGAGTTCATCTGTACAGTCCATCGAACTCGAATTAAAACCCCAATAGATTAAGTGTACAGTCTAATAAGGCCGGTACTGTTCTACTATAAGTGGATTGTGCAGTCCCGACCTTGAGGTTTATTAACTTTTCGTGAGCGTGCTAAACCCGTACAGTCCAAACCTTGAGGCCAAACTGTGCAGTCCCGGTCTTGAGATTTGAATTGAACGTATAGGCCACCTTAACGAGAAATGTCAACGTGCATCCATAGGCCATGAAACTGCCTGTACAAATATGTATGTCACTCTCTCTCATTCAAAAACGTTTTACGAATATTAGACGAATGGTAACATAAAGAAATATTCCTCACATAGGGAGAGTTAATAATGATTTAGTATTATATAATTTAATGGGTTTTCTGGTAGCACTCAATTAGGTGACAAATTGAACAAAAAGATTTACCTACCACATCGAGCCTGGCACTTACGTGAAATGGCCGATAGGAGACATTGGGTTTAAGTGATTACTAATTGTTAATTGCGTGGTTTATATTCCATAATTTACGAGCGTCCTGTTGTGTCTCAAAGTTTTCAAGTATTGTTTATCGAATGTAAATATTAACGTTTTTGTAAAATTTGTGCGTTTTTTAGTTTAGCTATTATGTTCTAGTATGTTTACCTGAGGTATTTGAATCCTGGCAGCGATCATAGTGTTGCGTGTCTTCCTCTGTACTATATTTCAACATATTTGAGCCGGGTTTTGTAGATGTGATTTAAGTCCTGTATTGAACCCATGTGATCTCTTCTACTCGTTGTGTTTAGAGGATTACATAGAGCCTTGTGCATAAGGGTACACATTTTAGACAATTACCACACTTGTTCCATAGTTCTCAATCGGGTTACCGGACTGCTCGTACAACCCGTTATTGTATTACTGATTCGGGTTGATTAAGGCTCAGCCAGGCGAACCTCAAAGTGAGGGGAGATGCAAGAGAAAGGAAGATTGGACAATACATCCGTTATAGATGAGTAGAGAAACCGAGACAATGCGACCACCTTGAACGGACCTCTGTATACAATGGTAGAAACAGAACGCTCCCTATCTCTAATTATGAATGATAAGTTAATAATTGATCGTCCAGACCGCTACTGATGAATGGAGGAGTTGGAGGAGAGATTACTCTACGCTTTATGAATTAATTCTGTTAGTCTCCTCGCTTTCCTCTGGTTTCTACTGATATCTTCTGACAGAAGTTTTACCTTCATTAGAATTATCACTTCATTAGAATTAAAACTAATTCACTTATGAAATTGACACTCTTGATAAATACAACACAAATTACGTACTTGTAATTGTGTCACTATAAAATATAAATATTCTTCGTCTGTTTGTTATTTTTGCTAAAATAATTATTATTAAAATTAATTAATATTAGAAATTATTATTCTTAGAAGTAATTATTATTAGACTTAATATTATGTGAGAGGCATTCAAATATATTATTCATTATACGGGATGTGGGTACTTTTATTTAGGTCCTCTAATCTAACAGTGACTTCCGTGCCCGCCTCATTCCAATGAATGGCTCCAATAAGAAAGGTTCTTGCTTCCGGTGTGTCCTTGTGCATTGTGCTCCCGGCTAAGATTAATTCGGTGTTTCTTATGCCAGTAGTTTCTCGATCTATGGTAATCCGCTTCCCTTGGCGTTATCAAGTTGTTCTTTTTCGGAGCATTTTCTATGCCCGGTTCCAGTTTTTATTCTGCAGGCTGCCCTCTCGGAAAATGGCGAGATTTTCCTACAATTCCTTCAATTTTCTTCTTAAACTTCTTCCTTTCTTCTCACCCTTCAATGTCGTGTACCTGGAGGGTAAGGCTGATTGTTCTATTTACTACCTAATCTGGGTTCTACCCATAGTCCATTATTTTTAGCCCTCCGCTTTTATCTGAGCTCACCAGGGCATTATTTGTTTTGCTATTTTTTGCATCCTACATCTAATCTACCAGAGGTATTATGTTCGTAATTTTTATAATTTACACATAATACTATATCCTACATCGTCACATAGCTCAGGAATACTTTAATTTTGAAGAAAAGAAACGGTTTTCCAATGTACCTCGTTCATCCTAAGAATACGGGTAAAGAATGCACACGGCTGAGACTCGACCAATGCTTACGCTCGCTAAGCTGTTGGCTATACAGTAATTTACGGTAAAGACTTTTTTTCTGTTTACAAAGACACTTAACTTACTTACTTACGTAACTGGTGCACAACCCATTCCTAGACCAGGGCCTCCTGAATCAGCCTCTTGTGCAGCAATCATCCAGTTCTGTACGCCTAATAGGGTCTTAGCGCCAGGAGCAACTCCATCCTTGGATGGGACGCCGGAGCTTCGGCGTCCCACGTCTTCTGCTTCCTAGGAGCACATCTTCCATAGTCTTCCTTGGCAGTTCTGCTGGATCCATTCGAGCAACATGACCGGCCCATCTGAGTCTTCCCACACGGATGAAATGGACAAAATTTTTTTCTTTATAAGCCTCATACACCTCCAGGTTAGTCCTTCTTCTCCATGTCCGACCATCGCATACTCCCCCCAAAATGGATCGCAGTATCCTTCTTTCGTGAATTAGGAGTGCCTGCTCATCCATTTTGGAAATGGTCCATGTCTCTGAGCCGTATGTCAACACTGGTCGTATGAGGGTTTTATTTGTATTTCATTTTATTTTTGTTGACCTATTTATTACCCTACAAAGACACAACAAAAGCCAAAAAACTCCCTTTCCTTTGCCGAGTTATTCCCCCCTCCCCACCCGGAGAATATGCAAGGTAGGTCGTGAGGGCCAGGTATCCTCCGGCTCCTACAGGCAGCAATTCCATTAGGAAGAATCAGGATAATATTCATATCTCAACTCCTCTCTACTCAAGCCCCGTATTTTTTTTTTTTTTTTTTTTTTCTACGGCGCATCGACATAAATCGTGGCCATTAGCGCCGAAGTCCAGGGTGCAACCAGGAATTTTCTCAGCGAGCCCTAAGATGAGAAAATTTCTGGCGCCGGCGGGGAACGGGGGGGGATTTCTGAACCCCCGCTTATGAATCTAGCGCAATAGCCACTAGACCACGGGAGACCCCTCAAGCCCCGTTTTTTTTTTTTTTTTTTTTTTTTTTTTTTTTTTTTTTTTTTTTTTTTTTTTAAGCGCATCGACATAAATCTTGGCCATTAGCGCCTTAAACCCCGTATTATTGCTACTAACGAATCATTTTGTGCCAAGTCGCAGATATTTAAAAAAAAAAAAGAAAGTAGGGTACGAAGAGGCAAAAATTCATACATACATATATATATATGAAGCTTAGTTCCAGCCTTTATCTCCTACGACGTTAATAATCATATTCAATCATTAAAGCAAAACCATTGACCCCTCGTTTCCGATTTAATGTTTCCCACTAAAAGCGTGAAGTGTGAAATGATAAGGGCGGAAAAATGGAGGGGGGGGAGGGAAGTAATCGATATTCAGAGCTATTGGTGATATAGAAGGCCCTGCCTGGAAACATATGTTCTCAACGTCCGTAATATATCAGAGGCCCTCCTGTTCGCGGCCATATGTGCAAACTGCATTTACGCCATTACTCAATTGGCTATAGGCCATCAGTGTTCTTATGCACTCGACAATTGAATCCAACCTATTATTTTCTTGATTTTTGCCTTTAATATTTTCTTATTTTTTCCTTTTGTTTGAAGAATTAGGATGTGGATTAATTTAACAAAGAAATTTTTCAAAAAGATCCATTTGGATTAATAATTTTTAGTGCGATTGATTAATAGAACCGAGTTACCAATTTATGAATTCGGCCAAGTTGGTATAGTTCAGGGCTCATCTATAACGTAGTTGTATTTAGATGTTGAGAAGGGCGAGCTAATTTCTGCTGATATATCTTCGGAACAGCAGAAATAACAATAATTGATGTATGCATAAATCGAAAATTCTCGGAATATATATTTTTAAAATATAAATAAAATACGTTTTTTTGTACTTTTGTACTGTGCGATGTTTTAAATATAGGGTGTATATTAGGGTGGGCCGAAAAAACTCATTTTTTTATTTCGAAGTTGTAATAGTGCGGAAAAGTTGCGAAATATATAGAGAAATAAAAGGAAACAAAAATGATAAAAATCGGTTGACATCTTACAACTTCGAAATCAAAAAATGAGTTTTTTCGGCTCAACCTAATATACACCCTATATTATACTATTTAAAAGATCGCACAGTTTTTAAACTTGTAAATAAAGCATTCATTTTAACTGTTAGATTAAATTATTATTATATTATATATTCACAAGCATAATGTGAAAATCATTTGTTTTTTAAGTTTTCAGTATTAATTTTCGTAGGTGTTATGGAGCTATATTCTGCAATGGGACATGAATAAATTGATTTTAACTTAGACTAAAATAAAGGTAGCCATTTTAATCCCAGATAAAATATTATTTTTAATTGATTTTCTGACAGTATACTTTTTTTTTTAAATATTTTATTTCAATATAAACTTTATACGTTTTATTCCTTACGGGTAGGAAATTACTTTTATATGGAAAAAAGTCCCCTTACAATCAGATATTGAATGTCTGGAAATGACAGTTTGACTAACGAAGTCTGTTTACTTTTAGCTTTTTGGGATAAGAATTTTTTAAATTAAATTAATGTTAAATCTTTACCTATGCTATTATTATTATTATATTTATAAAATATATTTAAAAGAATTGCATTAATATTTTTTTTTAATTTTAAATTATAATCACGAACAACAGTCTGATGATGCTGGGTATGATTTCTACGAAACGTACAAAACAACTGCAGAAGACGAAAGCCGCATTTAAAACATTATATATATATATATATATATATATATATATATATATATATATATATATATATATACTGATTTAGGTGTATGGCGAATAAAACAGTTTAGTAGGAATGCCCTTTCTTTTGTTCAACATGTTCGTTTAGTTTTCTCTTCAAATACATCCTAAAGACACGTAGATGAACCTTCTGCTAGGTTCATAGCCTAGTTTAGGCTTTTATGTACATTTTTGCTTTATTAGTACTGGAATGAAACGAACATTGGGTTCATGTGTTTTCCTAGGTAAAGAGGCAAAGTTTTATTAAATTGATGTAATAATCTTTATTTTTCTATTGGTGTCATTCAGATTGTTTTAACAAATATAATTTGGTACTCAGAGGACATCCCATGTGTGGTATGCATTTTTTTAAAAATTGTTTTAATTTGAATTTTGATACTTGAACTAAGTTGGGTTGAACTTAACCGATTACCAGATATTCTGATATAGGGAGTAGAACGTACTAAACTATGGTTCCCTGAACGAAATTGTCAATCCTTGGAGGAAATGACAAGAGGAAGAGTATCGGTGTAGGCAATCGGAAACTAGAACTCGCCCTAGGGGTATCGAAGCGCTGGAGACTTATCATTGTATTTGCCTGACAAGCCAGTGGATGTGGGACGCGTAGAGTTGACAATAGCTATTGTCCAACGTACCTCCGTTCCTAGGATCACGCTGGTCCGGCAATGCATTGCTGGCAAGACTCGGAGGCACAGTAGCCCTATAGCTGTTCGTATGTGATCATGCGCGAAGAGTCGGTGTGTCCTGACAAGATTATTTGTTTATTGGAGTACAGCAATAAATGTGGTGAGCTATTCCGTTTTCAAAAACGCTCAACATCAAGAAAAAAGAGACTGGCACAAGATAATATTAGAAAAATAAATCGAGAAGTTTAGTGTTTCTAGGGCAAAATATTTATTATTATTAATAGACTATAAGAAGAAGAAAAATGTATTTAATGAAATAATAAAGTGGGCTAACCAACTTTATTGGGTTGCTGGGGACACAGCAAGCTGATCATTCCTCGAGGCATTCATTTATCTCATCATCTTATAATTTGTTATTTATTTTCAATAATTCGTGGGCATTAGACGTACAAAAGTAAATAAAAAAAAATGTTCTTCTAAAAAAAAAACACAAGATTAAAATTAAAACGCAAGATAATAACATATAATGAGTTTCTCCGTGGTAGGGTGGATATCCTATCTGATTCTAACCCAAGGAGATGCGGATTCGAGTTTTGCCTGCAGAAGGTTAAGTTTTTTAATCTATATTTTCACTTAAAGAATTTCCTGCTTTGCCATGGATGTATTGGGGGCGCTTAATAATAACAAAATAAAATATAATTTGGAATCATGTTATGAATTTATAATTTTCATGGTATATCGTAAGCATCATTGACTGGATATACTGACGCTAAATTAAAATCAACAATTTCACTATAATGAAATTTAAGAAGCCACGAGGAATTTTAAATGGTCACCCATCTTTAAGGGCCGCGGCGGATGAAATTTGTGTGGTGAACAGAAAGATGATAGGAAACACTGGCTAACCTTCAGTATCTCGTCAGCTCAAACTGCAGCCCTTCTTTACCTGGTCTCTCAAAGAACACTTAAAATGTATGGATGTTTGAGACAGACAAGGAATAAAGTTAGTGTTATTTCTGTTTTTTTTTTTTTTTTTTTTTTTTTCTACAGAAATAACACTAAAATTACATAATTATTATATTATTTTAGTGTTCAGCATTTAGTGATAAAACTATATGTCATGAAATTCATCATAGAATTTAATTTGGTTACGTTTCAAATGCTTCTTTCTACCGATTGTTTAGTGATTGTGTTGAAGGTACTGTATGTTCAGTCACATTAACCTAAAAAAAATATCTTTTTGTTGGATCAAGTAACGAAAATTATTATCTTTTATTTTTTAAATATTCTTGTATATATGCCCCATCGGAATAAAACCATCGGAAAGAAAGTGGGTCAAATTGAATTAAAATTTGTCCTGCATCTGTACTCTGTCACTATGTGCTTTATTGGTTAGTGACTATTGCGGTATGTACGTGTAGGTCTGTCCTGTCTTCACATAATGTATGTCAGTCGTGTATGGCCAATCCTGAGACGGCATAAAATTACTTCTTTTAGTGTATTTGATGTTTTACTGGATGTCCATTCGTGTACAGTGTGCTTGATTTCTCGAAGCTTGTTGTCAGTCGTGTTACACCAGGATTCATGCCATTTTTCTGTTACATATCTTTTAGATAAGGACTGAAGATCCTGGTATGTCATGTAATGTACGTCTGGTGCAGGAGTAGCCTGTTCGTCTATTGTATTACTTTGTCTGCAGTAATGTAGTAGTAATAATCTGCCGTAACAAAATCAGCCAATTATAACCTTGAAGTTGTTTGCCCGAAATTTCTTTACCAACCAAACTTTATTTTATTAAAATACTAGGTTTTTCAAGAATATTGTGTTTTATTTGGCCAGGATTGGGTTCATTGTTTATTTTATTTTTGTACAAACTTAATTTTTATTAAATGGTATTACAGTTGGTTTTATTAAATTTATAAAAACAAATTGAAAGGTAAGAGGATAGGGAGAGAAGCTCCTATCCTAGATCAAATGACACCAACGCGTAGATCAAACGAACAATTCCTAATCGCACGCTCATGAATGCAGTAGCTTTGCTTTGCTCAAAGCAAATAGAATTTATTAGTCCTTTGATTGGGTTCCACTCCAGCGGATCGTTGCTAGCAATCTGTAATTGTTGTTAGGGTAAAAGCTACCCGCTGAATCTATACACTGTTGAACTTTTACCTGATGATTTTGCTGAAAGCCGCTGTTCGCTCTGATGGAATATATGTATTCTCACTATGAATATCTTCATCGGCTATCAATATCTTTATTTAGGACATTCGGCCAAGTTTCAAATTAATTATTGAAATTTATAATAAATTTAAAACTCATTACAGCTATAAATATATAGCTACTGAGACTCCAATCATTAATGCATTTTTGAAAAATGTATTAAAATCTTCCTACAGCCTACTTAAAAGGCATCATAAATGTTAAATTCCTTAGCCTTAGAGTAGACTGGAATTCCCGTTAGTAATGAGAGACCTAGGTTTTTTTCCAAAGCCAGCATCGTCCATCAGTCCCAAAACGGTTCATTTTTATTTTGTCTGACCTCACAACTCTTCTCCAGTCAGCAGTTGTCGAATTTTCATGATTACCGCAAAATTGCAGTTGTAGTTGCCTGTGTTTTCTTAAAGCAATGGCTTCTTCACGTTTACTCATGCCACATAACCATGACTTATTAGTGTTCTTGGAATAGTTTCAGCTTTAATATGAAGCCCCATGTCTGTTTTAAGTCTGTGCTGGCCTAGTACAGGAGTGTCGATCTCGCCCATCCTAATCAGTCGATCCAGTAACTTGCTGTTCCTTTCTGAAATTTTTCTTGGTTGACCTCCAACATGTATCGAACAATAACGAGTCTTCTTTATAACATATCTACTTACCATAAAAACATTCAAACCAACTCGAGCAGCAATTTGTCTCATCGAAAGGCCTTCATTGATCATAAGCTTAACACAATTGTTTATCTCTGAGAAAATGGAGTTCATTCTCATTTTTTTTTAATTTATCTGACTTAAATATTATTGTTTAGGTCTGTTCTGCTTGGTAGTAACTATTTTAAATAGTTGACTTGACACATTACAACTTGAAATCCACTCCAAAACATCCGCCACAAAACTGTTGCAATGAACCAACAACAGAAATCGTACCCCTTAGAGTGCGAACAATGACTATAGTGGTTCAATTTTTTTTCTATATTATAACTTAACTTACATATCATTACAAAGGTTTTGTGAGTCACTGTATATGTATATATATATAAACATATATATTTTAGACCACATCGACATTATAGGCTATTATAAGCGGGCTATCTATAGGTTGCCACCCTTCCTAGAGGCGGGACTCGAACCTACAATTCCTTCGGATGAATCTATAAATCATCAATTATTTATTCATTTAATGAAATTATATTCTGTAAAATAATTACATTTTGTAATGTGCCTCGGATGAATCAGACTCGCTGTCTACCCCACCACGTGGAGACCCGTTATAAAATATTGATTTCTAAACACTATTTTATTTTTTGTTCGTTTACAAATTTAACGTTCTCCGGAACGGATTCCAAGGGCTTTCATTAAAATACAAATAAGAGAGAGTTTTCTAAGAGATTGGATCCCCGTGGAATAAGAGAAGCATCCACAAGGGGAAAGAGATTGGTGTCAAACGCAAATACTTTAATCAAAGCAGACCTTGCCTCTGAACGAATTACCTCTCGTCGCTCTGCATAATTACTCTCGGGTCTCCTGCAAAATATTGACAGAGCCCGTCTAATCCGCAGATATCTTCCAGGATCGCCTTTCTCACGAGTCTTACTCAGATAATATGACAATCAATTGCACAGAACGCCAATGGAGGAATTTACATTGTATATTTTACATTGAAATATTGTGTTTTGATACCACATTAAAACATTGAGTACGGAATTGACCATATTACGCATTGAATGCATTATAATTTGTAGAAAAGTAATGGATTTAATCCCGAAGTCTTTATTTTTAGAAAAAAGTAAATCCTGCGGCTGAGACTTGTACTCAGAATATTTCATATTGCGTACGGATGGGCAAGCCGTTAACTCATAAGAGGATTCAGAAAAAACGTATACTTTAACTTGAAAAAGTATTTTAAATAGATGAAAATGAAAAAACTCTCTATCGTAAAATGTAACACAAAAGTCTCTCGCATTTAAAATTCTTCATTTATCTATAGATATTTTGGATTGTGGAAAGTATTCTTAGACATATTCATACATTCAATATCAACCCTAGTAGTTTAAACCGATATGCTCACAGCATAGTGCTTTTAGAACCATACCATTCTTTGTGAATAATAATAATTGATTGAGAGGAGATCGTTGACCGATAGAGATGAGAAGGTAGAATTTGTTGTTATTAGGGTTCGGTCGTTGTGTCTTAATAAAACTAAATTTTAAATAACTAAATATATATATATATATATATATATATATATACACACACACACATATATATATATATATAATCAAAAAACATAAAAATATTATACAGTAAGTGTGTGTGTTGTAGTTAGAGCTCAAATTAGAGGTAGATCAATACAGGTTTAAGACATAGATTCAAGCCGAGACGTTGGCTAACTCATTTTCCTTTAAAAACAGTAGTTTTCATTAAGACATAATAATAATTGAGTCTATCAAAGGCAGGGAGCGACTGATGCGCGCAGTTCTTGGGGCTTTACGGCCCACCCGTCCCGAGTAACAGTACACCACACACGAAACACAGAACACTTACACTGACACAAGATCACCTACACGCAGGGCCGCCACATGGGGGGGGGGACAACCGGGTACAGTTGTCCCGGGCCCGGGCCGATCCTCGCTAATTGGAAAAAAAAAACTACCGAAAGTGACCTTTGCAGCACCGATTATCGGCTTTTATTCTCATTTTGCTCAAAACTGAAGATGAAAATAATTTTAAAATGCCCAAAGTCCTATAGCAAAGTACTAGGATTTTCATTCTGGCTCTAAGAAGTGGGGGCACGTGATCTGGTCCCGGTCCCGGTTCTAAGATGTGGCGGCCCTGCCTGCACGACACATCCCTGGGTTCTCTACCTGCCAGTAGGTACATAATCTGGTGAAAAAAAGTCGGTTCTAGGCTTGCACGAATCTGCAGAGGGGAGAATAGTTTACCAACAGAAGCAGTGCGAGAGGTGCTCCGATGCCATACTGACCGTACGTAAGATTAAGGGTGTTCAAAAAACATACAATCAAGCACTGTCTTCAGCTTGGAGGTGAGATGCGCGGAGTTTTTCCGCTCCTTTTATAAAGTAGTCATGAAATATACAAAAACGCATGAAATGGACTGTATGCACAGTTTGGATCCGGCAAACCAAAGCGGACTAGAAAACAGCACGCTGCACTACTAGATGACAAATATGAATCCGGTACTTATTAAATATCCAGTGTATTTTGTTGGGTACAAACATCCCAAAGAAACTTGAAATCCCAAACAATTGAGAAAACGCATTCCCATAATTAAGTCTATAACTGAATAGAAGATGTTTTAATATAAAGTTGAGTTTTAATAAAACTTTTGATATTTATGATGTAGCTGATGGATGGAATGGATTTATTATTATTCTTACTCATGAAGAACATTATTGAACCATAATTGTATAAGGCCCCCACAGGATTAGTGGTCCAAAAGGTGAAGACAGTCGGGACTAGAGAAAAGAAAAAAATTAATCTGATAGAACAGGTGATCCCGGGCGGGAATAAAGCTGGCGAGAGAGCCTGGATTAATACGAACGACCGTACGTTTGTTACAGCTTCCTCCTCCCTCCAGCCGCACATGAATATTCCCATCATGGTCCGGATTTTAATTTCGGCAGCCCATCGGACAGCGACAAGGAGAGGATTACATTAGCATATTGCTCTCAACAAAGCCTCCAGGATCAGCGGGATCTTGTCCTTGTTCAATCCGACGCTCTATATTCGTGGATGTTATGCCCTTGGGTGGTAAACATGGATATAGGTTTTGGGTGATTGCTCTACACGTGTGGAGCATTTTCGTATTTATGAAGTCGTCGAATTGTTGGGTTTCGGCCAAGAAAAACATTTGGTTTTTCGTGAAAATCTATAATTTTTACGTTTGGGCAGCGTTCTTCTGCAATAAATGATTCGGGGAGAGATAAATACACCGGGAAGTGGACCTTGAGGTTGAGGTAAATGTGAAAACACATTTCAATCTGGACCACATTTACCTTTGGTATCGTTGGTCTCCCTCCTACCTCTTACCTAGAAAGGTTTAGGAAGAAAGTTGCCAAATTCCAAATTGTTCCAAAAATCTAATTGTTCTTAGCCAACACGAAACTATTCCTTGACTTCTCATCACCTCGACATCTCAATATTTGTGTCTTATCTTTGTGTTAATCATAACTCTATTTCGGGTAATGACGGCTGGGGTTGATAGTCTTGGGCCTATAAGGATCATAAAAAAAGAAGAAGAATTTTGACGTTTCTAATTGCCTTAGATGATTTGAAATACAGTGGAACATGGATAATTCGAACTTCGATAATTCGAAATCGTCTTTAATTAGAATATTTCTCTCGGTCCCTAGAATTTAGGGCATAAACAATGTAAAAAAATCGTGGTTAATTCGAATACAATTTTGGATAATTCGATTTTTTTACGAGTCAGTACCTCCAATGGGAAGTGGACAGAGAGGCGGTTGATCTTAAACCTTGTGAAAATATTCTGCACTCGGGTAAGGCTGATAGTAATATAAGGATGTACGGGTTCTGGGACAAGAAGCGCGGCGGCCTCATAGTCTAGTTTTTGGACTCTAGGAGTTCTGCAAAGTGGTGGGCCGCGCTTCCTCCTTTCTAGGGGTTGTTATAGTTCTATCCTGTCGTTTTATCCTAGAATTCCCTCCCACCATCCCTCCGATGTTCATTTCTTATTCAGTTATGTCAGTCAGTGCCTAGATCTGTTGTATTGTTTGTGCCTTGAATTTCTCGTGTACAGTGCAGTTCAGTGAGTTGTTGATTTAAGATGTCGAAGCCTAGAAGTTATAAAACTTTAACGTTGTCAGAGAAAATAGCTGCGTTCAATGAAGTTGAAAAAGGAATAAAGAAAAAATCTGAAATTGCCAAGGACTTTGGAATTCCTCCTAACACTTTATCAACTTACCTGAAAAATAAAGTCAAAATTCTTGCCCATGAAAAATACTTTCTTTCAAACAATAGACTTTTATTTTTACTTTTTTGATAAATTATTTATTACTTATGCACGTAATCATCAATTTATGAAATTTTTGTTATTGTTTAAATAAAATGTTTGTATTTTTTAAAATTAAAAAACGTTAAAATATGAAGTTACCCCTTTATTTTCAAAAACTTTTGTAATTCGAATTTTGGATTATTCGAACTTTTTTATCGGTCCCTAGGGGTTAGAATTATACAAGTTCTACTATATAAGTTCCCACAGAGAAAGGGAGAGAAATATGCTCTTTTTAGATGGACAAATTTTCTTCACAAAACATTAAGTAACTATATCATTTTTATTAAATTAAAACTGCTTGAATCAAAATATTCTTCTCCGCCTTTGGAGTCTAGTTTTCCGCATATCCGTAAAAAAGAGATAATATAGGAAAAATATTATAGCAAACAAGCCTATCCATCTCAATGCCTACAGAGAATAAAGAATATTTGCCTCCAGAAAAACATAAAATTTAAAATAATGAAGGTACTTGATTCGCATAGTTTGTTTTCGAAATTAACAAGAGCTAAGTTTAAGTCTAATAAAAAAGAGAAGTGAAGTTTTTCTTTTTCCAAAATTCTTTTCTTTGTGTTTGTGTCATGTAATTAAAGAGGAGGGAGTTTAAGAACTGTACAAGTTTTTAATCAGAAAGGACTTTAAGAGGGACGGGTTAATAAAGTGAAACTGCAATCTGCAGGGTCGCCATTTTATTACACTTTCGTTTTATTCCAAACCTTTTTATATGCCCGTTTTTTTTTCACTCTTCTTCATTCTAACTTTAAATGGAACTTTCGTAGACTTAAATTTGACTTAGTAACTGTTTGTTGTAATTGTTTAGATTCCTCAGGCGTCATTTTAGTGCGTGACAATATCACACGTATCCCATTTGTGGTTACAAACTTCATAATAGATAAGTTTGTAATAATAAATATTAATGCCATCTTTACTCCGTTATTTATTTATTTTGTGTTTCGTATCTTGGACGATAAACACACTGAGTTAAGTCTTCTAGGAGATCAGGAATTGATTTTAAGCGTATACTTTATTATATGTCCAGGACGTATGTTTTTTTTTTTTTTTTTTTTTTTTTTTTTTTTTTTTTTTTTTTTTTTTTTTTTTTTTTTTACGGCGCATCTACATCTAGGTCATTAGCGCCGACATCCAGGGTGCAGCGAGGAATTTTACCAGCGAGCCGTGGGATGATAAAATTCCTGCCGGAGGTTGGGAATCGAACCCACCATCTCCCGCTTATGTATCCAAATTAAATATATTAAAAGTATAAAAAATTGTTAGAGGTTTAATAAGGTCATAATGAAAATGCACTCATTCAAAGGATTAAAATGTAGATTTATTAACGCATCTTCTAGGTCTTCATACGACATCGTATAATCATGTATTTTGTAGATATGACATCGTATAATCATGTATTTCGTAGATATGTTAAAAATAATATTAAAATGTATTGGCACCTAATCACATCTTAGTTTTGCGTTGGCTAATGAGAGCAAAATAATAGTTTTTGCAAACAAATCGATTTATCTAAAAATGTATGAAGGGAAAATACATGTATAAAGAAAAAAATTTATAAAAGATTAAAATTTGGAAAGAAATATCTACAAATAAAATAAAATGTAAATATCAATAAAAAATTATATTATAAAATTGTGACCCTTTTTTCCTTCAATATATTATTAAAATATGCCGACGGTCATGCATATATAAAACTCGTCCACTTCACATAATATGCGTTATTTATCATTCTACATGTATCACTTACTTACGTACTTTAATTATACATAAATAAATTTAACTTTAATTAAGAAAGACATACCAGAGGCAAGGCCACTTCCATACTATTACAAAATAGCTGTTGTCCATCAGCCGTTTCTAGTCGATAGTTTCTGTCTTTTAACGATTCAAGAGAAAGCTTTTGATACTGTCCGCCTATTTAAATAAAAAAAATATAGTAATTGCAGGTTAAACATGATAAAATACAAAATATAGGATTGCAGTATGTAGTTACATAATTTAAGAAAAATTAATCATAAAATAACGAGAGGAAAAATAAAGAAAAACATTCATACAAAATGCACAAAACATCTTCTTACATTATGAGACTAAACTAAACATGAGATATACAAAATATCGAGCAATTATAAGCTTGAGGTTGTTAACCCTACGAATCCAAACAAACCAAAAGCGAAAGTTATCACATAAAAAAAGTCCGACTCGCAGGAACTGCGTCATCTTAGCGCGGTTACGTACATCTCGAAGAATTGGAATAGATTAGCATCACAAATCACAGGAAACTGACAGTAGCCAACTTACACAGAAGCGGATAATTCTTAATCTGTATAAGTCAATACAATTATTTACTAAAAACGTACTGATCCTACTACTGCTGAGAAGGCTCTATTCTAAACAACCAAAAATTCGTTGTTTTAAGTATCTTGTTTTACTAGCAAATTCGATTTCAACTGTAAATATGTGCTTCATGGCGAATAAAATTCCATTCTGTCGTGGGTTAAATCTTTCTATAAAATAAGAAATAACGATAACTTCAGTTGGAGGCTACGAGGAAGGTTATATAGATAGGAGAATTCAAAACAAACTACGTCATCATGATTAGCCACTACCATCGTGATTACCACAGCCACTCCAACCTTATTACCAATACATTTCACCGTTTCTTAGCTTATTTTACTACAATACTAATTTTACTGATAAATGCAATTTAAAACAAGAAACAACCAATTAAAAAGTGAGATAAACAAAGAGAAAAACCCTTTCAAAACAAAAAAACAAACACTTTTTAAGTTTTAAGCGCTTATATCTCTGATTGACGTTGCCCCATCGAATATTGCTTCAGAACCTTTTTTGTAGAAAATTTAGTAAGCATTCGAATGGTCACCTTCCACTAACCTCGATTTTCCAACGTTTATCGAGATAATTACGAAAAATTTATGAAGATCCGAAAACTTTTCATATCTATTAATAAAATATTTTTTTTGCATACTTCCTTAACTCCAAATATAACCAAAATTTAAACATCTTAGTTGGGTGTAATTTCCAATATGTAGAAAATATTTCAATTGAATCCCGCGATTCTAAGTACTCACAAAAAAATAATGACTTACAAAAACATTGATTCCACTTTTCCCAGAAACGGTTACAGATATCGCCTTAAATATGGTTTTATTCGTTTTCTTATGTTAAGAAACCTATAAAACAAGTACCTGCAAGCATATAAACTCAAAAACGTAAGCGTTACGATTTTGTTTGCGCGAATTTCGCCCCAAACACTATCTTCTAGTGGGTGGATTCTGCTGATTAACGAACTTGACCTTTCAAATTAGACGAAAGATTTTTGTACCAAATTTCGTTAAAATCGGATCATTTTTGAGCTTGCTAGAGCGCGAACAGACAAGCATATATATAAATATATACATAAATATATATATATATATATGTATGTATATATATATATATATATATATATATGTATGTATATATATATATATATATATATATATATATATATATATATATATATATATGGGGGACGAGGTTAGCTCAGTGGTAGAGCATTGGACTAATAAGATGGAGGCCTGAGTTCAAATCCCGAGCAAGCACTAAAGATTTTTTCTTCTAGTGTCTTCGTTCACTGGTTGAATTCGGCCTCCCTGACCGTCCCTAGGCCAACCCAGCCTTTAATTAATTTAATAATGGGTACCTTGGTTGGTGCTAATGACTCTAGCAGTCGAAGCAGCCAAGGGGAAAATCAGGCGGCCGGAGCATAGTACTGACCACACTATCTCCCTAGTGCGCCGTATGGTCATGAATCAGATACCTCTATAGTATCTGCCCCTCAGGGCCCTCGTGGCCTGTTACGGGACTGATTTATATATATATATATATATATATATATATATATATATATATATATATATATATATATATACATACAAATTTGGGCCACCTATATTTTCGTGATCTATAGGGTCTGAAACGTGAAAGTTTCTAGTCGGCACTTCCGGATTGCGTCATGAGGTCAACCTCATAAGCAGGTTCTCTCTATGGAGAAAGGGAGTAACCGGGCTAAAAAAATTATGATTTGCTAGAACTAAAAGTAAGACAGCACAATCACGGAATGAGAATGAAGAAGAAATATTTTGAAAATATCTCGGGACGTATTATTAAAGGTTTGATCGGCCTCCTTAAGAGTTAGGATTGTTTAAGAGTCCCATATTAATGCATTTTAAATGAAGCCCATGTTAGTCTAAATGAGATTTTGATTCAGCCTCCATCATTCTTTTCCTCCCCAGAGCAACCCCAACCTACTCTTCCCATCCTCACGGCTCATATTTACTTGTAATGAGCTACTTAACATTTTCCCACTTACAAATGTCCTAGCATATTTTATTACCTACATTTTTCTTCCGTTCCTTTGGTTTACCTACCTCTTTTTTAGAAAGAGAGAAGTAAAATTTATATCATGTAGGATATTGGGAGATATTTATACTATCATTGAGTCAATATCAAGTAGATTTGACCGATGGGGTGAGCTTAGCTCTATACCATTGAGCTAAACTCACCCCATTTTTAATATAAATTAATTTTTAATTGAATTTTGAAATAAATTACTATAATGAGAGTATAATGGAATTAATTAATTATAATAAATTTAACTAACGATATTTACAATTCTAACACTTCTATTCATATGACTAAAGATAAAAGGAAACAATGTGTCTCGTTTTACTGCCTGCCATTTATATTTCGTTACAAGAGTTTGTTTACCATCATTAATCATATGTTTGCTCTCCGTTCTTTTTGTTAGGCCTTCGGCCAGGGAGAGGACGGGTGCACACATCTTGGCACGCATGTTAACTTTCTCGTTCAATAGGTGCATTTTTAGACTCGGAATAATTGGGTTGACTAATTCAAGAATGAATTATTTCTGTCCTCCTTTATCTTCGGTAGAAGCGGCCGGTCCATTGGAAAGAAATTTAGCGTGCGACTATTTGCGTTTAGTGTTCAGGTGCATTGGCCGATCGGTAGTTCAATGCTTTATTTTCAAATTGACCAAAGATCGCTACTTGCTAACTGACTGCCCTAAAAGAGACAAGTTACAGACTCCTCGACGCCTAAGTGAACTTTTATCAGATAGGAGTCCAAGCATTGGTGCTGTACTGACCTACTTAATGACTACATAGGCATACAATAAAATATAGTAATATCACACATAACTTATAATCTTGACCAAGTCAATGTTTCATATCTCAGGATAATATACTTCCCATGGGGTCTCCCGTGGTCTAGTGGCTAGCGCCTTGGATTCATAAGAGGGAGATGGTGGGTTCACCGAATTTGCTCATCTGAGGGCTCACTGGGAAAATTCCTCGCTGCACCCTGGATGTCGGCGCTAATGACTTAGATGTTGATGCGCCGTAAATATATATATATATATATATATATATATATATATATATATATATATATACTTCCCATCTATTCTAACCCAAAAATATCATTACGATAACTTATTATTTTATTCATTTATTTTATTATATTTTAATTCATTTTGTTTCTTTAATTTATTATTATTTCTTTATTATTCATTTTACATGCCTATTCTGTTAATTTTCTAACATTCCTACTGATCCTGGGTTTATAATTTATAAATTTATTTCTTGTTATTTTTTAAGAATTATGTTTGGGCAGATCACCATCGCTGTGGAGCTCTTCAAACCAATAAATAAACGAAGATAAATACAATTTAACTCTCCACCTATTTCCTTTATTTTATTATATCAATGTTTCAAGTCATAGGACGCCTCTTTAAAAGCAGTGTTGATATACTTGTTGCATTTGGGACTTAACGTAGAATGACTTTTCTCGTCAAGATCGTGTGTTTATTGTATTTTCGGCGACAAGAAAAGAAATGCAGGAAAACAATACATTTATATATTAAGAATCCTGTAAATTTTAAATTATTAATTCGATGTATTTGAATATACGTATTTCATATATATGAAAAAAAAGCATCATAATTTGATGCTGCAACATTAGGAAGGTATTTTCCTGTTCGCGCTAAAGAAAAAAATTGTTATGGATATTCATTATGGATTTCTTAAATAGTTATTTTAAAAGGAATGAAAATTAGGTTTCCCAGTCGCAATATGTGGTTTCGAAATCCGCTTGAAGAGAGTTGATTTTATAATAATATTTTTATTTTTTTAAATCTATTGGTGAGCACCGCCCAACGGATGCGATTCGACCAAATACAGATATAAAATGGAAATGCATATTCATACAGTTACATAGTTATTATAAATCCTTAATAATTAACATTTTGCATGATAATATACATACAATTTAAGTCCCACAATACAAAGGAACAATAGCACCCATGTACTATCACAGTTACATCATGTCATGAGTGATTTTCATTTATTATTATAACCCATCAAGGACGATGGTAAAAACTACAGTTTGAATTGTCTAGACAAAGGTAGAAATACATATATCGTATTGAAATATAAAAATTATAATATAATCACGAATGAAATTTTCGGTCTTGCTATAAATGATACCCGCGAAAAATTGCATGGTTGCGAAAATGGACGCCCTTTGAAGTTCCTTAATGCTCAATGTATTGCGCTTTTGAATGTTTGGTTAAGTAATTTACTAGCTTAACTTGAGGCTTTATAAGAAAATATCTATTCCACAATAATAATAAATAAGTCGTTAAGGAAAATCGATTCCAAAGGGAGTATTCTTCGAACACTGGAAATAAGTGATTGGTTGAAGTAGATTGACAATTCAAAACAAATGGTTTCCAGTCCAAATATGGAAAGAGGAGGGAGGGGGGAGTGAGTTGATCGTTTTGGATTGTGGATTTATAGGACAGGAAAGGGGAGGGCAGGGTAAAACAGATAGGTAATATGGGATGTTATCCAGGTATAAGGCTTATTGGAGGTTGAGGACCATGGAAAAATTGGGGTAATAAATGACTCAATAAAATGCCTGCATTCTCTTTTTCTTTTCTTCTTCCCCCGCTTTTTACTTTTTTTCTTTCTTCTTTTTAATTTGACGCCGACAATGATTCACTGCTAGAATGATCTATCTTAGTGATTGGTCTAATTAAAATTCCAGTTGCCGAGCTACTGTAGGGGCTCGAGGCTTTATTGGATGTCAGCGAGGGCGAGAGCAGGCCATTCACTCCGGGTGAGGTATGGGATTTAGGGAAAACAGGCGTGGGAAATCCACCCTTTCCGGCATATTCCACGTCAGGATCCTCTGCATCTGGGGAATTTCTTTTATACTGATAAAGGAGATTAGCCAACTCGATATCAGTATGCACAATGTCATCCATATAACGAAGATAATTTATATCAAGAGAGGTTAAGGCCTGGGTTTGGCCATAATACAGTTGAAATAAAACTACATTTTTAGGTTATATGTTAAACCCAAAAGTATTGTTTATAAATAGCTAAAGAATAATTAAATGACTTAATGAATGTGAAAACGGTTTTTTATTACTATTCTGCATATAAATACATTGTTAATAATGCAGTAACTAACCGATTAGTTTATGTGACATTTTAAGTGATTCGAATAACTTTTAAAACTGCGATTCCAACTACGTAGGTTTGACTATCTACATGTATAATTGTATACTAATTTATTTAATTAAAGGCTTTGTCTACATAGTAATTAGATTCAACCAGTTTAAGTATCTTTCCATTTCATACATTGAAGACCCCCAAATCCGCCCTTAAAAAAAAATTATTCTGTCAGTCTGTAGTCTGAAAAGAATTGGCTGTAGGATAAGCCATATTTAATTGTGTACATCTAAAATGTTGACAGTACTTCTAAGGCCGGCCATACACGTTCCGGGATACCTGCACAGGTGTACCTCTACGATATACCGGAAAAGGCGAGAGCCCACACACGCTCCTGTAAACCGGACGGGCGAAGGATTTCTGGAGTCTAGAAATGGCAAGCTGACAAGATGACGTGATGGCTTTAGTGGGTTTGTTAGTGGCTATAAACTGCAAAAAAAAGACGAAAACGCACGGTTATGGTATTCCTTGCTCTCAACTAGCCACAAACAGAGTTCTGTTCAATACATTTCAATGAATTCCTCGAGAATTCGATTTCCGTTTTCGGACAAATATGATGACTAACGAGATAAACCGACGTAAAAAGTATAGAAACGTTTTAAATAACCACCGGCACGTGCGTGCAGAGAATAGACTGTAAGTTAAGCAAAACACGAAGCTCTCTAATCAGAGTATTTGCCAAAACTAGCCTCACACCTGCGCAGGTATGCCGGGTGACTCCCACACACGCTCCGGTCTACTCGCCAGCACAGGTAAAAAGAATTGAATTTTGATTCTTCTCCGGTATACCTGTACAGGTCTCTACGCCTGCACAGGTATACCGGAAGGGCTGGCACACACGCTCCGGTTTACCTGCGCAGGTAATGACTCCCAGACATAGTTGGGCGTAGTCGCAATCATAATTACGATTACGATTATAATTATAGGCTCTCGAGATATAATTAAAATTACGATTATAATCACAGACTCTGGAGATATGATTACGATTATAATCGTAATTACAGCTGTGATTACGATTACACTTGTAATAGGTGCTAATGACCATAGCAGAAGATGCACCGTTAAAAAAAAAAAAAAAAATACACTTGTAATCACAACTGAAGGTATGATTACACTTGTAATCGCAACATTTTTCTGTAATTACAACTGTAATAACAATTTTTTTCTGTTTTTATTTTTTCAGATTCTGTGATTATAATCGTAATTGTAATCGTATCTCAATTGCCTATAATTATAATCCCCACACACACTCCAGTCTACTCTCCAGCGCCAGTAAAAATAATTTAATTTTGATTCTCCGGTATACGTGTACAGGTCGCTAGGCCTGCACAGGTATACCGGAAGGGCTGGCACTAACGCTCCGGTTTACCTGCGCAGGTCACCTGTACAGGTATACCTCACCGGTAAACCGGAACGTGTATGGCCGGCCTTACTTGTAGTTGAATCCTTGATCCAAAAAAAAAGTCGTTACTACACTCTCATTAAAAAAACTGATTTTCAGTAATAACTAAAATCAGTGGATACAGTTTTTTTGTGCAATCGGCATTAGTATGAATCACTTCTAAAATAAATAATTAATCTAATAAAGATACACTAATGCATTGAAAGTATTTATTAGTGAAGATGCACTTTGAGGTTCAAAAGTGTAACATGATTCTTTACTCGTTGAACCACTCCACCCATGTAGGTTCTTTAGTCAGGCACAATAAAAAATAAGAAACATTACACATTTCACAATAATTTTCTCACATCATGGAATGAAACCCGAAACATTTTCTTTGATCTTATCCTTTCGGCCTCTTAAAAAGTGATATGACTTCATATTTCAACTCTAGGGAAATGCATTCCGTCTGTCATCTTTTTCATCTCTAAAGCAAACGGTTGATATTTTATGTAATTCATTAATAAAGTATGGAGCTATTCTTTTCGCCATAAATTCTGATATTTAACATAAATATCTTCATTGTTTTTTGCGTGATACAAAGCTAGTATTGCTCTGATAAAATTCAAATTATATATCAAATATATTCCGGGGGGAAGGTCAATACAATTAAAAACGTAACTAATAATTATATGACCCTTTAATTAAATTTATAAATAATCAATAGGTGAAAGGTCATTAATCATTCAATTTATACTTCTAACCATATTTATTGTCTGACTTCCCGACATTTTTTACACATTGTGCCACTTTTAGAGATGGTCTATGAAAAAAATATCAGAGATGTTCGGAGCTGGTTGGTGAAGGTTCATCTTGCCATAGGGATAAAAAAATGTATATGTATAATATATATACACATTTCTTTAATTGTAATTCAATTCTCAATTTCCATTACCTGAGTAAATCCAATTTCTTACCCAAAAATGTTTTACATCCGTTAGTCTATTTCTATAATACAGAAATAGTCTTATTTATTTTTAGGTTAAAAATTGGACTTGAATTACAAGAATTGAATTACACTAGGCTTAAACCCTTCATATATATATATATATATGCTGCTTACGTATATGTATGTATGTATATAGGTACATATATATGAAATATACAAAAAAATTTTCTAGGGTAGGGGGAGGATCGTTTTCTTGGGACCTACATTAAAAATTTGCGCATACCGGCCGTAGTTTTTGTTATATTGCAACGGAACTCGGTAGCAAAACACGTGGTGGGTAGCAAAGCAGAAAGACGTTTTGTAAGAATAACCTAAATGGGTCCTTCTAAGTCGTGAGTATCAAAAGAAAAAAATCTGTCGTCAAAATAAACTAGATAAATAGATAGATAGATAAATATTTATTTATTTGTGTAAGATATATCTTGTACAAAAATATCAATATTACACACTTTGTTTCTTACCATTTTGAGTCTGGTAAATGCTATAATACTTTAACTATTTCACAGCAAATGACAATATAAATTTTGTATAGTTCTAAACTTAATATATTATAATAATTTACATCATTCATATATAATTTACATTATTAATTTACATCATTCATATATAATTTACATTAATAATTTACATCATTCATATATAATTTAAATTAATAATTTACATCATTCATATATTTATTTTATTACATATGTTATTTATATTAATCATACATGAGAAGAAGAAAACTTTATTTAATGAAATAATAAAGTGGGCTGCCCAACTTTATTGGGTTGCTGGATACACAGCATGCTCATCATTCCTGGAGGCATTCATTTACTTCATAATCTTGTTATTTGTTCTGGTTTTTTTTTCCAAAAGTTCGTGGGCATTAGACCCGCCAAAAAATACAAATTTTTCTCCTAATAATAATAATAAAAAAAACAAAAAAAAAAAAAAACAACAAAAACACAAGAGACAGCGGAGTCTAAGGAACGACGTTTGTTGCATATAAAAAAAAAAAAGGAGTTTAGTCCGTTAGTGACCATAAATATGTTGGCTCATTATGCCTAGCGAGTCAATAATTATTGACTCAGCTATAACAGGTAGGTGTTCCGGCAGGATTCCAAGTTCTTGTAAGATACTGCAGGTCATTTTCGGAATTGTACCTCTTGCACCAAACCACAGACCCTTGACAAGGAATTTTCTGGATCCATATTTCTCTAAGAATTTATCTTGGAGATATTCAATGCACTTTGAGTAGATCCCTTCCTTTTCCATGCCAATTGACTCCGCTTGCTCGGGATCGTTTGTTTCATAACGGACCGTCGGATCGAGAACGTAGGCCAAATTACTGTTCCGTGGAAAGGCGACTATATCTGCGTACCTAGAAGACCCATGATCGTCGATGGCGTACACCTAAAACTTACTGAGATTATTTTTATAATTTTTTTTTTCTATTGTTAATATTATCTTAAATTTAACAGTATTGTCAAAATATGCCAATTAATGTGCGCTTTAAAATAGAACAAAAAAAAAAAAAATTAAAACTGAAACTAAAAGATGGAAACTTGTTCATATTGTGGACCTATTCATTCACCTTAAGAGGGTGAAACTTCTTACAGATAGTCTCAATGAATTTATAAAGCTGATTCAATTCCTCTATGGTGGTTATTTTTAACATATTTTGAATAGCCTGAAGGTGAGAGGATGCAGAAAATATCTTCTCTGTTTTCTTCAAGTGCTGAACAGTGTAGGAGGAGGTGGTATAGACTATTGTTATTTATGTACTGTTTGCAGAACGGGCAGAGATCATTTGCTTTAAGGGAGAAATGTTGACTTCCTTGGTATAGCTGTATACTTTCAGGGTTTCCAACCCTTAGCCGGCTAATGCATCTTAATTTTCTAAGATGTATTTTGAACGTCAAGTAGGTTTCTGGCTGAAAAGGATTAAAGCTACATAGCACTCTGTAAATGGAATTCCTACTTGAATTTAAAGCTCTATTGATGTCCCTTGAGAAATCATGGTTGAGGTTCTTTTCAAGGATATCATCCATATGCTGCAACATTCCATTAGGGTGTAAAGCATTCAACTCATACGAGCATCCATATTGTTGAGCTATCGTACGGACTTGTGAGACCCAGTTATACCCTAAGTCAGGACTCTCTGCATCAAGCAACCTTAGTTTATTAAAACATTGCTTAGGGAGCCTCTCCTCTGACATGACAACTTAGTCCAATAGTTCATTATTCTCTTGATTGCCTTTACATCAGAGAGCTTCTTCCTGTCTCAAGTCGAACTATATAGTTGGGAGTGTTCTTTGGCCAACCGTACAGGTATTTCATGAACTTCATCTGAGCTGCTTCGTAAAAATAAACTAAATTGGTTGATTAGAAGTTGTGGTTTTCTGAATTAAGCCACCAAACCGACTCGGGCGTTGGTCGTTACTTCTGCCACTTGGGGCGCTGTGTCCAGTAATTGCATTATGATTGTATGCATTGTGTGTTATTTATTTGAACGCTTTTATAATTAATCAGGATCAATGGGCAACAATTGTGAAGTTCTCGTGTTTTTATTGCGTTGTTTTCTTACCTCGTATACACAACACTATGGAAGAAAATTAATTATTCAGTTAGGTGTTTATTACAACTATAAAAAACTATTCTTTTTTAGCACATTTCGAAGAAATTCGTCTATTGAGTTTACACTCATGAAAGAAATTTTGATAAATGTCTTCAACTCTTCATTGAATAGTGGGGAAATTCATTAATTTAATTTACGATGGGCTAGTCTAATTTTTATTGAAATATTTGTCTGTTGATGCACTCTTAATCGCAATTGCGCCCAGATTATAATTAACCTGAGTGCAGTAACCTGCATAGCCATTTGCCAAGTAGGATCGGGTCGGGCGTTAGGTGCATCTCCCTTGCAGAATAATTTTAATCAAGCCAGGTGCTTCGGAGAATTTATGCCTTTCAAAATTCATGAGACGTCAGCATGGGCTCCATAAATCTAGGAGGACATGAGCACTTCTTGTTCAAGCGTAGGCGACTCAAGTTGTAAATATTTAACCATACAAATAATCTACAGATAGCTTTTTAAGCAAACGTATTATATACATATATATATATATATATATATATATATATATATATATATATATACATATATATGTATATATATATATTTATATGTATATATATACATATATATGTATATATATATATTTATATGTATATATATACATATATATGTATATATATATATATATATATATATATATATATATATATATATATATATATAAATAAATGGGGGGCGAGGTTAGCCCAGTGGTAGAGCACTCGACTAATGAACTGGAGGACCAGGTTCAAAACCCGAGCGCGCACTAAAGATTTTTTCTTCTAGTGCTGCAGTTCGAGGGTTGGATTTGGGGTCCCAGATCGTCCCTAGACTCTTATTTAATTAATAATTATTTAATTAATAATGGGTACCTTGGGTGCTAATGACTCTAGCTGTCGAAGCAGTCAAGGGGAAAATCAGGCGGCCGGAGCATAGTATTGACCACAATATCTCCCTAGTGTGCCGTTTGGTCATGAATCAGATACCTCTACAGTATCTGCCCCTCTGGGCCCTTGTGGCCTGTTACGGGACTGATTTTTTTTTATATATATAAAAATATAAGAATTTTATATTAGTAATACCTCTCCCATATCTTCCAACTCATGTTGTTTGTTACTTCTGTAATCAGATGGAAGAAGTATCGGAAACGGAAGCTGTTTCATCAATCACTCCTTACTATATATATATATATATATATATATATATATATATATATATATATATATATATAAATACATGCACTCATACACAGTGTTGGGCAAAAATTATTGAGAATGATGAATAATGATTAATGGATAAATGTATTATTTCATTCATGAATGAAGAATAATTACTTTTATTCAAAATGATGATCATTCAGAATAAACATGTTTTAGTGAATAACGATAGATTTATAATAATGTTGGCAGCCAGAAATACGTATATATATGTGTGTGATTGAGTAGGATTATTCAGTAGACCAACTAGAAATAAATAATAACGAATGATGAATAATGAATGATGAATAACGAATAATTCCTTGAATAATTCATGATGTACTGTGTGAATAAGATAATTCAGTGAATTATTCATCATTCACTAAAAATTTATTCGAATGATCATTCGAATAATAATTTATTCGAATAATGCCCAACACTGCTCATACATAAGTATCTCTATACGTACTTCTTTTGTGTTTATTCAAGCATCTATGCTTTAATATTATTTGTTTATCAGTTAATTATTTGACTATTTATTTATTAATGAGCATCTGCTAAAATGGCGATACACTCCATATAATTTACATATACATTCAATCATTAACACAAATATGCTGTTGGAATTATGATATACATTCAATATTACAAATAGTTTTACACCTTTAAGAACACAGTTATGTACACTTGAACTTTTTTATGATCTTATACATACATCTAATTATAAACTATAAATAGAATTACCCTAAAGAAAAGAAGCATAAAAAAACAACAAAAAAAACAAATAATCCAAGTGTCATTTAAATACTATTGAACATTTTGGCGTAATTGCAAATTAATTTATTATTTATTTTAGTTGTGCACCGCCACTTTCACTACATCAAAAAACGTTATCCATTAAAAATAAAGGTTAAACAACGCTAAGCAAGAAAAATATAAAATAAAAATAATTAATAAATATATTTTTGTGTGTATGTTAGTGTTTTAAGATGTTTAATTATTGCTTCAATATATTGGCTGTAATCTGTTCTAACAGATTCTTCTAAAGAAGTTCGGTCAGGTCCAAAGGTATGTCTATTTTTTTCTCGTCGTCTGCAAGTTGTCAGTGTATGTTTTATTGTGAGTGTTTCGTTACATTGTTCACAAATAGGTCGGTTCTCTTTAGTCATATGGTGTCCGTGCAGGGTATGTCCAATACGGAGTCTAGTCAGTACGACTTCTTCTATCCGTGTACTTCTGCTGCTATATGGCTATTCCGCTACGGTTTGTTTGATCTGTATAAGTTTGTTTTCGCAAGTCTCAGTCCAAGAGTCTTGCCACTGGGTCATTAGTAAGGCGGAGCTTTGTTTAATCATATCTTGCCATGCTACTGAAATATTGAAGAATCCATCTATTTTTTGCAAGGCATTAAATAGTATGTATCTCTTATATTTTGAAGGGGTTAGGTCTCCCAGTAAACATACTGTTATCATGCCTGTTGGTGGAGACCGTCGTCACTGGCATCGGTGCGAGTACTGCGGGCGAGAGCTTTCGACCTAAGTACGTCATTACCAAGCCACTGTTACTAGCACAATACTCAGTACTAACACAACAGTGGCTTGAGAATGACGTACTTACGTCGAAAGCGCTCTCCACCAACGGTCTCCACCAACAGCCATGACAACTTACATTTTAATTTGTTTACTTTATTTTGTACATATATCAGATTTTGATCAAATACAATCTTTATACAGTTTATAGCATACCTGTAATTAAAAAAAAAATAACTCTATGATATCCAATTTTTATTTTATTCAAATCTATAAAGTAAAAATCGATTATAAGGGATTATTGATGTAGTAAGGAAGCTGGTGAAATTTATGAGGCTGTTTGCTTTAAATGCATTATTTATTGCAACTTTAAATCTTATCCTGGCTGAATGCCATCTTGAAGGAGGATCGAAAATATGACTACAGCTGTTTAATACTATAAGTAGGCCAGTTTGTGCATAGTAGTCGGCCTATCGGGTTAAGTAGTGGTAGTTCCTGTGGACCGAGCCTGAATGAAATTTAGGACTTTTTTGCGTGTATAATTGTTTTTTATTCCAGTAAATAAACGGTTTCAGTGTCTCTTAGCTTTAGGAATAGTTGAAAGTGCTTTTTCTAGACCGTTTTTTTTCCATGTAAGTTGGAACTATCATATAAGTTGGTTTGCAAAAAAAACTACATGTTGAGAAATTGATTACATCTTTCATAATTTTATGACTATTTTCTTACATAGTTAAAATCATTAGGCTTGTATTTATGGAAGTGTTTTAATATAACCGACGTTCCGGATTTTAAAAATGGGCTGTTTCAATGCCGGGAAATAAAGAGAACAAAGGTAATAACTTGGAATAGTTTATAACAATTTTTATCTATTTTCTCAATAGAATAACCTACTTCGATTTTTATATTGTTTTGTACTCTCCTTCCCTTCAGGCTTATTTGCTGGTGTATTTATTTTATAATTAGAAAAATCAGTGGAAAAAAGATAACAGTATATAAAATAAGAGTAATAATCTAATTTAATTTTTCTATTTAATTTTTTTAAGGGATAATGCTTTTCTCGTTTCCTGGATTCTTACATTGTCTAATATTTTTGCTCATTGTACTTTTTTTAAATAAAATTAGTCCAAAGCATTTGATCAACAACTGCTTATTTGTATTTTATTCGTTTGAGAAGAAATTGTAATAAGGTGGTTTGACTTCGTTTGAGAGAGAGAGAGAGAGAGAGAGAGAGAGAGAGAGAGAGAGAGAGAGAGAGAGAGAGAAAAGAAAATTAAATTTGTAGATTTATTTGATTAATATTTTTTTTATATTTTTATTTTAGTCACAATATGGCTGGTTAAAGCAAATAAATCCTTATTACAAATGGATCGATCGAGTTTATTTTTACTACGGATCTCTCCCTTTAGACGGTTAAGACATTAAGGGAGTTACTTTGCAATACACCTAAAGTTAGGCTATTTAGAGGCAGAAAAAATATAATTTATGTCTCTGGTGTAAACCCCAAGTCCGTATTGGCGAGTCTACATAGTTAAGAACCGACGACGGAGGTAGACTTCTTGCTATGATTTAGTCTACTTATGTATATTAAGTCCTAAATCCAAAAAATAAACTTCACAATGGTTAGATACTATGAGCGAATAGAGAGTTGGTTCAGCGCCCATAGAAACACAAGGTCCCCAGGATATTTACCTGCTAGGAGTTAATCCGCAAGAGTTGTAAATATACCCCAGGTATCTGCCGACACAAATACAAAGCATAGGCAGGTACAGCATAGGTGCAGAGAGCAATTTAATGATTTCATTCACCAACATTTCTTAAACTATACTAGATTCTGAAATAACACACTTCCAAACATAGGTTATATACTATATATTCATAAAGACTACTTAGTTGTAACCCGATTCATCAATTGGCAATCAATAGTTTTCAACACAGGTTATATACAAAATATTGATAAAAAGTATTTAAATAGAAAAAAACTAACAAGCTTCCTCAAGACTTGTTTTTGGTCCATTTGTATCTACTCCATAGACTTAATTAGGTTTATTATTCTATATATTGACTTGTTATTTGTCCTTCTGTATCTACTAGATAGGCTTTATTCGGCATATTATTCTATATAGGCTATATTAGGCAGGGATTTCTACTCAATCTTGAGTACTTCTTCTTGATCCTTCTGTATCGACTAGAAAAGGCTTTATTAGGCATATTTTGTATTGATTTATAGAGCTTTGTTTTAAAAAGAGAGCCGGATTGTGTAATTTCCGCTTCTGTGTATAAGTTAACTACTGTTGGTGTCCCTGACGCCTTAATATCATTTTTATTCGAGGTGTTCGAGAGGATTTTGACAATTTTCACGAGATATATATAAAGCCTCATTCTTGATATATATATATATATATATATATATATATATATATATATATATATATATATATATAAATATGCTTGTCTGTTCGCTCTCTAGCAAGCTCAAAAATGGATGAAATTAGGTACAAAAATCTGTCGTCTAATTTGAAAGGTCAAGTTCGTTAACCAGCTGAATCCGCCCACTGGAAGATAGTGTTTGGGGCGAAATTTGCGCAAAAAAAATCGTAACGCTTACGTTTTTGAGTTCATATGCTTGCAGGTACTTGTTTTATAGGTCCGTAACATATGAAAACGAATGAAACCATTTTTAAGGCGATATCTGTAACCGTTTTTGAGAAAAGTGGAATCAATGTTTTCGTAAGTCATTATTTTTTGTGAGTACTTAGAATCGCGGGATTCAATTGAAATATTTTCTACGTCTTGGAAATTAATCCCAACTAAGATGTTTACATTTTGGTTATATTTGGAGTTCAGGAAGTATGCGAAAAAAAATATTTTATTAATAGACTTGAAAAGTTTTCGGATCTTCATACATTTTTCGAAAATATCTCGATAACGGTTGGGAAATCGTGGTAAGTGGAACGTGACCATTCGAATGCTTACTAAATTCTCTACAAAAAAGGTTCTAAAGCAATATTCGATGGGGCAACGTCAACAAGAGATATAAGCGCTTAAAAATTAAAAAGTGTTTGTTTTGTTGTTTTGAACGGGGTTTCGTCTTTGTTTATCTCACTTTTTAATTGTTGTTTTTTAGTTACAAATTACATTTATCAGTGAAATTAGTATTTTAGTTAAATAAGCCAAGAGTATTTTAGTAAATGGTATAGGTAATAAGTTTGGAGTGGCTGTGGTAATCACGATGGCAGTGGCTAATCATGATGGCGTATGCATAGTTTGTTTTGAATTCTCCTATCTATATAACCTTTTTCTTAGTCTACAATTGAAGTTATCGTTATTTCTTATTTTATATAAAGATTTTATCCTCGAGAGAATGGATTTTTTTTTTGCCATGAACACATATTTACAGTTGATTATAACAGTAAAATGAATTTGCTAGTAAAACAAAAGAAACTTAAAATGACAACGAATTTTTGGTTCGAAATGTAGTCTTCTATGCAGTAGTCGAAGAGTGAGTATGTTTTCAGTAAATAATTGTATTGACTTAGTCAGCTTTCATCAAGAATGAGGCTTAAGAATTATCCGTATTATTCAGTGTAAGTTGGCTACTGTCAGTTTCCTGTTATTTGTGATGCCTAATCTATTCCATTTCTTCGAGATGTAGGGAACCGCGCTAAGATGACGCAGTTCCTGCGAGTCGGACTTTTTCAATGTCATTGAACTCAAACAGAGCCCAATAAAAGAAGGCACACTTCGGGGGCGCTCTATCTTAAGCTACGAATTAAATAAATAACTACTATTTTAATAAACTATTTGCTTATTGAGAAATATAACGTTAAAAACAAACATGGTTCGGCCACACTAGTTCCGATGAGCGTGACTCTGCTGTATTGTAGTAGATAATAACAATGTTTTTATGAGCGTATGTAAAATGTGACTTGAAAACCTTAAAAATAAATTAAATAAGATCACTTAGTTCAGAAAAAATCATTTCTTTGAGGTGTAATAAAGTTTTAGTTTGCTAACTATTCCAAGTTCTAGATTGTTAGTATTCCATACCCCGAAATACTCCTAGCCCCCCCCCTCCGAAATTATTATTACTTTACTTTATTATTACAAGATTATTTTTAGCTAATTATTATCAAGCTATTTGTGATTAAAATGAGCTAAAGTACACCATTAATTTTCAGGATAAATAGAAATTATATCTAAGAATGTTCTATAAAGTACCACAAAAAGCCTCTTTTACATTAAATTAAAATAATTTATTTACTTAAAAGGAAAGTATAAAAATAATTAGGATGAAACATTAAATTTTTATAGCTCAAACCCTTTTTCACGCACTAAGAGCAAAATAATAACTCATATCTAATTAAATAAGGCTTTAAGGTGAAAAAATAGTATAATTAAGAACCATTAAAGCAGGGATAAAGCCGTTGCTGAAGCAAGATAAAAGTATTAGAGGCTAAAGCAAGCTAGAACTTAATGAAATGTATCAGTGGAATAAAAATATCTCTCGGCTCATGGAGAGTACCCATATTCATGAGTTAGATATTTCATAGTATTATTAATCTGATATAATGATAATTTAGTGTTTATTATCGAAGCCTAGCTCGGTGATTTTTTTTGTTGAAGAAGATTAGCCATTACGTTTTAATCTGGTCGATATTTTATTTTCATCCGCCTAAATATGTGATTATTATATTTTAGCCCATTTCCTTCCTCCCTCCAGAGGAGGAAAATCTCATATGTATATATATATATATATATATATATATATATATATATATATATGTACATGTGTGGGTGTGTGTGTTATATTCTTTAGGATGTCCAAAAATATTTTTCAGTTCTTTGGGGGCTTCTATAATAAATATAATATGTATCTAAGCATAAATGTTTAGATTTAGAAAAAATCTTTATATTTTGATGTAGAAAAAATAGCTGATTGTAGAAGTGCCCCTGAAAAGGTACTAAACATTTAGGGCGTAAAGAAAACACACACACACACATATATATATATACGAGTCAAGGGATGGTTGGAATTCGGCTAGGGAAAAAAAACGTCAGATGTCAGGCACAAATCTGACGTTTCTTTCTGCTAGCCGAATCCCAACCATCCCTTGACTTCGTATATATATATATATATATATATATATATATATATATATATATATACACATATATATAATAAGAACCAGGTAACTGGCTACCTTTTTTGCTACATCTTTCGTTTACCAAATTTCCAGAATGCCTCCTAATTTTCTTAAAATATACTTCTATGTTAATGTTTTGTATTTCTGTTATTATTTATTTATTTTTTTTTTTGGTATGTTCAGTTACAGATATTGAGCGAATAGTCGGTTTTTGCAGTCTGTGCATAAAATCGCATCATTATTCCGTTTGTACTTGGGATATTGTGTGTGTATTTTTCAAAAATGGTCGGATTGTTTTGAAATTTGATACAAAAATACTTTTTTGCTACCAAAAAGACCAATTCATTGGCCTCAGAACACAATTTTGTTTGTTGCGAATTCTATTTGAAAACAAAATCGTAGCGCTTAAGGTTAACATTTATAGGCCTGTTAAGACTTTTTATAGGAAATGTGGCGTGGGGAATAAAATTGGAACTATTTCCTTTAACCCAGATTCGTGGGGGAAAAATTGCCACCATTTTGTTAATATCATGCTTACGTATAATTTTTGACGGAGTATATATTTGGTCACTTTTAGGTATAATTGATAACGAATTATAGACATCTTTCAGTTATTCATTCATTAGCGCAATCTCATACAGAATAATCTTATTAGGAAACCAAGCTTTGTGTGAATCACTGGAGCATTTTGTAGCCTTGATGCACTTCGATACTCAAAGCTAAATTTAGCTCATTGCTTTGATTTTTTTTTTTTTTTTTCTGCACAAATAATATAGTACATTGGTTAATTGTGATAAATAAAGACATTTTTATGATTTCACATAATGAGATTACAGAAAAGAAAAAAATAGTACATACTTAAATTATTAAATGAAAAAAGAAAAAAAAAGATAAATAAATAAATAAAAGGGGGAAAAATAATAAAAATTAATAATAAGAAAAAAAAACAATAAATGAAATGATAAAATATAATTTAAATAGAAATTTGGAAGGAGCCAATCATAATTGACACTTCCCAGTTAAACGCATTTATTTGTCCTTTAAGTGCGAAGTTGATCACGAGGCCAAGATCTCTTTAGCCTCCTAGGAGGGTTTTCGGGGTGGGATTAAGAGGAGAGGGATTGAGCTCTGGGATTGGGATGAGAAGATAGTTTGGAGTGAAAGGTTAGGAATCGGGATTTAGCTAGTTCATGGATGAAAGGGATATTGAGGTCATGATGAAGGGTTTTATTGGAGACGAAAAAAGGGGCATTAACTATTTTGCGTAGGACTTTGGATTGGAATGCCTGTATTCTCTGTATATTTGATCTTTTGGTTGTTCCCCACAGTTCCAGTCCGTATGTCCATGTAGGTCTGATGATGGTTTTGTATATAGTGAGTTTGTTCTGTATTGTGAGTTTTGATGAAGGTCCCAATAGTCGTCGAAGAAGTCCGTATATCCTGTTCAGTTCCTGTCTTTTCAATCGAGTGTGTGGGTTCCAAGTTAGTCTGCTGTCTAGTATTAATCCCAGGTAGCGCACTTCGTTGGATACAGGAAGTTCTTGACTGGATATGTGAACTGGTGGGCAAGTCCTTTTATTGAGAGTGAATGTTATTTGGCTGCATTTCTCTGGATTCACCTTGATTTTCCACCTGTTGCACCTCAACAGAGTCTAGATGTTCCTGCAGGTGAAGGGAAGCAGCTTCGGGATCAGGGGAGGAGGAAAAAATGGCTGTATCATCAGCATATGTCGTTAGATGAGTATTTGGGTGGGTAGGAACGTCAGCGGTGTACAGAAGGTAAAGGATAGGACCGAGAATACTTCCCTGTGGTACACCAGAGGAAATAGGACGGGAACTAGATAATGTGGAACCAGAACTTGCTTGGAAGGAACGGCTTGATAGGTAGGACTGCAGGATTAGGAAGTATGTGTGGGGAAGTATGCGCCGTACTTTGTATAATAACCCCGGGTGCCAAACACGATCGAACGCTTGGGCGACGTCGAGAAAGGCACTTGTGCTGTAGTTTTTACTTTCCAGCGCATGGGAAATGGTGTCTACAACGCTGAAACATTGTTGAATGGTTGAGTGCTGAGCACGGAACCCAAACTGATGATCTGGTATGGAGTTGGGAGGGATAGTGGACAGAATTCTTTTGAGGAGGAGTTTTTCAAATATTTTGGGCATAATTGGGAGCAAACTGATAGGACGATAGGAAGATGGATTCTTGGGAGGTTTATGTGGTTTAGGTATAAGGATTATGACTGAGTGTTTCCATGAAATGGGGAAATAGGTAGTTCTGAGGATTGCGTTGTAAATGTATGTAAGGAAAATAATTGCTTTCTGTGGTAAGTTTTTTAGGATTGGAGCTGTTATATGGTCGCAACCAGGAGATTTTCGGGGAAGATGTTTGATGATATAGCTTTGAATTTAGCATGAATGACTCATGCGTTGTTATTGAGTATAGATTACTTTCTGTACTTCCTGCTTTAAATACCTCATTTCTAATGACCTGGACACAACCTTTCTCGCGTCCTTCTGATCCCATTTCGCCCCACAAATCAAGGTTCCCAACTCAAGTCAAATCAGTAAAGGTTCTATGTAGTCTGGTAACCAGGCTTTTATAAAACGTTTAAATGCTTTAAGTGACAGTGATTTAGCTATGTGAGCGCTTCTTTTGGTCCAAGAAGATGTAGATTATTAAACATTTTGCATGAAGTATCGCGGTAATCGCAAATTTACAGATATGGAAATTTGTTTAAATTTTCAATTGGCTCCCGTGTGTTCTAGTAAAATCTACACCGCACAAAACGTAACAAAACCCTGGTCCCCTTACAGAATGTTTCCCGCGACCGGAAAACAAGTATACTTTTTGCTTGGATTTGTGTCTCTCGAAATTTTCGGGGATATCGGATCGGAATGGTGCATGATAACTGTGATTAGGGTTAACCTATCGAAGTATACACATTTCTACTAGTTTTTAGACTATAGTTTTTATCGTATAGCGTTTACTCCATGCGTGATAACGACTGTATTTCTCTATTAAATCGTAATAAAGTAAGGACTTACGAGGAAAATTTATTAATCACCATTATTACCAAGATACTTTGATAAAGCTACAACTCATGTAGGGTCAAGGTCTCGCACGGTCGATAATTTTCCCTAAGGGCATCTTGATATCTAATCTAATCCTACCTATATATAGTCCAGGACGCAACAGTATTTATTTGGATGTTGATACAAGCTAATGTTTGCGGGAATATCTTCAGAATAACATAACACACAGTAATTGCAGTACGCGTAAATCGAAAAAATCCCGGATTTATTTTTTTTCTGCCGACATTTGGGCCATTAGCGCCGACATCCAAAGGGCAGCGAGGTATTTACTCAACGAACTGTGAGAAAATTCCTTCCGCCGGTGGGAATCGAACTCACCATCTCCCGCATGAGTAACTAAGGCGTTAGCCTTTAGACCACGGGGAGAACCTATATTTTTTCAAGTATTATCAACATGACATTTTTTTGGACTTTTTTCACTCAAAGCTCTTAAAGCATACTTGACATTTTCAAGGTGTAAAAAAAATTCGTAATGAAATTTCCTAAAGCCTTATATCATTTAGAAACGTTGATTCGCAGATTTACATATTATAAATAAGTATGATAAAAGGATTCAGCGTAGACATTTTTTATATAATTCTTTCGGAAACTTAAAATCATTTAGGACTTTCATATTAAAGGAAAATAATTCGGGAATTGCAACTTATAAGCTTAAGGCATAATAATACTATCTTGTGTGATTAAAATCAAAGTCATTGTCTCCAATTTATAAATAAAGAGTCCGTCACGCAGGATCTGCATAACTAAGCACTTTCCTCAGAATTGGGTAGGGTCGAGTGCATTCCTGAATAATTTCCTTAAAATTACCTATATAGATAAATAAAATAAAAACTTAAATTGTTCTACTCGTTTGCATTTTTTATGAACAGCTGTTTCAATTATTAATTTTCTTCCAGAGTTTTGTGTATGCGAGGTACTACACTACGTACTAAATACACAAAGCTTCACATTTTGATCTATTGATCTTGATGAGTTTCGTGAACCTACGTTTGGCGGAAGAATTCAATTCAAACATAGTACAAAGTAACAACCCTCCCCCCTCTTCCAATAGACTGAATTAGTTAATTTCACTACACTTCTGTCTTATTAGATAGCCAGGACGCATAAAGAGTTTCGTAACAATACAACAGAAATTACGACCGGTATAAGAAATTAGTAATTTCTGTCCGTAGTAAACCCCCCCTTCTAGTCAACCGATTTAGTTTATTTTTTTTTATCAATTTTTTTCTCTTCAGTTAACCACAACAAATACCGAGATTCGTTGAAATATAACAACAATTACGGCTGGTATTGACAAATAACTACTTTGGCTCCGGAGTAACCCCCCCCCCCGGATAGAACGATTTTGTTGGTTAACGAACTCGTTCAATCGTTTGATGGGGGAATACTACATACCAAGTTTCGTGGCGAAAAAACAAAAACTCTGGACAAACTCTCTGTATCGTGTTAACGGACACATATGTAACTATATATATATATATATATATATATATATATATATATATATATATATATATATATATATATAGATATATATATATATATATATATAGATATATATAAATTTTAACTGAGGTCATTTTCGGTGTCTACTAGGTAGAATCGATAAAGATTCGAAGAAATTTTTCAAAAATTCCGTCATGAGTGCAACCTCAATAGCTACGTTCCTTCGGAGGAAAGTGCTAAAATTAAATCAATATTTTTCAGTTCATTATTTCATTCGTTTTATATAGTATGTTAAAGTATTTAAAAAAAAAAACAGTTTTAATCCGACGTGTTTTACTTGCAAATATCATTATGAAGCTGCAGTTAAAATTAGAAGTTGATCGCGTAAAGAACCATCTTTTTCCCGGTCCTCCTTCAAATCATTTCAAAATTTAAGACTCATTTTTGAATCTTTATTACAAGAAAAAGAAAAAAATGAACATTTCAGTACATTAAACTTGAAAAGGTCTTTAGCATGTATGTGGTCGGATTTATGAGCGAAATAAGTACAAAACAAAACGTATTTTTTTTAAATATTATAAATGAAAAAAGATGGCTTTATAACTAATGAAGTGGAACACCAATCAAAAAATAAATAAAAAATGTTCCGGGAATTTTTGGATTTACGCAACTCAATTTAAGAATAAGCATGCTCCTCTCAATAAACTTCAAATACAACTTCGTTTTAGCGCGTTTAATTCCTCCTATTCCTACTATATATATATATATATATATATATATATATATATATATATATATATATATATATATATTTGTTCGCTCTTGCAGAGGCTCTAATTTTAATGAAACCAGCAGAATCCGCCTACAGAAATACTGTTTAATTAGCGAAATTCTCGCGAAAACAACCATCGCGCTTACGATTTTTCTTTTGTAGAACTCCAAATACACTGATTATAGATTCTCTAGGATTGAGAAGCGAAGAAAACCATTTTTAAGGCGACTTCATTAACCTTTTCCGATAAAAATTGATAAAACTAGTTTTTATGATTTATTTTCGGTTTCTGCACCTATAATCGTTGGATTCACTTGAAATATTTTCCACGTGTTTGGGAATCGTCCAAACTAAGATATTAAAATTTTGGTTACATTTGGAGTTGAGGAAATATTTGGGAAAATATACTTTTATTATTAGACATCAGTAGTTTAAGAATATTCTTATATTGAGTTAAATTTCTCCAAAACGGCTCCAAAACCATTCAAAAACCTAAAAAATATCCTATAAAACCGTTTCTAAAATAGTTTTCGATAGAACGGTAACATTGGAATTAATTAGTGTTTAAGACTTTGAAGTTATTGGTTTTGTTTATTTTTGCAGATGCGCCCTAGAGAAATAGGAATGTATCTATTCTGTGTCCGATAATCGATTGTACCTATACAACGATAGCTATATTCTCATATATCGATTTCTAGCCTGATTAGGTTCACCCCAAGGCGAGGCTTCCACTAATTACAAGGCCGTTGGTTTTTATTCGACTACAAGACGAGCCTCTCCGATAAGCACCCTTGACGTTTATTCCGCCAGGACGTGACCCCGAATAAAGTCTCTCATACACTTAATAAGGCCTCCTTATACACACATTTCATTTACCTCAAGCCCCTCCAATTTTTTTTTTTTTTAAGGGTTGACTTATGAATATACTGTTACAAGGGTTGCTTTCTGCCCCCTCGTCCCCATCAAAGTGAATGTATTTTTAGTTTTTTTTTTTTCTTTTAACCCTTTTCGAAATTCTCAAAGGACCTAGAAACGCATTTTTTCCTCTACATCTTCTCTTCTTCTTTGCTGTAAAGTGGTAGTTTTACGGGCCGTGTTTTCCATACTTTTGATTCCCTTATTAATAAATTATTTAATGTCTCCTTCAGGCTAATGTAACCCTGGTAAAATGTACACATATATTTATAATACATATATATATATATATATATATATATATATATATATATATATATATATATGGATCATATTAATCAGAAAGGAACCAAGCGACAGTATCAAGGTTCTTAAAAAATTGCTCTTTAAGTGGCAATATCTCAGGGTTTCAGTTAGTTATTATTTTTTTATTATTTTGTCATCAAAATGTACTACATTCCACCAACTATTTTTATATTGTTTCTATTAAAAATAACATTTCATATAACTAAATAGCCCAAAGTAAATAACGCTTTTTTATTTGGTCCCTTTCTGATTAACATGATCCATATGTCTTCTTAACTCATGTTAATGTGGAAAGGCAATAGATAAAATATGTTCATATTCATGACAAAATTAAACCGACAAGCACCAAACCCAATATATACACGAAAAACCGATTAACGATTTCAACGCATGCTAAATTGGGGAAACGGCACAGATGTTACTAAAAAGAATTGTACAACACGCTAAAAGTATGGAATCAAATGAGAACAGGACAACATTGACGGAACATGCAATAACTTAAAAAAATATATATATATATTTTTGAGGTCGTTCATATTTTAAATAAGGAAAGGAACACCTTGAATATAATGATTAAAGAAAATATTTATGTAATTAAAAATTCAAAAACAGCCTTAAATAAATATAAAATATATTTAGAAATGTCCATAATTTTTTACTGCAGATTATATTTGTGTAAAATAAACACATTTGTCCTTGAAATTACCTTGATTTTGCGTCTATGTGCTGAAACAGACCCCTGATTCGAATTCAGCGACCCTCAAAACCATGGGAGCTCTAATTATTTCTTCTTTAACGACTTCATACAAAATGTCCCCTTCAAATGATCTTAAACCTGCGCGCTGGGGTGAAATGGACTCCGGATTCGGATTCAGCATGTCGAAATACATATTAAGAATATAAAGGGTTTTTCAAAACTCGATTGACACCCCCCTTTTTTCCCACATTTTTTGAAATTTAAAAACGAAACTTGGTGGGTCTTAACGTGGTCGAATGAACTTTCATTGGACATAAAGCACGATCCCTCAACTTTCTCCAGTTCTTCTCCAGAGACCCTAACTCTGGAATCTCCAATGGAAAGGGGTTATTTTTATGACAGATTATAATAGAGAATTGAATTTTATGTCGATTTTATATCTGTCATTTTTTTGCTATCCCACGGCTCATTGGGAAAATTCCTCGGTGCACCCTGGGTGTCGGCACAAATTGCCTAGATGTCAAGGCGCCGTAAAAAAAAAACAAAAAAAAAAAATCGTCAAACACAAAAATAATTACTACGAAATTCTTATCATTAGGTGAGTTCTACTGCTTTAAATTTATTATTTTAATACCTTTATAAAGTAATTGAATTAGATTCATAGAGTTTACGCTAAATACCTGTTGATGGTCCATCCGAGGTATGTAATAATATCCCGAACCTTTGCATAGCCTCCTCACCCATTAGCATCCCCATTCAGACCACTTCTTGATAATACTCGCAAATATAATAGGTGTTTCAAAATGATATCTGAGAAACATAAATTTGAAAATTTTCACGTACATTTATTATTGACAATGAAATTTAACCTGTATTGGTTACACTGCTGTTACTGGTGACCTATAGACAACGGGTTATCTCTAGGTTATCTGTTTCTTGACACTGGTCCGGAGCCCCCCAGTGTCAAGAAACATTATACTTTGATTACTTATCAATTGATGTATAACATATAGTATGACGGGAACCATGCTGTAATAAACTGCAAAAATTAAATAGTAGTGTTAATTTTGATGTCACATTATTTAACACTATAAAAAAAACTGGCGCGACGGAGTACGAGCATTCAGCTAGTGTATATATATATATATATATATATATATATATATATATATACATGTTTTTTGTAGCCAATAGGTCATAAAAACACTCCTTTCACTTCCTGTATTTTATTATTTTCACCCTAACCGGTTTCGAGCTATTCTGCTCCTCCTCAAAGGGTATTTCCTAAAATTATTTGTACATTATACATGTATAATTTGATTGGAAGAATTACATTTTTACAACATTATATGTATACTTACATTCGATGGTCTTTTCCCATCACGTACAATTATATAAAGTAATTTTAATATTGCATAGCAATATGCGTCTCAGGGTTATGAAACACTAGTATCCTAACCTTCCTCCCCGTAAACCTGTCTACAGTCCCCGTCATTTCTATTCTGCAATACAAGGTTCTGAAAGATTTTATTTAAGTATTTGATGTCCTTTTTTTTATTTACCACCTGTTCCTGTCTTTCTACAATATAAAGGTTTTCTTTAATCTTTCTTTTGAGGCTGTTTGGTTCTTTATCTAAAATTTTTGCTTCCTGAAAATTGAATGAGTGGGAATTTTTTGTGGCGTGTTCTGAGAGGGCCGTTTGACATTGTGAATGATCGTCTACACTTTTTGCATGCTGCATGATACGCTTTTTGAGAATTTGTTCGGATTCTCCTATATATTTTGCGCTACAGTCCCCACATTCTAGCAAATAGACGTTATATTTAGTCAAAAGTTTGTCCCTTTTTATTTTGATATTACTAAAATTATTTTCTATTTTACTATTATATCTCCATGTTACATTCGCTGCTTTATTACAAATTGATTTTAGTTTATGTTCTATTGTCGGATTTGTATTTATATAAGAATTGTATAAGAAGGATAACATTTACCAGCAAAAAAGAGGTTTACAAATGGGTAACCCATTGTCGGTTGTACTTAGTGGACTGGTAATGAATGACTTACTAACCAACGTAATAAAAAATACTGACATACACATACAATTCTTATACAAATACGTTGACGATCTGTTGATATGTGTCAAGGGGAACGAAATTGAAGCGTTGCTACAGAAATGCAATAGTAGGTTTGAAACTATAAAATTTACATTGGAAAAGGAAAAACATAATGAGCTGATTTTTCTGGATATGAGAATTATTAAACGAGGTAATAAACTACAATTCAAATGGGAACCGAAAGCAACAGCTTCGGAACGTACAATCAATTTTTATTCCAATCATCCAATCAAATTCAAGAAAAACTTAATATATAACAGAATGCTAACAGCCTATAAAAGAACTACATCAAATAACTATAAAGAAATAGAAAATAAAATAGAACAAATATTTTTAAAAAATCAATATCCCATAGAAATAATAAGAAATGAAATACACAAGGCTTATAAAAACATAAGATTTTCAAAGAAAAAAGTAAACGATAAACAAAAGGTGGAATATGATCCACATATATTTCCATTTCACAATGACTTATGGTGGGAGAAATGGTATGAAGGTAATAATATAATAAAGAAAAGGAAACGGGATGACACAATAACTAAAACGGACAATACGTGTAAGAAACAAAAATGGAACCGGACAGAAATGGACAGCAATAAAAAGGACAATAAAAGAAAACGAAGCGAGGAGGACAGAGAACAAAATAAGACTAACAACAACAAAAAATTAAAACAAACCAGGATGGACAAATTCATTATTACAGAACCGAAACAACTAACGGACGTAGGTAACAGTAATATACATATTTGGGAACAACGGACAACTAAGGACAAAAACAATTCTATAGACAAAGACAACAATAGTGCAAAATGGTACAGTTTCACATACAATCCGACAATAGAACATAAACTAAAATCAATTTGTAATAAAGCAGCGAATGTAACATGGAGCTATAATAGTAAAATAGAAAATAATTTTAGTAATATCAAAATAAAAAGGGACAAACTTTTGACTAAATATAACGTCTATTTGCTAGAATGTGGGGACTGTAGCGCAAAATATATAGGAGAATCCGAACAAATTCTCAAAAAGCGTATCATGCAGCATGCAAAAAGTGTAGACGATCATTCACAATGTCAAACGGCCCTCTCAGAACACGCCACAAAAAATTCCCACTCATTCAATTTTCAGGAAGCAAAAATTTTAGATAAAGAACCAAACAGCCTCAAAAGAAAGATTAAAGAAAACCTTTATATTGTAGAAAGACAGGAACAGGTGGTAAATAAAAAAAAGGACATCAAATACTTAAATAAAATCTTTCAGAACCTTGTATTGCAGAATAGAAATGACGGGGACTGTAGACAGGTTTACGGGGAGGAAGGTTAGGATACTAGTGTTTCATAACCCTGAGACGCATATTGCTATGCAATATTAAAATTACTTTATATAATTGTACGTGATGGGAAAAGACCATCGAATGTAAGTATACATATAATGTTGTAAAAATGTAATTCTTCCACTCAAATTATACATGTATAATGTACAAATAATTTTAGGAAATACCCTTTGAGGAGGAGCAGAATAGCTCGAAACCGGTTAGGGTGAAAATAATAAAATACAGGAAGTGAAAGGAGTGTTTTTATGACCTATTGGCTACAAAAAACAAGTATATTGAAGTTTAAGGTCAACAATGGAAGAAAAAGTATATATATATATATATATATATATATATATATATATATATATATATATATATATATGTATATCATTTAAATGAACATTATTTATCTATCTTGTAACAAGTGTTGCATTTATTTTTCATACTACTGTATACATATATGTAAATGCAATTGAACTTAAAAATTAATTCTGCTGATGTGATTAAAATTCAAGCGTGATTTTCTATTTTGCTGCGCCCTGCAGAATGATGTGTATTCTAAGAATAGTGCATAATAAATTTCTCGTGGACTAGATCCGGAGATCAAAGGTTTGGTAATACAAATCCACCGGATGCTGTGTACAAACATTGCCAACGACAGCGAAGACAAACTCATCTTGAGTAAGATACAAATATTCTTTTTCATTATACTGCATCAAAAAACATGTGTTTTCAATACTCGGTTTGAGTCCGTAAAACAGTACTTTTCGGGCCTAGGCCCGAAAAATCGTTTTGGTGCGCTAACCTTACCTGCTACTAATAAACATGTGTTTGAAGGTGGTTACTTATAGATACTGTGATTCATTCTAATATTTGTTTACTTATAATAAGTAGTGTGTTTAAAGTGCAATACAACATGGATATGCCAGAAGATGTTTTAGAAGAAGCCCAAGAAGCTTTAAACGGACTACTTTCAGCTAAATCCCGTGCTTTATATGAAAACGAATTCAATAGATTTCGTTACTGGTTAGAAAGAAGAAATATTCGGGTTGTGTGTGATGAAGTTATGCTTGTTTATCTCTCAGTACTTTTCTTCTATTATAGGTTAATAAACAGATTTTTTTTTTCAAATATTTATTTATTTAAATGTTAACGTCCATTTATTATTAACTACGAATTTTAGGACGGGTTATCTATAGGTTACCACCCTTTTCTAGCCAGGGTAGGGGTGATGCCTTTTCTTTTTTTCGAAAGAAAAGCCACCACCCCTAGTGGTAATCGAACCCACGACCTTTGGCACGGAGTGTTAAGTCCTCACGCCTTAACCCTCACGGCCATCGGGTCTCCTTTTTTCAAATAAAAAAAAGGTGTCAATTTAATTTATTTTACTGTATCTTTAAGTTATTAATGAAATATAAAAGGGTTTTAATGTACTCAAGTATGAGCAGCATAATGAAAAGTATTGTTCATAACACGTACCAAAAGTGCTTTGTCTAATTTCCGCGCTCGGCTACGCCTCGCGCGTTAAACTCGGCCGCGCACCGAAGACAACCACTTTTGGTACTAGTGATGAAAATAACTATTTTTAAGGCCAACGGCCATAGCCACGTTGAATACACCGGTTCCCATAGATCACCGAAGTTAAGCAAGGTCGGGCGTGGTCAGTACCTGAATGGGTGACCGACCACGTGCTGTTGGCATTATAAAAGGGCGGCAACCTATAGATAGCCCGGCGCTAATGGCCAAGATGTAGATGCGCCGTAAAAAAAAAAAAAAAAAAAAAAAAAAAAAAAAAACTATTTTTAAGACATGAGGTAATACTAAATGCAGTAACTGCGTTCTAGTTTCGAAATAAAGTCACTATATCTAATTCTGGGTCATAGATCGTAACATCTAAAAGGAAAAGCTGCCTTGATTTGAGAGTTGGGCGTAATTCTATTTTGAAATGTAAATACTTCAATTGAGGAGCTTAGTATCAAAGTTGGACAACTCCACTTTTGCTTTTTTTACAGGAGAGGCAAAAAACCATATCTACTATATTGATGTCAGTATCATGGTGATTTTTTGATATGTTATTCTTATAGGCCTCAGAAACATTATTTCAAAGGCACTACAAAATTATATTAGTATTAAGGCCGTAATTGCACTTTAAATAGTGGAGTTGTCCATGTTTGAAACCAAGTCATGGCCTGGTCTGTTTTTTAAACCAAAGGGAGCCATTTGAAAATTGAACCTATTCTCTTTTGAAACCAAACAAATATGAATTTGGTATGCTCGAGGGTGTTTTAATATAATGTAATTATGTCTAATGTATTATATAGTTAAATATAAAAGTTGAAAAATGTTATTTGAATACAGTTTTGCAAAACTGAAATGAAACTAAATTATCCTTATTTTATTAAGTTTAGAAAAAAAGTGGTACTTAGCTATCCTCTTCGCACAGTTTTACCTATAACTACATGTATTGAAGTGGCTGTGCTATAATTTTCATCGCCTTACTCAGCCATACCCGTGCACAGCTAATAAAATAAAGTTATCAATTAGCGATGCGATTATTTTATGAAAAACGAGTTAACCATTATTATTTTCTGCAGTGAGTTGTTGAAACGTTTTTAATAGCAAATAACTGAACATTAACGATGAGATCTATTTAATATCTTGTGTGAAACTGTTAATATTTATTTGTTATACGCGAAAATTTAAATAAAGAGGAATGTGTCGAGAACGGTTACAAGTACCACATTAGCTGTTAATTTATTCACCTGAGGTCTTGAAAATATATTTGGAAGGATACATAGCTCTACCACTTGAGTAAAGTATGAATATTTTAAATTAAGTACCGGCTGTTTTTCACGGTTGTTGTTATATAATGCCCGTTTATTAATAAAATAATTATTCTATAGAATTGGTAGTGGTCTCATTCGACTCGGCACAAAAGAAATTCTTCAAAAATCATACCTAAATCAGAAAGATTCAAGTACCTAGAGGTTTTGTCCCAAAATCCGGCATTCGGAACCACAGTGTGCCGGATAACAGCTAGTTATTAATAAGAATGATCACCAAATGCACTTATTACAAGTAACTATAAACATTCAGCCATGATGGATTTGCAGTGCATATTGGGAGCATGTTGGGGGGTCGTTTTTTGAAACCAAACTATGTTAGCATTGTCCATATTTTGATTCTGAACGGTTGAAATAAACGCTATTTTACATATTTTCTCTCCGTTTTTAATGAAAAAAAGTTGTAAAATCGAATGCAGCATAAAAATCCACTTAAGAATCGACAAAAATCTCAAAACTGAAAAAAATGGAGTTGTCCAACTTTGATACTAAGCTCCTCAATTATGTGTAAATACGAATATAATTAAATTCGCATTTACATGTAAAAATAAAAATACCATTATATTCACAAATTTATCTATAAATACAGACAAATTTACATGTAAAATTGTAAGTATTCACAAAGAATATGAATATTCACTCATAATTAAGTGAATACAATAAATATCTCATTACAATGTATGAATACAAATTTTAATTTGTAAGAGTAAATCTATTCGCAAATAAATTTAAAAAAATTACGTACTAACGACAAATTAAAAAAAAAAAACAACTTGAAGGTAACAATTGTACCTATTACAATTTACAAAAAATAGGCGTATTTTTGTGTGAGAGAAGGTGAAAAAATTTTGTTTTGTATCAGATAGAAAATAACGAAAAATACACTTTTTTAATATGCATAAATTTGGCTCGGTCGTATTCTACATACACACAGTACAAAATAAACATAAAGCCTTAAATACTCCAGCAAACGTTTTAGGTATATCAACTTTTTTTCAAATTTATTTTAGTTTATTGTTATTACTCATAAGTTCATTGTGTGAATTAATTTGTAGTCATTGATGTTAATGCCATTTTTTTTATTCACGTTAATTTGTGTGAGTATACAGTAATTGTATTTTTATTTATATATATATATATATATATATATATATATATATATATATATATATATATATATATATAAATAAAAATACAATTACTGTATTTCTATTTATGCCTGTCAATACAAATCAATTTGTATTTACACCTATGAATACGAATTTATTTATATTCGTATTTAGGAATAAGTAAATTATAATTAAATTCGTGTTCATATTTATTAATAGAATTGTGCACAATTCTGGTTGATTTTATATTTTTAGTGGCCAATTCTTCATGAATTCGGTGTGAGCTGAGGATTGTGCTGGGTTAAGTAGCTCCTGCCAACTTTTTTCGATGTTCTATAATCCTAGAAGAAAACATAGGGAAAAAACAACATTCAAAATCGAAACTAACTTGCATTATAAATCATATAAAACATATAAAATCTAATTGAGAGGAGATCGTTGACCGTATATGATGCAAGGTAGGGATTGTCGGGGTTCGGTCACTGCTACTTAATAAAACTACATTTTATCATAAAATGTAAATAAAACCATTTTTATGATAAAATGTAGTTTTATTAAGTAGCAGTGACCGAACCCCGACAATCCCTACCTTGTATATAAAATCTAAGTGTGAATATATAAAAATCTAAGTGTGACACTTATAAAACACTAAAAACTCATGAGTTTACGCATAATACTTTATATTTATTTATTTAATTTTTGCACCGCCACTTTCACTTCTTGTCTATGAGTGTATAAAAATGTTAGCCGTTAAACGAAAAGATAAAACAAAACTAAGCGATATAAAAATAAATAAATCTTTGTATATGTTAGTGTTTTTCATGTCCCATTTTTTTAGACTTAAAGCTAGATTTCAAGAATTGTTTGCCAAACAGTTTATGACGATGATGATTTTTTATTATTATTTATCAACGATATAATTCGTGACAAAAGTACTTATTGTAGTTATTATGTTATCTGAGTTATTTACCTAAATAATTACCTATTAAATCTGTGGTTTAAACCCTACCCAAGCTATTATGTCTGAGGGAATTTAAGGGAATTGGTAAGTGGGGGGGGGGGGGCTTGCTTACTTTAGCCGAATCCCGTAGCTCAGCATCGGCCGCCCTATATACATTAATGTTTCCGGAAAATTACACCAATAACATGTATGGCGGTGTTCTTAGGTCTTTACTACTCTTTATCCTTGATTATCTACATAATGTGGATATCATTTATAATTGTATTAAGGAGTTTTCTTAAAAAAAAAATTCTCTTTTACAAACAAAATAAAATAAGTGGTATTTTCTAAAGACACCATACATACCTGCACCCCGGTGGTCAAGGACAACATGTCCATTTTTTATTTAGTTGACTTAACGATGTGTTTTCCTAATGTGGATTTCCCCATAAATAACAAAAGTTAGACAGTGAAAAATGAAATCATGCCCGTTTTCATTAGAGGTAAAAAATACCATGTGGAGGCCGTGGTTTTGTTTGACTATGATCAATACGCTGAATCCGAATCCGGAGTCCGTTTTACCCGAGCACGTCAGTTTTAAGAGCATTTGAAGGTGAAATTTCGTATGAAGTCATTTAAGAAGAAATAACTACAACTTCCGTGGTTTTAAAGGTTGATGAATTCGAATCCGAGGTCTGTTTCACCCCATCGGCGCAAAATCATGGTCATTTAAGGGAACAATATGTTTATTTTGCAAAATATGAATCTGCAGACAAAAATTCATTTTTTTCCTTCTCTTGGTATAGGCCTAAGTCGTTATATATTTTAATAACTTTTGTAGAGTCTCTTCTTCGACCTTGAAGTTTTCAGCTAGGCTGCCTTAATGTTGTTCACTTTCCATTGCCGGTTACTATACAATGTGTTATGAAATGCATTGTTTTACTTGTTTTTACAGGCAAAAAAAAACTACGATATATAGAATAATTCTTTACAAAGTTTACAGGTGGAAGGGTAGAGTCCTTTAAGAAGATGAGTGTGCGTTATTTTGATATGGCCTAGTCGCATTATTGCCAAAACCAGTTCCTCCATTCTGTTCAGCCTTTTAGAAGATTTCCAAACATTTAAGCTTCTTTTTATGTTACTTAGATTAGTTCTTATGTTGGACCATTCGTCTGTCCATACTTGTTTTGAAAACTTTGTTTGATTGTTGGTTGACTGTGTTGTTCTTCGTTGGCTTTCTCAATGAGTTTAATAATCAAGTGGGAAGGAACCCATAAAGCCATTCAAAATGACAAAAAATTATAATTTTAAGAAATCTGGAATGTTGTGCTAACCAACCTTCTGCAAATGGTCAGCTGTCTTATTCACAGGTTGATTCGTTCTTTCCTGTGCAATGTAATGGGTTGTCTGAAGGAAACCATATTAGAATTAGTAAAGTTGACAGTAAGTTTCCCAAGCCTTCTCGAAGATGGTACAAGAATTAAATAAGTTTGCTTGGTGAGTGGTCGAAGCCTTAGAGAGCTGCTTAGGGTCACTCTTGATGGATACTTTTGTGGCTTAAGGGAGTTTGGGCTGTCGCTGTGGAACTTGTACATTAGCAGAGTACTCATTGGTTGACCAGTACAATGTGGGATAATCGAGTTGTTAGTTTCTTACAGAAATACATTAGATTTTCAACAATTATGAACTTTTTCTAACATGGAAACTTTTTTGAGCAAATTTAAAAGATTTAAAATTCTTCAATTAATGTGGACTTATCAGCCCTACCTTAGCATTAAAAAGGTGGAAACCTGGAGATAAACCCTCCTAAAAATCTGTGTTACCTACGAATGGACGTTAAAAAATAAATAAATAACATTTATATATTTAAATACTTCATCTTATCCCATAATATACTGTATTCGCCTCTTTGGACGCCTCTTCAAGAGGACATTAACATGATATATACACATTTAAACGCCTAAACTAAGGATCTTCCACAGATAGGATCATGTCCAGACCAGTGTTGGGCAAAAATTATTCAGAATGATGAATAATGATTAATGAATAAATGTATTATTTCATTCATGAATGAAGAATAATTACTTTTATTCATTATTCGTTATTCTGTGAATGAAGTTTATGTTTTATTCACAAATTATTCGAATGATCATTCAGAATAAACATGTTTTAGTGAATAACGATAGATTTATTATAATGTTGGCAGCCAGAAATACGTATATATATATATATATATACATGTGTGTGTTTGAGTAGGATTATTCAGTACACCAACTACAAATAAATAATAACGAATGATGAATAATGAATGATGAATAACGAATAATTCTGTGAATAATTCATGATGTACTGTGTGAATAAGATAATTCAGTGAATTATTCATCATTCACTAAAAATTTATTCGAATGATCATTCGAATAATAATTTATTCGAATAATGCCCAACACTGGTCCAGACTAATATAATAAAATAAATATGACCGTTAACAGTCAGCTGAGTGGTCTAGCGGCAGGAATTTGCTTATCTCACGGCTCGTTGAGAGCATTCCTCGCTGCACCAGGATTTCGGCGCTAATGGCCGAGACGTCGAAAAAAAAAAACATTATTATAGTGAGCTGATTATAATCGATAATTTCGTGTTTAGATCGATTCCAGAAAAATGCTTTTTCCATTAAAAAAACCGTTATGGTAAAATAAATGCGATTCATATAAATATTCTAAAATGTTGTCTATTATATTGAAAAAGATATGATTTAATTTGATCCGTTTTTTTTAGTTTTTTTTTTTATTCTATTTGAATATTATATGTAGATTTTCACTTATTTATATTTTCATTAGGTCTTTTTCCTAATCAAATTTAGTGTTTACTAAATTAACTGTATTCCTTGTTTAAAAAAAGAAAATGATAAAACAGCTCGTGAAAAATAAGGACGACAATGGCAACTTAGTAGATCGCTTTAGTAGACCATTACATAAATTACAGACACATTTGACTTCAAGAATGTTAATATATTAGATTAAGAAGAAACTTTATACGACTAAAAATAGTAGACAATTTCAATTTCACACCAGAGAAGTGCTGCTCTCTACGCCGATCGTCGAGATTTACGGGTTTACCTCACGTGTCTGCCACGTATCTTGTCAAGTTCCAAAGTTAGACTTACAACTTTTTCTCTCATTTTTATTCACTTACCCCAAGTCCAAGGGAATAAGGATCCTTACATATGTATGCAGTTGTATTTATACATTCTCTCGTCACTAATTCTAAATCCTGGGTAATCAGGAGGACTTGCATAAGTATTTACAAGACATTTTCGGTTAAGTATGAAGAATAAGTACAGTAAAACCTCGTTTACCCGGATCAACTGGGACCAGGGCCAATCCGGGTTATCCAGAGAATGACAGAAAAAGACAAAAAAAACCATATAAATTACCGAAATATATTTAATGGAGTTTAAAAATTATTATCGACACACCTAAAAACACATGTAGTAAAAAATGCAGTGAGCTTTTGCAGTCTTAGTTTAGTGTATCGCTTACAGGCAGCGCGATCTCGCATTCGCTTTAACATTAGAAGTTCATCTGGCAATGTTTCGCCTTCACTCTCAATATACATTATCAATTTTTGGGCATTGGTCATAACCAACAAAAACTGTCCTTAGAAATCATCAGACAAAAGTCTTCAATGCGTTGTCTATTCTTTTTCCCACCAGATACGGTCCGTGTTCCTACTCCAAACTCAGCAGCAATTCTTTAACCATTCTCTTTTATCAATTCTTGTCTATGCTTCCATCCTTTTTTCGATACTCATAACAATGTTTTTACGTTTTGTCTAAATCGAGGACAATGAGCAAAGTATAGTGTACATTGACAAAAACGCTAGATAAATTTGCGTAATTTACCTACTGAGAATAGCGATTTATCATCTGTAAAACAAGTCTTCATTTACTACACTGAACAACATAATTTCGTTTTCAAAACTGGTCCGGGTTAACGAGGTCTTACTGTACTCGGTTATAGTTTAGAAGCCACAAAAAGAAATGTCCAAGCAATGAAAGGATTAATTTTTTCCCCATTTGAAGATCGATAAAATACACACTTTTCCTTGTCCTTCCATTCAATTGAAAGGAGCGAATAAAGAAGTTTGTAGAGTAAAATAAACAAACCTGTATGGAATATAAGATGACCATGACAGCTGGCTGATGACTCGGTAAACTAGTGGAAGTGTTATTAAAGATGAAATATGTAGGAATCCAATTCTATGCGACATTTCTTCCTTTGAGGCCTTTCACTGCATGAGAGCTCTCCATGAATGATGGGACTCACCAGGCGTTGACAAATATTTGCATTTTTTCCTTTGAGGCCATTCACTGCATGAGAGCTCTCCATGAATGATGGGACTCACCAGGCGTTGACAAATATTTGCATTTCTTCCATAGTACATTGTAGTCTTTATAATTACTTTATCAAAATGTTTACACATTTTTTTTTTTTCTATTCGCGTAACTTTACAGTTTGTTAATGGTTAATTGTTAGAATATCCTGAAAGAAAGGCGCATTGTTTGAGGGAAAAAATAAAAAGAAAAGTCCGTCACGCAAGAGCTGCATAACTAAGCACTTTCCTCAAAATTTGCTTAAAATATCCTACATAAATAAAATAAAAACATGAATAGTTTTTCTTTTAATTTTGTAATGAGTAACTGATTAATTATTAATTTGCCTCCAGAGTTATGTTTACACATGGTGCCTACTACACTACGTAATAACTACAAAAAACCTCATATTATCGTATTTTGATCTAACGCAGGAACAGGATACAGTCCCTCTAGTGGTAGAAAGAGCTCCTTGCGTCGGCTTTGTGAACCTACGGCTGGCGGGCTTTTCTATTGAAATTTATTACAAAGTAAACCCCCGCTTTCCGATTGACCGATTCAGCTCATTTTTACAACACTTCTTTCTCATGAGTTACCCACGACGCATACCGCGTTTCGTTACAATACAGCAGAAATTACGACCGGTATGAGTATATTAGGAATTTGGGTCCGGAGTAAACCCCCCTTCTAATGAACCGATTTAGTTTATTTTTACAACACATATTTACCTGTAGATTACCACTACGAATACCGAGTTTCGTCAAAATATACAAAAAATCACGGCTGGTAGTGGAGAATTGGTATTGTGAGTCCGGAGTAAACCCCCCCCCTCCTAATGAACCGATTTAGTTTATTTTTACAACACATATTTACCTGTGGATTACCACTACGAATACCGAGTTTCGTCGAAATGTACCAAAAATCACGGCTGGTAGTGGCGAATTGGTATTGTGGGTCCGGAGTAAACCCCCTCCCCCCTCCTAATGAAGCGATTTAGTTCATTTTTATATCTCACTTTTCTCTCTATATTATCACTACGAATACCAAGCTTCGTTGAAATATAACAAATATTACGGCTGACATGGTCAAATTAGTGTTTTGGGTTCGGGGTAAACCCCCCCTTCCGGTGGACCGACTTTGGTGGTTAACGAACTCGTTCAATCGTTTGCTAATTGAATGCTGTATACGAAGTTTCATGACGAAAAAACAAAAACTCTGGCCGCTATCGTGTTAACAGACATATATATATATATATATATATATATATATATATATATATATATATATATATATATATATAAATTTTAACGGGGTTCATTTTCGGTGTCTACTAGGTAGGATCGATAAAGATTTGAAGAAATTTTTCAAAAAATCCGTCATGAGTCCAACCTCAATAGCTACTTTCCTTCGGAGGAAAGTGCTAAAATAGGTCCACTAGAAGTGCGGCTTATTTTCAATGTTAGCACTCAACAAATGTAGCTACATATAAACTATTTTTTAGGTTGCACTAATGAATTTTTGTTTTTAATTTTATCAAACCTTTATCAATCCTTGCTACTAGATACTTTCTGCGCGTCTGTAAACACGATAGCGATAGTATTTTTTTTTTTTATTTTTTTTTCACAACGAATCATCAAATATATTATTTCTATAGCAAAAGGTTAGACGAGCTTGTTAACCAGCGAAATAGGTCAATCCTGAGGATTTTTTAAAATTTATTTATTAATTTTTTTTAATCGTATTGACCTTTCAGATTATTAACACCACAGATTATATAGTTTGGAATTTCATTTGTTAAATGTAATATTTTAAATAACTGTTATTAAACTTTATTTTGGCATATTATTTTATTTATTTTTAATTTTTCAACCAGATATAGTATGTTGAAGTTTTTAGACTTATATATTATAGGTTTTTCAGGAGTTCCGTGGATTTTAAAAAATCAAATAAATTTGTAATCTGTGTCGGGTTGTCACCCATATCTTCACTCAAATGATCGGTGATAGGTTCATTCTCGTAGACACGGCATTCAGTGAAGATATTTGACTGGGCACCCTGGTGCTTCATTCCTCGACATCAGATACGAAAGAACCTATATCGTGTGGCCTATCCTGAGCCGAGCAAGAAACCTACCTACCTCAGCTCTCCTATTTTCTACTATAGTTGAGGTCTTCCAAAAAACAGGGTAAGCCTTAATTTCTCTTAAATTGGTTACCAGGTATTGTACCAGGCACCATGAAGATGATACCTGAGGGGGGAGGTTTACTCCGAACCCAAATTACTAAGTTGCCCATAACGGTCGTAATGGTTGCTATATTGCAACAAAACTCGGTATATGTCATAAGTATCTAAAAGTAAAGATATGTTGTAGAAATAAACTGAAACAAATCATCATGGGATTTTCAATTCTTTAATTTCTTTCTTAATTCCTAATTCCGTCCTTAATTTACACTAGGGAAAAGAACGCAGTGGAAGCACACTATGATGATACAATTGTTGCGAGTTTGATTTTTGTAAAATATAGTTTATGATCTACAAAAGAATTTTCTGTTCGATACATTTTTTTATCGCCATTAGATCAAACTTGCTGAAGTAAATTTTTTTTTTAAGGTAAATAAGTCAGGAAGTCCTAGAGTATTCAATCTCTCCGTGTCCTTTCAATATTAATGTCATATGATAATGCTTTGAGGAGTGAGAACGCCTCGAATTATTCAGTACCGATCCATCAGTATAATGGATGACATGGCTGTTTATTAACTCTTCAACAGCTGTCAGCTTTACAGCAACAAATGCTGTTATCATTCTATCCACTTCAATAAAGGGACATCTTTATGCATAGGCCCTTTTTACTTGGAAAGTATGTAAATAAATAAAGAGAATGTTGTATGCCCATGATAACAATAAGTGGACGATTTACCGTAAAATGTGGTCACATTAATACCGTGTAGTGAAATTGGTACGAACCATTACTGCCTTTATGTGCTTATACACTTGTCTAAGAGTAAATAGACACATATATAGGTAAATAATCTAAGGGGTTAGGCCTGCTTTTCAGGTTGTTATACCTATTGGTAAAGACCGTCGTCACTGGCTTCGGTGAGAGTACTGTAGGCGAGCGCATTCAACGTATGTACATCATCCTCAAACCACTGTTAAGTTAGTAGGGAATCTGGATTGTATTGTCATGGTATTTATATTGGGTTGAAGTAAGTTGCTCACGTCGGTGAAGGGTCGTCCAGATAATTTATTTGACTATATGTTGTGTAGGGTCAACCAGGTAGTCTGTTGTATGTTGTCATTGGATTATGGGATACAAATAAAAAAATATAAAAATGTATATAAAAAATATAGAAGTATCCCATAATCCAATGAGAACATACAACGGACTAACTGATCAACCCTAAGAAGGCAATGACCCATGGCGTCACAACGCTACCTAAATGAATCCCTGCACAAAATTTATGAATGAAGACAAACAAATTACCTGGACGACCCTTCACTCGCGTAAACAACTTACTTCACCGGAATATAAAACCCTAACAAGACAACCCAGATTCCCTACTAACTTAACGGTGGCTTGAGAATGATGTACTTACGTCGAAAGCTCTCACCCATAGTACTCTCACCGATGCCAGTGACGACAGTCTTCACCACAAATATATACGTATATATTTGTCTGTTCGCACTCTTTGGATAACGTTCGACCCTTTGGTATCGTTAATTACAATATCCTTGCAGTATATATTTGTACCAATTTTACCATACTGTACTAATGTGACCCTATTTTACGGTACAAGTCGTTTTGGTATACATATATATTACGCCCGTTTCTTCCGGGACTTTGCTCGAGACACTGCTGGGGAGAGTCACCGAGAAATCAGAAGAACAAAAGCCAATTTTAATAGCCAATAGAAATTTTAATAATTACTTTATAAGAGTGATTATTTTTAACCATTTAACACAACAGTATGTGTCTGTTGTCTGAAACGCTTCACATTTACTATATTAAGCTTTCTGTGCATCTATGGTTTTTTTTTTATTTTATTTTGACAGCTCGATATTATTACCTCATTATGTTTGGTTTCTATTACCATTAAAGTTGGCTGGCTGGTGGAGGTTGATGACACTGAATCAGGATGAAACACTAGTATATTTTATTTTAAAACAGTTTTTGAGGTCACAACCTCATCGTCAGTGTCCTCCTGCAGTTCAGAGAGGTTCATCCGGGCCTTCTCACTGAACATCTGAAGTACTAGCAGTCTAAAAAACACCCGGGTGAACTTTTTTTCTTGATGCCCTCGAAAACATTTCTTAGAGGTGTTTTGACAATTTTTTTGTGTCCTAAGTCAGTATCTTTGGTTTTATTTAATATTTTTTTATATCTTAATAAAATAACAGTTTTAATTATGCAACATAGATAGTTGACTGTCCAATATAATTCATCTAATTTGAACATATTCATCTAATTTTTCCTGAATTTTATCGGCGTCATTCATTAGAATTTTTATTGTCTAATTTCTTGTTTTATTGCGGCTTATTTTAAAATATCATCGAGGTAGTGAAAAAGAAACAATATAGGACTTATAATTTTTGATTTCTACAGAAAAATGGGAAATTACAGATGTTAGCTGTTGAAAATTTAACCTCCTAAAAATAATATTCAGCACTTAGTTTGGCAAATACCTTACGTTTTATATGGTTCCTTATTAGTTTCCAAAAGAAAAAAAAAGTAAATAACAATGATTTTTTTCATGAAGGATACTTGACGAGGGATAAATGGGTTATTTTATATTCTCGTTAAATTATTTGGAGTCTGGTGTTTTTCCTATCGTGTCGGGACAGAAGCTTTAAGGAATATACACACGTTTAAGACAGCCAATTTTCCCCTTTTAAAGTAAGTCATTTTCAAGGATTTTCATCATTTAGCGCTTTTGCTTTTATTTTGTTTTATTTTCACTCACATTGATCCCAAAAATAAAATTAACATAGATTTGGCAACACTTGAAATTTAATAAGCACGCTCATTCCCTTGCTTTAATGTTTAGTTTACACGAGCTCAGTACTTGTCACCCAAACAATAGTAAACAGATTCCTTATTATCACCTAATTATACAAGTGACATGTATAAGTAAATAAGTAAATGGTGCAAGTACAAATTAATAGGAAGCAGTTGTCTCTTGTTAACTTGTGTAATAAACCCAAATAGTGTTTAGTGACAATGTAGTTTCTGGATCGACGATTACTTTTTTTTTTTTTTTTTTTTTTTTTTTTTTTTTTTTTTTTTTTTTTTTTTTTTTTTTTTTTTTTTTACGACGCTTCGATGCCTAGGCCATTAGCGCCGTCATCCAGGGTGCAGCGAGGAATGTTCCCAACGAGCCGTGAGATGAGAAAATTCCTGCCGCCGGTGGGGATCGAACCCACCATCTCCCGCTTATGAATCTAAGGCGCTAGCCACTATACCAAGGGAGATCCCGTGAACGATTACTAATCACCAAGCCAACTTAGTGATAGGTACAGGATGGAAGGTTGTATTCATTACTGGACTGACCGTACTGAATGCTACTTGTCCACCAAGGTGTGAACTTGTCACTTGTCAATAAGCCAATACAATGAAAAGTACTGAGCTCAAGTGCACTAGGCATAAGATGTTGAAAGTAGAATAGACTACCTTTTAAATTGTTTTTTTTCTTCTTAGCGCCGGGCTATCTACAGGTTACCACCCTTTAGAGACACCCATGATGTAGCAGGAAATTTTTTTCCGCGAGCTCGTTGCTGAAAAAGTCAACTTGGCGGGATTCGATTCCCCATCTACCACATGAGAATTCTGCTACAAAGGACTGTGAGAAACTAGACTACATTACTGTTCTTTAAAACAATCAATACTTACACAGACTCCTTCACTATGTCCTCCCCGACAAATTAAATACACAGAAGACAAATCACTCTCCAAATACAAAGAAAAAGTTTACCCAAACTTCTATACAAATCTTATTTAATCGATTTCCTGTGTAATAAAACAAATTATATCCTAAAATACACCGATGTGTCATCACACCAAATGTAATTGGATGGCCTTCTATTGTAAATGGCTCTATTTACAAACAAAAACTTCCTCAACTTAATACAAGAAGCTATCTATATGGCAGCCACTAATAGACACATCGACCATATTAGGAACATAATACAGAACATCTACACCCAACATCCTAAAGCATTTCAAAATCAAGCACCACATCTACGCACTTTTCCCAGGCATGCAAACATTCTAAAAGGACACGAACGAACACTTGGTATTTACTCCGACTGCTAAAGTACAAGCAAAATTGCCTTTAGAAAAACTAACAATCCAAATATTCGATATTATAAACCAAGACGTTACAAGCTGAACATCAATCCATGACAGAATATCCAAAACGACTGGACTAAGTTGACGATTGATAATAACCTTCGACACATAGAAATAGAAAGTGGACAAAAGGAGAGAAAAAGTGATACTCACTAGATTTAGAAATGGACAAACACGAATTACACACGAGTATTTAATGACTAAAACAGGAAATTCTAAATGCATACTATGTACCACTGAACTAACCATGGAATGTATTTCTTACAGACAGCAGATGGTATATATGTAACCGGCAAAGTATATAATCCAGGTATTCTATAGAATGCCTGAGTGGATTAGGCAAAGTGTAGAATGTACATCGTATTAAACACTCTGCCTAGGTATTCTATAGAATGCCTGAGTGGATTAGGCAAAGTGTAGAATGTACATCGTATTACACACATTGCCTAGGTATTCTATAGAATGCCTGTTGCTTATTTGGCAATGTATAAAATTAAAAAGGTTTTGAGTATACTACATACACTTTACTTAGATACTTGAAAGAAATTACAACAGGTAGAATATCAGTGTTCAGAATCAATGCAAATCACTGAAATGAAGCGTCCTCAGCACCGATGTTCTTCAAAGTTTGCTCGATAACGTATTTTGATGCATTAAACACGAATCCGTTAAAAAAAAAAAAAATGCTCTCAACTAAGAAAGAAGTTATTAAGTACTAAAGTTCACTGTTATGGAGGCTATAAAATATGGTGTAAACAGCGTATCCTTAATGAAGAAGTATAATTAAAAATTAGACTCACCAGTCGTAAGCTGTCGCTTTTGGGCACACACGCTATGCGTTTCCGCTCGCTACGCTCGCTCAAGAAGATATCAAAACCCTAGTCAATCCAACTCGAAGAATTTAATAGAATTCTATTAATTTCTGCGAGTTGGATTAACTACGGTTTTGATATCTTCTTGAGCGAGCGTAGCGAGCGGAAACGCATAGCACGTATGCCCAAAAGTCATCCTAGGCATCCTTCTAATTCTCCTAGACATCATCAGACGGGATTTTCATGGATATAAATCCGCAATCGCACCGTCGGTAGTTACTCCTACAAGCTACAAATCCTTTATTTCATACTTTGCCTAAAGCATTCTATAGAATGCCTAGGCAAAGTATGAAATAAGCTTTATATCATACATTGCCGGCTGGATTTAGGCATTCTATAGAATGCCTGATTATATACTTTGCCGGTAACATATATATCATCTGCTCTCTGTAAGAAATACATGGGAATATATTCCCAAATACATTACACATCTTAAAACTATCTAAAGCTGCAACAGAATTTAACACATTCCCACTTTTTCCTTCTTTTACGAGCTCATTAAGCGTCTAACTTCAGAGCTAACCGATTGTTAAATATTCCACTAAAACTGTATAATGACTAAAAATCTGGGTTTGAAGCGCATTCAAATAACAATAATTTTTCCAGGTCACCAAACGGATAAAATACACGAAGCAAAAAATATACATCCATAATGAATGATATTAAATAGCTGTAATTTGTCCTGTTTAGGATGAAGATGAGTAAAGTTGGAAACCAAACAAATTCGCAAGACCCGCAAGCTGTGAATTCGCGGGTCTTCGTTGGCAACCTCAACACCTTCCAGTGCAGTAAAACAGATGTGGAGAGGATGTTCCAAAGATACGGTCGCCTCGCAGGTATGACTCGTTTATTTATATATGTGTGCATGCATGTATTATTATTTATATAGGTTAATCGTAACGAATAAAATTGGTTTATAAGGAAACGCTAGTTTTTAAAGATAATGCAATATGTAAATTAACACATAATAATTATGTATGAGGAATGAAAATATAAGTTCGGGGAAAAATAATAGTCAATCATACATTTAAATAAAAACAATAGAAAAAATAAAAGTAGTATATAATAAAAGCGAGACGCTGCATTTTTGTGAAATTCTGTGATATATATTTCTAGTGTTGAATGTAGTGTCAATGTAATGGCTACCTTCGGTGAAAAGTAACGAAATGTCAGTGGGTTTGTTTCTCGTCCTCGATTGTAATTGTCAGTAATTGTAGTACTATACTGTCTACCGATGAATTCCTATTTGTGTAATATGACTTTACATCCTTGTAGGATTCAACATTTCCATATTCTGAAGTGGGGTTGATTGTTTTTCTGCCTATCTCTGTGATTTGAGTAATTTCACCGCGTTTTGTTGTGGTTATATCAGTGTTACATACAAATTATGGAGTTGAATAATCTATATATATAAAAATCACCTGTCTGTTTGTCCATCTGTTTGTTCCTTATACAAATCCACACCGTTTGAGCGATTTTGACCAAACTTGGCACACAGGTAGGTCTTGATGAGGGAAATCTCCTAGGCTAGGTCAAAATAGTCAAATTTCAAAAGGTCAAAACTTTTGTTGAAGAAAAATTGGCTACACTGAACCATTCAGATTCTGTCGGCCATTTTGAACCGACAGCCGGCAGCTTTATGAATTACTAGACAGATATAAACAAATTCACACCGTTAGTCCGATTTTGACGTAACTGCGTATACAGGTAGATCTTGACAAGGGGAGTGTCATTGATGACTTTACATCTTTATATAATCATGTAATCCAGTTTATTTCAATTTTATATCAACACTCACTGTCTAACTAAGGAGCGCTGGCCTTTCTTTGATAAGAGCTATCTTCTCGCAGGCTGTGGTACTGGCCTATGTCGGCTGCTTTTATGAATTACTTGACAGATATATACAAATTCACGCCGTTTGACCGATTTTGACGTAACTGGGTATACAGGTAGATTTTGATAAGAGGAGTGTCATAGGCATAAAGTAGGTGTAGCATGGCACGCCGGGGAACAGCTAGTTTAATATAAAATTTTGGTAGCCAATGGCTCTGTAATGTATATATTATCTAATGTTTTTAATGAGCCCGAAGTATATATTTTTTTAAAAAATTTTGTGTGATCCATCTTCCTTAAAGCTAATAACATCGCCTATAATTGTTAATATGTCCCTAATAAGCGAACCAACCTTTCGGCATCAAAACCTATTCATAACAGCTGTTTTCGTGCCTCTCGATCAGTCACAAAGTTTTAGCACTTTCCTCCGAAGGAAAGTAGCTATTGAGGTTGCACTCATGACGGAATTTTAAAAAATTTCTTCAAATCTTTATCGATCCTACCTAGTAGACACCGAAAATGACCCCCGTTAAAATTGATATATATATATATATATATATATATATATATATATATATGTGTGTGTGTGTGTGTTTGTGTGTGTGTGTCTGTTAACACGATAGCGGCCAGAGTTTTTTGTTTTTTCGTCACGAAACTTGGTATATAGCATTCCATTCGCAAACGATTGAACGAGTTCGTTAACCACCAAAATCGGTCCACCGGAAGGGGGGTTTACCCCGAACCCAAAACACTAATTTGACCATGCCATCCGTAATATTTGTTATATTTCAACGAAACTTGGTATTCATAGTGGTAATATAGAGAGAAAAGAGAGATGTAAAAATAAACTAAATCGGTTCATTAGAAGGGGGGGGGGGTTTACTTCGGATCCACAATACCAATTCGCCACTACCAGCCGTGATTTTTGTTATATTTCGACGAAACTTGGTATTCGTAGTGGTAATCCACAGGTAAAAATTTGTTGTAAAAATAAACTAAATCGGTTCATTAGGAAGGGGGGTTTACTCCGGACCCAAATTACTAATTTACTCATACCGGTCGTAATTTCTGCTGTATTGTAACGAAACGCGGTATATGTCTTGGGTAACTAATGAGAAAAAAGTTGTAAAAATGAGCTAAATCGGTCAATCGGAAGGGGGGGTTTACTTTGTAATATATTTCAATAGAATAGCCCGCCATACGTAGGTTCGCATGGCCGCCGCAAAGAGCGCTTTCTACCACTAGAGGGGCTGTATCCTGTTCCTGCGTCAGATCAAACGACGAAAATATCAAGGTTTTTGTATTTATTAAGTAGTGCAGTTGGTACCATGTGTAAACATAACTCTGGAAGCAAATTAATAATTGAACAGTTACTTATTACAAAATTAAAAGAGAACTATTCATGTTTTTATTTTATTTATGTAGGATATTATAAGCAAATTGTTCTGGAAACCAGTCTACACAACCCAAATTCTGAGGAAAGTGCTTAGTTATGCAGCTCCTGCGTGACGGACTTTTTTATTTATTATATATATATTTTTAAATTCTTCATTTAGTGGTGTTCCCAATCTGCTTGAATTTCACTGTTGTCAATCCAAAGTAAAAAAACTGTACTGTCTCAGCTCATTCATCTTCTCTTGTCAAATTGCCGTACGTTTTTATAACTCTGTCTATCCCAAACAGCATGATTATTTTTAATAACGTATAGAAACAATGGTAAACAGGAAAACGTTTTCTTTTTTTTACTCTCATAAAATATAAATATTTTTAACTTTCTATTAAATAATGTTATTCAACTTAAAAATATATTAATAATTAAAAAAATTAAGAAAAATAAAAATGTCAATAGTTTTCATGGAATTGTTCGCGGAATATACTCTTTATGCTAGCATCTTTACTAGAATAAAAAAAAAAAACAAAAAAAAACACTCATGCCCTGAGTGCTTTGTATTGTTCTTCTTTCCAGAAAATTCCTTTTTTATTACTTTTTGTCAGTTGATCATCGCTGTGGGTAGTTTTATTTCTTTATTTCAGGAAACCGATAAATATAGTCCCTTTGAAGTTTCCTCCAGAGGATTTTTTTTTTATTCTATTCCCTATTGAGGGGAAAATTGAATTGTTAATTTTCTAAATATATTTATTAAAAGAAAAACATATCACCTTTTCCTCCTTCCCTCCAGGGTCAAGCTGATCCAGAAGGGGATATCGATGGGCCGATATCAGGCGGAGAAATAAGTGCTTATTTCCCCGAATTTGTGTTGTTTTTCTTTGCTTTACGTTTGTGTTCCTCAATTTTTATTGCATGCAGTTAATTAATTGTACTTGTCGCTACTGTAAGTTTTCAGTAAGTAAGGTCACCTAAATTTCACTTTTCTTCAATATTTTATGAGAGTAGGCGTTTAACGTTTTTACAAAATCATTAATTAAACCTCTTCCAACCTTTCTAAATAACACACACCATGGGCAAGGAGTTGTGGGAAGTCTCAATGATGATCTAGTTCCTGCGAATCGGACTTTTTATTTATTTATTTACTTATGGAATTTCAATGCTAAGGCGTTTCAGCCGAATCTACATCGTTTTTCGCTAATTTTGTTGTAATTTATTAATTTTTATTACTTTACTGAGTCAACTAAGTTATTTGTATTTATCTGTTAGCGTTTTCTATTACTTATTATAGTTATTTTATTGTTTAAGCTCCTCGGTTGCAGTTCATGAGGGCTAAATAGCAATTACATTATATACCGTATTTTTGTAACCGAATTAGATTTAAATACATTATAGAACAGGTCGTACACGATGAGTATTTTTACTTTAGGCGATCTCGCATATTGGCGTTACTCCAAAAATTTCTGTTGCTTTCGTGTTTTTCTCAAAGCCATGTTCTTCCTCGCTATCACCAATCTTCCTTTATCCTCTTCTCTGGCTTCTTTTTGTCTTTGTTTCTTTCAGCGAAACCACTAATCAAGCTTTTTTTTCATATTTTTTAGTACCATATTAAAAGTAATTTCGCTTACATCATGACTTTTAAAAAAGATTGTCCGCGCTTGATGTAACAATATCAGATTTATACTCAATATTCTCATTTTATCTTGTGTAGGCCTGTCCCATATGGTGGAAATGTCCTTTTGAAATGGATAAAACCTTTTGTGAATGCTGACAAGAACGACTTTCACAACCCTTAAAACAATAAAATACCGATTGTTCAAATACACAAGGTTTAACTTTTCGCTCTTTAGCTGTCTTAAAAATGGTCCAATATTGAAAAAAAGTTATTCGTCTGTGGCAGAAGGTCAATTTTATAAAAACACTTACTTTCTTCTGTTCTCTTTTATTTCTCTACATGTTTCGCGTCGCTGTGACGCCTCTTCAGGAGCACTTAAACTAAATAAAATAAAATATGGTTACAGCCTATCCATTAGAACTCTTTAGACTCTAGTCCAGACGTGGCCCTACCTGCGGAAGGTTCTCAAATGGATAGGCTGTAACGACGCGAAACATGTAGAGCGAAATAAAAGAGTACAGAAGAAAGTAAGTGTGTTTTTATAAAATTGACCTTCTGCCACTGACGAATATATTGGAAAAATAGGGTCACTATCTTATAATATTGAAAAAAGTTGGTATAAATAAAACGTGTATTAGTATTATTGATATTCAATTAAAAGAATTTGAGATTAGTAAGAAGTATTTCGACTTACTGACAGAGGGTAGGTCAGTAAGTGATTTATGTAAGGAATTGTCAAGTTGCTGCGTTGTCTACAGTCTGTCAGGACGAGTCCTGTTGCATTGTCAAGTTGGTCTTTTTGTTTTTTATTGAAAGTTTATAATAATAAATGAAAATCACTCATGATATGTTTTATCCATGATGTCATTATTATCCATAGGATTCTCCTTGGATAACTGCGATTGTACTTGTAAGCTATTGTTCCTTTGTGTAGTCATATTATGCACATGTTATTGTACATAAAAACTATTGCGATTATGTATAGTCATAGTGTTCATAGGAACTGTTTTCTACGTTATTTTTATTTTTATATGTTTGTTCTTTTAAATTTATTGCTTTTACAAAGATAATTGAGAAAATACTGATCACGCCCGACGTTGCCTAATTGCCGTTTGCAACAGGCTAATTATTGTAGATTTATAAGTATTATGTAACTGGATGAATATGATTTTCCATTTAATAACTTATTTGGCGAATCGCCTTCGTTGCGGGTGCTCACAAATAAATAAATTAAAAAAAATAGTAAGGAGGAATGGATAAGTGTACTATCAGATGCTTGGAGAAAATCAAAAGAATTCTTCTCTTACACAGTCTTTGGTCGTGTTCTCGATTTGTCTTAATTTGCAATTACATTTCAAGGAATTTACTTCCAATTCACACAGTGTTAGTTCGTAAGCCGGAAGTTGTCACGGTGTTGACGTCAGGTATGGATCTGTTTGTAATACTGATTTTTTTTTTAAGTCTTGGTACATAAGTGTGATGAAAATATGAGTGACCTAGACACTCTGGCAAGCTGCTTACAATTCATAAAATAAATTGTGGTCGTGTAATTCATAAAGACCTGTGCCAAGACTAATGTGTCTTCCGACTATTCCATTGCTACGAAGTCTGCACATACATATCTCTAGTCTTGCCCTTCCATTATCTCTAAGCACGTCGTTACATGAAACCTTTATGTCGCTACGATTTATAAAACTGTCAACCTCACACCCTCCTCCATTTTCGCTCATTCTCTTCAGGGAATTTTGAAGGCGTTGTTCAAACTTTAAAATCCCATTTGCAGCAAACTTTCAGCTCGGTGGTGATTACTGCTGGATTTCCACTTTCAAGAGTGAAAAAACTTTGATTTATTACTTTGCTTTTGGACAGACAAATGGTCGGCAGATTCGACAGTGGATAAGTTCTTGTGACAGTGGATACACTCCCTTTCACTGAGTGAACTTAGATTCGAGAGTTTGCCGTCCATCGGTCCAACAGCTATAGGTTGAAAATGAAAAAAGGCGTGGGTCTTTTTTAGAACAGCCCGACAAGTGATTTTATCTAGTTACTTTTATTAGCTGACAAATATTCGATCAGAAACATATGTATCTATTGCTATGGCACCATTTCTTATTGCTTCATTTTGAACCAATAAGTCGATTCTTAACAAAGTTAGCTTAAACTATTCCTATTTTGGTTGAATCCTTTTTTAACATATATCTGAACAACCCTTAATTCTAAACCTAAATCTAAATCACTGGCTATTTACATATTTACAAAACTCATTCACTCCTCGATCACTCACACAATAAATACTAACACACATCGAGCATACTTATATATAAACTATTTACACACATTATAAAATCAAAGACTTATGTATCACAAATGTTCTGTTTCCTCACTATAGCTGACTGTACAATTTGATATGTATTAGATATTCCACCAATATCTTCACAGAGGCTTCGTTTCTATATAATAGTTCTCTTAAGTTGTCTGGCAAACGGTGCCGCCTCCTGGCTTCCTGGAGGGCAGTGCACTCCAACAAGATGTGCTTTACATCCAGGAGGTTGCCACAGTGCTCGCAGAGTGGTCTACGCCGGCCGACGAGGTGGTATCCATGCGTCAATCGAGTGTGGCCGATTCTTAGGCGCGTTAATATCACCTCGTCTTGTCTTTTCATATTACTGATTGGGCCATTGGACCTTACGGAACCTTCAGCATTCTTTAAAAATAAGTCTTTATCGTTGTATTCCTCTTGCCACTTATTCCATACGAGTTTGTCAATTTTCTTTTTAAAATCTTTTATGTGAATTGGCAAGGTTAGACCATCTAACTGCGATGCTGCCTGCCTTGCCAAGTCATCAGCTTTTTCATTTCCTTCTATATTTGTATGACCAGGAATCCATAAGAAATTGACTGTCGCTTCTCTAGAATAGTTGAAATATATCAGATATTAGAGGATTTGTAGAGAATTTGTCATTCAGGGCTATTAACGAACTATATGAATCTGTACATACTAGTATCCGTAGACTTAAGTTTCCGTAATGCTCAAGGGCTTTTTTAATTCCTGCTAATTCTGCGTGAAAGACACTTGTTTCTGGATTTAATGGAATAGAAAGTTGTCTTTCATGATCAACATAAACGCCACATCCAGCACCCGAGTCTGTCTTTGAGCCATCTGTGTAGATAGTGAGGTATTCTTTATATTTTTCAATTTTTTCTAGAAAAGCGGCTTTAAATATTAGGTTTGAGGTGTTTTCCTTATGATAATTTCCTAATGTGAGATCGATATTAAATGCTGGTAGAATCCATGGGAATACGGCTGGAAGTCGCATTTCCATGAAGTTCCCCCAGCTATGCCGTAGAATGCGATATTTTCATCGGCCCTTACTGATAGCGGTCGCGTTCTCTTAAGGCTGTACATGTCAGATATGTTTTGATCGCCTACAATATTGGCCATGAAATGGTTCGGCTGGCACATTAGAGAACCCGTGTATGTCAGAGCAAGTAGCTTTCTTCTATGTTCCGGTGGTAAATGTCGTGCTTCTACATATATGGAATCTAATGGGCTTGTTCGAAAAGCACCAATCGCAGCTCGTAGCCCCGCATTGTACAGTCTATCCAACTGCCGGAGCCACGACCTGCGAGCGGACCCATAGATTGCACATCCATAATCGACTCTGGATCTCAACAGCGCGTCAAATATACGCAAAAGAACTGATTTTTCAGCACGCCACTTTATTCGGGACAATGTTTTCAGGACTTTAAGAGAAGCCTCACACCTCTGGATTGTGTAGTTGATGTGAGCCCTCCACCTGAGTTGTTTGTCCATGACGAGCCCAAGGAATTTATGCTCATCTTTTAAAGTAACTTCGGAACCACACATCTCCAGCCTTGGGGGATTATGTGGCCTCCGGAGCCTACAAAAGTGGACAGACACGGGTTTTTGATGAGAAAATGTAAACCCACGTGATTTCGCGACATCGCTTACGGCGTTGATGCCTGTTGCAGGCTCCGGGCTTCTGTGTCTTCAGCCGGGCGGTTAACGAACAACGCCAGGTCGTCGGCAAATAGTGATCGGCAAATATTAGTACATAGAACATCAGCTATGCCATTTATTGCGACAAGAAACAGTGTTACGCTGAGAACGGACCCCTGAGAGACTCCATTCTCTTGCACGTATACGGATGACAGGGTATCACTAACTCGGACTCTGAAGGTTCTTTCCTCTAAAAAGCTCTTAAGGAACATGGGGAGCCTACCTCTAAGCCCCCAATCGTGTAGACGTTGGAGGATGTCATACCTCCAAGCCCTGTCATACGCCTGCTTCATGTCGAAAAAAATGGCTGTAGTATGTTGTTGGGAGAAAAATACATTTTGGATGACATGTTACAGATATGCCAACTGGTCTTGGGTGGAGTGTCTTTGCCGAAATCCAGCCTGATATTCGCTAATCAACCCACGTTTTTCTAAGACACACATTAATCGGTAGCTTACCACAGACTCCAGAAGCTTTCCCATACAACATAAAAGAGATATGGGTCTATAGCTACCCGGAGCATGTGGATCTTTACCAGCTTTCAAAATTGGAACAATAATAGATTGTTTCCATTGGGTTGGGTATTTTGCTGAGGTCCAGAGTCGATTATACAGCTCAAGTAGTCTTCTTTTTCCTGCGTCCTGGTAGATTCAATAGCATTTCGTAAGACGATCTCCGAGATACTGAATGGAGTGCCCTACGAAGCTCTTCCATTTGAAATTCGGGATTATAGTCACAAGGAACGTCCTCCTCGGAACCAAAGTCCAGGGGAGAACTTTCCTTAATGGTTTTTCTGGCAAGGAACTCAGGCGGATACTCCTGCGAGCTAAATACCGAACTTAAGTATTGGCCAAAGACTTAAGTAGTGGCAACATCTTGAGGGTTGCTAACGTGTTGTCCTTCATGGAAGAGAATCGGAATTTGAGTTTTTGTGGATCTTCCGCTAGTAGCTTTTATTTTCTTCCATACTTCAGATATGGGTGTACTACTTGTCATAGTACTGATGTAGTTGTTCCATGATTCCTTTTTCTTTTTCAATTTTAATCGCCTTTCGACATCTCTGGCATATGTATCTATTAAATTTAAAAGATTTATTATTATATTTATTTACAAGAAATAAATTCCTAAGATAGCTTAACATTCTGGGGACCAGTATTCCTTGATGTCTGAAATACATTTTTCTGAAAAGATGCTTCCCTCTGTTGCGCTGCCTCTATAGGAAATCATACAAATAAGAATCGATCAGTGTTCTGTTTGTTCCGTATTCTCGTTGAATTGTATTATATATTATTATAATAACATAGCCCACTAGTATTTCTAAAGCGACAAAACTCAAAATAAAACTCAACTGAAAATGTGTCATTCTTCCCTATGCCAGGGGAATAGCATTAAGACAGGAAGAGTGACTCAAGTCCCTTCTGGTGTACAAGCTCTGAAGCTAGGTACATACAATCAACATTGATGGTTGATAAAGAGATATTTACCATGTCTTTCATAGTCATAACTAAAAAATCACCGATTTTTGAGTTGTGTAACTTTAGAAATACTAGTGCGATATGTTTGATTACGTTGTGTTGGTATCTAGCAACAGTAATAGTTACTAGAAAATCACTGGCAGGGCTGTTCTAAAAAATATCCAAATGCGTTTTTTTCGCATGATGAACCACAAACTCCTAGGCTAAGTGATACAATTAGAATCTCTAAATCTTTCTTTATAATGAACTGTCCAATAAAATAATCAGCCGCTTATATGAAATGTTCTCTGAAAAATGAATGTTCTTTGAAGGCATGAGTAGTTGGACAGAACCAAGAAGAAGTTCTTGGCTATCTTAATTCTCTCACTCGAGCATGAGCAGCTTAACAGATTCATCTTGGCCTGAGCATCTTGGAGTGTTCACCCAGAACGGCGCATCTTAAACTGTTTTATGCAAGGGCGATAAATCCAGTGCATAATAACGGCTGGAGGTTGGGAGAGAGAAGAGGACTTATACACCCCAAGTCTTATCAACACGTTTTATTGGCTGCTACTGGAGTGGCTGAGCTTAACGACATCGGCCTCATACTATCAGCCCTACAACGCATCTCTTGCAATTTCCTCATGGCTTTAACTCGGGCAATATTTCACGCTTCAACAGGTAGTAAAGCTACGACAGCTTGGCTCCTCCTGTTTCAGGCCGCGGATTTTAAATTGAATGACAAAGGCATATTGTGTATTTTAGCACATGTTCTTAGAATAATATATATGGGAAAGATGAAGCAAAGAATTACGATTTGAACTCACCTGGAGACCGTATTGTCGTTCCTTAGTCGATAGCAATTACGTCAATAATATCACTAACGAATTAAATAAATAGGTAAACTTAGCGTTCCACCAAGTACTCGTGTGACGAAGAAACAAGGAACGACCCTTGCCAGATTGCGCACAGCAGTGAGTACATAAGTATGCACAGAAATACCTGAATGTTTACAGCACAACAATACAGTTTTCCTTTTACAACAATGGGAAAATTAACTTGCCAAAGGGATATTATTTAAAAAAAAAAAAAAAAGGAGGACGACCATGGACTGACAAAAATGTTCTGTAAATTGTTAAATGTTTGGAACGTTTGCACTACCATCCGAGTAGTGGGGGCTTTTCAGTTAACACAGAAGATGGTTTCTTTTTTTATTTACTGTTTTTACGGCAAAAAAAACGGTGTCTCACCTTTTTGGGATGTAATATACGGAGGAAATATCAGGTCTGGCCAGTACAAGCGTGGATATGTTCAGATAAAAATTGGACAAGACGCATATTCTGATCTTGGGCGCCTGTCTGTCTGGAATGATGATATACTTAAGGAAATAAGTTGCTCAATAATGAAGTCAATTCGGTTCTGATGTGGACTTCGATTTGATGTGTGAAGTACGCTCTTATTCAGAAGAACCTCAATCCGATCGGTGCCCAGCGAAATGGCTCTGAGTGTCTGACAAGTGGACTCTAACCAAATCTGATGACTTAGTACTTCAGGTTCACCAAAGGAAGGTCATCGTGAAATCTATGCAGTTTAGGAAATTTCACACAATTTAATCGGTTTAATACCAAATCTTAATGGCTCTTAGTCATTGGTGAAAGCAAAGTAAGATTTAAACAAAGAAAATTGAAGCCCGACTTGTCTTGGAATGGTATCGCAAGAGAAATTGAAAAAAAACAAAACACAAAATCTCTAATCAAAGATATTTTTTTTTTAACTTCGGGTGCATCGACTTCCGAAAGCATGAGTTTTTCGGACTTTATTCTGAATGGAATCCTCTCCTAGTGGCAATTCAGGGACCATTTTTTAACGTGTTAAATGCTGAATGCTGACAGGCCGCTTTAAGTTAGAGCTCTAACCAGCCAACAGCCGAGAGCTCCTGCCGAAATGGATAAATATCGGCACCAAACAAACGCCAAGAATAGTTCAAAACCGCGATAGGAAGTACGCCTCGTACAAGATGTGAGAGGCTGCCTAATGAAACCTGGGAAGATGCATCCGGATTTTATGGAAAAACTGATTTTAGGACGAATTAGAAATCAGCGGTCTACATTTGATGGCCGCTATCAAAAACCATTTTGACTTAATGAGATAAATATTTTTCAGAACGACTTGTGCCTAACGTCCTACCTATTGTTGAGTAGAGAAGCTTGCTTAATATTATGCCTAACATCCTACCTATTGTTGAATAGAGAAGCTTGCTTAATATTGGCCCTTGATGACTGTGCAGTGTGTAATCACGCCGTTGATAAGATAACACTGATCACACACGATCATAGAGCCTTATTATCATTGTGTTTATAAGGGAGCAGCTTTACACTGATAGGCCTACCCTCATCACCTTTAATATCCTCACATCAAAATAACATTGCACCACATCCACATTACCTAGTGTGTCCCTTGTACAAGGTCACAAACGCAACACATTTATTACCTTAACTAACATATTACATTATCAGAGAGACCTGCTGATATGTATCAGTTTAATTGTAGAATGTAACTTAATTTATAGAAGAATTTAATATAAGTATAAGTAAAAATTAAAAATTAAATCTTAGATCTCCACTCTTCTCAACTTCGCTCTAGGTAAACAATATGTTTCTCATTTACTTCCATTGATTTAATGATAAAAATTATTTTACGGTTAAATGCAATCAAAAATCCATATACGAGAAAGCCGCCTACTCACCGTGCAGCATTTTCAAAAATTCACATATTGACCGGCTCCACGCAGTCTTAGGGACATTATGTGCCCCTTCCTCTCCGTTATTTATTTTGCTTCATTAATTTCCCTGTCGATCGTAGATATTTATTTGATAAGCTGGAGATAAAGTATCTATTAGGTGATAAGGTTAATTGGTTTGGTGCAGACATGTGGCCTTGGCTCCCTGCCAAATAGGTCTCACTTCCTGCATTCAATCTCACTCATTCACTAATCCGGCCATTTGGGAATTATATGGTCATTTATTTTAGTTTACTACCCGCAAATTCCTTTTTTTTCAGCGCATCTGCCTCAATGTCATAAGCGTCGGGCAATCCCCCCTCCATATTGTCTTATATGTTGCTGTCCTTCCTAAACTTCCATGCCGGACCACGGAATTCTTTCAACGGGTCGTTCCCTTAGATGAACGACGTCAACGAGCTGTAGGCGGGGATGGAACCCGCAACTCGTGCATGAGAGTACGCCACTGTACGACTCTTAATGCTTAATATTCGAAAGTCATACAAAAATACATTTTCTATTAAAGTTGTCAAGGCAAGAGTTCAGATTGATCCAACTCAAAGGTTGTTGAAGTTTTGAAAGTGTTAAAAGTTTTTTTTATTATTTTTGTTTCCTTTTTTTTTTTTTGCAATTGAGGCTTGGGGATGATATGCAGTCTTCTAAATACAAGTACCCAAGGGGGCCTCATAGATCCCCCTAAATTGTTGAAATTAATTATTAATTTAGAAATTAGTAATTTTTTTTAAATTATAGGTGCTCCTACTGCCACGGTCATTAGCACCAATTAGTAATTAATACTTTATCCTTTAACTGCCTTAATTATGTTCATCATTCGTTGTTTTTCCTGTGTTTTTTTGGACACTTATAAATTTGGGTTGATATTTTAGCCTTTATAAAAATCTTCATTCTTATAAATCAATTTTCTTTACTACAAAATAATTCACTTTAGTCCATCTTCTTAGAAACAAATTTTTAAATATTAAAATTTACTGTTTATAAGTGTGTTTATAAGTATTTTAAATTAAAAGACACCAAATCTGATGAATTTATCAAGGTTCCTATTTAAGAAAAAGCAATTCTCAAAATTCTGGAAAATATTTTTATTAATTTTTTCTTTAAAAATAATTTATTGTACAACGAACTTAGTAAACAAAAATGCAGATAAAAAGGTCCTCAATTTAAGAAAGATGACATGGTATTTTGGAAAATATTGGTGCTTAAAATTATTACGCTTTTTCAACCCCCCCCTCTAGGTTTTTTTTTCAAAACATGGGGTAATACTGAATTTTAGCGTCCTCAAACCGATTATTTTCTCATTTTCCACCGTAAAGTATTTTTACGGAAACGCACTATAAACGAATCCGTTAAAAAAAAAAAAAAAAAAAAAAAAAAAAAAAAAAAAAAAAAAAAAAAAAAAAAAAAATCGTTCTCAACTAGGAAAGAAGTTATTAAGCACTAAAGTTCACTGTTATGGATGTTATTAAAGCTGGCGAAAACAAGGTATTTGTAAACATGCGCATGCGCAGGTATGGAAACGTCCTTAATAAAGAATTGTAATTGAAATTTGAAGGAGAAGAAGGCTAAAAAGAATGTCTATGACGACATTTGGATAGAATTCTATTAATTTTAGCGAGTTGATTGACTAGAGTTTTGATATCTTCTTGAGCGAGCTTTTTCCTGTTTTCCACGTTGGAGTAACCCTCCATCGTGGGAGTTTATTTAAAGTACGAGTGCCATCCTTTTGGATACTGCACGTATTTTGATTACGTACATAGATGTATCAGACATTTTAATTTAATATTTAACACAATATTGAATAACAATAAAAAAAAAAAAAAAACTAACAAAAAAAAAAAAAAAAAACAAGAAAAAAAAACAAGAAAAAAAAAACAAGTAAAGAAAACAAATAAAGAAATATACATATATGTAATAATTTACATATGTGTACAATCAGATGATTTCATTGAATGTTGCAAGGTCCAAATTTTTAATAAATGCATCAAATTCCTTAAAATATGTAAGCAGTAAGTCAGGTTTGTGAGTGGGCCAAGTTCCGTCCTGTAAGGTAATGTCCTTAATAAGTTTTGTCCTGGGTCCGTCCAGTAATGTACAGTCATACAGGAGGTGGTCATAAATCTGTTCAGTTGTATTGTCGCATTTACATGCGACATTATTGTCGCATTGATTAGTTTACATCTGTATGAATAACTTTTCGTCGGTCCATGTCCTGATATAAATTGTGTTACTTTAAAGTTGTTTAGTGTTAATTTTTGTCTCTTGAGTATTGTAGGTATGAATTTGTGTAAATGTCTTCCTTTAGTTGTGTTTGTCCATCTTTCGTCCCATTTTCGCATTGATTCGTCTCGTAGTCGTGATTTTATAGTCTTTGATGTAAGTTTAGAGTAAGATATAGGTAATGTCGTGTCCTTTGAAGCTGATTTTGCGAGTAAGTCAACTGTCTCGTTCCTTAATTGTCCAGAATGTCCTTTAATCCAGGTTATTGTAACTGTCACTTTTTTCTGTTTACACATAATAAGTAGTGTTTTATGTTTTCAGTCTGTTCGTTATGATTTTGGCTGTTGTATATTCGTGCTATGTTTGTCTTGCTGTCAGTGTATATTATACATGTATGTATATTATACATGATGTGTCTCCGTCGTGACATATAGAATATAGTGTTTCTACTGCTTTTGTAATTGCAAAATTTTCTGCCTGGTTGTTCGTACATAGTGGTGATAGTCTGTATTGTCCTCTGTGAATAGTTATGTCGTCTTTTAGTATTATGTATTATGTATGCAGATCCAACACAGTCATTGCTTTTACTTCCGACCGTGTAAATGTGATAAGTCCATGTTGTTTCTACATCGTCAGTCGGTACAATGTTGTCTTTGGGGTGTAACCAGTTCGTGAGTCTTGTTCTATGTCTTGTGGTGTGATATTCTAAAAAGTAAAGTCTGGAATTTCTTTCAATTTCAATAATCTATGTAGCCTTATCATTTCCTCAGCTTTGAGCGAGCTTAGCGAGCGGAAATGCATAGCACGTCTGCCCGTAAGCGACAGGTTACGACGGGTAAGGAGGCCATTAAAATTTAGAATTATTTTCAAATAAATAGTTTATTTTTTTAAATAAATAAACGCCTGCACATGCCCATGTTTTCAAATACGTTGATTGCGCCAGCTTTTTTTTTTCTGTTTAATGTGTTCTCAACCACTATGAGGTCATGAAACACAGGATTATAGGTGGATATTGATATAAAATAATTGTATCGGTGTCACGCGAAGTTAACAAGAAGATGTGAGGGGATAGGAGTTAATAATTTTATTTTAAAAGATTTTATTTATTTGATTTAATTATTTTTTTGTTATTATTTTTTTTAATGATATTTGGTGATTTGATTTAAATATATATATATATATATATATATATATATATATATATATATATATATATGTGTTTTATGACATTTACTAAGGCTTTCATTACTTAGAGTTTAATATATTTATACACACATACACATACACACACACACACACACACACACACACACACACACACACACACACATCTTATTTATTTATATATTTTTAGATATTATTTATTAATTCAGTTGACGTTAAGAATTGGAACAGCTTATCAATCTGGTTGGGACGACCCGCTAAAATTTCGTCAATTCTATCTGATAGCTGAGCTTCTCTTCTTTGTTTATCATAGCTTTTGCAATTTATTAACAGGTGTTGAACGGTGGTTATTTGATTACATTTTTCACAAAGTGGAGGGGTGCCTCGGGTCATCAGATATGAATGTAATTCTTATGTATGGCCAATCCTTAGGCTAGTCAGGATGCGTTCTTCTTTCTTAGTTGGTCGAATTGATGTTTGTCAAGGTGTTACTGGCTTTTTTATCATTCTCAATTTATTCTCAGTTACAGTGTCCCAGGTTTGTTGCCATTTTTCTGTAATTTTATGCTTAACATAGCACAAAACTTCACCTTGAGGAATCCTATAGTATTCCTATAGTATCCATTATAACCTCCTTAACAGTGAACTTTAGTGCTTAATAACTTCTTTCCTAGTTGAGAGCGAGTTATCTTTTTAACGGATTCGTGTTCAGTGCATCAAAATACGTTATAGTGGAAAATGTGAAAATAATCGGTGCGTAGGACGCTATACTTCAGTATTACCAAACATGCAAAACATTGTAGTCCTTATTAGTAGTAATGTAACTAGTAGTGTTTTAATGATTTCTTAGAAGTATTACTCTTCAGATATGTTAAGAGACAACATATTTTGAGTCACCCGTAACTCCAATAAGATGATTTCTGTCAGGGGCTGGCTTGAAAATTCAAATCTCTTTTTTATAATAGCAAGTTAAATTTCTGTTTCCTTGGAGTTGAATTAAGTTAATGATGCGACTGGTCTTCCGGGAAAAATGAGAAAATATAGTGAGTGATTGTGAGTAATTGTAGTCGCTGATTGAGCCTTTCATGGCGTAATGGTGGCGAATTGCTTTCATCTAATAAGGTGTTTAATGATTTCATTATCTCAACCCTCCGCTCGCCTTTTCGCTCTTCCTTTTGCAGCAATTCTTTTCTCCAGGGGGGGGGGGCAGCCATTGTAGTAGAAACTATTAAGAAACTTAATTATCAAAAACCTTAATTTAACCTTAAATCTACTCATTGTCCTCCTTTATGCAGAAGTTCATAAGCTTCCTTTATTCTTTTAAGGTTCATTTTGTTTGGGGTTGTGACCGTCTAGTTTTTTGCGTTATTTGTATGTCTTAAGGCATTTTACAGGTTGTTGATCTCATTTGAGTTGTCTTGAGCTTCTTTTTCGTAGTCTACGATGCGTATTTACTCCATTGATTCCAAAACTCATTTTTAACTCAAATAAAAACTTCTACTTGTCCTAGTCAAGTACCAATGCCTTCCATAATATGGCATGCGATGGCAGAAGATGGTCGTACAATATTATTGTACGCCCATCTTCTGCAACCAAATTTTCAGTCGAGCTCTGTCTGTCTTCTTTGTTCAGCGTTTTCCGAGGTCTTCAATTCTGGGTACGTAGACAGCTCATCGAAATCTTCAGAATCTTATAAATTAGAGAAATGCTTAGCGGGGATGTTACGTGCCGTGTGTTGTCGCGATTATTTTAGTTTTCACTGGTGAATACTTTACTTATTTTTCAAACTCTTTTTTTTTATGGGGGTTTTCGACTAGAACACGAGTTCAAAACGCTTTTAATTTGTTTATATTCTATTTGCAATGTAAATTTACTCTTCTCTCTTTTAAAGAAAATTAATACTTCCCATAGGCAAGGAATAGTTGGGATTTGGCTAAGAACAACCACCAGATTTTCGGAAAAATCCGTATTTAAAAAAAATTCTGCATGCTCTTTAGCAGTATTTTCAGGATTGAATGTAGAATGACCAGAGATAGCAGTTTTGTAACCATGGTGAACATATAATTACCTCCTTAGTTAACTATCTGCAGATCATTAACTAATTATTACTTTTGCCAATTCATTACAATTAACTTCTTCTATTGCGCCAATTCTACGTAAGTGGCTTGTGCGAGACCAGCGTAAATTCTTTGTATTAACATAAAGGTATTTTTAGTTTTACACACACACACACACACACACATATATATTCTTGTTTTTATGACCTATTGGCTACAAAAAACAAGAATATTGGAAGTTGGAGGTCAACAATGGAACAAAAAGTGAATAATACCTACAAGCCAAAATGTATGGAGGAGGGATATTATGAAGAGATTTTGATGAACAATTTAGCAAGAAATACCCTTTGAGGAGGAGCAGAATAGCTCGAAACCGGTTAGAGTGAAGATAATAAAATACATGAAGTGAAAGGTGTGTTTTTTATGACCTATTGGCTACAAAAAACAAGAATATTGGAAGTTGGAGGTCAACAATGGAAGAAAAAGTGTATATATATATATATATATATATATATATATATATATATATATATATATATATATATATATATGTTTACATTTTAATCAAGTTTTAACTTTCGGTACGTCGTGGACGAAATGAATGGTACAAATGTTGCAAACTGTTAAATTCTTTTAATGGAAATCCATTTAAAAAGGTGAGAGAAGATGACAATTTCTTTCTAAACTAAAACTCTTTCTGTTATTCAGTTTTAATTGATTTCTGGCTGATTTCCCAAGAGATTGAAGGGATTTATAAATGAGCACAGAGATAATCTATTATTAGAAGATGGTTCAAACTACCACTTCAGTTCTACTCATTCTATTTTATTTTAACAACTTATTTGGGGGAGGGGAGGGGGATTTCCTTAGTGAAATTGCTGTTCACAACGAATTAAAAATAAATAATCTTTTGAACGGTGTAATCGATGTAGTACAAAAGATAAATAGCATGTAAATATCAAAATGACTTCTATTCGTTCAATGCGAATTTACTGGTGTGGTAAAAACGTTTTGAGAACCTTGGTTATGTTTATTTCAAGAGATAGATAAATTCATAACTTTAAAAAAATGATTGGAATATAAAAATCACATAACAAATAAGTAAAATTCTTTTTGCATTGGAATGTTTAGGCAGTAAAAAATTCATAATATTGGTCGATTAAAATCATATGTAGCGCACATAAAAATCATAATAGAACTATTTATCTGAACCTTTTTATTTAAGAGTGTCAAAATATTAGATTGTATAGAGACTGGAGTTCATAAAACTCTACGTCATCGGAGTATTTATAATAATCCTGAATAGTTAACCTAAGGACCTGAATTTTTGAGTTCCAAAAAGTTTATAATAAATCAGATTTTTATAGCGGTCATAATTTAAGGAAAATTGGCCAAGTAGGAAATGCGAGGGTATTCTTAGGTTGTTCACAGCGTATTAACAGTCCAATACTATGATATAACTTTCATAGGCAGAAGTACTAATTTATTTCGTATTCTTAGGTTGTTCACAGCGTATTAACAGTCCAATACTATGATATAACTTTCATAGGCAGAAGTACTAATTTATTTCGTATTCTTAGGTTGTTCACAGCGTATTAACAGTCCAATACTATGATATAACTTTCATAGGCAGAAGTACTAATTTATTTCGTATTCTTCTTAAATTTACTGCTATTTTATTCTTCGGGTGAGAATAACAATTACTCTACGTTTGTGGGTGGGATATATTCTTCTTCACGACATCCCACGTCCCCACGTTGCAAGATTAACTGTACTGGTGATGCAGGAGGTGAATGTAGGGGTCCTTCCACACCGGATCTTTATCCAAGAGATTTGAAATTGTCCTGTTGTTTAGATACCTTTTTATGAAATGAAATATTTGACAACAACAACGCGCTGAAATAGGTTTTCCTATTTTCCGTGACAGCTAATTTCTACAGAGAGGGGATAATAATGCATGTTACTGGTTTTGGGAAGGGTAAAGACAGCGAAAAAGCTTATTAAACGGATTTTTTAAATTGACACATATGATATTTCATTTGTTACAATTAAATGGTTTAATAATTAAATCCTAGTGCCAATATTTCATTTCCTTATACTATAACTGACTTTAAGATTAGAATAGCTTCTGGGTTGATAAAACTATGAGATATTCAGAGATTTAAATGTTGGAATACAGTGTAAAGTTATCATTGGCCTATGTATGAGTAAAGTCCCTTTTATAAAAGCATACATAGCTGGAGTAGGAAACTTCCACCCTCCCCCTCCCTCCACCTGCTAGGAAGTAGTAGTTGTTAGATCCGTGGATGGGATTCTGCCGGTGGTCAAGGTATAATCCTCCAGAGGGAAGCAGTCCCTAATCCCCACTGGACGGAACTGATAGCGGATAAGCCCTATTGTCCGCTCTGAGTCCGTCTTCTCACCCTTTCGATAGCCGATTCTCCTCGTCCTAATCTCTCCGTTCTTCGCACCTGCAATTCTCAGGGTCCATTCTATTCTGTGTTGGAGCTAGAATAGTTTTCATCTTTATCTATAGTCTGAATTTCACAACTTGGAAACCTATTTTAATACGTTTGAACACTCCGAGGGTTCTCTAGCTTGTATGCGTCGCAAATATTTTATTTACAGGGTGAGGAGGGACTGTGAAACCTTAGAACCAGTGTTAACCTACTTGGAAAGTGTTGTCACCAAAGAAGGGAATACGTTGGAAGATGTTAGAAGTGTTCGTTCTATCCTAAATGTAAGAATAGGAAATGCCCCAAGCACACAAAACTAAAGCGATTTACACAAATGTAAATTCCGTTCTGCTTTATGGCAGTAAAATCTGGTGACCGAAATTACCATGCGACCTGTTCAAACCTTTGTAAGCCTTAGTGAATATCCTACAGACCATATGGCTTAAAAAATCTTAAATGAATAGCTCTGAAGAACCAAAGAGCAGACTTCTGGCTAGGTACTTTGAAATAAAGAAAAGAGAAATGGAAGTGTATAGGACTCACATTGAGCAAACTTGAAGGAGCTATAGGAAAAGACCCTTCGAATAGCAAGAGACACACCCCGTCTTTGATAAGTCCGAGAGACATGACAAGAAACTAGAAGGTTGGTAGCTTTATGATTTGGCGTGCAGTTGTAGTTGCACTGTCCTCTACCAGGCGTTAGTGGAATTAGTTGTAGAAAATGAAGAGGAACATAACTAGTAAATAGAGGAGACAGACTGACAGAATCCCGTTGCTTCTACAGTTAACACCACAATATTCAACGTACATTACCAGAATGAGAGATACTACTAACTGGAGGGGGTCTCCCGTGGTCTAGTGGCTAGCGCGCTAGATTCATAAGCGGGAGAAGGTGGGTTCGATCCCCACCGGCGCCAGAAAGTTTCTCATCTCAGGGCTCGCTGAGAAAATTCCTGGCTGCACCCTGGACGTCGGCGCTAATGGCCAAGATTTATGTCGATGCGCCGTAAAAAAAAAATAAAAATAAATAAATAAAAAAAAAAATAAAAAAACTACTAACTGGAAACTAGGAATTGCGTTACTGGTAGAAACGCAGATATTTTCCAGTTTCACTGGTATTTTTAAATCTTTTATCCCGTCTACCTCCGATCTTCCTATTGATTGAACTTCATAATTATAATAATTATTGAGGAAGCGATCACAATCTCCTTTTGAGCTTCCATAAGAAGATCATTTGTGAGTACTTCCAAAATCTTGGCATAACAGCATGTAGTACGTCAATTTTCCCTTAGTAATCAGCGCATTCCGTCTGACAGTTCTCTACGATGTTAAAAATATATTTATACGCAGACATGTATATAGATAGATAGGTCTGTAAATTTCCGCTTTCTTTCTACGACTGTTACATTTCATTCAGCAGCTTAGAAGTGTCGTCAGTAAATGTTTCTTTCTGTGTCTTGTCTTTCTCAATTAGGGTTATTTAAGCAATGAATTTCATTTTATATGCGTTTGCATGAATGAAATTAGCAATTTTGTGTCCATGTTGGAATTTCTTGAAGAGTTGTTTATAGAAAATGAGGTAAAAATGCTTTTTTCATTAAAGTCTCCTTCGGAAAATCGCCTATATCATCGGGTTCGATCTTGCGGTATCTTATTAAAACTACATATTTTGTAAGAAATTGCAGTTTTATTAAGATCCCACACGATATAACCTACGATATACTTTCGTAATCTGAAAGGTCTCCTTTCATAAACAACAGTATACTTTGTATATGGTTAGGTTGTAACAGCAGTTTACAGCAGAATGAAGAGAAATTGCATCTTAACCCATAAACTAGCCTGGGAACTTACTTTCCAATATTCCCTTTATAAGATTATCTCTTCAATAAAGTAGAAGGCGGTCATCCTGTTGAAATGACGATTTCTGGATTGGGTCTTTCATTTTAACAAGTTTCTGCCATCCAGGTATTTAAAGAAAACCATTGGTAACTTCAGTCCAATAACATAATTCGGAGATAACGCCAAGAAATATAGACTTTTTAGAATCCATAGGCCTCCCAAAATACTAGTCTACTTGTGTGTATATACTATGTGTACAAAACCATCTGTTGATCCCTAAAATGTTCCTTTGTAACCTGACATTGTAAAGACAAATACAGAATCCGATTTCAACTTCAACGCATGAATATGTAATTCAAATACAAATTAGAGCTCTAATATTATATAGCGCCGACATCCAGGGTGCAGCGAGGAATTTTACCAACGAGCCGTATACCAACCATCTCCCGCTTATGAATCTATGGCATTAACCACTAGACCACGGGGAGACTCCACTATATACTGTTGTGATTATTCTTGTTTATAATTGTGGATATTGGGGGCGAGTTTAGCTCAGCGGTAGAGCACTGGACTAATAAGCTGGAGGCCTGAGTTCAAATCCCGAGCAAGCAGTAAAGATTTTTTCTTCTAGTGTCATCGTTCATTGGTTGAATTCGGCCTCCCTGACCGTCCCTAGGCCAACCCAGCCTTTAATTAATTTAATAATGGGAACCTTGGGTGCTAATGACTTTAAGCAGTCGAAGCAGCCCAGGGGAAAATCAGGCGGCCGGAGCATAGTACTGACCACACTATCTTCCTAGTGTGCCGTATGGTCATGAATCAGATACCTCTATAGTATCTGCCCCTCAGGGCCCTTGCGGCCTGTTACGAGACTGATTTTTTTTTTTTTTTTTTTTTTTTTTTTTTTTTTATAATTGTGGATATTAATGTTTTAGCTAAAGATGGCTGCCAATGATCAGGGGTTCAAAATGTAGATTTTTCTGGACGTCTAGCAAAATCCCAACGATTCCGTGACTTCTTAAAATATTCCATTTGCTGAACTTTAGATCTCCTAAGGATATTCAGTCACATTCTCAAGTATATAAAAATACTATAAGCTTCTTATCGTCTAAGCTGCGAGGACAAATTCATAAATAAATATTAAAACAATGCTTCTTTCCGAACCATTATTCGTGTGAATCTTGTGCAGAAAATTTATATTCAGTGACTTCCAAGATGGCTAGAAGCGAAGTTGTAGATGGAGAAAATAGAGAGAGAGAGGAAAAGGAAGGATATGTGAGTTGCGGGTGTGATGGGAAAAGTTTCATCCCCTATAAAATATTGTATGAGTCCTGTATCTTTCTTTCGATGGCCACCATCCAAATAAGCCCTGTGCATACTATATCCACCTTAGTCTCGTTTTTTTACATATTTTATACGCATGGGTTTTATATATTTATATAGGAGCATAAAAGTAGTAGGATGAGGTTATTGTAAATTATAAATCTCATATAAAACGTTTTGACAGCATTTTGTATTGAGGGCAGAAGATGCTGGATGGTAGTCTTATTATGATAGGTAGATTCCATTTATACTGAATAATAAATAATTTCCTACATTTAGAATGTTTTCTGAATTTTTCATTAATTCCTATGTAATAGGAGTGTGTGTATATTTTATGACACTGAAGATTCCTGTTGGATGGTGCAACGTTGGAAATACGAGCGTGGAAAGGCATTCTCTGTAACTTACAGAAGTTTAATCACTAGGAAGCTACGAACAGGAGGGGTTTAAAAGTATGAGAGAAACTGGAAACAGGATGTGTTTCTACCAGTTATGTAGTTGCTCATTTTTAGGTGCTGAAGTTATGTTGCCAGCTTCTATCAACAGTTAGTCCACATTTCTCTCAAGGGTACATAGTTAGGTATTGATGTCCAAGATGACGCTATGTCACGATTGTGCAATGTACTCGCAAATGATCTTCATATAAAAGCACAGTACGAGCATGTGATAGCTATCTCATTAATTTAAGAAGTTCAATCGTCTGGAAGCTTAATATCATGTCTATTAAGCTTTCTAGCGATTATCTTCGGATCTTGCTATATTTTCTAAAATATCTCGAAAACGTTTGGGAATCGTGATAAAAGGAAGGTAACCGTTCGAAAGGTTACTGATTTCCGTACAAAAATGATTACGATGTAATATTCGATAGGCCGATGTCATTCGGAGAAATAAGTACTTAAAACTTCGAAATTGTTAGTTTTGTTCTTTTCATCAGATTTTTTTGTCTCAGTTTATCCAACTTTGTGGTGTTTGTTGCTTTTTGGAATTGTATTTAACAATAAAATTAATATTTTAGGAAAACAAGGTAGGGAAATGTAAAACGTTGTTATAATGTTTCCAAGAGCGACCGTTGAGACAGAGGATGGAGTAATTTCCGCTTAGGATTTTGTCTACCAGTGCTTCTATTTGATATTTCATTGTATATTTTTCTTATGTAGTTGCTGTTCACAGTTCACTCAACTATGCATCGTTGGGCATTGATGTCCAAGATGCCGCTATGATTGTACAAAGTACTCACAAATGGTCTTCATTTAAAAGCACTGTAGAAGCATAGGATAGCTATCTCTGTAACTTATAAAATTCCATCACTAGGAAGCTAGGAACAGGAGTTAGAGGGATGTACAAAGATCATAGAAACCGAAAATACCTACCTTTCTACTAGTTAGTGAGTTGCTCGTTCTTTGATGCTGCTGCTATATGGCAAGCCTTTATCAACAGTCAGTCAAGTCTTCCACAGATCTCTTAACACGTTGACTGCCAGGTCCGACGCATAACCAGAGTAAGGTTGTCTCGGCTTAGCGGGGCTCGACTATTCGTCTGAGTTTGACTATCCCTTGCCTTTCTCTTCACCCCACTTCGGTAACCGAGAAAAAACCTTCAAATTTCAATTGGCAATCAGTTAGGCTTGCCGTATTTCAAGTGTCACGTTGGTTCGGGCAGATTCGACTTCCGTCAATTTTGTTTTGTTGTTTTTATATAAGTTTTTTGGACCTGAAACAAACTTGTTGCCTTTCCCTATTTTATATATTCACGTTTGTGTTGTTTTTTGGAAAAACATAAAAATGGCGCATTGGGCTCCGTTTAGAAATTTAGATTTGAAACGAAAGTGTTAAGTATCCATATCTATTATTCTGGTGATGTTCATTTTGTTAAGTTCAATATTTTGGTGATAACTGTAATACTTGACAAAGGATTCTGCATCTAATAGCTCTAGTTCCTTCACCCTAGAGCCACAATGTTTACTACTGTGTTACTTATTTATTTTTATTCACTCTAGAAAATGAATAATGAAACGCCCTTAAATAAAGCTGGTCCAGCAAAGTTCAATTTCTATTGTTTTGATTTACTTAAAAATTGTTTGACGACTGTTATTCACACAATTATGAAAGAAGCGCTTTTATTATCAGCGGGAGAAGTTGCAGTACTCTTGCCCGGAGAGAGAATATGCTTTTGGAAGCAAGAGCCCATGGTCTTTGTAATTCTGCGCTAAGAGAAGGGGGCATCGTTAATGGGGAGTGAGTCCCACGGGCTAATACCTGTTAATTAATCACCGTGACAGGAGTAACTGTGACCCGTTCCTGGTGACCCTTCATTAGCACTGTTCGGAGGGCCTTTACTTGACTCTCCCGACCCTCGTCATTTGGCTCCGGCTCTCTCGGTATAATCGGCCAGCCGGAACCTCAGGTAATTTGTATGGAATCGGAACAATTGGGATTACTATTTTCTTTTTCTTTTTTTTTTTTGGACTTGAAGAACAACGACGTTTGGATTAAAGATCTCTTTGTTAATTAATGAACTACTTGTTGTTTTTTTTTTTGGACAATAGAGTTTTATTCAGGGGTTCAAATATCTATTTTAACCCTAAAAGAAGTTAATGGTCTTTAGTACATAAGGGGGTCTCCGCGTTGGATAGTGTCTACCGTGACGGGTTCTCAAAAACGAGATGCAAATCCGAATTCCTCTTGTGTCAGTTCATTTTTCAGCGATGAGATAGCTAAAAATAACCATGGAACCAATGTATTCAAGGAGGGCCCAGTCATCGGCAAAGCAAACATTATTATTTCACTTTTCATATATCTCAATATGGGAAGACCTGCATTAAATAGAGAATTATCTTAAAATTAAAAAAAAAAACTAATTAAAATAAAAATAAAAATCTTTCAGGTAAATATTTCTTTCTACTAGTTTCGTAATACATATTCCTAATTATCTCTGGATGCTATACAGGTTACATTTGTTAAAGCAAAGAAAAAAACTCATGACGTGACCCGGAAGCGCCAACTAGAAAATTTTACGTTTCAGAACCCATCGTTCTCGAAACAAAACGGTGATACGTGTTTATTTACATACATTTGGTACATCATTCGTCTGCTTTAAAAGGTCAAGTTCGTTAACCAGCAGAATCTGTCCACCAAAACGTGGAGCGAATTCGCGAAAAAAAAATCGTAAAGCTTACGTTTTCGAGTTCATATGCTTGTAGGCGTTCGTTATATAGGTTCCATAATGTAGGAAATCGAATGAAACCATTCTTAAGGCAATATCTGAAACTGTTATTGACAAAAGTGTAAAAATTGTTTTGTTTTTTAGACTCATTTTCGGTTTGGGTACTTAGAATAACAGATTAAAATGATATATTTTCTACTTGTTCGAAATGCATCTGAAATAAGATGTTTAAATTTTGGTGAAGTTTGGAGTTAAGTAAGTATTCGAGAAAAAAATTTATTAATAGACATGAATAGTTTTGGGATCTTCGTATTTTTTCGTAAATATCTCGAAAACGGTTGGGAAATCGTGGTAAGCGGAAGGTGACCATTTTTTTTTAATTTTATGAGGTTATCTGTATTATCACCTGCAAGGACTATAAACTAGCCTTGCAGAGTCCCTATATATACTATATGATAATCTGAGGGAGATAGTTTGTGTACTTGTGAATTTGGTTGATGATGTAAGAGTTTGTAGGTAGTTTCCGAGTCCCAACTCCCAGCTGCAGCTATTAACCGGAATGGCTTCTACAGGTGTGCCCAATAACTAGGGCCATCTCCTTCATCCTAACCTACCCTTTCCTAGGCCCACCTTTCCTTTTTACTCATGAAACTATACGAATAGGCAATTATAGTCTAAAATCAAATCATTATGTAAAATCAAAGTCATTTTCTCCAATGACTTACAATTAAATCAATATTTTTGAATTCTTTATCTCATAAGTTTTAGAAATCTCCCCCCCCAAAAAAGTTTTAATTCTTCGAAAAAACAATGTCGGCCCTCTGTCCCACGAACGGAACACATCTTTTTTCACGAGATAAATAGCGATAGTCTGCAGGCGGCATTTTTTAATCTCGAACAAAAAACTATAATTATTTTGAAAAAAGGAAAAATAAGAATTTTCCTCAGAATTTGAGTAGTGTAGACTGCATTCCTGAATAATTTGCTTAAAATAACCTATATAAATAAAATAAAAACATGAATCATGCTCTTTTACATTTGTAATGAGCAACTCAATCAAATTATTTTAATTATTAATTTTTTAAATAATTTCCTTGGAGAATTTTGTGTATGCTTGGTACTGAACTATTTAATAAATACACGAAAACTTTTTTTGGTCTGAGGTAGAAATTGTACACACCAAGCCTGGCGGTGGACGTGAGAAGTAATATCAAGAAAGAGGCACCTCTAGGTGCCTCTTTACGTTTACGCCTACGTTTTAATAGAACTTTCTAAAGTTCTATTAAAACGTAGTACAAAGTAAACCCACCTTCCGATTTACTTCATTTTTACAACACTTTTTGTCTGAGCAAATTAGTAATTTCGCTCCGTAATGAAAGGATTTAGTTTATGTTGGTTTCCCTTGGCAACCACCGAGGATGAAAACGAACAGCCTGACGAAGATGAACAGGAATTCATCGAAATATCTCAGGATGAAATAGGAGAGAAGAACAACCGCTGGAGAAAGAAGCCATTCCATCTAAAAATATTATTCCCAGCGATGAAAATAACACCATAATATATATATATATATATATATATATATATATATATATATATATATATATATATATATACACAGGCTTTCAGAGAATTGTTTAGCCAATTTTGAATACTTTTTGTGGATAGAGGACATGAACAGATGTATTTATTTAAATTTGAACGACAAAACAAATTGAAATTTCTATTCAGCATGGCTTGGAGGTCATTAGAAAGTATGGAAAGAAGGAAATACATTTAAATTCAGAATGATTACTACATTGATAACCTAATCAGTAGCTTGTAGCAACAAATAGATTTTTTTTTTGTTTTTTCAGCAGAACAATATAATTTAGACATGGAAGCAAGTTCTACGCAACTAAAACTTCCTGCAACCAAACATTAAACAAATAAACAAGTAAAATATACGAGATAGGCTTAGAAAAAGGCTGCATGCTTTTGCCTACGGGCAAGTTGCCAAAATAGTTCTTCCTACTTGCATTAGCCAATTCCTTAACGTTTTCCTCGGTTTAATGTTACAGTAAATCAAAGAAAATAGCGGGAGTAAGTTACCCTCATAATTATCCACGATGGATTGCTGAAAGGCCAGAATGTTGCTTTATGGCGCTGATAGAAATTTATGAATTCCAACATTAAACAAAACTGAGCAAAATGGGCCTAATTTTTTATGCCATTTGGCTCAAGCCATGTCTGTTGATTGATGCATATGAATATAAAGTACTTTTCCTTATTTTACCTCTTTTTTAGAAAATATAACAACGTTGTTTTACAGTCCAACTACGATGCATGAATAGAGGCCAAATGCTAAGAAATGCGCCAGGGAAATAAAGGAGTCCATAAAAAGATTTTAAACTTAATTTTCCTATGTGGCCTCTACGAAGAGTATATGTTAAGTATCTTTCTATGGCATTCTGTATTTCTCGATGCATTTCTAGCACTTTGGCTTCATTTTAAAACGAATGTAAGGGACTGATTAGCAAGGACGGGATTTAGAGGTATAGACAATGGGGAAATATTTTAGAGAAGCGGAAATTCCTTTTTAAAACTATAATTTACACAGAGGATACAAACATAAATATCATAAACCATTGCTACGATGAGAGAAAAGGTTGAGTGAGAGAGACAGATAGGTAGAGTTATCAAATATGATCATTTGGGGAGATTATAGAGAATTTGGAACTGGCCTACCTCTGAACAGCATCTGGGCCGAAGTCTCAGGAACGGATGCAAACTCTGACCGGTCGGAGGTAAGCCAGCTCTTTTTAAACCCTTTGTACCCCACTCCTGCTTTTGCAGGTGATTGAACTAGAAACTCTTGTCAGGTCTTAGATCTTCCAGGGATCTTACGAATCAGCCACGTGCAGTGCCAACATCCCAGACGCAATGTTTGCGGATTCGTGGTTCTCACATCTCTAGAGATGGACAGCCAACCTTTTCTCTCATCCTTATTCACTTAACAAGGCCAAAGGGAAAACGGGGCCTTACATCACCCCCCGATTTTTCAAAGTCATGTTTCCCTTGGAACATTACTTTACCTTTAACACTACCCATCCTTATGTTACTAATAATAATAATAATAAACAATATTAGTGCTAATAACAATACAGGTGATGCGCTGTAAAAATTAAAATAAAATAAACATTATTGGCATCTTTACAAGACAAAACCTCTCCCTTAGGAGGTAAAAATCCTTATGTTACCATTATTTTATAACTATACCGAACACTGTCGTCACAATCACTGAACGGCTACTACACTTACGAGCGGTCTATATCCGCTCCGTTATTACAGATACGACACTTTCAGCTGCCGGTCGATGTATTACGAATCCTGCTGCCCCACTTCCTTCCGTTGGCTGCGAGTTTTGATTCGCACCACGCCGGGATCTGAGTTTTGTAATTAGCAGGCCAGTGGTAAACCCAAGAAGTGCTATTAGAGCAACCGACCCGCCTGCTATCCACAGAAGTTCTCCTTCCTTCCCCTTCTTTTGGGCCGCAAGGATCCGTTCAACATCGCTCCATGTTCCCCATTCAGCCGAAGAGTTATTGGACGCTTCTTCGAGCTCCTTGAGCTCCTTCAAAGTATCCTCCCATACTGCGGGATCATAATCCTCTTTTACTGGCAGGTCCAAGGGTGGTTTGATCGTAACGTTGACCCATTGCAACTGCACCACCTGAGAGGATTCCCCAACGTCGGCTATCGGCAAAAGGCGATAATCAGGTGTCCAAGCTGTGCAACCAGGTAGGTGCTATGGTAAGCTGCCCACTTCCATCTAGAACCCGCTCTAGCGATTCTACTCCAGCACTCCCTCTGCATTGAAGATGGAGGCGAGCGGGCTTAGACATGCTATACCACCATAGCTCCTTGTGCTCGTCCCAAATCCATGTGGGTGAAGATCTAGGATTCACCAAAGTCCACGGGCACCATTCCTTCGACGTATTCTCCTGGCGAAACGATGAGACAATACAAGATGGTGTTTGTCCGTGAAAGAACTTGAACTCGGCAGGACAGATCCATGGTATCCCGGGACGACATCTGGCTATATCCTGCTCCTGAAGAATTGAGTAGGCCTTCTCGTTGTGGCTCTCCAAGAAGAACGCCCCCTCCGGCTGAGCTGCAACCATTCTTCCTGTTTTATTCTCCTTAAGAGGCAAGGAGAGAACCTGATAAAGCACCATCTCCTGATCCGGAGTTTTTAAAGGCAATTCCACTACAGCTATTACTCCATTATCGGTTGCAATTGCATGTACTTCAGAAATTTGGTAGTAAACTTGGTCATGATATCGGCTTCCCTCCGAGAGGAGTGTCAGTCCAGTTGGCAGAGCCTCTCTTACCTTCCCCAAAATCAGAGTTAACTCTTTAGGACCTAGCATCTCTCTACTCAACTTTCCACTCATCGATGCACCTACTCCATTAAGAACTCTGCGGAATCTAAATAGGAATTCCGTTACTCCAGTTTCTAGGCTTCTGAGGGACGAGGAAAGGTACAGGGAACTTTGGATGAGGTTAGTAACACGCGATATGTTCGTTTGAAGTTGCGCCTCTTTTTGAAAACCTTCCTTCAAAATTCTACGGACCACCCCAGACAAGCGGGTAACCCTTTTTGTGTCCTCTTCGGCTTTCCTTGCAAACTCGCGACTGAGCGTTAGTTGTTCAGAGACCGCATGTATGGTGTCTCCGTACTGCTTACTTAGTTTGTCGAAATTTTCTTGAATGCCTTGTAAATCGTCCGCGTCTGGGGTCCCAAATAGGTATTTTAATACTATCCCCCCCGCATTGACCAATCCTCGACGTTCTCGGGGACTAGGTAGCATGGACCAGAGCATATCAAGTTCCTCTTCTGCCTCCCTGAATAGACTAAGTATGCCCTCGACAACAGGCTGAAGTCCATCAAGCTCTGGATTTCGACATGGTCCGCTGATTCCGATCCGTCATTGGTTGGACCTACCCAGCAATCAAACGGAGTTACCAATTCTCGCCCAAGCATGAGGTAGTTTGGGGAGTATCCTGTCGACGAATGAGGTATTGCTCGATATGCCATGAGAGCATGTGGGACCCACTTATCCCAGTCACGACCGTCCCGTTACATTCCGGATGGTAGGCGGTAGTTTGTAATTTCCTAATCCCCAGAGCTCTACAAACTTGAGTAAACAGTCGAGAAACGAAATTTCTTCCCTGGTCTGTTAACAACCTCCTAGGGACCCCATGTCGAGTGATAATATTCTCGACGAGCGCTACGGCCGTTTCTTCAGCTGTTTGCCCCTTTAGTGGTATTCCCTCCGCTTACCGTGTAAAATTGTCAATTACGGTCAAAAGGTAATGGTAATTATGTGGCCGCCATGCCCGGCCAATAATATGAGCTTTTGATTACCGCGAGAGTACGATCAGCCCCTGGGTGCCCAGCCCATGGTTTCGAGTGATTTTCTTCAACGATTGTTTTTCGTAGACCCTCAGGCACCATAAGCCTCCATTCCGACTCATCCGTTGCCCCATCGGCCCAATATAGCAGGCCATCGGCATCTGTTTGTACATGAACAGTGCCTCTCTTGATGGCTCTTTGACACCACATATCCTCCTTTTGAGCATCCTTCAATTTACCTCGGGTTATTTTCTGCCTATTTCCCGTGACTACAGCTATTGTACGGCTTAAAGCATCAGCGTTAGAATGTTTCTTCCCCGGGCGATGTTCGACTTCATAGTCGAACTCCTCTAACCGAAGGGCCCACCTGGTCAGCCGTGAAGACGGGTCTCGAAGGCTTAGCATCCACCTCAAGGCAGAGTGGTCAGTGACAAGTTTAAACCTTCGCCCTAGTAAATAACAACGGAACAGCTTTGTTGCCCAAACCACCGCTAGCAGTTCTCGTTCTGTTGCCGAGTAGTTGAGTTCTGGACCCTTCAACTGCCTACTAGCGTAGCAAACAGGTCTCTCGCCGCCATCTCTGTACTGGGACAGAATGGCACCCAGAGCCACTCCTGATGCGTCGGTGGACAATATAAATGGCTCGCTGAAATTCGGATAGCACAAGACTGAGTCCGAACTTAGGATTTCTCTTAGCGATTCAAAAGCCTTCCGTTGCTTGTCGCCCCACTGGAATCGTACTCGTGAGCCAGTTAATTCTGTCAGCGGTCTTGAAAGATCCGCAAAGCCTTTTATGAATTTACGGTAATAGCTTGCCAACCCTAGAAAACTTCGCAACTCCTTCACATTTCTGGGGGCTGGAAAAGACTGGATCGCCTCTAATTTTCTAGGATCTGGTTTCACTCCCTCGGCTGTAACTATGTGTCCCAGATAGGTCACTTCCGATGCCGCAAAAGCGCACTTGTTCAAGTTCACTTTTAGATTAGCGCCTCTGAATATGTCGAACAACTCCTCTAACCGGAGCATGTGTTCCCTCAGTGATGAGCTATAAACCACCACATCATCGAGGTAAACGAAACATCCGGTGCCCTTCAGTCGGCCAAGAAGTTGGTCCATGACCCGTTGGAACGTGGCAGGTGCCCCCGCAAGGCCGAAAGCCATTTTTTTGTACTCATAGTGTCCGTTTACAGTCGTGAAGGCCGTTTTTGCCTGATCCTGGGGTGCTATCGGTATTTGGTGGTACCCACTCGAAAGATCAATTGTGGAAAAGATTTGGCTACTCCCCAATTGTTCTAAGGTTTCCTGTATCAACGGAAGCGGGTAAGTATCGACCTTAGTAACTGCATTGAGGCCCCGGAAATCTGTGCAGAATCGATACTTTAAGTCACCTGTTGGGGATGTTTTCTTGACTAGAATTACAGGTGCTTGCCAAGGACTTTTAGACGGCGTAATGACGCCTCGTTCAAGCAACGTCTGAACCTGCCGTTCCATTTCCTCCCGTTCACTGAAAGGCACACGATACGGGCGTTTCACCACAGGTCTGGCATCTCCAGTTTCAATATGGTGCTGAACAGGCAGGGAGCAACCTTCGGGACCCGGTTCACAAAAAATGTCTGAATATCTGGACAATAAGGACTCCATATCCCTCCTTTCCCCACCACTTAAATGGCCCAATTTCTCGCCAACGATCGAGGCGAAACCAACAGGAGTTTTAGAGCCATCCTCGCGTTCCCTCTCCGAACAAGATCCACCGTCTTCCGCCCAATCTCTCTCTACCAGACCTACCACTAGAAGCCGTGGCAATGTCACAGCCGAAGCGGTCAAATTGACGAACTGCATCCACGAACGGCCGTCCCGAGGAGTGTTAATGCATCTCCCTCCTACAACCCCATTGGGAAGTGCTCTTGACGGCTCAATTATGACAGCTTTCTGGTCTAGTTTCCCTGGTACGGAAATCTCTAATAGAGATTCACTGAAGGCCGGAAGCGTTTCCTCTCGCGAAAGACGCGCTGAGCTGGTTTTGTTATCCTTCTTCCCCGTGTGTCTTGATTCCTCCTTGACTATCGGCTTAGCTCCTATATTCACGCTAGTTGGAAGGGATAAAATATGACCTGAAAACTTGGCTTCTAGTTCTCTCGCCGTCCTACTCATGAAACGTACCCACTCTCGGTTCGCAGACATTTTTAACTCATCCCTCCTTGTTATCGAACCAACGGAAGGTAGAGATTCAATTTTAGGCGATGCTCCCGTGACTAACAATCCCGAACGTAGGTCTATATGGGCGTCTAATTTCCCTAGTAAGTCTAAGCCTAATAGTCCATCTCCTTCTAAGCAGACGTCAGATACTATGACGTCGTGGGACAGTCGATGGCCCTTAACTTCGATATTCACCGTTTGAATACCGCGTACCGGGATTACCACACCAGTTACCCCCCTAATCTTACTAGTCGCGGATCTTAATTTGGATCCTGAGGCAGGAGACCTGATTAGAGTAACTTCAGCACCAGTGTCTACTATCATCCTATGAATCCGCCCATTTATCCAGGTGCTCACCTTTAACCCTTTCTCACCTCCCCCACCTATGCCTAGTAATTCGTAGCGCGATCCCCTTGTCGCCGACTTAGGGCCGGGGCCCTCCCCAAGTCGTTCGCGTTTGGGGCCTTCTTTGGCGAAGTTCCTTTCACGAGGGGTTTAGAACGACATTGGCGAGCGATATGCCCACGACGACCACACCTATAACAATTCGTACTATTTTTGGGAGAAATATCACTAACCCTCTCTGTTTGTCGACATCCCCTGGCCCAATGATTCGTATCCCCGCAGCGATAACAGCCACTTGGATTACCCCTCTCAATGACCCTTACTTCGCTTTGTCCAACTTCCTCGGGACTGGGAATTTCGTTATCCTGGGGATTCTCCTCTACAGTAAATATTCCCTTTTCGTGTCGCCCTAACTCCGTTTCAATGGCTCTAGCCTTCTCAATCGCGGTTTGTAATTCCTTTGGGAACGCGAGTCTCGTCAGCTTCCCAATCTCTCCTCCGAGCCCGTTTAAATATGATGTAAGGACGACTTTATCCAGTTGTTTGCGAGCCCCTATAACTTCTTCCTCCGATCCCTCACCTGAGAGTGATCGTTCACCCATCTCCCGACAACGATCTCCGAAAGTTCTGACATCCTCCCCACGCTCTTGTTTCATTGAACTAAGCTGAAGGAGAAACTGCTCAGGTTGCATAGTCGCTTTAAAGCGGTCTAAAAGAGCATCTCGAATCGTGGAATATTTTACATTTGGCCCCTTGAGATCCGATCTGCTGGCCAAAAATTTCGCAGCCATCCCTTTCAGTCTCATCCTTAACACAAGGGATTTATCACGATCTTCCCAGTTTCCGCTAGTTGCCACTAATTCCAAACCATTGAGATAGTCTTGGATTGGAACCCCAGAATCGTCACCGGACCATGGACCGACCATTCCCTGAAGAGAAAGATCCCTCTTTCCTTGCTTACCCTCATGCCTTGTCCTCTCGAATTCTTCCCTGAATTGCTCATTTGCAGCCAACGCCTGATCCAATGCCGTTTTCAGATCGGCAAACTGCTGTTCCGTTACCACCATCGTATAGCTCTATTTTCAACGTTTCCAATGAACCCCAACACGTTATGCTTACGAATAGGGATTGCTTTACTCTCTAACAGGGCTAACCACCAAATATCCGTATTTGGCGGTCCTTAAACCAGGAAACGTGAGGACATTGAATGAACAACTACCCAGCGCCGAGATATCAGTTCGAGGAATTGTCCTATCAGCGTCAGCAGTACAGCCGCCGGCCTATCTCGAGAGCAGGGTTCTTATCTAATGCCGGCTTGCAGCTGGACATTTAAATAATACCCGGAAACCTGACACCATTTGTAAGGGACTGATTAGCAAGGACGGGATTTAGAGGTATAGACAATGGGGAAATATTTTAGAGAAGCGGAAATTCCTTTTTAAAACTATAATTTACACAGAGGATACAAACATAAATATCATAAACCATTGCTACGATGAGAGAAAAGGTTGAGTGAGAGAGACAGATAGGTAGAGTTATCAAATATGATCATTTGGGGAGATTATAGAGAATTTGGAACTGGCCTACCTCTGAACAGCATCTGGGCCGAAGTCTCAGGAACGGATGCAAACTCTGACCGGTCGGAGGTAAGCCAGCTCTTTTTAAACCCTTTGTACCCCACTCCTGCTTTTGCAGGTGATTGAACTAGAAACTCTTGTCAGGTCTTAGATCTTCCAGGAATCTTACGAATCAGCCACGTGCAGTGCCAACATCCCAGACGCAATGTTTGCGGATTCGTGGTTCTCACATCTCTAGAGATGGACAGCCAACCTTTTCTCTCATCCTTATTCACTTAACAAGGCCAAAGGGAAAACGGGGCCTTACACGAATATATGCTATTTTGACTGTAACAGAATCATATCATTTTTCCATACAAAAAAAAATATAATAAAAAAATAAGGAAAAACTGAAATAATGTATTGAAATAATAGAATCGCCAGCTATGGCTTGGCCATAGGTCATCCTAATTCATCTATAAGATCAGATAAATGATTTAAGGGTCCATTATTTGATATTTTTTACATATCGTCGATACACATACAACGTATCAATTGTGAAAATCTGCACTTTCCAGAGTTAAAAAAAAAACCTTTATTCATGTACTTTGCTTTTGGACAGTCAAATAGTTGTAGATTCGACCTTTTTATAGTGGTTACTTTTCCTTTCACTGGGTGAACTTAGATTTGAGAGTTTGCCGTCCATCAGTCCAACAGCAATCAGTATAGATAGAAAATGAAAAATGCGTATTTTTCAAATTCGATACTTTGCATTTGTATCGACGATATATACAAGGTGTCCCAAGTTTGCGCCCCTAAAAATCTGTAATTGTTTTAATGAAGAGCTCAAACTTTGTGAGCCCTAACTATGGCTCATGAAGAATTTTTGATGTCCAAATTCAACCTAATGGTTCTCCATGATACCATAACTTTGGACTTTCCAATAGAATGCCACACTTTTCATCACTCATTATTGTATAATATTAAAGTTTAAAACGAGGTAATACTGGCGGATTTTTCGATTTGACCCATCCTTTTGCTGTAAATGCCATGAATCCGTAAAAAAGAATGAATCCGTTTTGTTATTTTAAGTCTTTATTTATTTCAGAAACGATACATTATATTGAAAATTCTATGACATAAAAGCTGTAGCCAACAAAATTATCTTTGAAACAAGGTTAAGGGAAAAGGAATGGATATTGAAATTTTTTTAAAAAAAGGTATTGAAATCGGTCCATATATATATATATATATATATATATATATATATATATATATATATATATGATTACGATGAACGATGAAAAAGACTGAAGCGGCTTTGTCCTTCCCTAGCCCAAATATATTTAATGATGACTATTCGTTGAAAAGTCTATTTTCGCTCCTATAAATCAGCTGCTCACCTGCTCACTCCTAACAAAACTCCTTTAGCGCCCAATTAAACAGACCAACCATTCTCAGTTCATATATTATATTTAAATCCTCGCAGCTCACTTCCTTATGTATGTTTTCTTGTAAGTGTTTATATTTGTTATAATTAATTATTATTTGAGTACTATTAGAGAACAAACGGTGTTATTCTTGATCAGGGTTTTAATTTCATCATTCATATTGAGAAAGTTATATGAGTCTGCTCGATTTATATCTGTCAGCGTTCTCAATTAAAAGAAATATTGGCGTTGGGATAATTGTCAAACATTAAGTACGCCGAGCAATTAGGACAATATGAAGTTTACATAACATTGATAGTTATATGAGAAATATGTGATTCTTTAATGAAACTAAATGTTGGACTACAAAATATTTTTCTTCAAGGCTTTGCGACCTTATAGGAAGGACTTAAACAAAAAAGTTGGTTTGACGGACATTTAGCAGCGTACGCTGGGCATTATTATTTAATGTCTGAACATGTACTATTTGTTCTTTGGTGCATTGTGGGAGGGGGGTTTTGAGCAGAAGGGCTCCAACATCAACCTACACGAACGTCAGAAGACGTTGGACCTGGCTCTCTTGCTTGAATCGCAGTTTGGAGTAGAAGAGAGATCGGTGGTTAACAGACATCATTGCACTTGATTGATAAGACATCCATTGCTAAATCCACAGGAGAATCACTGTAGCAGATCGAGTCACCTTTGCTAATCATAGGGTAAGACTGAAGGAGATCATCCTCAGCACCGATTTTTTTTCAAATTTTGCACTATAACGTATTTTGATGCTCTAAACCCGAATCTGTTAAAAGAAAAAAATTCTCTCAACTAGGAAAGAAGTTATTAAGCACTAAAGTTCACTGTTATTGTGGTTAAAGTTGGCGTAAACAGCGTATTTGTAAACATGCGCAGACATCTAACATTGGGAAACAAAGAACTCTCATTTGAAATGTTGATAAACTATTTTTAACCTCCCTAACATCGGAATTATATCCATAACAGCGAGTTGAATTGAGTTTTGATATCTTCTTGAGCGAGCTTAGTGAGCGGAAACACATAGCACGTCTGCCGCATAGTCGTCCTAGACATTCTTCTTAATATACATGTGTATTAATACGCTGTTTACGCCAACCTCTATAACAGTGAACTTTAGTGCTTAATAACTTCATTCCTAGTTGAGAGCAGCTTTTTTTTTTTATAGAATTCGTGTTTAGTGCATCAAAATACATTATAGTGCCAAATTTGAAAAACATCGGTGCTGAGGACGCTCTCCTTAAGTTTTACCATTCACAGGGTAGTGGGAGGATTTTGAGAAGAGCATAGTTTTCTATGAACACCTTGGAATAAGAATTTTATTATACCTTCAATAAAAGTGATAATGAGGTCTTAATAGAGGTTGATGTTGGGAAAATAGAAAGAAGAATGCACTTTTTGACTTATTTAACCATTAATGACATACTTCATTAATCTGGTTTTGTTGTCCGAATCGTCACTATCCCCTTCGTATTATATTTCATTTGAATAATGAGGTTGTTCGTTTCATTTTAATTTTATTATTTAATAATAACAGATATCAAGTTGTTGCCTCAACACTTCGTTCCCCAGCCTATATTGTAATTCACCTCATAACTGCGTGATGTGAAAAATAAAAAACTTCGAGGGGTCTAAATTTCGACCTATCGTTTCTAATGGTGGTACTAATTTGTTAGTTTAAATAGTTAATTTTATGCTGAGAAAATAAAACATTTTATGCTCTATTGACTTAATAACCTAATGACCATTCTACGGATAAAGTTTTACGGAATAGTTTTATTATTAATGGTTAGGTTTATTTGTGAGAATTAACTGTCAATTAGTGTCCAGGATTAGCTTAAATGTTAATTAGCTACATCACCCCCAACCATTCTCGTCTCAAGGTGTCTCGGCAATGTTAATACCCTACCGAGATACCTGAGGTTCGAATATTATCTTCAGGGTATCCGAGCAAACTCTAAGGTAGGGCTTTAACTATGCATTACTCCCTTACTAACTAGTCTAATCAGTAAATGATAAATATTCCACTTACGTCACCAGAAGCTCCCATCGGAATTAGTCTTGTCCCGTTGGGTCGGCCCCTTCATTTACCTCTACACAAACTATCAGGTTCATCTCCCTGAATAGATGAGATTTAAATCATCCCTTAGCTTAAGATTCCTTCGATTAACTCCGGTCTTGTAGCATTTGAGAGACCACACTCAATAGGAAATTTATGTAGCGTTATTGCGCTTGAAAATCGTTATACCACAACGTACGACTCAATTGGTTATTAGGCTCAGCATTCATGAGGAACAGGACTCAAGCGCCCTGGATTTCGACGTACTCCATTGACTGAATATGGCTGGAAAGATATACCTTGCCGAAAAATATCGAAATAAGAACAAATATTGTGAGCTCCAGGAAACTCCAAAGCAGATGCATACAGAGCATCTGTATAAGGTTTTACAGAGCCACAGAGTTTACTACGAGTGTTTATATACTATAGACTGTCGAAATCAAGGAATCGAATAGGTTTAGTTAAAATTACACTAAGTTCACTTAGTTCCTTTAAGATCGGTTTTAGCGCGTTTCCTCCCTTTCCGTAAAAGGAGAAACCTTGCTAATGGACGTCGAAAAAAAATAAATAAAATAAAACAGTCCCGTAACAGGCCACGAGTGCCCAGAGGACCGGATACTATACTGATTCATGACCATGCTACATACTAGGGGTTTGAGATCAGTACTTTGCTCTGGCCGCCTCATTTTCCCCTTTGCAAATATCCATTTATAATTTAATTATGGGCTTGGTTGGTTTAGGGACGGCTAAGGAGGCCAAGTCCAACCCGCGAATGAAGGCACTAGAAGATAAAAATCTTTAGAGCGTGCTCGGGATTTCAACTCAGGTCCTCCAGGATATTAGTCCCTTGCTTTACCCTGAGCTCACCTCGCCACCGTTTCAGACCCTAAAAGTCAGAAAATAAAATGATGGTTAAAATTTCTATATATATATATATATATATATATATATATATATATATATATATATATACATATATGGTTTTAGGGCGAAATTCTAGGCTTCCAGATACGCAGTAAGTAACTCGACGTGGATAAGCTAATGACACCATTTACAAGCCCATATCAATAACCGTTTTCGAGAACATTGGAAAAAGGACTAGGTCTTCTTGGGATACATTTACATCATAAAACCAGTTCATTAATCGTTGTAAATGTAAAGCGTTAATTCCGAAGATGATTAAATTTAGTAGTAAAGCGGTTTGTATGTAATTTTATATTGAGCTATCTCATTCGGAGAAATTGGCGTTTAAAAGGAGGAATTTCCTCTTAGGGTTCTGTTAGTTTCTGTTGATTTCGTTTTACATTTTACACCTGATTTACACAGTTCTCACGAATGTTCATAACAAGACATAACCTGTTTCTATTGTAAGCTTTCCAAATGAGGCTAGGAATAATAACGGATCACTACAGTATTACTTAAAAGATAACAATAAAGTGAAGAAATTATTTAGACTGAACCTATGCTGCATTTTTGTTTAGACTGAACCTATGCTGCAACTAGAGAGAAAGGAGTATTCCATGCATTCAGAATCTCTACAGAGAGAACTTGCTGCAAAATGCAGATGAAAGGGGGACCTAGTTTAGTCAAGGGAACATGTGTTAGTGGCTAGCAAACAACACATGTTAACATGGCGGAAAGGCCACTTCCCTCTACCACCTTCTACAAACATCATAAACCCATATACCTTATGGAGCGGGTCACGAGTCCATCTCAATTTCGGATTACACGTCTGCACTCACAAAACATGACGCGATTCCAAAGTCAAAGCGTCCACTTGTGTTTTGTACATTTGTGAAGTTTGGGAAACTTTCAATCTAAATTTGGAAAATATTTGTTTGAAACGGTGGAACGATATACAAAATGTTTCTTGTTTAGGCAAAAGGTCAACGAATAAATTTCCACCGTTACATAATCGTCATTTTATTAATAGTGGCTCTAAATGTCTCATATCATAAGGTGCCTTTTCAAGAGCCTCAAAACAGCGAAATATGTAGAGGCATTTTTTATAAATTTTCAATTATTTTAATTTGGAATTACTTGTATTCATTGAACTTCCGCCCTCACAAGGAACATGGGTCACCAAACATTTTTATACAGAAAATGAAAGTGCATCAGTCTCTCTGGTTTAGAATGGATTTAATTCGGTAAATCTTATCATCACCACTCTCTCATTTCACTTCAGGGTGTTGATGACGAATGTGGGAAATGGGTCTCTTTCTAAACAAGTTTTCTCAACGATGGTTAGACAGACTCACCTCAGGAACGATCCCAGTGTAAATTAATAAGCGACATTAGGGGGGGGGGGGCTTTTAGTGCTAGGGTAGTTATAGTTTCGAACTGACACGCTGGAGGGGAGTATACGAATCTATTTAAAAAGTCCAAAAGAATAGGAAACACAAATGACTACAGTGGTGTAACGTGTCGTAACACAATGATGAAAGTGTTGGAAACGTAAAACAGTGTTATTGTTAGCATTTTAAAGTTTTCTACCTACCCTTCGGTAGGAAAGCGGGACAGAAAATGGAGAAGAACTACAGCCGCGCAAATGATGTACGACATGTATGGATACCATGGGAAACTTGTGAATGGAAAATGTGACTTGCAGGGAAATGTGCTAAAAGTGAAGAGGTAGCAGGTTATGTAGTTCAGTCATCTCTTTAGACTCCATGAAGCTCGGGGTCCATGAAAGTTTGTCGAGGCGCGATCCACTTGACGTTGCCCTCTTGGAAGACCTAGATTGCTGCGGATAGGCCACATGTCTAGACTTGGACACATTGCTACGACCGCGGCACGTCTACGCTGATTGGTAAGAAGATGCATGGCAACTTAAGACATGATATGAGGACCCTATGTAAGAGGCCTAAGGGGCCTATGTAAGAAAGTCAATGTTTTGAGGAAAGTGGAGACAAAGTTGAACATATCGTCCCTACCATGCCAAACTAAAGAATATGCAAACCGGATCAAACTAGAGCACGGACATATTCTATCCATTCGCAAAGTAATATATTGAAAAGTGGTCTTATTCCATACTTTATTTAAGGCATTAAAGGTTATTCTAAAGGGGTTAGAGTTCTAGAGGAAAGCCGTATCGTCCGCAATCCAAGAGCAAAGTCTCGAATCTGAAAAACAAGATTTTGCATATTCCATAGTTTGACATGGTAGGGACGATATGTGTCAATAGAAAAAACTATTCCGATCATACTAGACGAATCCTTAGGTCCTTCGATGTTTATTATCGATGATAAATGATACATAATCGGGTTTATGATTAATATGCAAAAGAATTGGAGAATCCGCACATAGACCCCTTAATTTCCTTCTGGACTAAAAAATACTCGAGAGAACACAAGCTAGCTGGCAGTAACTGTCAAGAAAATCACTTGGATCCCACAAGATTAAGTGTTCACAACCCATTCCTGTATCTAACTCATTTTTTTTTTCAAAATTTTCACTTAGACCTTTTGATTTTTGAGGCGATGTATTAGATTTTGAGTCTAGTAAAAGAAGTCGTTCAAAAATAATTTTATCAAATGATATTTTTAGGGAGTAATAGTCATTATTATAACCAATTAAAGGCTTTCATTACCCGAGAGTTGCAGTAAAGATGAAACTGGGGTGAATGTAGTGTTAGTACAAGGATTAGTAGAGTATTAGTATACTCGTTTGTAACTGAGGACGTAGAGAACGTGAGGAGAATCCGTGTGGAAATTACAATGTTTATGGAAATTACCTCCTACTCAAGAAGCTACTAATGGTATTCTCTCTCGGGGATATTTGCTCTTCTCTGCTCGATAATGCCATTATAGTAGTCTTGAATCATTGTTTATCTACATTCGGGAGGAATTACATAGCAGTTGTTGCAGTCAAAGGGAAGGGTTCTGTGCCTAGAGCTGTGTGTTCGGTGGTGGCTTATCTTTCCAAGAATGTCCGTAACGCAGGAAGGGTGGTAATTGAACTGCATTTGTGCACATTTGAAGAATAAGCGGAAATAACCTATATAAATACAAACTAGGAATAGTTTTTTTTTTTTTTTTTTTTTTTTTTTTTTTATTTTTTTTTTATTTTTTTTTTTTTTAAATATTTTGGGGTCCTACCGTTGATAATAAAGAAATGAATGAGTATTTAAAATACTTTTTTTCATTAATAATGAGTGAGATTCCTTTTTGCCTTCACTCCTAATAAATGCCTATTTTAATTACAATTGCCTATTTTCAGTATTTCAAGTGCCTTTTTGCCTGCCTATTTTAACCAAAAATAAATGCCTATCTTCCGGGCTCTAGGTATGAGCAACTGATCCAATTATTTAATAGTTAATAACAGACTGTATTTATATATCTACTAGACTGTATATTTATTATCTACTAGCTGTTACCCGGCGTGCCATGCTACACCTACTTTCTACATCTAGAAAAGCAAAAATAAATTAAAAAACAAATAAGTAATATTAAAATCTAATAACACAAATCTGTAATTACTTGGGTTCGTAGTTTCTAACCCATGACCTCTGTACTGAGCGTCCTAGACGATTTTGACCTAGTCTATGACTCTCCCCCGAATCAAGACCTACATGAGTTCCAACTTTGATCAAAATCAGTCGAACTGAGTGGATTTGTATGAGGAGCAGACAGACAGCTGGTAGACGTTTTTGCCATAGCCTACTACACTCCCCGGATCAAGACCTACCTGTGTAACAAGTTTGGTCAAAATCGGTCAAACGGTGTGGATTTGTATAAGGAACCAACATACAAACGGACAAACAGTCAGACACATGATTTTTATTTTATTTATTTTTTTTTTTTTTCATTTTTCATTTTTCTTTTACGTATGAATGTTGTTGGATGCTTTTGTAGACAAGACATTTATTACACATAACTCACCTTGTTTTATTCTTAATGCGTAATTTTAAATGGCTATTCTAGAAAAAGGGAAATGCGACATATTTTTCTACACGTAAGATAAATTTACCTGGCATAAAGATAAAAAAGTCTGACTCGCAGGAACTGCAGCATCTTAGCGCGGTTCCGTTCATGTCCTTAACTTATTTTTTTTATATATCTCGTGAAAATTGTCAAAATCCTCTCGAATAAAAGTGATATTAAGGCGTCAGGGACACCGACAGTAGCTAACTTTTACACAGAAGCGGAAATTACAGAATCTGGCTCTCATTCTAAAGCAAAGGTCTATAAATCAACACAAAATATGCCTAATAAAGCCTTTCTAGTGGATACAGAAGCATGGGCGTATATGAGGGGGGGGGCTGAGGGGGCTGCAGCCCCTCCCGAAATTTTGAATTGATGATAAAAACTTTTCGTAAAACCCTTAAAAATAAATTAAATAAGATCACTTAGTTCATAAAACATATTTTATTTTACGTGTAATAGCGTTTTAGTTGCCTAAAACTATTCCAAGCTCTAAATATTTAGTATTCCATACCCTGGAAATGGTCTCAGCCCCCCCCCCCCCCCGAAATTGTTTTTATATACGCCCATGTACAGAAGGATCAAGAAGAAGTACACAAGATTGAGAAGAATACCCTGCCTAATATAGCCTATATAGAATAATATGCCGAATAAAACCTATCTAGTTAATACACAAGGACAAATAAAAGTCTTGACGAATAACAAGTCAAGAAAAAAAACTTTATTTAACAAAATAAAACAAAGTTTAGTTGCCCAACTACAATAGAATAATATACCTAATTAAGTCTATGGAGTAGATACAAATGGATCAAAAACAAGTCTTGTGGAATATTGTTTTTTTTTTCTAATTAAATACTTTTTATCAATATTTAGTATATAACATTTGTTGAAAACTATTGATTGCTAATTGATGAATCGGTTTACAACTAAGTAGTCTTTATGAATATTTAGTATATAACCTATGTTTGGATCTGTGTTTTTGGGGTGCTCTCCGCCTAGGCTTTGTATTTGTGTCGGCAGATACCTGGGGTATATTTACAGCTCTTGAGGATTAACTCTTAGCAGGTAAATTTCCTGCGGACCTTCTGCTTCTACGGGCATTGAACCGCCATATTCGCTCATAGTATCTAACCGTTGTGAAGTTTATTTTTTGGATTTAGGACTTAATATACATATGTAGACTAAATCATAGCAAGAAGTAATCCTCCGTCGTCGGTTCTTAACTATGTAGACTCGCTAATGTTATCCAATCTTAGATACATCGTATTTAAAATCCACAGCAAAAACACGACATTTCATCAGAATCCCCTGCTGAATAAAACTTATATAGAATAATATGCAAAATAAAGCCTATCTAGTTGATAAAAATAGAGGAAAAAAGCCGTTCGTGGTGGTAGAAAATCTTAAAAGTATTTCGCTCAGAAATCTCCGAAATATTGTCACTAATTTTACGTATCCTGTTTTATAGCCAAATAGATTTATATTCTATAATCAATAAGAAAAACCTACTAACAATAAAAAACTATGGGTGACAGATGAAAATAGGGAATACCAAGAATAATTCTAAAGAACGAAATCAACACCAGTACTGTAATCTAGATATTCATACGGCATCTTCGAATTCTAACAAACAAAATATTGATTCTAATTATACGTATCCTGTTTTATTGACAAATACATTTGACTACTATAAGCAATTAAAAACACTAGGGAATATGCCAAAGAACTCGGAATAGGAGCCTCGACAGTTTCAAGACATTTGAAGGAAATCGACAAATCCAAAACTGACATTTCATACGGTACAGCCTGATATATTTTTAACAATGAATTGCTTTTCTTATTTTAATTAATCTGTTTTATTGTCAAATACATTATCCTACTATAACCAATGAAAAAACAACAAGGAATAAAAACAAACAAGAAGAACCGTTCGAATAAACGAAATCAATTACTTCAAAGTTTAAGCACTTATTTCTCCGATTGACATAGCCTAATCAAAAATTGTTTCAGAATCTTTTTTGTAGAACATTTAGTAAGCTTTCGCATGGTAACCCTCCGTTTACCAATATTCCTAACCGTCTTCGAGATATCAGGGCATGTATACGAAGTTCCCAAAACATTTCATGTCTGTTAATAAAATATTTTATTCTAATCCTTCCTTAGCTCCAAACGTAACCGAAATTTTAACATATTAGTGTTGATGAAATTCAAACATGCAGAAAATGTTTCAACTGAATCCCATAATTTTAAGTATCAAAATCAAAGACAAAAAGAACAGTTCGAATAAGCGAAATCAATTACTTTAAAGTTTTAAGAACTTATTACTCCGATTGACATTGCCTAATCAAAACTTTCATTAGAACCTTTTTCGTAGAGCATTTAGTAAGCTTTCCAATGGTATTCTTCCGTTTCCCAAGATCCTTAACCTTTTTCGAGATATTAGGGAAAGTATACAAAGTTACCAAAACTTTTTTATGTCTGTTAATAAAATATTTTATTCTAACCCTTCCTTAACTCCAAACGCAACCAAAATTTCAACATATTAGTTTTAATGAAAACGGCATTCAAAAATTATTTTTTTCAGTTTTCTCGAAAATGGTTAAAGCTATCGCCTTTAAAATGGTTTCATTCGTTTTCCTAGCCCAAGAAGCCTATAAAACGAGTACTTACAAGCTTATGAACTCAAAAACGTAAGCGTTACGATTTTTTTTGCGCGAATTTCACCCCAAACGCCATCTTCCAGTGGGCGGATTTTGCTGGTTAACGAACTTGACCTTTCAAATTGGACGACAGATTTTTGTACCAAATTTCATCAAAATCGGACCATCAGGGAAGCCAGAAATGAGCGAACAGACAAATATATATATATATATATATATATATATATATATATATATATATACAAATTTGAACCACCGTTATTTTCGGTCTCTAGGGGTTCTGAAACGCGAAATTTTCTTGTCGGCACTTCCGGATTGTTTCATTGTATCAACCTTATAAGCGGGGTTCCTCCCTATGGGGGAGGGAGGAACTGCGCTAAAAAGAAAAGAAAAAAAAATTCAGAGAATAATGTCAGGCTACATCTTCTCCTTCACAATAAGTTCTACTTAATTTCTCTCATAACAAGTAAACAATCATATTTTATTTTTATTTTTTTCAAAACAGAAGAGAATCCTAATAAGGTTAAAGGATTTATAATATCCTTTCTGACAGAGCAGGAAATTAAAGTGTCCTGAAATTGGGAGTCTAAGCCAGCGCTATAGCTTCAGCTGGTGGCAATTCCGTAAACTAACAAGGGCAGTTTTAAAATATGGATGCCCTGGTATAAAGTGGAAAATCTTTAGCATGTTAATCTTTCCCCGAGGCCTTTCCTCGGCCCTTTTACTCCCTCTGAAGGAGTTGTGATTAAAGCAACCTTTTGGAAGATTTAATAAAATTAATTTGATGTAATTAATGATCAGCGTTTGCATAACTGATGTTGATGTCTTGCCCTTAAAGAGTTTTTAGTAGCGAACTGCCTTTTAGAGACAATATTCTCATGGTAGACTTATCAACCTTTTTAAACTTTGCTCTTGTGTTTATTAATTTTTTTCGAGCATCTCTTTAATCATACGGATTCTCAAGTAGTAGCCTTAATTAGCAAGGAATTAAAAAGGATTTGTAAAAGAGTAATTAATTTCCTTAGAGTCAAGCGTATAAGCCGTCGTCCATATGCTTCGTATATGGATGACTTAGCATCAAAGTATCAGCAGTAATTATAAAATTTAAATGCCGATTGAGAAAAGTAGGAAATTATTGGATTTCAGTATTTTCATAATGGCCCTTTCTTTATCAATAACACTGGTCTATATAATTTAACTATTGTGTGCCTTTCAATTCAATACTATATTTGTATACTGCTTTGAGGTTACGGAATATGAAAACACGAATATATTTTTTAAACTAGCTCCTATATTGAAAATGTACCTAATTTACAAAATTCAACTTTTAGTAACATCCTAAAGTACAAAAAAAAAAAAAAATAAATAAAATAAAAGTCACTTAGACCCTTTGACCTCATTTGTTGCTGATGGGGTAGACCAAAACCATCGAAATATAGATTTTTCTTAAAATTTGATAATTTCTTATGGCCGAATCGCAACCATCTTGACTTCTATTAGGTATAGTTGACGTTTGTGTAGCATAATATAGAACCAGGGCCGCCACATGGGGGGGGACTGCCGGGTACTGCTGTCCCGGGCCCCCACGGCGCCCGGGCCGGGCCTCGCTAACTGGAAAAAAATGTATAGGTTATGAGCTTGTAAACAGAATGGGGTTTAGAAATATAGACGGGCGTATTTATTGGAATAGGTTGTATATATTTTTTTTAATGTACACAAACGACAAAACAAGTGCAGTCCCAAAAAATATATTTCATTACGAGTCGTAATAAAACTACAAGTACTGAAAGTGACCTTTGCTGCACCGATTGTCGGCTTTTATTCTCATTTCGCTCAAAACTCAAGATGAAAAATGTCCTAAGTTGTATAGCGAAGTACTTGAATTTTGAGTGCCCTGTATAGAATTAGGTTATTTCGTGTTTAGAGAAGGCATGCGATCCGAAATAAATGGCCAATTATCACTAATAGTTTTATGCCATTATTTTCAGCATTTAAGCAAACATTATCTTACTATTAACTTAATACGAACCCCTAAGAAAAAGGAACCCTCCAAAAAAAAAAAAAAGTAATGAATGGAGGACCGGACGACTGGTCTAGTGGCCTTAGGACACATTCAATTTAGTGGCTGAGGAGAACCGTCTTCATCCCATTAGTGCTGGGGGATCCATGGAATTCAGGAGAGGAATTCAAATTAAAACCTCGATGGGGCTAGGCACAATTACCGGAATACCTGGCTCTCCAAGGGGGAGGGGTGGTCATTTTTAGATAGCTACCACATTTAGGCTCTACATTGCTCGCTTTAACTTAGCAAATCCCATCATTCGGCACAGAAATAAAATATATTGATGACTAATTTTAATTATTCGCTTATTTATTGATATGACAACTCTTTCTTGCAGGATCATTGGTTTTCGGGGTTCTTTAGTAATAAGGAAACTGAAATCATATGATATTAGTCGAAGAGCCGGTAACCTAAAGTTTCATGAAGTGTTTTATGCACCTTAAAATTTTTCTATAATGTACCTTTTGGATAGATAAGAAGGTATATATGTGTTGGCTAGACTTACCGTGGAACACCAGGTACGGGGGAAAGGCGCAACATAATATTTCCTCAAAAATAGAGTTTTATTCAGAAGCCAACCATCTTTAATGTAAAATTAAGGTAATTTTACAATGAATAATAAATAAGGCAGCCACTTTTAGGGGGCTTTTATTCTAATATTAAATGAGAGTTTTATTCACACTGCCATTTAAACCTGGACAGCTGTACAAGATCACGTGAGCAAGAACCAATGAAAGCGCAGAAACAACCACAACTGCGCCATAACCAGACTCTCATTCAGTCTTACGGTTACTCGCAAGCAGTGTTGGGCAAAACTAACGTTAGTAAACTAAACTAACGTTAGTTTTCCCTAACTAAAACTAAACTAACGTATTTTTAGTTTTAGTTTTAGTTTAGTTTTAGATTTGTATAATTATTAATCATGTGGACTCCGTTTTTAGTAATGCAATTAGTTTAGTTTAGTAAAAGAGACCTAAATTTGTGATTTTAGTTTAGTTTTAGTTTTTAGTTAACTAATTTAGTTTATCAAAGAACTTATGTTTTCAAATTACGAGAAAAAGCCACAATTTCTTATTCTTAAGCAAGTTCTATTAGTTTTAATAATTTACTTAATTAACGAAATAACATATGATTTATATTAATTCATGTTATTTTAGTAAAACTAAACTAAACTAAACTAAACTAAATTTTTAGTTTAGTTTTTAGTCAATTCCCAAAGATTTAGTTTTAGTTTTAGTTTAGTTAAAATCCATTAATTAGTAAAATTTTAGTTTTAGTTTTTTTTTAGGTTGAAATTTTTAGTTTAGTTTTAGTTTATTCAAAAAAGTGAATTTAGTTTTAATTTTAGTTTTAGTTTTTAGTTTTGCCCAACATTGCGCGCAAGTCTATTGTAAGCAACATTTATTTTCATGTTTACTGTTTTGTAATTAATTTCAATTATTTTTATTGAAGACGCAGCGTCAGTGCGAATGAAGCACTTCATTTAATATTAAAAATAAAAACTAGGTACTTTGTTTTTTTATTTATTTACAATTTTATCCCCTTAAAAGTGTCTGATTAATTAATTATTCATTGTAAAATCTACCCATCATTGTAATTAATTACCTTGTGAGCTACCCAAGAAGTACATTATAGCAAGATTTCAAGGTGCATAAAACACTTCATGAAAAGTGCGTTACCGGCTCTCCGACTATATGATATATTTCATTGCGCACAAAGGTTTGTTTCTAGAAATTTACTTACAGCAAATTTGTTGGTTATTGAAGTAATATTATTAATCGAGTTAGAAAAGTTGTAGATGATCGGTGTTTGGTCATATGTTGTTAAAACTAAATTTTATAAATAAAATGTAAGAGTGGTGTGTGTTCCTGGCAATGGGAACATCGGACAGACATCAAAAGCGAACGAACAGGCAACAATTGATATGCATAATATAAATTGTTCAACCTATCAAATTCAAAATTATTCCTAGGAGACATGTGTTCCGGAATAAGAATATAATATTTTTTTTCATTTTCATTTAAATATAAAATAACTCAATACATAGGCGCTTCAAAAATCAGCGTCATTCGATTTTTTACCTGACAAGGGACGAAATTTGTGCAATGGAGTTATACGAAACTGTATAACTCAAATATAACCAATATTTTGAAAGAATTCAAGTATTTCTCTGTATTCCTAGCATTAAACGAAATTCATGAAGGGTTGAGTAATTTTAAATGCCAACGTTCAGTTGTACAAGACCCTGCATGCTGAGAAGTGGGGACAGAAAACACAGCCTAGCAACAATCTGTTAAATATTTTATGTGTGTTTTGTTTAAAGAGAGGGACGGAAATTAATCTAAATGTGTTGTTTGTGATTTAAATGCAAACGTAATGTTTTTGTATGAACTGTATATATAGTGAATGCATAAAGGCACTTATAAATAAAATAAATTAACTATTCCGTGCATTAAATCCAATTAACTCGTTTAATGATACTTTTGTTTCGAACATTAGCGATGACAAATCCCGTCTGAAAAACATTCTGTGTTCTTTATCACGAGCCTTGACATATCGCACTAGTATTTCTAAAGTGACACAACTCAAAAATCGGTGTTTTTTAGTTATGACTATGAAAGTCATTGTAAATATCTCTTTATCAACCATCATACATGTTCCTAGTGTCAAAAGTTCTACACCAGAGGGCACTTGTGTCACCCTTCCTGGCTTAATGATATCCCCCTACATATGCAAAAGTGACAAATTTTCAGTTGAGTTTTATTTTGAGTTGTTTCACTTTAGAAATACTATTGCGATATGATAGATCTTTGAAAATCGTTCTCCCTCTTTTACAATTATATATCACTCATTTAGAGTACCTAGTATGTAATTTGGACAATCTTCTATTATTCTGACAATGCCCTAAATAAATGGGACTACCCTTAAAACAGGGAAAAACTTTGTGTCCCTAGATCCTCTAGAATATATAGTGTGAGAAATACAAACTAGATAATCGAAATTAGCTCTTTCGAAAATCGAATATTTTTCTACTATTACTACTAAGCCCTAGATGATATTTATTAAGTAACACCTTGGGTAACACATGGGTGACACCTTTGATATTGGTCAGTGTTACACAATTTTTGCGGACCCCCTGCCATATTACATATCCGTGTTAAAGAAACAATTTTTCTTTACAAATCCGTCAACGAGGAGAACATTGCCCAGTATATACAAATTTCTAAGTCATAGGATTTATTTTTTCGGTTCGAAGGGGTTTGCTCAGTGTAGTGTAGGTAGCTGAAAACCATTCCCTGAAAACAATTGCTGCTCTTAAGCCTTCGGTAGTAAATATGCTTATCTCAAATTTATAGCTTTCAAAATTGTTTAATACCAAGATTTTGAGTAAAATATGATATCCGATGATGAAATTGAGCCATCGTTTGTTCAAAAGAACATGGTAAATTCACCATTGAAGAGGCCAACAGGCGGTTTGTGGTCAATGAACACGTAAGAGGGAGCCGTGAACATAAAATCCGTAGAACGGGAAGTTTGGAGCATGTAAAATGTGCTTTATTTATGAAAGGGCTCGGGAGTCTGAGAGCGGACTCCTACTAACTTACTTAGCCGAGGGCTTCTCTTTAGCTCTTTAATAGATTTTATTATACATAAAACAGATTTATACTTAGGAGGAGCTCTTTTACTCTTTAGCTCTTGTAATTAAGTATGCGTTGTAAAACATCATTAGTAGCCCCCCACTTCGAGGAATAGTTACACAGCTTGTACTGGATCTCAGTAGTTTTTCGTGGGCTCTTCAAAAGAGAAAATGCATCAAAACGATTCGTTCAAGTGTGATAAATAGAATTAAAAGGAAATTCTCTGTAATTATTATTTTTGTTTATTATTATTATTATTATTTTTTTTTTACGGTGCACCGGTATGTAGCGCCGAAATCCACGGAGTGAGGAATTTTCTGAATTGGCCCTGAGATGAGAAAACTCCTGCCGCCGCACAGAGTAAGGAAGTAGTGAGGATTATGGAAAAAATCATTAACCACTAGTTATATTCAAATAAACATTTTTATTAATTGAAATAAACTCAAAACAAGGTAGCAATAGTATAATAATGCATACTATACGGCTATAATAATATTAATTATAATATTAATAGAAATAATATAGCAGGTAATAATAATATTATTAATAACAATATTATAAAATATATTATAACGGTAACATATAATGTAGTATTAGTATAGTAGTAAATTATTATTTTAGTAATATTGCCATAGAATAATAATTTTTTACCATTATTTCCGAGTCTGAATCGTTTTTGGATTCTTGAGAATGTAAACTTATATCGAAACCAATATCTATTTGATTATTAATGTCATCCTCTATTATACATTAATTAATGCCTGGACTGATTTCGCTTTGCCTTTTTATGTTTTTTCTCCGTAAAGAAAGCTAGATATCAGAAGAACCCGGCGCTTTTTCGATCTCTCACACAACGCTGTAAACTCTTTTTTATGTCTGCTTCTAAGGAAGCCGGAAGGGCCATCAGGGCGTGAATATCTTTTTTTTCTTGATAAAAATGAATAACAATTTCTTCTAAGTTGATATATTGTTTCAACCAGTATTTATATAAGAGTTTTTTCTCTGCGGTGAACACGTTCCCACATTTTTTACATATATTATAGGACTAAACATGCTGTCTTTTTAATATTGCTTAATATTTCTTTAGAAGCATCTGTGATTAACTATTGTAGTACATGTTCCCATTTCTAAAGAATATGATCCCATATCTGGGAAGATGATGCGATGAAGCCGACATAGAAAGTCGACACATGAGGTAGTAGGAAATGTTGTGCTATCCTACTGGATTTACTGCTGTACCTCCTAGATTCCAAACCACAGTTGTAAACCCGTCTTAATGAGCCGAACGCCCCGTGGAAGTTTTAAAACCCCATAAAGGCTGCCTTTACGAGCACCTTAAAGTGTATAAATTTCAGCTGTGGGGGGAGAGGGAGGGCAACTTCTCTTGGCTATTTGTGTGCGTGTGTGTTTCTTGGAAGTGTGTGTGTGTGTGTGTGTGTGTGTGTGTATTTACCTGAGTGATTACACTTCTGGAATTTAGACCTTGATAAAAAGGCAGATCTAAATACAGGGCTTTGAGTGCCTATATAAATACCTTCTCTAATGACATCGTGAAGAAAAAATAGATTTTAAGCACCAAATGCACAGAAATCTTACAGTTGCCGGGCCCTGATAGCCACGTAGTTCTTTGCCTTAAAACAAACATACAGTAGCAGATATTATTCACTCGTCGCTTTGACTTCCTTTTGGGAAGCTTTATTAAGACCAATCGAAAGTTAGTTCTCATTTTACGTATCTTGTTTTACTGGCAAATTCATTTTAATGCTAAAAGCAATTACAAAAATGTCCAACTCGCAGGAACGGTGTCTTCTTAGCACGATTTCTGCGTAATCTCTGGTGACATTTGTAAAGGAATTGCAGCTGCAAGGAAACTGGGAGTATCCTAAAAGAACATTACTACTACGCTCAAGGAATCCAAATCACAAAAAATACTTTTGTGCATTTATATTTTGCTGTTAAATGTAATTTAAAAACACGACAACAGCATCTAATTATAAACTGAAGTAAACAGAGGCAAAAAAGATTCAACCTTGAACTAAAGGATGGAAGGGTATTTCCATTCCCGGATAAACCTTAAAAGCAGGATTCCTCCCTATGGAGGGAGGGAGGACCCGCACTAAAGAACATGGAAATAAGTAACTAATAATTATAATCCTGACCTTTGCTTGGTCACAGCTGTATTTGAAGTATCCCATTTTTTTTTTTTTTTTTTTTTTTTTTTTTTTTTTTTAATCTGTGACATCTTTGAGCCATCTGCAATTTTGTTTCAATGGAAAATAAAATAGTTAGTTCAAATTATAAAATTTGAAGACCCGTAAGCTATCCTAATTATAGTAGTAAAACGTTTGTTTAGATACTTGTTTTGTAGAAATTTTTGAAAAACCTTAAAAATGCCAAACATTTCGAGATTTTACACAAATCATGATTCGAGCGGAAACTAGAAATTGGTTCAAGACTTCTTACACCAGCTGTAACTAAACTAGATACCGAAGAGACTAGACTAGCCCAGGACTTATGGATGAAAGAAATAATGTGTGTGTGAAGCTGGCGTCTCATTTCGTGGAAACTCAAAATTTTTTGAGAGTTCTGGATTTATTTTGAATAGTTCTAGAGTTCTTGATAAGTTAAATTAATAGTTCCGGCCTTTAAAGCAAAAAAAAAATGGCATAACAAATGATTTGCCAAGTTCACACAGCAAATCATTTTGTTTTTCGACATTTTCCGTATCAGCAATTGTCAGAATTCAAAAAATCATAGATTTGTAAGAGTTCTAAGGATAGTTCTACATTTTAGAAGCAAAAAAAAAAAAAAAACGATTAAAAAAGAGAAAGATTTACCAAAATTATCCCGATATACACACGGTTTGAGATATAAAGCCAATCAATAACTAGTTGTTTTGATTATTCTAAACGAGTTCTAATATAGTTAAAGTCATGTACAATGATTTTCCGACCAGTTCTGATACAAGGATTAATCGAAAGTATTTAAAAAAAATTATTATACTTGTAAAATACGTTCATATTTGTAAAAATAAAAAAATCAACGCCGCTCGAAATTTGACAGTTCTCATTATTCCAAACGAGTTCTGATATACTTAAAGACATGACTTATGATTTTCCCAAGAGTTCTGGTACATGAAATGATGAGAAGTATTTTTCAACAATTATTATACTTGAAAACTGCATGTGGTAAATTTGAAATAGCAACCACGGTCTATAAGAAGGAGTTCTGATTATTCCAAAAGAGTTCTGATATACTTAAAGACATGACTTATGATTTTCCCAAGAGTTCTGGTAGATGAAATAATGAGAAGTATTTTTCAACAATTATGATACTTGAAAACTGCATGTGGTAAATTTGAAATTGCAACCACGGCCTATAAGAATGAGTTTTGATTATTCCAAAAGAGTTCTGATATACTTAAAGACATGACTTATGATTTTTCCAAGAGTTCTGGTACAAGAAATGATGAGAAGTATTTTTCAACAATTATTATACTTGAAAACTGCATGTGATAAATTTGAAATTGCAACCACGGTCTATAAGAAGGAGTTCTGATTATTCCAAAAGAGTTCTGATATACTTAAAGACATGACAAATGATTTTCCCAAGAGTTCTAGTACGAGAAATGATGAGAAGTATTTTTCAACAATTATTATGCTTGAAAAATGAATGTGGTAAATTTGAAATTGCAACCACGGTCTATAAGAAGGAGTTCTGTTTATTCCAAAAGAGTTCTGATATACTTAAAGAGATGGAAAATGATTTTCCCAAGAGTTCTGATACGAGAACTTATCAGAAGTATTTTTAAACAATTTTGATACTTGAAAAATGCGTGTGGTAAATTTGAAATTGCGACCACGGTCTATAAGAAGGAGTTCTGATTATTCCAAAAGAGTCCTGATATAGTTAAAGACATGACAAATGATTTTCCCAAGAGTTCTGATACAAGAACTTATCGGAAGTATTTTTAAACAATTATTATACTTAAAAATGCATGTGGTAAATTTAAAAGTGCGACCACGGTCTATAAGAAGGAGTTCTGATTATTCTAAAAGTGTTCGGATATAGTAAAAGACATGGAAAATGATTTCCTGAAGAGTTCTGATCGGAAAAAGAATTAGAAGTATTTTTAAACAATTATTTTACTTCCAAAATGTATATTTCTGTGCATATACCTAATGTTAGAATATCTTATAATAAGTATGTCTAAATATCTTTTAGACTCTTAATCTTATCTCTTTTAAATAATGTATTTTTTTTAACTTATAAAATAAATGTTTTCCTAAAATGTACAACTTCCGTTATATAGTGTTAATAATGAACAACTTAGGTTGATGAAGATTTAATAAATATATTTTTTCTCATTCTTAGCGTTACCCGGAACTAACGGCGTGGACGTGACGAGAATATAGTCCTTTTTTTTTTTTCTTTTTTTTTTTTTTTAAATAACTTTAAGGAAGTTTGTTAATAATTAAAATAATTACGAAATATAAAGTACCATATAAAACAATAATATTATAATTTAATTATTTATATATATGTGTGTATATATATATTTATTTATATATATTATTTATTTATATACATTATTTTCTTCTAGTGCTGACGTTCGAGGGTTGGATTTGGGGTCCCAGATCGTACCTAGGCTCACCCAGCCACTAATTAATTTAAGTAATAATGGGTAGACCGTGGTTGCAATTTCAAATTTACCACATGCAGTTTTCAAGTATAATCATTGTTGAAAAATACTTCTCATCATTTCTTGTACCAGAACTCTTGGGAAAATCATAAGTCATGTCTTTAAGTATATAAGAACTCGTTTGGAATAATCAGAACACCTTCTTATAGACCGTGGTTGCAATTTCAAATTTATCACATGCAGTTTTCAAGTATAATAATTGTTGAAAAATACTTCTCATCATTTCTTGTAACAGAACTCCTGGGAAAATCATAAGTCATGTCTTTAAGTATATCAGAACTCTTTTGGAATAATCAGAACTCTTTTGGAATAATCAGAACTCCTTCTTATAGACCGTGGTTGCAATTTCAAATTTACCACATGCAGTTTTCAAGTATAATTATTGTTGAAAAATACTTCTCATCATTTCATGTACCAGAACTCTTGGGAAAATCATAAGTCATGTCTTTAAGTATATCAGAACTCGTTTGGAATAATGAGAACTGTCAAATTTTGAGCGGCGTTGAATTTTTTATTTTTACAAATATGAACGTATTTTACAAGTATAATAATTTTTTTTAAATACTTTCGATTAATCCTTGTATCAGAACTGGTCGGAAAATCATTATATTAGACTATATTAGAACTCGTTTAGAATAATCAAAACAACTAGTTATTGATTGGCTTTATATCTCAAACCGTGTGTATATCGGGATAATTTTGGTAAATCTTTCTCTTTTTTAATCGTTTTTTTGCTTCTAAAATTCTTAGCGTTACCCGGAACTAACGGCGTGGACGTGACGAGAATATAGTCCTTTTTTTTTTTTTTTTTTTTTTTTTTTAAATAACTTTAAGGAAGTTTGTTAATAATTAAAATAATTACGAAATATAAAGTACCATATAAAACAATAATATTATATTTTAATTATTTATATATATGTGTGTATATATATATTTATTTATATATATTATTTATTTATATACATTATTTTCTTCTAGTGCTGACGTTCGAGGGTTGGATTTGGGGTCCCAGATCGTACCTAGGCTCACCCAGCCTCTAATTAATTTAAGTAATAATGGGTAGACCGTGGTTGCAATTTCAAATTTATCACATGCAGTTTTCAAGTATAATAATTGTTGAAAAATACTTCTCATCATTTCTTGTACCAGAACTCTTGGGAAAATCATAACTCATGTCTTTAAGTATATCAGAACTCTTTTGGAATAATCAAAACTCATTCTTATAGGCCGTGGTTGCAATTTCAAATTTACCACATGCAGTTTTCAAGTATAATAATTGTTGAAAAATACTTCTCATCATTTCATCTACCAGAACTCTTGGGAAAATCATAAGTCATGTCTTTAAGTATATCAGAACTCGTTTGGAATAATGAGAACTGTCAAATTTCGAGCGGCGTTGAATTTTTTATTTTTACAAATATGAACGTATTTTACAAGTATAATAATTTTTTTTAAATACTTTCGATTAATCCTTGTATCAGAACTGGTCGGAAAATCATTGTACATGACTCTAACTATATTAGAACTCGTTTAGAATAATCAAAACAACTAGTTATTGATTGGCTTTATATCTCAAACCGTGTGTATATCGGGATAATTTTGGTAAATCTTTCTCTTTTTTAATCGTTTTTTTTTGTTTGCTTCTAAAATGTAGAACTATCCTTAGAACACTTACAAATCTATGATTTTTTGAATTCTGACAATTGCTGATACGGAAAATGTCGAAAAACAAATCGATTTGCTGTGTGAACAGCATTTGTTATGCCATTTTTTTTTGCTTTAAAGGCCGGAACTATTAATTTAACTTATCAAGAACTCTAGAACTATTCAAAATAAATCCAGAACTCTCAAAAAATTTTGAGTTTCCACGAAATGAGACGCCAGCTTCACACACACAGAAATAATCCCGAAAGTTTGCATTTCAAGTAAAATATACTTTGCCGGCTATTCCGGGTAGTGAATCGGTAGTTGTATAAGTGTTTATCCTAAAACTGTTGGAAGCCACGAACAACGAGATCCCATCGACTAAAGGCAATAGTTTCCATCCGACCTGAATTGTTAAACACCAAGATAAGCTGAAGTACTGAAGTTTCCCGATTAGAAACTTCTCTTTATAGATAACATCTTGAGCTTCGCTCTTTCTGCTTTTGGCTTTGGCAGGTGGGATGGTTGAAAGTTATTTTTTTGTTTTAATGAAGCTTAAACTCACTGCAGCTGTAGACTTTAAACGAAAAGACCTACAATTGAATTGAAAATTGGTATTTATACAATGAATTACTAACATATTTCACGAATGGAAAAATCGGTGCTTACAAATTGAAAAATTATATTCCAGGGCGCGTTGAGATGCGGCACGCTCATTTTTGACAACATATCTTCGGGGGGTCTCTCCGTGGTCCAGTAGCTAACGTCATAAGATTCATATGCGGGAGATTGTGGGTTCCAATGCCACCGGTGGCAGGCATTTTCTCATATCACGGCTCGTTGGGAAAATTCCTCGCTGCACCATGGATGTCGGCGCTAATGGCCTAGATTTCGAAAAAAAAAATCTTCGGAAGAACTAAAATATCGTAACAACTATAGGAAAACTATCAAACTGATTAAAACGAAATTTAGTCAGTTGTTTTATTATAATCAACATTTTCTTTAAAGAATATGAAACAACTAAATGCATTTTAAGTAACCAAAAATGTGTCTATTTATTGCCATATTTTTCAAACTTATTGCTATTTCGTTTATGTATTTATTTGTTTGTGAGCATCCGCAACAACGGCTATTCACCCAATAAAATTGTTACATGTACTTATACAAACAATTGTTGCATATACTAATATGTAATTACACAATTTAAATTATACCTATACTTGCCCAATTAATAATACTTCTAATTATACAATTAATATATATATATATATATATATATATATATATATATATATATATATATATATATATATATATATATATAAGTTAATTAATATTAGTTCAAATATTTTGGTTATTTTAATATAGTTTATTGTTTATATGTTTATTACGTAAATGTTGTAATATTTTGTCCAAATGTGGGTTACCTGCCAGTAAGTCATGTGGAATGTCCAAGTAGTCCGTGTCCTTGCAGTGTGTCAGCATGTGATTGATTGTTAGTTGCAAGTTACAATTTCTGCTAACGTGATTAAATTCAAATTCAGGCCGAAATGTCGGAAAATAATAAAAATTATTTTCGTGTAAAAAATGTAGGTGTGTTAAGGTACCACGACTGAATCCGACAAATTCTACCTTCACGTCACCAACGGTCAACGATCTCCTCTGAATAGTTTTTTTTTTCTTTTCGTGTCAACAATTGGGCTATTAAAGCTGGGCTATCTACAGGTAACTAACCTTTTATCATGCCAACAGCATCTTGCCGGTCAACCATTGAGGTACTGCCCACGCCCGACTTGCTTAACTTCGGTAATCAACAGGAACTGGTGCATTGAACGTGGCTATGGCCGTTGGCTCCAAATCATAATATCAGAGCTTCCATTGGATAGAGACGTCAAGTTGGGTATTCGGAAAGGATTGTTGGGTAATATCGTATCCAGGTTCCTGGTCGGGTCGTTAACAACGGAACGGCGAGAAGTTAGCTAGAGCCCCTGTTATAATCTCAATAGGGCTTTAATTCTATTAACAAGTCTAAAACAAGCCGACTATACCAGGGGGGAGGGAGGGCTTGAATTTACGGCCCTGAAACTCCCTTCGTCCAATAAATGCAATAGCCTATAAATTGCCAGTTTCTGCCGGTTGGAAACGCTTCTTAATTGATACGAAAGGAATAGTCAGGAGTGTTAATTTGATGCTGGGTTGATAATAAGGAAATGTACCGGAGGAAATGGTTGGTTGTTATAATGCTGTGTTTATGGGAGTTGAACCTACTACCGTATAGTGAACTTGTACAACTTTCTCTTATAGGTTTAATCGAATTGGTTGTGTAGAAAAATCACGGCTTTGCGCACTATCCACAATGGATGAGTACCTGCTTTTAGCGGACTGGAATAAGGGAGAAAACCCGTTAATGACCTCATGACGGAATCCGGAAGTGCCGACTAGAACATTTCACGTATTAGAACCCACAGATCAAGAAAATAAAGGTGATTCAAGCTCAAAACTTGCCCGATTTAGATGAAATTTTGTACAATGGTGCTCTGTCCGTTTTAAAGGTTCAAGTTCGTTAACCAGCGTCCGTCTACTGGAATTCTGTTTTTTGCGAAATTGTTGCTAAAAATATCGTTGCTCTCACGGCTTCCAGGTACACTTTGTAGAGGTTCTCTCCTGCTTAGGGAAACGAATGGAACCCTTTCAAGGAGATATATGAAACCGTTTTCCTTACCGATTTGGGTACTTGGGCGACTTGGTTTGGGTAATTGATGGATCCGAGCGAAATTCGGAGATGTCTTGTTATATCTATTTTGTTATGATCTGCTTTCGGCGTCGTCGTGGTGTTTTTCTGTATTTTCTTTAATTTCATTAACCAGTGAAACGTATATCTTACTAAAACAAGGTAAAAAAAAAATTGGTAATAGTGTTTTCCTAGAGCGAAAGTTGAGATACTCTCAGTTTCCAGTTGTGGTGCCTAAAATCTTTCTTTTCTTTGATATTTCCTTTTATAGGGGTCTCCAGTGGTCTAGTGGCTAGCGCCTTGGATTCATAAGCGGGAGATGGTGGGTTCGATTCCCACCGGCGCACAGTGTAACGTCCAGTGGACAAAAACCTAAATTTGTGTTTTCTCATGTTTAATTTTTAATCCTCTAGCTAAGTTTAGAAACTATTCAAGGAATTAAAATCGTATAAAACTAATAAATATTAGTTTTATTAGGATCAACAAACACATTAGCAGTATTATAAACAAGGCAAAGTCTTTAAAACCTGCTTTATACCAACAATCAGTTTGAGCCTCCCTCGTTGAAGATAGCACGAAGGGTCATCCGAAGGAAATTACGTCAAAACTATTCCTTTTTTTATCTGATATAATTGATTATGGATAATTACTCCCTTATTATTTATCCTGAATTATTCTTCATTGATCTTTGACATTATTCTTATGTGCAAAATTTTGATAGACCATAGCAAAAAAACTTCATCTGAACACATCCCAAGTTTTTTAGAGCTTAAAGTTTACCTCAAGTATAATGTACTGAGGGCAATTTAGTTTGCCGAAACTTGCCGATTCCAAAGATTTTTATTTTTAGATCCATCACATAATACAATTTATTTTTTCTCCCAAATTTGAAAAAATGAGGATAAATCCAAGAAAACGGTATTAATCCTTGGGCAAATGATTCAATTTAATCTGCAGGATGGTCCTAAAGAAATATTAAGCAATATTAAAAAGACTTCCAGTTTAGTCCTATAATATATGTAAAAAATGTTGGAACGTGTTCATCGTAGAGAAAAAAACTCTTATATAAATACTGGTTGAAACAATATATCAACTTAGAAGAAATTGTTATTAATTTTTATCAAGAAAAAAAAGACATTCACGCCATGATGGCCCTTCCGGCTTCCTTAGAGGCAGACATAAAAAAGTACGACTCGCAGGAACTGCATCATCTTAGCGCGGTTCCGTTCATATCCCTTTTGTCATTGGAAAAGCTTAGAATAGAAACAGATAATATTTGGTTCGGCCTTTGTTCAAAGGGGTTTATGACTTTACCTGGTCGGGTCCGCCAGACCCCAGAATCCTCTTCTAGAGATACCTGTTTCATACCTTGAATGCATTGAAAAATATCAAAAATGTTCACATTTTCTTGTGTTCTTCTCTTATAGTAATAATTCTACAAATAAAATCAATTAAAAAATAAAATAAAAAACCAACAGCATAAAGGCAATTGAAAATATTCAAAAGACGTCATCGAATCTCTTTCTCTTAGCAAGCTATATTTCTAACAATGAATTGTTTTTCTTATTTTACTTAATCTGTTTTATTGTCAAATACATTATCCAACTATAAGCAATTAAAAAAAAACAGACAATAAGAACCGTTCGAATAAACGAAATCAATTACTTCAAAGTTTAAGCAATTATTTCTCCGATTGACATCGCTTATTCAAAACTTTCTTCAAAACCTTTTTTGTAGACCATTTAGTAAGCTTTCGAATGGTAACCTTCCGCTTCCCTAATTTTAGACCGTTTTTGAGATATTCATGAAAGTATACGAACTTTTCATTATTTCTAGCAACAGAAAATTGGTCTCATTTTACCTATCCTGTTTTACACACAAATATATTTTCCTAACATAAGAAATTACAAAAATAAAAAGCAATAAAAAACTAAGGGAAAGAGACATAAATTACAAAAAGAACGACAAAAACCCGTTCATAAGAACTAGACAGACGTATTTGATATTTTAAGCACTTATTTCTTCGATCGACATCACCTAATCAAAAATTGTTTCAGAATATTTTTTGTAGAGAATTTAGAAAGCTTTCAAATAGTTTCTATCAACTTATCAAAATTTCCCCACCGTGTTCGAGATATTAATGAAACTATATTAAGTTCCCAAAACTTTTCATGTCTGTTAATAAAATATTTTATTCTAACCCTTCCTTAACTCCAAACGTAACCAAAAGTTTAACATATTAGTTTTGATGAATTCCGAACATGCAGAAAATGTTTCAACTGAATCCCATGATTTTAAGTACCAAAACCAAAAACGTTATTCAGCAACTATTTTTCCAATTTTCTCGAAAACGATTAAAGCTATCGCCTTAAAAATGGTTTCATTCGTTTTTCTAGGCCAAGAAGCCTATAAAACGAGTACTTGCATACATATGAAGTAAGCGGAACGATTTTTGTCGCGCGACATTCGCTCCAAAAACCATGTTCCGGGCGGATTCTCGGTTAACGAACTTGTCCTTTCAAATTAGACGAAAGATTTTTGTACCAAATTTCATGAAAATGGGACCATTAGGGGGGCCGGAAAACCGCGAACAGACAAATATATATATATATATATATATATATATATATATATATATATATATGTATATATATATATATATATATATATATATATATATATGTATATACATATATGTATATATATATATATATATATATATATGTATATATACAAATTTGAACTACCGTTATTTTCGGTCTCTAGGGGTTCTGAAACGGTAAATTTTCTAGTCGGCACTTCCGGATTGTTTCCTGAGATTAACCTTATAAGCGGGGTTCCTCCCTATGAAGGGAGGGAGGAACCGCGCTAAAAGAGTTTACAGCGTTGTGTGAGAGATCGAAAAAGCGCCGGGTACTTTGATATCTGCCCTAGAGCTTTCTTTACGGAGAAAAATATAAAAAAGCAAAACAAAATCCGTCCAGACATTAATGAATGTATAATAGAGGATGACATTAATAATCAAATAGATATTGGTTTCGATATAAGTTTACATTCTCTAGAATCCAAAAACGATTCAGATTCGGAATTAAGAAATTATTTAATAATTTCATAGAAAATGGTAAAATATTATTATTCTATGGCAATATTACTATAAGTATAATTTACTAATATACTATTACTACATTATATGTTACAGTTATAATATATTTTATAATATTGTTATTAATAATATTATTACCTGCTATATTATTTCTATTAATATTACAAATATTACAATTAATATTATTATAGCGGTATAATTTGCATTATTATACTATTGTTTCCTTGTTTTGAGTTGATTTCAATTTAAAAAAATGTTTATTTGAAAATAACTAGTGGTTAATGATTTTTGTCCATTATCCCCACTACTTCGTTACACTGTGCGGCGGTAGGAATTTTCTCGTCTCACGGCTCGTTGGGAAAATTCCTCGCTGCACCCTGGATGTCGGCGCTAATGGCCTAGGTATTGATTCGCCGTAAAAAAAATAAAAATAAGTTCCTTTTATATTTTTCATGAAAGATCAAAACCTACCAATAAATGCTTCTATGGCTCTAGGGATATAACTGGGTTCGTGTTAAGACAACGCAGTTGCTGTAAGTTGGACTTTTCATTCACAGATGTTGGGTTTTAATATAAAATTCGCACAGCTTTCAAAGCATTCGTGTTGATATGAATCTATTTTTCAAGCAGCTCTATATTTAGATACAGATCCTTATTCCATCATCTGCTATGAGAAAGCAAAGAGCTGCAGATGTATTAGGTAGTGTTGCTCATGATTGCTATTCATAAGCCTGCTCAAGACGTTTGATGAGTAATGAACAGATTGACGTGACTCCATTGATATGCATAACCCTGTTGACGGGTCCCTTCCCATTATCTTATCATAACCCAGTCTGTCAAACGCCGCATTAATGAGGGTATACCTCTGTCACAGAAATAGGGGATGGAAAAACCTCATTTGCTTATATTTTTTGTTAGTAAAATCTCATGTACATGCATCTACTACATATTTTTCAAATACCACTCAACTACAGACTGACTCACAGACTATCCCCCAAACCACTCGGCAGAAAAATTTGAAATTTTGCTTGGACACGCCCTTTGGGAGGATGTAAAGAGTCGCTAAGAAAGGTTTTTTTATTTATATTCAAATTTTTAAGTATTTTTAGAGGGGCTTTGAATTGTTAGTTTTAAAAAGAGCATGCTCGCCTAAGGGGATTTTTGGGTTCCCTTGTTTATTAAATCACGTGTGAACAATTCTCGACCTTCTACAATTGAGCATAAAATAATATTTTATTTTTTATCTAACTTAATATCAGCACTTATATCGTTGAAATTAAACATTCAAATACTGATTAGACTTGGAAAAATTAGACTGGCATCTTCAAATGTAAAATTATTCTTATTCAACAATGAGATTAATTGAAATAATATGATTTTTGAATGAGTTGAAAATATGTTTTGATTTTTTTCAAGTCTAATCAGTAATTCAATGTTACATGTTAACGATATAAGACCTGATATTAAGTTAGATAAAAAATAAAATATTATTTCATGCTCAATTATAAAAGGTCGAGAATTATTTACACGTCATTTAATAAACAGGGGAAATAAAAATCAAAATTCTGGCCAGACAAAGATGTTCTAAATTGTATTAGCTTTCATTTAAAAAAAAATCGTGCATTGAAATCGGTTAAGATTTAGGGGCTGTAGCCTTTTTTGAAACGCGAAATATCGCTTGGCCCCACTGTGCGCAATAAGGGTTTCCCTCACGCTTCAGTTTTTTTTTCGAACAAAACGTTTTGTAGAGGGTTAGCATGGCAACTTTTTTCACCGAAAATTATTTCGTAAGCTGTCTGAATGTGCAAATGACAAATAGAAAACGAAAATAACGGTAGTTCAAATTTGTATATATATATATGTATATATCTGTCTGTTCGCGGTCTAGCACAGCGAATAATGGTCCGATTTTGATGAAAGGTACACAAATCTTTCGTTTAATTTGAAAGGTCAAGTTGGTTAACCAGGAGAATCCGCCCACCGGAACATGGGGTTTGAAGCGAAATTTGCGTGAAAAAAATCGTTGCGCTTACTTCATATCCTTGCAAGTACTCGTTTTATAGGCTTCTTCGCCTAGGAAAACGAATGAAACCATTTTTAAGACGATAGCTTTAACCGTTTTCGAGAAAATCGGAAAAATAGTTGTTGAATAACGTTTTTGGTTTGGGTACTTAGAATCATGGGATTCAGTTGAAACATTTTCTGCATGTTCGAATTTCATCAAAACTAATATGTTGAAAAGTTTGGAGTTAAGGAAGGGTTAGAACAAAATATTTTATTAACAGACATGAAAAGCTTTAGGAACTTCGTATACTTTCCTGAATATCTCGAAAACGGTTGAGATTTCGGGTAAACGGAAGGTTACCATTCGAAAGCTTACTTAATGCTCTACAAAAAAGGTTCTGAAGAAAGTTTTGATTAGGCGATGTCAATCGGAGAAATAAGTGCTTTAAACCTTGAAGTAATGGATATCGTTTATTCGAACGGTTCTTTCTGTTTTTATTCATTGTTATTTTTTAATTGCTTATAGTTGGATAATGTTTTTGACAATAAAACAGATTATGTAAAATAAGAAAAACAATTCATTGTTAGTAATATAGCTTTCAAACAGAGAGATTCGAAGACTTTCCAACTGCCTTTATGCGGGGGCCTTTCTGGGGTTGGCCGACCCATTTAGGTTAGATCATAAAACCTTTTCAAGAAAGGTCGAACGAAAATAATAACTGTTTCTATTTTAGTGTTTCCAAATTAGACTTGGGGTAAGAGCCGAACCGCGCTATGATGACGCAGTTCCTGCGAGCCGGACTTTCTTTTTTCCCTATGGTTACGTAAGAGGTAGAATAGGAGGATGTTAGAAGGAGCTGGGTAGACGGTAGACAGAGATTGGCCAGTCCGGTCAAGACTAATCCACACTAATCCTTGTCTCTGTCTCTCCTACTGTCACCTTTATTGTGATATATCTCTCTCTGCTTCTACTTCTCTTCCTTCACACAAACACAACAGATTTTTCTTAAGCCGCAATTTCATTATTTGAGTAATTGATGTGGATTGTGTTTACCTCTTGGCAAATTGGAAGGAGTCATCCATTTCTTTATATTAGATTTTAGCTGGTGTTTAATTGTTAATACTAAGAGTTGTTGTTTGGAACAGACCAGAGTATACGCTATCTCGGAGTATATCTAGACACAAGACTAACTTGGCGACATCACATGAAGCTTACACACGACTGATACAAATTTATCCATTAATAAATAGAAAAACTCCCCTGAAATACACCTGCGCCACACTTCTATACAAATCTACAATACTACCCTTACTAACTTACGTATGCCCTGTCTGGTTTGGTGCCAGTAACACTCATTTAAAACGTCTACAAACTTTTCAACACAAGGTACTCCGAATAGTGTCCAATGCTCCTTGGTTCGTACGGAACAGCCATATCCATATAGAATTGGAGGTTGATCCATTTTTCACTCACATGGAAAAAGTAGTGCAAGAATATCACAAGACTCTACCAGCCTCCAGCAGTTCCGTGTTTTATCAACTGGGACAAAGAAAAACCTCGCGAATCAAACACAGACTTTATCAAGACATTTTAACCCTTTAAATTTTTATCTTACAAATATTGTTTTGTGTATAATACGTTTTGTATTGGTCCAATAAAATTGTTTTGTTTGGTCTTGTTATATGACTTCTTCAGGGCTATAGACAAGAGCTGAAATGTGATATTTTTGCGAAGACCATGTCCAGTTACTTTCAAGTGCCACCACATCTAATTGTTTCGAGTGTTACTAGTATGATACCGCCACGATAAATTAATTCTACATTCCTGAGGTTTTTGAAATATACTTTCACGATCCCAGGTCCCCACAACTGAATACTGCCATTACCTGTTCCTGTAACCCCCCTCCTTCAACTACTCATCCCAGTCCCACCCCACCCTATGTAATTTTAAATTTTTATTAGATATAAGGCATTTAAGTAAGAAATTTAAAAGATATGACACAAAAAAATCGCTGAGGATATGGGACATTAGGACGGTGCCCAAGCGGTCCATAATGGCAGCAAATACCTGCTGATGTGCGGTACCGAGGCGTGGCGAATATTTTCTTCTCCAATGCTGAACGGTTCGAGGGCACTGGAGTGTTGACTAGGTTTGCTCCCTGCGGTTGGACGCGATTTTCCTATAGAAAGAGAAATCGCTTATTAGATAAGATTTTGCTTGGCCCGGTTTTGTCGATAAGAATTCTTCACTTTATGACGATATCAATCGACGATATTGGTCATTACAATCTACTATATAGTTGTCAAATACCAACTCAATCACTGACCTCATCATCGCCCAGCCTAAACCACTTGACAGAAAAATTTGAAATTTTGCGTGGACACTCCCTTTGGGATGTAAACACCCGCTAAGAAAGGATTTCTTGATATTCCAATTTTTAAGTATTTTTATAGGGTTTGAATTTTTATTTGGTTAGAGCAGGCAAGCCGATAAAGGATAACAGGTCAGCTATTAGCATACTGTATTTATTTCATAATATTATTTCTATTTGAGCTTTATTTCAACTATGATAGTAAACCTTGAATTACTAGAAATAAACTGTGATTTTATCCCACATAGAGTTTACCCTGAACCTGGTGATGGTCTATCCGAGGTAATAATATCCCGAACCCTTAAACTCCTGTTACTGGTAACCTTTAGATAACGGGTTATCTCTAGGCTTCTTGACACTGGTCCGGAGCGCACCAATGTCCAGAAACATTACACTTTGTTAATTATTCAATAATAACTTCGATGAATAACTTATAGTATAACGGGAACCATGCTAGAATAAACTGCAAAAATTAAATTTTGATGATACATTAGCACGGGCATTCAGCTAGGTGTTTATATTCTAATTATGTTCTATGGACTGGAAGCGCTGATGAAGGATCAGTGTCTCTGAAAGTGAAGCTTTGTTAGAAGTGAATAAAGTATTTCTGGTGAAGACTTGTAACGAAAAAGAGTAAAATTTGTCTCATCAACGTAAACGAACGAACTCAAAGGCTATCCTAACTTGTAGCGTTTAATGAAATTCCTGGTCATTAGTTATCTTTCGTCGTTAAGGCCGTCACATTCTAAAGGTCGCCACACCAAGGGGGAAAAAAGGCGACTTCTTTTATTTGTATATATACGTAAGCAAATTAGAAGAAAGAAGAAAGCCTACCGCTGGAATGACGTCATAAAAGCCATTCGGCTGACGACAATAGATTTTTAGTGGGTTCCGGAGGCAAATAATTTGTGATGACAATTTTTTATAGGGCTGTAACCCATAAATGAGGGTTACTCCTCCCTCCCCCATTCCTCTTCTTCAACAGATGCTTAACTCTCCATTGCTGAAGCCACTTAACAAGCCTTTAATACCGGCGCTTTATAGACTTTGCTTAACTTAATCCCTTTTGACGGGGCCTGTTTTATTGTTTCTAATGAATTTTCTTTTTAGTAGGCATTAGGGGAAAACTTCTTTGTAAAAATAAGATAAAATCACGTTTCTCTCTGTCTTTATTTCTGTAGTTATTTACAAAATAACTTCGAATTTTATGCCCTTAGTATTTGCTTTTCGTACAAATTTTATAATAGAACTATTCTATATATATATATAGTAACTCAACACAGACCATAAAACACTTACTGACATAATGTATACTTAAACAAAACTATGACTTACCGTACAATATGACAGACCTACTAGGTGATAGGAGCCAATATATAGGACAAATATTAACTAACTATCTGAAGAAGACTAACTTATTTGACAAATTATAACATGACCTCTTTGACTAAATTGGCAATAAGACATCAAAATGAAAAGTTTCATTTATAAACAGAGAGGATGTTATGTATTCCATTAGCTTAAAAATTGAACTTACATTTACTACCAACTAACTACCATCTTACGGCCATCACACTACCAAATACTAAAACCTTATTGACAGACACAAACTTTTGTAACACAACCCACCCACCTTAATACCATACATCATAGACAATAAAGCAAATTTGATATATGTTCATTCAATATTTGTCAAAAGTTGAATCACCTAGCCGCTACAACTTATTAAATAATAATAATTATATATAAATAGAATATATTAGAACGATTGAACTAGTTCGTTAACCATCAAAATTGGTTCACCTGGAGGGGGGGGAGGCGTTTCTCAGGATCAAAATTACTAATTTACCCATACCATCCATAGCAATGGTTATTTTGTAATAAGTCAGAAGTTTCTAAAAATAAAATCGTGTTATAAAAGTAAACAAAATCGGTCCACGGTAAAATAAAAAATGTCAAATTCATTCACAATAAATTTCATTTTCTGTACTAAGCGCTTTCAATAGCTCCTGCTACCATCTTCAGAGCTTATGAGCAGTCAGCTTTCAGCCATGAAGCTGAACTGGTTATAAGCTCTGAAGACGTTAGCAGAATCTGTTGAAACCGCTCAGCGCGGAAATGAAATTCGTTGTTTAACATTTTTTATTTTACCGAAAATGTTACCAGCAACCTCTTACTTCAAAACTTGGACCATTAGAAGGGGGTATATTCCGGAACTAAACTATTAATTTGGTCGTTCCGTCCATTATTTGTACTTTCTTGCAACAAAATTCAGTAGAAAAGGTGCCCCACCTATGAGTAACGTGTGTTATAAACAAAGTCCGATTCGCAGGAACTGCGTCATCTTAGCGCGGTTCCGTTCTTATCTCTAGTGTTTATGAAGGCATAGAATAGAAAAAGTTATTACTTTGTTTAGATCAATAGCGAAACAGCTATCCAAATGAAATCTCAAACAAACCAGTCTTGAAAGGTCTTTGTTGATTTACAATCATACCTGTATGGGTCAGCTATACCATAAGTCGGGCAGAAAGGCCTCCGCTCAGAGGCATTTGGAAAGCCTTGGGATCTCTCTCTTTAAACGCTACATTTCTAACAATAAATTGATCTTCTTATTTTACTTAATCTGTTTTATTGTCAAATACATTATCTGACTATAAGCAATTTAAAAATAACAAGGAATAAAACAGACAAAAAGAATAGTTCGAATAAGCGAAATCAATTACTTAAAAATTTTAAGCACTTATTTCTCCGATTGACATCGCTTATTCAAAACTTTCTTTAAAACCTTTCTTGTAGACCATTTAGTAAGCTTTCGAATGGTAACCTTTCGCTTCCCAAGATTTTCAACCGTTTTCGAGATATTAAGAAATTATACGAAGTTCCCAAAACTTTTTATTATTTCTGACAACAGAAAATTGGTCTCATTTTACCTATCCTGTTTTACACACACATACATTTTCCTTACAAATACAACATAAGAAATTACAAAAATAAAAAGCAATAAAAACCAAGGGAAAGAGACAAAAATTACAAAAGTCCGACTCGCAGGAACTGCAGCATCTTAGCGCGGTTCCGTTCATGTCCCTAGTGCCATTTGATAAGCTCAGAAAAGAAATAAACTTTTTTTTTTTATATATCTCGTGAAAATTGTCAAAATTCTCTCGAACATCTCGAATAAAAGTGATTTAAAGGCTTCAGGGACACCGACAGTAGCTAACTTATACACAGAAGCGGAAATTACAGAATCTGGCTCTCATTCTTAAGCAAAGCTCTATAAATCAATACAAAATATGCCTAATAAAGCCTTTCTAGAGGATACAGAAGCATGGGCGTATATGAGGGGGGGGGCTGAGGGGGCTGCAGCCCCTCCCGAAATTTTGAATTGATGATAAAAACTTCTCGTAAAACCCTTAAAAATAAATTAAATATGATCATTTAGTTCATAAAACATATTTTATTTTACGTGTAATAGCGTTTTAGTTGCCTAAAACTATTCCAAGCTCTAAATATTTAGTATTCCATACCCTGGAAATGGTCTCAGCCCCCCCCCCGAAATTGTTTTTATATACGCCCATGTACAGAAGGATCAAGAAGAAGTACACAAGATTGAGTAGAATACCCTGCCTAATATAGCCTATATAGAATAATATGCCGAATAAAACCTATCTAGTAAATACACAAGGATAAATAAAAGTCTTGACGAATAACAAGTCAAGAAAAAAAAACTTTATTTAACAAAATAAAACAAAGTTTAGTTGCCCAACTACAATAGAATAATATACCTAATTAAGTCTATGGAGTAGACACAAATGGACCAAAAACAAGTCTTGTGGAATATTGTTTTTTTTTCTAATTAAATACTTTTTATCAATATTTAGTATATAACCTTTGTTGAAAACTATTGATTGCTAGTTGATGAATCGGTTTACAACTAAGTAGTCTTTATGAATATTTAGTATATAACCTTATGTTTGGATCTGAGTTTTTGGGGTGCTCTCCGCCTAGGCTTTGTATTTGTGTCGGCAGATACCTGGGGTATATTTACAGCTCTTGAGGATTAACTCTTAGCAGGTAAATTTCCTACGGCCCCCTTGTACGGGCATTGAACTGCCATATTCGCTCATAGTATCTAACCGTTGTGAAGTTTATTTTTTGGATTTAGGACTTAATATACATATGTAGACTAAATCATAGCAAGAAGTAATCCTCCGTCGTCGGTTCTTAACTATGTAGACTCGCTAATGTTATCCAATCTTACATACATCGTATTTAAAATCCACAGCAAAAACACGACATTTCATCAGAATCCCCTGCTGAATAAAACTTATATAGAATAATATGCAAAATAAAGCCTATCTAGTGGATAAAAATAGAGGGAAAAAGCCGTTCGTGGTGGTAGAAAATCTTAAAAGTATTTCGCTCAGAAATCTCCGAAATATGGTCACTAATTTTACATATCCTGTTTTATAGCCAAATAGATTAATATTCTATAATCAATAAGAAAAACCTACTAACAATAAAAAACTATGGGTAACAGATGAAAATAGGGAATACCAAGAATAATTCTAAAGAATGAAATCAACACCAGTACTGTAATCTAGATATTCATACGGCATCTTCGAATTCTAACAAACAAAATATTGATTCTAATTATACGTATCCTGTTTTATTGACAAATACATTAGACTACTATAAGCAATTAAAAACACTAGGGAATATGCCAAAGAACTCGGAGTAGGAGCCTCGACAGTTTCAAGACATTTGAAGGAAATCGACAAATCCAAAACTGACATTTCATACGGTACAGCCTGATATATTTTTAACAATGAATTGTTTTTCTTATTTTAATTAATCTGTTTTATTGTCAAATACATTATCCACCTTTAAGCAATTAAAAAGTAACAAGGAATAAAAACAAACAAAAAGAACCGTTCGAATTAACGAAATCAATTACTTCAAAGTTTAAGCACTTATTTCTCCGATTGACATAGCCTAATCAAAAATTGTTTCAGAATCTTTTTTGTAGAACATTTAGTAAGCTTTTGCATGGTATCCCTCCGTTTACCAATATTCCTAACCGTCTTCGAGATATTAGGGAATGTATACGAAGTTCCCAAAACATTTCATGTCTGTTAATAAAATATTTTATTCTAATCCTTCCTTAGCTCCAAACATAACCATAATTTTAACATATTAGTGTTGATGAAATTCAAACATGCAGAAAATGTTTCAACTGAATCCCATAATTTTAAGTATCAAAATCAAAGACAAAAAGAACAGTTCGAATAAGCGAAATCAATTACTTTAAAGTTTTAAGCACTTATTTCTCCGATTGACATCGCCTAATCAAAACTTTCATTAGAACCTTTTTTGTAGAGCATTTAGTAAGCTTTCTAATGGTATTCTTCCGTTTCCCAAATTCTCAACCTTTTTTGAGATATTAAGGAATGTATACAAAGTTACCAAAACTTTTCATTATTTCTGACAACAGAAAATTGGTCTCATTTTACCTATCCTGTTTTACACACACATACATTTTCCTTACAAATACAACATCAGAAATTAAAAAAATAAAAAGCAATAAAAAACCAAGGGAAAGAGACAAAAATTACAAAAAGAACGACAAAAACCCGTTCATAAGAACAAAACAGACGTATTTGAAGTTTTAAGCATTTATTTCTCCGATTGACTTAACCTAATCAAAAATAGTTTTAGAATCATTTTTGTAGAGAATTTAGTAAGCTTTCAAATAGTTTTGATCCACTTACCACGATTTCCCAACCGTGTTCGAGATATTAATGAAAGTATATCAAGTTTCCAAAACTTTTCATATCTGTTCATAAAATATTTTATTCTAGCCCTTCCTTAACTCCAAACGTAACATAACTTTCAACATATTAGTTTTAATGAAAGTAGAACATGCAGATAATGTTTCAACTGAATCCCGTTATTCTAAGTACCCAAACCAAAAACGGTATTCAAAAACTATTTTTCCAATTTTCTCGACAACGGTTAAAGCTATCGCCTTGAAAATGGTTTCATTCGTTTTTCTAGCCCAAGAAGCCTATAAAACGAGTACTTACAAGCTTATGAACTCAAAAATGTAAGCGTTACGATTTTTTCTGCGCGAATTTCGCCCCAAACGCCATCTTCCAGTGGGCGGATTTTGCTGGTTAACGAACTTGACCTTTCAAATTGGACGACAGATTTTTGTACCAAATTTCATCAAAATCGGACCATTCGTCTTCTATTTAGAGAGCGAACAGACAAATATATATATATATATATATATATATATATATATATATATATATATATATATATATAAATAAATATATACATATATATATATATATATATACAAATTTGAACCACCGTTATTTTCGGTTTCTAGGGGTTCTGAAACGCAAAATTTTCTAGTCGGCACTTCCGGATTGTTTCATTGTATCAACCTTATAAGCGGGGTTCCTCCCTATGGGGGAGGGAGGAACCGCGCTAAAAGAACGACAAAAACCCGTTCATAAGAACAAAACAGACGTATTTGAAGTTTTAAGCACTTATTTCTCCGATTGACATAACCTAATCAAAAATAGTTTTAGAATCATTTTTGTAGAGAATTTAGTAAGCTTTCAAATAGTTTCAATCCACTTACCACGATTTCCCAACCGTGTTCGAGATATTAATGAAAGTATACGAAGTTTCCAAAACTTTTCATGTCTGTTCATAAAATATTTTATTCTAACCCTTCCTTAACTCCAAACGTAACATAACTTTCAACATACTAGTTTTAATGAAAGTAGAACATGCAGATAATGTTTCAACTGAATCCCGTTATTCTAAGTACCCAAACCAAAAACGGTATTCAAAAACTATTTTTCCAATTTTCTCAACAACGGTTAAAGCTATCGCCTTGAAAATGGTTTTATTCGTTTTCCTAGCCCAAGAAGCCTATAAAACGAGTACTTACAAGCTTATGAACTCAAAAACGTAAGCGTTACGATTTTTTCTGCGCGAATTTCGCCCCAAACGCCATCTTCCAGTGGGCGGATTTTGCTGGTTAACGAACTTGACCTTTCAAATTGGACGACAGATTTTTGTACCAAATTTCATCAAAATCGGACCATTCGTCTTCTATTTAGAGAGCGAACAGACAAATATATATATATATATATATATATATATATATATATATATATATATATATATATATATATATATATATAAATAAATATATACATATATATATATACAAATTTGAACCACCGTTATTTTCGGTTTCTAGGGGTTCTGAAACGCAAAATTTTCTAGTCGGCACTTCCGGATTGTTTCATTGTATCAACCTTATAAGCTGGGTTCCTCCCTATGGGGGAGGGAGGAACCGCGCTAAAAATCAAAAGCGGTCCAAGAAAAGTTAGGTTTTACTGAAGTTAAAAAAATTAAATGAAACTTAATAATTTCGTCAGCTGTTCATTACACATGTAATAGTCTAAAACTATTCATTTTTGTTTTCAATTTATATTAGTCCCCAGTACAGCGTCTTCTTTTTTAAGCTGATTACAAAAGTGCTAAAAATGGTCTTAGTGACTTCATTTTGACGAGTCTACCACACTGTAAACGTTTCCAAGTCTGAAGTGGGCGCTTTACTACACACGTAGGACCTAAACCTGTCGTTCTAAGGCGGTTCCCTTTTTTCATTACAAAACTCAGATTCTTTATTTTATTCAGATGATTATATATAGAATCAAAGGAAAATGTTTTTGTCCGACAGAAAAGAGGCCGCGATCATCGTGTCCGACGGCCTCAATATGTCTCTCCAGGGCGGTATGGTTTTTTTTTATTACAACACACCTTATTTTTAGTTTCATTTACTAAAAATGGCCTAACAATGATAATCCGTTACTTGTCCGACAAATTTTCGGCCTCCTTTCTTCAGTCCGACAACCTGAATATGTCACTCACGGGAAGTTACGTTTTTCGATTACAAAAGTTATGAGATCAATTTCCTTCTGTTTCAAATAAAACATGTATCTTAAAAAATAGGTGTACGACAAAAGAAAAGACGCAAACTTATAAAAATTAATAATTATTATTATAATAATTAATTATAATTAAAAATAATAATAAAAAAAATATTTTCCAATTTCTTAAATTTTGAAAGTGGTACTAAAGCGCGCGCAAAATCCTGTTAACCGGCGAGTTCCTTTTCAGCACGTTTCCTCCCTCCCTCCGTAAGGAAGAAAGCCCTTTATGACGATAACCTTACGCGATCTGCAGGTGCCAACTGGAAGATTACACGTTTTAGAACGCATATATCACAAATAACACAGGTCTACAAAAATAATCTTTCTGAAATTTGATTTGATGATTTTGGTCAATCTCTATGCTCCTTGGCGTGCTGAAGCCGAACATGAGGTCAGTCCCTCTCTATCACGTAAGGAAATTGTTCAATCTCAAGTAAGGGCAGAGGTACTACCATTAAAAAAAAACAGAATTGGCGAATAAGAGTTTTCATTTATTTCCATGATCTTTTAGTTATTTCAATGTTGTTTACTGTACAAAATACATAAATGTGTAGAAATAAAAGCTTTAGAATTAACAGTGGCATATTTAGTTATTATTTTTATGAAAACGTATTTTTTTCTCTTGAAAATTTCTCCGTGTTCGTTTCCGGCTGTAGGACTCTTCAGATGATTCACGCTGCAGCATCCAACAATAGTCAGCCATCATGTTTACGTTCCATTTGCCCTGATACCTACGTTCCATTTCCTGGATGTCCTGATGGAACCTTTCCCCTTTTTCTTCACTTACTTCCCCTAAGGTTTCCGGAAAATAGTCCACATGCGAATCTAAGAAGTGAACCTTCGAACTCATGTTCCAACCTTGTAATTGAAATGCCTTCAACATGCGTTCCACGATACTTCTGTAGTTGGGATCCTTCACGTTACCAAGGAACTTCTCAACAACATCTTTAAAAGAATTCCAAGCTTCCTTCTCCTTCTCATTCATGGTCTGAGTGAGATCCCCTCTTTTAGCTTTGCATCACTTAATCGTGGGAACTTGGAGCATAAGTACTTAAAACATTCACCTTCTTTATTGAGAGACTTTACGAATTGTTTTATCAGCCCTAGCTTTATGTGTAGAGGAGGTAGCAGGATTTTGTCAGAAGGAACCAAACTTCTCCTAATTACATTTTTTTGGCCTGGCGACAGAGCTCCTCGTGATGGCCAGTCTTTGTTGTTCCAATGGGAATTTCTGTCTCGGCTATCCCATAAACATAAAAAACAAGGGAACTTGGTGTACCCTGTTTCCAAGTCTCCACATATCAACCAGTTATGCTCATTATAATGAATTCGTTCGAGAACTAATGACAAATGTTCGTATGTTTCTTTTAAATGTACCGAATGGCCAACTGGAACTAAGTATTGCCATTGTGCAACAAAACAGCCTTTAGACTTCGCTTTGATGAGTCTATGAATAGACGCCAATGAATCTGGTCATATTGTATACCAAATTGACCCATCAGACCAAGAATGTCTTTGCAATAAATAAGATTCTCATCCAGAGCAAAGTAAGGAACAAAAACTGCTTCACGGTGTCGATACCATGAAAAAGAAGTGCCTGGCTGTAATAAATTTTTGTTTTTAAGACGGGAGCCAAGTAACTGAGCTGCATCTTTTGGAAACCCAAGATCTCTCACTAAGTCGTTCAACTCCTGTTGAGAAATAAGCTGAGGTTCATCTTCTGAACTGCTTCATCGCTCTCCGACATACAGTCTTCTCTATTAGCTTCCCTATCTGTACTGCCCAAGTCACGAGGGGGCTGAGGAACTGTCAATCCAGGACCGTGTGGTACCGGAGGACGACTAGCAGATTCCACATTAGGGTAGTTAATGAGCTTATGATTTTTGGAATTATAGCCTTGAACATGACAATTACAAAAGTAACAGTCATTAACGTGGTTTTTTTGCTCCCTCCACATCTTTGGGATAGCAAATCCGAAAGATTTTAACTCTCCTTTGTACCATAAGCGAAGTTTTTCTACGCTGCTATGGCATACTTTGTGAGGAGCCTACACTTTATCTTGATCTCCTATTCTCAAGCCAAAATATGCATAATATACATTTTTGACAAAACCTGTTATATTTCGTTGGTATTTCTTAACTGTGTACTCACCACAGATAAAACAGAAGTAGTCTGGACTGGTAACACAACGACGATGAGACATTTTGTCTAAATGCACTTTCAAACCTTAAAATACGTTCTTAATCACTTTAACACAACTAAGAGACCTCAGTGAATGTGTTCACTTCAGTTGATACTACTGAACTGAGAGAATGAACAGAAATTTAGCTCCAAGTTCCTGATACAACAGGTTCAATCTCGTTTAGCTTCAGACGGTGACATCTGAGACCAAACAAGTAAGTTCCTGTCTGAACAGGTCGTGCCTAGACACCCTCAGGCCTACAGCATCTACTGAGGGAGTCATTGCCTACACCACCTAGTGAAAGATGTCTGTTTATAAAAAGAGACATCGTTTGGAAAAAAAACCTACTTCTTACCAAATTTATGTGTATAGCAGGTATATTATGTTCTATGGATTTGAAAAAAATCTGTACGTGATAGAGAAAAACGGACTTCATTCTCGGCCTCAGCACACCGAGAAACACAGAGATTTGCTAAAATCATCAAATCAAATTTTTGGTTGTAGACCTGTGTAATATAAATATATATACAGTAAAACATGGGCTGAGGGGGCTGCCCCCCCTGAAATTTTCATTTCATGGAAAAAATGTGTCATTAAAACCTTAAAAATAAATTAAATAAGATCACTTAGTTAATGAAAAATAGTTTATTTTAGGCGTAATAGCGTTTTAGTTGCCTAAAAATATTCCAAATTCCAAATTTTTCATATTCCATACCCCGGAAATTGTCTCAGCCCCTCCGGAAATTTTCCCAAACCAACCGAAATTATTTCCTATATACGCCCATGCAGTAAAAACATTTATTTTCTTTGTAGAATCACAAGTTCCTACCTCTAAAACGAAACATATTTGTCTTCTTCGGCATCCATTCAATGAAATACCACGAAACAAGGAAACTAGGAAAGGAAGGTTTTCTGGGAACCCTCGAACCGGTTTAGCTCCGGCCAGTTCCGAGATCCGTCACTCATCCTTTTGGAGACCGCCGGATTAGAGAGAGCGTAGGTTAAGAGAACGCCGGATAAGGGAGAGTCTACTGTAGATACAAGGTGTCCCCAAAATAAACAGACAAACTTCGGGGCGCAGGAATAAAAAAAGTCCTTTGGCATATACCTCGTTTTTAGCACTTTCCTCCGAAGAGAGAGATTGCACTCATGACGGAATTTTTGAAAAATTTCTTCAAATCTTTATCGATCCTACCTAGTAGACACCGAAAATGACCCCCGTTAAAATTTATCTATATATCTATCTATCTACATATATATATATATATATATATATATATATATATATATATATATATATATATATGTATGTATGTATGTGTGTGTGTGTGTGTGTGTGTGTGTGTGTGTGTGTGTGTGTGTGTGTGTCTGTTAACACCATAGCGGCCAGAGTTTTTGTTTTTTCGTCACGAAACTTGGTATATAGCATTCAATTAGCAAACGATTGAACGAGTTCGTTAACCACCAAAATCGGTCCACCGGAAGGGGGGGGGGTTACCCCGAACCCAAAACACTAATTTGACCGTATCAGCCGTAATATTTGTTATATTTCAACGAAACAAGGTATTCTTAGTGGTAATGTAGAGAGAAAAGTGAGATGTAAAAATAAACTAAATCGGTTCATTAGAAGGGGGGGGGGGTTCACTTCGGACCTACATTACCAATTCGCCACTACCAGCCGTGATTTTTGTTATATTTCGACGAAACTCAGTATTCGTAGTGGTAATCTACTGGTAAAAATTTGTTGTAAAAATAAACTAAATCGGTTGATTAGGAAGGGGGTTTACTCCGAGCCCAAATTACTAATTTACTCATACCGGTCGTAATTTCTGCTGTATTGTATCGAAACGCGGTATACGTCGTGGGTATCTCATGGGAAAAAAGTGTTGTAAAAATGAGCTAAATCGGTCTATTGGAAAGGGAGGTTTACTTTGTAATATATTTCAATAGAATTAGCTTGCCAGACGTAGGTTCGCAAGGTCGCCGCAAGGAGCGCTTTCTCCCACTAGAGGGACTGTATCCTGTTCCTGCGTCAGATCAAACGACGAAAATATGAAGTTTTTTGTATTTATTAAGTAATGTAGGAGGCAAATTAATAATTAAGCAGTTGCAAATTAGCAAATCAGCAAATTGTTCTGGAAACCAGTCTAAACTACCCAAATTCTGAGGAAAGTGCTTAGTTATGCAGCTTCTGCGTGACGGACTTTTTCTTCGTCTCCGAGAAAAAAAAAGGTAATTAAAAGGCCATCTTTCATAAGGCATATCTAAAAATCGTTAAAAAAATATGTTGAAACCCTTACCCTCGGGTTATTACTTCAAAAAACTTATGCAATATATGCGAAAGGACATTTTTTTTTTTTTCATGCTACTTCGATTCCTGAAGTTTTTTTTTGCGGGGGAAACCCTGTATAAGTGTGTATGTATATATATATATGTATATATATATATATATATGTATGTATTTATATATATATATGTATATATATATGTATATATATATATATATATATATATATATATATATATATTTTACATATTTCTGTTCGCTCTTCACGGACTAAAAAATTGTCCGTCTTTACGATATTTTCTAAACAAAAAATAGTTTGTCTCATTTTAAAGGTCAAATTCGTTAACCAGCAGAATCCGTCCACCGGAATATGTTTTTTGGGGAAAAATCGTCAAGTGGAGATTGGCAACGTCCCAACAAAAAACGTTCTAAAGTGAATTTTAATGGGCCTCAAAGTCCAAGTGATATCCTCAGAAAACATTGGTATACTATAGACATTTTTAATAAATCGTAAACTAATTTTCAAAAACATGACTTCATATACCTTTAATTAACATTAGTTCAGAATCTACTGCTGATGGTGATGTCAGTTCAAATACTGAAGGCGACAGTGATGAAGAACATTTTCACAAAACTCATAATTCCAGTATTGATGGTTTAGACTGATAATAAAGTTTTATCAATAACATGCTTATTTTGTTATAATGCTATTGTCAGTTTCAATAAATATATTTATTAGAAGGCGTCTACTTTCAAAACAGGATATATCCAATTTTCACAAGTTTTCAGGGGATACAAAAAACGTCTAAGCTAGTATAGTTTCTTTAGGAAATTAATATTTGCGAGGTTGATTCATTTCCTTATTTCTGATGAGATTTCATGAATTAAAAAAAAAAAAAAAGATTGTGCTGTGTGGAAAAAATAACGTTTTTGAAAAATAAAATTATTTCCATGAAATAGTGTATTTAACTCATTTTGGAAGTCATCGCCTCAAGTAAAGAATAATTTGATAATTTATCATAATTTCTTCTCACACAGTAAACTAATAAAACAATTAGGTTATTTAATTATTAAGCTATTATTACTTATTAATTCAAAATAAATTTCTCAATTATCCCCTGTCAGATTATGAATTAAATAAACTAAAAAATAATTTACTGAAGAAAAAATCAAAATTAATTAACATAATGTTTGCAGCTGTAATTATACACGAAATTAAAACTTCGTTGAAGGATTAATCGTTTTAACATTTTTTGTCGGTTTGACAAAATGATCCTCTAATTTTGTCGGACATAGCTGTATTTTGCTCACAGATGTATTAATCTATTACATATGAGTTTTGTCCGAACTTTTGTAATCGAAAAACGTAACCTCCCGTGAGTGACATATTCAGGTTGTCGGACTGAAGAAAGGAGACCGAAAATTTGTCGGACAAGTAACGGACTATCATTGTTAGGCCATTTTTGGTAAATGAAACTAAAAATTAGGTGTGTTGTAATAAAAAAACCATACCGCCCTAGAGAGACATATTGAGGCCGTCGGACAGGATGATCGCGTCCTCTTTTCTGTCGGACAAAAACATTTTCCTTTGATTCTATATATAATCATCTGAATAAAATAACGAATCTGAGTTTTGTAATGAAAAAAGGGAACCGCCTTAGAACGACAGGTTTAGGTCCTACGTGTGTAGTAAAGCGCCCAACCCAGACTTGGAAACGTTTACAGTGTGGTAGACTCGTCAAAATGAAGTCACTAAGACCATTTTTAGCAGTTTTGTAATCAACTTAAAAAAAAGGACGCTGTACTGGGGACTATATAGGTTGATTTTATTAGTGATGTTCATTAGCTTTGATTTAACATGCATTTTTGAAATGAAATACCAATGACTTCAAATTTGTCTTTTATGAATGTTAAATCTACGAGTAGAATTCCGAGTATTTTCGTTCGTAATTGAATGATACAACGCTCATATCTTCAATTCCAACAAACTACACCAGCGCAAATCTCTTTACAATTACCGGATTCAATTACCGTATTGTACCTTTTTGCAACAGGTCATAATTGAAGCATTGCTCATCCTAACAGCTGTCCAAGAGGCTTTGAATATTATTGCAGAATAATTGGAATGGAATTCAGGGCTCTTGTATTGTTGGAATTCATATTTCATATATTATTGAAACTTAATTTAAATATATTTATTTAGTCATAAATGGATTTCACTTAATGCTTGACACATTTAACAAGCCCCTCTATAGGGATGATGCTTTCTATGAAAGAAAGTACATAAAATAGTAAAGTTACATATATTGTTGAAGGTAATGTAATGCTCTACAACCCTATAAACGGCATTTATTTTTTCGGATCATCGTTGAAGAGATATCCGGTCGAGAATAGAAAAATGTGAGTTTTTTCCCAAAATGACAGACTTTTAAGAGCGGATATTTCGAAAACTAAAGATATCTCGAAAAACTTTATTGAGTAGAACTTGTAGGAAATTTAATTAGCTTTCATTTGTTATAGAATGGTCATGTCGCTAGGACTTTCCGAGATATAAGTGAAAACCCGAAAAATGGGACCTTCTATACTCCCCTCCCCTCCGGCACAAAGGCGAGGACTTTTGATATGTTGACCTCCTAACTACCCGAAACAAACTTATGAAGTTAAAAATTGTGTTCCAAACATTTTCATCTATAAAGTTTCCTGGACTATTAGTCGCTAAATTTCAAATTTCACGATCAACACTGAAATTATTTTTAGGTTTGAAGGGAAATACATAAAATAGCATAGTAATATATATTATTGAAGGGAATGTAATACTCTACAACCCTATAACCGTTATTTATTATTTTGGTACATCGTTGAAGAGTTTTCCGGTCAATACGGGGAAAACATATGCGGCAAAAGTCTTTTCCCCCAAAATGACAGACATTCAATAGCGGATATTTCGAAAACTAAAGATATCTCGAAAAACTTTATAGGATGAAACGTGTAGGAAATTTAATCAGCTTTCATTTGTTATAGAATGGTCATGTCGCTTGGACGCAGGGTTTCCGAGATATAAATGAAAACCCGAAAAATGGGACCTTCTAAACCCCCCCCCTCCCCCCCCCCCCCGCACAAAGGCTACGTGCGAGGAATTGTGATATGTTCACCTCCTATCCTGCCCAAAGAAAGTTACGAAGTCCAAAATTGCGTTCGAATAATTTCTACCTATAGCTGTTTTAGTCCTATTTTTCAAATTGTTGCTGTTCATCTACATAACATTTATCAGACAGGTCAACGACACTTCCTCTTGAAGACATTTCTGTGTCAGTATAAGAATTCGAACGGTCATTGGAACAATTTTTTTTATTTACTACTTTTTAGGAAGGGGTTTGTTTTATGTGGAATTTCTGTCAGGATACGAGGTTTCCCTTTTAACCGGCCCCCATGACATTTTCCTTGCCTGCGCTTTTGTAACTGCTACACAGACGATTGATAAAGTCAGTTTGCGCTTATTTAAATTATTTATGGACTATTAAAGCAACTAATATTAATTTTTTTTTTTTAAAATGTTGTATCTGAAGAATATAAAAGTTAAATTTTGAAAAAATTAATCAGGAGTGTTGTACCTTTGACCTGGTGTTAAAAACAACAACTAGTCATGGCCAGAGGTGCAACACCATGGTAGTGCAAATTAAAAAGCATGCTACAATTTTAGGTTTAAGATTAATCATTTTCAGAAGCTCCCCTATATTTCCTAATTGTAATAACTACTACGTCAAATGATTTCCATCAACAAAGACATAACACAAAAAATATTATTGGGCAAAACATTATCAATATACCTGTTAATAAAATATACAAGCAATATTAACACCTTCGGGTTTGGAGGTTTTTACCCTCTTGGCACCACTGTGCGCCGGGTAAAAGCCATTTAATATAAACTAGGTATAGCATAGCACGCCAGGTAAAAGCTATTTAACTATTTTTGGTACCCCGGCTAGTTTTATCATAAATAAAATGGTAACAGGGGGACTATTTGTGGCTGATTTAGCTGCATTATCAGCCAATTTTTTTAGGACATTTCCTCTTAATGTTGAAAAAACTTGAGCTTGTTTATAAAATTGCGTAATTGTAGTGTTTCTATCTGGTATTTATTAGTCACAAACTTTGGAGTACTGTGCATTTTTCTGCTTGTATGTTTGTTCAGTAATAAGTATATACATGATAAAAATTTGGTACTTTCTTCATTATTGTAATTTTATTATATTACTAGCTGTTACCCAGTGTGCCATGCTACCATCTACTTTTTGTCTATGACTCTCCCCGTATCAAGATCTACTTGATTAAAATCGGTCAAACGGTGTGAGTTTGTTTATATCTGCCTAGTAGTTCATAATGCAACCGGCAGAGGCCAGCACCTCAGCACTTCATATTACAGCCAACAGAGGCCAGCAGAAGCTTGCGAGTAAGATAGCTCTTATCAAAGAAAGGCCAGCGCTCCTTAGTTAGACAGTGACTGTTGAAATAAACTGCATTACATGATTATATAATGATGTAAAGTCATCAATGAGTTCGAGTTATTCTAATTATCAGGAACATCAACAAATCAATTTGAGGCATTATTCAAAATGGCTGTCGATTCAAAATGGCCGTCACAATCTGATTGGTTCAGTGTAGCCAATTTTTCTTGAACAAAACTATTTTTTGACTAAAAAAACTAAATTTTGAAATTTGACCTAGCCTAGGAGATTTCCCGTACAAGACTTACCTGTCTGCCACGTTTTGCCAAAATCGGTCAAACAGTGTAGATTTGTATAAGGAACAAACAGAAAAACATACAAACAGACAGACACGTGATTTTAATATATATAGATTGTGTTATCAAAGTTAATAAAGGATTTTTAATTTAATTTTTCTTTTTCAGGCATCTCTATGCATAAGGGTTATGCGTTCGTGCAGTTTACAAATCCGTTTGACGCTAGAGGTGCCTGTCTAGGCGAAGACGGCAGGACGGTACTGGGACAAACATTAGGTAAGTAATCAAATTATTTCTTAAATTTGCATTACATTCAAAGAACATTGCCTAATGTTAGAAATCATTGCGTAACTTTTAGGAGTTGTTGATACCATTTCTGTATTCCAAATTTTGAATAGTTGATTTATCATCTTGTAGAGCTATTGCAATGTAATGTTGAGTTAGATATGCAGAAAACCTTTTGAATTGAATAATTTTGTGTTCTAAAGTCGTTGCCATACCTCATGTTGCACAATTGTACCCACAGTTTATTGAGGAGGTAAGTATGGGTTATTGCACAGTGGCCTATTTGTAAACGCACCGAAAAAACTTCCCCCATCCGAGACTGTCGCAAAGCTATATTCCATAATCTTGTATCATGCTTTTCTCTCAGTACTTGGCTCCTGAATGTTTGTGACCAAAATGCTTTCAATTTCTTTGAGATCATATTTTTGATGTATCTCTTTACTTCCTCCACATATGCGCTGCACATATGCGTCATTATCAGACCGATAATGTTATCCTTCATGGTCTGCTAGTTCATTGTACTTGATGCCACAGTTTGATGGTATCCCATAAACGCACCTATATGCATTATGTTACGTTTACGAATTTTCTGAATCAATCCTTTAGAAGAGTCATCTTTAGTTAACACTTTCGCTGCGGCGATCGTTGTTTGGGAATACCTCAGTAACGGGTGCAATTTTTATTTAAAATTTTTAATGTAGACATTTTTTTTTAATAAAAACTCTTCTAGTTAGCCGATTTGAAAACGGAAAACACTGCTCGGAAGCCCAAACAATACTGAAACCAACTGTCTTTACCTGGAGCTGTAAAAGTGAATCCCCTCCATTTACGAATCTAAAGAAAAAAGTAACGGAGTGTCCTTCCGAAGGTACACTCGTAAACGGGTAGAATCGCTAGTGTCCTTCCATACTGACATCCGTTATTATGTGAACAATGCTATGGGAATATTGTTTGTGCACACTTTCCTGTTTCTAAAAGGGCATAAAGCTCTCCGAAGAAGATTAAATTCAATTTAATATTGATCTTATGACCATAAGTATAAATTCGAGTTTTCCGAGTACAAGGTATAACTGCGAGGTAAGGTTGAAAAATTAGTCTACGTTGTAAGAGAAAATACTGCGAGAAATGGCCGTAAATTTTATTTGTCCTGTTGTGTGGCTATTCGATTAGCACTGCAAGGACTGTATATTCTACCGGTGACATATTCGAAGGCAACCCGCCTCGCTGGGCAAACCCCATTGTTTTATAACCCCAAACGCCGATGACAGTTTTGGAACACTTGCTGCCCCAATTCACTCCAGCTGTTTGTCTTCGTGATGGGGCATAATTGCTGCATATGTGCTTTTTAGGGAATCGGTGGGATCATAAATCAACAATAATACGAAGAATAGTTTTTATTTGCTACGTTTGGCATAGCAAATTGACCAAGTTAAAAAAAAAAAAATAAATAAAAAAAATAATAGGCACTTGTTCTAGGGGTGCGGTAGGATGGATTTTAACTACAATGAAATAGACTCATAATTGTGTTTAGAGTTCAATTGGTTACACAGTCAAAAGGATTTAATTTTGAGCTAAGGTTGCAAGGCTAATAAAAGGCTACTCAATTATATAATTATAAAATGGGAATGTATTTAAAATGTAGACATAACTAATGAATCTATATTATACAAATAGATAAACAGTTGGTTTTACAAAAACTGTCATTTTAGCGCGTTTCCGTTCATATAACTAGTGCCTACTACTATTACTAAAGGAATAGGAAGTACCTATGTTCGGGTTTTGATCTTAAAATATAAAATAAAATCTTTAAGACAAGGAAGATTTAAGGTGCCACTGCAGAAAACTGACAGTATCATAAGCGAAAATGACTTCCCCGCCTTCTCAACGGAAAACACTATTACCAATACGTTTCTCATTTTCCTAACTTGTTAATAAAATACATATTTTATTGTGAAATGCAATTAAGAAAACAAAAGAAAAAAAAAACGAAGTAAAAAATTGAGTCATATAGAGACAAATCTTGTTCAAGAGAACAAGACTAACTCTTTGGAAGTTTTAGGCACTTAATTCTCCATTGACAACAGCCCATCGAAAATTCCTTCAGAACCTTTTTTGTATAGAATGTAGTAAGCTTTCGAATGGTCACCTTCCACCTACCACGATTTCCTAACTGTTTTCGATTTATTTACGAAAATATACGAAGATCACAAATTTATGAATGTATGTACTGCACTATTGTACGGATATTAAGTAAGTAATTGTTATCTATATATCCTTAAATAAAATAAAATAGCAAAAGATGTTCAAGAGCCACAAAGATAAATGCAGATGACATTTTCTTACAGAGGTTGCATTCCAATTTTCTGTTCATGACTTTGATTCAATAGGGTAATCAGATATTTTCTGTAAGTGCTGATATATTAACAATACAAGAAATTAATAGGTTTCCAAGAATGTTGTTGATCTTATAATGGCATGTTTGCATTACAGAAATATTATATAAAATACATTTTATCTCAAAAAAACCTTTTATTGGCATTCAGCCGTAAAAGTGTCACAACTAAATTAGACATGATTACATGAATTAATTGTAGGTATTTCTGACATTGTTAATGTCTGCCAAGATTCCTAGAGTCGGTCTTCCCCACCTGTAGAAGAGGGGGGGGGGGTCGAAGAATTTACTCACGATATGAACGGTTATAAATAACAATTAGTCTGAATCTATTTGTTTTATTCTACAATTTAATAAGTCCATTAAGTAATTACACCATTCTTTTTGAACCTTTTCTAGAGTTTCGCCTGGATCATTATAGGAAAGGAATATATATATATATATATATATATATATACCTACATACATGTGGGTGTGTATGTATGTCTTTGTTTAGATATCATTTCTCTATAAGTTTGGACAATATGATAAACAGGCAACGGCCATAGAATCGTTGAATGCACCGGTTCCCGTAGATCACCGATGTTAAGCAACGTCGGGCGTGGTCAGTACCTGAATGGGTGACCGACCACGTGCTGTTGGCATTATAAAAGGGTGGTATCCTGTAGATAGCCCGGCGCTAATAGCCAAATAGTTGATGCCCCGTTAAAAACGAAAAAATAAAATAAAATATGATAAACAGTCGAAAAATGGCCACCTAGTCATCAAGAAAATAAACTGGAATAAATAGTTCTTGCTTGATTGCAAAAATCGGAATAAATCGTTATTAAATGAAGAGAAAAATGTTTTTAAGAAATAAATGAAATCGGTTCATTAGAAGTATTGGGGACTTCCTGTGGTGCAGTGGTGCACGCCTTGGAGCAGGAGCAATTTGGCTCACTTCTCGTTGAAAAAAATCCCCACGGCGCCATGGCTGAGATGTCGGTGTGCCGTAAAAAAAAAAAGAAAAAAAAAAGAGAAGTATTGCTGTTTTATTTAAGCCTATAAGGTCCATTATTAATTACTTTTTTTAATTAATAATTTCAGTACTAGGAACTCATTTTTATGTTAAAAAATAATTATGAAATAATCGGATGCATGACAATAAAAAGAAATAGTATAAAAAAAAAAAACAACTCCATTTCCAAGTTAAAATAATAAATACAAAATCAATTTCTAGAGGTCGATATAAGTTAGCTTTTTCTTGAAAATAGGACATACAAAACCCGTTTATCTCTGGTCAAATATAGAATTTCTTAAAAAAGAAATGCCAATCAGTGTTGAAGATCGTATGTCCAGAAGGGCAAGGAACCAAATATTCTTGTGCTATTTTAGTATATTCATTTTCTTTCAAGTGTAGCAGAACTAGTGATAGTCACTATCTGGGAAGACAAATTCAAGAAAGTGTTGACTTAAATGAGTACATTTTTTACATCATTCAATGGTACCTTATTTTTGGTTTTAATAACAGATTTCTTCCAATAGTTGTACAAAATTTAACGTTTCCTAAACCTAAGGGAAGCTTAGAGATGTTTACGATTTATGTGCTTTTTGATGCTGCGTATTTGCATAAATAAGCAATTTCTTTAATAATCAGAATTTTAATTTTTTAATTTTAAATTATTTTTAGTTATGTGCATTTCGACTCCCAAAGTAAACCCTAAGTACTTATGATGTAAAAAATGATTGAATTAAACATTCTACGGCAATTACTGAATGAAATGAAAAGAATTTACTTTTTTTTCCTTCATTTTATTGTTGTCAGTTAATTTATACCTACCCCAAAGGAATCTTTAAGATGGTTCATCAGCAAATCTACAAAGACCTTTTTTTTTCAATTATAAGAAAAATTAGAAGCATATTTCATTAAAATCAGATGTTGTTTTTCTGTAATTTCTGTTGTGCTTGTATAATGGACATTCCTCATTTTTTGCAATGGAAACTGTAACTGGGGGGGGGGGGATTGAGATATATTTTGAATTCAGTGATCGCCAAAGAAATTAAATACACGCTGTATAATAAATCTTTACCAAAATATGTGACAGAAATGTTTTTTTTAAAATTTATTTAAGAGCTTCTCATTCATGCCCATGAGTTCTGATTGAGGTTATAAAATAAATATTTCATTTACATATTGTTAGCTCTATTTCAATTTACGTTTAAAGTCAAATAAGATATATATATATATATATATATATATATATATATAAAACAAATTCATTTTTATATGAATAAAAATTATATATATTTTATTAGCATTATAACGTCAGATCATAGGCTATTAAAATAAACAATGAAAATTTAAAGCACAAACAGCGGAAGGAGGATTTGCTAATTTTTTTGTTTTGTGTATAAATTAGTGTTCTTTAGATAATGTAATATAGTGTATATGAAGGGCTCACTGCCAAAGATGACTAACCCACAATTAGAAAGAAAAAAAACTGAAAAAATTAGAGATAAAGTTGAGACGAATGTGAAAAAATTAGTGTTGGTGACAGAAATGTTTTTGATCTAACCGGTTGAAATAATTTCTTTTACCAACACTAATAGTTTTCAGATTCTCCTTAACATTAACTCCAATGTGTGAGTTAGCCAACTTTGGCACTAGGCCCTTCATAATATTATATTATATAATGTCTTGTGGCATGATTAACTTGTCTCGTGTTTTGCAGAATGTCTTTATATTTATCTTCCGGCCAGTATTGAGTATACGGGACTGCCCTGTCTTTGCAGTATGAATCTATTAATAGTTAGTGTTTGATTTTAAGCCTGGTTATGACAACTTGGTCTCATAACCAGTGTTACAAATTATGCCTATTAATTCTCCTAAGAAAACCTGTTATGTTAGATTAGCCAATTATAAATGTTATTTCTGGTTTCCAACATATCCCCCAAGGGGGATTATGTACCTAAGCACATGTCTGCAAGGACCCAACAATACTGATACTAAACCCGCATAACACTTATGAGTATAAGTGTGCTGTATAATTTTTGCAAATATCACTTGAATCATGCACGGAGAGCCAAAGTCGTCCTAATGCTGAAGGTGTCGCCAGGTAACTGAGGTAGGAAGGGCCGTCAAGGTGGGCGTAATCCCCGTACAGGGATGGTAATTGTCGAAAGTACCAGTACAGGTAGTGGGGTGGGTTCGAAGGGATATTGTTACTATTACACTGTCTATGAGAACTGATTGGAACTCCTTGACACCAACAGCGAACTTGCAGGAAAATTGTTCAACTGTATCCCAAACGGGTATCATACCCACGAAAGGGTTAATGGCAACTGATTGCCTTGCCAATCTTGTTATGAGTGTTCCTGCTAAGTAATTGCTTGTCCGATGTCAATTTAAAGAAATAAGATAACTATCTTCAGGAATGTTTGCTTTACGAAATTACAAAGAAAACAGTTTTCCCCCTTTCCTAATGAAGTTGATGACATGATGAAATATGAACGATGTCCAAGTAACTAGACGATATAAATGACGGAATATGTTTGGTTGATGTACGAGGCGGCGATATCCACGGATGGACTACACTAGGGCTGATGGCACGCTTCTTGGTCACGTGCCAACACATACACGTGGTTCCTTCAATATAACTCTTATAGGCAAGATATCACAAAGTATACATTTTTATGGCAATACTTTATAAATAATACTTTAAAATGAAAATAATCGCAGGAATCACAGGTACTGCGTCATTTAGCAGGTTTCCGTTCCAATGCCTATTGTCATTTAAAATGTTTATTTAGAAGCCTAGTAACGCAAAAACGTAAGCGCTACGGTTTGATTCGAGTGAATTACACCCAAATAAAATTATATTCACTTAGGCGGATTTAGCTGTTCAACAAACCCGACCTTTTATATTACAGAAGGTATTTTTACACCAAATTTCATTAAAATTAGATCATTTTTGGGGCAGCTAGGATTCGGCCTTCCTGACCGTCCCTAGGCCAACCGAGCCATTAATTACTTTATTAATAGGAATCTTCAAAGGGAAAAAATCAGGCTGAATCACATACTAGGTACTTTTCAATTTTTTTTCTTTTCTTTTTTTACGGCGCTCCTACATCTGGGCCATTAGCGCCGACATCCATGGTGCAGCGAGGAATTTTCTCAACGGGGATTCGAACCCACCATCTTAAAATTTTTTTGCTTTCATATGAAACAATACATGAACAAAAAATAAACTATCCCCATAAAAAAATTAAATAGGAAAATGTAATAAATGTGCTCAGGGACAGCGGACGGTTATAATTTATTGTCTATAAAATTGATTGTTGATATTAAATTTTGAAATTGAGAATTTAATTTTCGTTGCATTATTTTCCGCGAAGAAAAAAAATTAAAAAAACTCTGGCCGCCTCAATTATATCGCCAAGGGACAATATTAAAACTTGGTACTTGAATAAGGCTCACATATCGCCGATACAAATGCAAAGTATCGAATGTGAAAAAATGCATTTTTCATTTTCAATTTTTCTGGTTGCTTTTGGACTAGTGTACATTCTGGCAAACTCTCGAAAATTAAAAAAAAATAAATATCAATTTCAGATAATCAAAGTAACGAATGCGCATTAATTAAAATATATCATAGGATAAAATATATATAAAGTCTATGATCTATAAGGTACCAACAACTTTTCAGATTCGTTACTTTGCATTTGTATCGACGGTATGCTCTAATACCGTAATTTTGAATGATTATATGTCATTCTAAAACGAAAATTTAAATCAGTCATGTTTTTATTTCGGCTAGAAGAGAGTGCTAACCTGAAAATATAAATGGACAATATATTTTAATCTCTAATGTATGAAATGCCTAATATACATACATACCTTTTCGGAACTCTGGTGGAAAAAAAAAATGAATTCTTTTGGTTGGCAATAGCCCCGTAAAGAATTTATCCCAGGAGACTGAGGAGAACCCCCCCCCCCCATGATAATACAGGTAAAAATGAATATTAGATTTCTAGGATTGTAAAATCCTAACTGTTTCCAAACTATTCAAATTATAAATACACTCTAGGCAATAGCAAACTATGGTCCGAATAAATCATATAATTCAGGTTTTTGCGAAACGCCTAGGGATTCTATGCGTTTGGGAAATTTTGCAAAATGACCCAAGGTCGTTTTAAACATTACCAAACTACTTGTACAGTAAATACAATACTAATTACCATAAGAGATGGATAATGTTTGCCAATTCCTCTTACTAGCAATCTGGTAATGGCTTCAAGTAAGGGATGAGGTTTAGTTTTCCGACCAAGGACTGCTGACCACCACGGGGGTGTGGTGGGCAAAGCCTGCCCTGGGGCGGATCCTCTTTATTTGCCCCTAACATCCAATGCATATGGAGTTGCTGCCCTTAGCTCTCCTTACAGAATATTACACTTTATGTTGATAGGAAATTCCAATTTATGCCATTCAAAAGGCTCTATAATAAGGAAAGATTTTGAATTTTCTAATTTAAATCAAGATACTTTACTGTTGGGCGCACTCATTTAAGAAATTTTGAAAAAAAAAATCTTAAAATCTTTTTGAGGGTCCCGGAAAATACCCTCATTTATATATATATATATATATATATATATATATATATATATATATATAAAGTATCGAATGTTAAAAAAGGCATTTTTCATTTTCAATCTATGCTTATTGCAGTTGGACTGATGTATGTTGTGGCAAACTCTCAAATTGAAGCAAAAATATCAATTTCACAAGATTAAACTAACGAATGTGCATTAAGTCTAATTAAAATATGTATATTATAAAATAAAATTTATATAAGTCATCCATAAGGCACCAAACCACTTTTTACATTCGATACTTTGCATTTGTATCGCTGATATCTTCAAGAATCTGTAAAAACCTTATTGTGTCAAGTAAACGTGATTTTTTTTTTTTTTTTTTTTTTTTTTTTGTAAAAAAATTGCAATCATTCTGTAAGGACCTTTGAAACTTTTATTTAAAGTGATCGGTAATGTTATTAACTTTGTTAATTTTTTACTGTGGGTTTTCTATTTTTTTTCTTTTCTTTGTATTTTTTCGAATAACATAGTTGTCTTATAATATTATTTATGATCGAATGTTTACCTTACACGTGGCTAGTGAAAAAAAAAACCCAAAAAAAGTGTAGTACTTCATAAAAATACTTTCAAATGGTAGGAAATTGCAAGTCTCGTCGATTGAAAATGCTATATTAAAACGAAAGTTTTCGTATTATCTATTTTTAATCAAGAAGCCACCTATCTGTTGGTAAAACACATGAAAGAAAGTTGGAAAAATGTCTTCAAATATTATCGTACCCCTCAGGCTTTCGAAAACGACCCTTGTTCTCTTATATATATATATATATATATATATATATATATATATATATATATATATATATATATATATATAGAGAGAGAGAGAGAGAGAGAGAGAGAGAGAGAGAGAGAGAGATGTATCATACATGTGAAAATAAATATAAACGTTAACGATATTCATTTTCGTATCTGGTATCGGTGAAGATCTGAAGACAGTATAAAAAATTAGAAAGAAGAGTGCTTTTCGGATAGTGCTAAAAATAAGTATGACATAGTTAAGGAAACCACAATTAAAAACTTGAAGATGCACTTGAAGAATGCCACAAGACAAAAATAGAATATCACATAGTTCCGAACTCACATTATAAAAATAAAAAAGAACAGCAGCACTACACTCTACAAGTAGTACATATCGTCCCTACCATGTCAACTATCGAATATGAAAAATCTAGTTTTTCAGTTCGAGACTTTGCTCTTGGATTGTGAACGATACGGCTTGTCGCAAATTGTCGGAACTCTAACCCTTTTAAAAATGGCCTTTAATGCCTTAAATAAAGTTTTCAATATATTACTTCGTAAAGGTATCGACTGTTTTTGTTCGCTAATTTGCTTCAATTTTCATGAGACAACCACTCAACATACCAAAGACATCACAAGATGTTTTAGAAGATGAAGAACAGAAAGTCCAATAAATTCTTACTTTTAATAGTTGGGTAGAGGCAACCAATACCATATTAAATTCTCGTACAAATTATAAATTATCATCGCCAAAGGATGAAATTCAGCCTCACATTCTTAACAAATAATTCAAAACGCTGTTGAGAAATCTAATCCTGAACACAAATCCCAGAGCGCGGAATAATTCAGATAGGCCTTGGACGACTAGAATAGGCCTCAGCCTGCAATCCTAGTGAGTAGCACTTTGGACGGAGGCTGAGGTAGAAGCAGGGAAGGCAAGCCCCTCCCCCAGAGAGAGAGAGGCAGGTAGACGTCAAGTGCTGCAACCTTTTCAATTACTTACAATGATTTATATGCTGGAAGAAGGTTAACTCGGCCGCGGTACTGCCTCTGACATCATAACATATATAGGGCTGGGTCAAACATCTCTAGACCTTCTAACCTTTCTTACTACTCACTTCTCTTGATTGGAACGTTTCTCTTGAAATGGTTTCAGTTTTAGATGAACTAATATCAGGGAAGACGGATTAGTCAGTAAATAGTGGATTTTGATGAAAATACATCCGACCCGCTGGAGATGCGTGAATTGAGCACATTCCTCTGTGTGGCAAATGATGAAATAAATATAAAATTATTAATTTTTTTTCTTTCAGAATTGATCCTATCGATTTCCGAGGATAGCATCTGGAGGTGGAGATAGTTGACTTACAAGCAGAATTGTCAATTCACTTTTTAGATTTATGTTGCGTAGATCAAAATGAAAAAGGAAGTACTATTTTTCGGCCTACACCACATAAATCCAAAAAGTGAATAAACTTGATTGGTTAGAAACAAGTCGAATAAAATAGAATTCTCAATATAACTAAAGCCGGTGTACTTAGATCCGAACATTCAGGTCAAATGTAGGCATCGTTATCCGGAATTTATTAAATTTGTGGGGTACATTCATAGGAGTAAAAGAAACACATTAAGAACACTGATGAAATAAATATAAAACGGTTCTGGTAGCACCCTGGAGAATAAGTGAACAGAATACTTACTACTATAATAGTCTAGTTGTGGTAAAGTAACGTTTATTATGTATTCATACAAATAAGAGGTACTTGAGATATTTACAGTAAATTTACTTAAGCTTGGATGCAATCCGTCAGCTACGCGACATCACATAATTTGATATGCACTTAAGTAAAATAAAAATATAAGACATTTGAAATTATATAAAAGAAAATGATGAAGTAAAACAAAAATTGACCTTCATTATTCTTTATAATCAAACATTAAAGCCTCTTTAACATAATAGTTGAATTTTAGATAGTCCTTGCCGTTCATATAGTCTATTGCTTTCATGTGAGTTATGTCGTTTTTCTGGAAGAATTTTTATCCTTATTTCGGATGAGATTGGACAAGCAGCTAGGAAATGGATGATATTTTCGGATTGTTTCATGTTGCAAAGAGATCAAAGGGCACTATCATCAGAACTCCAAGGCTTTCTGTTCAGGTTAAGGCTTTCTGTTGTGGATCATTATCATTTGAAGGCTGTTTGTATCTTTGACATAAGACAGCTACATACATTCGAATTTCAGTGTTTTATAGGTTGCGTGGAACTTTGCGATTGTCAATCTATCCAGTAGCTTCTGTTTTTCTTGGGAATCAATGCTACTTTTTATGCATTTGATCGTTGCCTTTATTTTCTCTGGTTGGGTTGCGAAAATATTTTGCAGTTGGTACTTTAATACATTTCTCATATAAGTCTTACTACCTTACTCGCAACCACTTTTGCTGAAAGCTGCTTGGTGAGCTTCTCTTCGGGAGCATTCATGATTTTAGAATGTACTACTTGAAAAAAAGTTGCAGAGTATAGATGTAAATGGATATTCTTCCTATTTCTAGCTGCAAAGCGTAATTTGGCGTATTCCTAGGGAGGCAGAATAATCTCTTTATGAAACTTCGTTGAACCTGCTCGACCTTGTATATATACAGGGTGTTCAAAAGTCGATTGACACCCCCCTTTTTTCCCACAATTTTTGAAATTTAAAAACGAAACTTGGTGGGTCTTAATGTGGTCGAATGAACTTTCGTTGGACCTAATGCACGACTCCTCAACTTTCTCTAGTTCTTCTCCAGAGACCCTAACTCTGGAATCTCCAATAGAAAGGGGTTATTTTTATGACGGATTATTGTAGAGAATTGAATTTGATGTCGATTTTATATCTGTCATTTTTTCGCTAAAGCGCACCAATGAGTAACAAATTGCGAAAAACCGATAAAACCCTTGTTTTCCGTCACTTTTCTGCCAATAACGTAGAAAGTATGCCCGTAAAGAAAAAAGTAGTTGACATAAACGTTGTAGAGGATTAAATTTACTTTCCAAAAAGTACCTTTAAATGCCTAAAATGTTAATAGGAATGGAGAAAAACACACATTTCTTTTTGAAGTTTTCAGAAAAGTTTATTATCAACGTGATCTACGCTTCAGTAAAACTTAATAAACATTTCCTAAACTATTTTTGCTCCACCTAGTTTTGGATTTAAGAACGTTTGAAGAAAAAAATCAAATTCAATTACTTTATAAATGCGTTAAAATAATAAATTTAAAGGAATAGAACTCACCTAATGATTAGAATTTCTTAGTAATTATTTTTGTGTTGAACGATTTTTTTGTTTTGTTTTTTTACGGCGCCTTGACATCTAGGCCATTAATTAGTGCCGGCATCCAGGGTGCAGCGAGGAATTTTCCCACCGAGCCGTGAGATAAGAAAATTCCAGCCGCACAGTGGGGCCAAACTACTTTTCGTGTTTCAAAGTCTTTTTTGAAAGCCTCCAAATCTTAACCGATTTGAATGCATTTAAAAAAAAAAAATGGAAGTTGATAAAATTTAGTTGTATGTTTCTCCTGTTTATTAAATTACGTGTAAATAATTCACAACCTTTTACAGTCAAACATAAAATAATATTTTATTTTTCATCTAACTTAAAATGTTTTATTGACCTTTAACCTACTGCCCATTTATTTCATAAATTGTGATTTTGCATGTAATGTATAATTAATTTTTCTATGCATTAAAATTTTTTCCGATCCCTGTATTTATTATAAAGGTACATAATAAGCTTTGGTAAACATATAAACAGTGTTGAAATTGTAGAGACTGACGTCTTTAAAACGTAAATTTATCATAATTCAACAAAGAGAATTATTGAAATAATGTGATTTTTGGATGAGTTGATAATAATTTTTGATTTTTTCCAAGTCTAATCAGAGTTTGAATGTTTAATTTCAACGATATCAGTGCTGATATTATCTGAGACCAAATTTTGGCAATGATCACCAAATGACAACCTACATAATGAAAAAAGTAATAAATTAACTCATGTCCCTCCAGTACGTAAGTCGAGTGCTCTCCAACCACCATTTGGTACACGCCTTCTAACTATTCAATTTAATAAATTAGCGTAGTGTGTTTTATGGCGTCAAGGCGCCGTAAAAAACAAAAAAAAAAATCGTTCAACACAAAAATAGTTACTACGAAATTCTAATCATTAGGTGAGTTCTATTCCTTTAAATTTATTATTTTAATGCATTTATAAAGTAATTGAATTTGATTTTTTTCTTCAAACGTTCTTAAATCCAAAACTAGGTGGTGCAAAAATAGTTTAGGAAATGTTTATTAAGTTTTACTGCAGCGTAGATCACGTTGATAATAAACTTTTCTGAAAACTTCAAAAAGAAATGTGTGTTTTTCTCCATTCCTATTAACATTTTAGGCATTTAAAGGTACTTTTTGGAAAGTAAATTTAATCCTCTACAACGTTTATGTCAACTACTTTTTTCATTAAGGGCATACTTTCTACGTTATTGGCAGAAAAGTGACGGAAAACAAGGGTTTTATCGGTTTTTCGCAATTTGTTACTCATTGGTACGCTTTAGCGAAAAAATGACAGTTATAAAATCGACATAAAATTCAATTCTCTACAATAATCAGTCATAAAAATAACCCCTTTCCATTGGAGATTCCAGAGTTAGGGTCTCTGGAGAAGAACTGGAGAAAGTTGAGGAGTCGTGCATTAGGTCCAACGAAAGTTCATTCGACCAAGTTAAGACCCACCAAGTTTCGTTTTTAAATTTCAAAAATTGTGGGAAAAAAGGGGGGTGTCAATCGAGTTTTGAACACCCTGTATATGATTTCATTTTTCTTGCCTACTAGGTAGGATCCAGAGTTGGGCAAACGTTAGCGCGCGCTAATACCTAATACCTTCCCGCTAATTTAGTGGTAGTGATAAGAGCCTGCGCTAACGATTAGCGCATAGCGACGGCAGTGCGCTAATCGCTAATTCACCTCTAATGTTTAAATATCTTTGTAGCTAACTAGGAGGAATATTGAAGGTGGAATAAAAAAAGGATATTGGAAGTGTTATTACAAAGGATATTGAAGGACGTATTTGGAAGTATATAGGAGGTGGTATTAGGAAGGATATACAAGGTGGTATTAGGAAGGATATAGAAGGTCGTTTTAGGAAGGATATACAAGGTGGCATTAGGAAGGATATAGAAGGTGGTATTAGGAAGGGTATAGAAGGTGGCATTAAAATGGGTATTAATGGCGGTATTTGGAAGGATTTTGGAGGTGGTATTAGGAAGGATACAGAAGGTGCCATTAGGAAGGATATTGGAGATGGTATCAGAAAGGGTAAAGAAGGTGGTATTAGGAAGGATATTAAAGGCGGGTTTAGGAAGCATATTGGAGGTGGCATTAGGAAGAATGTTTATGTGGCAAGAAAGTATTAGGAAGGTATTTAACAGTCAGTCAATTTCTGAGGTATTGTTTCCAAGGCACACTGCAAGTTTTCTGTTGATACCTTCTGCAGCAAATTGGTGCCGGTATTTAGGGCATTCCTCTATTATGTGCTACACAGTTATTCGGACTCCAATATCCTCTCTATTACCGCCTTCCTAATTCAACCTCCAATACCCTTCCTAATTCCAACCCCAATATCCTTCCTAATACCACCTTCTATATCCTTCCTAATACCACCTCCGATATAGTTCCAAATACCGCCTTTAATACCCTTTCTAATACCACCTTCTATACCCTTCCTAATACCACCTCCTATAAACTTCCAAATACGACCTTCAATATCCTTTGTAATAACACTTCCAATATCCTTTTTTTATTCCACCTTCAATATTCCTCCTAGTTAGCTACAAAGATATTTAAACATTATAGGTGAATTAGCGATTAGCGCACTGCCGTCGCTATGCGCTAATCGTTAGCGCAGGCTCTTATCAGTACCGCTAAATTAGCGGGAAGGTATTACATATTAGCGCGCGCTAACGTTTGCCCAACTCTTTATATATCGATCCTACTAGGATCGATAAAGATTTGAAGACATTTTTCAAAAATTCATCATGATTGCAACCTCAATATCTCCTTTACTTCGGAGGGAATTGCTAAAAACTTAATGATTATTTCCACTGCTGTGCGTGAATAGGTAGAGAACCCATAGCCTAAATGTTTTACCCCTATATCCAGGCCTGAGTTCACAGGCTCAGGCCGATGCGAGGAATGGACATGTGAAACTTGACTAAGAGAAGTAGTTCAAAAGCTTATGCTCTTGGTAGTTGATGCACTATAAATTAAAATTCCTGATAATGAATAATTATTTGAGAACATTTAAATTATCATTTACAAGCAACTGCCACGTTATTTGGAATGTAATTTGATATTTTGGCTTAATGGACACTTCCTTGTCGGATTTCAATTCGTGACATCGATATTGACATATCATTTGAGTATGTTATCATTTTCATATCACCTGCCATATATGCTTTCTCCTAATGGAGTTGATTTCCATGTCCTTTATTTTCACTTCCTATAAATCGATATTATATTTCTCCTGGTAGAAGTAATGTTACATTTTTATCAACTATCTGAAAGTTCCATCAATTCGTCCTTTTAAAATAATAAGGATTAATGTACAGAATTTTTAATTACCCTATTCAGTAGGTTATTTGACATAATGTGCTGATTTCTCCTGCCGCAGACGATTGAAGTGCGCCTATCCCTGAAAAAAATCCTAGCTCCACAAAAAAAAAAAAACTTCTAGTTTTTTTATTTGATTTTTTTACGGCGCACCAACGTCTGGCCCATCAGCGCCGACATCCTTGGAGCAGCGGAGAGAGAATCCAAGGCGTTAGCCCCAAGACCTAGGCGTTTTTCAAAATTTCAGTAATATAAAAAAAAAGTACTAATACCATTGCATTAATTTCTGGCCTCTTCAAAGCACGAAGTTGCAGAAAGGGGAAATTTATATACAGTTTTCAATATGCAATATTTTTCTAAAATTCCCATTTCCCACACTGAGTGTGTTTACAGAAATACTGAATCCATTGGCTTGTAGACGAAATAAATCAGGTGTGCAGGGAATGTGCCAAGCTCGGTATTTATGTTCGATGCCCCTTGCGTGTCTAGGGCAATGCTATTTTTGAATCTTATAGTGGATAGGTCCTTATTTTAGTCATTTAACTCTAATCTGTTTATAGTCCACTGTATGTTTCTAGGGAACTAGCCAAGACTGAAAGAGTTCTCTTAAAGTGGAATTCTTTAAGATTTTTCTCTTTTGCTTCATATAAAAAAAAAAAAAAAGAAAAGAAGAATCACGGAGAATCACGTTTCTTAAAGAGATGTTTAGTTCACAAAAGATTACTAAGAAAGTTTAGCTGATTTTTCTTTTTTTTCCGCAGACTCAGTCCAAAAAGAAAGTCCAACTCGCAGGAACTGCGTCTTGTCAGCGCGGTTCCGTTCATATCTCTAGAGCTCTTAGTAAAGGAATAGTAGCAGTTATTGGTGGGGTTTGATCTTTCCTGAAAAATATAAAATAAAATCTCGAAGATAAAGTAGATTTAAGGCGCCACATCAGGAAACTGACAGTATCATGGCGACTTGCCCCATCTTCTCAACGTTTGCTCTTGGAAGCACTATAACAATGTTTCAAATTTTCTAACCTTGTTTTAGATAAATACTCGTTTTACTGTTAAATGCAATTAAAATGAGCCACAAACTGTTAAAATGTTAGTTAAACAGATACATAACCCCGTTCAAAACAGCAAAACTAACAATTACGAATTTTCAAGTACTTATCTCTCCTTCTGACATTGCCCCAACAAAAATTCCATTAGAACCTTTTTTGTAGAAATTTTAGTAAGCTTTTGAATGGTAAGCTTCCACTTACAACGATTTATTAACCGTTTTCGAGGTATTTTAGAAAATATGCGGAATTCCCAAAACTTTTCATTCCTGATTAGAAATATTTTATTTATTTATTATTTAATAAGTTGTAGCGGCTAGGCGATTCAACTTAAAAAAAAAAAAAAAAAATACATGAACATGTGTAAAATAATACAGAAATGTTAAATTTGTTTCATGTAAACTTGTCTAAAGTGTATTATGTTTCTTGAAAACGGTTACAGGTATCGCTTTCAAAATGGTTTCATTCATTTTTCTGTTAAGAAACCTATAAAACGACTACCTGCAGGCATATAAACTCGAAAACGTTAGCATTCCGGGTACAAGAATATTTTTCCATAAGGGCGAACTCCACTAGGGAATATTAAAAACATGTTTTCTTTGTAGGATGTGTCATTATGATACCCGTGCTTCACCACGGTCGATAAGTATTTTTTATATTGAGTTAAATATGATATGATCAAAATTAAGCTACTACATAATTTTGTACAGCTTATTATTGCACAGACTTTAAAGTTACCCAGGAAACATCATGTGGAGGTAACCGTGTTTGTTTCCGTTGGAGAGTAAAAAAAATACAACAACCGCTTAAAAAATTAGGTAAACAGAGACAAATACACTTTGAAAAGCATAAAACTAACAAATTTGAAGTTTTAAGCACTTATCTCTTCGATTGACATCGCCCCACCGAACATTACAACAGAATCTTATTGTAGAGAATTTAGTAACCTTTCGAATAGCCGCCTTCTTCTTACGAGTTCCCAACCGTTTTCGAAATATTTTAGAAAATATACTGAGATCTGAAAACTTTGTATCACTATTCATACATTTTTTTTCCATATACTTCGTTTCTGAATACCCAAACAGAAAATTAGTTTTGAAAAGTATTTCTATCGACTTCTCTGGTAAATGGCTACAGAACTCGCTTAAAAAATGGTTTTATTCGTATCCTACGTTAAGGAATCTTTCGCACAAATTTAGCCCCAAAAACCATGTTTCAGAAAACGGATTCAACTGGTTAATGAACTTTACCTTTTAAAAGAGAAGAAAGATTTTTGTACCAAATGTCAAAAATAGTATGATTTTTGTATCAAAATCATACTATTTTTGAGCCGATGAGGAACTTCTTAATAATTCAACCCCCCCTAAAAGTACTTACAAATTTGAGTATAAAAAAAAACCTTTCTTAGCGAGTGTTTACACTCTGTCCGTGCAAAATTTCAAATTTTTGTGTCTAGTGGTTCGGGATATTATTACCTCGGATGGGCCTTCACCATTCGGAGGGCCTAAACTCTATGAGGGACAAAATCACATTTTATTTCTAGTAATTCAAGGACTGCCATCATAGTGGAAATTAACCTCAATTAAAAATAATACTATGAAATAGATAATGTACGGTAACAGCTGTTCTGTTATCGTCCTAGCAACACATGCTGCCTTGGCTTGCATGCTCTAACCAGCTCAGACTATAAACCCCTCTAAAAGTACTTAAAAATTCGAATATCAAAAAATCCTTTCTTAGCGAGTGCCTACATTATATAGGGAGTGTCCATGCAAAATTTCAAAATTTTCTGTCGAGTGGTTTGGGCTGGGCTATGATAGGTGAGTGAGTGAGTGAGTGAGTGGTATTTGACAAATATATAGTAGATATCACTCGAAAACGGTTGGAAAATAGTTGTAAGTATAAAATATTTATTTAAAGGACTTTTCAAATTCCTAGAAAATCGGCGCCTGTGCAATTTTTTATAGAGCGATTTGATTCGGAGTCATCGCTGCTTAATTAGAGTAAGTAATTTCTGCTTCGTATACTTACACTTAGGATACTGTTACTTTCCAATGGATTTTGAAACGACCATATTTTGGATTGCACAACCTTATTAAGAAAATAGTTTGTCGTCATGAGCGAGTTTCATCGCTATAAGAAAAGTGGAATCGCGCTAAAGCAGTTACTAGCCGAAGTGCGTGCACATAAGGTGTCCTCCCGGCTGTGTCCTAAGTACTTGTACAAATGCGAGATCCATAATGTATGTCCGATGTTCTAGAGGTGGTGAGGCAAGCACGTATCCTGCCCCCTATAAAACCCATCAGTCAGCTGGCCCACCCTCCCATCTCGCTACATTTGTATCTGTCAATTACCCCTTATCGTCATCTAATACCAACCCAACCCTACACGAGATTACACTTTTTTTTTTAGCTCCGACGCGCCTTTTCGATATGCTTTTCATCCTGTGGCAATTAATATCAGTTATTAAACCTTAGGGTGATTTTTTAATATCAGGTTTACTTTTCCTAGCTCCTCTTCGCCACTTATATCTAGTAGCCTTGCTGGATTTTTTTTTTTTTTTTTTTCGAACATCCATCTCGCATTAGAATTTAAAGCTTTAAAGACTATATCGCAAATAAATGTGATATATTTCAGCTAAATTTGGTCACTAAAGGGCATCACTAGGCCGATTAATCAGTACTGGCTGTGTTTTTGTTGTTTTGTTGTTTTATTTAAAGAACAATTTTTATTTTTTGGCATGTCTAATGCCCACGAACTTTTGGAAACGCAGAACAAATTGCAAGATGATGAAATAAATGAATGCCTCGAGGAATGATCAGCTTGCTGTGTCTCCAGCAACCCAATAAAGTTGGGCATCCCACTGGTAGTTATTTTTAAATCATTGCAAAGAAACGCTGTAATATTGTGGCTAATTCCTTGGAAAAAATTGATATATTTTCTTCTACTGGGAAATCGTTTTGATCAAGATAATGTTATTCGGAAAGTAAAAAAAAGTCCGTCTCGCAGGAACTGCATCATCTTAGCGCGGTTCCGTTCATATCCCTAGTCTAATTTGGAAAGATTAAAATAGAAGCAGTTATTATTTTGGTTCCACCAGTCTTTTTTTTTTAATTAATTATTATAATAACGTGTCAACCCTTAAGGTCACTAACGCCATTCCTGTGTGTAGTATAGTCTTGAAAGGTCATGATTTACGATCTTACCTGGAAGGGTCGGATACACTAGGTCCCGCTAGTTTCAAGGTCCTGGAATCTTGGAAATCTATATTTCTAACAATAAATTGTTTTTGTTATTTTACTTAACCAGTTTTATTGTCAAATACATTATCCAACTATAAGCAATTAAAAAATAACAAGGAATAAAACAGACAAAAAGAATCGTTCGAATAAACGAAATCAATTAATTTAAAGTTTTAAGCACTTAGTTCTCCGATTGACATCGCCTAATTAAAACTTTCTTCAGAACCTTTTTTGTAGAGCATTTAGTAAGCTTTCGAATGGTAATCATCCGCTTCACAAGATTGTCAACGGTTTTCGAGATAGTAACGAAAGTATACAAAGTTACCAAAATTTTTTTTGTCTGTTAATAAAATATTTTATTCTAACCCTTCCTTTACTCTAAACGTAACAAAAATTTCAACATATTAGTGCTGATGAAATTCGAACATGCAGAAAATGTTTCAACTGAATCCCATAATTCTAAGTACCAAAATCAAAGACAAACAACCCTCCACAGGAAGGACGCTAAGTAGTTGAAAAGCTACTTCTTGGAAATCCATATCTCTAACATTAAATTATTTTTCTTATTTTTCTTTACCTGTTTTATTTTCAAATACATTATCCAACTATAAGCAATTAAAAAATAACAAGGAGTACAAAACAGACAAAAAGAACAGTTCGAATAAGCGAAATCAATTACTTTAAAGTTTTGAGCTCTTATTTCTTCGATTGACATCGCCTAACCAAAACTTTCATTAGAACCTTTTTTTTAGAGCATTTAATAAGCTTTATAATAGTATTCTTCCGTTTACCAAGATTCTCAACCTTTTTCGAGATATTAAGGAAAGTAAACAAAGTTACCAAAACTTTTTATGTCTGTTAATAAAATATTTTATTCTAACCCTTCCTTAACTCCAAACGTAACCAAAATTTCAACATATTAGTTTTAATGAAAGTAGAACATGCAGAAAATGTTTCAACTGAATCCCATGATTCTAAGTACCCAAACCAAAAACTGTATTCGAAAACTATTTTTCCAATTTTCTCGAAAACGGTCAAAGCTATCGCCTTGAAAATGGTTTCATTCGTTTTCCTAGCCGCGCTAATAACCAGTTATTCACATATTGTAATAAATTGTAAATTTCTTGTCTATAACCCTTAATACACATTACTCATTGTCATTTAAATTCACCCATCAAATTAGAAATTTACCGTCCTGAAATAATTCTATGATGATGACTCTACTTCTGTTACACTCTTGCATCGCCCTTGACACAAAATTTGGAGAACCCCAGCCATATCGTAGAAATTTGTTTTTGTTTTTTTAACAAAATAATTTTTTGCTAGGAAGTCGTTTATGACAAATATAGTACTGGGCAAATATTTATGTTTTTTCACCTTGTTTAACCTATCCTATATGTTTTAATATTCTACATGATTTGTAGTTTTTTTTTTGCATATCAACTTGTTTGCATATTTATAAATGTAAATTCTAAAGGTCTTACGTGCCTTAAAAGTATTAACTATTGACAGAAGTGTTAGTGAATGAAGATAATAAATTTGAGGGAAATATGTTTTTAAAATGATGCTCTTTGCTATCTTTGAATTTGACATTTTTGACGTTTGACAAAAAGTTAGTCTGAAAAGGAGGCTTAATTACTTACTTTGAAAGAAAAACAGGAAGTAAAAGCATGAGAAATGATGTATATATACCCTTTTGACCTTCCACCAGATATTCTCCACCTTTTCCCACCGCGGCATCCTTCGCGGAGCTGCACACCGTATACAGCCTGAATACAAGGGCAGCACACATAAAGAAGCCTTTACTGTGGCCTTAACTTCTAAAAGGCTTGCGAAAAGCTTTAGGTAAGTCGAGACAAGCCGTTATAAAAGTTATGTCGAGATGTATCCCACAAGGAGATTGGCCTCTTAAGCTTGAGCTCTTTTACAGCTAAACCGCTCTTTTATACCTGACTTCAAACGGTACAAGGCTTTACAGGAAGCGGAGGCGTCGCCCGGGATTATTTTTTTACTAGCGTGGTGCTTGTGTAAATGTTATCTTACCTTCATACAGAGCTACATCCTTTTAAACATAATAAATCCCGTACCTTAGGAGCTGCATAACTAAGCACCTTCCTCGGCAATGTTCACTCCTCATTCTTGAAGAATGAACTTAACCTGTTAAGGCCAAGCCCGAGATGAACGTATAAACTCGGGCGCTTTGTTTTCCGGATATTAGATGCATTAACCCGTAAATTTATTTACCTGATTTTTTTTTATTACCTAGATTACCGTTTTGTATTAATTTTAATAAGATTGTGCGTGTTTTTTGTTTTTTTACTGCTTCATTAAAGAACGAATCAACTCGGGTAATATAAAGAAACAATATAAATATTTTGGTTTTTTTTTTATCGAAAAAATGTTCTTGTTTCTTTCGCTGCATACGCTTAACAACCGTTCCTGAGAGCACTCGGCTGTAGAAGCCGTTCCCTATGAACGACTCGTGAAAATTTTACTGATATAGTTGTTACGGGTTATATTTTTACTAATAAATAACTAGGTACACTAAACTTTTGCATTACTTTGGCTTGACTGTATTTTTTAGTAATGTAATGTTATGAACTAAAATAAATTATTTTTTGGCAATAAAAAAGGTATAAGATAGATCGGGCATTTTTGTAAAACATTTAATACAAATTCGGTAATTAAGCGGTATATAAAGTCAAAAAGAAACATAAAAACGTTTTGCTATTATATATTTATTAAAAACAACCGATGAAAATATAGATTATTTATTTTATTTTGTTTCAGAATAAATCCCAACTTCTGATGCTGATTTGGCTTCTTTTTTTTTTTTTTTTTTTTTTTTTACGCATGTTTAAGATAGGATATGAACCTAGTTTAGTTCCTAAGAAGCTAAAATAACGGCCGCTACGGTAAAATTAAAGTGAATCTCCACTTCTATTTGAACGATATTGGAATGCCTAAAGTAGTATAGGTCATGTGGTTTGAGCAAGAGCTAGATCCTAGGGCTTGGCGGGGTGGGGAAATATATGCGGGCGGGGGGTGGTACAGGAAGGGGCAGGGTTTGCTTTTACCCGCACAGCATCTATGACTCATAGTGGTAATTGTTACACTTGCTAGCCAAATTTCAGAGTAAAATCAAAATCAAAATGTTGGTCACTCGAGTGTTAAATCGTTTTTTTGAGTTATGAGTATGAAAGTTATGGTAAATATTTCTTTATCAACCATCAAAACTGTATATACCTAGCTTCAGAGCTTGAATAGCAGAGGGCATTTGTTTCACCTTTCCCCTTCTATGTCCGGCACATAGACAAGACTGACAGATTTTCAGTTGTATATATATATGAGACCCGAGGTTCTCAATGACGTTTTTGTAAAAAATGGCAGAAGGTCATGGTCATATACACACCGTACCGTGTAGAGTTAGAGACCTTTTCTAACCCTACTTTTGTTGCTGAACTTCTAGAAGCAATATGAAGTGAATAGAAGAGGGTATTGGTAGCTAAAAATAAATAATTGTTTTCGTTGCAACAAAAAAAGTTTTTTCTATAATCTATACTACTTCATAAGTTATTCATTCAGTTAATGTTGCAGATTCAGTTGATGTGTATTTTTTTTAATTATTAAGTCTATTTTACTTATTTTTCTCAGAATAAATACATCAAAACAATCATCAACGATTGTTGTGTTTTCATATTAAAAAAAAAAAAAAAAATTATCATGCACGGAAAGGTTAAACAGTATTCTATCCTGTAGGTGTCAGGTTATCCGACGGATTTCCTTATCACTTATCGATCCGATTTCTTATCAATACGCGCCCCCCCCCCCCCTACTCAATTACCTTGTCAACTACAGCTATTGAATCAGCTGCATATCCAATGTTGGAGAAGACCCTTAGCGTGTCGTCGAAGGGACCTGGTTGGCAATTAATCCTGGGTCACGCACAGTGCCATCCGAGGCTTGGTACTTCGGCTCGCGTGACGGGACGGCGACAAATAATATCCACTCTCTTCCGGAAGAACCTTCTCTGCTTCCAGAGCAGGTATTGTTTATCTGCATTACTTGAACATTAAACATTTTTCTTGTCAAGGCAGAAGGCGAATAAGTAAAAGACCAAACACAACATTATTGCTAACTTAGTAGAAATGGTTCTACATGTTTCGCTCCTTTGGATGCTTCTTCACGAGTCAATAAAATCGAGTATATTTCGGGTCTATTTCGGAAAAGTGGTGCCAGTTATGTTATCAGTAACTTTGATTATACTGTATTCCGGTGTGTTAAGGGCGCACCATAACTGAAATTCATGTAAATAGCTACATTCAGCTGTGTTTATAGACTCCTATTTAAGATATAAATAATTTCCAAACATGAAATTCTATTATCCAGAGAAAGCTTAGTCACTGAATTCAAAAACTATTATATTTTTATTATTTATAGATAAAAAGATTTCTCGGTACTTACGTATTAGGTTCAACGCAGGTTAAAGAACCGGCTCTCTGAGATCTCGATCATCACCGGGTCAGAGATCTGGATCAAGGCGTCGATTGAGTTTTTGGCATTGTGGCGACGGGATTAACAGCGATTTGGGTTGACTAGAGTTTCAATAAAACCTTGAGCGAGCGAAAACGCGTAGCACTTATGTCAATGGCACAATTGCTATGCGCTATATCGAAACTCTATACAATCCAACTAGTTCATAATGTAGATCAACGGTGGTTTTTCGGTGGATAATGGACCGATATGCAATTTAACGGTGCTTCCTTTGTTTCGGTGAAATAAACAGCTAACTAGGAAAACAAACCCTAAACTAGGAAATCGCGTAACAACAAAAAAAAAAAAGAAACACCAATCGCATAAAACACCAATTTACAAATGAATTGCGTTCTGAATAGAAAGGGAACGATAAGGTTACTAAAACAACAATGGTCAATAGAATTGCTTATAGGAATAGACCAATAGAAATGCGTTATCCATGATCCAGATCTCTGAACGAGACCCACGCCTTTAACCTGCGTTGAAGCTAATACATACGTAAGTACGGATTTCTTCATTGGCCAATAAAAAAAAAACATTAGTCAAATATTTAATTTCAGTTCTCTCATTTACCATCTCATTATAGTCCGTCGGCCCGTGACATTTTATGCAACGATTTTTAAGATTCTTCATTTTTTCACTATTGATTGTACAAGTCTTAACTAGAACAGTGCCGCTTGTCAGCTGGCTAGGTAGCGGTGGGTTTGGCTGCGGGGGCGTTGCAAACATAGGAAAAATATGAAAATGTGAAACGATTTTAAGATTCATGAAATTTCTTGGAGAGACACCTTATATTATACAATAATCATTGGCACTTGTCAGCTGGCCGGCCAGCGGTGGACTGCTTGTCAGCTGGGGGTCTAAACTTGGCAAAAATACGAAATTCTGAAACGATTTTAAGATTGCTGAAATTTTGGTGGTTACTAGTATTTGTAGTGAGATTAACGAAAGACATTGTCAGCTGCTCATATCTTGGTGGAAAACTTGTCAGCTGGGGGGGTATAAGCGCTGAGCACATGGCGCGCGCTCCGCTTTATACCGCCAGCTGACAAGTTTTCCACCCACATATAAGCAGCTGACAATTTGTTTCGTCAATCTTATTACGAATACTACCTACTAACAAAATTTCAGGAATCTTAATATAGTTTTTGACTATTAAATAGCGAAAGCATGCTTATATTGATTACAACTTCTGAATATATTGATCGTAAATGAATATTTTTATTATCAACGTTAAAATATATTATGTATTTGCATTAAGGTAAGATGAAAAAATATGTCAATTATTTGTATAAAATACTGTATTGGTAATAAAAAAGTATTATACAATTAATCATAATAATAATAATAGTATACTAAAGACACTTAATAATATAATAATAAAAAGAAAGTCAATCGTTTTCTGATTCTGACTCTGCACCTTCAGAATCATCACCCCCCCCCCCCCGCAGTAATTGTGTGGTCATCCTCTTCTTGGTGTCTTTCAGCTGAAAATACTAATTATTGTTATTGATAAAATGATTAAACGTTAATAAAGCATAGAAAATAAATAGTTTTAATATCTTCAGTGAATTGCTGACCCCGAATAATCATATCAACTACTCGACGGAATTGTTCGCCGTCAAACCATTTACAGGTTTATATATTATCTTCAATATCCCATCCGTAATCCAGAGGAGTTAAACTTGAAGGTTCTTGTTTGTTTATTTTAGATTTTAAACATCGTCGTATAGGTATTTTTTTTTTCAATCTACTTTACAGTAGATTTATACCAACTCGATATTAGAGGTATAGCCATCGGGGATCAACCATACAGGCTGCTAGGATTGCTAAAAGAAGCTCTAGACCTCTTAAGGATTGTTTAACTGTAGTGTGTATAGAGTGTCTGACACAGCAAACATACAGACAAACAGACAACAATAAATCATTGTTTTGGGTACAATTGCGTTGATAAAGGCCCCCAATAGTATTTTTACTCATATATCTTGCATGTACAAACAGCGATCCTTTAGAATTTTATTATATGTGAAGATAGGTTACGGCAAGTAGTGGTAAGTTGGTAAATCGGGTCCAGAATAAACCCCCCTCCTAATAAACCGATTTACTTTATTTTTACAACATATTTTTCTATTAATATGTCCACAAATGAATATCGAGTTTCGTCCGAGCTACTTTGGGTCCGGAGTAAACCCCTCCTCCAGATGAACCAATTTTTCTGGTTAAGGAACTCGTTAAATCATTTGCTAAGAGAATACTATATACAAAGTTTCGTTAAAAAAAAATCCTCTCGTGTGTATCGAATTAACGATAGTTCATGAAATGTTGCACGTGATTCTTTATATTGGCATAACTTTTTTATTTATGTACCGATTCGCATGAAACAAACACTAAATATTAAGTGAAACGTACCACAATATATTAGTGAATACTGCAACTAAATCGGATAAGCCGTTTCTGAGATTAGCGCGCACAGATAAACAGACAAGCAGGCAAAAATTTAAAAAATCATTGTTTTGGGTACTATTACATTGATAAAGGTCCCCAATAGTCTTTTTCCCCATCTTCCAGAAACAGACAGCGATCCGTTAGAATTGTATTTTTTGTATAGATTTGTATTAAGGTATGATGAAAAAATATATTATTTATTTGTATAAAATACTGTAAAAATTATTATATAATTTATTTATAATAATAATAGTTACCTAATAAAACTTTTTAATAAAAAGAAAGTCTGACTCTTCACCTTCAGAATCATTACTTTCGATATTTGTAGTGTTTGTGAGGTCATCCTGCTGTCTCTCATGTGAAAATACTAATTATTGGTATTGAAAAAATGATGAAACATTAATAAAGCAAAGAAAATGAATAATTTTAATATCTTGAGTGAATTACTGATCTCGAACAATCATTTCAACTACTGGAGGTAATTGTTTGCCATTAGATGTTAAAATTTGGATGAATATGGGAACGTGAACAAACCAAACTATTTAGATAATAATAACTTATTTTTAACATTAGGCGAAACACTGTGCCAAGCGTTGCCTGATTTTCACGCATTCAAAGGCAAAACTTTTTTATGTGCTATGTATTTTATACAAATAAATGATATATTTTTTCATCTTACCTTAATGCAAATACATAATATATTTTAACGTTGATAATAAAAATATTCATTTACAATCAATATATTCAGAAGTTGTAATCAATATAAGCATGCTTTCGCTATTAAATAGTCAAAAACTATATTAAGATTCCTGAAATTTTGTTAGTAGGTAGTATTCGTAATAAGATTGACAAAACAAATTGTCAGCTGCTTATATGTGGGTGGAAAAGTTGTCAGCTGGCGGTATAAAGCGGAGCGCGCGCCATGTGCTCAGCGCTTATACCCCCCCAGCTGACAAGTTTTCCACCAAGATATGAGCAGCTGACAATGTCTTTCGTTAATCTCACTACAAATACTAGTAACCACCAAAATTTCAGCAATCTTAAAATCGTTTCAGAATTTCGTATTTTTGCCAAGTTTAGACCCCCAGCTGACAAGCAGTCCACCGCTGGCCGGCCAGCTGACAAGTGCCAATGATTATTGTATAATATAAGGTGTCTTTCCAAGAAATTTCATGAATCTTAAAATCGTTTCACATTTTCATATTTTTCCTATGTTTGCAACGCCCCCGCAGCCAAACCCACCGCTACCTAGCCAGCTGACAAGCGGCACTGTTCTAGTTAAGACTTGTACAATCAATAGTGAAAAAATGAAGAATCTTAAAAATCGTTGCATAAAATGTCACGGGCCGACGGACTATTAGTAGAGCACTACAGTACCATGCTAGAGGAGTAGAGTACAAAACTTGGGCGCGCACAAAAGATTTTATCTTCTATAGTCGTCATTCAAAGATTGGATTTGAGATCCCAGACTGTCCCTAGGCCTACCTAGAATTCATTTATTCATGGGTACCTGCAATGGGGAAAAACATGCGGTCGGTGCATGTTACTGTACTATCTTCCAAGTCACTCATTAGTATCTTCCTAGTGTGCATTATGGTACCGGATACATCTTCCCCTCTAGCCCCTTGTGGCCTGTTACGAGAATAATGTTTCTTTTTCGTATTTACCACATTTATCTATTTTTCATGATATGTGATCGTTTTAATAAATTGATGATTATGATAGTTTGGGCATTCCCACGATTATTCACTCATCTTTTGTGTACACACGAAAAATGTTTGAGATTCTGAGTAACAATTTATTTTAATATTAAACACTAACTATCAACCATAGATGGAAAAAAAAATATATATTTAGTTTGCCCTTTCTAGATTTCTAAAGTAGTCAAAAATAGTTTATATATATATTATTTGATTACATGTGCTTACCTCAAGTTATGTTAGGAATATAAAGCTGACAACTTTAAAATGTAATATCACAAGTATGTAAATCTATTCAGATTTATTCATTAAATTAATTGAAAAATTAGTCTCAAACCATTGAAGCTTCTGGTTTATTCATTGAAGGCAAAATACCACCTGTAGGCAGATAGAATGGGGAATTATAATATTATCGCCATCATTTATAAGTATTTATAAGTTTTGGCGGTTTAAGGTATTATTCATGGAGAACGTTGGTTTTATTCAACTTACCACAAGCTGAAATTTCCATTTTTCAGACGAAACAGGTTGAGTTTACTGCGTTCTCCTTAAAATAAATTCTTCCTTTGACTTTGTAGGTGGTTTCTCCATTTTCTATTTTATTTTTTTAAGTAAGTAACAATAAGTAATAAATGTAACTAGAGTGACAGAATAATAAAATATTGTTTTAGTTATAGTAGTTAGAAACAAAAACATGACTAATAGAAAATAAAACGTGTAAAAATATTTAAATACATCTGCTATTTCCCTAGTTTATTTTCCTTTCTTTCTTCTGCACTATTTCTCCTTTTTATTTTTGATTTAAGGAAACTTCATAGCTGTTCTGTTCTGCTATTACTTCTTGTTCTTTTTTATTTGAGGAAATTTCACCGCTGTTCTGTTTTACTATTATTTTTAATTTAAGGAAATTTCATAACTGTTCACATCCACAATTACCTTTTATTATTGCTGATTTAAGGAAACTTCATAGCTATTCTGTCCTGCTATTACTTCTTTTTATTCTTTATTTGAGGAAATTTCACCGCTGTTCTGTTCTACTATTATTTTTAATTTAAGGAAATTTCATAACTGTTCACATCCACAATTACCTTTTATTATTGCTGATTTAAGGAAACTTCATAGCTGTTCTGTCCTGCTATTACTTCTTGTTATTCTTTATTTGAGGAAATTTCACCGCTGTTCTGTTCTACTATTATTTTTAATTTAAGGAAATTTCATAACTGTTCACATCCACAATTACCTTTTATTATTGCTGATTTAAGGAAACTTCATAGCTGTTCTGTCCTGCTATTACTTCTTGTTATTCTTTATTTGAGGAAATTTCACCGCTGTTCTGTTCTACTATTATTTTTGATTTCAGGAAACTTCATAGCTGTTCTGTCCTGCTATTACTTCTTGTTATTCTTTATTTGAGGAAATTTCACCGCTGTTCTGTTCTACTATTATTTTTGATTTAAGGAAACTTCATAGCTGTTCTGTTTTACAATTACTTGCAATCATTTTTGATTTTAGGAAACTTATCATAGTTTTTCTGTTCCAATATACTTGTTTTCATTTTTTATTTGAGAATTCTTAATTGCTGCACTGTTTCACTGATGCTTGTCATCATTTATAATTTAAGGAACCTTCATAGCGGTTCTGTTCCACTATTTGTGTTCCTTTGCATGTCACTATGAAGAAATAACTTCAACCCATTTCCTCTCTGCACAACATAACATAAATATTTGATATTCGTCCGGCCCAGAGCCTCATTAAGCTCCTATATGATGAAACAATTGGGGGTAGTTAAGGGGATGTATTCATGTTAATTTCATGCAGATTGGCGGGGTGTAAACTCCTCTTAACAACAATTACACTGACCTCTTAATTTGCAACCCGAATGTTAAATTGTTTAGCTCTATTGATCTATATTCTCTACCTGTTTAGCTTTTGTATGCCTAATTATAAACATAAATCAAATGCTTCCCCAAAATACATTAGTATGTAGAAAATGTATATGTAATGTATTATCATAGTCCTTGAATACATCTTAAGCGTCTCTGTATATATATATATATATATATATATATATATATATATATATATATATATATATATATATATATATATATATTTCTGATTTTTTCTGATTTTTCAAGATAATGTGTTTTATTTTTATTAACGGACATCAATGCCTGGATGGGTGCCCGTTCCCCCTGTAACAACATTTTCCCAGACTGTGTTATTTTCTTTCGAGATGTTTTCCCGAAGCACGAATAATCTCTTGCAACTGTTTCGAACAATGTGTGTTGTACAAATCTAGGATTTCATTTAACATAGATCAGAATATCTGTCAATATTGTCCTCATGCAAATAGAAATTTGTGTACACAAATATAAATTTCGAAGGAAAACGTCTAATACAGGAATACAAAAATTATCAATTTAAAAAAAACAAAAAACAACAACAACTAATATACTAGCTACTCAATTTGGAATATAGTCACTACTAGAAAATAATAATAATAATAATGAATACTCACGAAAATTAAAAAAAGGATTTTGCTCTGGACAAGTGTAAAAAAACAAAAACAAATAAAAAAACAAAAACAAAAAAAAGAACAAATGATTTTTTTCTCTTTTCTTTGCCATTTAAAAATTAGCTTATTATTAAAAATACTGTCCTTGTTTGGTAACTGAATTTGATATTTTTTTAAAGGATTGGCTTGGGGAGCGAGACGAATGTCTGATCAACATCAAAGATTTTACCCTTTTGTTAGACATTTCGTATATATATATATATATATATATATATATATATATATATATATACATATATATATATACACATACACATACACATACACACACACACACACACACACACACACACACACACACACACACACACACACACACACACACACACACACACACACCATTTTACACTTCATTACATCCTTTTGATTAAAAAAATTGATATTTTCAGCTTTCTTAACACTGAAAAAGATTTTTAGAATGTAGAAATTTAAGGAAGACATATAGAACTATGTAATTGAATTTTCTGCATTCTAAAAAGCTTGTTCGGTGATAAGAAACTTGAAAAGGTGACATATTTAAAAAATCTAACTTATATTTAAAACATTATTGCTCAAAATGATTAAGTATTTTTTGTTTTCGAAATTCTCTTTCGTTCTATTATTAGCACAAAATTGAAAAAAAAGACATTTATTTAAATTAAGCACATAAGAGTAAATCACTTAAGAAGTTGAATCCCCGGGAATGGGTGAGGATGTGAACACCTTGGGCATCCAATAAAAATCTAAAACCCATAAAAAAAAAAAAAAAAGTCTATCCCGTATAGCCGTATAAACTATTGGCAGGCAATTAGATAAAGCCAAGAAGTTAGAAACAGAAAAAGAAAACATGAAAGAGATGAAAAACAAAAAATGTATTTGAAGCAAACGTAATGGACTCCTAAGGCTGGAAATGTTTAAAAACAAGCCAGCCGCAGAAAAAGCTGGAGTAATAAAAGTTTAATTCATCATATATTTGCATTCATTTTGGAACATTCCTTTATTTCAACAAAATTAGATTTCCCACCGAGTGGTTTCCATAAATATAATTTTCCTCTGGATTTGCTAGGAGCACCCCTTTCGGAATTTATTCGCCCTGCCTCCTTCTACTCTACTTCTAACCCCCACCACACCTACTTTCACCCCCACCACACCTACTTTTACCCTCTCCACTCCTACTGCTACCCCCACCCCGCTCACCCGAAAGGCCAATATCACAGCCTTATAGTACTTTGTATAATATACAATGCAAATTGTTCTTCCTCTTCCTGCGGGTGTTAACAGTTAACCAAACCCGGACAGCCATATTTTTAGTGCCTCATTCGCGGCCCCTCTTTGAATAAAATACGTAAATTCGTTTCTATCTCCTGTATTTAGGGTAGCTTTTCTGCTCGCTTTCCACTGCTCGACTTTACTCTTTCAGGTTTATACCTCCTTTCTAAAAAAAGAAAAGGAAAAACCAAAATTTATTTCCTCTGTTGAAAACCATTTATAATTTATTTTTTTCTATTTTGTTTGTTGTATAATATATACACGATATCAACATAATGTTGCTAATGTTATTCTTCGATTCCCCTTATTTATGAAAGATTAGTAGTTAAATTAGTAAGCATTGCTGAGATACATGACAGTGTGTCCAATTCTTAATCGTCTCAAATTGTGTCTTGAGATGAGGTTTTCCATGCCTAGGTATTGGATTTAATCTCCCTCAACTTTTTTTTCTTATTTTGAAGCCATTTGTATTGCCACTTTAAGAAGATAGGATACTTTAGATACATGTATATGATGGTGGGATGTTCGAGTAATGAATGCCTTCTTTAATTGCTTGTTTTGCTGCCAGATACGCTTTGTTCACATGCCATTGTTTTATTGTTCCACTTGGTTCGAATTGCAACGGCAATACCTGAAGAGGTTGTCTTGTATCCAACTGAATTGTTTGGCTTAGCTCTAGAATTGAGTGTTTAAGATTAGCTATAATTATAGCTGGCATGAGCAAAGTTTATCTATTTATTTAGATCTGGAATCACGAGGCCAGATGATTTATTTTATTGATAACTAGCTATTACCCAGTGTGACATGCTACACCTACTTTCTGCCTATGACTCTCCCCGTATCAAGATCTACCTGTATACCTAGTTACGCCAAAATCGATCAAACGGTGTGAATTTGTTTATATCTGTCTAGTAATTCGTAAAACAGCCATCAGTGGCCAGCCCCACAGCAATTAATAAAACAGCCAACAGAGGCCAGCACCACAGCCTGCGAGTAGTTAGCTCTTATGAAAGAAAGGCCAGTGCTCCTTAGTTAGACAGTGACTGTTGATATAAAATTGAAATAAACTGCATTACATGATTATATAATGACGTAAAGTCATCAATGAGTTCGAGTTGTTCTAATTATCAAGAACATCAACAAATAAATTTGAGACATTATTCAAAATGGCCGTCAGAATCTGAATGGTTCTTCAGTATAGCCAGTTTTTATTAAACAAAACCAAATTTTAAAATTTGACTATTTTGACCTAGCCTAGGATATTCTCCTTATCAAGGCCTACCTGTGTGCTAGGTTTGGTCAAAATCGGCCAAACGGTCTAGATTTGTATAACGAAGTTCCTTATACAAATAGCTGTCCGTTTGTCTGTGTGTTCCTTAAAGGAACAAACAAGCAGACACGTGATTTATATATATATAGATGACGCTCCTCGGTATTTGTGAACAACATCCTTTCCCACTTACAATTAGTCAGTTAATGCATTAAACATTGCCACTGCAAAAAACATCTTAAGTGAGTATGTAAACTTGGTTGAAATCTTAAACAGATGGGCAATAATAGATGCAGAATTGGATTCAGAGAGCACTTGCCTCCGTAGCTATCCTGCAGATTGCATTGTGTCACGCACCACAAATTCGGTTTTCCTCTGCACTTTTTTCAAGAGAGCGTTGTTTCCATCCTCTTAGCCCCATGTAGAGAACAGCCTCGTTGTAATTGGCTCAGGTATTATTCCTAGCGCCTGTACACGTCCCATGCCGCCTGGGCGAGCGATAACCCCCCCCCCCCCCCCCTAGAGTAAGGGCTAGACAGAAGCACCGCCATGAGCCCGTGTGCAAGGGTCGGCTTGGTGGTAGTTTGTAATTACTTTTTGACTAATTAGCCGGCTCGACATTGTCCAGATGGCCTATTCACTGAGAGCTACTCATTACCTGATGAGCTTTTTTCCAGAGCTTCGTGCTTGAGGGGCGTTTTCCACTCGACTCCAGCCTTTCTTTGTACCAACCGCCACTTGTACTCCAGAGAGTTTTCTTCAACCTACTATTTTCAGCTGTATCGAAGTTAGCAATTTTTTGCTCAAAAAAAAAAAAAAAAAGACAAAAAGAGATTCTCCCCTGAAATGGTAAAGCCTGTGCTCTTTCAACTGAGAAAAAAAGAATCTCATTATATTTTCTACACTTCTTCTTGTTTTGTATTTTAACAAATTATGAGAAACTTTCAACTCAAGAAAGTTCAATGAACATTAATTAATATGTTCATCAGCACTATGTGTTTCAAACATTTAGGTGCCTCTTCAAAAACAATAAACTAAATACATATACAACAAGAGTGCTAAGACACACTTCCTGCTACAACCCTGAAGTGGATTCGTCTTCTGAATTGGTCCTTGTAGTGGAAAGTTAACCTACGTACAATTTAGTTGTACTTTTTGTTGTTAGCTCTTGAACAGATATGTAATGGTGAGAAACATGTAGGACATTATTAATACTTACCATTTTAGAGTTTACCACACATGAATGATCTTCTATTTTTGTTTTATTTTTCCTTGTAGAGCATAAATTTATTAATTATAGTCTTATTAAAAGTGTAGTAAAGTGTAGTATTTTTGTTAGCTTTGTAGATCTATTATTTTCCTTGGATTCTACAAGTTGATAGAGAAAATTAACTTATTGGCGGCTCAAATGTACATAAATAATACAAGAAATGCATACGCCTACTTAGAAGAAATTTTTCATTTTTTTTTAACTAGGTATTTATGTTATACAAAGTAATTTTCACTTTAAACAAGATATTCCCTGAATTACAAAATAACATTACAAAAAATATAAAAATAAGTCCAAAAAAATTGTACGATAAATATTCTATAGCTTTAGAAACGGTTGGGGTCGAGAATCACTCACTGATATTCGACTCATGTTATGGAGGACCTGAGTTCAAAATTTAGCCGCCCAGTGAAACTTTTATCGTCGTCGTTCGATGATCGGAGGCTGGGTGCTAAACCCTCTGTAGGCCCACCCAGCCTATAATGTATACTTGCAAAGGGGAAGATGAATCAGATACGAGGCTGCAGCATAGTACTGGCTATATTATTGACTAGCGTGTCCTATGGTCATGAACGAGATTAAAATAAATAATAATTTAAATTTTAACTTCCATTATAATTAAAACAAAATAGGATTAAAATAAAACATTTGTTGGGACTCTGAGCAGTTCGTTAAAAAAAAAAAAAAAAAAAAAAAAAAATCAGTCCCGTAACAGGCCACGTGGGCCCTGAGGGGCAGATACTATAGAGGTATCTGATTCATGACCATACGGCACACTAGGGAGATAGTGTGGACAGTACTATGCTCCGGCCGCCTGATTTTCCCCTAGGCTGCTTCGACTGTCTAGAGTCATTAGCACCCAAGGTATCCATTATTAAATTAATTAAAGGCTGGGTTGGCCTAGGGACGGCCAGGGAGCCCGAATTTAACCCATGAACGAACACACTAGAAGAAAAAATCTTTAGTGCTTGCTCGGGATTTGAACTCAGGCCTCCAGCTTATTAGTCCAGGGCTCTACCACTGAGCTAACCTCGCCCCCTGAGCAGTTTGTTACCAAAAGATTATTTCGTTATCAAATAATAAACAGTTAAATTGTAACAGCATTTTGATATTATGCTTTAATTAATTTTTCATTCTTTACTTTTGAATTTTAAATTGTAAAAAATTCTTTTCAGACATAAATGCCTAATTAATGGGTACTTTTCACAAATATATATCAGAGACAAAGAGGTGTTAGTTAGACACAATTTACAGGAAGTATAAATTATCCTCCATATACTCGGAGTTTTTTTTTTCCTTAAAAACACGATGGAAAAAAACGTGGATTTGAAACGAAAGAAGAAATATTCTAAAGCAGCAAAACGACTCCAAGCCGAAAGTCGTTGTACAGAACTCAGAATGCCAGAGAGTAGGCGATTCATTTGGTGAAATTAATTTTCGTTGGAATTGTGGATTGGGCAAAAAAAGTTTAGGATTGCCATTTTGCTGTAGTAAAAAGGTAATTAGAGGGCTGATGGGCAGAGGAGATTCGCTAATGCTATTGGTACTTTGCATTCCTCTCACGTCGCATGCTCCAACATTATAGCACAAACAATTAAAATCGTCGAAAGCTTAGATTTTTCATGATTTTTTAAAATTATAGGCTTATTCTCCTCCTACATCCCGGCTTATTATACCAGAGCACACTGGAACGAAATGCCAATTTCTTGGGCATGGCTTTCTAAGTGTTAGAAAACTAAGAAAGGGAGTACACAGTGGTGGGGTACGGATTGGCAAATTTTTTTCTGGTGATTCTGCATCGAAAAATAGTCGACACATGTCGGAGCGTTGCGTCCAATGCGCCTTAGGAGCCGAGAAATAAAATAAAATACAGTAGGACCTCCATTATCCGGGGTAATGACGGGGAGGGTGATCCACGGATAATCGAAAACCCCGGATAATAGAAATACAATATTTTATTGACTAAATGTGCTGGACTATAAGGTTATAAAGAAATCCTTTGTACAAGATGTCATGTAAACCTTCTTATTTACATTGAGAAATGTGTATGTAAACGTTTTATTAATTAATAATTAGAGAACTATTCCTCACAAATGCGGGATCAAAATGATCCCGCATTTGTGAGGAATAGTTCTCTATCTTCCCATCGCCCTGATGAAGGCTTGAAGTTCAAGCCGAAACGTCGGAACAATAAAACCATTTTTATGATAAAATGTAGTTTTATTAAGTAGCAGTGACCGAACCCCGACAATCCCTACCTTGCATCATCTACGGTCAACGATCTCCTCTCAATAATTTATATTTCGTAAAATAAATTCAAAAATATGCTCACGTTTTCAAGTAAACTAGTATTATACATTTTTTACACTAAAAATAATTGAAGATTTAAAATCTGCACCCCAAGAAACCCTAATTGGCAAATATCATCGAAAACAAAAAATAATAATTTTTTCCAGTCCGGAAGGGACTAAAAATTTGTAAGAAAAAAAGTAACGTGGCGCTTTAAAATTCAATACCCCCTCTTGAGATAATCCGATTTTTACGTATTTGGATTCGAATTCAGTGACCCTCAAAACCATGGAAGCTCTAGTTATTTCTTTTTGAACCACTTCATAAGAACTCTGACCTTCAAGAGCTCTTAAACCTGTCTGTGCGATTCTGTATATGTATAGTGAATTTGGAAAATGCCACTTTTTTTTGTGCCTGTTTTTTTTTTTTTTTTTTTTTTTTTTTTTTTTTTTTTTTTTTTTTTTACGGCGCATCAACAAATCTTGGCTATTAGCGCCGACATCCAGGGTGCAGCCAGGAATTTTCTCGGCGAGCCCTGAGATGAGAAAATTTCTGGCGCCGGTGGGGATCGAACCCACCATCTCCCGCTTATGAATCTAGCGCGCTAGCCACTAGCCCACGGGAGACCCTATTGTCACTTCATATTTTTATGTTTCTCTCTTCGGAGACTGATGGCTAGTCCTCGACAGTACGTTTAATAGCTGTGTTTATTCATTAGATATGTGCTAAAAGTTTGACTTTTTTTTGGTGCTTTGCAAATTTGAACCATAACCACTACAAATCCCCAAATTTTTGTAAACACACAGCGATAAGACGCGGATCTAAGAGATAGGCTAACAACTTGTCTCCCACCCTTGCTACTATATATATGTATATTCTATCTGATCTGCATAATTGTATTGGCACTGTTTCCAGTTTTGCGTCTACCCCTCTCCTTCCGGCCACATCCCGGATAAACCAGATCATTCTGTTTTCCCAACTTTTCCTATGCTGAAATTAGCATTTATATTCATTATTGCCGGCAGATTTTAGGGCGGTTCCTCCCTCCCTCCATAGGGAGGAAACCCGCTTTGAGGTTGACCTCATAAGCGTAATTCGGAAGAAAGTAATCGTAACGTTTACGTTTTTGAGTTCATATGCTTGCAAGTACTCGTTTTATAGGTTTATTCACGTAGAAAAACGAATGAAAGCATTTTAAAGGCGGTAGAAAAATCTTTCGTTTAATTTGAAAGGTTAAGTTCGTTAATCAGCAGAATCCGTTCATTGGAACATGGCTTTTGGAGCAAAATTCACGCGAAAAAAAATCGTTACGCTTATGCTTGCAAGTGCTTGTTCTAGGCTTCTAGCCTAGTAAAACGAATAAAACCATTTTTAAGGCGATAACTTTAACCATTTCCGAGAAAATTGGAATAATATTTGTTAAATAAAGTTTTTGGTTTGGCTACTTAAAATCATGGGATTTAGTTCAAATATTTTCTGCATGTTCAAAATTCATCAAAACTAAAATGTTTAAATTTTGGTTACCCTTGGTGTTAAGGAAGGATTAGAATAAAATATTTTATTAACCGACATGAAAAGTTTTCGGAATATCTCGACAACGGTAAGGAAATTGTGGTAAGCGGAAGGTTACCATTCAAAAGTTTACTATATTCTCTTCAAAAAAGGTTCTGAAGGCATTTAATGCCAGTCGGAGAAATAAGTGCTTAAAACTTCAAACATGTTTATTCTGTTCTTTTGAACGGGTATTCGTCATTGTTTAACTCAATTTTTAATTGTTTGTTGTTTTATTTTAAACTGCATTTATATGTAAAATTGGAAATATATTAAAAGAAGAAAAGGTAATGAGAAACGTTTTGCTAATAGTGTTTTCCTAGAGCGAACTTTGAGAACGCCGGGGTAATTTTTCCAGTTAAAAATATCCTTGCCATCGGTTACGTATCTGGGGCCATAAATGTATTTCACGAAGGGTCTAAGTAAAATAATAATAGTTTCTATTTCAAGCTTTCCAAATGAAACTAAGGCTAAGAACAGAACCGCACTAAGATGACGCGATTCCTGGGAATCGGACTTTTTTTAGATGTGTATATTTATTTTTTAACCTTATAAAGCTGCCAAAGTGCATGCCGAAACGTCCGAAATATGGATTTTTCTGAAACTGGACGTTTTTGATCAGCCGAATTCTTAACACCTCGAAATCTAACTATCTGGAGCTTATTAAAAAAAATTAAGAATCAATGGAAAATATGTTTTGGCTCATGTTTTTCTTATGAAAGCTATTTTGTTGCATTTCTACAACCCATTTCATTTAATGGTTATTTTTTTTCGTTCTACTTGGAAGTTCCTGACTGAATATTTTCTTTCTCTAAATAAAATAGAAACACGGCTGAATTCTTTGGTAATTTGCCCAATGATAACTGTCGTAAGGATGTTAATAATTTATGTTTTTTTATATGAGCGAAAATACAGTTTCATACGAAGAGAATACAAGGAAGTATGGAGGCCAGAATAATGTTATAAAAATGGATTGCCTTTAAACGCACAAAATAAAAGGGCGAACTGATCTATTGTCGGAAGCCTTTTTCCATTCATTACATCTGACTAAGCTTGTAAAGATCCCATGAATACAAGACAGGCTAAGATAGGCCGAGGGGTTGCTGCGGGGTTTGATGGGATCCGAACTGACGGGAAATAAAAACAAGTATAAAAGGATTGAAAACCTATTATATTCCACGTATCGATGATGGCTTACTCTTCATCATAAAGGCTGCTTATAACGCCCTGGCTGCCTTTGAGGTGACCGCCCCCACCCCTCGTCGAAGAAGAAAACTGATTTCGAAAGTTAAATTACCTTTTGGTTCTCTGAAGGGTTGGAAGGTATTGACAGGGTCCCAAGTTTGGGGTCCTCTGTGTTCTTATTTATTCTGGTTGGGGCACAACTCTTTGGATGAAGGGAGGATGTCTCCGCTGTACGAATTTAGAACTCGTAATAGGAAAAATTTTCTCCTTTCCCCTTTGTTTTTTTTTTTTCTTGTTTACAAAAATAACCATTTTTCTTTCGGTCGTTTTACACTGTTTTAATGAGCAGACAAGGGTATAGTCGGTTATTGGGTAAGAAAAACAGTCAGATTTTCGGGGAAAAAAACCATATTTAAAGCATTTCAGCAGTAAATGCGTAGGGTGTGGTTGATAACCAAGAGATACAGGTTAGTTAATCATAGTTAAATTTGTCAAATTTACTTCATGGTCTCCTAACCATTATTTTCTGGTTGCCTTACCCCCAGGCTTCCTAAAGAAGGCTGCCAAAAAGCATGGCAAAACGTCCAGAATATATAATTTTTTGAAAATCTGATGGCGAACTATTTGCATATAATAATATTTTAATGAGTAAACCCTAAGTTGTCGGAATGGAAGGTTATTATTATTATTTTTTTTAATCAGGTGCATTATTTAAAACATTTATCATGGATCGAGAAAACGGAAAAATAACCTGTCAACATTTACTGAGGATGAGAGTGCTTCATCGCATTAATGCACAGTATAAAAGGATCACTTAAAGCTTAGAGGCAAAACTCGTGCTTTTGAGAACTTTTCGAAGAATCCAAAATCTTCATCGACCCTACCTACAAAAAAGACCTCCTAGTACGAAAAAGTACCCTCAAATATATATATATATATATATATATATATATATATATATATATATATATATTTCTATTACAAACAAGTCATAGAAACATGCTTGCATTTTCCATATAGTGTTTCCCTGAAAAAAACAAAAATCATTGCTAATTGCAATTATACACAACCGAAACTATCAAAATTTATGGGGACTTTTTCTGTTCGAAATCTAGGGAGCTTTCGAATGGATAATTTACCACCACTTTCCTCCCTTTATGGTGATATCTACAAAATTTAGGTAAATGAGCAGTTTGAACTACTTAATTATGTTAATGGAATTTTTGCTAATACTTCAGTTCCAAATTTTTTTTTTTCACATCCAGGGTACAGCGAGGAATTTTCCCAACGAGCCGTGGGATGAGAAAATGCCTGCCGCCAGTGGGAATCGAACCCACCATCTCCCGCTTATGAATCTAAGGTGCTAGCCACTAGTCCACGGGAGACCCCTTTCAGTTCCAAATGTTACCGATATGTATATATATATATATATATATATATATATATATATATATATATATATATATATATGAGGGTCCGTGTAAAACCCATTAGTATTATGTGTAGTATTACTAGTATCTGCAATGTACTCTGTTATAGGAAGAGCTCAGCTGTAAAAGCACTCAAATTATTATTACTTTTTTTGTTATTATTTATTCTTTTATTAAATCTGTTGCTCCTAAACCATTATTTTTCAGTACAGTGAAATAAATACACAATGAAAATAATGATTTTTCAAACCTGAACTCCATAAAGAAGTTCTAATTTTTTTTCTTTTTGGCTTACATGTTAATTGATTTAAGAAAAATGTCACCTAATTTTGAAGGATTAGAGAAAATTTAAATTGAAGAATTAATTAATTCAGACAATCGATAGATTGTTAAAGTTATTGACGTCGGTAATTGGTAAGTTATCAGTAAGTACTCTTAGGGATTAAGGGCGCTAAAGCAATTTAAAAATTGATGAAACTTTTCTCCATTACCTGATGTAATCTTATTTCCTCCCTCCCCCCCTCCTTTAAGCCGAAAGAAACAAAGTACCAACAGAACTTTTTTAAGGCTTAGGAAAAGCTGTGTAGGAATTATTAATTTATCTTCTTTTCTAAGCTGTACTTCGATTACTTATCAATGCAACGTTCCAATTTTCTGGGCTAATATTGTCCGGTAATACCTGGAATTTATAAATTAACCCTTTGGCCGCTACATTCAGGACCTTGGCGGAGAAAGGGTGAATTTGAAAGATAGACTTTTTTTAAATTTTATTTTCTGAGTCTGAGAGATGTAGGTAACCCGATGCTTCGCCTTGTTTCTCTGGTTCGCCTTTAGTTCTTTCACAGTTTCAAGTTAAAGTGAAGAGCACTATCATCTATGAAAAAGTCAAATGTCGCAAAGGCGAATCCCGGGTCTAAAACTGCCCTCCTAGGATTTTTTTTTACCCATAAATCACTCGTATAAATTATAATAAAAACATTGATTTTCAATTGCATACTTAATATAATCCTTTGCCATCCTGAATCACTTCTCGAACTTAGACTTCGACTTCCCAACATCCGGATTTCGTGATCCACCCTTTCTGTTCCAAGGTCCTGATATAATTTATCACTCGTGCGTTGTGCGGGTTTCGTGGAATTCATTTGGCCCGGGCTGCACGTTTCATGGGGAAAAATGTTCTTCCACAGGCAGTTTTCTTTTCAGAGATTTTTTTTTTTTTTTTTTTTTTTTTTTTTTTTTTAAGAGAACTCAAAAACGTTCAGAGGCCTTATTTGTTACGAGTTTCAAGCTCTTCTACTATCATATCGTCGATACAAAAGCAAACTAACGAATATGAAAAAATGCATCTTTCATTGTCCAATTTTTAATAATTTCTGCTGGACTTATTTACGGCAAATTCTTCAATCTGACTTCACTCTATTAAAGGGAAAGTATTCCACTATCAAAAGGTCAAATCTGCCGAATATTTGACTGTCCGAAAAAAAGTTATGAATAAATACTTTTCCACTCTGAAAAGTGTTGATTTTCATATTCGTTAGTTTGCTTTTGTATTGACGATATATATGCATTATAATGGTAGGGCGGTAAGACGAAGAAGTTAATTTTTATTCTTGAAGAAAGTGGCAGAAGTTGCTCCCAAAATTGTTTAAAACATTAACTTATATTAGCGGCGTTTCGAAACTGCTCGATTTTTCCCCTCCTTCACCTTCAACTAACATATTGTAGCGGAGCTTGTTTTAAATCATATTTTTCCGCGGGAGAAAAGCCCGCTGCACTAAAGTTTTAATGGAGCTTTCCCGCGGGAATAATTTTTACCGTTAGAGTTTTGTGAGTTAGTATCCAGATAGTGAGCAGATAACCGGAGGATTCGGCATCTCAGCAGATTAAGCCAAGTGTCGTTCTCCTAGCAATTTGTATCCTGCTGCCTGCTCCGAGAGATCCACCAAAACCAGCCCAACATCTCGGTGCACTAGGATTTATCCGCAAGTACTGAACTTTTTACTAGATTTAAGGCAGCTTGCGATAACCCTAGGTTACCTTCTCAAGTCAAGCAGTACCAGCGAGATCCAAGCTCCCGGCTAACAACTCTCCGCATGGAGATCCGCACATCATCTCCAGTGACGTCATACCGTACTATTGAACTCCGATAACTATGATTCTAATTTATGAACACTTTTTATTTATGAACAATTATTTATTTCAATTATTAATTGACAGTGTCATTTTATTTATTTATTGAAGTTTAATTTTATCATTTTATTTATTCAAGAGGAATATACTTATTATTTTATGAACACGCCCATTATTTATTTATTCTTTGTTGGGACCTTCTGACCAATATACAGACAATTAATTAACCCCAACAAGTGGTGACCCCGATAGTGTTTATTGTTTTGGTTTTTTTTTTTAAATAAATTGTCAGCATGCCAGATGAGCAGGAGCAAGTCAAGCCGGACATATCTGCCTTCGCAGGCCCCACGTCGCGTCTACCCGGATTTTATAAATCAAACCCCACGCTATGGTTCTTGCAAGCAGACGCAGTTTTCGCTACGTCAAGAGTGACGTCTTCACAAATTAAATTCCAAGCCGTCGTGGCTGGGCTTGAACTTGACGTCTTGACGCAGGTGGCGGACCTACTCACCGGTAACTACGAAGATCCCTATAAACAGTTGCGTGACCGGTTGATTACAATTTATGGTGAGTCCGAGGCGCAGCGGATTAAGAAGCTACTGCAGGACACACAGCTAGGGAGTCAACGCCCATCGCAGCTATATCGCCAGATGCTACAGTTAGCGGGATCTACAATCAGCCAGGAGATGGTTTTAACACTGTGGCGCAGAAATCTTCCTCCGCGTGTGCAGGAAATTTTAGCGGCCACCAAACAAGAAGACGTGGACGCACTAACTTCTGTCGCGGACAAAATAATGGAGGTTGAGCGACCAGAAGTCTACGCAGTCTTAACACCCGTAGCATCAACACCAGGTGATCCCATCACAAACGCAGCCATCATGGAGGAGCTGAGGCGTCTTCGCGCTGAGGTAGCTGATCTTCGGCGGCGAACAAGATCTTCCAGCGGTAGTCGACGGGACTCTTCTCGGGAGCGTGGTCGCTCAAAGTCCCCAGGCCGGAAATTTTGCTTTTCCCACAGGAAATTCAGGAGCAGGGCCATGAAATGCACACCGCCTTGCGACTGGAAATCTCAGGAGAAGGAGGATTTTTAGAGGGGCCAACGGAACAAGCGGCAGCCGTTGAAGCCCACCCACAACGCCGCCTGTTCATACTTGACAAACGGACAGGACTGAGATTCCTTGTGGACACTGGTGCTTCCATCTCCATTCTGCCTCGCGATCCCCGCAAGCATCGGGAAGCATCTGAATACACCCTCGTTGCCGCGAATAACACCCCTATCACCACATACCTATTGCTTCTCAGGACGTAGAAAAGACAGCAGTGATTACTCCTTTTGGCCTGTTCGAGTTTCTGCGGATGACTTTCGGCCTGAAGAACGCCGCGCAGACCTGGCAGCGATTCGTAGATTCTATGCTCCGAGATCTCCCATTCGTCTTCCCGTACTTGGATGATTTCCTGGTGGCATCTACAACTCCCGAGGAACACGAGAACCATCTACGAGAAGTCTTTAAGCGTTTGGACGAATTCAATCTGTCACTAAACGTCGGAAAGTGCATCTTTGGTCAGCGAGAGGTGGACTTTCTCGGATATAAAGTCGACGCCCAAGGTATTTACCCACTTTCAAACAAAGTGCAGGCTATCAAAGACTTTCCTCGCCCCGAAACCATCTGCCAACTCAGGCGTTATCTGGGTATGCTAAACTTTTATAGGAAGAGCTTACCTCATGCCGCACATACCCAGGCACCTCTAAACCAACTCCTGCATAACGCCAAGAAGCGAGATAAGACGCCAATCGTTTGGACACCCGAGACCGCCGAAGCCTTCGAGAAGAGCAAGTTGAGCCTAGCAGAAGCGGCAAAGCTAGCACACCCATCGGCTACCGGCGAGCTTTCTTTAGTTTGCGATGCTTCAGATCATGGTATAGGCGCAGTCCTTCAACAGAGGAAAGAGGTTGAATGGCGACCATTAGGTTTCTTTTCGAAATCCCTTTCTCAAACTCAGAGGAATTACTCAACCTATGACCGCGAACTTCTCGCTATCTATGAGGCCATAAAGCATTTCCGACCTCTCATCGAAGGACTCAATTTCTTTATAGTTACCGACCACAAGCCTATAACACATGCTTTCTCCCAGCGGTCGGAAACGGCATCGCCCCGTCGAATACGCCATCTTAATTTAATTAGCCAGTTTACAACCGACATCCGTTTCCAACCTGGCAGTGACAACATCGTGGCTAACGCTCTATCCCGAATAGAGGAAGTTGATTTGCCTTCTAACATGGAAGACTTAGCAGCAGCACAGCGGAAGGACGACACCATCGAGACCCACAAGAAGAACCCGAGCATCCAACTCAAGCTTTTTCCTATACCTGGTAGTGACAAGTTGCTTCTCTGCGAGACGTCTAAAGATAACGCCCGTCCCTACGTTCCACCAGGATATCGTCGCTCTACATATGAAAGGCTTCATGGTCTCAGCCATCCAGGAGTTAGGGCGACACGAAAACTCGTTACGCAGCGATATTTCTGGCCTGACATGAACACAGACCTGGGCAGATGGGCGAGAGCTTGTATTCCGTGCCAAGGAGCCAAGGTGCAACGACACACAGCCGCACCCCTCGGAACTTTCAAACCCGCAGATCGGTTCTATCATGTCCACTTAGACATTGTAGGACCTCTGCTACCATCCGATGGCATGCGTTATCTCCTTACAATGGTGGACCGCACGACGCGCTGGCCTGAGGCAGTTCCGATCTCCGACATAACGGCAACAACTGTCGCCGAAACCTTCTACAGCGCATGGATCGCACGTTTTGGAACACCTCAAAGGATTACCACCGATCAGGGCAGGCAGTTTGAGGCAGAACTGTTCCTTCGATTGAGTGCACTCCTGGGCATCACCAAGTTACGGACTACGTCTTACCACCCGCAGAGTAATGGATGCGTTGAACGGTGGCACCGCAGCCTTAAAGCTGCCTTGATGGCACACCTCTCATCGACCAGGTGGAAACGTGTCCTACCCACAGTCCTGCTTGGACTAAGGTCAGTGTTCCGAGAGGACATGAGCGGTAGCGTAGCTGAGGCAGTGTACGGAAGCCCTCTACGACTACCAGGCGATTTCCTCGGAGCCCCAGAAACTCAGGAACCTCATGCAGCACTTCAATCACTGAAGGAAGATTTACGCCGTTTAAAGCCAGCGGAGCCCCGAGCCTCAAACAAGAAGACATTCCGGCATAAAGAGCTAGACACCTGCACGCATGTTTTCCTACGAGAAGATGCCATTCGTAAACCCCTCGTACCACCGTATACAGGACCGCACAAGGTTCAGAAAAGAGGAGAAAAGATCTTCACCCTGCTGGTTGGTGACAGGGAAGTAAACGTCTCTGTCGACCGCGTCAAGCCGGCTTATCTCCTCGAGGAAGACAACCCGGAAAGGATGGACCCATCGAAGCCTCCAAAACCACCTCACGCCCCTGCATCAAAGTTGGAGACGTCCATCCAGCCGAACCAACGACCAGAAGTAAACGCACCTCCGCATGTAAAACCTTCATACCGGACCAGGACAGGGCGTCTAGTGAAACCACCGCGCAGGCTTAGCTTCAGTGACTCCGTCACTAGGGGGGGAGTGCTGTAGCGGAGCTTGTTTTAAATCATATTTTTCCGCGGGAGAAAAGCCCGCTGCACTAAAGTTTTAATGGAGCTTTCCCGCGGGAATAATTTTTACCGTTAGAGTTTTGTGAGTTAGTATCCAGATAGTGAGCAGATAACCGGAGGATTCGGCATCTCAGCAGATTAAGCCAAGTGTCGTTCTCCTAGCAATTTGTATCCTGCTGCCTGCTCCGAGAGATCCACCAAAACCAGCCCAACATCTCGGTGCACTAGGATTTATCCGCAAGTACTGAACTTTTTACTAGATTTAAGGCAGCTTGCGATAACCCTAGGTTACCTTCTCAAGTCAAGCAGTACCAGCGAGATCCAAGCTCCCGGCTAACAACTCTCCGCATGGAGATCCGCACATCATCTCCAGTGACGTCATACCGTACTATTGAACTCCGATAACTATGATTCTAATTTATGAACACTTTTTATTTATGAACAATTATTTATTTCAATTATTAATTGACAG